>CM028132.1:1459725000-1462125000 GCA_016271365.2 Neoceratodus forsteri
CTGTCTATCTATATGTGTACAGACTTTATTTATATATCTGTCTGTCTATCTATATATCTATCTATCTATCTAGCCACAGACAGTATCTATCACTTCATCTGTCTGTTTGTCCCATCCGTGTTCAACATCACTTTGCTATGGTGTGTGAACAGTTCAGTGTAGTAGACATGGATATGTGATGGTGTATCAAATGTCATGTTGATGCAGTAGGCCCCACCCTGAGACTACTGGATTGTATGCTGGTGGGACACCATAGTGTAGCAGCAGTTGTTGTTACTGTGAGTTGGCTGAATCCTTTCTAGGCCCTGCATAATACTATTGAGGTGTGTTTTCTGATATTTTGAAGGACATGTGTCTCTTTAATTTAATTAGTATTATATGGAATTGGTTTAAGAAATGATTGATATTGTTACATGATACTAATGTGAATATTTGTTTTGTTTGTATTTTCAGAACTACTAAGACCTATAAAAAAAATGGGCAGTGGACCTTGCGAAGTGTGTGCACTGCTTGAGGCAGTCCAGGCTAGAGAATCGAAGGTTTTGATGGGAATTACAAACCAGAAACTGGATTCGATGTGGAGGTGCATAATAGCTATTTGTGCATAGCTTTAAAAGTAAAAAATAAGACTGTTGTACAGCTAAAGAGGAAGTGGAAGCTGTTGCTCCAACATTTCTACATTTTGAAACAATGTGAGGGATACGGGACAATGATACATGCTGGTACTACCTCGCATACGAAGCTTTGGGAAGCTGCTGGCAAGCCAGCTGCGGGGGAGCGCCATCACCAGAGTAAATCAGCACAACTTTTCATAATAGTTGTGCATGAATTCAGAATTTGTAAAATAATTGTATACTGCATGATTAGCAATAAGACATGAGGGAGGGGATTATGTTAATGTTGTGTAAATCAGTGTTTATTGGTGTAATGTGGCATGAGGCACGGCCGAGTACACATGCCCCCACAGAGTGATTAAGTGACCATTAATATAAACACTCAGAGTGCCTTATTTAGTATTATCATACCAATATTTTGTATAAGTCTGTAATACTGTGTAATAAACCATCCCTCTCCTCATGAGCGTGTCCCTGGTGGTCCAGTGGAAGAAATGGCCGATCGCGTGTAGTAAGTGTAATAAACCCACCACTCCTCTCTCGAATATACCTGGTGGTTCAGTGGACGCCAATGCTCAATACACAATCGGCAAGACACATACAAATGTACATATCAATAGTGTTTGATGCCCCACGAGTTACAGACTATGTAAATAATGGTGTGCTGGGCCCTGCACAGAAATATAGAATTGTTATTATAATATGTGACCATAATGCTTGTGGTCTGTATAATTAAACAATGTTATGTATGTCGTGGCTGATTTACTGTTGTTGTTGTAAGTCTTTTCAAAACTGTACTGTGATTCACATCTAACACTTACATATTTTTTTTTTTTGCTTCATGGTAGAACATCGGAGGTGTCCCCGGCTTCACGCAGGTAGTACCAGCACAGAGTCAAGCTCTGGAGGGTGGTCAGTCGGACACGAAAGTGTCATTTGATTGACTCCAACAGTAAGACTTTATTATCACAAATTTGTTATGCTGTTTACAAATAAGAAATGAGGGTTTCTCATGACAAAGGGTGGGATATTCAAATTGTGTGCTATTTATACGCGCAAGCCATTCGTTGTGCAAAATAGTTGCACAGCTATTGTCGAAGGCGACATTCAAAGGTTACGCTATTGAGCATCGCCTTTGAATCCTCCACCCTACTGCCACAACCACTGGTGCATAGGTGCAGTGGAACTTGCACCACGGGAAGTTCACAGAGTGGAGCATTCACTTTGCGGTGGCATAAGTTTCGACTGTGCCATGCTCAAAATCTGATATTCAAGCGTGACATGCAAATGAGGTATAATTCATGCAAGCCGCGGTGTGGGGGCATTTGCATGTGATTATGGCGTGATTTGCATGGCATTATATATACGTCTGCCGATCCCGAGAATTGTGCCTGGTGCCCTGACAGGCTGCAGCCATCGAGAACATTTCCACCCGGATCATAGACAAAACAGTGTAGAATACCCTGCAGCACCCCTCACTGGGCCGATCCGGGCATGGTTCAATTTCCCCAACAGCTCGATCGTGGGCGGCAATGTGGCCCCAGATGTATCCCTGCTGATCCGGTGGACCCGAAAGGTCGATTGCAGATGCTGATTTAATAACCCTCCTGAACATAGCCCTGGTGAGTGCTGCTTACCACCCACACCACCCACTCGCTTCGCTCCACCCGCTCCCCTGGCAGCTGGTGGGTGGCAGCATCCACCCACCTGCCACTCTTGCCACCCACTGACTGACTGCCCAGTAGGGCTACCTGACCATTGGTGTAGAAGTACAGCCAGTGGGCATGTAACCCATATCAGTGCATGACAGTTCAGATTTTTGAATGAATGAATTGATTCACAAATCTGGACTGTGATGTACAGTATACTGCTGCGCTCATTCTCTCTGGTCTGCACCAATGGGTGTGCAGCCCTAATGAGGCAGTCAGTTGACGGGCGGCAGGTGGGTGGGATGATGCTGCCTGCTGCCTGTGAGGGTGAGCGGGGGAAGTGGTGCTTCATGGCTGGGTGGGGTGGGGGACACTAGCTACCTGAGGGCTATCTTTAGGGGGTTATTAAACTTACTGCCCATGATTGGCATTTCAGTCCACTGGACCACCAGGGACACGTCAGGAGGAGGGTGGGTTATTTTACTACTGCCTGCAATCGGGCATTTTGGTCCACTGGACCATGAGGGATACATTTGGGGGTTGTTTAACTTACTGCCCGTGATCGGGCATTTCGGTCCACTTCGGACCACCAGGGCTACATCCGGGGGAGCCACATTGCCCGCGACATTGGCCTGGTGTTGGGGAGTACACAATGCCCACGGTCAGGCCACTGGGAGGGGGTGGGAGGGATTTACCAGTGGTGCCTGCAATCCAGGCTGCAGGGGCACAAGGACTGGGTTGGGGCCAGCACAGGTGGCAGCTGCTGTGTTTCACCCTGCAATCCAGCAGCTCACCTGTGGGTGGCCCTCAACTTAGAGCCTTTTTTTTTTTCCAAGTCATGCAGGCTTGGTTGGGGTTGTGGCTACACAACTCTGCACAACCAGGCTGAATATCGGGCTCTGGAGTTCATGCATGGTTCCTCCCCTCCACTTGAGCATGCATTCATTTGCATTGCGCTGTTGCTCAGCCTGTTTTCAGTATGCAACTGTCTTCTACTGAATATCGCAGGCGGTGAATTTCGTGACTTCGCATGTGCAACCCTATTATGATGGTGCAACCATTTTGAATATCCACGAAATACTTCAAAGGTGTTAACCAAGTCTAGTGAATGTGCAGTGGCACCATGGAAGAAGATCCTGTACTACCATAACAAACTGGTATTACTACACATGTGAGTGGGATACTATTCTTCATGAATCTGAGAATGGATGTATGTCCATAGCGGTACATGTGGTGTTGTGGGGAGGTCTTCTCCTCTGCTACTTTTAGGTGGTGGAGTTTAATGTACAATGAGTAATAGATAACCAATTGTAATGTTGTAGGTGTCTCAGTGGTATTCAATGCATCACCAGGTAAGAAAAAGGTTTGTCTTTCCCCATATGATGCACAGGGTAATACCCAAACTTCTTAACAACTAACTTTTTTAAAATCTGGCCAATGGAAAATCATGTACACAAATGCTCACAGCCTGGGAAATAAGATCCCAGACCTGCAGGCAATAATGTCAGAGGCTAAACTGGACATAGTAGCAATTAATGAGACATGGTTTACCAGTAACCACACTTGGGAGACTTCGTGTACCTGGCTATGTATTGTTCAGAAGAGACCGAGGTGCTAAAAGGGGAGGAGGCTCATGTTAATGAAAATATCAAAGCTACGAAATCCGGAATACACAAGGAGCCAGAAGAACTGTGGGTCACCCTGAAACAGGAAATGGGACAGCCATAAGAACTGGTGTTGTCTACAGGCCCCCAGACCAGAGAGGGAGGACATAGACACATTACTGTTAGAAGATATACAAGACAATGACAGCTAAAGGGAGGTTCTGATAATGGGAGACTTCAACATGCCAGATACAGATTGGTCAATACCAGTCAGGAACATCGGCCAGAACTAGACACATAGTGGATTCCCTGCACGGGGAGGGCCTCAAACAACTGGTACAGTAACCCACAGAGACAGGGCTATCCTAGATCTGGTACTGACTAACAAAGAAGGATCACAGATCTCCAGGTAGAAGGTCACCTGGGGCCAGTGACCATCACATGGTATGGTTCAATTTGGCTACTACATCTAAATCATCCCATTCCAAGGCAAAAATATGGGACTTCAGAGAGCTGACTTTGATAAGATGGCTATAGAGTTAAGCTAGCCCTGGCAAAGAAACACAGGTGAGAGGTACAGGCAAAAGTGGCAAGCATTAAGGATACAATACTTGAAGCAACATCCCATTGTGTTAGACAGAAAAGGAAGTGCAAAGAAGAAGGAAACCACTTTGGTTCTCAAATACAGTAACAGAAAAGGTCAGGCAAAAGGTGGCCTTCCAGAAAATATAAAGGGAACACTGGCGGGATGAAGATAGGGAGGCATGCCAAACTGCCTAAAGGGAAGCAGGTAAGGCGTAAGGCAGTAAAGTCCCAAACTGAGGAAACACTAACAGAACAGTAAAAGAAGGTGACAAGACTTTCTATAGATACATTAGTGAAAGGAAGAGAAGTCCAGAAGGGGTATTGCTAAGTTTAATGGAGAAAAGGGAGCATGTGAGGAGGAGGACCCTGTAAAGGCATCTATCCTAAATAGATACTTTTGCTCAGTATTTACTGAAGAGAAGGTAGGGCAGGAGCCTGACTCAACATCATGGACACAGGGGGAGGGAGGTGAGCACTACTCCTTCACAAAAGAAAGGGTCCTACAACAGCTTGCTAAGCTCAGGGTGGATAAGGCAATGGGACCTGATGGCATACATCCCAGGGTGCCTAGAAGCTAAAGGAGGAACTAGCAGAGCCATTAGCAGAATTGTTTAGTGAGTCTCTGAGCACAGGAGAGGTCCCAAAGAAGACTGGAGAAGGGCTCTCATGTGATCCCACTCCACAAGAGTGGTAGTAGGGAGGAGGTGGGGAACTACAGACCGGTCAGTCTTACCTCAGTAGTGGGCAAGATTATGGAGGCACTCCTTAAGGAAAGGATAGTGCAACACCTGGAATCCATAGGGCACAGGATCCAAGACAGCATGGGTTTACAAAGGAAGGTCCTGTCAAACTAATCTCATAGATTTCTTTGACTGGGTAACTAGAGTGGGTGGACCAAGGGAGGAAGCAGTTGATGTGAGTCTACCTTGACTTCAGCAAAGCTTTTGGACACTGTTCCACATAGAAGATTGATAAATAAGCTAGAGTAGGCTCGGGGTGGGTCAGAAGTTGGTCAACTGGGTGCAAACTGGTTGACTGGCAGAACACAGAGAGTGGTGGTAAATGGTATACAGTCAGAAGAGATGCAAGTCACAAGTGGGGGTACTCAGGGATCAGTCCTGGGGCCAGTCCTATTCAACATCTTCATTAGTGACCGCGCATATGGACTAGAGGTAAGCTTGTCTGTTTGCAGATGACACCAAGATCTGCAACAGTAGTAGATGATCCAGATGGGGTGGGCAGAATGAGAAGAGATCTGGATAAACTAACAGAATGGTCAGAAGAGTGGCAACTGGGATTTAATGCAAAGAGTGCAAAATCATGCACATAGGGAAGAGAGAAACCTGAAGCCACTTATAGGCTGGGAGGGATGCTAGCAGTCACAAAGGAAGAAAAGAGACTTGGGCATCATCATCACTGATGACCCTAAAATCATCAAGCAGACCTCTAGCAGTAGGTAGGCTAAGGGGGTGTTAGGGTGTATTAGTAAAGGGGTATCCTATGAAGTCGTAAGAGAGAGGTAATAATCCTCTGTGCACAAGACATTGGTTAGGCCCCATCTGGAGTACTGCGTGCAGTATTGAGGCCACACCTTCACAAGGACATTAACCAAATTGAGGCAGTCCAGAGAAGGGCAACCAAAATGGTGCAGGGACTGCATCAGAAGATATATGAGGACAGATTAGCGGAGCTCAATATGTATACCCTTGAGCAAAGAGGGAGAGAGGTGATATGATCGAGACATTTAAACACCTTAAGGGCATAAACAAGGTGAAAGAGTCTAACATGTTTAAATATAAGAAAAATAGCAGGACAAGAGGACACAGCATGAGATTAGAGGAGGTCGAGTAAGGGGATGTGGGGAAACTATTTTTTCTGCAGAAAGGGTGGTAGATGCATGGAATGGCTTCCACAGAAGTGGTGGCTATGAATACAGTGCAGGGCTTCAAACAGGCATGGGATAGGGCATAAGGAGCAATACAAATGACTATGAATAGATAGAATCACTGACAGAGCAAAGGCCGATGGCACATTTATAAGGTAGAAAAAGTGGGCAGAACTGGATGGGCCTTGCGGTCCTTATCTGCGACTTCTATGTTTTCTATGTTTCTATGTTTCAATGGTGTGCTGTTAATTATCTGTTGCTCATTACGACATGTCCCTAGATCTTATTCACTTACTATTTCTATCTCTCCTGCCAATGTTTCATTTTTTATTATTGCAATAGTTATTAATGGACAGCATAGAGTATCTATACGTTTGTTAATGTGTTTTAATAGCCCTGTAGGAGAATATGCTTAATAACACATAAACAGCTGCCATATTCAGCTAGAGGGTCATTGAGTGAACAGTAACATTATTGTTATGTTTGTGTTCTTCTTATTATAATAACACACATTTTTAAAACTGTTTAAGAACAGATTGTCATATAATTAGGTATGCATGTATGTAAATTGAAGGTACATGTATGTTTTTAGGATGTTTCTGTGTAACAACATGCATTATGACAATGTTATAACTATTAAGTGTATCAGATGGGCAGGCACTGCTTGTTCCGGTAATTTGCATACTACCAATAATATATTTCTGGAGTTTTCTTTCTGACAAATACGTAATTGAAGAAAACAGTAAGTTAGGGGAATCACCAGTGGAAAAAAATGAATTTCTTATATTAACTGTTCTGGATTGGATGGACATTTGTCTTGGAAAAAAGATATATGTGGTGTCATAATTTCAACTTTGTGTGGCTTTTTGCAGATGAGAAGACTTGTTATATGCATGTAATACTGACTTAACAACATACATCTAGTTGAAGAGACAGCTGTTTGCGTAAAGAGATTGTGTTCATCATGACAGTTGAATGAATGATGTAGTATTAGAAATTGATGTTTTAAAGAAAAACACTTTTACCTTGATATTTCATCTATTGATGTGATCATTTTTTCACTTGTTTGCTTTAATAGAGCCCGGGAAGCTGCTGCTGCTGTTGAACAAGTGGAGGTGAAGCAGGAAGTCGGCGCCAGCCCACCAATGTAAGTGAAATCTGTTATTGCTATTATCTGCATGCTTGAGAAGTGCCATATGGTTGTCAACATTTGTGGTGATCAATGCTCCTGTTGATAACTTCACCTTTGCTGTCTTACCTCGTGACAGGAGTGCACTGTCTGTTGGCATACTCACTGCAATGTTCAATTGTCTGGGGTGTGAGCAACACCCCTTCGTTGCCGAGCCAGTACCACTTTCTTTTGTTTGTTGTGGGGGCAAATCACTGTTGACATTATTTACTTTATTTGTGCTGTGACCTTACAAGGGTGGCAATGCTGATGACTGCAGATACCCAACCACCTAAAAAAACACAACATGGTGGGAGGATATTGTAGTGACCTAAATGGTGTGCAATGCAGAAAGTGTCCGATTATGATTTTTGTTTTTCTCAATGTACAAGTTCAAATGTGCTTTGTAGTCTTCATGACCCCTTTTCCCAGTTAAACTGAATAGCTGTGCAGTGTGCTGTTCAGCCTTGCTAGCCTCATACTTACCTCTACAATCCAGTGTGATGCTGTTCAGTGCACTGTCACATATGTGTATTTTTAAAAGGTGATCATGAACTGAGGGAATGTCATAAAAGTAATAATACAGTGAATAATGGACTGTTTCGTGTCACACTATGAATATCGCACATTTCTATATAGCACTATGGACGTTGTCTCACCACATGCTAAAATGCAGTACTGTGACTACTTGCAGTGGTGCCGTTCCACACATCATCATCTGCGTATTACTGGGTTGGGTGCTATTAAGCGAGTTCTTGAGTAGTGAAACTGTGTGAAATATTGGGCCACAGACATCACATTGCTACATTATTCAATGCTGCATGGCCTTGCACACAGTGTCATACTTGAATGAGCACCTATACTGTCAAACTGTGTTTTTATACTTTACTATATGATGCTGTGGTTGCTAAACGAATAACTTTTGGCACAGTATGAGGACATAACAGTGAGACTGTATGTGAGTAAAGGTGGTAATATGTCTATTTAAAACATTTGTTGTGAGATGAGCATTACATGCTATCATTACAATCAGGTATTAGATATTTGCCATACACTGTAGTAGGTTTGAAAATGTTGTGTTTATATACTAAATGTTTAACATTGTAATTTATTTTCACCTGCTAATGTACTGCACAGTTGTTTTTTCTCACAGCACTATAAAAACATATTTTTTCTGCCCTGCTATATCTAACAGCCAGAGGTACACGCTTATTGCCTGTCATCCTGTAGGTGCAGTCCTTTGTCATCAGTAAGAAAGTTTGTTACTATTACACTATCAATGTTCATGATAGCAAATCAATAATTATTATTGATAATTGTTAATTTCATATTATACCATCTTGAAAGACAAAGCCTGGGCTCCCATTGGTGACTATGGGACTGTAAGGTCATGTTATCACAGCACAACATCACAGCTCTAGTTCCAGCACCAGGTGACCGTTAGATGTTTTGGAAAAACATGAAGTCACTACATGTAGCTGCTTGACATTGTAATCCCACATTTCTCATTCACTCTCAACTGCCTTTAACCTACTGTGAGTGCTTCTGACTTGGCTGCTAGTGATCGCTAGGCCATGACAGTGCAAATTGTCCCTATGTTGATCATTTTCCCCGCAGATATAGTGGAATAAATCCATGTCCCCCACTGACACACAGTGTGTCCATTTTCCTAAAAAAAAAAAAAAAGTCATTATAGACGGCATTTAAATATGTGTCCACTGGTCCATCAGCACAGTAATTGTGTACAACTTGCCAGGCAAAACACCTAAAGAAATATTCACCAACATTATCCCTGACTATAAACAGATGTTTATAACTAAAAAATATGTCATTTTAGACATCATTTCAACTTCACATCAGCAGGAGTACGAGGCCTTTCAGATTGCCACAGTCCTGTGATTACCGCTCACTTTGTCAAACTTGTGCACTGTTACCCAGAACATTGTAAATTAAACAAATTATCGATAAAATGACAGTCACATTCAAATAGGCAGTGCACAAAACTGTACTGCATTCCTGGAAATCAGTAAGTGCTCAAACAACCCGTAACTGGTATTACGGTTCCTCAACCGCCTCTACGGTTGATTTTAAACCAATTCAAAAAAAAAATACTAATTAAAAAAATATTACCCAGTTCCATATTGGGATCTTAGTGTGGACTGCTGTACTTTTCCTGGGAGGTGGGGTAGCAGGAGATAGCAGACACACAATAACATTACAGTGGGACTGTTTCTCTATTCATTGTGCCTAACCATTGAGAAATGAAATTGTAAAATACTTTTAAGACTTTTGTAAAATGTTTTGTTTTATTAGTACCAACAAGCCATTGTATAATAGAATAATGTCCTTTGGGGGTGTGTGTTGTGCTGGGATAATGTTACTTTTGGGGTGATTAGTTACCAGCCTGTGGCCTCTTGTCTCATGATGACAGGTGCGACGTTATCACACCACAACACTCGTAAGAGTGCTTATTGCTTTAATGATAGTACATTGAAGAACCTTATTACTGCTGTGCCATATTGTTTTGAATAATTTTACCGTGTGGCAGTGCAAAAGCACAGTGATGTAGACATTATGGGCATCCAACGGTGCAGCAATGAATTAAATGTCTTATTTTGAGTAGATTTTACCACACTGCAGTTTAAGTTTTAGGTTACTTGTCTGAATGTCTTATAGTTATGCTACCTAGAAATCTGTCATTTATGTTCTTTATGTACTTGAAGATGTCTGGTATGGTTTTGGAGCGCATGTCATATCAGTGACTTAATTATTTAAAGTAGTGACGCTGTGTTGAGGGCCTGAAATACGGGGTAAAAAGCTGTTTGTTTTCAAACTATCATTAAAGTGATCATGATTGTGTACACATGAAAAGTATATTATGATAGTGTTAATGTCAAGGTACTTTGTTTTTAGTGCAGAGATGACTACACATTATAGGCAGACATGGTGAAGTAAAATTTCACACTTGATGAGGATGTATTTCAATTGTGTGTATAATAGTGTCATTAATGCAAAGTATGTACATACTTGAATATTTATGAGTACTGGAAACAAAATATAAGAGTAGCATTCTAAGTCACAGCTAACTACTATATTTTATGTTGTCAGCTTATTAGATTATATAGATAATCAAGTATGACAGAGACAGAAATAAGATAGTTAAATAGTTTAGCATCATACTTAAAACTATTATCATAACTTTGAAATGAATGCATGTCTGATATTGTGCAGTAGATAAGAAATATTTGAAGTAAAATATTTGAAAGTCATAATTGTTTAATTTGTGTTGTATATTCATCATTACTTTTTTAAAAATCTTTGTAGGTTTTAAGTACTGCAAAATGCACAGCCCACTGCCGCTGCTACAGACAGTTGACGTGCAGAGGGTTGGCAGTCTGCGTGAGCAAAAACACTGTCATCCTTGAGGCTGGACAGAACTAGTCTCTTGGATGCACAGCAGCAGACTGTCAACCTCCGTAGCAGAGCCAGTAGTAGCAGTGGTGATGGTGCTGTGCCGAGTAGCAGTGCTTCACCTCCATGAACACCATCTGTTCCTGCAGCTTCCTGGGTGAAACTGACCACCCTTCATAGCGGTCTGGTATCTCCTCCGAAGGGCGCAACAGCTTCCACTTCCTTTGCGCCTCTCCACATCGAATCCAGTTTCTAGCCTGGATTGCCTCAAGCAGGCATACACCCTCGCAAGTGTTGCTACAAAAGTTGAGCAAAAATGAAAACTTTTATATATTTTTTATTTATGTAACAAAATATGTATTTTAATTAAGTATTTATTTTGTGTATGATGTAATACACACTTTTATAACTTTTTTTGGGCTGTATGAATATTATTTGTGTAAATAGATATTTTGTATTGTTTATAAAAGAAAAATATTTTTGTTTGTCATTTTTATATATAAAATATTTTTTAGAGAAAAAGTGAATTTATAGTCTCTTGTGTTTGGTGAGTTATGTGTAGTGAGATGTTTCTTGAAAATAGTTTTAACAAGATTTATACAACTGTGATTTTCTTATTTGGTGAAAGCTCATACCACACTATTGTGGTATTAGAGTTGGTATTCTCCAGAAGTAAGTTAGATGTGTGACAATGCTACGTTACACCATTTGTGGCACACTGTTGTTGTTTCACACACCTACTGCTACAGAATGTGTGTATGTGTATCATGATGAAGATAATATGTACCTGCTAGTACAACAGTGAAATGTCTGTGTTGGCATACTCACAACAAACTTATGTATTCAGTACCAGCAAACCTCTTCCACTGCTGTTCACATGATTGGTGGTACCACCTCAGTTGGTAGTACAAGCACTCTATCAAATCTCAAGTTACTACAGTAACATATCCATTTGTTCAGTAGATGAACTAATGGTGTCCATGTCATGTCATATTGTCTTTAAAGTTATGTACATCTTTTTATTTACATATAGTGCTCACAAGAAAAGGAGTAAAGACACTTTTACATAAAAATATTACATGGAATAACAATGACAAATTACAATTAATAAAGTTATAAAAACAATATGATTCACAGTTAACTACTGTTACTTCTGTTAATAACAGTAAATGCAACTATCAAGAGTTGAAGTATTTCTGATATTGGAACTTTTTTATGTATGTGCTCTATTCTTACAACTATAAATCATGTACAATACTGAGTAATAGTTCTGAAAAGACAGGATATTCATGGCAAAACTCTGTTTAATGCATCAGTTAGGGTTGTTCCACAGTGACAAAAGTGAGGAAATTCGCTGTTAGGGTTGAAAACCCTAACTCAATTCTCCCCAGCACGACACAGACACACACACACACACATGCAAGTATGGGGAGGACCAAGTCAACACAACCAATGACAGACATCCAGCAGCGGTGACAGAAATAACAAACAATTGTCTAAATGTACTACGAGACATCCCCAACCCCTGACCAGGTACTGCATGCTCAGTGGAGATCAACAGCAAAACTGAGGCCATGTACACCAAACGTACACATCCTGATTGCAGCTGCACACAACGCACCACACTTAGTAGGTTGCATGGCCTACCTACCGATGCCCACACACCACACCACAACTGGTACTGTCGTCATTATTCAATATAAATGCTGAAGGTGCATGATGACAGTTGTAGAAAGGTTTAACACTAGTGAGTATACATTAATTAAGAGAAGCACATAAATTAACTACAAGACACTAGCATGCTCAAGATAAAAAGTAGTGATACATTTAGTAGGTGATTTACATAGTAGTACATTTACTGCAATGGTTTACTCAACATAGGAGGCTGATGTAAACATATGGAGAAGCATTGCCTGTTCAACGCTGTGAAATTCGTGACTGCCAGTATCACATGCATTCTTACTGATGAAGGTGTACTGCTGATGTACATACATAGACCTTCAGTGTGTTTCAACACTAAAGATGCAGTAAGTATTCTTTGTAAGAAACGTAATTGCATGGATCAGGCCAAGCAACTTCTAAAATATCATAGCACTACTGAGCCAACAATGATGTACCTGTATCGGAGATGTATATAGGATAGATTTTCCTGTAGGCACTTACTGAGTATGTTGTACCTGATAAAGACAATCTCATTGCATCTGTGATGACTAACTTATTCAAATAGTAATACATTTACTATTGCTGCAATGAGTGATCTATGCCACTTATGGACACAGTGTGATTTTTTTACAGTTGTTTCATACTCAGGCTGTATGCCTACTGTTTGGGTTTGCCACACTTCTGTCACTGATGCTATCAAAGTGATAACTATGTTAATTGTGGTACAACAGGAATCAAGTAGGTATGGTGTAGATATAAACAGAATGTCTTTTAGTGTTGATTTAACTCACAATGGGGTAAGTGTACTAGGACAGCAGGGGTTATCCTCTATCACTGACTCTGTCACTTATAATCACACTAGGGTTTCGATGACTGTAATGATCAGTTACACTGTTCATCTTCATGAGTTCATATTCACAGCCATTCTCCAGTAACTAGACAGTGTATGGTGTAACTGGGTGGGACACTGTGTTGCAAAGCTGCTGCAGTGCCTACCAGAGGACAGTATCTACTCATAAAGACAATTAAGCAATAAGCATGACCAACAGTTATGTTAAATGGTCTGTTAATCACCCTGTAGAGGTTTAATGTTGAATGAGGCATAGCTGAGTGCCACATGTCGCTAGACAGTGATAAACTGACCATTAACATAATACCTGGGAGTGGCTTATTATCATATAATTAAACTCTGTTTTAAACAACATTAAACCATGTTCATCATATGGTTAGGCTCTACATGTATGTTAATAAAAACTAAACATAAGGCTGTTACAATGTTAACAGTCAATTAGAAAGCTGCATTTTCAAACCCTTGTTATAATCAGAGATATTACACCTGCACAACTCCTTGGTTTTGCTGAACTCTGTTGCTCAGGTGGCCCACCACAAGTGGTGTGGTCTGTGTGGGCATGGGTAGGTGGCCATGCAACTACTAAGTGGGTACGCTAGTGCAGCTGCAATCAGGATATGTACGTTTGGTGTACATGGCCCAGTTTTGCTGTGGATCTCCACTGAGCATGCAGTACCTGGTCAGGTGGGTGGGGATGTCTCGTAGTACATTTAGACAATTGTTTGTTATTTCTGTCACCTGCTGCTGGATGTCTGTCATTGGTTGTGTTGACTTGGTCTCCCCATACTTGCATGTGTGTGTGTCTGTGTGTGTGTCATGCTGGGAATTTGAGTTAGGGTTTTCAATCCTAACAGCGAATTCTCTCACTTTTGTCGCTGTGGAACAACCCTAACTGATGCATTAAATGGAGTTTTTGCCATGAATATATATATATATATATATATATATATATATATATATATATACACATATATACGTATCATTGTAATGTTTTGTATCACATGTCACATACTGTTGGTGTGCACATTGCAGTGCTTGATGAGAAATGTTGGTGTTGAAATTTTTTTTCCAGGAGTAGTACACTAAGCTGAAAGTTTTTACAGGAGTTACCTGGGAGCACAGGAAATTAAGTGACTTGCTCAGGCCACACAGTATGCAAGTGGAAGCTGTGGATTCAAACCCAGTCTGGTCGCTGGATGTCACCAGATTTGCAACTGAAAGCCTTAAACCACTGTGCTATACTGCCTGAATTGGAAATGGGATGCTCTCAAGCCATTGAAGGTAAGTATTTTTTGGGGCATATTTGCAAGTAGATCTCATTAATGGTTTATTATTTGGTTACTTCTTCACAGATTTCATCTGCATCCTTCTTCAGTCTGGTAATGATGGTCATGGCCATTGATTGAAATGGCTTCTGTTGTTATGTCTGTCCCGGGGCATGATGTTGAAGAAGTTCTTTGGATATGGCAACTATGACACAACAAAGCATCTGGAAGTTTCCTAAAAAATAAATGAAGGACTTATTACAACTTGATTGCAGCAGTAAGATATTGTGTTTAAGGGTGCTTGTTCCACCACGGGTATCTGGATTTCACACAGATAACAAGCTGTCCCACTGCAATTATCAGATCTCAAATAAATTTAGTACCAGGCAGTGTAACAAATACACTGCATCAGTGTTCCTATGCTCAACAAAGTTACATTCTAAAACCACATCTTGTCAAGTAACACGACCTGGGTCCAACTTTTTCAACACTGTCATGGTGCACAGCTGCAAATTTGGAATACAGTGCATGATATGTTGCATAAATATTTTTGTGACGTACATGTCACCTAGTTTATGAATCATCAGTCAGATTTGGTCCACTGTTATGAAAAAAAGGAACAGATGAAATAAAATTGATATACTAACCAGAATGGATTGGAAATGGATATCCCATAGGTTCCTGTAGACAGTACTGCTGCTGTACCATTGATAAAGACCTTCAGCGAAGGAGAGTTGTTTGTTGTTAACCTATAAAAACAAAATAAGTTGACCATATGTGTTTGATCATTGCAGTTCAGAAAAGCAACAGAAAACAAAACATACAGTTAAAGAAAGTTGAATAGCATGAAAAACATTAGTACGATACTCACTTTATGGTTTTAATAGTAAGAAGCCTTGTGCCTGTGGCTGATGGATGCGGTCTCCTATTCGACTCTCTCTGCCTTGGCATGGTCAAAACATGTAATGGAAAACATTGTCACAATGGTGGTGGTGGGTGGTGGTGGACTGGTGGCCAAAGCTGAGGCACATGATGACATTCCTTCTCACATCATCCTGCATCTGTTGGTGGTGGTGGCAGTTGCGTACAGCGGTCTTATCTCTTATGGTGTTGGACAGGTGGTAGTCTAGGGGACACATCGTCACATTCCCTATGCTGGCAGTTGCAAACAGTGGTCTTATCTCTTATGATGGTGGATGAGTGGTAGTCCAGGGGACAAGCGGTCACATTCCTGATGCTGGCAGCTGTGAACAGGTAACAGCGTGTATTATGGTGGTGGTAGTCCAGGGTCCAGGATATACTGTGCTCTGTGTTATAAATGTGACGTGACATATGGAATTTGAGTCACTATGAGTGGGACACTGATTTAACTTTAAGAAAAGAAAACATGTATCATACAAGAAATGTGACAGCCTTTTAACCACTTAAGTTAAAACCTGCCAACATTAACCTCATCATCATTCATCATCATTCTCATAAAGAAAGCTGCCCTCGCAGTCTTCTATGTCTGAATTCTGACCACTGGGAAATTCTTTCTCCATTGTGTTATCATCTACGCCAGTGGTAGGCCATTTCATGCTGCCACTGCCCCCAGGATGGTCCCTTTCTACAGCATCAGCTAAACCGTGACTATGACGGGTACAAATACTGAGGTTGCAGTCTGAGCTGGTATGTGCCTCTCATTCATTTTTATGAATGTCAGCAAACTGACATTTGCAGGAGAGAGGTTTGTACAATGATCCTGAGCTATTGCACGGCTGAGCTGAATACCCTCTCGACACTCACACTGGAGGATGGGCATGTCAAATACTTCAGTGCCACAGTGGCCAGCTCTGGACATTCACTGACCTTTCCACTCCAGTATAAAAGGGGATCATCAGTGACTGACAGATGCCTGTTTTCAGACACATATGGCTCAACCATTCACTGAGGTTCTGTACGTCCAGTGGTTGATGCATCATCTGCTTCTCCAGAATCGTTTATGTCACAAATCCCGACTTGGGACAACGCCTCCCAAAGTGGGTTAACACCAACCGCTGTTGATGACAGACCACCTGGAACTGCAGTCCCTTCCCTTACAGGATATGTTTGATACTATTCCTCTAGGTTCACCTTTCAGCCTGATTATGCTGCTGAGATTTGCTGACCTTGGCACATGACTTCTGTGCCCCATGAACAAAGCACACCAGTTGCCCACTGACAGTTTCTACCTGTTCAGGCCCGCCCTCCAGTACTGAGGCAATTCCATGTTTGTATCATGGGTCCAGCATTGTTGCTATTGCAAAGTTGTCACTACACTAAATGCTCAAGATGTGATGATTCTGGTCAAATACTGTCAGCATGTGTTTCAGCAACACACTGCTAGCACTGTCTCTGGCAACATCAAAGCTATGCTGTACATTCACCAGTGTCTGCCTCAGCACCCACAGCAGTGGAATTGATTGGCTAATGGAGGCAGACTCACCACTCACTGCGTGTCTGGCATGTTCAAAATACCTCAAGATTGTTATTACAGAGTCCATGAGGCACCACTGTTCAGTCGTCATAGACATGGAGGCCCCAGAACTGTCAGAGGCTAGTGTGCATGACAAGATATTTGGAGATGGCTTTGTACTGTTCATACAACCCTCTGCCATGTATAAAGTGGAGTTCCACCGGTGACAGCTTCCAGCTTCAAGCAGTGCTGTGGAGGTTGTTTCAGATCTGCAACTGCCAAGTTGGTCACAGGCCTTTGCAGAGCGTGAAGAGGAGCACAGATACGGTGTGCAACTGTCAGCATTTCCTTTATATCAGGGTGCTGCAGAAATACCTGCACCACAAGATTTAAATAGCGGCTATGCATGGAACACAAAAATAAAACAGCATTAGTGATGCATTTCACCACATTTGAACCATTGTCACTTGCTATGAACCAGCTTCAGGGACAGAGGGTTTAGCCATCTGTCAATTTCAGTCAGTACCATGTCCAACATGTTTTCACCAGTGTGTGAACAGGTCACATTGCGCATAGCAATCATTGCATGCTGTTGAATTCCTGGAAGATTGCTACCACGACACTCCACCTTACTACACTGATTATTCACACTACCAACAGCACAAACAACCCCCGAACCTGAGCACAATGTGCAGTTATACACAGATATGAACTCCTGCTGTTTTGCCACTTGTCCACATATCCATACTTAAATGGATGAATGGAGAGGAGGAATGTTGAAGGGCATGTCTTACTGAGTCAGACACAGTACAGTACAACTCGGGACAGCATGGTAGAAAATTATGTCCTGGATGGGACTTTCCATTTTGACAGGCACGGCAGCAAACCGTTGGAACCAGAATTCTCCACAAAGAAGGGGAAAAGATCAATTGCCAGCATTTCAGCTACAGCAGCATTAAGTTCATGTGACACTGTATGATTGGGTGAGTACTTCAGTTTATGCACAAAAACACTCTGTAACATGGGCTGACAAACGTTTTACATGGGTGTGATGTCAAATGGTTCTGCTTTCAGAATCGCAGGGGTGGAGTGTAGACGTGGATGAAGATGGTTGCACAGGTGACGCACAATCCCAGAAATGCAGTTATTTTCCCACATTTACCAACAGGGGTTGATGTACCACTTGTACTAGACATACTGCATTGACCACCACCGCCACCACCAAACTGCTACTCTCACCACTGGATGAGATTTCAGAATCATTCAGGTCCTCCACCTCATCACACCTGTAGTAATTCTCTGCTGTTATTTCATCACTGCTGCACACATTTAATTTTCTACTTGATGTTACAGTCATGGAAGGGATAACATGCTCATTATGATTGATGACAAGGGTGAATGCCACACTGTGGTACAGGTATTAGCTGCCATCTTGTGCTAGATCCACAGTGGCATGTGCCTGTTCTTAAGATGGGCATGCTGTCCCCCTGTGCTCAAATGCTCCACTTTTTACCTTGACTCCACACGACCTCACAAAGCTGGCAGATTGCAACTGACTCATCATTTGCATCTTGCACAAAAATCCCAAACAAGGTATTGTGATCCCCTACTTTTAACATGTCCATGATGCTGCTTTATTAGACTCTGTCTTTTAAGCCCTGAAGTGGGGGTGTACCATGATTTTTCAGGCAGGACACACTTGACTGCAACTGACCACCACGACTACCTATCATTATTACTGGGTCTTCATCATCAACTAAAACTGGTAAATTACAACTTTTGCAGGAGTGGGATGCAAACAGACCCAGACACAGCCACCTTGGATTTCTTTTTCTTGGTTCCCAACAAGGACACTGACATCATCATCATATTCATCAACCTCATCCACATCTTCTGCTTGATGCTGGCATGTGGACTGCATGTTGCAACCACAGTGACATCATTATCATCAGCACCACCATCACCAGAAATGTTTTCACTATACTGTAATCACTGCATGGCAAATATGTGGACCTGAACAGCGATGGAAGAAATGTAACATTGTGTGCTATCGTTGACATGATGATCAGAATCCTCGTGTTCCATTACTGGGATGTTACTGGGGAGTATGACATCATCTACACTGTCTCTCACTGGCACTGCTGCACACTCCACTATATTTTTGGACATGGTAAACTAGTCTGAAGTGGAACTTGAGGCAGCAATACTCATACAGCACCAGCAACTGCACTAAGACCACCAGCTGGGACAACATCATCTCCTTCAACTATGAGTGAAGCTGTTGATTGTGTTGTAAAAACATTGAAGGAGAAATACCTTTCCTTACATCAGCAATACACTTCTGCAACTGCGTACTAATATGCCCACAGACAATCTTACCACTGGCAGCAGTGCCATGGCGACAAACAGCTTCGCTTGCATGTCCCTTGTGGGCATTTTGGGGATCAACAAGAATATTCTAAACAAATTTAGATTTTGGATCTGCTCACTGGTATGGGGAGGGGGATACTGATATGAAGCCAAAACAACTGCTCAGCTTCAACAAGAGAAACAGATGCAAAGTCTCAACAGGTTCAACAACACCTTAACTAACCAGTAGTGCTCTCAAGTCACAAACAATCCAATCTGGAAAATAATTCCTTTGCCAGTGAGGGGGAGCACTGACTGCAGATTACAGCAGTGCAAAACCAAGAAAAGGTACCACAATGGCAGAACAAAATCATGCAGGTGCAGTGGATAGCAGGTTCACACTGCTGCACCTGCACTACACTGTGGCACAATAAAAGGTGTATTATTTGACGTCACTCACTGCACACACACTCACACAATTTGTCTACAAGTAATGTGTAGCAAATTGAAAACTTCAGTAATGGACTTCGGTGACGCTCACCGAACCGAATGGCAGCTTAGCCCTAAGCTCCACGGTGGTGGTGCAAGTAATCGTAGTTAATCCGGTGTTTACTGACATTTGAAATAACTTTTCTCTAAACTCGCGTAAGAGGAATGAGCCAAGCAATGAACCGTGGGGCAGGAGTGCTAAAAAACTCAAAATAGGCGCCGATCCAGATCCGACCGCAGCCCGAGTGTTCCAATGTTCAGGGCCTCTGAGTCAATGGTGGGGTCCGAAAGGGAGGAGGATGAAGAGACAATTTTGAGGGGTGGCTCAGAGGTAATTTAAGGAAGTATTTTTTCACAGAGAAGGTTGTGGATGCATGGAACGGCCTTCTGGAGGAGGTTGTGGAGTCAAAAACAGTGGTGGAATTCAAGCATGTATGGGACAGTCATGTGGCCATTCTAGGGGTGGGGTAGGAAGAAGTAGGCTGCTGGTTAACTAGGATCTGCAGCTTATCCAGTAGGTAGGCAAATGGGCAGACTGGGTGGGTCAAGCGGTCCTTATCTGCTGTCAAATTCTATGTTTCTAAGTTTCTAAGCTCTATAGATGGTAGGGCAACAGCGATATCATGAAAATGCTCCAACGGATTGACAGCAATGTCAAAGATATTAAGCAGGATTTGAAGCACTTAGAGAAGAACGCAGGAGCTAGAGTCAGGCCTGGATGAGCTCTGTGAGGATTCAGTGCGACTCAGCAGGGCAGTGATTTTTCTGGCTAGATGGGAAAGAGAGCTAACTGCCAGGGCCGAGGATGCAGAAGCAAGAGGGAGGAGAAAAACTATTAGAATTTTCAGATTCCCGGAGGGATCGGAAAGGACAATCCGGTTGAGTTCATTAAATCATGGCTTCATCAAGAGCTAGATATCCCTGTTATGGAGCCTATAGAGCTCAAAGAGTGCACCGCGCCTCGGCCCCAAGCTGAAAAAGGATGCCCCCCATGCTCAATTTTGGTTAAATTCTCCGGCACCCAGTTAAAGAGTTGGTGTTATGCAAAGCGTGAGTAAACTAGACCTGAATTTGGATGGAAAGCGGGTTTATTTGGACCATGATTTCCTCCAACTACTATGCAAAGGAGGAAGAGAGTCCTTACAGTAATTAAACAGCAAAGGAGAAGCAAATAAAAGCATTTCTTAGATACCCAGCCAAACTGTTAATACACTGGTCTACAGGTAGTAAATTGTATGATACCCTGCTGCAAGCGAAAAAGCCACTCAGAAGGCGGGGATTGAACTCCCAGACCTGCAGTCTGAAGTTTTGGAACAGACGCTGTTACACCTGAACTGGTCGACAACTAGTAAGGGGCTGGAGGAAAAGAAATTTTGAAGGCCAAAGGCCCAGATGAACAGCTCTGCAAAGATTTATGCCATTTAGGGAAGGGCCTGCAGCTCAAAAAGTGGGTTGACACAGTCTAGGTTTGCTCTTCCGACTTGCCCTTTCATTTATTCCTTGTGAGTAGGCTGACCCTAGTACTATATCTGGATATTATTAATTAAACTACTTAGACTGTGGAGCTTCTAACTCATTCCCCTTTTGGAAATCATGGAGGGGGAATAATCCTGATGAAGCGCTGATGGTTGGTGAGAGAGGAGAATAAAAGGACTTTTGGAAGACTGGGGCTCATTTTATGTAAGGGCCCTAAGACTGTTATGCCCTGACATGACTCGGATATATGCCTCGATATGTGCAGACTGGCCCAGGACTTGGGACTTCATCTCTTATTGTTATATCAATGCAGGTGCAGAGAAGCTTGGTTAAGTAGTGGAGGGGATGGGTTTCCTGCCCAGCTGCATGGGTGATGCCTTAATTGGCTGGTCAGTTCGTAGGTAACACACCCTGCTACATGCTGGCAGGTGCCCTTTCACTTCCCTATCTACCCTTAGTTTCCCTTCTCCTCTCCCCCCTTTTCCCTCCCCTTTCCCTCCTCCCCTTTTTTTCTCTCTTTCGTTCTTTTCCTGTTCCCCTTACTTCTTTCTCTCTTTTATTTCAAGATGGATTCAAACACCGTTTAAGTAGCTACCTGGTAGGGGGCGGGGAACCTTTACGCCTCCTGTCATCCTGCTAGTTCTACTTGTTACAGAAATTGCACCACCAACTCTGAAGCTAATTCATGGAACGGTATTCCTGTGAAGGTTGGCCACTAGCGGTTTACATTATTGGTCCTTTCAGATCGAGCCGACTTACATGTGGGATTAGAATCGTCCTGTTGAAGTGCACTCGGGAGATCACCCTCACTACTTCCCTTAACCGGATGGGGATTGAGGGCGCAGCGCAGCCTGTGCTCCTGGGTGGAGGGAGCTTCCTCCGTTAGTAGTCTGAGGGACTGACCTCTATATAGTTTGTTTATGGTTCCTATTAGTTATGTAGGGACATGTTTCTGTGTATATAGTTCCTGTGAGACATTTAAGATGGGAAGGTTTGGACGGGGACTCTTCGTGAGAGGGGAAGGGGACCCATGGTGAGAGTTCTACAGGGGGATTCTGTGCATTGCCTCCAGGGCAAAGGAACTGAGGGTAGGTCCATCAGACAAGGGGTAGGGTGAAGATCAGGAGTCAAACAAAGGTATAATATGGGGACCTTAAAACTGATTACATATAATGTTAAGGGGTTAGGTTCTCCAGCAAAGAGATATAGTATATTGAAAGACTTAGCGAAAGTACACTGTGACATTGGTCTCTTGCAGGAAACTCACCTCTCAATGACAGAGCACAAAAATTGCGCTGCCTGTGGGTGGGAGGTTTTAGCGCCATCCCATAAGAATCGAAGAAAGCTGGGGTTGCCATTTTGGTATGCAGGGGACTGGGATTTTCACCGTCTAATTTTTTCTCAGACAAGGAAGGCAGATTGGCGGTCCTGTCTGGCAAAATTGAGGAGAAGGTCATCAATGGCGTAACATATTTATGCCCCCACGCCTGTTAATCCGGAGTTTTTTAGGTATGTCTTTGGGTGGTGGCTACACTTCCTGAGGGCCACCTGATTATAGGAGGAGACTGGAATTGTGTTGAAGATGCTAGGTTGGATAGATCTAAGAGTCAAGAGAGTGGGGAAAGGGTGCGGACCCAGGACTTTAACACATCTCCGGATGGAGTTGGGACTGGTGTATTCGTGGAGAGAGGTATACCCTCCAGTAGGACTTCACCTTTATCCCCACCCGCAGGAACTCATATTCAAGATTAGACAGATTTTATTTACCCAAAACTAAGATAGACTCAATTCTAGATCAGCAGATATACCCTATCTACCTATTGGATCATGCTAAAGTTAGTCTATCCATATTCCTTGGAGGTAAAAGTAAACAATCTCTGTATGCTTTCAGTGCAGGACTCCCTGGGATAAAGGGTTTGTCTCCAAGATAAAAGAGGTCATAGAAAATTATCTCAGGAAAATACAGGGTCGGTGTCAAAGCGGAAGTACCTCTGGGATGAATTAAAGTGGTAATGAGAGGTGAAATAATCTCATACTCAACGCAACAAAAAGATTAGGCAACAGAAACAAGAGAGTTTAGAAATATAAGATTAGAGAGCTAGAAGAGGCTCATAAGAAAGGAGGGTCGCATAACATACGCAGGGAGCTTCAGGAAGCTAGGGAACAGCTGCAGTGCCTCCTCCTGTTAAAACCAAAAATGCTTTCAGGTTTACAGCACAGAAATATTACAGTGGGGGCAATAGAGCGGGCAGACTACTCGCCTTCAGGTTAAGGAAGCAGGAGGCTGATAGGTTCATCTCTGGGTTTCAGGATCCAGGGAACCCGGAAACAGGTAATGGATGCCTCTCAAATTGTGGAATGCTTCAGAAAATTTTATGAAGATCTGTATAAGTCTGAGTCGGGGACAACCCACTCCGATAAAATTAGTCAGTTCCTTGGAGGCCTTAGACTGCCCAAGCTCTCCCGACCTTGAAAAAGAACTAGATAGACCATTCTCACTACTGGAGTTAAGAGAAGTAATTAAACATCTCAAGCATAATAAAGCCCCGGCCCAGACGGCTTCATAGCTGAGTTTTACCAAAAGTTTAGCGATCAGATCTCTCCACTACTCTTGAGATCTGCAATGGGGCCTATATTTCCTCAGATGCCCCAGATACCTGGACACAGGCCCTATATCCATTATTCCAAAGCCGGACAAAGATACTTCCTTGTGTGGCAGCTACCCTATTTCACTGTTAAATTTGGATGCCAAGATTTTTGCGAGAATGATAGCAAACAGACTGCAGACGGTGATAACACAGTTGATCCATCTGGACCAGTCTGGGTTCATGCTGGTGGCATCTTCATGATAACATCAGACGTTTGCTTACAGTAATGGCACATGTCCAGTCCCCACGGGATAAACAACAGGCAGTATTGATTAGTTGGATGCTGAAAAGGCATTTGACCACCTGGAGTGGAGATATCTGGATGAAGTCCTTAAGAAGTTTGGGTTTGGCCCCAAATTCCAGGCATGGGTGGGCACCTTATGTTCTAACCCCTCAGCTAGAGTCAGACTGAATGGGTTATTCTCCCAACCCTTTCATATTAGAGGGAACGCTGCAGGGTTGCCCCTCTCGCCCTTCTCTTTGCTTTAAGTATGGAGCTGCTGGTGGAGGCTTTCCAAGTTCATGAGGACATTAAGGGATTATGGTGGGTGAGGTTGATAATTGCATATCTCTGCATGCGGATGATACCCTCCTATACCTTGGGGACCCCAGCATTCCCTACCAGTCACCCTAGACATGTTGAGAGAATTTGGCTCCATAGCGAGGTTCAAGATTAATGAGTCCAAATCAGAACTTATCTCTTTAAGAGCCGACGTCCCACTGTGGGTAAAAATATGACAGGCTTAAGATGGAATACTACTAATTTTCGATACTTAGGCATACATATTCCGAGGAATATGGGTGACCTGTTTAAGTTGAACTACCTGAAATTGTTGGAAGGGGTGAGGGACGATTGTGCTAGATGGGCTTCCTGCCACTTAGTATCTCTGGGAGGGTGGAGTCGGTAGGATGAATATCCTTTCAAGGATGCAGTTTTTATTCAACTCTATACCCATAAGCCCCCAAAAATTCTGGACAGATTTATGTAAGGTGATAAGTAATTTGTATGGGTGGGAAGAAGCCCAGGTTGAGCTGGGCGTTGTTGAAATACCTAAAGGCGAGGTGGTCTGGGAGTTCTGGACTTTAAGAGGTACTTTAGAGCAGCCCAATTGCAGTATTTGAAGGTGTACGTGTCTCAGCACCGATACAGAGTTGGGCAAAAATGGACTTGCAGCTTCTGTACCCATGTACTTTTCTTCAATCCTTTTAATATCTCAGACCATAGAGTGGTGTTTGGACTGCCAAACCCTGGGCTCAAATTGCCAATCATGCTCTGGTTGCAAATGGTGAAGGAGTGGGGAGCCTTAGCTCAGATACGGAATTATTAAGGCAGGGGAGAATTTGGAGCGGCGGGGTTTAGACCAGGGTCAGAAAACCCTGTCTTTCTAAAATGGAGGAAGCAGGGGCTAAGCACTTTCCAGCAGAATTATTTAGTGGGGACATCTTGGGCAGTTTCACATAGATTCAACATAAGTTTAAAATTTCATCCAACCTATATGCCTATTTGCAAATCAGACACTATTTAAATGCGGAAGAGGGTGGATACGGAAAGGAAAGATGCAAGTATGGACCCCTTGTTGATTTTCTTATAGAGTTGTTAAAGGCCCCACATCAGGCAACCCACTTGATCTCTAAGATTTATCTGCGGGTGAGCCACTAGATTCAAAACCCAAGCAGAGGATTCAGACACTCTGGAAAAAGAACTGGGTTTGGGAGATGGTGAGATAAGGTGGGAAGTAATCTGGAGGGTGGCGCACAGAACCTCGGCCTCACCCTCTTGGAGGAATTCAGGTCGAAGGTGCTTGCAAGGTTCTTCAGGACACCAGTGCTCACCAAACATTTTGGCCAAGGTAATTCTGAGAAGTGTTGGAGGGCTGTGGACAAGTTGGAACACATGAACATATCTTTTTGGGATGCCCAATAATTAAGATTATTGGGAGGGTATTAGGTGTGGGTTGGAACAGATTTTTCGGTGGCGAACATTGACCATCCTCGTTATTTGTTACTAGGTGAGCACCAGCAGGACTGATAGGTCCAGCAGCCAATTATCTGTTTCCATTTTATTGGCAGCGCCCAAAAGCCATAACTAGTTTGTGGCTCACTAAAACTCCCCATGTGGAGAGCACTGGTTGTCATGTTGTAACCAAATTAAAGTAATGGAAAGAATCAAAGCTAACTTAAAGTTACAGTCAGATATGTATAAAAGGCATTGGTTTCCTTTCCTCGAATTCTTAAGTGTGGAAGAAGGAACATCTGTCCTGGACATTCTGGCAAGAGAAGCTCTAGATTAAGGGACTGGTAGTGGAATGCCGGCAGGCAGCCTAAGGATTCAAGTCATCCTGAATACGAATAATGGACCTGTTTACAATTTTGGTAAAGCTGTTCTCACCACGGGTTTGGGGAATGGGGGAGTAGGGGAGGGAAGAGGGATGATAGAAGAAATAGGGACAGTGTTCTTGTTTGAGGGTGAAAGGGGTGGAGGCGTGTGTGTGGGAGTTGGTTATTTTTTTCTCCAGAGGGCATTCCTTCCGACCCAGTGGTCTGTGAATTGGGAGGTTCACCCCTTATTTATGTATTACTGGTTCAAGGGCCCTAAAACCAGAGGGAGTGAGATCATCACATCAATTGACTCCTGAGATATTTTAGAGGGCTGTTTTATTGTCTTGTGTACAATATTCATGGTTCTTTATGCTCCCTATTTAAGTGAAGTAATTAATTTGTGTTAGGTATTGTGTTTGTTTTTTTTAAAGAAAAGTTGATGTATTCTGTGCCATCTGTAATAGGTTGGTGGTATTAGTAAAATCTTCAATAAAAACAATTTAAAAAAAAAAACTTCAGTAATATACAACGGATTTTAAACAACCTGAAATTATGCACTGCTGCACAGGTCCTCCAGACCACAACACAGAACACACACAATCAGCAAAAAATGTCAACAATTACTGAAAATATTACTGTGTGTACATTAACACAGTCAGTTATACAAGAAAATATAACAAAAAACAAAAGAACTCTATATTTCTCCTACTTAAGTCTACGGACACCACAGATACGCCCTCCTCAAAGCACACTTCCACAGTCTCTCAGTAAACAGACTGAATATTGTACATTAACATTCAAAATCCACACACAAACAATAACATCGATGATATGAGCACAGGAGGGTTTCCTACAATCGATGAACTAAAGTTTCAGCAAAAAAAGACTCAAAAGGCTTTTTAACAGCTTTAAAAGGTTTGAATCACAGAGAGCTCTCAGAGCAGACTGTCTCCAACAGCTCTACACACAGTACCCCTGAACTGAAGGTGTGTAGAACAATCTAAAGCCCATGTGGCCTGAAATCCCATGAATCACTGCAATATCCATCTTTGGAGCTTAAAACAAGGCGAAGTGAGGTGAAGTACATTGTTTTCAATGTACTTTGCCTTAACTTTATGAAGTAGTGGTTTGGAGAAGGGAATAATGCAAAGTCATTGTTTTCAATGGACTTAGCGTTACCATTGTGATGCAAAGTACTCCCTTTGTGCTGCGGAGCACTCTGAGAATCCGCTCACTCTGTGAATCGCTCTGCAGAGTGAGTTGAGGCCACTTGCCCATCTCTAGTGATGGTGGAGTGTGTTTTCCTAAATCCAGATTGGTAAGGAGTGAAGGAGGAGGAGGAGTCAAGAAAGGAGGAGAGCTGAGAGAGAACAAGGTGCTCCTGTATTTTGGATAGTATCGGAGAAGGGAGATAGGGCGGTAGTTGCCTGGGAGGAGGGATCATTGCCTGTAGGTAGGGGGATAACTGTGGCATGTTTCCAGTCATATGGGAGTGATGCAAGCATAAAGGAGAGGTTAAAGAGAGTGGCCAGAGGGCTGGCAATGGCAGGGGCAGAAAGATGGAGTATTTTGGAGTCCAGTCCGAGGGCTTTTACCTTTCAGTGATTAGTGAGCCTAGGGCTTTTAGTACTTTGGTTGGTGTAACTTGGTGAAAAAGAAGAGGAAGGCCAGGGCAGGGGTGGTATGGAGGGTAGATGCATGGGGGTGGGAGAGTGGACAAGATAGAGGACACACAGCTTGTGAAAAAGGTGTTAAACTCTGAGGCCACAGTGATCTGTTCATTGACAATAGTGCCTGCTACATTCAGGGCTGGTGTAGGGGTTGGGCCAGAGGAAGAAGAGAGATTTGATTGTCTTCCGAAACTTTGCTGGGTGGTTAAAGTTGGTGTGGAAGGAGGTTAGAGAACTCACTATGCTGTAAGATAGGTCATAATTAGGGGAATCTCGATTATTTAATAAAATTGTCCACATAATTGTTGTGAATATGAATCCATGAGTGACACAGCATTAAATTACAATACAGGAAGCAAAACAAATTATGCTCGTCTTTTTTTTCCTACCTGAGGAGAACCTGAAAGAGAGCTGTGCATTATCATAGTGGTACACTAGTGTGTAAAACTGAAAGCAGTTTTAAGCTACACATTACATTTAAAGTCATAGATTAGGTGCCTTATAGATTTTATGGGCAGGATTCACGAAACAAAAATGCCGCGGCTGCTGGTAAACCTCAGCACAAGTGGCTTTGCGCAGATCCACAGGTTACCTGCAGCAGCGGGTATTCTACAAAGGAGGAGCCGACACTCACCGCCCATGGGTTATGGCTGCTTGTGGGTGGTGTCAGCAGGAGATGGCCACAGCAGTGGGAATGTGCTACGGCTGGTGGGAGCAGCCACACACCTCCACAACTGCTGTGGCTGTGAATTCAACTGCACGCAGCTGCGGGCGATACAGTCTGCAACAACAGTTGCGGAGTGGGACTTAGGTTCTGGGTGCTTCATGAATCCAGCCCAAAGACTCTGCCTCGGTGGACTATTCATAGTCAGGCGGAACATCATACTCAGGGAATTTCAACCTCTCAAAATATCACCCAGAACCTTTTCTTCTTTTGCCTCGTGGCATAACTGAGATCGGAAAAATCTGTATTTGTATACTGTATTGAAGTTGCACTTTCTTCCTTTGTGCTAGCGCCAACAGCCGATCCCTTTTTCCAACTCCATCTAAAATCACCACCATCACTCAAAGGGCTTCATGGGTTTCAGATCTCCCTCTGGGGATAACTTGGTAGGCCTTTTGCATATCTTTACTTTTTATTTATTTATGACTTTGATACCTAGGTAGGTGCACTGATCCCAGGGACCATTTTCAGGCATGACCTGGGCCACTTACAAATGGCACAGATAACATAGTACAGAAAACATAAACAACAAAAAGACAGTAGAAACTCTGATACAGGTTACAAATAACACAAGATTGGATACATAAGTCAAATAAAACAAGATTGGATACATTCATATTCATATTCGTATTCACTGGGTCACCAAGTTCCTTATCCCCAAATTGTTGCTGAAACTAGTCACCCAAAAATAACAGTAAATGGTCTTCACAACCTGCAGGCAGACCAATGATATGAAGGTTGGCTGAGCAACCTTGGTTTTCTAGGTTCTCCAGCCAGGGCGTAAGTGCTGATTCTCCTTAATGAAATTCGATACTGCACCCATCACTGAATTGAATCTTTTTGTGGCCCTCCACAGCGACAAGCTGTACAGCATCCAAATTGGTTTCAGATTGGACAACGGTTATTAGTGTATCAAACTTATCCGAAAGCCCTGCCACTGATTTTGTCAAGGTGTTTAATTTTGCATCCAGAGTTTGCAAAGTTTCTATTTCAGTAGCATCTGTTGTGGCTGCCCTGCAATTTAGGGCCGATCTCGTGATTGGAGCTGCAGAAACATTTTGCTCAGACTACCATCCTGGTTTTGCTTATCCTTTTGGGACTTCCCATATTGAAGCAGAGGTCTTCTGATACCCGGAGAAACACTTTTATCAGGTCACTGCTATTAAGAATAAGGTTTAAAAGGACAAGTCCAGCAATTTCATTCAGTGTTTAAAACCTAAGCAGCCATTTTGCTTGGGCTCCACAGCCTCCCCACCACATGATTTCAAATGTGTTCAATGCCTTCAAAATGCAAGCTTAATAGTGTGAGAAGATTTTAACTTGACAATAGATCTGTCTCTAGATAACAAAAACTTAAACATCTTAGTAAAATAACTAAACAAAAGAAAGAAAAGCATTGCTCCACATTATTAAAGTCAACAGCTTAACAGATGTCTTGAGAACTCTAAACCCAAATAACAGAGACTGCTCCTTTTATTCAACCCCATGACAGCTACGGTAGAATATGCAATGTTCTTATCTCTAGGCCTAAACTATGCTAAAATAGTTGAGAATGTGACATCTGATTACTCCTAAATGGTTTGTATATTTGAGACACTAGGGCCGGATATTCAGACTCGCCAGGCTGTGGCGCCAAGCCTGGGCGCAGCGCAACTTGGCTGCGCAGGGTCGCTGACAGAGATATTCAACTGAGATGCACCATGGCACAGCAACGCTGAATATCACACCCCTGGCCAACCCGCAGTGTGCATGGCGCAGTGGCACCGCGCCACGCAAGGGCCAGAGTGAGCAGGGGATGCGCTTAGCGCAAGTTTCATTGTGCTAGGCGCAAAACCGCGATATTCAAAGTGCACATGTAAATGGGGCCATAATGCATGCAAGGTACAAATGGGTCCATTTCAATGTCATTATGGCCCATTTTTCTTGCAGGTGCGCCAACTTCAGTGACTTGCGCCTGGCGCCCTGCCAGGTTGCAGCAGTTGGGGACCAACGCTTCTGCACATGGCAAGTGCCCCAATGCCCGATCACTGTACAAGTTGAATAATAGTAAGTAAGTAAGTAAATATTTATTTCTATAAGGCGCCCTTCAAACCTCACGGTGCCTTTACAATATCAAATCATAATATTCTAAAATCATAATAAAATGTCCTATATCCCTGGAGGTCCAGTGGACCACTTCGCAGCCCTGATCACGGGTATCGATGAATAATAAGATTGTCCTATATCCCTGGTGGTCCAGTGGACGCTTGCAGCCGATCAGGGCATATGCCGACAGTGTAAGTCCTATATCCCTGGTGGTCCAGTGGACGCTTGCAGCCTGATCGCGGGCTTAAGTATTAAAATTAAAACCATCCAATATCCCTGGTGGTCCAGTGGACTGCTGCACGCCCGATCATGGGCTTAAGTATTAAATTAAACCAACCATTATCCCTGGTGGTTCAGTGGAGCACTTGCAGCCAGATCGGGGCATATGTCGAAAAATGCTACCCAAAACAGCCCTGGTGGACTAGCGGTACCCACTCCCCACCTGCCCACCAAGCCCCACCGCTGCTCCCCGGTCGATCAGCGTGAGGGTGGCAACTCCCCACCCGCACGCCACACCGCCACCACCAACTGACACCATATGGTAGGCTGTAGCCCATTGGTCCACAGCTTGAGCCAATGGGCATGCAGCCCGTACATCTCACAGTCCAAATATGTGAATTGATCATAAAGCATATAAATGATCTTGAAGAAAAACTTTACCCTCTAATTACTAAACACAAGAAGAACCCAGAAGCATTTAAAGGTATTTCCAGAAATCTTAAAGGTAAAGTATGAAATAAACAGAATTCAATTTAGGTGGGTAAAAGTAGCTCTTTAAACGCTACACCGGATATACTGGAATGAAGAGAAAAGTGTACATGTCTACTGGCTGATAGACTTTAAAGAAAAAAAAGCTCTAGGAACCTTGTTGTAAGTTGTGAAAAGGCAAACAATTCCATTACAACAGAGAGCAGTGAAATTTCTTCTTAAGCTTGAACACAAGCAATTGAGAACTGAACAAAGCAGAAATATATGAATTCATATGTGACTCTTCACGCCCAAAGCATCTGATACAGATATAAAAGACCTTAAAATGGATATACTGTATCTAGTTTTGTGTGGAATGCAGAATTCCTTGAGTGAAATTAGAGCAAAATGACCATTCTCTGGAGGAATTTCTTCTGGAATTTCGCTGGTTCTGCTGCTGAATTCTGCCTACTGTGATGTGTAGAACAATATTCTGTGGAACAGCATTTTCTATGGAAAATTATTCCACAACAATTTCTGTGGAAAATATTGAGATCCACGGAACATAATTTTATGGAACATCATTTTTTCTGTGAAAATCATTCCACAACTATTTGTTACTCGGAATTCCACCACAGAAACATAGAAACATAGACTTTGACGGCAGATAAGGACCACTAGGCCCATCTAGTCTGCCCATTTCCTACTAGGATGGGCCGCAGATCTAGTTAACCAACAGCCTATTTCTTCCACCCCCACAAGAATTGCCTTATGTCTGTCCCATGCATTCTTAGAATTCTCCCACAGTTTTAGACCACAAACTCCTCAGGAAGGCTGTTCCATGCATCCACTACCTCTCTGAAATAATACTTCCTCACATTGCCCTGAAACGCCTCCTTCTATCTTTAAATTGTGTCCCCTTGTTCTTGCAAATCTCTTTTCTGAAAAATGCTACCCTCTTGGACTTTGTTGATTCCACTGAGGTACTTAAAAGTTTCTATCATGTCCCCCCTCTCCCTTCTTTCCTCAGGATATACATATTAAGCTCCTTTAGTCTCTCCTCATACGGCTTCTCTTGCAGACCCTGCACCATTTAGTTGCCCTCCTCTGGACTGCCTCTATCCTGTCTATGTCCTTGCGGAGATGGGGTCTCCAGAACTGGACACAGTACTCCAGATGGGTCTTACCAACTGTCTGTACAGAGGATATCAACTTCCTGTTTTCTGCTGCTGATGCCTCTCCTATACATCCCAGTATACCCCCAGCCCTCCCTACTGCCTTCTCACATTGCTTGCTAACCTTAAGGTCATCTGATATGATTACCCCAGGTCCCTTCCTTTTTGTTGTTGTTACTACCTCCCACCCATTGTGTATTCTTCCCTGGGTTCTTATTTCCCAGGTGCAATATTTTGCACTTCTCTGCATTGAATCCTAGCTGCCATACTTCTGACCATTCCTCCAACCTTGCCAAGTCCTTTTCATCCTTTCCATGCCTCCTTGTGTATCAACCCTGTTGCAGATTTTTGTGTCATCTGCAAGAAGGCATACTTTCCTGCCAGTCCCTCTGCAATGTCACTGATGAAGACATTAAAAGGACTGGACCCAATACTGAACCTGCGGTACCCCACTAGTAACCCCCTTTCTTCAGAATGGACTCCATTTACAATTACCTTCTATGTCCTGTTGTCCAGCCAATGTTTTACAGGCTACCACCCTGGGTTCCACTCCCAGGCTGGTTAATTTGACTATTAATCTTGTGTGGGACTGTGTCAAATGCCTTGCTAAAGTCTAGGTAGGCCATGTCCACAGCCCCTCCCTGGTCTACTACTTTGGTCACCCAGTCCAAAAATCTATTAGATTCGTCTGACATGACCTTCCACGAGAACCCATGCTGCCTTGGGTCCTGTGCTCCACTGGCCCTGTAGGTACGCCGATTATTCTTTCCTTCAGAAGTGACTCCATCACTTTCCCTACCACAGAGGTCAGACTGACAGTAGTTTCCTGCCTCTGTCTTGGACCCACTTTGTGAAGGGGAATCACATCCTTCCTCCAGTCCTCGGTACCACACATCCTCCCATGATTTATTAAAAGAGTAGCCAGTGGTTTCACTAGTTCCTCCTTAATTCTTTTAGAATTCTGGGGTGAATTCCATCAGGACCCATTGCTTTGTCCACCTTCAGTTTTAGGGTTCTTTCAGAACCCTTTCTTCTGTGAAAGGACTGGGATCGACCCCCCTATCAAGAGTGCTTCTGTTAGATTGGATTAGGCACTTCCCCTCCTCTTTTGTGAATACTGAGCAGAAATATTGATTCAGTATTCCTGCTTTTTCACTGTCCCCTGCTGCACCCACTGTTCATTCTATTCAGCCTCACTATCCCTCCTTTGTCTTTCTACGCTCGCTGATGTATCTATAAAGGTTTTATCCCCTTCTTAACTGAGTTGGCTATCTTTTCCTCAGTTTGGGCCTTTGCTATTCTGACTTCCCTCCTTGCTTCCTCTGCCTTAACTGGTACAGATCTCTGTCCTGCTCCTTCTGTGTTTCCTTATACTTCCAGAATGCTATCTTTTTCTTCCTGACTTTCACAGCCACCTCTTTTGAGAACCATAGTGGCTTTTTCTTTTGTTTTGATTTGTTCATTTGCTTCACACAAAGGCTTGTTGCCTCTGTGATGGCAGTTTGATATTTCCCCATTGTTGCTCCACACCTCCTTCTAGCCTGTTTGCTAGTGCTTTTCTGAGGCACTCTCCCATCTTGCCAAAGTCAGCCCTCCTAAAGTCCAGTACCCTCACTTTGTGTGGCTTGACTCTGTAGCTGAGTTTAACGTGAACCACACTGTTTGATGGTCACTTGTCCCCAGATGGCAACCCACTTCTAGATCTGAGATCCTCTCACTGCCCCCGTTTGAGAGTACGAGGTCTAAGATTGCTCCCTCACGAGTGGGTTCCAAACTAGCTGTCTAATGCCTGCCACCTGTGAGGGCATCAAGAATGCCCTGCTCTTGGATGTGGCTGCAGCAAATGTGCTCCAGTTAACATCTGGCATATTCAGGTCTGCCATCAACAGTATCTCCCTTTCTCTGCCATTCTAAGAATGCCTTCTATCATATCCTTGTCCATTCCTTCCCCTGACATGGGGGTCTGTACACAACCCCTGTGCGGATTGTGGTGCCCTTTCCAGTCTCCAAGGAGACCCACAGTGCCTTCTCTCTTCCCTGTTTACTCTTTTGTTCAGTTGCTTTTATCCCTTCCTTTACAGAAGAGCTACTCCTCCCCTCTTCTCCCCTGCCTGTCTCTCCTGTAGGTTATGTACCCTGGTATGTTAACATCCCAGTTATGGTTCTCTGTGTACCATGTTTCTGTGACTGCTACGATATCCAGGCATCCCTCTTCCATTAAGGCCATCAGCTCAGGGAGCTTGTTGCCCAGACTACGGGCATTGGTACTCATTACCCTCCATTTCCTGATGGCCTTACTCCCTTTGCCCCATCCCTGTCCTTCTTGCCTTTGTCACTTTCTCCATTTACCCTGCCCTTCTCCCTATCGACACCTCTATGTTGGTGTTTGCTGCACTTACTACCGTGATTATTTGGGGGCTAGGATTTTCCTGCTCCTTTCAGTGCCTCCCCTTGACTAGTTTAAAAGCTTGCCAATGAAGCATTTAAACCTATCACCTAGGATCCTGGTTCCCTCCCAGACAGATGCAGCCCATCATGCCAGTATAGGCTTGCATCACTCCAGGTGGACCCCCAGTCCCCAGTGAAGCCAAATCCCTGAGCTCCACACCAGTTTTTCAACCACTGATTGAATCCATGATGCGGAACACCTAGCCTCTCCTATGCCATAGATGGGTAGCACCTCCGAGAAGGTTACCGTGCGTGCTACTTGACTAAGGCCCTCCCTAATTCCACAAACTCTTCCTGCACTTCTCTAATCCCTTTCTTAGCCAGGTCATTTGTCCCTAGGTGGACAATGACATCCAACTCCTCTCCTCTGTGCAGCTGCTCAGCCGCAATCTGAGATTCTTCCTGTCCCTTCAAGCCATGGCGCCAGGCAGGCACCTTACCTCCCTCTCCCTTCCTCCCCAGTTCTACCTTCTTAACAATGGAGTCCCCCACCATAAGTTGTTTCCTTCCCTGCAGGGTCCCCTGCCACCCTCCTGTGGGTCTCCTTTTGAGGTTCCCAGCATCCTCCTTGGTCTCCACTGTGGGTGCCTCCATAGAGGAACCACACTTTGCCAGAATGGCATAGGAATTGTGGAAGGCACAATGGGAGGATGTGCCTCTGTTCCACCACCCTCACCCTCCCTGAGCCCACTGTGGTCCAACGCTCTCTTTCTTGGCAACCTCTGAGGCAATGGCAGTGGCACTGGTGGTCCCTGGATGGAAGAGGAGGTCCCACAAATCCTGGCCAATTCAGCCTGGAGATGAGCAACCTCCTCCCTCAGCCCAGAGAGGTGCCTGCAGATGGGACAACACCGCATCCTCAGAACATCTCCCGGAAGACTGCTGCTCCACAGCCACTGCACTGCACCACTCAATCATGTCTTATTTCTGGCCCCTTAACTGTTTGCAATCCTTACTCTTTCCTGTTTTTTTCTCTCTCTTACTTTCTGCCTGTGTGCCTTTAAGCTCCTGATTGTCCTGTTCTGAGACAAGAATATCCTATATTTCGCAGTAGACCACTTACTTGCTCAGAGGCAGACCTCCAGCAGCTAGAGGGACCGGAGAGCTACTCTTGCCCTTCTAGGATGGTGGGTCCTTGGTGGTTCTGTGATCACTCACTTCCTGCCCCTAAACAGGAAGTTCCTGTTGTCAGTCAAATTCTGTGCCTATAAAATAGAACTAGCTTTGGGTGGCAGGGTGGAGGGAGGGAAGGAGGGCAATATAGTCCCAGCAGAAGTTCAGTCACACAGCAGTCCTTTCTCCTGGTGTCTTCTGTCAAGCTATTAGCAGAAACTTTCTAAGGCAGTCTTTAAATGTAGCTTCCTTCTAGCTAAGCCCTCCCCCTACTTACCAGATCTTTCTACAAGTAATTTAAACCTCACAGCAGTTAAGTCCTTTCAGTCACCTGAGATTTACACCTAGATAACTCTTCAGATACCCATTCAGTTCAGTTAACCCAAACACACACTTTTTTTGTATGTTGTTTTTTACCCTAAATTAAAGGTCAAATACAAAGTTCTACTTTAGTCCCAGCAGAGAAGTTCAGTCACACAGCAGTCCTTTCTCCTGGTGTCTTCTGCCAAGCTATGATGCCTTTGTCTGTCCCATGCATTCTTGAATTCTCCCACAGATGGGACAACACCGCATCCTCCAGAACATCTCCCGGAATTCTGCACAGCACTAACTGTATCTTTAGAAGAAATCAGGAGAGTAATTAACAGTCTACCTAAAAGGCAAAACACCTCAAAGTGGATTGGCAAGTGCATACTGAAATCTCCGCACCTACAAACATATGTACAGTATTTTCAGTCTGCACCACTGCAGTGATGGTATGCCTGGTTCCAATCGACATACCATTTCAGTGCAGCTTTGGTGAAAACCATTGCAAGCCTCTGTAAATCAGGGGCAGGTCATAAACTGGCTCCCACTTTGAAAATACAGTGCATGCAGGAAAACTGCAGCTCCACATGTGAAGCCCCACTTGAGGCAGTTCTTCTCCGCAGCTAGACCAATTCTGGATGGGCTGAAAACCCAGCCCTGTTCCAGATGACATTCTGACAGAGTTCTATGCTACCTTTTGCAAGCTGTAATAAAGAAGTTAACAGAAGTCTTGGATGAAGCTAAATAAAGAGGAACTATTCCCAGAACAATACAAGAAGCACTAATAGTGTCATCCCCTAAACAAAGTCTGGTCAGAAGACTATATGACTGTGGAGAGCTTTTGGAACGCTTTTACCCATTATGTTTAATTAATTTGCACAGTGCAGATCTGTGGAGAAGCAGTTTCAATGTGGTCTTCCTTTACACATTTCTACAATGTGTTTTCCTAGAATATGCCTGCTGATTGCTATATATTTAGCCTGGATAGTTCACAGAAGGAATGGCATCTTATTTTCAGTGGGGCTCTACATCTGCACAATATTATGCTGCATTGTGTAAAATCAAAATGCACTAAAACAATATTTTACATCTGGGGATATATTAAGTGCTGAATTGATGCACAAGCAGAAAGATGCATTGCACAAAGAGGTGCACCGGTCAGCACTGATACAATATTCAAAGAGAATGTGCCACTGGTACAGGTTGTGTATACAGTGAAGCTCACCAGGATGAAGCACAGAACTGCAGAATTCTGCAGTAGAGTTATTGAAGCAAACAGTGCAGTTTCAAAGGGAGTTAATCCTTTTGTCATGCAGTAAACCTATGACCCCTACACTTAAGATAAATGCCACTCTCATTGCTGATTCAGTTGCAGTAGCTACTGATTCGACTCCTATTACACCACTTGTCTGAGGAGCTACTCCAATCCTCCCAAACTGTTCCCTCCCTCTCCCCTTCCTACTGCCTAAGAACGACCCCCTGAATCCTCCTTCACCTTTGCTACTGTCTCCCTAAATGACACCCTAAATGCCTGCTAGCGATCAACCCATCAAAAAGCTCCTGCCGGAGGCCTTGACCCTAAACTACTATCCTTCTCAGCTCATGTCATCACCTACCCTCTCATTATCCTAAACCTCTCCTTCTCAATTGCCTCAGTACCTTCCCCATGGACACACATTGGTCCTTCCCTCCCAAAGGCAGAGACCCCACCTCCCTTGGTAACTATCAGCACCATCTGTCTTCTTCCTACCCTTGCCTGAACTTCAGGAACACCTAGCACTCTCTCCAGCTCACCACTTACCTCAATGACTCCTCCTTCTTCACTCTTACCAATGTGGCTTCAGGATAAATCACTCCACCACCACCTTCCTTCTTTGGCTCACTGAGTTTTACCCTCACAGGAATGGACAATGGCCAAATCAACTCAGCCATTTTGTCAATCTGGCCAAAGCCTTGACACAGTCTCCCACTTCCTTCTCCTTGACACCCTATCAACAGCTGGGCTATGACCCTTAGCCACAGACTAGTTCAAGATATATTTCAGTGGCAGAACCCAATCAGTCAAGATCTCTGATGCAATTACCCCACCCCTCCGATAAGAACTGGCATCCCCAGGGATCACTGTTAGGCGCCATACTATTCTGCATTTTTCTAAATGATCTCCTATCCACCTGCTCTCCATTCACCTCCATTCCATGTACTCTGATGATACAGTCTTGTGTGCATCTGGCTCCTGCCCCACTGAGGTTGCATCCCACTTGCAGCACGACTCGACAAAGTTCAGCATTGGTTTGTTAACCACAACTATCTCTCAATGCCAAAAAACAGTGTCCATGACCTTCAGCACCAGGCAGACACTACCAGGTTTCCTTTCTATACTCCTTCCACACCTTTGATGGACTTTACTCAGGACATCCTCCTTCAGGTATTTAGGTGTCTGGCTGGACCAACACCTGAACTTCTCTGGTCATATCGATGTCATTCAGAAAAATTGTGTCCCAAGCTCGGTGCCTTATTCAGAAACCGTGCCTGCATCCCATCCATGGCTAGGCATGAGATTGTCCAAAGATGATCCTACCTATCTATGACTACTGTGATGTAGTCCATGTGCTGCCTCTAAGTCCTTCCTGGCCAAACTAGACACCCTTTTCAACTCCTTTTGCCATTTCCCCTTGACAACCCCTCTGCACTCAACAGTTTGATCTCTACCATGCCCTACCCTTCCCTTCCTAACAAACCGACTCTCTCTCACTGCACAAAATTCACCTCAAGCACTGGCTGGGTGAACTTCCCTCCTATCTCTCCCTGCCTCTACAAACACCCCCCTTTCCACTCCATAGATCTACCAACTCACGAACCCTAGGTGGTCCCACCCGCTCCACCCTTATTGCCAATCGGGTTATTCATAGTCTCCCAAAAATCTGGAATTCACTTCCCCTCAAATTCGCCACTCATCCTCTTGCTACTCCATTAACTGTGCCCTCAAGAACTTTCTTGCACCTTCCTGTGCCTGCCATGACCCTCTTTAACCCCCTTCTCCCTAAGCCCATATACCTACTCCCACCACTCCAGTTTGCTCTGATCATGCTCCTCCTTGCCCCCTACTCTCCCTCCTTCCAAAGTATTCCTCCCCTTTTTCTCTACCATTAATCTATCTCCCTCCTGTGAGCTCGATCACTGCCTTGTGCAGGCAGGATGCATAGCACATGGTGAGCAACAACATTACCCCCTTCCCGTCTTTCTCCTTTTTCTGCCCCCTCAGTCACTGCTAGATCACTGCCTTGTGCAGGCAGGGTCACCCAGCACACTAATGGGTACTAACTCCTACTATAGTTGACCTCTGCTCAGGTTCATATGCCTACTCCCCACCACTCCTATTTCCCTCTGATCATGCTCCTCCTGCCCCTACTCTCCCTCCTCCTAAAGTTTTCCTCCCTCTTTTTCTCTACCCTTCATCTATCTCCTCCTGTGAGCTCAATCACTGCCTTGTGCAGGCAGGATCTATAGCGCATGGTGGGCAACAACCTACCCCTTCCCTAATTATTTTTACTGCACCCCTGAGTCACTACTAGATCACTGCTTTGTGCAGGAAGGATCACAGCACACTGGTGGGGTACTATCCTCTGACTACTCTGCTACCCTTCTCACAACATCTCCCCCATCACTATACATAAATAACTCTCATTGCCTATAACCAGTGTCCTACCAGTAGGGCTGTCCACCACTCTGCCCAAATAGGGATAACAGGACACTGTGAATTTCAACCCCTCCTTTCTCCCTTGGATACCCCCCACCTACAATGCCTCTTTTAATTCACCCTGCCACCTCTACCTCTCACTCCCCACCCCCATTTCTAGTCAACTTAGCCTAACACTGCCTACCCCTACACTCAATTACGCACTTATAACCCAGCCCTATACCCTCTTATATGCACTTTTAGTCCACCCTGTCATCTCTGTTTGCCTCGAAAATCATGTTCTGCCTGTGTCTCTGTATAAATTCCCTTTCCTTCTTCCATTCTACCCTCCGCCAATTTTTCATTCCCTCCTTCCATTCATAGATACATAGATACATAGACAGTGTCGGCAGATAAGGGCCTATGGCCCACCAGTCTGCCCATTTGAGCTTGTAAGTTCAGTTTGTTTCCTAAAGTCTGTTTCCCCTTACCCTGCCCTCTAGAGATTCCTTTATGTCTATCCCATGCATTCTTAAATCCCGTGATTGTTTCAGCCCCACCACTTCCTCTGGCAGGGTGTTCCATTTGTCCACCACCGTTCTGAAGAAATTCTTTCTCATGTTTCCTCTGAATCGTCCTCCCTCCAACTTCATCCCATGCCCTCTAGTCCTGAAACATCTTTTCGCTTAAAAATAGTGTTTTCCTGCACCCTGTTCCTCCCTGTAAGATACTTGTATGTCTCTATCATATCCCCTCTCTCCCTCTTCTCCTCCAGGGGGTACATGTTCAGTTCCTTCAACCTGTCTTCAGGACTTGTGATGCAACCACGTACCATCTTTGTTGCCCTCCTCGAACCTTCTCTACCCTGTCTATGTCCTTACGTGAGGTATGGTCTCAGAACTGTACACTGTACTCCAGGTGGGCCTCACTAGTGTCTTGTATAGCGGAATTATGACCTCCTTTTCCTGCTGGTGATGCCCCTGCCTATACATCCCAGCATCCAATTTGCTTTACCTGATGCCTTGTCACACTGTTTCTACCTTGAGGTCATCAGAGATGACAACCCAAGATCCCTTTCCTGCTTGGTGCATGCTATATCCTCACCCCCAACTGATATATTGTGCCAGGGTTTTGTGCCCCATATGCATTATCTTGCACTTCTTTGCATTGAATTTCAACTGCCAAACCCTTGACCATTCTTCAAGTTTCTGCAGGTCCCTTCTCATTCTGTCTACACCCTCTGGTGTGTCTACTCTGTTACAGAGCTTTGTGTCATCAGCGAACAGTGAAATTCTGCCTTCTAGATCCTGTGCAATGTCACTGATGAAGATGTTGAATAAGACCCGGTCCCAGCACTGATCCCTGTGGTACCCCACTGGATCACTCTTCCTCTGTGGAGTGACAGCCATTTACCACCACCCTCTGTGTCCTGCCACCCAGCCAGTTACCTACCCACCACACTACTGTCCTGCCACACCCATATTCCCCAGTTTGTGTAATAGTCTTCTATGGGCACAGTGTCAAAGGCTTGCTGAAGTCCAGATAGGCCATGTCCACTGCCCTCTCCTGATCCACCTCCCTAGTCACCCAGTCAAAAATTCAATGAGGTTGGTCTGACATGACCTCCCTGGTGAAACCATGCTGCCTTGGGTCCTGTAGTCCATTGACAACCAGATGTTCCACCAATCTCTCCTTCAGTATTGCTTCCATGATCTTTCCCACTACCGAGGTGAGGCGCTGACTGGTCTGTAGTTCCCTGCTTCCTCTTTGTTCCCACTTTTGTATAAAGGGACTACATCTGCTGTCCTCCAGTCTTTGGGTACCTCCCTGTTTCCAGTGATTGGCTGAACAGGATAGCCAGAGGTTCAGCCACCACCTCTCTTAATTCTTTAAGGACCCTGGGTGCACCCATCTGGCCCCATTGCTTTATCAGCTCTGATTACTTCCAGTTCCTTCAGGACCTTTCTCGTGTAAAGGGACTTGTGTCCATTTCTGCACCATTCTCACCCTTGTACTCCCTTCAGACCCATTACCCCCTCTTCCTTAGTAAAGACTGAGCAGAAATACCTGTTCAATATGTCAGCTTTATTGTTGTCTTCCTCACGTGGCTCCCATCCTCCCCTTCAGTCTCACTATCCCTCCTTTGTCTTTCTTTTTCCTTATGTACCTGTAAAGGTTTGTCCCCTTTACCCACTGATTTTGCAATGTGTTCTTCTGACTGAGCTTTGGCTTCCCTTACCGACTTCCTGCCTCCCTTTGTTTCTCCTGGTACTTCTCCCTATCCTCTTCTGCCTGTGTCTTTTGTATTGCCTGAATGCAATCTTTTTGGCTTTCACTTTCTTTGCTACCTCTTTGGAAAACCATAATGGTCTCCTCTTCCTTTTCCTCTTGCTAACCTGCTTAATGCATAATTCTGTTGTTCTTATAATCCCCATTTTAAATACTGCCCACTGTTCCTCAACCCTGATTCCTGTCCCATTCCCTTAATGCCTCTTTCAAGTATCTCCCCATTTTCCCAAAGTCTGCCCCCTAAAATCCAATCTTCCTCTCTGTACTCCAATCACTGTAAATCTTCAATATCTGGTACACTTATGGCTACAATTACTATTATGTCACCTTACCATCTAGCACAACATACTGTTGCCAAGTTATTATATGTGTTCCAGTGTTATCAGCTGTCACCAATTGTTGCTAATTTGCTATATGTGTCTTCATTTACTATACTTAACTGTTGTATTGTTAGCCAATGTTATCCACCTGTAATCCCTCCTGCTCTCATTGTAAGCAAGTAAGCAAACTGTATTCCACTATTGTAACATTTCTCTGTATTATATCCATTGTTCCTACCCTCAAGTTGCACTGGGAGACAAGCAACATGTTGTTCAGCATGCCTTCCTGGTTAAACATTTCAATAAATAATTAAGGCGCTGCGCTTCATCCTGGTGAGCTTCATCATTACTGTTGAAAATGTGACCCTGTCCGGGAGTCACAGTGCAGGCAGCTGCCAAGTCAGGTGCATCCAGGGTGACCCTGACTGAATACCTTCCAGGGGAATGTGTGGCACATACTGGTATGCGCCGCAGCCCCCATGAGCGATATATTCAGCCCAGGAATGCAAATGAACTAATTGAGCATGCAGGGTGCAAAGGGGCCTTATGCATGCTCATAACCAGCCCATTGCATGTTGGCATGGGGATGAATGTGCTGGAGCAGCTGCTGCCCACCCAAGCCCCAACCCTAAATGCTCCCATGTGTGACAGGGCCCTGAAGTCTCTGGTGGTATAGTGGCACCCCACCATTCCACCAGCCAACTGTACCAGAGTCCAGCTTTTTGGTTCCATATTGTAGAGACCCCAATGTTATCCCAATTGCACCTGAACACACCACAGTCCATGTCCATAGTGTAGTGGCCCTACTCCTCAACAGTGCACAGACACCCTCTCCCTGCCACCCCAGCCCATCCCATTATGCGATGACTGGCTCTGTAATGGGATCATACCAATTCATTGGTGGGTGGTGGAACACTCAGTAGGATGCTTGAATGTGTTAATCGTGAGTGCGAGCTGTGTGTGGGTGATAACACCCAGTGGCTATACACCTCAGGCACTCGCATGCGGATCCATCATCCCGGTGCCATTGCAATACTCAGTGTGGTGATGGCCGATGCTGTACCCACTCATTGCGGTCCCAAAACAGGCATGTTACAGCTGACCTCCCATTTGTTTGAACAATTGGGGAACTGCAGATAAACTATCTATAGCCTGAAGCGTACACTGCAAATGGCATTACAGGATACTGCAGCCCATGGCACCTGGGATACCTCAGCAGTCAGAGGATGGCATGTTACACAGGAAACAGGAGAGTGTGGACTTGCAGCAGTGTATGACAGCAGGAAGCTACAGCATTGGCAAGGCATGCATTGTAGGTATGTAAATTCCTCTTCAGTTTGCCAGGGATGTACACATGGCTGCATCACTGGTGGATCTGCAGCTGGTGTGGTGCTGCAATGCATGGTATAGGCAGTTAGGTCATTCGGTGCAGGTCCACAGCCCAGGTTCAGTGCAGTCAATGGCTGGCCATGGCAGGGTGTGGAGGGCAGTGCCAGTCTTTGCAACAGGTTGGGTATGGGGAGTGGAGGGTGTCTGTGTATGGGGGTGTGGATGGAGTCTTCTAGACTATGGATATGGACCATGGTTTCCTCTGGTGTGATCAGGTCTGGGAGGCCCCCACACTATGGAGCTCTTCAGGGATGGAGTTGGCTAGACTGGGGTTGGAAAGGGGTACCTTTAGTCCACAGGCTGCCAGGCTGCTGTGCACTGGGTTCACATCTGCAGCCTGCCTGTGAGTGACTGGCTGGGTTAGGCCAGCTATTCATGGCCTAACAGTGGCCGTGGTGCTCTGGACTGTGAGAGGCACCTTCCCACGGAATGTGCTGCAGCATGGCATATGCATGGATTGCCCCTCAACTTGAATGGCACACCATTTGTCTGTGCCCTGCCCATTCCCTTGTGGCTGGCTCATCCTGCACAATTGAATATCGCACTGCTGCGCATTGTTGGAGTTGTGCACATCTCCTTTTCCACCGGGATGCACTGCGTATCTCCTTTGAATACACGGCCCTGGACTAGGTACCCTGAATAAATACATTATAAAAATGGTAAAATCATGTCCTCACTGAAAACAAGGTATTGCATCTAGTCTGGTACAGCTTGAGTAAATACAGTGCAAAAATGTGTAAATGGGCATCCCTGTGACAATGAGATGCAGAATCTCCCTGCCCTATCCAGGATATAAAATATAGGATAAAAATATTCAGTGCTCCCAGATCCAAATAACCATTACTCTGTAAGAAACCCTAATTTTCCCTGTGTTTTCATTACAAAGGCAGAATCAAATCCCAATATAAATCCCTGTAGATTTTTCCATAAGACACTGGTTCCTTATTTATGACTTTGTTCTTTATTTATTATATCAGCAGCCTTTTATTAGGAGAAGAGCTCTGATTTGCTGCTCAGTATTAACGTTATGTCAAGATGGCCTTGGAATGATTTGGATTTATATGCTATGCATTAGGCATAATGGGGACTATATGAAATAACAAATATCAAGCTCATTATTTCATGAACTATACTCAAAATTAGTAATCACAAGTCAGACAGTCTTTCAAAAGTTACTAGTAATGCCTGTAAACAAAATTATTGTAAAATAAATTAGAGACATTTCCATTTATATATATATTATAGTGGCATGGTCGTGCCACTATAGTTAGGATTCAGTGGTCATTTACATACTGAAGTCAAAGGTTTGGGCATTAATAACTTTGGACCCAGTCAACAGTTTGCCTGAAATTTGGATGTGCAGTGGGGCATAGTAGATCTCTTGCTCTGCCAAATGCGTTTCTGTTGGACTTACGATCTTTGCATATAAAGCCTGAAAAATGCAAAATTATCCATTTTGGAGGCAGCTTTTGGGATTTTGGATGTGCCTGCACAGCCATCGTGTGGTGTGCCGCTTTGTGAGATGGCTTGTTTGAAAGAGCTTTGGTGGCTGAACATGCGCCTTTTGTTTGGTGAAACAACATTAAGGCATTCAGAAGTTATGCCACTTTTAAATTCCATTATAAGTCAATGGGAAAATTTATATGTATGTTTTCTGAACAAAGAATGGGGTTCTGGCCATCTCGTCCCACCTGGCGATCAAAGAATTTGCAGCCTCGTGGTTCAAGAATGTTTGTCCCAGGATTTTTCAAATTCTTTGATCGCGAATCCATCTTGTTTTCAGTTTTCCGATTGGAAAAACACAAATATCTTGGCTCAGGGTCACTTCTGAAGTAAAACTTGAATGGGTTTTACTTGCTCGATCTATCGAGCCATGCCTTTAGTTCCATCCAAATCGGTCTAAAAATAGAGTTATTAGCTTTAAAATCTTCGTTTCGTGGCTCGCTAATGATCTTTGATCTCGAGCCTGCAAATTCTTTAATCGTAAGAATCTTTGATTGTGATCATGCATCGTGAGTGAGGACGAGATGGCCAGATTTGAAATCTGATTTTGTAGCTCGGGGTGCCTTATTAAGTTATAGAAGGGTGGGTTTTGCTCAGGGGCTTCGCTCTGCCCCATGCGAATAAAAACAGTACTTTCATTATCCCTGGTAGTCTAGCGGCCCTCCCATCACAACGAACGGTACATAACCATGCCTGTTATCCCTGGTAGTCTAGTGGCCCCAATGAGTATCTTATTAATATGTTTATTTTTATCCCTGATAGTCTAGTGGCCCCTCCCTATCACAATGATGTACATAACGATGCCTGTTATCCCTGGTAGTCTAGTGCCCCCGATCTGTACTTCATTATCATTATTATAATGTATGTTAGAGCGCTGTTAACCTTAGGAAATCATCATTTCCCTAAGGTTATTAACTATTATGTGACGTAGATATGTTGTTAACCTCGATCTCGTCACATCGATAGGTTAACAACGCAGTGGTCTCGCGCATGTGCGCCGCTTTTTTCGAAGGGAACCAATTGAAGGAAAACCAACGGGAAGGACTGAAGGGCTGCGGTGGTGACTTTTAAAAGCGTAAGCCCGTTTAATTTTTGATAGTGGGACCATACACCATAAAAATAATGTATGGTCCTCTATACGGCAACGTCAATTTTAACGCGTCTCGAGGTTGCCATGGCAATGTAAACCTCTCGAGCTCGCTCTCAAAGTTTACATGGTCGCCTGGCAACCTCTCAACTGTTAACTGACGGTTAACAATGAGAGGACCATACATTATCCTCTATATTGATATCCCTGGTAGTCTAGCGGTCCTCCCCCATCATAATAAAATAATTGTGCATTTTGCATGTCCTGGTAGTCTAGTGGACCCCACCCATGCCTACAGCCCACCACACCCCCACCCTTCCCCAGCGGGACTGGCACAGCCACCTTTCACCTCCATGGCCAGCCACCCGACTGTGTGTATTAGTGAGTAATTCAAGCAGGCGCTCTGAAATTATTTCTGAGCAATTCCTTCAATTTTTGATTTAGAAGGTTTTAAATCTTTGATCATGAGCCTTCAAATTCTTTGATCGTGAGATTCTTTGATCGCCATCTTTGATCGCGAGGAGGGACAAGATGGCCAGATTTTTATAATGGAATTGATAGGAAATTTTAGTAATCTTTGATATTGAATATCTTAGAAATGGTTTGGTCTTTTGACTTGAAATTTGGAGGGATGAAGGCAACATCTCACAGATGTGCCTTTTGGTGCTAGTCAAAACTATATTACAGGGCAGCAAAGTTATGGCACTATGAATTTGACACTTTTCCAATAGGATAACATTACGGCGTCCGACGCATTACAGAATTCTTTGCCGTCCTGCTGCAAAATAACAATTTGGTTGTTTGGTCTTAAATTTGGAGGAAGAAAGCCAACATCCCACAGATGTGCCTTTTGGTGACTTAGTGAAAAATATTATAGGGCGGCAAGTGACAGCACTCCAAAGTTGATGCTTTTGCAATAGGATAACATTATGTCGTCCGTTGCGTCTTTCAGGGCCCATATCACCGAAGCGGTCTGCGAGATCACGGACTTTTCGTCACAAAATGCTTAGCCCCCAAATAGGGCTAAGTACAAAACAACCAGGAAAGTCATAATTCATACGAAATTGTAATTTTTTTTTTACACCGTGCGTCCTGAGATATAAGCAATTTAGTATTCCAAGTCCTAATTTTCTGCTCCGAGGTCAATTATTATGCATACATTCTTTGTTTTCACTGTGTTTTCAAGGCAGTTTTGGGGAAAAGAAGGCTGTGCCCTTTCGTTACTGTGCCAGTTAACGTTTCCAGTTGCCCTTCCATTACTGTTAGCATCACTGTTCCCGTCAGCCACTGTGTGTGTATAGGTTTGTGTTTTCGTTTGCGCTGGTTTCCATTTTGTTTGGCATTATTGTTGATGTTACCATTACCATTTGCATTTGCAATTGCAGTACCGTGTCCATCGCAGCGTTACAGTTTGAGTTTCGTGCCAGCTTGCATTTTCTGTTGGCTTTATTGTTGCTGTTACCGTTACCATTTATGTTTACAATTGTTGTACCATGACCTGTACATGTAACAGTTTGTGTTTCTATACTCTCTTGACATTTTTCTTTTTTCCTTGGCGTTATTGTTGCTGTTATCGTTACCATTTGCATTTACAATTGTGATTCCATGACTGTGCGTGTTATGGTTTGCATTTTCATCTGCGCTTGGATTTCTGTTTACTTTGGCATTATTGTTGCTGTTACCGTTACCATTTGCATTTACAATTGTGGTACTGTGAACGTGTGCTTTACCAGTTCGTTCTGTATGCACTTCTGTTTGTGTCTCCATTTACGTCACTATTCGTTTTGGCGTCAGTTTGTGCTTGCATTTCTATTACTGTTTGTGTTATCATTTATGTTTGTGTCACCATGTGCCTAACCCTTTGAGCTTGCATTTGCGTTACTTACTGTTACTATAGTCATACAAAATCACGTGGTGGGAACCAACTTGCGTAACTTTCTACTTTTCTATTCTTTCTTAAAAGTATGGAAATTCTATGCAAAAACTTCATTAATGCATCAGTTAGGGTTCTTCAACAGTGACAAAGGTGAGAAATTTGACATTAGGGTTCCCACCCTTACCCCACCCCACCCTGCCCCCATCAACAGGCATTGAGAAGTGTGTTGGGGTCTTTGGTCCTAACTCTCACCCCATTCTCCTACACTGCACCACCTCAGCTTGTTTACACATGGGATGCAGTGACAGTTAGGACCGACAGCCCAATGCACACCGATGCCTGTTGGTGGGGCAGGGTGGGGGTGCAAGGGGTGGGAACTCACGTCAAATGTCCTTAACTTTTGTCACTGTAGAAGAACCTAACTGATGCATTAACAAAGTTTTTGTATAGAATATATATATATATATATATATATGATATTTTGGCATCTTATAGTTGTTAGTTTTCAGACAAATTCTCAGACTTTGTTCTGTCCACCTGATGGAATCTTGAATGAGTTAACTAAATGTTACTATTTTATCATGACCCTGATCCAGCAACTCAGTAAATACACACTCAGTATATCATATTCATATTATATCAGTATATCATATTATAAAATGACAAAAACAGTCTTCTGTTTGCAGTTGTTTAATCAGGAATTTTATTAATGGTAAAAGTTATGTTTGTTACATCTATGTTGGTCCAATAAAAGGTAACAAATCATTTGCTTCTGTATCACTCATGGTTTGTCAGCAGTTAATTCATTAGATGAGGCCTCCTTGCCAGGAATTTGACTGTTTCCTCCACTTCTCCCAAACACACACACACACACACTTACTATAAGAGATCTCAGTAGCTCTTATTTGTTATGCTTGGGAAGCAGGCCACAGCCCTTTCTGTCAAAAATAAATTTATATATTTAGTCTGTAGTTTACTGAAGACCTGGCATTTTATCAGATAGGTCTTGAGAGGTTAAAAATCAGTGTAAATCTTACAAAATTTGCTGGGAAAGGTAACATTTATGAGGTACAGTATGAATCTTTCTTGAAAGATATTCATCCCTAACTGAAGTTAGAAGTAAAATGTTTAAATGCTAAGCATTTAAATGTGCAAGCTGTTGCATTTTGAAGGACTAAACAAACCTCCAGTTTAATAGGCAACCAATATTTTTTTAATTCAATATACTTTTTTGTTAGTTACAAATAATAACAATAGGGTTTTACATGGTATGTCACAATGAATGAGAAACATGTATGAAACTTTTTGAGCCATGGGTTACAACAGCTCCTATCTCTAACTTTATTAACAATCCCACCATAATACTGTACCTACCACCCCTCCAACCTCCCTCCTCCATCCCTTCCTCCCACTCAGCACAGGATCTTCATTTGAACTAAACTAAAGATGTCTGACTCAAGGAATAGGGTTAACTATGCTACCCTATATGTCCCTTCGTGGATTGCACCTTGACTAAATGGTAGGACCAGATATATTCCTGTTGGCACTCTTAGTGCGTGGCACCCTTGATCCTTTTGTGTAAGGTAGTGAATGGGCCTATCAGGAATGGAGTAAAGTGTAAAGCTTATCCCATTTTTTGTCAAAACTGGCTGAAGTATGTCTAAGGAGGCTATCATCTTTTCTGTTCTGAGATTAAACATCAGCTCATTCATCCATTCAGACTAAGATATCACTATGGAGTCCTTCCAGTGCTTTAGAACCAGTTTTTAACTGTATACAAAATAAGGGATATACTGAACCCTCTTTCTGTGACTGGCACTAGTGAGTAGTCCCCTATGATGCAAATCTCTGGGAAGAAGAGGTCTTCTAGCTCCAAGAGGGTCTGCTTTGGACTTTACCTGGATCCATAAGGGTTTGATTAAAGGGCAGTCCCAGAGTACAGGGAAGCAAGGTACCCCCTCTAGACCACATCAGTTGCACTTGGGATCTTAATGTCTCCCCATTCCTATCAGCTTGGTGGGTGTAAAATATGTGTTGTGTAGTGTATAGTACTGCATGATTCTAAGTTTGTCATTGGTTGTGTAAGAATGTACTGCTTGCCAAATTTTATCCCATTGGAAATTTTGTTAGGAAATTGTTCAGTCCAAAGTTGAGGTCCCTGTATTTCATGGTAAGGATAGAGTATAAACTGGATGTAGTCAGGGACACTGCATGAGGCTGCCAGACCAAATTAAGAGTGAAATGATGAGATCTGATTGGTTCACCTCCCATGGACCTGTCCCAAATTAGTGATCAATGAGTGCCTAACCTGGTATCATTTAAACACCTGCCTGACTGGAAGATTCAGAATAGGAAGAAGATCTACCATCGATTTGAGTAGACCATCAACTAGTAAGTCTGAGATTACAAGTTCAGTGGAGGGAGATCCCTCTTGGGGTCAAGTACTGTCTGTCCAGTCTAAGATTGGGGTTCAGGTATAGAGGTTGGAAGATATCTTTGGTTTGGTCATATTTGATCACTCTGCAAAGCTGGGCCTTAATAGAGGTTAGGATTGTTTCATTCTTGAGAAAAGCTGAGCATATTTTAAATGAAGTGTATAACAAACTGGAAGGAAACCCCACTCTGGCTAATTAGTTGGTGTTTTATTTGAAGCCAGACTGGAATAAAGGAGGGTCATTCTATGTTACTGTAGGTGGCAACCATCTCAGATATTTGGCAATATGGCTAGCCAGGTAGTAATGAAAGAAATTGGAAAGTCAGAGGCCTCCTGCTGTTTGGACACTCCCAATTGAACATATTACCTTCTGGGTCTTTTTTTTGTGCCACAGAAATTGGAAAATTATACTGTGAAGCTTGTGAACCTTAGTTGGGGAAAATAGAAATTAAGCATATTTAGAGGGTCGAAACCCTGGGAAGTACATTCATTTTGATTATGCTGATTCTACCCTGTAATGAAAGATAGCATGGGTCTGTCTATCCAGGTCATGACTCACGGTGGTAGAGAAGAGAGTCTAAATTAAGTTTTTGTTTGGGACATATTTTGAGAGAGTGTGAGACTTAGGTATCTGAGTTGGGGTGACCAGTCTAAATATAGGCTTGCTATCTGGGATTGGCATGCATGCAAGTTTAGGGCATAACCATAGACTTTTCCCTGTTTAATATGTAGTTGGAGAATACTCCATAGGAATCAATAATGTCTAAGACTGCTGGGACTGTGTTTCCTAAGTCTGCTATGTGCAGTAATATGTCATCAGCATAAGCAGACAGGTGTAAATCAAGCCCACCTACCTGGATACCCTTTATATGGGGTGAAGTCTAGAGATGGCAGAGCAGTGACTCTAGATACAAATTGAAGAGCACAGGGAGAAGAGCACCTGGACGAGTTCCCAAGTGGAGAGGAGCGCTCTTGAATAAAGCCCATTGCAGTATATTTTGGCCATGGGAGATGAGTAAAGGACTTTGATCCAGTCTATGAAGACTTTCAGAATCCAAACTTGCAGAGCACTTCAAGCAAAATGTCAACGATACTCTGTCAAGCGTCTTATCTGTGTCCAAAGATACCAGAGCCATAGGGGTTGGAGCCATTCTGGATGCAGAGAAGATGTAGAATAACTTCCATATGTGGTCAGTTGATGACCAGCCTGTTATTAAAACTGACCTGCTCAGTGCTGAGCAGGAGAGCAAACTCTTGTTAATCTGGATGCCAACATTTTGCAAACAGCTTAATGTCAGAATTCATTAATGAAATGGTCTGGTAGTTGATGACTTTATTTTTGGCTTTTTGGTTTGGGGAGCACTATAATGAGTGCTTCAAAAGAGTAGTCTGATATACCTGGTTCATAGAAATAATTAAATGTTTGAAGAAGGAGGGAGAAATCTGCTCTTCAAAGACTTTATAGAATCGAGGAGGAAACCATCAGGGCCTGGAGCTTTATGGTCAGGAAGAGAATTTATGGCCTCTGATAACTCCAGCTGGGAGACTTTACATACTGAAAGTTTTGCTGTGACTCATCTAGAGTCAGCAGCAGGGCGCTAGTCAGATAGTCCTTAATGTCCTGGCTGGGAGCATTGCTAGGGGAGAGTATAGAGACTTATAATAATCCTCAAATTCCTGTATTATCTCCTTAGGGGTGGTAAGAAGGAGTCATCCTTAAGTGAGTTAAGAACTGTCACTAACCTGGTTTCTTCTGGCTTCTTTAATCTAAAGGGCCAGCAAGTGGCTGACTCTGTCCACCTGCTCTATATTACTTGCTTATGTTTTGAACAATGCCTACTGGGCCTGTTCCCTTAAGGCTTCTGTGTACTGATTTCAAGCCTGGGCCAGCTGTAGGAGGATGTCCTCACTTGGGTTAGAAGGTAAATGTTACTCTAGTGTATTAATTTGGGCTAAAAGGGAAGAAGAGAGGGCTTCTCTATTTTCTTCCTAATTGTAGCTAACCTAATGCACTCTCCTCTGATCACACACTTTAGAGCACTCCAGATCTTGTCTATTTGTGACAGCGAGTTCAGGTTGTGGGATAAGAAATGCTCGATTGCTCCCTTAAGAGATTGTACTATATTTGGTTCTTGTAGCATCTGAGCATTGAGTTTCCAAGCTTTCCTTGGGTGTATTATGGAGAGGAAGCCCTCAAGCCAAATCGGAGCATGGTCTGATAGGGTCCTGGGGACCATACCACTTCCTATGAGCCCTGTTAGCACTGCATTATTTACCAAGAAATAGTCTATCCTTGACAAGGATTTATGAACAGGAGAGAAAAAGGTACACCCTCTGGTAATAGGCAATCAATATTTAACAAGCTGTTTCAGTTTCTTAACAGCCATCTGATAAGCAGCTTGGAGGTATGTCTCCAACATTCTAAACAGAAAGAAGGGATTATTTTATTTTAGTTGTCATAGTGATTTGTAGATGTGGAAGGATACATTTAAAAGTCAAAAAATGTATTCCACGAAACTCCTTTTCAAGCTACAGGTAGCAAAATGGCTGTAGGCTGACCCACAGCCATAAAAAGGAAAAGACTTAAACATGTACGGTAGCTACTAGCCACATACTGACTGTAAAATCTTGGCTAAGATACTAGGTAATTGTCTACAAACAAATCATGCTGAAGCTTACTGGTCCAGAACAAGTGGGTTTCATCCCTGGGCATCAAGGATCTGACAACATCAGGAGGGTTCTCACAGCAATATGAATTACATACGATAGCAGTAAAACCTTCAGTTTTAATCTCACTTGACACTTCAAAGCATTTGAGTCCACGAATTTGTTTATTTATATTCAGTTTTACACCACTTTGAGATGCCACATTCCTTTATCCAGTGGATTAAAATATTCTATAAACATTCCCAAGCAGCAGTACTAATTAATGGAATCAAATCAAGTAATTTCACAGCAGAGCAAGGAATCAGACAAGGTTACCCACTTTCTTCAGGTATTTTTGCCTTAGCAATTGAACCATTTATCCAGAAACTGGAAATCAACACAGACATGGAAGGAGTACAAATTAAAGAGTAGGGCATGATTTTCAAAGGTGACTCAGGGCTTGTGTTAACCTGCATCACACCCATTTTTAGTACAGTTGCTCCAAATTCCTTTGATGCAACTGCACCGAAGTTTAGTACATGAGGTGCAGTTATACAGGTTCTTTCAGCTACTGCACCTTACGCCAAAGATTTGCTGCAAGCCCCATAAAAGGGTCCCCCGAATGGTACAAATTAGACCAGGGAAAAGATAGTCTAACTTGTGACATTTGTTCTTGGATTGATAATCCTGACCGCCAGCCAGGAGAATATTGCAAGCCCCATGCGTAAGCGTCATTTTACGGGGCTCTCAGCATTCTCAGATCTTTGAAAATTGAGACCCAGGTGTTTATTTCTAATAAACAGACAACTGGCAACTGACCATATTATTTATTGCATTTGTGTTAGTACTATAATTATATTCTACCTTTTATCATAAACGATTTGTTAGTGCAGTGAAAATGTGGGTTTTACTTTCACTTTTCACACTGCTAGTAAAAAGAATTTAACAGAATTCTGGTATTGTGATGTCAGAAACTGCCAGCTACTTTTTTCAAAATAAATAGCTACATATTTCAATAGCACACTTTTTCCTTTTATATGTGGTTGCACTGTTGTGGTATATCTGTACGATTTACAATTTTTGCTGTCTGTCTACAACCTGTAACTGACTTGCAATATATAATATCCAGCATGTATATATTTCTTCTTAATGTAATTTAAGTTTATATTTGTGAATGTAATGTTCAGCCATTTGTTTATCACTGTAACATCATTTACTTGCTGATTTTGTATTGTACTGTACTGTATTGTACTGTATTATACTGTACTGTACTGTACTGTACTATACTGTATGTACTGTACTATGCTGCATTGTACTGTACTGTACTATACTGTATTGTACTATACTGTACTGTACTGTACTGTATTGTACTGTATTGTCTTGTGCTGCACTCGGGTTGACCCTGAAAAGGGACTGAAATTGTCTCAGTGGACTTACCCACTTACCAAAACTCAATAAATATATAAATTAATTAAAACAGTAACTTGCCTCTCTTTTCTTCTTCCTAAGTAAAATTTCGTTATGAAGAACATGTCACCTCCTAAATTATAACAAAGATCACAGGTTGGTTATCAGAAATCACATATTTCAATTAAATATATAATATTTTGGTAGTAGAAAATGTTATTTCTTTCTAAAAGTCTGAAAACAGGTTTTCAGTTTCCCACTAGAAATATACTGTTAGTCTTGCCAGTAAAACTTTTTGACACCACAATACAAAGAATGTCATAGGATCCTTTTTATACTAGTAGTTGGCAAAATACAACAGCAATGACTACAGAGGGATTTAAAGCCTGCAAGCCTTCATTCTTTAAGCTATACATCCTTGCTAAGAAGTTGCTGTTTAAAAAGAAAGCATGTAAGTGCCTACAGTAGCATTTGCTCTTAGATGGTTTACTTGTTTTATTACAAAACTCATAGCTCTCTGCTCAAATACTAATGGATGAGCTAAACAAATCTGGCAAACTCTCAGGTCTCTTACTAATTGGAAGAAATCTGAACTGCTCCCTCTGAACAAAACTTGCTTAATAAACATGCTGTCAAGGATAAAATCCCTAATGCCACTAAAAGTATCATATGACAAAATAACATATTTGGGAAAAATATTTTGTCAAAATGTAAATATATCACAATACTCAACCTAAATGCTCTGTTACTCAAATTAGAAAGAGATTCCCCTCCTGAGACAAACTCAGTCTGTCACTTGGGACCAAACAAACTCGACAAAAATAATAAGCACCTCCAAAATACGTTATGTCCTTATTGCACTACCTATCAAAATAGAAGGAATATGGTTAATAAAACCAACAAACACGTTACTAAATTTATTTTGGTGTGGGATGGGCCATGTCTCAGCTTGAAAGAGCTCTGGCTGGCCAAGGAAGGAGGTGAGATTCTCACTACCAAATTCTGCACTCTACCACCACGCTTGCATTCTGAAACAGACATGTCACTCTTATCCATACTTCTATCACTACTCCCAACTATGACAGAATATGAGCACTGCCTCATTAGGACAAACCTATTTACAGATTGACTTTTCACTTACCTTTGAAGATATCATTAGCATATCATCCAGCTATTCCCCAGGACGTACAATCATGCTATAGATTATAGAGCATTAAAAAGTGAATTTCAGTACCGTACAAACTTCTTCTGTTATGGGAAAACCCACCACTTAAATATGAAAGTAAAACCTTTAAAATAATAAAATAAAAATATAAAGGAATAAACAAAATAGAAGATATTTATATATATTTCTAGAAGAATAATTAGTGCAGAACTGGATGCTGCAGGTGGTCATTATCTGCTGTCAGATTCTGTTTCTATGTTTCTGTGTTTCTATATCTTAAAACCAAACTTGCTCACTACAACACTCTTCATGGAAATTCAACTTTTATGAAAATTCAAAAACACGTGGGATTTGATTTCTACCTATAACTGCAGCTCAGACAGGCTATAGAAGATATTACAACAGAAAATCCAGAACAATTACAAAATAAGGAATGGGATCAGTTTCTAAAACTAGGATAAGGAAAATGGGCTTCTGCTGAATTTATAAACTTTTAAACAATAAGCAGGACCAAACATAATTGATAATTCAAGATGGAAATGGGAAGAACTTGATATTATCACTGCTAGTGTATGAAGGACACTATGAACAAATATTTCAAAACAGTGCAAGAGAACTGCAAGGCAGGTTATACAATATACAATCCTTCACAATATATTGTATACAACATGCCATATATTCTTGCAAAAATAACAAATGAAGAAGATACATATGGAGATGTGGAAAAGAAACACTAACTCTCTCACATTTTATGGTCCTGTCAGAAGATCAAACCTATATGGAAACAGTCTTAGAACTATGCTCAGACCTATTCAAATTTAACATTCCAGTGAATCCTACAATCTATATACTGGGAGACTGTCAATCCAGGTTGAAGATATGAATTAAGGAAAGGCAATCACAGATGTTTGAGTTCAGCAGGTATCGCTTCAGTTCTCTTTTAAAGGACAGAACATTTGTTGTATTAAGAGCTGCAGCAGGGATCTCATTTAGCCATAGTGGAGTTCGGTACATGAAGGATCTTTGTCCTAGGGAAGTTCTACGAAATAGGACATCAAGCTGTGTTGTCACTGTTCTTCGTTTGTTGTATTTGGAACTTGCTTCCTTTACCAGGTCTGCAATGCAGGTAGGTGTTAGGAGAACATGGCTTTTCTCCCTAGCAGGCAAGTTTGGTATCTGATTCTGGAATGAAGTGGTAGTATGTGGCCAGACCATACAGGGTACAAGTGTGCGTGAAGTGGTCAGCATTTTAGCAATAGTCTGCAAGCCTTGTTAAGGACAGTGGCAACCCTTTTGAGGGCCGTATCAGTGGCAGCACTGTAAACCACCAGCCCGTAGTTGACCAGGGAGGGACAGAGCTGAGACTGACAGCCAGAGGTCTTCAGCAGTTAGGCTTTTCTTGTGCCTAAACAGGATCCCTAATTTAATGTTCACAGCTTTCACCACCATGACAATGTGCTGAGCATACGAGAGGTATCATCCACAATAACACCCAGGTACTTGAAGGAGTGAACCTGTTTCAGTGTAGGGCAGTCAGGTGATTTATGATTGTTAGTTCTGGGCATCTCCTTTTTAGTTGGGGCTAGAGAGGAGCATCGTCTTGTTTTTTGTAGTTTAGTAGCAACCTTTGGGAGTAGAACTAGGTCTCTAGCTGCTGGAAGGATGACTGTAACTCAGCCTGTAGGTGCTCTTATGCGCAGAGTGACAGCTAAGTAGGACAGCATCATTGGCGTATAGAATGACTTTGCTTGTGCAGGCATCGGGTAGGTCATTCAGGAACATGCTGAAGAGCAGTGGACCCAGGATGGACCCTTGAGGCACCTTAGTAGAGACTTCCTTGGTTGCAGATACAGAGTGACCTATCTTCACTCTTTGAGACCAGGAAGTTAGGTAGTCCTGGAATCATAAAGGCATTGGGGAAACACCAAGGGCATGCAGTTGAGACAAGAGGAATGGGTGGCAGACTGTGTCAAATGTGTTTGTTAGGTCAATGAAGATGGACCCAACCAGTTTTCCTCTCATTCAGTACCTTATGGACATACTCAGTGAAATCCACAAGTGCAGTGTCCGTGCTGTGGAGTTTCCTAAAGCCGTGCTGCTGGGGACATTGCAGCTGGTATTTGTGAATAGATTCAGTAAATTGGTCTGCCACAATCCTTTCCAGTGCTTTGGTGGGGACGGATAGAGATGGGCCTGTAGTTTGCGGTCAGTGACCTATCGCCTCCCTTATGCACAGGGGTCACCAGCACTTGTTTCAAGGAGAGGGAATTTGGCAAGCTAGAGGGATTTATTGATTTCTTTCTGCCCCCCAGCACACTGCCCCTACAATCTGCAACTGCCTCCCCCATTGTAATAAAACTGTCTGACCTGATATTGCCATTCTCATGGATCCCTCTCATCTTCCCTATATTGGTGCTCCCATGGCTCTTCCTCCCACCCCAATGCAAATAAAGCAAAACCCACACAACACAGGGTTTGACAGGGATTTTGGGTAAATTTAAACCACACCCATCTTGCTTTAAAGTTGGGCCTTTTCATAACACTCATGCCCGAGGTATAGGCTGTCCCTCTGTGGAGGGGAAAGTGTTAACAAGCAACTCCTGGTCCTAATAATGAGAGAGAGAGAGAGAGAGAAGACAGAGAGAGAGAGAGAGAGAGAAGTGAGGTGCTTGCTGGAGCCAGAAACTGAATTTCAGAACTTTTCATAATGCTGAATGCAAGCTCGTGTTTTTAGCTGAAAGTAAAGAAGTTTTCATTTCATTTGAACTGATGTTTGAAGCATTGTCTCTGTGTGTGTACCCTGAGAAGCCACACAGTTCACTACCCTGTCACATGGTCATATACTGGGGTAATAAAATGCCACCTTAAAAATGTGGGGTCCCAACCTAAGAAAACAACATCTTTAAATGAGGCCCTCTTAATTTCCCAGTCATGACAACTTATCAAAATTCATTTTTAATCCTAAGTGGTACTCTATCTAGGTGCAACATCGACACAGCCAATATATAAGCAAGCAAACCTGGTTGGAATTGTCAATGCTTGTTCTTTTGGATACAGTACAAAATCCCAACAACAACAATCCTGAGGAACACTACACCGAGACAGACTGCCTGAAACATAGCAACCCGACATCAAAAATCCAGAGACAGACAAACCAGATACGAACAGAACCATGAGACTGAAGATTGCGACAAAAAGAAATAAGAACAAGCAGGACATGTGAACACTTTCACTGACACCATTCTGGTGTCATTGTAAGCCTCACAGCATGGGTCTCTGCCCTCCACACCTCCCCTACTATATATAAACATCCTCCTCAACTGGCACACACATTGGGGATGCTCCATTTGGGCTATGGACAAAAATCCAGGTCACCTACATGGAAGTCACCCTGATCCTGATGACCACACTGTGGCACCCTCCTTGCTGCACTCACCTGATGGGATACCTGTCAGAAGGGATATAGTACAAAATCCCAACAACTACGTGTTCAGGATATTTATCATTGGGCATCTGACCTAGTTGGATTCCATTCTTGGTATACTGCATGTCAGATTTTCAATGTCAGTATTTCATACTGATACTGTTCTTTCAATATGTGCTCTCATTTTAAGGAGGGAAACAGGGATGATTTATCTCAACATTTTCAGAGCTTGTGTTGCAAACATTGGGCCCTATTCACAACACAGGTGCAGATGGGATACACACCACTCCATAACCCCTCATAGCCTCCCCCGCACCTGGCCGCACACACTGTGCCCTCATGGTATCTTACAGGGACCCCACCACACCCCCTTTACACAGCCAATACCCTGGTTGGAATGCATAGTTCCATGTGGGGTGGGCCAGGGCCAACTCGGGGCGTGTCCCCATTCCATGCCATTCACTATGGTGTGGCTGCCTTGTGCTGGGGGATGATGTCTATGCCTTCTGAAGCAGCCGTCACGTGATACGTGCTCCCCGGGATGTCACTGCTGGTTGCAATGGGATGGTGGGGTCAATGGACCCCACACTGTGGCTGCCCCTGTCATTGGGACACATTGGGAGGGCTGGGGACAGTCATCCGGTCCCCACCCCTCAGTGCTGTGAGGCACGTTCACACCTGTTGCCAAAATGGCTCCCACGGGTGTAGAGGATCCAGCAAGGGACCAAGGATGGGCAGCCAATTGGCTGCCTGCCTCAGTCTGCAGCTCTGCACCTGCCTGCCCCAGCGAACCTGCATTCTGGGGGCTGGTGCTGCGTGAGGGAGCTGGACAGGGACCAGTGTTTATGAATGCAGTCCCAGCGCCAAATCTCCCATGGGTGAAGAGCTGCATGGGGGATACATGCCTTCGAGCATACCCCTCCTGCGTTTGTGAATAGGCCTCATTGTTTGTAAACCCCTTCTGTGGGGTGTTTCTTTTATTTACAACTCTCCTCTCTTTTTTAAATGTTCTAAATAGGCAATTGCTTGGTTTCTTTTTAAGGAGACGGCAACATGCCTTCAGACATATAAAGGGGACATTTTGTTAATCATTCCTTTAGTCACTGTGATTCTATTATCTTTTATAGAGGAGAGCCCAAAACTCCCATGTCACGGAAGGAAGGAAGGAAGGAAGGAAGGAAGGAAGGAAGGAAGGAAGGAAGGAAGGAAGTATAATAAACTCAAGGTGGCCATCTCCAAGGTGTGGTCAACTCTAATGGTGCTGAACTAAAACAAACTCATAACTGTGATATGTTTTCTCTACCAAAGGAACTTCCTTGAATCACACCTAAGTGCAAGCTTTGTAATCGTTACTTGAAATGTTCCTGGTAGGAACATTTTCCCTCCGCAGTTTGTTGTTCCTACCTAGGTTTCTTTTCAGTAATATTTTCTATTCCAACTTTAGGCAGCAAAGGATTTAGGGAGACACTATTGTGCAGTGGTTTAAGGCTCTGAGCTGCAAATCTGGAACCTGGTTTGAATCCACAACCCTCACTTGCATACTGTGTGACCTTGAGCTAGTCCTTCCCTGTGCTCCCAGGTCACACCTGTAAACAAGTTTTCAGCTTAGTGTGTCTTTCCTGGTTAAACAATTGAAAAAATTAGATTTCCCTCTAGTGAAAATCCAATAAGAAAGACATAGGGCAGGATGTTTCAAAGCATGGCGCAGGGGTTAGGTCCAGCCCTGCACCACAGCATTTAAGTTCTGGTGGTGACCAAACTCTTCACCACAACTGCACCCTATTTTACAAACTCAGGTGCAGTTGCGAGTTTCCTCAAATTTTGTCAGCTTGCACCAAATATCTAGTGCAAGCTCCATAAAACAGCTTCCAGGATCGCTACAAGTTAAACCAGAAAAGTTTATCTAACTTGCAGCAATTGCCACATGAGAAAATCCTGTTAGATCACCACAAGCTCCACGTGCTGTATTGTTGGCTCACTGGGGCTTGCGGCAATCTAAGGCTTTGAAAATCCTGCCTGTAAGTTGCTGTTAGAATTTGAACCTTGGTTTCTTGCTGAAAATACAACATTTTATGTTCTTACCTGAATTCAAATTCCTGACCCTTTGTTTGTAACCAGTGCACTACCAGGCTGAAGTGTTGCAAATGGCACCTCATAGTGCAACAGTTACGTCACTACTTCTAAAGCAGGCTACCGCATTCTAATGCCAATGGGACATTTTAAGTCAGGTTTATTCAGGAGTTTACAAGGCAGTACAAAGAGACATGACATGTCAGTATGCAAACCCATAGGCAAGGCAGTGACTATTAGGCTCTTGAACATACAGAGATCATGTTACAACTGCAGATCCACGGGAGCTTTTACACAATCAACTACATAAATACTGGATAGTTTCTGACAGGAATAGTTCCTGTCACCTAAACTACTTTATTAATATTTGACTGCCACTGTGTGAAAATGTTACCTGAGAAGTGACCTCTCTCCCAGAACCTCTGAAAAACACAGGAAAAATAAATACATTTACTTTTCCACTTACTGCATTTGAAAATGTAAGGCTAGAAATGTCCAGAATTTCAAGGAAAAATTTGACTGGGAAAAGGTTAGACTTTCTATGTTCTATTGCTCTCCAAGAGATGGAAAGCTTAGGATAGCTACGATGGTACTGGCACCTGGATTTTCTTAGAACAGATTAGATCATTTGTAAATCTCAGTCTAGGCTTTGCTTTAAGTAACTTGCTAAACAAAAGAAAAAAAGTTTGCTGTAGCTCAAACTTTCTTTGACAAGATTACTTCTGTCCCTGAGACCCTTCTTCACATTCAAGAAGTCATGGGATAGGCATAAGGAAACCTTAGTGGTAAGGAGGGGGTGGAAAAAGACAGAGATCAAATAGGGCCTGTGGTGTTACAATAGGTAAGGAAAATGGCAGACAAGGTGGGTCAAGTGGTCCTTGTCTACCAACAGTTTCTATGTTTCTGAGGTGGAGTGAACCTGCAAACCATGGACTTTCAGATGTGAGGCTTTCACCCTCTATACCATTCAGCCAAAACTGTTTTCAGCTGCACAACAATGACTTACCTTTTTGCACTATTCAGCCTAGCTTTTATGTTTGCTGTGCGCACTAGCGCAAGCTCTAACATTTTGCTATGTACAGGGTTTTGAGAGGAGTGTCACGGTGCTCCAATCCAGGACAGTCTACAAGGGAGTTGACCAATAATCAGCAAGTTTCACCATGACACTGTTCAGGCATAAATGTGCATGGACTCAAAACAATGCTCCGACAGACACATTCATAAATCAGCTCTTTCAGCAAGCACAGCTGATCTTAATATGAGCTCTCAGCCTGCCTGCTCCTCCCTCCTCCAAGCATTTTACACACACACACACACACACACACACACACACACACACACACACACACACACACACTCACAGTCTGGTTATACAGGTCCAGCTGCAGTCTCTAGGTACCTAAGACCAGCCATAGAATTATATTTTCCTTGTAATCAGGGGTGTGGTGAGACATAACAGAACTTTGCTTATCTTTCATGTAACATTCAAAGGATTGAAACTGAAACCAGAAACTGCTCACTTTGCTAATGTCTCTCTCTCTCTCTCTCTGTTTCTCTCTCTCTCTCTCTCTCTCCTGGCTACACACACACACACACATACAAATCAGGTTACACATGCTGTAGTAGGCTGCTGACAGAGTGGAAAATGTAACATTTATACATTAATGGTCACTTGGCCACTAGGGTAGTAAATAAGTGACCAGTTCATTATATAGGGAAGATCAAACAATGAAATAAACTGTGGCTGGCATTGATTTTTAAATAATGGTTGCCTATAAAACTGGAGTTTAGTTTACCCTTCATAGTGCAACAACTTGCAAATTTGAACACTTACCATTTAAACAATTTCTTGGGGAGGGCTCCCATATTCTCTGTTTAAAGGAAGAAAAAAAAGATCTCCTGGTAAAATCATGGAAATGGTTCTGCTCTCAGCTTGGCCCAGCTGCAGTCTCTAGGTATCTGAGGCCAGTCATAAAATTATATTTTTTCCTTGGAGATGGGGGGCTAGCAGAGCTTTGCTTTATCTTTCATGTAAGCCTTAAAATGTACCACAGAGCATCTAAAACCCCAGAGCTTCTGGGGCTGCTCATAACACTGACAATGGGATGCCCAATCCCCAGGGTCTTCACCTGAAATAAAGAAAACCCTCACTCATAGTTTAAGTTTTTAAAATAAATGCTGTAAAGAAAATGGCCATCAATGTCTGTTGCTGCCACTGTAATTTGTCCTCCCCAAGCCCAGCCCGTATTAGTCTTCCGCACGGGATCTGCACCTTAGATCCAGTACAACAGCAATACCAGCGCGAACATCCAGCATGAGAAATGCTTGTCTGTAATGTTCCCACTGACAGCCTCAGTTCTCCTGGGGTGGTTTAAGTTGTTCACCTCTAACATCATCAGCTTGAAGTGGTCCCAGTCTACATTTAAACAAAAAGCTACAAATGTAAATGGTCTGATTGTGTGAGATTCAAAGAAAAGGTTGGGAAAGTTAGAAATAGAATTCAACTGGTTATCTGATGCACAGCAAGATGAATACCAGTTACTACATATGACAGAACCACTTTTTAAAAAACTTGCTGTCAAACGAGGTCCTGAAAGCTAAACTACATGCATTTGTAATATCCTACCCAGCTGGTGGGGGCATCTTCTGTAAACTGAATTACAGGCAAGTGTCAGACACAGGGATTGACCCTGCCTGGTCTCAGAGATAGCAGCTCAAACTCTAACATCAAAGGGCAACACTAATTTATTAAGGCATTCATTCTTTACATTCACATTTGAAAACAGTCAGAAAACTAACAGATACAAGCAGAAATGTATAACCGACTAAATGTTGTACTATGGGCTAGATTCACAAAACTCTCTGGGACCAAGTCCCACACCACAACTCCAGTTGTGGACAGAAAAATTCATATTTACAGCTGAAGCAGTTGCAGAAGATGTTACGGCTGGTTCACCACCCATAACAGTTTTCCACAGCTGAGGGGTTTCTGGCAACACACACACAAGCGACTGTAAATCGTGAGCTGGTCGTAATCTAGCTCCCACTCTGTGTTTATACCTAGAGCTGCAGGAAAACTGTAGATCCGAAGTGGCAACCCACTTGTGCTGAGTTTTCCCAGCTGTGGGATTTTGAGAGTTTTATGAATCCAGCTCTATATTTTTTTCAGCTAGTCAAATTCTACGCTTCACCTCTCATTGCCTATACATTATATACAAGGCCCCTACTTTTCTGTGGCACACTGGGACTAAGTTCTCGGCAGAATTTCAATTTGCATGCAGAACTCTAACGATGGTTTATAATTTCTGCCGCGGTTCTGCGTGCCTGAGACTACCATCACAGTGTCAGCTTGTTATCCTGACTTCACGTCTATGGCAATGGTTATAGCAATCAGGATTGGGGAAAGCACAGCACAACTAGTTCAAAAATAACAGACTTACAGAAATAATTTTATATCTAAAAAGCAAAAGAGATATCTATCCCTAAGGTCCTAGCCTATTGCATAAATGAAATGAGAGAGGGACCTTATGTGATAAATGAGGTATTGCTATACTCATGCTATCTATACCAATCATGAGGTCCTCACTGTGTATCCTTATATATTTATACGTGCTGTCTACACCACTCAAAAGGTCCCTACCGTGTATTACTTATACATTTATATGCAATCTGTAACATACTAACATACATACAAATGTGTGTGTATACATACACTGTATATATAGTGAGACAGATGCTATATATATATATATATATATATACATATAATTTTTTTTCAAGCCTTTGTAACCTCGTGCCTTGATTACTGTAATGCCCTTTACCGAGGGCTTCTGGAGTTGATATCCACCACTTGCAGCTGGTGCAGAATGCAGCAGCCAGGATGCTGACTGGGCTGCCTTCGCAGTTGCCATATCACGCTGGTGCTACGCAATCTGCACTGGCTGCCTATTCAGTGGCGGATCACCTTTAAGGTCGGTTTACTGACCTACAAGGCCCCTACGGACAGGGGTCAGTTATCTGTAAGATTGTCTTCATCCCTACTGCCTCTTCTGGCCACTTCACTCCACTGATGAGGAGTTGCTAGAGATTCCTGGGGTACGTTTAAAGTCATTCAGGTCCTGAGCATTTGAATTGCGGCCCCATCCCTGTGGAATTCTTTACGTTGTCGGATATGACAGTGCCTGATGGTGGAGAGTTTCAAATCTGCCTTGAAAACTTATTTATTTACTTTGGTGTTTTCTGATTTTATATAAGCTGCTGTAATTGTTTTATATATGTGAATTTGTTTTCTTATGTACTAGCGCGTGCAGATCATTATGTCATGCGGCAATAGCGCCGCGGCATTATGGAGCACCCTGGACCTGTCGCTCTTTGAGTTGGACCCCTGGAGTTATAATCCTTAGTGGGGGTCCAGTGTGCAGCTCTCCATAACAGGGGTGTTGGGGTTGAGCCCCCTGCAGAACAAAAGTACAAGAGAAATGCGTAACGTGATTAAGTCGCATTCGCAATCCGTACTAGTGCTATGGTCCTTTGGGAATAGTGCTATTTTATAAATAAAGTTTATATTGATTAATTGATAACTATATATATACATATATATATATATTCCTTTAAATTGTATCCTCATTCATACATGTCCTTTTGAAATGGAATAAACAGAAAGAGGAGATGTTGCAAAACTCATTTTGCATGCCAACCCGCTTCCTGCACACTACGTAACACCATCAGGCCATGACATGCATGTGAACCGATTGTGAGATAAAGCTCTCAGCCCATCACAATGTGCCTCCTGTGTGACAGAACATTACACCATAGCTTCCTAGGCTCAGACAGTGATGTGTTCCCCAATCCTTGTGTTGCTGAGCAAGCTCCCAGAGTTCATCTCTGAACCTGAGTTGCTGGCATGGGAACACAACATGCTACCTCTGGCCCAACAGCTGGCCCTACACACAACATTTCACCATAACGTTTAGGTGATTCTATCACCCAGTGACAATGTAATCAATAACCCTGTCAAAAATGTGTACAGTGCCATTGTTTATTTAACAGGTCTATTCTTTCAGCAGGTCTACACAGTATTATATTCCACTTTTCTGGGCATAATTACTTTATTTTTCTTAAAATGGACAGGTTAATTCATTTTACCAGTTATTCATTTCAGATAGCATCTCTATACCTTAAAGGCACAAATAAGCTTGTACAAAGTAAGGTGTGGACTTAACAGGCCTATGCTTTGTCAAGGTTTTGTTTAAGTTGTCCCTAGTACAATAATGCAAGACTGAAAATTGTATTAGGCTGTAGTGCAGGTTGAACATATATCATCGTGCCTGATGTGCTGTGAGACCACCTCTGGCAGTGAGAGCTATGGTAGATAAATGACTATTCATTTCTGTAGCAGAATGCAGCCAATTCATTAGCTAATGTATGGTGTTATAGCACTGATGACATTCCATTCTGAGCATAGAGGTTTGGGATATAAAACGAGGGAAGGGAACTAGTTCTATAGATAAACGGAAATATTAATAAAGAATCACCAAAGGACAGTGAATTCTGTGGCACTGCAGAGTTCTATTTGATGGATTTGCAAGTTCTGTGCAAATTCTGCAGCCATGAGATTCTAGGGGCCTTGATTATATACAGTACATATTTTTCATTCTCTTGCTTTAATCAGTACTTTGTCTCATTCCATCACTGATCTGCCGCTCATCTGATCAAGGCCCCCTCTGCCCTGGCCACCATCCTCTCTGGGTCTTACCATGTCTCGGTGATCCTCTTCCACAGGATTTGGTCAGCGATGTCCAGTCACCAGTGTGGGCTTGCAGGAGATTGGGACAACATCTTGATGCAGGTGGGGGGTCCACCATTTTTCTACCCAGAGGGCTCCCGCTGTGTGCAATGTTGCTTTAGTGCAAGCTCCACCTCCATGGAGATCCCCGTGTCTGTTGGTGGCAGCCCTTTCCCTGCTGTGCTGCCACCCAGATTCCTCTAGGTGGCAGCCACCGAGCGGGACAGAAGCACCCCTCCCAGAGGAGAAGAGCAGTCCTTGGGTTACTAAATCCACCTCCACAGCCAGCTGCCACACAACCCATGCACATTTCTTAACCCAGGTCACCAGCATGGCAAAAGGGAGTGTCTAGTACGTCATCCCTCCACGCCACTGGGCCGGTCGTCTTTTTCATTCCTGAAGCCATTTATCTATTAGCACTTTTCACTAAATTACTCACAAACTGCTAAAGTCTAAATAAGATTGTCCAACCTTTTCTCTGCTAAGCCCACCTCCCCGCCCTCCAATTGTTTCATACCAAAAATGGAAAAGTTTCCTAGAACAATGTTTGTTCTTAGACATTCAGATTCAGAAAAGTGGAGGGAAAACAGGTGTCCAAGAATTTCTAAGCTCTGAAAATGTCTATGCTTTCTAAGCACCAAAACTTTGACCAGGAAGTAAAGTCCTTAGGCTTTTGAAGAGTTCTAATATTTTATGAAAAGCTGGGCACAACATTCTGTAGGGCATCTTTCATGTGTATTTATTATTTTAGCACCACACATTATCTATCACCATTCTGGTGATAATTGACTTAGAAAAAATATTCATAAATTGCTAATTCCCTGTCAGGATTCAAACCCTGGTCTTTGTTGAAAATATATAATATAGGGTTCCTAACAAGAACTGAATGCCATGTATCTTACACACATAGCTGGTTTCATTTCCACAATGCCACAAACTGCACTGAAGTAGCTGTCAGCTCCTTTGTGCAGAGAACAGAAACATTGATCTGAAAGTGTGCCTTTTACAATTTCTATTTCATTCCTACTGATTTGTTCTGTTGCCTTCTCACTTGCTGCTAAGCTCTAATCCCTCCCCGTCCCCTGATTAGCTCCTTTGTGCATATTCACTGTCTGACCCAGCCCTGATTTTCAATGTATTTAAGTCCTTGTATGTTCTCTTTTCCCCAGGGTCGAGAGGGCTACGGTTGTTGAAAAGCCCTCCCCAGCTCCCCTCGATTCCCCGGCTACAAGGCTGGCAGCAGGAAGTACGCGATCTCAAGACTGCGCTCGGTTTTAAACCTTGGTGCCTTTTTTCTGCTCAGCTCCCTGGGCTGTAGTACTCGCAGCACCAGCCACTTTAATCCAAGGAAATTAATGTATTTTGACTCACACAAGACTGTGCCTAAGACTGTGCCTAAGATACACTCTAGCCTGCCTACCTTGATTTAATTAATCTTTGCTGATTCTGGTACACTGCAGCAGCTGTTTTAATTAATTTTAGCATATCCTCTAACACAGCAGCTGCTTGAAGGCTTGAAATTTTCGCCCACCTCCCCAGCCCCTCCTCTACCATTAATTAAATATGCTGGTAATTCCACCACTTTTGTTAGAAACATAGAAACATAGAATTTGACGCAGATAAGGACCTTGGCCCACCCAGTCTGCCATTTCCCTACCTGATGGATAAGCTGCAGATCCTAGTAACCAGCATCTACTTCTTCTCTTACCCTAAATTGCCTTATGACTGTCCCATGCATGCAGGTTCCACCACTGTTTTTGACTCCACAGTGGTGGAATTCAAACATGCATGGGACAATCATGTTCCAACCTATAAACTCACTTGGAGGGCAGTCCTACCCCCCCGCTTGTTGCATCAGTCCTAATTCAAACCAACAGAGGCAATCCTTTTTTCTCTCCATTCACTCGTGCCTATTCTCTGTTTGCCTCTGTTCTACACTTATTTTGTATGGAAAAGTAATTCAGACTGAGGGTATCCCAGTTTTATCTTTTCCCTCACCTTTCAAATTCCCTGCTCTGTCCACTCCTCATAAACTGCACTGTATTGGAATACCTGCCTTGTGAATAACTTGTATAATTGACTGCCAACCTCTGGCCACTAAGGGTCTCATCTAAACTGCTCTTCACTATAGGTGTCACCCTGCCCTTTAAGTCACCAATTTCTGTCACTTATATTCTTCTCTTATAAGGGACAATCTACTTGATTTACAGAGGTTTCATACAAGGCATACATAATGTTCTCTCTTGCATGCCCAGGTCACTTCTGGTGGTATCAGGATTACTACCCACCATAATCATCCTCTCCAATCTCTCATGTAACACACCAGCTGGATACCATGGGTCCCACTGCCATGAAGAATTCTCCTTTATTCTCAACCTTATATAACTAGAACCTTGCTCCTTTCTCTAACCTGTACCTCCATATGGCTCATCCTTCCAAATTGGGGCATTTCCTTCTCTATCACCCCTAGCATGCCCAAATACCTCAAGCACAATTACAGATTCTACAAAGAAGTTTGGGTGATGCTTCTGCACTTATGCTTGTCAGGAGACATAGAATCTAACCCTAGCCCCATTGGAATGCCAGGTCCACGGATGACTCCTCTTGGTTTTCCACTAAGGGCATGAAAATTGCCCACATGAATATCAGACATTTACCAGCAAACTTTCCTGAACTTGAAGCCTGGATAGCCCTGTACTGTCCGACATACTTGGACTAACTGAAACATGGCTCAGGCCAGAGATGCCTGATTCCATGTACAAAATACCTGGCTACAGCTTGTCCAGATTCGATCGCTCCTCCAAACAAAAGGGTGGAGGAGTTGCCCTTCTATTATAAAGGCATCTCAATGTCTCTGTACTCCAGTCTTGGATAACAAATCACTGTGAAGCTCTGCATACAGTTCTACAACTAGGTGGTGATAAAAGGCTAAATCTGATCTGTGCCTACAATCCTCCAAAGGGGCTCTCCTGGCTTAGATGGGCTCTTGGATTATCTGGCCACTCAAGCGGTAGATCTGAAGTCATACTAATGGGAGACTTCAGTCTAAACATAGAAACATAGACTTTGTGGCAGATAAGGGACCGCTAGGCCCATCTAGTCTGCCCATTTGAGACCTATCAGGAGTCACGCCAGTACATATACTGAAGGTCTGCCCGACTTAACTCTCGCTCAACTTATCTCTAGCCCTCACTCCATCTCTTCCAACTCAGAGCGCCATTCTCTCCTGGACTGGATGGCTACAAATAGAGCAAATAAATAATTGCTGCAGGGACCTTTTCAGATTCTATTAATGATCACCTGCCTACGTTCTGTATCTGGAATGGCCACTGCCTTAAACCCCAAGAATCATTCAATTTGGGATTTTGCCAAACTAAACCGAACTGCACTTCTCGAGGATATTAATAATATAGACTGGTCTCCGTCTATCACACTGATGGTGTAAACACAGCACTTGAATACCTGATGTCTCAGCTTCTGGCCCTTCAGGATCTGCACATCCCTCTGAAAAAGGAGTCTTAGGGGCTCCCTAATAAATGGCTTAAAAAGACCTCCTTCGAGCCATGATAAAAGAGACAAGGCCTGGACCTTGGCAAAGAAGTCCAACAATCAGAAAACTGGGTTAACTATAAACAACTGAGAAATGCTTGCAAAAAGATATTCGGAAGGCTAGAAGGAGCTACTGCCTTAAGCTTCTCCAGTCTTCAGCAGGTGATACCAGGGTTTTTGAACCACATCAAAATGTGTTGGGCAAAGGCCCAAGACGGCTATTACCGAGCATGACACTGAATGACGAAACTGTATAAGTTACCTACTATTGCTAATGCTCTTACTGTACAATTCTCGGATCTTCTGAATACACTGAGAAATTCAACCAACCTCTTTCACGCCTCCTGAGGTACAACTTTCGCATGAAACCCTTTTCGTCTCACATTAGTTTCCTCCACTGAAGTGCTGCATCTCCTCAAATCAGTATCCACCTATGGATCTGCTGGCCTAGATGGGCTACTGCCAAGCTTCTTGAAGCAGGCAGCCCCTGCCCTTGCTGTTCCTATTGCAAGAATCTTTAATCTTCCATAATAACCCAAACAGTACCAACATTGTGGAAAACCGCTCGCATTGTCCCTGTTCACAAAAAGGGATACAAAAATATGTCAAACTATAGACCGATTGCCATTCTCTCTACCCTAAATAAACTTCTCGAGAAGGCCATCCTACTCGGGTCACAAATTACATGCACCTTAACAACCTTATGTCCCCTACCCAGCACGGATTCCAAACAGGACACAGCACCACAACTGCTCTACTTCAGCTGACAAATGCAGTCCTTACAGCGATGGATAAGAGCCTGCTCACTGGGGCCATATTTATCGATCTCACAAAGGCATTTGACCTTGTGAATCACTCTCTGCTACTTTCCAAACTGTCCCGCCTTGGCTTTGACCTGTCGTCCATCTCCTGGTTCGATAGCTACCTCTCAGGGAGGTTGCAATTTTCCAAATTGAATCCGTGCGTCTCAAATCTTTCCCCTACCTCTGTTGGAGTCCCCCAAGGATCTATTCTTGGCCCACTTCTTTCTCCCTTTTCATTAACAACTTGCCCTCCCTTCTCTGCTCCTCCTCGTTAATCCTTTATGCCGATGACATGGTGCTCTCTCCAGTGGTAAAGATCCCTTATCAGTAAGAGCACATCTTCAAGCAGACTTCAACTGCTTGCAGGAGTGGATACTACAGAACAGGCTCCTAATGAATGCCAAGAAAACTGTAACTATGCTTTTGGCCCCTGTCAAGAATCAGATCTCTTACTCCAGACTTATTGATACATTCTCTAGATGACTCCCTGTTGAATTGTTACCTCCTTCAGGTGTCTAGGAGTCCTCTTGACCTGTCTCTTGACTTTAACCTCCACATTGGGCTACATGTAAGAAAGTTTGCTCAAAACTTGGTCTTGCCTTTAAAATTAGGTCCTCCCTCAATGATGCTGCCTGGCTTGTTATTGCACAGGATTTCTCCTCCTGCTCTAACATATTGCTCTCAGGTTTACCTTAAAGCTAGCAAAGGAGCACTCCAGAAATAGAGCACCTGCTATAACAGTATATGCAGATTTGCTCTCTCTGCTCACAGACTTACCCATCATTGTCTGCTCTACTCAAAACTAAACTGGCTCTCCCAAACTCGCTCAGACACTATTCTGCAGGCTGTACAATTGATAATATGATCAGAATGGGGTCCCTAAATACCTTGTCGAACTATTAACTCAGCCCTCCCAAACATACCTCCTCAGGGCATCTGCTCAAACCCAACTTGAAATTCCCAGATATCTCACACAAAAAGGAGAACGATCCTTTGCCATATCTGCCCCCGCTTCTGGAACTCCATTCCTCCCACATCAAACTCTCCAAATCCCACAAGGCCTTTAAACTGGGTCTTTGGGCACACCTATTAGAATCCGACTGCCGCTCTTGTGCTGTGACTTGAATCTCTCTCTAGCATTTTCTCCTCCCTATGGCACTTACTGATTTACTGCTGGTCTCCAAAATCTGAAAGTTTCCACATCCAGCAGAAATCCTATTGTTATAATGCTACTTCATTTAAGTTTTGTTTGCTGTTTGTCTTTTCAATTTAGTCATTGATGTATCATCAGATGAAAATAATTAATGTAATGTTATCTGTTTCTCTTTGTCTTTACTGATAATGACTGTACCTGGCTGTATACTGTTCAAATGTTTGTTCTCACCTCATGCTGCGTCATGAAATACTCTTTAATGTTGACTCTGGTCTTCCCTGTCTGTACTCTCCCGGTGGGTGCCTGAATATAGGCAACATTGTTGTCTAGTGTACTTACCGTAAACAAAAACAAATAAATAAAATAATTTATATTGTTGTAGAATAGGGCCCAGGGGCCCATTGAGTCAAGCTTAGCAATCCAGGCAGTTCACAGAAAGATGCAAAGAGTTTAATCAGTTCTTGCTTGGCAAGGTATCCTCTATTCAGGTCTGGATCTCCTCAAGTGGTCTGTTATCGGCTGGCAGTATCCAGTCAAAGATGGGCTTTGATGATCTGCCAGTGGGAGGAGGTTTTGGACAGTTTGGTTTATAAGGTGTTCCAGATGATCTCGAGCTGTGTCCCATTTACTGTACATTAGACCTCTGACCTACGTGGCTGCTTGTGAGCTGCCAAGAGACCCTAGGTCTGATTATCACTGAGTTTATAAGGTGCTCCTTGAAGGAGTGAGTATTCCTAACTGTGCTGAAGAGTGCAGTGATGAGACTCCTTCTAAAAGAGCCATCTTTGGACCCCAGTGTTCTTGTGAATTATAGACTTGTCTTGGACCTTCCTTTTGGAGAAGGTTATTGACAAGGTTGTGGTGGTGCAGCTGGAGGCTCACCTGGAAAAACAGGACATATTTGATCTTCTCCCATCAGTCTTCAGACCTCATCACAACTCAGAGGCCACCCCCATTAAGGTGCTCAAATATTTCATTATGGAGGAAGTGGTCCATCTTGGTTCCTTTGGTGGCTCATCAGTGTTACTATGTAACTCTTACTGGCACAGTGCTGTGGTGGTTTGAGTCCTATCTCCCAGGTAGGGCACAGTGAGTTGTTCAGGCTAATTCCATCTCTGGGTCCTTTGCAATTAATTGGGAGTGCCACATGGTTCAGTCCTTACCCCCATATTGTTCACCGTGTGTATGCTACAACTGGGAAAGATCATAAGATAGTATGACCTGGATCAGATCTGCTATGCCAGTGATACCCAGCTAGACCTACCTTGTGCACCTAATGGTGATGAGCTATTCTGTAGAGATGAGTCACTTTCTTCTTGAAGTCAGTGACTGGGTGACCTCCAACTGGCTAAGCTCTTTACCCAGGAAGACAGAGGTATTGCTTGTCAGCCCAAGTTTTTCAGGTTGGGAATGACAGTGAGAATAACATCTCAGTTGGAGCTGTGGATAGGGTTAGAAATCTTGGGGTCATTATTGACTGCAGACTGACATGAGAACATTGGGTGTCAGTTTTATGTAACATTGCCCTGACTAAACCATATCTTATGCCAGGGGATCTGATTACAAAAGCTCATACCTTTGTGACATCTGGACTGGATCACTGCAATGCTCTTTACCTATGGCTATCTGGAGCCCTGTTGCTCCACCTGCAGCTGGTACAGAATACAGCAGGTTGACTTATAGCTGGGCTCCGAGGGAACAGCATGTCACACCCATGCTGTGCAAGTTGCACTGGCCGCCTGTTGGCTAATGCATCGACATGCTGATTGGCTTGTTGATTTACAATCCCCTACAGGGTTTGGGCCCTAGTTACGTGAAAGAGCTCCTGTCCTTATATGCCCATTCTACCATCTTGACACCACTGAGACGAGGGTCATCTTTTTCCCATGGCTGAGGCTAAAACACTCTTTGGACAGGGTCTTTAGGGTGGCCTGCCCCTGATTTTGAATTCCTTGCCACCCAATAGTCATGCTACCTCTCAGTGGCAGCCATTTTAAAAGTACTGAAATGCCATTTATTTGAGTTGGCCTATGGTACTTTTCTGTGAACATTATTATTTATTGTTATGTTGCTCATTTTCAACTCTGATTGCATATTTATTTTGGCTGTCTGTAAAGCACCCTGAGCCTTTGAAATGGGGCATTGTAAAATAAAACTTCCCTTGCTTTTATGCAAGCCGTAAGACCCAAATGAATGTGAGCTGTTGGGGATCACCACCTGCATGGGGTGCAGTGAGGCCCAAGGCACCCCTCAGACTGCTCTCATCCCACAGGGATCACTCTATACAGTGCATGCATATCACTGTGAGTGTCCCTTGAAATCTCCTTGCGCCCACCTATGATAACTCTTTTCCATGGAGGTTGTTCTCCACAGCCACCTATGTTCTCCAGGGATATACCCTGTTCCCTGAGATGTACCCCATCAGGTCCCTAGGCCAGTGGCTCCCCAGACCCCAGAAACCACCAGTTACCCCCACAGTTTACCCTCTGTGGCAGGGGCTCAGGGAAGGCCTCCCACCCGAGGGCAGTGCACTGTGTGGATCAGGATGCATTCTCCGCAGGCACTAAGACCCAGAGGAGCTGCTGGATCCCAGACTAATATATAGACAGAAGTGAGTTTATTTTTCCTTCCTTTTTCTGTCTCCTCCATGCTCCCCTGATTTGACCCCAGACCAGAGCCTCACATGCTCACAAACAAAACCAGAAAATGCCAAAGACTGAGTCTTGCTGTTAACCTTCAGAAGGGCCCTGTTCAGCTATTTTAACATTCCCTGCAACTGTTAAATCCTTATCTCTTACTGTTATAACCTGCTGCCTTTCATTAATATTGTCTCCTATTAATTATCAAATTAAGTCATTTTAGTAATTTTTGGTACATCGTTATCGCTTCTGTCTTTGCAAGCATGCTTAACTGTCCAACTAAAGTATAACTCTTGTGTAACTCCTCTGCTGCCATACAGATTCCCAGGACCCATTAAAACGTATGTGCATCACCTAAATGAGTGTTTACTGGTGTTAAAAGTTTCAGATAAATAAATACATTTTACTTAGAGGCATAGCCAAGATTCAAAACCAAGAGGCCTACTGTGCTTGCTTCTTAATGTTTCTTAACCTCTACACCGTAGAAGTTTTGCTCAATATTTTAAGTGGTGTAGTGCCAATGTTGCTAATTATGTGTGTACAGTGTCAGGGATTTGATTCCTGTTAGGAACCTTAAATTCTTGTATTTTCAGGAAGAGAACAGGGCTGGATAATCAAAGACACAGAAAAATGTGCATGGGTGGCAAAAAGATCTGCAAGTGGCGGCTTCCTTGTGCACCTGAAAATTTTCTACATATGCATGATTTTGAATGTGGAGTCATTTGCCATAATTCATGGTAGCTTGATGATGTTTTCCATATGTAGCTGCATCGAAATTCTATACAGGTATAACCATGCATAGAATTCCCCATGGCTGCGCCTGCCACTCATGCAAAAATGCCGAAAAAGAATTTTTGCAGGTGTGAAGATTTTGTTCTTACACTGGCAAGTTGCATCATGGAACTTGGTCCTTGGGCCATGTCAAGCCCTTTAAAATTCACACCCTGTTTTCAGTCCTGATAGGGATATAGCACAATATGGAGAATTGTTTTCTTGAGTTAATTTTTCACCAGTTTGTGACACAGCACATGGTATTGTGGCCATAGGATATTTAATCCACCTAAAATGTATTCAAATGCAAAATTGAATGTATTTGTTTTCCTGTGTTTCCTTTAGGGGTCCCATGGGAGGTACTTCACAGGGACACTTCTGTGAATGATTTCTGCCGCTGATCATTTTGATTAAAAGCATTGTCCAGATTCACAACCAAGAGGTCTGGTGTGCTTTCTTCTTAGCTTTCATCAGTGTTACTTGCTCAGTAGGTTGCACACTTGCCTCTGGGACTGGTTGTGGGTTCTAGCCCCACACCAAGTACTTGGGGTAATACATAACTGATGCTGTAGTACAGTAAGGGAGGGCTGCACTAGGGAGGTGCCATCCTTCAGATAAGATGTTAAACCAAGGTCCCTTCCACCCATCTCTGGCACCTGACCAGGTGGAAGAAAAGATCCCATGGCACTTAATGATGAAGGGTAGGGGATTTTTATTTATTTTATTTTATTTATTTATTTAAGATAAAAGAAATCCAACAGAAAAATTTACATAATATATCAACGTTTCATATACTGACCAAACAATGAAAAGAAAAGAAATGCGAACAATCAGGAATGAAAGAACAAAATAAAAGGCTCAAAGAAAAACAAACAAAAAGATAAATAAAAATAAAGCCTCTGACTCTATATTTGAAAATCCATTAATAAAATGTGCATAACAAACCTGCTCTATGCCTATTGCAAACCAAACATTATTACATTTCAATTGTATTCCAAAGTACCCTAAACTACTCCATCGATAGACTCCAAACACATATTGAACACTCTGGTATACTGCACAATGAATACTTTCTAACAATGCCTCCGCCCACCAGCTTCTGCTGCAGTACAGCTGGCATCTAGTTTGCCATGTGTGGTATTTATGTAAGGAAAAAAGTACTCTCAAGTAATCAGCGGTCATTTTACAAGAGGGAGAGAAAGGCCAAGTACCATCTCCTTGTAAGATGTCGCGAAAAACAGGGGCTCACCGCACTTTCTGGTGACTATATTCCAAAAGGGCAGAATATAAGGGCAATCCAGATATAAATGGGATACTATTTCCACCTGCTGAACACAGAATCTCTGGGGCCGTAATCGCCATCCAAAATATTGTGTTTGTTATTTCTGAACCCTGAGGGCAACTATGGCAACTGAGCCAAGCCACGCCCCACATTCAGACTGGGATACAGGGGTCCAAAAGAGGTGTTTCAAAGAAGAGCAGAGGAATCTTTTATTAAGACAATGATAAGCAAAACAAGGTAGAGAAACAAAATGCAATTACAATACACAAAAAATAGCCAAAACACTTAACACTTTACAAAACAAAGAGTTGGTCTGCAAGGACTTGTCTATTCATGAAAAACAGTTTATGTATTCCCCACTAAACTGTCTAATAGAATCTTGAATGTTTTCACAACTTCATAGGAGAAGCATCCATTTTAAACAGATAAAAAGGAAAAAGAAGGAAAAGGTAGTATTTACAACACCTACTGCACATACTGTACCTCCATAAGATGTCTAGCTGCAGAGTCTGAAAAGACCCTAGCTCAGATCTGTAAACAGAGTGAAGGGAGTTGGTGATTTTATTAAATAATTGATTTTGTTAAATATGTTTCTGTTGCAAGAGCCATAAACACCAGTGATGCCATACATGAAACTTCAAAATTGAAAATCGAGAAGATTAGGAGAATTTTTTATTGATAGTCAAATAAAAGAATACAGAACAAAGGAGTACATACAAAGAAATCAAAGGATGTTCATCCACAATAATTCAGAAATTAACAAGCATTTGTCAATGCGAATGTTGTCTTGCTGGCATTGGCATTGGTAGTGCAGGCATTAGAGAGACACAGTAATAGGAATGGCAATGAAGTATAGAACCCGCAGCTAACTCCACCCCACCCTGTAGAGAGGACAGGCATTGGGGTGTGCCTTTGGGTCACTGGCCATATAAGCTCATGCCATTTCACCTAACCCTACCCTGCAGACTCTGACAAGTGCCACAGCCTTTGGGGTCATCGGGCTCCACGCTTCCATTTCATAAGGAAGTATCTTGAGATGGTGCAGCATAGGAGAATGGGGTGAACTTTGGGGCTGAAGAGTCCAAGGCACACCTGGATGGCTGTCAGTGGCTGCAGGGTGAGGATGAGGGTGCAATGACATGAGCATTACAGCCACAATCCAAAGGCACACCCTGATGCCTCTTAGTCTGTACCGGTGGGACGTTATGGTTAGAAATGGAAAATGGCAGCTGTACTGTTTATAAGGAGGTGTGAAAATGGCACTATTGAAAATCTGGAGAAAATATTAAAAATTCTTGAAGTTACAAGCTCGGGTGGAAAGCATAGCATTACATGCTTGTAATACGGTCATTTTTTGGAATTTTTCACCAAATTTGCCGTACAGGCTTTTTTAGAGCCCACTTTCATGAAATAGTCACATTGTTGTTTCATTAATCAGTTCCAAAAGGTGGTTCCCATGCAGTGACTGTGAAATCACCTTCGGGACCGAATCACTTAGATGACAGTGACTGAATTCATGAGGTGGGTACCAAGAACTCCATGATGTTGAAACTTTGGTGCACAAATTCACATAAATGGCTGAGATATGCACCAAAGTTGAAAAAACATTTATGCTTGGCAGAAGACACCAGGAGGAAGGACTGCTGTGTGACTGGACTACTCTACTGGGACTATATTGCCCTCCTTCCTCCCACCCAAAGCTAGTTCTACTTTTACAGGCACAGCATTTGACTGACAACAGGAACTTCCTGTTTGGGAGCAGGAAGTGAGTGATCACAGAGCCACCAAAGACCCACCATCCTAGAAGGGCAAGAATAGTTTCTCCGGCCCTCTAGCTGCTGGAGGTCTGTTTCTGAGCAAGTAAGGGCTCATTGAGAAATATAGGATATTCTTGTCTCAGAACAGGACAATCAGAAGCTTAAAGGGCACACAGGCAGAAAGTAAGTAGAGAGAGAAGAGAGAAAAAAACAGAGGAAAGAGTAAGGATTCCAAACAGTTAAGGGGCCAGAAATAAGACATGATGGGAGTGGTGCAGTGCAGTGGCTGTGGAGCAGCAGTCTTCTGGGAGACGGTTTGGAGGATGCGGTGTTGTTCCATCTGCATGCACCTCTGGGCTGAGGGAGGAGGTTGCTCATCTCCAGGTTGAGTTGGCCAGGATTTGTGGGACCTCCTCTTCCATCCAGGGACCACCAGTGCCACTACCATTGCCTCAGAGGTTGCCAAGAAAGAGGAGCGGTTGGACCACAGTGGGCTCAGGGAGGGTGAGTGGTGGAACAGAGGTGCATCCCTCCAGTTGTACCTCTCCAAAATTCCTATGCCATTCTGGCAAGGTGTGGTTCCTCTATGAGGCACCTGCAGTGGAGACCAAGGAGGATGCTGGGAACCTTCACAAAGGAGACCCACAGAAGGGTGGCAGGGGACCCCACAGGAAGGAAACAACTCCTGGTGGGGACCCATTGTTAGAAAGGTAGAACTTGGGGAGGAAGGGAGGGAGGTAAGGTGCCTTCCTGGCCATGGCTTGAAGGACAGGGAGCCGAATCCTCAGGATTGCTGGAACAGCTGCACTGGGAGGGAGCGGATGTCATTGTCCACCTAGGACAAAATGACCTGGCTAAGAAAGGGATTAGAGAAGTGCAGGAAGAGTTTGTGGAATTGGGGAGGGCCTTAGACAAATAGCACATACAGTAACCTTCTCGGAGGTGCTGCCCATCTATGGCGAGGAGAGGTTAGGGTGTTCCACACCATGGGATTCAATCAGTGGTTGAAAACTGGTGTGGAGCTCAGGATTTGGTTCACTGGGGACTTGGGGTCCACCTGGAGTGATGCAAGCCTATACTGGCATGATGGGCTGCATCTGTCCAGGAGGAAACCAGGATCCTACGTGATAGGTTTAAATGCTTCATTGGCAAGGATTTAATCTGGCCGGGGGCACTGGAAAGGAGCAGGGAAATCTAGCCCCCAAAAAAATCACGGTAGTAAGTGCAGTAAACACCAACATAGAGGTGTCAATAGGGAGAAGGGCAGGTAAAATGGGGAAAGTGACAAAGGCAAGAAAGACAGGGATGGGGCAAAAGGAGTAAGGCCATCAGGAAGTGGAGGGTAATGAGTACCAGTCAGTGAGTCTGGGCAACAAGTCCCTGAGCTGGTGGCCTGATGAAGAGGATGCCTGGATATCGAAAGGTCATAGAAACATGGTACATGGAGAACCATGACTGGATGTTAACATACCAGGGTACATAACCTATAGAGAGACAGGCAGGGGAGAAGAGGGGAGGAGTAGCTCTCATGTAAAGGAAGGGATAAAAGCACCAAACAAAGAGTAAACAGGGAGGAGAGGAGGCACTGTGGGTCACCTTGGAGACTGGAAGGGCACCTACCAACTGCACAGGGGTTGTGTATAGACCCCCATGTCAGGGGAGGGAATGGACAATGATATGATAGAAGGCATTCTTACTATGGCAGAGAAAGGAGATACTGTTGATGGGGGACCTGAATATGCCAGATGTTAACTGGAGCACATTTGCTGCAGCCACATCCAAGAGCAGGGCCATTTTGATGCCCTACAGGTGGCAGGCCCCAGACAGCTAGTTTCAGAACCCACTCGTGAGTGAGCAATCTTAGACCTCATACTCTCAAATGGGGCAGTGAGAGGATCTCAGATCTAGACGGGTTGCCATCTGGGAACAAGTGACCATCAAACAGTGTGGTTCACATTAAACTCAGCTATAGAGTCAAGCCATACAAAAGTGAGGGTACTGGACTTCAGGGGGGGCTGACTTTGGCAAGATGGGAGAGTGCCTCAGAAAAGCACTAGCAAACAGGCTAGAAGGAGGTGTGAGCAACAATGGGGAATCATCAAAACTGCCATCACAGAGGCAACAAGCCTTGTGTGAAGCAAATAAACAAATCAAAATGAAAGAAAAGTCACTATGGTTCTCAAAAGAGGTGGCTGGGAAAGTCAGGAGAAAAGATAGCATTCTGGAAGTATAAGAAAACACAGAAGGAGCAGGACAGAGAGCTGTACCAGTTAAGGCAGAAGGAAGCAGGGAGGGAAGTCAGAATAGCAAAGGCCCAAACTGAGGAAAAGATAGCCAACTCGGTTAAGAAGGGGATAAAACCTTCATAGGTACATCAGCAAGCGTGAAAGACAAAGGAGGGATAGTGAGGCTGAATAGAATGAACAGTGGTGGGCAGAGGGGGCAGTGAAAGCAGGGATACTGAACAATATTTCTGCTCAGTATTCACAAAAGAGGAGGGGAAGTGCCTAATCAATTAACAGAAGCACTCTTGATGGGGGGTCGATCCCAGTCCTTTCACAGAAGAAAGGTTCTGCAAGAACTCCTAAAATTGAAGGTGGACAAAGCAATGGGGGCCTGATGGAATCACCCCAGAATTCTAAAAGAATTAAGGGGAACTAGTGAAACCACTGGCTACTCTTTTTAATAAATCATGGGAGGATGGTGTGGTACCGAGGACTGGAGAAAGGCGGATGTGATTCCTTCACAAAGATGGACCAAGACAGAGGCAGAAAACTACAGACCTGTCAGTTTGACCTCTGTGGTAGGGAAGTGATGGAGTCACTTGAAGGAAAGAATTGTTGGGTACCTACAGGCCAGTGGGGCACAGGACCCAAGGCAGCATGGGTTCACAGCAGTAAGGTCCCTGTCAGATGAATCTAATAGATTTCTTTGACTGGGTGACAAAGTAGTAGACCAGGGAGGCTGTGGACATGGCCTACCTAGACTTTAGCAAGGCATTTGACACAGTCCCACACAAAAGATTAATAGTCACATTAACCGGCCTGGGACAGGGTCCCAGGTGGTAGCCTGTAAAACATTGGCTTGACAACAGGACACAGAAGGTAATTGTAAATGGAGTCCACTCTGAGGAAAGAGGGTTACTAGTGGGGTACCCATGAGGGTTCAGTACTGGGTCCAGTCCTTTTTTAATGTCTTTATAAGTGACATTGTTGAGGACTGGAAGGAAAGGTATACCTCTTTGCAGATGACACAAAGATCTGCAACAGGGTTGATACCAGGGAGGCATGGAAAGGATGAGAAGGGACTTGGCAAGGTTGGAGGAATGGTCAGAAGTATGGCAGCTAGGATTCAATGCAAAGAAGTGAAAATAATGCACCTGGAAACAAGAACCCAGGGAAGAATACACAATGGGGGAGGTAGTAACAACAAAAAAAGGAAAGGGACCTGGGGGTAATCATATCAGATGACCTTAAGGTTAGCAAGCAAATGTGAGAAGGCAGTAGGGATGGCTGGGGGTATACTGGGATGCATAGGGAGGCATCATCAGCAGAAAACAGGAAGTTGTTATCCCTCTGTACAGACAGTTGGTGAGACCCCATCTGGAGTACTGCATCCAGTTCTGGAGACCCATCTCAAGGACATAGACAGGATAGAGGCGGTCCAGAGGAGGGCAACTAAAATGGTGCAGGGTCTGCAAGAGAGCCTATACGAGGAGCGACTAAAGAGCTTAATATGTATGCCCTTGAGGAAAGAAGGAGAGGGGGACATGATAGAAACTTTTAAGTACCTCAGTGGAATCAACAAAGTCCAAGAGGGTAGCATCTTTCAGAAAAAGAGATGTCAAGAACAAGGACACAATTTAAAGATGGGGGCGTCTAGGGCAAAGTGAGAAAGTATTTTTCACAGAGAGAGTAGTGGATGCATGGAACAGCCTTCCTGAGGAGGTTGTGGGGTCTAAAACTGTGGGAGAATTCAAGAATGCATGGGACAGACATAAGGCAATTCTTGTGGGGGTTAGGAAGAAATAGGCTGCTGGTTACTAGGATCTGCGGGCTATCCTGTAGGTAAGGAACTGGGCAGAACAAGATGGGCCAAGCGGTCCTTATCTGCCGTCAAAGTCTATGTTTCTATGTTACACAGCTCACGCATTTCTTCAGTTTGCGGTCAGCTTTAAAGAGTGAGACTTGTTCCTGGTCCATCGAAGATCATCGCGCCAGGCTCCAGAGGTAAGTATGTGTTGGGGGGTGGGAGGTGGTTGTGCAGAGGGTGGCTGCGGCTGAGGAGGGACAGGATGGTGAGGGACCGCTTCTTTGTTTCGACATTGCAGAGGGACTGAAGGAAAAGTATGTCTCTTTGCAGATGACACAAAGATCTGCAACAGAGTTGATGCACAAGGTGGGGTGGAAAGGATAAGAAGGACTTTGCAAGGTTAGAGGAATGGTCAAATGTATGGCAGCTTAGATTCAATGCAAAGAAGTGCAAAATAATGCACCGGGAAACAAGAACCCAGGGAAGAGTACACAATGGGGGAGGTAGTAACAACAACAAAAAGGAAAGGGCCCTGGAGGTAGTCATATCAGATGACCAAAGGTGGGCAAGCAATGTGAGAGGGCAGCAAGGAGGGTTGGAGGGATACTGGGATGCATAGGGAGAGGCATCACCAGTAGAAAACAGGAAGTTATTATCCCTCTGTACAGACAGCTGGTGAGACCCCATCTGGAGTACTGCGTGCAGTTCTGGAGACCCAGTCTCCGCAAAGACATAGACAGGATGGAAGCTGTCCAGAGGAGGACAACTAAAATGGTGCAGGGTCTGCACCAGAAGACATATGAAGAGAACTTAAGGAGCTTAATATGTATAGCCTCGAGGAAAGGAGGGAGGAGGGGACATGATAGAAACTTTCAAAGTACCTCAAGGGGATAACAAAGTCCAAGGGTTAGCATCTTTCAAAAAGGGTGTCAAAAGAACAAGGGGCACAATTTGAAGATAGAGGGGGTGTCTCAGAGGTAATGTAAGGAAGTATTTTTTCACAGAGAGGGTTGTGGATGCATGGGAAGCCTTCTGGAGGAGGTTGTGGAGTCAAAACAGTGGTGGAATTCAAGCATGCATGGGACAGCCATAAGGCAATTCTAGGGGTGGGGTAGGAAGACATAGGCTGCTGGTTAACTAGGATCTGCAGCTTATCCACTAGGTAAGGAAATGGGCAGACTGGGTGGCCAAAGGTCCTTATCTGCCATCAAATTCTGTGTTTCTATGTTTCTAGGTAACAAAATAAAAAATTCACCACGGAACATTTTCTTTTTACAGGTTTGGCTACACTGGGGTGGGCTCCCAGTGTGGTACATTTCTTTGGAGGGCATGTTAGCCACACTGGAATGAACTCCCAGTGTGGCACACAATCAGGGTGGGCCAGCAGCAGGAAAATGGGAGGGGTTAAATGCTGACAGGAATATTTGGTACCTCTGTCGGCAAGCATATCTTTGTTCAGAGGCATGATGCTGAGGGAGATTGGGCATTCCCTCGGCAGACCACATCAGTAAAGGGGTCACATATGCCGACAGAGGTTGAACACCCCACATCAGCTTCTAGGACTGTGAGTGGCGGATGTGCCATGTTTATTGAAATGTTACACCAGGTAAGGCACACCCTGCAATGCAGGGTCCCTCCCTCACTATAGCGGCTAAAATGGGGAAACCTTACGTTTCATGGGCACAGCACAATACTGTGTCGATGGTGCTGTTGGGGTACACTGAACATGTGTGCCCTATGGGCATGTCCCCGACAGCTGGCTATTCTAGTTAGCTTAACACAACTAATGAAAGGCGCTAGCCTTTACAATGGGGCCCTATATTGTATAGCAGAGTGTAAAAGGTGGTTATACATCTTGTTAGATTTTAACACCATTAGTACTCAAAGAGACACAAGCTAGGATATATCATAATAAGAATTGTAAGAAGGATGACAAGCATCCCAGTTCTGAGAGGACCCATCACATGTGATTTTTTGATTGAATGGGAATGGCTGATCTGCCTTTCCTTTTCATTGATGTGGCCATATTTGGACCACCCTCCTCATTCTTCAGGATAAAGTCTTCTGGGAGACGGCAATAGAGGAAGAATCAAAGTCATCTCCTTCTTCTCCCTTCTCTCAATCTCCCAGTTCCCCTTCAGGCTAGGAGCTCATATTTATTGAAGAGTCTGGCGGTATCCCTTTTGGCAGTTCAGGTTTTATTTGCTGATTTTTCGCTTTCTATATTTCTGTTGGACTAAGGTCATGCCCTTTTCCAGAGGATGAGGTGAGGGAGGGGCATTTCTGCAACAGAGGAAGGAGGTGGTTGCCATCATCCCCAGAGTGGAGTACCTCCATATCTGGTGCAGTATCCTCAGTGTTTCCAGGAACTATAGGGTTAGTCAGATAATTCTGTGTCTCTTCGGGCAGTGCTTCGGGACATCTGTTGGTGTGTTAGACACCATAAAAACTGAAGTTACTAGTGCAGGCCTCCTTGGGTCAGGGTTGACTGGGCAGTACTTGGCTGATGCTGTTCAGAAAGTTGGGTGACTGATGATGTCCCTCCTCTGGTGCAGTGGGTTTTGGGTTTCAGATTTCACAGCCTTAGCCATGATGTTGTCCTAATCCACTTATCCTCTACCATTATGGATATCACAAGAGCATGAACGGCAGGCATGTCCCCTATCATTGCATAAATTGCTGCGCCAAATATTATCACAATTCATACTCATGTGTGTGAAAACCGAACACAACCACACCTTATTTGGGCCCATGTGCTACTCAAAGTGCTGAGGAACCACATTTGTTTGCAGGCCATGGGCTGACCAGAGTAGAAAATAATGCTCCGGTACCAGCCTAAGTAGAAACTGTTAGGCAGGTGGGATATCCCAGAATCAGTTTGTTGAAGATGAACCTTAAATTACCAACCCTCAGTCCAATATGGGCTCAGATCTATTCTGCACATCACATCTCTGTTAGCCAAAAGAGGATGTCTGACACACTGACTTCCTCTTTCCTGAACAAAAGTGTCATCTTTTATTTTTTTCATTATTATATTTATCCATTTTTCCCTGTTTTTATGCCCACTCACCCATGCGTCACTGGTACTAGTGTGCAGGCACATGCAAACTCAGGAATGCACCAACCTACCAGTTGCCCATATCTGCCTGCACTGCCACCAGACCTCCACTTAGTGATGGTGGAACTACGGAGGTGGCCTCCCACTCCTGGAGAGGAGATCCTTAGGCTCGATCCTGCTCCCTCCTTCCCCTCGCCAGGTCCCTCGATGATCCAACGCTGCTCCTGAACCCTGGTCCCCAGCATAGCACAAGGTAAGGCAGAGATGCCTCAACCTTCAGCACCACCAGGCCAGCTCAATCCTGCTTCACCCTCCCGGCATAGAGCAGGTAAAGGCAGAGATGTCTCAACCTTCAGCACCACTGGGCCGGCTCTAGTGTCATCTTTCTAAAGGCAGGTTTGTAAGAGGGATGATTTAAATGGATACCATGGGGAGTTTTAACATCAGAATACTTTTGCTGAAATCTATCCAGACGTTTGGAGGAGGCCTAAAAATAATATCAAAGATGGGCTCAATGGATACCAGGACAACAGAATATGATGATATATTATGATAATTTACCACTGATAATTTATCACTGTAAAACAAAAATATTGTGATTGTCATACACGATATGCCATGATATGCTACGATAAAAGCGATATGCCCACGATATGCTCACGATAAAGTGTCTTATAGGAGAACTGAACCTGAAAGTCATTTTCCCAGTAGAAGCAGTTTTTAGGTATCTGGTCAAGATCACGTGGGGATAATAGCGTGATAAAGTCCACGCAGATAAATCACATGAATGAAAACAGCTACAGGAAAATTATAGCGTGAACATTATAGGCGGTACCTGTAGCTATTTTCAGTCAGTCTGAGGAGCGTAAGTATGAGAGTGTGTGCAGGTTGACTGTGCTGGCACTGTGGCTTAGAGGTTAGGGTGACAAGTTATGAATGGCAGTGGTACATCCAGCTGACCAGGGTCTGAGTCTTGCTGTGTTGTTTTCCTTTTTTTGTATTCACCATCAGTCTCCCCGAGTTAGGATGGTAAATCCACTAACCCAGTCCTCTCGGAGCTAGAATAGTAAATCTGATGCATCCCAACTTTCTCCCGAGTCGTGCCCCGTGAGTTTGTTTACTTAATCTGCCCACCCACCAGAATTTCTCCCTCCCCAAATTGAATCCCACACAGAGTTGTATTGTAAAATCTGCCCACCCCCAATTTTCACCCACCTCGAATCATGCTTGTTGTTAGTAGAGCCATCTGGATCTACGGTGGCTTACTGCTGTCTTTGAGCTCACACTTTTTTCTCGTGCTGTCCTTGGTCCTGCTATTTTCCTGCACAGTTTTGGACCATGCTCTGTTGCCTAGACCCATTTTTTAAACACTGGTTCCAGTTCTGTTACTGTTTCATTTAAATTGGCCTATTGGTAATCAAAGGGTTGATTCTGATTTATACTTTGGTGTTAAGTGACATTTTCATAAAATCATAGAAATCTGAGGCAGAAAAGGACCTCTCTGGCCCATCTAATCTACCCTTACCCCCACCCACATTTTAAAACTGTATGATTTAATTTATATCCTCTCAACCACAGAGTTTTATACTAGGACATACATGCATTGTGCCAACAATGGAAGAGCTGAGCATTGAAATAAACTATATCATATGGTTCTAAAATGGCACTTGCTAAATGTGTGTAACTCAGAAACATCCTCTATGATGTCCAAACAGCCTGTAAAGCTGGAACAGCAACAAAATTCGAACCACTACTTTAAAATCAGCTTCTACAGGGAAAGTGACTTATGGATTCAGTGCAGTTCTCCTTTCACTTGCATCTCAGACAGCATGTCCCTCTTGGCTGCAACCATAATTCCTGATTCCCCACCTTCTAATCAGATTTTTACCATTTTCCAAAAATTAGAAATGCTGAAGATTATTGTGTTAATCAATATAGCATGTTATTTTTACACATATATCACAATACTAAAATTTGATATAGTGACATCCTAATGGACTTCCCAGATATGTGTATGAGGGCATATATTTCAAAACTGAGAAATTTCAATGAGTCTATCAGAAAGCTGTGGACCATGTTCACACTCTGGGACTGTGTCTGAGTTTTCCAGTGTCTGAGTCAGACAGCATTATGCCTTCTTGCAGGCTCTGATCAGTTTTTAAAGAGGTCAACCATTGTAAACCTGGACCTTGACAGTCCAGGGTCCTCATTATTTTCTCTGTGGTATTGTCCATAATTGCATCTCCTCTATCCTGATCTCCTGAAGTGGAGAAGTTTGTCTGTTGTCTGGGCTGTTCATCTTCATGTTGCCCCTCCTCCAAGGGTCTGTCAGGCCAAAGAGGATTTGACTGCAGATTACCGTTCCCTTCCTCAGGGGTAATTGTGGCTACTACCCCACATTGTTGTCCCCCATCCCATTCTCCTCCTTTAATGTCTGGGAGTTATTCCCTCCATGTATGGGCACTGGCTCAATTATAGTAGGTACCATAGTATCATTTTAGGACACATTCTGGTCAGATAGTTGTTACAGGAAGTCTGCTCTACAACTAACAGTTTCAGAATTTTGAGGGAAGGCAACCTCTAGCCCAATGGAGGCACTGGAATAAGGACCAGACTGTCTACTGCTGTTCTCTCTAATATAATACAGTATGTTCAGGTGCAACCAAGAGGACTTTTGGTGTGGTAACAGGATCAAAATCACCAGTAGCCTTGACAGTCTCTGTTTGTTTTACTGTGCTCACCCCACCAGAAGAGGTAATGTTGCCATGTTTTCTAAATTCTCACTGCAGAAGATTTAATCAGAAAGTCATTAGAAGCAGAGGTACTCACATGTTTAGTTCATAGCAGTCGAGCCACTACCATGATTTCAACAGTGCTTGGAGCTGAACCGGTGTCCTCCTTAGCCACCCAGGATCTCTTCCAGCCAGCCTTCATCAGTGTATATTCTCAAGGACCAGCCCTGCTCAAACATACTGGTGGAATCAAGGTGGGTCAGCCTTTCCTTAGGCTCATTGATTTTCACCAGTATGGGCTGCACTTCCCTTTGGAATCTATAGTAGATGACACCATCATGGCAAGTATTTACAGTGTGTCTCAATCAGCTGGGGCACTCTCCATCTGATACCTTGGTTCCTTTGAACTTTCAGTCACTGCTGCTATGGCTCGCTCTTTCTTCAGCCGTAAGTGCAGAAGTCATGTATGTCTTTCACATATCCTGGCTACCAGGCAGCTTCAGCTGGGATACTTTCTACCACCATGGGTGCTGGATCTGGACAACAAGACTCTGGTACTGGCACAGTTTCTGTCTCATTTTCTATTCTACTTTATGCTGGTTGTATATGACCATTTGAACACAGACAAGGTGTTGCAAGGGAACATGTCCAGAGCCAAATGCAACAGAATTAGAACAGACAAAACTGGTCAACGGAATCTGGAAGTGAGAGACAAGGATATAGTCATAGGATGAAGAATAATTTAATACCACAAATAAGTAGCGCTGCACTGCAAACCCCTTGTTGAAATTTTGCACATCACCTGTGTGCTTTTAAAGTCACAGGTGGTGCAAAGATGTGGTGAATGCTAGCTTATTTTTGGTAATAAATTGTTCTTCATCCTATGACCATGTCCTGGTCATTTTACTTCCAGAGTCCATGAGCCATTTTATGTTATGCGCTATGCAGCCAACATCTTGCATAGTGCAGATTTGAGGCGCTGTCACTTTTAGGCTAATGCAGGCACGCATCAGTAGGTGTGTCCCTCATTCCCAATCAGCCTGCATGCTGGCGCCACACCACCCGGGTGAGCACACCTAAGGAAAGGTCTGCTGCAATGCAAGCAAACTCATCACACGCAGCGGATCTCCCGACATGCTTATCCGACACAAACATTGTGGCACACTGCCCAGCAAACTGCCGACTTTGGGGTGCCAATCCCCAGTCTGCTTATCCTGTCCCCCATCTATGTGCCAACGGGAGCCCACTCCCTCGCTGGCATAAAGAACCCTCCATTTGTTATATGCCAAGGGGTGCCCAATCCCCCTCAGCTCTTGCCCCTCCCCTGGTTTTATTGTGGCCGACGGGGTGCCCAATCCCGTTGGCATAAACTAACCCCTTTGTTGTGTGATGATGGGGTGCCCAATCTCTGCTCGCCACAGCTGCCCCCACCAAAAAAAGGTCCTTGCACGCTGGGAGCCCACCCCAGCATACCACATGCCCTCTTTATAAACACATAAAACGTCCTGCAATGTTTTTCTTTTTTGTCCTGTAAACAAAAAATGGTCCCTCGCCGTCTCCCTGCCCCCCTGCAACCCGCACCCACCCACTGCACCCTACCTCCTCACACCCCTCACCCCATACTTACCTCCGAGTCTGGCCGCGATGATCTTGGTGGACCGGACACGCTGCACTCCTCAAAGCCGACCGCGAACTGAGGAAATGCCGGTAAGCTGTATAATGGAATAAATAGGGTTTTGCAACTTTGATGAATATCTCAGGCATTTTTGAAATTTTGGCACCAAATTTTCAACATGGGGTTTGGACCCTCCTCATGAATTCTTGCTAGTGTAAATCGGCGTTATTAGGTCCCAAATGGTGATTTCACGGTCACTACGTGGAATCACCTTTGAGACCAAGTAATGAAATGACAGTGCCACTGTTCATGAGGGAGCTCTCAAAAGCTTATGCTGCAGATTTGGTGACAAACCTCCCAAAATGGCTGTTTTAGAGTGTGCATTGCGCTGTTTCTACGCACGTCGTAACGTCATGAATTTGTAGATATTTTCACTCAGATTTTCAAACTTGCCATTTTTCCACACCTCCTGATGAACAGAACAGCTGTCATTTTACATATCCTGCCTGAAATGTGTTTTTGCATGTCCGCGCAGAATAGCGGTCGCCACAGAAATCACTTTTCAGGACAGTTTGAGGAAAATGACGGTGACAGTGTTCATGAGCAGAGGTCCTAAAATGCCTATGCTGAAAATTTGGTGCTGAAAGTCTATAAAGTGATTGTGTTGCAAGTGCATGCTATGCAGTTTCCATGCACCTTGTAACTTCACAAATTTGCAATATTTCTTGCCAGATTTTCAACAGTGGTATTTTTCCACACCACCTTATGAACAGTACAGCTGTCATTTTCACATCCTGCCCAAAATGTGTTTCCGCATCTACAAGCAGCCCATGTTGAAAATGTGGAGTGAAACTACCAACACACGCCCCACGGTGTTAGGGTTTCCAACTGTAGCACCCCACCTGGTATGGAATGACAGGCGTCAGGGCTGTGACTTGGGATCATCGGATGTAATGCTCACGCTATTCCACCCCCCACCCCCACCCTGCAGCCACTGACAGGCATCGTGGTGTGTCTTGCACTTTCAGCCACAAAGTTCACCCCACGCTCCTACTGCACCCATGTCAGCGTATTTCCTTATGGAATGGGTAAGTATAATGCCCAAAGACCCAAGCACACCTGACACTTGTCAGTGTCTACAGGGTAGGGTGAGGTACAATGGCATGAGCGTTATGGCTGACAACGCAAAGGCACACCAATGCCTGTCGCTCTCTACAGGGTGGGGTTGGCGTCACTTCAATACTTCACTGCCATTCCTATTATGCATCTCTAGCTCTGGCACTGCCAATGCCAATGCCAGTGCGACAAATATCGGCATTGACAAATGCTTGTTTCTATTTTCTTTTGTATATGACCAGCAGGAACAACAGGTTTGAGTCCTTCTGTCGCCCTTTTCATCATACCAGAAGGAAATTCTCTTGGCTGACATGACGTACCATCAAGCTCAGAAGTGCAATGGAAAAGTTGAATTAGCAGCTGCATGTCCCTCCTTGTCCTCCTCCAGCTCCACCTCCAGGGGTTCATCTTGTCAGACAACAAGATGGACAGAGATTCCACACTGGAGAATAGAGAAATCTCCCCAGTGTCATGGCCAACACTCCCCATTAAGGAAACAGGCCCAGTAACGTACACCCCAGGGTGCACGTGAAAACAAGCTGTCACAGCTTATGCATTTCCTGGTAAAAATTATAAATAAATTATACAAAATATCCCCTTCATAGGCCAGCAAGGAGCTTTGCACTGAGCCCTGAGGGAGTATTTTGGTGCATCATTTGTACAAGAAATTGTGTCCTGTGCATGTTCCATGATACCACTCAAGGCATGTTGGGATACTTTGCACAGTGGTTGAGGGTTTTACTGTGTGTTAGGCTCTTGCTTTAAAATGCTGTCCCCATGTTTTATATGTTTCAATTTTTGTATGATGTATGTTTTAAGTGCTTTAACATTTGTATACCTCATGCTTTTAGGGCTTTAACTTTTGTATACTGAATGTTGAAAGTGTTTCAGGTTTTATAAACCTCATGTTGTAAGTGGTTTAGTTGTTGTACTCCCCTATGTCTGTGATATATTCTCTGGTTTGTGCCTGCAGATAGACAATTTGGCATTGTGCACTTACCCTGTAAACAAAAACCTAAAATAATGGTGATGATCTGATTACAATCTGGGTAAAGTCACTGAGAAGTTGCGAACACCCTCAGAAAAGCATGCTGTTCCCAGCTGACAGCACATCACTGATGCTGTTATGCCAGCTTGGCAACATTTCTCTGCTGTGCCACCTGCAGTCAGTCATTTAATAAAAATACCCAAACTGAGTCTGTAAGCACACACAACCTGGCAAGCTATAATTGGGGTTTGTGCCTGTAGTGAGGTATGGGAATAGATGTGTGTCACTGAACACAACGGGGTTTTAGGCCTATCATTGGGCACAGCAGATTGACTGAGCTTTAATGGCGCCACTGAGCATTTTGTTCCACTACAGCAAGAGAAAATGACTTATTATCCATAACACCTGTGGCTGCATACCCAAAAGCCTGAATTCATGTTCATTTTCCCTCATCACTGCTTCAAGGTCTGCACCCTGCATTAAGTGATAATGCTGCTAACACACCCTGGAGTGTCTGTTTCATTTTACACCTATTTTTAGCTCTGTGTTGAGACTAGTGTAGTGATGGCTCAGCCACAGCTGGTCTTTGTTGGCTGGGCAGGCATGTATTGTACTGTTTGCTTTTGAAAGCTGATGGATTTTGCAGCTTAATGTAATGTGTCAGAGGCCAGAGGCAACTTACACTGTGAGAAGGAGCTTAAAGCTCACATTACAATTTTGCCCAAGCTGGTCATTAATCAGCAGCTGCTTGACAGCTGGATTCTATTAAATCCTCTAATTCTGGGAGGAGGGGCCTACAAGTGACAGTGAACATATCTGTTTAGCTTGACATGATGCAATGCCATCTTCTCTGATTAGTGGAAGCAGCCACTACATTTTGTGGGTGTGACTAGATAGTCTAAGTGTTTTTGTTTTGTTTTGTTTTCTGTCTCTTGAGATCCTTTTTTCCAAGTTATTATCAAGCTCCAGCTTGGTATAGTTCTTTGAACAAAGATGGTTGCAGCGTTTCCCACCATATCAATGGAAAACACAGATGGAGAAAATGTAATTAAAATTCCTCATTTATTATTGTACCCATGTGTCCCTTCCTTCCTGTTAAAGTTTGCCACAGACAATTCATGTACTGCTTCATTGCTAATGTCAGCGCAAAGATGACCTTGGCTATTGCTTATTTTAGCTATACAATTATCTCCCAGAGTGTTGTAGTGAGTCAATTCAGAAACCCCACGCCCCTGCTGGGGTTGTCTTTACATGGCTTAGAGCATGACAATTTGATTCTCTTTAAAACCACGGGACAGCAAACTCCTTAAACAGCTACAGGGCTTGGTTTTGTGGCTGGGCATAGTGCATTTCTAGTGGGTGATAATGGACCTAACACTATTTCTACTCTGTTTTCAGGTACAGTATACCTTTCTTCACACCTCCACGCTTGTCAACTCAAGAGGCAGAAAAGACAAAGGTTAGATAACTAATGCATACAACACCTGAGGAGGATTTATATATTTGCAGTATACATATGGTAGAAAAACACATAGACAAGGTCCTATTTGAAGTGATGTCCAGGATGTCAAAATGCCACCTGTGAAGCAGATTCCCTAAGAAGTTACAAGGATCTAAGAATATGTTCACTGAATTAACCAATAAACATGGTATATATTACAAGTAAAAACACATTTAAGCCAGCAAGTGCATAAACACAAGTAGGGGTGTAGCCAGACAATATACAAATGTACACCAGGACCATGTTTGTTGCCTCATTTGCACAATAATACTAACTTTTGTATCTCATGACAATGGTTGTTGCCATGCATGGTAAATACAATGCAATGCATTGCTCCCTAAGACACCCACATACCAGCCCAGAGCCTGTAAAGTTGTATTGTCCATGGACGAAAGACAGTATTAGTGACCAGTCCTTCTAATTTTGACTCCTATGAATAAAATTACAGAAAGGTTCAGCATTTCCTTTATTGGTTTTCATGGAAAAAGGAAGCAGTTCAGAGCAGTTGCCCCTTAAAATAAAATTACACACCATGGAGTACTTGAGTATGCCTGGCCACACAAGATGTGCACATAGATGTTAAAACCATGTAGAAATGTACAACAGAAGTAGCGTGCTTTTGCTCTACTGGAGAATGGATGAATGGGTGGATCAGTCTGGAAATATTGCACTGTTGCATCAGTCTGAGTACAGATCAGCCAGCAGTACCAAGGAGAAATAAAAGATGAAGTCTTAGGGCACGCATGGAAGGACAGTCTGTAGCAAAGGCTAAAATACCAGGAACACAGCACTGGATAGTCTGTAACAAAGGCTGAGGTATCAGGGGCACACCACTGACAGCCTATAAAAAGGCTGAGGTATCTGGGGCACTGCACTGGACAGCCTATAACAAAGTCTGATGTCTGGGGCACACCACTGGACAGTCTATAACAAAAAGTGAGGTATCTGAGGCACAGCACTGTACAGCCTATAACAAAAGATGGAGTTATCTGGGGTACAGCCCTGGACAACATATATAGCAAAGGTTGAAGTATTAGGGGCACAGCACTGGACAGCCTATAACAAAGAGCTGAGGTATCTGAGGGCACAGCACTGTACAGCCTATAACAAAAGATGGAGTTATCTGGGGTACAGCCCTGGACAACATATAGCAAAGGTTGAAGTATTAGGGCACAGCACTGGACAGCCTATAACAAAGGCTGAGGTATCTGGGGCACAGCACTGGACAGCCTATAACAAAGTCTGATGTATCAGGGCACAGCACTGGACAGACTACAACAAAGTCAGAGGCATGAGGGGCACAGCATTGGACAGCCTATGACAAAGGCTGAAGTACTGTATCTTGGGCACAGCATTGGATAGTCTGTAACAAAGAACAAGGTATCTGGAGTACAGCACTGGACAGCCTGAAACAAAGGCTGAGGTATCAAGGGCACAGCACTGGGCAGTCTGTAAAAAGAATAAGGTATCTGGAGTACAGTACTGGACAGTCTATAACAAAGGCTGAGGTATCTGGGGAATAGCCCTGGACAGCCTGTAACAAAGGAAAGGCAAAAGAGGACCTGCACTCATTGTAAAATATATGCTATGCAGACTGTCAGTGTGTTAGGCATTATAAATTTATTGTGTACAGCATGACAGACATAAACAAGTATTAGTCAATGCCGAATGTTTGCTTGCTGGTATTAGCATTGGAAATGCAGGACTTAGACAGATGCAGAATAGGAATGGCAGTGAAGTATTGAACTCATGCCAACCCCACCTCCACCCCTGCAGAGAGGGACAGGCATTGGGGTATGCGCTTGGGTCATTGCCTATAACATTCATGCCATTTCGCCTTTCACCCTATCCTGTAGACACCGACACATGTTGACATGTGCCTTGGGGGTTCAGCTTTACAGTCACTCCATTACATAAGGACATATGCTGAAATGGGTGCAGTATAGAGAATGGGGTGAACTCTGGGCTAGAGTCCAAGGCACACCTCTGGCGCCTGCTGTTACTGGCTGCAGGGTGGGGATGGAAGGAGCACTACAGTCGGCAATGCAAAGGCACACCCCTGATGTCTTTCAGACTGTACAGGGTGGGACATTATGGTTAGAAACCCTAACGCCCCTGGCATTTGTTGGTATTTGCACTACAAATTGTCAACATGGCCTTTTGTGACCCCCACCTCATGAAAGCATTTGGGACCTCTTCTCATGAACAGTGGCACTGTGATTTTGTTAATGTGTCCCAAACTTTGAGTTCTACAGTGACCGTAGCATTCTGTGCCAGATGTACAAAAACACAGATCGGGAGGATATAAAGAATGACAGCTGTACCATTCATAGAGAGGTGTGAAGAGATGGCAATGTTGAATATCTGTAGTGAAAATATTAAAAATGCTTGAACTTCTGAGCGTAGGTGGAAACTGTGCAATGCATGCACGTAATGCAGTCTAGTGGAATTATTTCACCCAGTTTTCAACATAGGCATTTTGTGACCTCTGCTCATGAACACTGTTGCTATGATTTTCTTAATCTGTTCCAAACATTTATTTCCCACAGCAACTGTGCTATTCTATGCCAGATGTGTAAACTCATATTTCGGCAGGATATGAAAATGACAGCTGTACTGTTCATATGGAGGTGTGAAAAAATGGCAGTTTTGAAAACCTGGAGTGACAATATTACAAATGTTTGAAATTATGAGGGTATGTGGAAACTGTGCAATGTACACTTATAACACAGACATTTTATGGACTTTTGTCACTAAATTTTCAACATAGGCATTTTAGTACCTCTGCTCATGAACAGTGTCACTGTGATTTTTAGTCTGTCCCAAACACTGTTTTCTCACAGAGACTGTGTTTTGTGTGCCAGAAGTGTGAAAACACATTTCGCCAGGATGTGAAAATGACAGCTGTACTGTTCATAAGGAGGTCTGAAAAATGCCAGTGCTGAACATTTGGAGGAAAATACTACAGATTTGAAAAGTTATGAGGGTGCATGGAAACTGCACAACCATGCTCGTAACACAGTCATTTTATGGACTTTCATCAACAAATTCTTAATGTAGGCATTTTAGCACTCTCTGCTCATGAACAGTGTCACTGTGATTTTCTTAATGTGTCCTGAACACTGATTTCCACAGCGACGCACTAATCTGCCCTGGAAGTGCAAAACACATTTCATCCAGGATGTGAAAATGACAGCTGTACTGTTCATAAGGAGTGTCGAAAATGACAATGTTGAAAATATGGAGTGAAAATATTGCAAATTCGCAAAGTTATGAGTGTGGTGGAATCCGCGCTTATGCACGCTTCTATAAACAGTCATTTTTGATTTGTTTCACCAAATTTGCAACATAGGCTTTTTGAGAGCCTACCTCATGAACAGTGGCACTGTTGATTCATTATTGGTCCTGAAAGATGATTCTGTGCAGTGACACCAAAATCACCTTTCAGGACCGAATAATGCCATGACAGTGACTGAATTCATGAGGAGAGGTAGTAATAATCCCATGTTGAAAATTTGATGCCAAAAGTCCAAACAATGGCCGAGATATCCATATAAGTTGAAAACCCTATTTATGCCATTATATAGCTTAGTTACCGGCATTTCTTCAGTTCACGGTCGGCTTTGAAGAGTGCAAATGTGTTCCCAGTCTACACAGATTGTCCTCCAGGCTCAAGGTAGAAGGGTTGAGGCGGGGTGTGGGAGGTGGGGCACAGAGGGTTGGTGCAGATTGGGGAACGGGCAGGAGAGACTGTGAGGGACCATTTTCTTTAAAGAACAACATACAAGGTCCATAGAAATCCTTAAGGACCGTGGAGTCTCAAAGGACAGAGGAGTGCACCATATACCCCAGGAGTTGAGACAAAATACTTAGAAAAACAAACGAAGGGGTCAGCACCTTAAAGGCTATATACACATCCAGGCTTTATTACAAAAACTTTTAGTAATAAAATTCTCTCATAATTCAACATAAAGTAATTTAACACCACGAGAGAATATGGGTACATATATCACATACGGCACAGTACTGCACAAGTCAAAAGCAAGGAGCAAAAAGAGATATGTACATCATGTGTATTATTGACCATTCAAAAGCATTCCAATGTGCAACAAAAGGTGCCTACAGACAATGAAAAACCAGCAGAACGTCTACGTGAAATACATGCCGCAAAATGCTTTACAAATATACAAATGAACATACCACCCTACTCAGGGGCTGAATGAACTGGTCATCACAGCAGGGTAGTTAAAAGTAAAAGCCAGCACGCCATATACTGCTCGCCACGGACTTCGCTGAGACCGATACCGGAAGAGACAACAGAGCGTCAGAACCGACGCCACGCTTACGTATCACTGAAAGTCTTCCTCAGAGCATGGATTGGGTATACAGTGTCCTCTTAAATACAGAAAAACCTTAAAGAGACAGATCCAAACACTGCACCATATACCCATATGACTACCACTAATAAAATGAAGCAACATAGAATAGGTTACCAAATACATATAAACTACATAATCTTACAAAAAGGGGAAAAGAGCCGAATAAGTCATAATCCCCACTAATCATGGCTAGAGCACGAAAAGTCATAGCCATGAAAACTACATAAGTGCCACCATATACCCATGACAATACAGTGAAAAAGACAAAAAGTTAAAAACGACAAAATTAATAGACAATGAAACAAAAACCCCAAAGGGAGACAGAGCCGGAAAGTGTGTACCCAATCCATGCTCTGAGGAAGACTTTTCAGTCGATACGAAGCTTGACGCCGGTTCTGACGCTCTGTTGTCTCTTCCGGTATCGGTCTCTGCCAAGTCCGTGGTGAGCAGTGTATGGCGGTTGAGCTTTTACTTTTGACTACACGCCTGTGATGACCAGTTCATTCAGCCCCTGAGTAGGGTGGTATGTTCATTTGTATATTTGTAAAAGCATTTTTGCGGCATGTATTTTGGCGCCAGACGTTCTGCTGGTTTTAAATGCGTCTGTATACGTCTTTTTTTGCACATGTAGTGCTTTTGAATGGTCAATAATACACATGATGTATGTATCTCTTTTTGCTCCTTGCTTTTGACTTGTGCAGTACTGTGTCAGATGTACCTATGTGATATCCATATTCTCTCGTGGTGTTAAATTACTTTATGTTGAATTATGAGAGAATTTTATTACTAAAAGTTTTGTAATAAAGCCTGGATGTGTATATAGCCTTTAAGGTGCTGACCCCTTCGCTTGTTTTTCTAAGGACCGTTTCTTGTTTCAGGGACACAACTTAAATAAAAGACATTGCGGAAGTTTTTTGCAGGCTTCCTATGTGCACACTGGGGTGAGCTCCCAGTGTGCCACCTGCATTTTGGGGTGGGGAAGGAAGGCAACAGGGATTGGACCCCCTGTCAGTGGCACAGAAACATGTGTGTATGGGGGCAAGATGCTGAGGGGATTGGGGCACCCCTTTGGCACACAACAATGGGGGGCATTATGCCCAAGGGGTGGGCTCCCCCATCGGCAAATGAACTGAGTCAGGGCATGCTGACAGGGATTGGGCACCCCATCAGTTTTAAGCTTACCACCACCATGTTTAGGGAAATGTTACACCAGGCAAGGTACCACCCTGCAATGACGGATCACTCCTCATTGCAGGGAATGGCTGATGCTGCAATGACGAGGTGGCCCCTAATTGCAGCAGCCAAATCATTTCAAGTTGGTGACACTTCTGCAGAGCCAGTGTCATCAGGACACTGGACCTGCATTAGTGAACAGTGCCAAGCCCACAAATGCAGTGCTGGCATTGGCTGCCACAGTGCTGCACCTCCACAGCCGCTTCTCTCCTAAGCTGCCACGTAATGTTTCTTAGCGCTAGCAAGCAATATAATAAGCATTTGTCAATGCCGAATGTTTGCTTGCTGGTATTAACATTGGAAATGCAGGAGTTAGAGAGATGCAGAATAGGAATGGCAGTGAAGTACTGAAGTTCATGCCAACCCTACCTCCATCCTGTAGAGATAGACAGGCATTGGGGTAAGTGTTTGGGTCATCACCATGAGGGTCATGCAATGTCACCTCACCCTATTCTGGAGACACCGACAGGTTGAGGTATGCCTTAGGGGTTTCGGCTTTACAGTCACCCCATTATATAAGAACATACGCTAAAATGGATGCAGCATAGGAGAATGGGTGAAGTCTGGGTCAAGTGTCCAAGACACACCTTGATGCCTGTCAGTGGCTGGGGTAGGGGTGGATGGCATGAGCAGTACAGTAGGAGATCCAAAGGCACATCCCAATAGCTGTCCGTCTGTACACGGTAGGACGTTATGGTTAGAAACGCAAATGCCTCAGGCGTTTGTTGGTATTTACAGAACAAATTGTCAATATGGCCTTTTGTGATCCCACCTCATGAAAGCATTTGGGACCTCTTCTCATGAAGATTGGCAGTGTTATTTTGTCAGTGTGTCCCGAACATTGAGTTCAAAGAGTGACAGTGCCATTCTGCACCGCATGTACGAAAACACAGATCGGCAGGATGTGAAAATGACATCTGTACCATCCACAGGAGGTGTGAAGAGATGGCAGTGCTGAAAATGTGTATGGGAATATTACACATGCTCTGCATTTCTGAGCATATTGGACACTGTGCAATGCACGCTCCTGTGCTCATGAACAGTGTCACTGTGATTTTCTTAATGTGTCCTGAACACTGATTTCCACATCAACCACAGTATTGTGTGGCGGAAGTGCAAACACATTTCGGCCAGCATGTGAAAAATGACAGCTGTACTGTTCATAATGAGGTGCGGAAAATGGCAATGTTGAAAATGTGGAATGAAAATATTACAAATGTGCGAGGTTATGAGCGCGTGGAAACTGCGTAATTCACACTCGTAACACAGTCATTTTATGGATTTCATCACCAAATTTTCAACATTGGCATTTTAGAACCTCTGCTAATGAACAGTGTCACTGACATTTTTGTAATGTGCCAAAGTGGAACACATTTTGCCAGGATATGAAAATGACAGCTGTACTGTTCATAAGGAGGTGCTGAAAATGGCGATGTTGAAAATCTGAGTGCACATATTGCAAATGTGCCAAGTTACGAGCCTAGTGGAAACTGTGTAACACGCTTGTAACACAGTCATTTTATGGACTTTTGTCACCATATTTTGAACATTGGCATTTTAGGACCTCTGTAATGAACAGTGTCACTGTGATTTTCATAATGTGTCCCGAATATGGATTTCCCACAACTACCATGCTATTCTGTGCCGAAGTGCTAAAACACATTTCGGCCAGCATGTGAAAAATGACAGCTGTACTGTTCATAAAGAGGTGAGGAAAATGGCAATGCTGAAAATCAGGAGTGAAAATATTGCAAATGTGCAAGCTATGAGCATGCGTGGAAACTGCGCAATGCACGCCAGAAACAGTCATTTTGGATTTTTTCCACCAAATTGGCAACATACACTTTTAGAGCACCACCTCATGAACACTGGCACTGTTGTTTCATTAATCAGTCCCGAATGGTGATTCTGTTCAGTGACCGCCAAAATCACCTTTTGGGACCGATTAACGCCATGACAGTGACTGAATTTATGAGGAGGGGTCCCAAAACCCCATGTTGAAAATTTGGTGCCAAAGTTCCAAAATGCCTGAGATATGCAAAGTAGTTGAAAACACCCTATGTATGCCATTATACAGCTTATCGGCATTTCCTCAGTTCGCGCCAGCTTTGAAGAGTGCAGATGTGTTCCCAGTCCATCAAGATCATCGCACTGGGCCCGGAGGTGTATGGGGGAGGGTGTGGGGAGGCAGGATGCAGTGGGTGGGTGCGGTTGTGGGGGGCAGGGAGACTATGAGGGACAGTTTTTTTACAGGTTTAAAAAACTTAAAACCATCATGGGACAGTTTTTCCATTACAGGGCATTGGGCATGCTGGGGTGGATCCCAGGGTGCCACCTGAATGCTTCTGGAGGGTGTAGCCAATGGGGATTGAACACCCTGTCGGCACAAAAGTGGCGGGGCGAAAGAGCCGAGGATTGGCACCCTCGGCACAAATTTACTTTGTTTTTCGGGAGCATTATGCAGATGGGAGTGGGCTCTCCCATCAGCATATCAAACTGGGAGGGGGGATATGATGCCACCGGGAGTGGGTTCCCTGTCTGCAACTTTAAATTGAGAGGGATTAAGCCGACGGGACTGGGGCCCCTCGGCAAAACACTGTTGTGGTGGGGGGCACATGCTGTCGGAGGGGACTGGGCCACCCCTCGGCTTGGGCACTTTTAATATTGTTTAGAACAGGTGGCAAGCCACCCGCCAGTTCACAAACAATATTGCAGTCAACAGTTCACCAGCAATGATGGGTTGTTCCTCATTGCAGCAGAATCACTGATGCTGCAATGACGAGCGACCCCTGATTGCTGCGGTGAAAATGTTGCAACTTGGTGCAACTTTGAAGCCAGTGTCATCAGCACACTGTGCCTCATTGCCCCATTACTGCTAAGCCCCAAATGCTGTGCCTCCTTGGCTGCTACAGTCAGGCCTACAATCCGCTCTCTCCTAAGCTGTCACATAATGTTTCAGCATGCACGTGAGCAAACATAAAAGGATGGTGTGGCTCAGGAGACTACTCACAAGCAATGCTTCACTCCCACACTGGACGCCTTTGTCAAGCTAAAGTGCACCTCCTAGTGACTGAATATATATTCACTGCACCAGCAAATTAATTATAAACCTCGTGAGAATGCCCATATTAAAAACAATGATTTTAACTGCTGCAATTAATCAAGCTTACTGCTTATATTTTACTTCCATGTGCCTTATTATTTTCCATTCAATACAGTACATCCAATATATTTCTTTATATGTATATATATATATATTTATATATATTGAATTTTCTATTTAACCAAATATGACAAGAACATGGAAGTGAATTTAAAACACTGCTCACTTGTGCACTACCTTTATAGGTGTTATAGGTGTGCATCCTGCATGGTTTTCTGACAACCCAATTCAGGATTTAAATAACAGGAGTTTTAGGTGGAATTACTGCAAGACCTAGTAAAGGCATATTTATTTTGGGGGTACTGTGATTTTGAAATGAAGCAGTAAGGTGGGGGAATCCTTTGCAGTTCCTCCACTCTCTCCCATAAAATAACTTTCACATCTAGTGCAATAGTTTTGCCAGCTCAGATTGATCATTGAGACCTGGCCACTTGAGTGCACCTACTGCAATTGGATAGGCTTCTCTGTTTGCTAGCCTTGTCTCAATATCCCCACCCCTTGAACTCCCAAAGTTACCTCATCTATCCCAATAAATATAGAATATATAAAGACACCAGGAGATAGGACTGCTGTGTGACTGAACTTCTCTGCTGGGACTAAAGTAGAAGAACTTTTGTATTTGACCTTTAATTTAGGGTAAAAAACTAACATACAAAAAAAAAAAGTGTGTGTTTGGGTTAACTGAACTGAATGGGTATCTGAAGAGTTATCTAGGTGTAAATCTCAGGTGACTGAAAGGACTTAACTGCTGTGAGGTTTAAATTACTTGTAGAAAGATCTGGTAAGTAGGGGGAGTGCTTAGCTAGAAGGAAGCTACATTTAAAGACTGCCTTAGAAAGTTTCTGCTAATAGCTTGGCAGAAGACACCAGGCACAAGGACTGCTGTGTGACTGAACTTCTGCTGGGACTATATTGCCCTCCTTCCCTCCACCCAAAGTTAGTTCTATTTTTATAGGCACAGGATTTGACTGACAACAGGAACTTCCTGTTTAGGGGCAGGAAGTGAGTGATCACAGAATCACCAAGGACCCACCATCCTAGAAGGGCAAGAGTAGCTCTCCGCCCCCTCTGGCTGCTGGAGGTCTGCCTCTGAGCAAGTAAGTGGTCTACTGGCGAAATATAGGATATTCTTGTCTCAGAACAGGACAATCAAGAGCTTAAAGGGCACACAGGCAGACAGTAAGGAGAGAGAGAAAAACAGAGGAAAGAGTAAGGATTGCAAACAGTTAAGGGCCAGAAATAAGACATGATTGGAGTGGTGCAGTCAGCGGCTGTGGAGCAGCAGTCTCCGGGAGATGTTCTGGAGGATGCGGTGTTGTCCCATCTGCAGGCACATCTCTGGGCTGAGGGAGGAGGTTGCTCATCTCCAGGCTGAGTTGGCCAGGATTTGTGGGACCTCCTCTTCCATCCAGGGACCACCAGTGCCACTGCCGCTGCCTCAGAGTTGCTGCCAAGAAAGAGGAGCGGTTGGACCACAGTGGGCTCAGGGAGGGTGAGGGTGGTAGAACAGAGGTATCCTTCCCATTTTACCTCTCCACAATTCCTATGCCATTCTAGCAAAGTGTGGTTCTCTATGGAGGCACCCACAGTGGAGACCAAGGAGGATGCTGGGAACCTCCACAAAGGACACCCACAGGAGGGTGGCAGGGGACCCTGCAGGGAAGGGAAACAACCTGGTGGGGGACCCCATTGTTAGGAAGGTAGAACTGGGGAGGAAGGGAGAGGGAGGGCAGCTCTGCTTGGCACCATGGTTTGTAGGACAGAAGCGAATCCTCGTGGACTGCCTGAGCAGCAGCACAGGGAGGAGCTGGATGTCATCTGTCCACCTAGGGACAAATTCCAGCAAGAAGGATTAGAGAAGTGCAGGAAGAGTTTGTGAATTGGGAGGCTCTAGTCAAGTAGCACACACGTAACCTTCCTCGAGGTGCTACCCATCTGTGGCATAGGGAGAGGCTTAGGGTTCTGCACCAAGGGATTCAATCAGTGGTTGAAAACTGGTGTGGAGCTCAGGATTTGGCTTCATTGGGGACTGGGGTCCACCTGAGTGATGCAAGCTCATATACTGGCATGATGGGCAATGCATCTGTCCCGAGGGGAACCAGGATCCTAGGGTGATAGGTTTAAATGCTTCATTGGCAAGCTTTTTAAACTAGCTAAGGGGGAGGCACTGAAAGGAGCAGGAAAATCCCAGCACCCCAAATAATCATGGTAGAGTGGCAAACACCAACATAGAGGTGTCGATAGGAGAAGGTCAGGGATAAATGGAGAAAGTGACAAAGGCAAGAAGGACAGGGATGGGGCAAAAGGGAGTAAGGCCATCAGGAAATGGAGGGTAATGGGTACCAATGCCGTGAGTCTGGGCAACAAGCCCCTGAGCTGATGGCCTTAATGGAAGAGGGATGCCTGGATATCATAGCAGTCACAGAAACATGGTACACAGAGAACCATGACTGGGATGTTAACATACTAGGTACATAACCCACGGAGAGACAGGCAGGGAGAAGAGGGGAGGAGCAGCTCTCTATGTAAAGGAAGGATAAAGCAACTGAACAAAAAGAGTAAACAGGAGGAGAGGAGGCACTGTGTGTCACCTGGAGACTGGAAAGGGCACCACAACCGTTATAGGGGGTTAGGTACAGACCCCTCATGTCAGGGGAAGGAATGGACAAGGATATGATAGAAGGCATTCTAGAATGGCAGAGAAAGGGAGATACTGTTAATGGGAGACCTGAATATGCCAGATGTTAACTGGAGCACATTTGCTGCAGCCATATCCAAGAGCAGGGCCATTCTTGATGCCCTACAGGTGGCAGTAGCATTAGACAGCTGAGTTTTGGAACCCACTCATGAGGGAGCAATCTTAGACCTCATACTCTGAAACGGGGCAGTGAGAGAATCTCAGCTCTAGAAGTGGGTTGCCATCCGTGACAAGGGACCATCAAACAGTGTGATTCACGCTAAACTCAGCTACAGAGTCAAGCCTACAAAAGTGAGGGTACTGGACTTTAGGAGGGCTGACTTTGCAAGATGGGAGTGCCTCAGAAAAGCACTAGCAAAACAGGCTAGAAGGAGGTGGAGCAACAATGGGAATTATCAAACTGCCATCACAGAGGCAACAAGCCTTTGTGTGAAGCAAATAAGCAAATCAAAATGAAAGAAAAACACTACTATGGTTCTCAAAAGAGGTGGCTGTGAAAAGTCAGAAGAAAAAGATAGCATTCTGGAAGTATAAGGAAACACAGAAGGAGCAGGACAGAGAGCTGTACCAGTTAAGGCAAAGGGAAGGGAGGAAGTCAGAATAGCAAAGGCCCAAACTGAGGAAAAGATAGCCAACCTCAGTTAAGAAGGGGATAAAACCTTTTATAGGTACATCAGCGAGCGAGAAAGACAAACGGAGGGATAGTGAGGCTGAATAGAATGAACGGTGGTGGGCGAGAGGGGACAGTGAAAATCAGGAATACTGAACGAATATTTCGCTCAGTATTCACAAAGAGGAGGAAGTGCCTAATCCAATTAACAGAAGCACTTGATAGGGGGTCGATCCCAGTCCTTTCACAGAAGAAAGGGTTCTGCAAGAACTCCCTAAAACTGAAGGTGGACAAAGCAATGGGTCCTGATAGACTTCACCAAGAATTTAAAAGAATTAAGGAAGGAACTAGTGAATCCACTGGCTACTCTTTTTAATAAATCATGGGAGTATGGTGTGGCACCCGAGGACTGGAGGAAGGATGTGATTCTCCTTCACAAAAGTTGGTCCAAGACAGAGGCAGGAAACTACAGACCTGTCAGTCTGACCTCTGTGGTAGGGAAAGTGATGGAGTCACTTGAAGGAAAGAATAGTCAAGTACCTAGAGGCCAGTGGAGCATAGGACCCAAGCAGCATGGGTTCATCATGGAAGGTCATGCCAGACTTAATCTAATAGATTTCTTTGACTGGTGACCAAAGTAGTAGACCAGGGAGGGGCTGTGGACATAGCCTACCTAGACTTTAGCAAGGCAATTGACATAGTCCCACACAAAAGATTAATAGTCAAATTATCCAGCCTGGGAGTGGGACCCAGGTGGTAGCCTGGGTAAAACATTGGCTGGACAACAGGACACAGAAGGTAATTGTAAATGGAGTCCACTCTGAAGAAAGGGGGTTACTAGGGCACCGCAGGGTTCAGTATTGTCCAGTCCTTTTAATGTCTTCATCAGTGACATTGCAGAGGGACTGGAAGGAAAGTATGCCTTTTGCAGATGACACAAAGATCTGCAACAGGTTGATACACAAGGTGGCGTGAAAAGGATGAAAAGGGACTTGGCAAGGTTGGAGGAATGGTCGAAGTATGGGCAGCTAGATTCAATGCAAAGAAGTAAAATAATGCACCTGGGAAACAAGAACCCAGGGAAGAATACACAATGGGTGGGAGGTAGTAACAACAAAAGGAAAGGGACCTGGGGGTAATCATATCAGATGACCTTAAGGTTAGCAAGCAATGTGAGAAGGCAGTAGGAGGGCTGGGGTATACTGGGATGTATAGGGAGAGGCATCATCAGCAGAAAACAGAAGTTGTTATCCTCTGTACAGACAAGTCGGGTGAGACCCTTATCTGGAGTACTATGTCCAGTTCTGGAGACCCCATCTGCAAGGACATAGACAGGATAGAGGCAGTCCAGAGGAGGGCAACTAAAATGGTGCAGGGTCTGCAAGAGAAGCCGATGAGGAGAGACCAAAGGAGCTTAATATGTATACCCTGAGAGAAAGAAGGAGAGGGGGACATGATAGAAACTTTAAGTACCTCAGTGGAATCAACAAAGTCCAAGAGGGTAGCATCTTTCAGAAAAGAGATTTGCAAGAACAAGGGACACAATTTAAAGATAGAAGGAGGGCAGTCTAGGGCAATATGAGGAAGTATTATTTCACAGAGAGGGTAGTGTATGCATGGAACAGCCTTCCTGAGGAGGTTGTGGTCTAAAACTGTGGAGAATTCAAGAATGCATGGGACAGACATAAGGCAATTCTTGTGGGGGTAGGAAGAAATAGGCTGTTGGTTAACTAGGATCTGTGGCCTCATCCTGAGGTAGGGAAATGGGCAGACTAGATGGGCTAGCAGTCCTTATCTGCGGCATCAAAGTCTATGTTTCTATGACATGTTTACTGCTATCTCTGGCTGCATTAATATGAGATGCCAGGCATACTTTAATTTTTTATTTGACATATTCCTCATATGCTCCCCAATACACCCTTTAAACCTTCATTTAGTCCTACCCACATAAAAACCACCACTGCATTGTGCCATATAGATTACATTACATGTATCACAAGTTTTGAAGTGCAGGATTTTATATTCCCTTTCATCTTTGGGCACCAAAATGTTTTGGTCTTATCAACAGCATAGCAGTATTTACAACATCCTCATCTAGTGCAGCCTGGATTTAGTGACCCCAAAATGTTTCTTTTTCCATAGGTTGTACACTAGGCCCAGATATTCAAATTGCACCACAAAGTAGCGCAATAGCAGGAGCAGGTGCAAGTCCACTGTGCCCATGCGCAACACACATGATATTCAAACACTGCACAGGTCATGATGTGCCTGCGTAATACTAACTGAATATCAGGTACCGCGCCAGAAGCAACCAGGGATGTAGTGGCACAGGTCAGATGCACAATAGCACAACCAGGGATGCCTGGAGCAGGGCAGCAGTGCATCAGCACAATCAGGGATGCACAGGGACAGGATGCAGGGCCCACCACCATGGTAGGGATGGGCAGAGGAGCACACACAGAACAGACATCGCCCCACACACCCATGCACTGCACAACCGGAGGAAGCAGGAAGAACCACCAGCTCATGGACACAGCAACAATCCCACAGCCTGAGCATGGTGCCCCAGCATACCCCCTGGTAAGCTGTGACCGCACACAAGGATGTCCAGCCACCCCATGCCACACCATCCTACCAATGCAGAGCACACTCTGCACCATGATCCCCATACACCCTGCCCAGGAGTAGCGCCCAACAGTGCAGGACACTCCATGCATGCCACCACCCCACTGTGACAATGCACCTGGACACCATGGAGCCATGCAAGGCAGCCCCACCATGGACACTCCTGCAGCGGGTGGCAGCAGACAGTGATGCAACAACTGCATACACATGCCGCCCTGCACGCCCCCTGAGGTACAGCTGAGAGACCAACCATGCGTCGGGCACACGAGGTACCGCACATGCGCATACTGCATGCCCCGGACCCCACCACCAGCGGTACAGCACCCTGCACACTCTCCCAAGGACACATCCCATCCCAGCACTGGCCACAACAGCCAGCACAGACACCACAGTGTTGCATGGAAGCATGCGCCACACAGGATGCAATACAGTGCATGGACAAACACCCACCCATAGCCAAGGGCACACCAACACAGGGACACAGTAGCGGTCAACTAAGCCACTGGCGGTGGCCACGGCAGCCGTGGTACATACAGCCAGCACCCTTCCATGGCACAGGTGTGCCAGCCACCCTGCACAGGCACCATGAAGCTGTACGCCACCAGCATGCGGCCGAGCACAAGTGACAGACAGTGGAGCACATCCTGTAGCAGACACAAGTGACAGCATGGAGGTGGACAACAACAGCGGAGGCCACAGTGCCACCGAGAGGCAGACGTGCACGTCATACCGAGTGACAGGAGGCAACCCGGCATTGGGTTAGGCAGTGCTGTCCAGCATGGACACAGCCACCACTGACATGCCAGCAGACTGTGCAGATCATCACAGACATGCAAGGGTGTCAGCTGCACAGGCCATGGACAGTCTGACAGGGGCACCATGGACACAGTGTATGCATCATGTACCACTGCACACAGTCATCCAGTGCACAGGGAACAACACACAACCACAGACAGTGACTGATAGCTACGCCCATACTCATAGGTGCTTCCCTATGGACACACACACATGTCCACACCTGCACCACCCGACTCCATGCACACCACTGCAGCTGAGCACCTGTAGCCCACTGCAAATCAGAGACCACCACAGTAGGTATAACAAAACAAATGTATTTTTTCAAAGGTACAAAACACTATTTACAGCTATATACATACAGGGGAGTTGAGGGCCACAAACCAGGTGGGGTGTGGGTAAGGGGGGAAACAAAATGGGAGAGGAAGAAGGGGTGGAGGGTGGGTCCAGGGGTAGGGTGATCATGGGGCATGGAGGTCTTAGCGGCCTGCCCGCTCCCGCCTCCTGTGGCACCTCCTGGTTCGCTGCCTCTGGACACCGTGCTGGTCCAACCTCTGCAGTACCTCCAATGATGCCTCTCGCAAGTTGAAGGAGCTCCTGCACTGGCCTTCTTCAGTTGCATCCAACATCCACCTAGGACAAGGAGCAGAGTCAAGTGTGAATGTCCATCCCTCTGCAGCCCACTCCATTGTGCATGGCATCAGCCATGGGACACACCCTGTGATGGTGTGCGACCACCCACAGTGATCGTGTCCACATGACCTGCCTACCCAGGTGCACACAGCCATGTGGACCGATGCACACACCACCGCCCAAGTCCCGCACAGCACCACCCGTGGCTGTACAGTGACATAGCTATGTGGTACAAAGGCAGTGTCTGATCATGTACTCGGTGCACGCAAGCACTACTAGCGATGTACACCCACACATGCAGTGCCAGGACAGTGCTGAGTATACCATGTGGCATGCACGGCAGTGGTGTCAATGGATGGTGGCCATGCCTCACGCCTACCCTGCAAACACAGCATGCACAGAATATCCTGGAAAAAGGCATTCACCCTCATCGCCTGATCTGGGCACTATTGCATGTTGGGACTGGCAGCCTCATGGCTGTTGCCCAGCATCCCTTGTCTTCCCGGGCGGTGGTGTTCCTCCCGGGTCTGCGCCTACCTTATGGCCTAGGGTGCAAACATGAAAGGGAACATCAGTACAAGCCAGTAGTAAAGGCCCTCGGTGTGTGCGATCCGCACAGCCTCCAGCCATGCCGCAACCTCACCACCACCACCACTGCCCACACTGGATGGCCCACTTCTGTGTGGTGGACACATGCCCACCGCGATACCTTTGGCGGACGCAACCAGTGTGGCGGATGGTGCACCTACCTGTCGTGGGCACTGCGCCTCGCCTGGCGCAGCCCGCAGGTGAAGGTTGTCCAGGTCCTCTCCGCTGGAGGTCCCCGTATCGGTGGCGATACTGCTCGACGTCCTGGCGCAGTCCTCTGGCCTCTTCCAGTGCCACTGCCACCTCCTCCCAGATAGCACTTCTGGCCCTGTCCAGGGGTTGTCCTCAAAAGGGGCCCCCAGCATGGCTCCCTTACTATGGCTACCCAATTGGCCAGCTCCACTTGGCTCCAGACAGCAGCCTCCTTCTTGCCATCTCTGCATCAGTTAGAAACAAAATGGCGCTCTGTAGCTATCGCCCGCCACGTGAAGATGTTGTGCGGCATAGCGTTGCTATTCCCCATCACGCTGTCACCGAAGCACGATGGGGTGCACTCCATGCAGACACATGCACCTAGAGGGCAAAGGTCACAAGACAGGGTCAAGGGTCTCTCACGCATGGACCGCCACAGCGCGATTGGTATTCCCTGCATGTAGCACAGTTGGGTGCCTGTGTGAGATGCCCGCAGTGGCTCACCATGCTGTGGCACCATGACGCCCATGGCGCCCAGGCACGAGCACCATACATGTGAACAGCACACCAGCACCACTGGCACAGTGGTGGCATGTTGCACTGCCTTCCATGCTCAGCACGTCAGCAGCGGCAGGCGCCGGCATCAGCACCTGGGCATGCGCGCTGTGGTGCCTATCGCGACATCATAGAGCTGCGCCTGTGCTCTGAGCATGCTCAACACAATTTCACAAGGCCCAACAGCGATATTCAGCCGCATATGCAAATCAGCTCATCAGAAATTCCATGGAGCAGCTACTGCATTAGCATCCACTTAAAAGTTGCACCTCGCCTCATTTGCATATCTTTGCGTATATAACAAAGGCCATGGGGGCTGTAGAGGCCATAGTTTGGTACTGCAGTCTATTGTGGTGGGTTGCATGCTGTTTGGAAGTGTGGACTGTAGTGTGGAGATGCATGGGACTGCACATTGAAAGGTAACCTATCATTCCCACAGGCTCTATAATGACTGAACATGAGGAAGAGGAGGAACAGGGATGTTGGAGGAAGAGAAGGCTCAACTTCATGGTGGAAACAGATACCCTGTTCAAGCACACTGAACAGGGAACCGCCGCTCAGGAACAGCGGGAACACCTATGCCTGCTGTGGCATGGGGTGAGGTTGCACATACCATGAACCAATATGGCAGCCACCAGCGGTCCACATGGCAGAACGTAAGAAGAAGGTCGGCATGGACAGGAGGAGAATATGATGCAGTGGCTGCCATCAGGGCAGCACGGCTGCAACCGGTGGTGGCAGCCGGATGCCACGCCTGATGCCACAGGAGGAGCGTGCTGCCAGCAGCATGTGGCGCGTAGTTACAAGAGGGCGCCCAGGTGGTGGCTTCCAGATGGGTGGCAGCCTCTCACTGCATGGTAGGTCCTGTGCTGTCACTGTGGGAGGTGGGGAATGTCTCAGGTAGGGGTGGAGACATTAATGCTCTTGTGTTCTTACAGCTCCCACATCCATGGGTCAGCAGTGGTGGTGTGTCCACGGCGTGGGCGAGGCCTGACATGAGGAGTTCCCACCATCCCCACAGGTTCAGGGCTGCACCACCGCTCTTCGCGGACTGAAATTGTACAGAAGGTGTGATGAGGCCTGCCTGTCCGGGCTGATAATGGCTAGACTTCAGCATGCTGGACATGGACGAGGTCGATCAGTGTGATGATGATGGATCACATCCAGGTGTAATACAGTGGGGATACAGGATGGTCCCACAGTAGGAAATCGCTATGGTGTAGCTATGGTGGTGCCGCCTGGTGAGGCTTGTGTGACATCACAGTCCCAGCCTGTGCCTGTATGCTTCAGTGGGCAGCACTGGTAAGGCCCAGGCCGTGGGGCTGTTGCGGCTGCTGCGTGGCACTGGCGTAGCCCTGGCAATCTGGCGTCCTTGAGGGACAGTGCCAGTGGTCGGATAATGGTGACGGGGACAGTGTCGGGGCGTTCATCAGCGCACCGTGGTGTGGATGTGCCCCCGCATGGCTCTGGTGTGCAGCACCCAACTTGGCAGTGCTGCCTGCTCACGGCCATGAACACCATGAGGGACAGCATGCCGATCAGGCGGATGACTTCTTTGATGAGCCCAGCCGCATACTCCAGGATTCAGTGGATCAGCAGTTGCGGCAATGCGTGGATACACTCAGTGTGTTCCTCGCGCCAGGCAGAGGAGTGGCATAGCAGGGATAATGGTCTGCTCCTGGCAGAGATGGACTGGCTGTGGGAGGATGTGACGCTTTCCTCATTGACAGTGCAATGCATTCACAGCTGTCATGGCCACAATGGGCACCCAGTCATTCACCGCATGCCACAGACACTTGCAGGTGCTATGTCCACCCCCTGTTTCGGCGTTGTGCGACACCTTCCATGTCAACAGTGGGTTCGGGTGTGGGCATACCGATCTGCTACCAGGTGCGAGGCATGTTCGGTGAGCTGCAGACCCCTGTGTGAACACGCGGTTGTGTTCCGCAGCATCACCCCTGGGGACCATCGGTGCCACCCTATGAGGCCAATGGTCAGCCTGGGCAAGGCTGGCAGGTCTCAGCAGGGCCGGCTCCATGCATCCATGGCAGCTGTAGTATCTGTGCAGTATGACTGGACCTTGTCTCCCACCATGGCCACTGTCTGCCGCTGCCCTGTGTGCAGTGTTGTGCATCGTGACAATGCAGACGGGTGGCGTATTCGCCCCTGCACACAAAAGTTCCGCTGCGCATCCTCCGCCGCTGGCCACTGTGGTGTGCATGATGATGATGTTGCACCGTCTACCAGTGTGCAATGGTGCCCAGCATCTGAGAGCATGCACAGGATGGTCACTGGGTGAGGACGTGTGGACTTTAGTGTGGCTAGGGGTTGCAGTCATGGTCAGCGTGCGCTTCACCCCTTTGTGCATGTCTGTTGTGTGTGTGTGTGTGTGTGTGTGTGTGTGTGTGTGTGTGTGTGTGTGCGGGCAAGGGTGCATTACGTCATGTTTTGGCCATGCTCATCCCTGACGGGCGCGGTGCAGGATCCACGCCAGTCCCATTCACTTGCCGCCATCCACCCCCTGCTGGCTAGTCCAGGCGCTCGTCTGTGGGTTGCCTGCTATTGGTGGTTGCTCATGGCCCCGCAGTGATCTACCTGTATTGGCCACTGTGCCTCTCGGTGATGGTGTCCTGGGTGCAGTTGGAGCCATCCTGAACAGCGGGGGTCCCTTCGCCAGGGGTGGCTGCCCATCACCATCTGTACCGGGTGTTCTCTTCGTCCCCCTCCGCTGTCCTCCTCCTCGACTTCTACGGCTATCCTACAGTTGTTGGGCCATGTTGTACAGGATGCAAACATGGCCAGAATAGCCTGGCAGACCTTGAGGGCTGTACTGTAGGGCATCGCCAGATGTTTCCAGGCACCGAAACATGACTTCAGCATCCCCAACACACGCTAGATGATATTCATGTGGTGGCATGTGCCTCATTGCACCGTTGCGCGATGGGGGTCAGAGGCACCGCATGGTGTGAGCAGCCAGGGGCGGAGTGGTATCCACTGTCACCTGTATGTAGAGGGTGTACATTAGTATGGTGGTCTGCATCACTCTGCCATGGGCCGCTAGGCTGGGTACCCATGGCACCTCTGACTATGCCTCCCCCACATCTGCCCATGTCATCCTGCATGTAGTGCATACTCACCATTAGGTGGCCAGTGGGGATGTCCTCTTCGAACCTGTGGCGCAGTGCAGACTGGTGCCAGATGAAGGCATCATGTGCTCCCACAGGGTGCATGGCACAGACATTAAGTTATGTACCTCTTTGCATCGTACCACTACCTGGCAGTTGATGCTGAAGAATCCCTTGCGTTCATGTAGGCTATGCCATCTGGGCCAGGTGGTGTGAGTGATGGCATGGTGCAGTCAATGGCCTCGAGCATGCCAGGCATATGTTCTGCCCCAGGAACTGTTGTGGATGTGTGCGGCGCCCGCCTGTGTGCTGGGGAATGGATGTACCCACAGCATGTGGCAGCAGTGCACTGAGGAATTGTGTGAGTAGGCGTGATGCGCCGACTGGGTTATGCCTGTTGTGTCCCCTGTTGGTCCTTAGAAGGTGCCTGTGGTGAGCAGGCACATGCCAGCTGTCACCTTGTCTCCACTGACAGAGCATGGCTCTGTCGTGTGGGTGCCTGCATCTCATCACTGCACAGCTCACAGAGCCACGCCAGGATCACCCGGTTCAGGTGGTACCAGCCCACAATATCTGTATCAGTGTAACGCTCGAAGGTGATGTGGGCTTGGTACCGCCTGTTGGGGGACATACCGATGGGCTCTCCATCGGCCATGCCTCTGCTGCCTGCCTTCTCACACCCTCATTACTGCCCCCATCTGTATGGTGGCACTGGCCATGTCCCTGGCTCTTGTTCCCCCGGCAGATGTTGTCCCATTCCCCCACTGTCCTCTGTGCTGCCCCCTGCACTGGGTACACCTCCGGCCTTCTGCTGTCCTGCCTCCTGCCACTGCTCCTGACTGCTTTGCAGCACTGCCCTGTCTGTCCTGACACTGTTACTGGCTCCCCACTCCTGTCCTGTGTGGCACAGGTGTGCCCCTGTCCTGCTCCTTCTATGTCCCACACTCTGCTTCTTTCTCAGCTTTGCTGCCAGCCGCTCCCACTTCTGGCCTTCCTGTAGCGTTCTTGTGTGTCTCTGTCTTGTTCCTTTTATTTTGACTCATTTCCACTATCGTTCAACTTCTGCTAGCTCCCTATTGTGTATGGTGCATGTTGTTGAATATCACACTGTGCCATTTATTCATGGTTCCTCCCTCTACGGTTGCACATGCATTCATTACCATTGCGCTTTGTGCATTGCAACTTGAGCGGCACAGCTCCCTCCCACTGAATATCACACAATGGTGCATTTTCGACTTGCACTGGTGCATTTCTGTGTGCATGGCACAACCCTTTTGAATATCTGGCCCTATGTACCTTTCTATCCCTGATGTTGTACACTAGGTACCACTCTATCCCTGATGTTGTACACTATATACCTCTCTATCCCTGATGTTGTACACTAGGTACCACTCTGTCCCTGATGTTGTACACTAGGTACCACTCTGTCCCTGATGTTGTACACTAGGTAACTCTCATCCCTGATGTTGTACACTAGGTAACTCTCAATCCCTGATGTTGTACACTAGGTACCACTCTATCCCTGATGTTGTACACTATGTACCACTCTGTCCCTGATGTTGTACACTAGGTACCTCTCTATCCCTGATGTTGTACACTATGTAACTCTCTATCCCTGATGTTGTACACTATGTACCTCTATCCCTGTTGTTGTACACTGTGTACTCCTCTATCCTGATGTTGTACACTGTGTACCTCTATCCCTGATGTTGTACACTATGTACCACTCTATCCCTGATGTTGTACACTATGTACCTCTCATCCCTGATGTTGTACACTATGTACCTCTCATCCCTGATGTTGTACACTATGTACCACTCATCCCTGATGTTGTACACTATGTACCACTCTATCCCTGATGTTGTACACTAGGTACCACTCTATCCCTGATGTTGTACACTATGTACCACTCTATTCCTGATGTTGTACACTATGTACCTCTCTATCCCTGATGTTGTACACTATGTACCACTCTATCCCTGATGTTGTAACACTATGTACCACTCTATCCCTGATGTTGTACACTATGTACCCTCTATCCCTGATGTTGTACACTATGTACCACTCTATCCTGATGTTGTACACTATGTACCACTCTATCCCTGATGTTGTACACTATGTACCACTCTATCCCTGATGTTCTACACTATGTACTCTCTATCCCTGATGTTGTAACACTGTGTGCCACTCTATCCCTGATGTTGTACACTATGTACCTCTCATCCCTGATGTTGTACACTATGTACTTCTCTATCCCTGATGTTGTACACTATGTGCCACTCTATCCCTGATGTTGTACACTATGTACCACCTCATCCCTGATGTTGTACACTATGTACCCTCTATCCCTGATGTTCTACACTATGTACCACTCTATCCCTGATGTTGTACACTATGTACCTCTCTATCCCTGATGTTGTACACTATGTGCCACTCTCATCCCTGATGTTGTATACTATGTACCACTCTATCCCTGATGTTGTACACTATGTACCACTCTATCTCTGATGTTGTACACTATGTACTTCTCTATCTCTGATGTTGTACACTATGTACCATTCTTATCCCTGATGTTGTACAATTATGTATCACTCTATCCCTGATGTTCTACACTATGTACCACTCTATCCCTGATGTTATACACTGTGTACCACTCTATCCCTGATGTTGTACATTATGTACCCTCTATCCCTGATGTTGTACACTATGTACCACTCTATCCCTGATGTTGTACACTGTGTACCACTCTATCCCTGATGTTGTACACTATGTACTCTCATCCCTGATGTTGTAACTATGTACCACTCTATCCCTGATGTTGTACACTATGTACCACTCTATCCCTGATGTTGTACACTATGTACCACTCTATCCCTGATGTTCTACACTATGTACTCTCTATCCCTGATGTTGAACACTATGTGCCACTCTATCCCTGATGTTGTACACTATGTACCTCTCTATCCCTGATGTTGTACACTATGTACTTCTCTATCCCTGATGTTCTACACTATGTGCCACTCTATCCCTGATGTTGTACACTATGTACCACTCAATCCCTGATGTACACTATGTACCTCTCTATCCCTGATGTTCTACACTATGTACCACTCTATCCCTGATGTTGTACACTATGTACCTCTCTATCCCTGATGTTGCATACTATGTGCTACCTATTCCGATGTTGTATACTGTACCACTCTATCATTGATGTTGCATACATTATGTACCACTTTCATCTCTGATGTTTACACTATGTACTTCTCTATCTCTGATGTTGTACACTATGTACCATTCTATCCCTGATGTTGTTACACTATGTATCACACTATCCCTGATGTTCTACACTGTGTACCACTCTATCCCTGATGTTATACACTGTGTACCACTCTATCCCTGATGTTGTACACTATGTACCACTCTATCTCTGATGTTGTACACTATGTACTTCTCTATCTCTGATGCTTGTACGCTATGTACCACTCTATCCCTGATGTTATGTGCCCTTCTATGTAACTTTGGCAAATACTCTGAAACATCCTTCAACCTCGTTCAGTCCTAATGATGTCCCAGTTCCTATGAATAATGCTTTTATAGCTAATGCATCAGCAGAAAAAGTGGTAACAAAATTCATCCTAGACATTTTTTGTTCCATTTCTACCTTCTCTTGTAACAGAGATTCTCTAGACATTTGATCTACTGCTGTCCTGGCCTTTTCTATGACGTCCCTTTATACCCTTGCTCCTCAGATGACACTGTACATCATCTGAGAATGTAGCACACACTTTTGATCTTCTGTACAATATGTGTCATATGCATTGAACTGCCCCTTGGGATATTTACAATAGTATGCCAAGGGTGACAGCTATCGCCCTTCAACATGTGTATTCCTGTCTGTTGGTTTGTATATAGGAAGGTCACAAGGTCATCATTGTTTCTCCTTGAAATGGTTAAATCTAAAAGTGGATTTCTTCATTACTATAGCTTAATTCGAATTTAAATCTAGCTCTAGTGCTTTCAAGTAACTTTTGAACTCATATAGCTCTTTCACATCCCTTCCAAATGATTATACAATCATCAATAAATCATTTGTAAAATTCTATTTTGTCCCTATATGGATTGTCTTCTGAACATATGGCATCATTTTCCCAATATCACATTGTTAAATTAGCATAACTGGGCAGCAAATGTTGTCCCCATTGCTGTGTTCTTTCTTTGCAGATAATATTTTCCCAAAAAGGCAAATGCATTCCTCCTCCAGCACAATTTTTGCCATATCAACCAACATTTCTGAAGGTGGACTTAAATTCTTCCGTTGATCAAAAAATGCTTTATTGCAAAAAGACAATATTCACGTGTGATATTTGTATACAAACTGGTCACATCCATTGTAGCCAAAAGTCTGTTTTCCCTACAAACATGTCTGATGTTAAATTTATAGCATCCCTTGTGTCTTTAAGAAAACAGCTTACTGTTTCCACAATAGGTTTTATATTGTGATCTATGTATGTGAAAGTGGCTCAGTGACTGAACCCTGACCAGAAATAATTGGTCTCCCTGGTGAATTTTGTAGTGCCCCTACAGTTCAAGGCACAAAAGAAAGAAAAATAGAATGTGCCCAGCCTCATAAGGTGCTCTAATGCAGTATAGCGTCTCCAGAAACGCCCACGGCCAAGCTTTAGGTACATCCAGCACATGCACATTTTGAAATTAATGTAAATAGCCTGAATTGCCAAGCAAATATTGCTGTGCCAGCACTGTGCCCAGGGTAGAATGTTGTGCTGAGTTGCACATGCTCAGCATTCTAGAGTGAGAATGCAGAGTGTTGCTGTTTGAAAATAAGCAGTTGTAAGGGTAAGTCGTGGTGACTGTGGAGGAGAGAGGACACAGAAAGTGAAGAGGGATGAGAAGAGCTTCACAGGAGGGCAGAAGCTGTCCCTGAGGACTTTCCTGTGTGCCCCTCTGCTTCCTGTCACCGAAGACTACATACCTGAACGTGCCGCTTGGTCCACAGTGTCATCAGACATCAGAAAAGACATCCCACTTTCCCCAAAAAGGGCTTGGTGTGCTGATTATTTATTTTGGTTTGAAAGTAAAGTTTTGGTCCCCTGGAGGTGATGGTGAGCAGTGCCGATCATTTGCACTGATCCTAGGACCTCAAGAAGGTCCTCTGTCACCTGGTTTCCTGCCTGAAACCCTCCCTCTGCCAGAAACTCCTCCCACCTCCTGATTCAGCATCTCTTTCACCTGGTTTGGTGCAATGAATCGGCAGCAGCACACCAGCTAAGTGCTGACAGACTGAAAAAGAGTCAAAGTGCTTGTTTATTTTTATGTTGGCTCATGCATGCACAGCCAACATATTGCGGTAGTAGTAGATTTGAAGCGGTCACTGTTGGGCAAATGCAGGGTATACATCAGTAGGTGTCCCTCATTCCCCAATAAGCCTCAGCATGCCAGTGCCACACCATGCATACATAATGTGGTGGTGAGCTCTATCTAAGGAAAGGTCTGCTGCAATGTGAGCAAAGCTCATTACACAGCGGACCTCCCACGCGATTTCCCTGCAAGAAAAATATTTAACATGGCAGCAAATTAGCTTCCGGCATAATGCCGACTTTGGGTGCCTATCACCCCTGTCGGCATGCCCTGCCCCAATGTATGTGCTAATGGGGAGCCCACCCCGTTGGCATAATGCACCTCCCACATTTGTTATGTGCCGAGAGGAGTGCCCAATCCCCTTGGCTCTGCCTCCCCCACTTTCATTGTGTCCATGGGGTGCCCATTCCCCTGTCGGCTACAGCATCCCTCACAAAACACTTAGGTGGCACACTGGAAGCCCATCCTAGTGTGTCAAATCACTTGAAAATAAAACCGTCCCGCATGTTTTTTTTTTTTTTCTTTAACCCTGTGAAAAGAAAAACTGTGCCTTGCCGCCTCCCTGCCCCCACACCAAGTGCCCACCCTCTGCACACCCTGCCTCCCCATACTCCCCACCCATACTTACCTCTGAGTCTGGTGCGACGATCTTCGTGCACTGGGAACATCGCCTGCACTCTTCAAAGCCAACCGCTAACTGAAGAAATGCTGGTGTTGTATAATGGCATAAAAGTTTTTTCAACTTTGTGCATATCTTGGGCTTTTTGGAATTTGTGCACCAAATTTTCAACATGGGGTTATTGGGACACCTCCTTATGAATGCAGTCACAATCATGAGCAAGATTGGCCTGAAAGGCGTGATTCTATGGGTCAATGCGAGAATCACCTTGGATGGAGTAACGAAATGACAGTGCCACTGTTCATGAGGGTGGCTCTCAAAAAGCCTATCTGTTGCAAATTTGCTAAACAAATCCCAAAATGGCTGGTTTTACTAAGCCGCAGCATTGTGCTGTTTCCACGCGATGCCTCGTAACTCGCGGAATTTGTAATATTTTCTACCCAGATTTTCAAATTGCCATTTTTCCACATCTCCTGATGAACAGTACAGCTGTCATTTTACATATCCTGGCTAAAATATGTTTTTGCACGTCCTGCAGAATAGCGCGTCGCCAGCAAAATCAGTTTTCGGAACAGTTTGAGGAAATGACGGAGACACTGTTCATGAGCAGAGGTCCTAAATGCCTATGTTGAAAATTTGGTGATGAAAGTCTATACAATGACTGTGTTATAAGATTTCATTGCACAGTTTCCATGCACCCTTGTAACTTCACAAATTTGCAATATTTCCATGCCAGATTATCAACAGTGGCATTTTTCACACTTCCTTATGAACAGTACAGCTGTCATTTTTCACATCCTGCCAAAATGTGTTTCCACAGCTGTGGTGCACAATGGTGTGGATGCTGTGGAAATCAACTTTTGGGACATATTAAGAAAATCACAGTGCCAATGTTCATGAGGGAGGTCCCAAAATGCCTATGTTAAAAATGTGGCTAATAAACTACCAAAAATAATTGGGTTATGGACGGTTGCGAAGTTTTTATGCATGCTCATGACTTCACCAATTTTTCATGTTTTCACTCCAGATTTTCAACGCTGGCATTTTTATGCCTCCTCATGAACAATACAGTTGTCATTTTCTACATCCTGCCCAAAATGTGTTTTCATCCCTGTGACACCAAATGGCATAGCCGCCTGTAAAACCACCTTCCAGCTAACAAACTGATAGTGTTGCTTTTCATGAGGTGGGCTCAAAAACCCATGTTGAAAATTTGGAGTGAAATACCAACACACGCCTATGGTGTTAGGGTTTCAACTGTAGCACCCCATCCTGTGGTGATTGACAGGCATCAGGGGAATGACTTAGAATCATCGGCTGTAATGCTCACACCATTCCATCCCCACCCCCACCCTGCAGCCAGTGACAGGCATCGTGGTGTGCCTTGCACTGTTCAGCCACAAAGTTCACCCCATTCTCCCATACTGCACCCACCTCAGCATATTTCTCATGGAATGGGGTATGTATAATGCCCAAAGACCCCAAAGCACACCATGACACTTGTCAGTATCTACAGGGTAGGGTGAGATACAATGGCATGAGCATTATAGCTGAGGACCCAAAGGCATACCCCAATGCCTGTCGGTCTCTACAGGGTGGGGTGGGGTTGGTGTCACTTCAGTACTTCACTGCCATTCCTATTATGCATCTCTAACTCCTGCACTACCAATGCCAATGTCAGTGAGACAACATTTGACATTAACAAATGCTTGTTATGTTTGTCATGTGTGCAAGTGCAGATGAACATGTTGACATGAGAGTTGCTAAGAGAGGTGTGAGAGGTGCTAGCCCAATGGCCAGTGGTGTTACAGGGGCTGGTCTGTGGCCGGCAATCAGAAGACAGTGTCCTGATGACACTGGTTTGCTGAGGGGGCTTATCTTCGCAAACATTTCAAAGGACAGAGCTGATGCAGCACACTGCTGTGTCCTCTGAAATGTGAGCTCTTCATCTGCGGCTTAGTGTGTCTTTCCTTGTTAAACAATGTTCCCTTTTCCTGCTGCTGCTTAGTGTGTCTTTTCTGGTTAAACAATGTCCCCTTTCCTGCTGCTGCTTATGTGTCTTTTCTGGTTAAACAATTTCCTTTCCTTTCTGACACCAGGCTGTCCACCCCAGTGTTGGATGCACCCTTCCCAACCCATCTATATCCCTATTTCCTCATGGTCTTTTTTTTCATCTGTAAAATGAAAAATGTTCCTCGTTGTCTCCCATATCCCTCCCCCATCCCAACCCTCCCTCTGTGCACCACCACTCTGCACTCCTCTTTACCCCATACTTACCCTCTGAGGTCGGTGCACATGATCTTCTGTGGAGCTGGACATATATGCACTCTTCAAAGACAACCAGCAAACTGAAAGAATGAATGGTAAACCGTATAATGGGAGACAATGGGGTTTCAACTATGCTGATATCTCAGCCATATTTAAGAATTTTGGCCCCAAATTTTCAACATGGGGTTCCTGGACCCCAACCTATGAACATGTTGCTGTTAATTTCATTCCTCAGTCCTGAAAGGTGATTTCACGGTCGCTATGTGGAATCACCTTTTGGGACTGAGTAACAAAATAACAGTGTCACTGTTCATGTGGTGGGGTCCCAAAAGCCCATGTTGCAAATTTAGTGAAAAGATTCCAAAAATGATTGCATTATGAGCGTGCATTGCACAGTTTCTATGCACGCCAGAGCTTCGCCATAATTTTTAATATTTTCTCTCCAGATTTTCAACATTGGCATTTTGTCACATATCCTTATGAACAGTACAGCTGCCATTTTTTCACATCTTGCCTGAAATGTGTTTTCACACCAGCTGCACAGAATGGCACAGTAGCTGTGCAAAATCTGCTTTCAGGATGGAGTAACAAAATCACAGTGCCACTGTTCATGAGGGATGTCCAAAAAACATATGTTGAAAATTTGGTGAAATAATCCCAAACAAACATTTGCCAATGCCGAATGTTGATTATGTGGTCCGTTGAGCTCGCCACTGCCCCTATCACTCACTCATTCTGTTTCTCCCAGTGCTGCAGGCTGCCATTTTGTACTGTGCTCCTGCTCATGCTGGCACATTTTTTCTGCCCACAAAGAAATCTGCTGCTGTTCTGACAGAGCTCGCTGAGGTAGCTCTACCTCCTCTCTCACTTGCTCATTCTGTTTTCCTGGCACTGCAGGCTGCCCTTTGTACTGGGCTCTTGCCTGCATTGGCACCTTTTTCTGCCCACAAAGAAACTGCAGCTGTCCTGACAGAGCTTCTGTTGAGGTCGCCACTCCCCCTGTCTCAGTCACTCATTCTGTTTCTCCAGGTGCTGCAGGCTGCCCTTTTCTAGTGGGCTTCTTCCTCTGTTGGCCTTTTTCAGCCCACAAAGAAATCTGCAGCAGTCCTGACAAAGTCTTGAGCTCTGCCTCCCCTCCCTCACTTTCTCATTCCGCTTCTGCCAGCGCTGCAGGCTGCACTTTGTACTGGGCTCCCTGCCTGCGTAGTGACTTTTCCTGCCCACAAAGAAATCTGCAGCAGTCCTGAAAGAGCTCAGTTGAGTTCAGTCACCCTCCCAGACTTGCTCTATCCTAATCTGTCTAAAATACTGATTTCGACAGCAACTGCGTATTTGCAGAAGCGCAAAACACATTTTGGCCAGAATGTGAAAAATGACAGCTGTAATGAAGGTGTGAAAAATGCCAGTGTTGAAAATTTGGTGTGAAAATATTACTAATTTGTAACTTACAAGGGTGCGTGAAACTGCACAACATGCTCATAACAGTCATTTTAAGGAGTTTCATCACACAGTTTTCAACATAGGCATTTAGGACCTCTGCTCATGAACAGTGTCAGTGTGATTTTCTAATGTGTCCCGAACACTGATTTCTACAGTGACCGCGCTATTGTGCGCGGAAGAGCAAAACACATTTCAGCCAGGATGTGAAAATGACAGCTGCACTGATCATAAGGAGGTGTGGAAAATGGCAGTGTTGAAAATCTGGAGGAAAATATTGCAAAGTTAAGTAACACGAGCGCATGTGAAGCTGTGCAAATACATGTTCGTAACACACTCATTTTATGGACTTCCATCACCAAATTTTCAACATAGGATTTTATGACCTCTGCTAAGGAACAGTGTCACTGTCATTTTCATAATGTGTCCCGAACATGGATTTCCAGCGACTATGCTATTCTGCACCGAAATGAGAAAACACATTTTGGCCAGGATGTGAAAATGACAGCTGTACTGTTCATAAGGAGGTACAGAAGAATGGCAATGTTGAAAATCTGGAGTGAAAATATTAATGCGTGAAGTTATGAGGCGTGGCAAGTGCAAACGTGACACTGTAATACAGTCATTTTATGGAGTATCATCACCAAATTTTCAACACACGCATTTTAGGACCTCTGCTCATGAACAGTGTCACTGTCATTTTCTTAATCTGTCCCAAACACTGATTTCCCACAGCAACGCGCTTATTCTGCGCCAGAAGTGCGAAAACACATTTCGCCAGGATGTGAAAAATGACAGCTGTACTGTTCACAAGGAGGTGAGAAAATTGTAACATTGAAAATCTGGCATGAAAATATTGAAAATTTGTTAAGGTAGAGCGTATGAGTAACCGCGCAACGACGTCAGAACAGTACTTTTTGGGATTTTTCCCACCAAATATGCAACATAGGCTTTTTGAGAGCCCACCATGAACACTTGCACTGTCGTTTTGTTAATCAGTCCCAAAAGGGATTCTGCGCAGTGACCTCAAATCACCTTCGGGCTGAACAATGCCATGACAGTGGCAGAATTCATGAGGAGGAGTCTCAAAAATCCATGTTGAAAATTTGGTTAAAATTCCCAAAAATGCCTGAGATATGCATCAAAGTTGAAGAAGCCCTATTCATTCCATTATACAGCTTACTGGCATTTCTCAGTTCATGGTCAGCTTTGATGAGTGCAGACGTGTTCCCGATTCACCAAGATCATCGCGCCAGACTCTGGAGGTAAGTAGGTGGGGTGTGGGGAGGCAGGGTGCACAGTGGTGGTGCGGTTGTGGGAGGGGGCAGGAGACTGCAAGTGACCATTTTCTTTTACAGGATTAAAGTAAAAAAATAAATTGTAGGATGGTTTTCCTTTACAGGGCATTGGGCACTCTGGGGTGTGCTCCCAGCGTGCCACTTCAATGTTTGGGGGCTGTAGCTGGCCGAGGGAGTTGGGTACCCCCTCAGCACCAGGAGATTCCTGCATGCTGGGATGGGCTCCCAGCATGCCACTTGAATGTTTGGGGGCTGTAGCTGATGGGGATTGGGCACCCCATTGGCACATATGCAGTGCTGGGATGGGACACAAGCAGAGGGGAGTTGGGCACCTCACCGGCATAACCCGACCATTTTGGTGGGGGGTCATTATGCCGACGGGGTGGGCTCCCCCATTGGCACTCTGACCTGGTGCGGGACTGCAGCTGATGGGATTGGGGCCCCCGCTGGCAAACACACACCGTTGTGAGGGGTGCTGCCGAGGGGGCTTAGGCACCCTCAGCACTGGGACTTCATATTGTTCGTGAACACAATGGCAAACTGCTGCCATGTTCACAAACAATATTACACTTGGCAACATTCCACCTAGCAATGACGGGTTGCTCCTTCATTGCAGCACAATGGCTGATGCTGCAATGATGAGGTGGCCCCTGATTACAGCAGCTGAAACATTTCAGGTGGTGGCACGCTGGCTGAACTATTGTCAGCAGCAGCGTGCCATGGCATTGGGAAAACCGGGTTGTGCCTTTTCAGGCTGGGGGCATTGTCACAACAGTGCTGTACCTCCACAACCTGTTTCTGGAAGGCTGTCATAATATGTTTCTTGCACATGTGCGCAATCAGCATAAAATGACTTTGTTAAGCCGCGTAGTGCACAGTTTCTATGCACGCTCATAACTTTGCCAATTTTTCATATTTTCACTCCAGATTTTCAACATTGCCATTTTTCACACCTCCTCATGAACAGTACAACTGTCATTTTCACATCCTGCTCAAAATGTATTTTAGCACCTGAGGTGCCTTAGCACCTGAGGTGCCAAAAGCACAGTTGCGCAAAAATCACCTTTGAGATTGAGTAACGAAATGATAGTGCCTCTGTCAATCAAGTCTTTATTTAGCCAGGTGATCACCATTGAGGCAAGCTCATTTTCTAGATGGACCTGGGCACATAATGAAGGATACATAATACAAGTGTACATTTAAACAGAAAATATAAAACAATGTTGAGCTAATACAGTTTACAAAGGCAATATTCAATAATGAGGCATACGTACAATGGTAGCTAACTTATATACTATATACATTAAATACAATGGATTAACAGACCTTAGGGAAACATAGTAGAAGAGTGTGTACAGCAATCATACCTGAGCATTTATAGTTTGGCCAGGTGTAGGAGCGGTTATTAGGTTGCAGAGGGTCTCTAGGAAATGTAACATCTAACGTCTGAGGACAGATCCAATAACCAAAAAAGCAATTGTAAGACTGGGACAATGAGTGAATGCCTCACATGAATGATGGCAGACTTCAAGTGGATGGGAGAAGGTAAATGAAGAGGGTTACTTCACCTGACCGGCTGGCAGTGATGGGGTAATTAGTGAACAGGAGGAATGAATCATTGTAAAGGGAGGTGCCTGTAGGTACCATACCAAGGCCAAGTGTCTCGATGCAGGATTCCACTATTATGAAGCAGTTGCTGTACAAGGCTCCTTAAATGAATGTTGGTAGAGCTTTTGAATGCAGACAAATTAATGGGATCTGCTACTTTAGAGTTTTTGCAACTCATTCCAAAGTTGGGGTAGCCAGTGGGTTATAGCAGACCTCCCAAAACATGATGTAACCTTGGGAATGAAAAAGGTGATGAAGGAGGAACTTGAAGGAATACTTGCCTTCCACAGTTAGAGGGAGGCAATCTAGAACAAAGGCGGCAGCTTTTATATGATTAATGCAATAGGCCCAGAAGGCAGCATGAGGCTGTTCATGAGGTAGTGTCCCAAAAGCCTATGTTGAAAATTTGGAGCAAAAATACCAACAAACATCTGGGGTGTTAGGGTTTCAACTGTAACACCCCCACCATGTAAGAGACGGACAGGAATCAGAGTATGCTTTGGGGATTGTTGTCCTACACAACACATTCCACCCCCACCTTGTAGCCAGTGATAGGATCGGGTGTGCCTTGGAGTCTTTGTCCAAACGCTCACCATATTCTCCTATACTGCACCCATGTCAGCTTATTTCATTTTGGAATGGGGTGAGTGTTAGGGCCAAAGATCTCAAGGCACACCATGAAGCCTGTCAGTGTCTGCAGGGTGTGGGTGGAATGGTCTGAGCATTATGTCCGATGACCCAAAGGGAAACCTTTAATGCCTGTTGGTCTCTGCAGGGTGGGGTGGGCATTAGAGTTGAAAACCCTAATACTGCATTAAGGAAGTAAATCAGGGAGGGATGTTTGATGTCACCTACCTTGATTTCAGCAAAGCCTTTGACAACATCCAACATAGAAGGCTGATTAACAAGATGAGTAGTCCAGCAATGGGGCACAAGTTGATAAACTGTTAGAAACTGGCTGATAGACAGGAGGCAGAGGGTGGTGGTAATGGGATCCAGTCCAGGGAGAGGGGTGACTGGGGGTATCTCAGGGATAAGTCCTGAGACCAGTCCTGTTCAATGTCTTCATTACAGACATTGCAGAAGGGCTAGAAGGAAAGGTCTGTCTGCCTGTTTGCAGATGACACCAACATCTGTAACAGAGTGAATACTCCAGAAGGGTGGAGAAAAGAGCCGGACATGGAGACTTGAAAATGGTCTGAGGCGTGGCAACTGAGGTTCAATGCAAAGAAGCCCAAATAATGCACCTGAGAAGAGGGAAACCTGTGGAGAGTTATAGGATGGGGTGGAGGTGTGATGATCACCAAGGAAGAAAGGGACCTAGGAGTTATCAGTTCTGATAACCAAAAGGTGTCAAAGCAGAGCACAAATGTTGCAAGGACAGCCAGTGGAATGCTGGGGTGCATAGGCAGAGGTATAACTAGCAGAGGGCATGAGGTGGTGATGCCATTATATAATGCACTAGTGAGGCCTCACCACGGTATTGTGTACAGTTCTGGAGGCTGCAAATGTGCAAGGAAATTAACAAGGAGGGGCAGTACAGAAAGGCAACCAAGATGGTACATGGCTTACAACACAGAACATATCAGTGGGGAACATGATAGATACGTTTGAGTACCTCAAGGGCATAAACATTGACAAATACTTGTTTTTATCCTAAAAACACAAAACCATCCATCATTGTCTGCTGTGAACCCCACTCCCTAAACAGTATACAGACACTGGGGGTACCTAATCCCCAGTGTCCTCATCTGTGCATCCATTGTTGTGTGCTGTTTAACCCTCTCAAACAGTATGCAGACACAGGGTGCCCAATGCCACAGTGTCCTCATCTGTTCAGAAAACTCCTGCAAAAGAAAATTGTCTGTGTAATTTTTTCACCCTGTAAAAACAAAATTGTCCATTCCGCTGCTACAAACCTCTACCTCTCCCACTCAGGAACCACTACCCCACACCCCTGCACTTATACTTACCAATTGGAGGTCCGACTGTAATCTACCTTGGACTGCAGGCACAATTTCACTCTTCAAAGTGCTACCACGAGCTGAGGTAGGCTTCAATGTATTTCAAATGGGTTTTACATCACTGTATTTCAATAGGGTCTTCAACTTAGTGCATATCTTGGCAATTTTAAATATTTTTGCCTAAAATTTTCAACATATGTTTTTGGAACACCACCTCACAAACAACTTTGCTGAAGCAATTTCAAACATCCCTCCCAACCCACAACACCAGTGCACACAACTAACATTTGGCATTGACAAATGCTTGTTTATGTCTGTCGTGCTGTACACAATACATTTGTAATAATAATAATAATTTTATTTTAAAGCGCTTTCAGTGTATCAAGGAGCTGAACATATTAAAACCACAACATCAAATATCAATTAATAAAACATATAAATAAAATTGTTTCATAACAGCATCAAATATTAAAATCAGACAATAAAATATTCCATAAAATCAAAACACAGTATTTTCATTCAAATCACATTAATCCACCAAGTAGGCCATTTGCCACGAGTAAGTTTTAAGTTTTCTTGAATACCTCCATGGAGGTACACTCCTTTAACTGGCGTGGTAGAGAATTCCAAAGAGTGGTGCAGCATAAGAAAATGCTCTACTGTCGGAAGATTTTAAACTCACTCTTGAATCTTTAACTACCCTTGTTGGCCGAGCGGAGTGATCGGCTGGGGCAGTAAGGCACCAAGTTCTTTCAGATAGGTCGGACCCTGATCGTGAAGGGCTTTAAAAGTCAATAAATTACTTTAAAGGTGATCCGCCACAGATAGGAAGCCAGTGCAGTTCGCACAGCACCGGGTAATATGACTGATCTCCTTGTCCCAGTCAAACCAGGCTGCAGCATTCTGTACCAGCTGTAGGCGTATGGATTTCAACCCAGAAAGCCCAAAGTAAAGGGCGCTGCAGTAGTCCAAGCATGAGGAACAAAGGTGTGGACCAACGTTGGCAAAGAATCAGACAGAACAAGGTGACGCACCCTGGCAATATTTCTAAGATGGTAAAGGAAGTCCTGACAATGGCCGACACTTGAGATTGAAGGGTCAGCCTATCATCTAGGACAATCCCAAGGTTATGCACTCATTCAGAAGTCAAAGTGACACGCCACCAAGAAAAAATTCCAGAGGGGCGCCATCATGCGACCTCTCTATCCGACCACCTGGGTCCACCACCAAAACCTCTGTCTTCTCTGAGTTCAGCTTTAACCAGTTAGAATCTATCCATCCTTGGATTTCTTCCAGACAGTTATTAAGCACCGAGAGAGCTCCATCCTGGTCAGGTGCAAAGACAAGTGTAGCTGGGTATCATCTGCATAGCAGTGAAACCTCAGCCTATACTGTCTTATAATGTCTCCGAGGGCAGCATATGCACTACGAATAACATGGGTGACAGCACTGAACCTGAGGCACCCGCACAACAAAGAATTTGGGCCAGAGAATAAACCCCGACACAACTCTTTGTGATCTCCCAGTGAGGAATGAAGTGAACCATTTAAAACAGTTCCTGACATTCCACAAATTAGCCTCAGATGTGCTAACAACACCAGGTGATCCACAGTGTCAAAGCTGATGAGAGATCAAGGAGAACCAGAATGGAACGCTCTTTGGATCTCTCTCCCTCAGAAGATTATTAGGCACCCAAACCAGTGCAGTCTCGGTGCTGTGTCTTTTATGAAAACCAGATTGGAAGGATTCGTAGACATTGTGGATGGTTAAATGGTCTTCCAATTGGACTGCCACTACCTTTCTCAATAACCTTCCCAATAAAGGGAAGGTTAGAGATAGGTCTGTAGTTTGAGAAACAGTCTGTGTCCAAAGTAGCTTTCTTCAAGAAGGGTGTCACCACTGCCTCTTTCAGGGAGTTAGGAAACTCACCTGACTCTAAGGAGCACCAGACTCTTTGCACCAGGACTGAACTGATGATCTCAGAACAACCCAAAATTAGGGAAGTCGGTCCAGGATCCAAACCACAGCTTGTGGGCTGCACACTATGGATGATCCTCATAATATCCACAAACTCAGGTCGGCAAAAGGAACTCCAAGAGAATTGAGGTATTGTGAACTCACACTGTTCCACTCACATCACCCTTAGAGATTGTCGGGCGCGAGTCCGCCCTGATGTCGGCCACCTTAGTTGCAAAGTAACGAGCGAGCCCTCGCACTCTAACTGCGAAAAGGTTTTCAAACTTGAAGACAGGCTGGGTTGCACAGTCTGTCTACAGTCCAAAACAGCTGAGCCGGTTGATTTTGTACAACCGCAATCTCCCTGGACAGGAATTCTGCCTTCTTATGGGTGATTGCAGATTGATAGATAGAATAATGTTCCATCAATTTAAGGCGGTCGGCATCAAGGGCGGACTTGCACCAACAACGCTCTAACCTTCGCCCCTGCCTCCGAGAACTCCCTCAGTGTCCCATCAAACCAACAGGACCTGGGGTGAAGGGATGGGGCGCTCACAAACAGGAGCAATAAGATCCAAAGCTGCCGGAATGGCTATGTTATAGGCCGACACCAGTGCCTCTGGATTACTTGCTCACAACACGGGGATAATAGGTCAAGGACTGCTGCAAGGCCTTGCGAAGTGATATTCGTAATGGGCGGTACCTGACCATCTCCACAGGGAAGGCCTTCTCAGGGGTGCAAAATTGAACCTCACAGTGTAGTGGTCAGACCAGGTGACTGGTTCCACCCCACATCAGATGAATCAATCCCTAAGAGGAAGACTAAGTCCAGAGAGTGCCCAGATTTATGTGTAGCAGTGGAAACTACCTGTGTAAGGCCCAAAGAAGACATAAATTGGAGAAGTGATTAACAAATTGTGAGAGTTCATCATCAACCCAGGCTAAAGTCACCCAGAACCATCAATCTGCATACTCAAATGACATATCAGACGAGTAAGTCTGCTACTTCCTGTAAGAAGCATTTCCCATTTCCGTGGACAGTAGATGAAGACGATTCGAACGTCTACACCTGCTACAACTGTGCACTCAAAGAACTCAGCCTCACCTACTACTACATTTGTGAGGCCCAATTCAGTCTTAAAACAGACTGCAACCCCTCCCTGTGGTCCAATCTAGGCAGTGTATCACCGAGTACCCGGCTGGTGTCATGGCCTCCAGTATGGGGCCTGAATTTTCATCCAGCCAGGTCTCGTGATGCAAGCCAGGTCAGCCGAGCTAACAAGATCGGCAATAATGGCGGACTTATTCCTAACAGACCTGGCATTGCATAACACCGCCTGAGTTGGACAAACCTCAGAGGCTGTCCAGCCTATCTGCCCACTAAATTCAGTAGTGCCCTTGGGTATGGGCACCAGACATGGGAGACCCCGTCTCGATTCCATTTCACCCCAGGGTGCTTTCTGATTTAGCAACCCTGATACCGTGGCCCCGCCTTTTCATCCTCTCCTGTTTGACACCACCGCCTCCTCTCTCTCCTATGAACAATCCCCAGCGCCTACAGCACTGATAAGTCTCAAATTGTAGGGAGGAGTATAAAAGGGCAGAGGCATGAAAGAGGAGGATGAATAGCGCATCCGCCATGGAGACTGAAGGCCAGCACATGTCACTGCTAAAACTAAACATTATACTCCAAACACAATCAAATCTAAACAATCTAAAAGCTCACACAAAATAAAACAAAATACAGTAAAGATAGAAGAAAAATAAAATAATAAACAAAACAAAACATAAACAAATAAAATAAATAAATATAAATAAATATAAACAAATGTAAGGGTACCTCACCACCCCTACAACACAAAATGACCCCCAGCTCTCTAACAGCCAAGTAGAGAGAAGGAGAAATATCTTAGCACTCTCACTGCAAGATAAACAAAATAAATCAAACAAAAACAAAAACAACTAAACAAAAACCTCAAAATATAATACAAATAAAATAAATTTAAACACCCTGGTCCTCTCACCACCATGAAAAGAAATTGTCCTGTAAAAAGAAAAAGTCATAAAATAAGTTCACACCATTTAAGTCCAGACGATGCTTAGATCCAAACGATCATAAAAGGACAAGCAGCATAAGTCCAAAGCTGCCAAACTTTATAAGCCCCAGAAAAAGCACAGGAAATGGTAAAACTAGTCTCAGGCCCCTCACAGCAAAAATCCAAATAATCCCGATAATCGAAAGATTAGATGCTCAGTACATTTTCTTCATATTCCTGGTATTAACAATCCAGCCACTGCAGATTCTCACTATTTGGAGCTTATCCAGCAAAAATTAAGGAGGAGGTAAACGCTCTAACCCAGCGAACCCTAGAAGGTGCATTTATGCGACCAATCTCCCTACTTGGGATGCCAGAGAAAGCCCAGCCTCTGCCAGACAACTCCGTACCACCTGAAGCCCCGAGAATGCCAACCTCAGGCAGGTACTCCCGACCTCCCAGGGACAGACAGCTACACCCCGCACCCACCTCTGGATCAGCTGGGCCAGTTAGACCTCCTCCTCCTCCTCCTCCTCCAACACAACTCCACAACATAGGAAGGCCAATAGTTCAGCAAAATCTTAAAATAACAATGCAGAATTGGGTCAGTAATTCAGTAAAACCTCAAGTAACTAGACAAACCCAGGTACTCAGTTTCTCCGATATTCCAATTTCCAGTTCAATCCTATAATCCACTGAGTCCAGGAGAGGGGGCAGGCAGAGCAAACGATGAACAACTAGGGATAAACAGTGACAATAACACTGCAGACAACTTTCCACAATTAAGAGGCTCCTCCTCGCAGTCCCTCGACTTCACAGTCTGCACACAGCCACCAGGTAGCATTACACATAAAATAAAGTTCACTCATGAACTTTGTAGGAAACCCAATGGTTGAAGCTCCCAAATCCAGTACAAGCAAAAATCCTCCTTGCTACAGCTCCCACAACTCCCCGACTCCACAGCATCTCACACTATGGCTGGAGAAACGATCGGAAAAGCAGAGAAGCACAATATTACCAAGGGCTAAACTAATTTGATACCCGATATTCGCAAAGACATCCTAATCTAACTCACTGCTTCAGCCCTAAACTAGTCTAAAACCAAAGAAGAAATAGATATAAAATAAATAAAAATCAGCAAAACGCAAAACGCAATTCACTAACAACAGCAGAAACTAGTGTTCAGGCTGGCTCGGCTCAGCCGCCATCTTGCACTCTGCTTAGAGTCACACGGTATTTATAATGCTTAAATGACTGACAGTCTGAATAGCATATCTTTGCACTGAGTGCTGGTCCTCTTGCCTTCCATTGTCAGAGTTAAGGACTTACAGCACCATTCCCATGGGAGCAACTTTTGTGTTTGCACAGGCTATAACAAAGACTGAGGTATCAGGGTACAGCACTGGTTAGTCTGTGCAAAGGCTGAGGTATCAGGGTGCAGCACTGGACAGTCTGTAGCAAAGGCTGATGTATAAGGGCACAGCACTGGACAGTCTGTAATAAAGGCTGAAGTATCAGGCACAGCATGGGGCAGACTGTAACAAAGGCTGAGGATCCGAGATACAGCACTGGACAGTCTGCAACAAAGACTGAGGTATCAGGATCACAGAATTGGACAGTCTATAAGAAAGTCTGAGGTGTAGTGGCACAGCACGAGACAGGCTATATCAAAGTCTGAGGTATCAGGGACACAGTACTGGATAGAATATAAAAAGGCTGAATATCCACCACAGGACTGGTCATCCTGTAACAAAGTGTGAGCTTCTGGGGCAGAGAAGTTACCAGCCAAAAAAAAAGGCAGAGGTATCTGGGGCACAGCACTGGAGAGTCTGTAACAGACACTGAAGTATCAGGGATGCAGCACTGGAAAGCCAGTAACAAAGGCTGAGGTATCTGGAGCAGAACACTGGACAGTCTGTAACAAAGGCTGAGGTATCTGAGGCACAGCACTGTATAACCTACACCAAAGGCTAAGGTATCTGGGGCACAGCAATGGATTGTCTGTAACAAAGGCTAAGGTATCTGGTCACAGCAGGATAGCCTTTAACAAAGTCTGAGGTATCAGGGCACAGCAATGGATTATCTGTAAGAAAGGCTAAGGTATCTGGGTCACAGCAGTGGACAACCTGTAACAAAGTCTGAGGTTTCTGGAGCACAGCACTGGCAGTCTGTAACAAAGGCTGAGGTATCAGGGCACAGCAATGGATTGTCTGTAAGAAAGGCTAAGGTATCTGGGTCACAGCAGTGGGCACACCTGTAACAAAGTCTGATGTATCTGGGGCACAGCACTGGCAGTCTATACCAAAGGCTGAGGAATAAGTGGCACAGCACTGGGCAGTCTGTAACAAAGGCTGAGGTATCTAAGGCACAGCACTGGCAGTCTGTAACAAAGGCTGAGGTATCTGAGGCACAGCACTGGACAGTCTGTGACAAAGGCTGAGGTATCTGAGGCACAGCACTGGGCAATCTGTAACAAAGGCTGAGGTATCTGAGGTACAGCACTGGGCAGTCTGTGACAAAGGCTGAGGTATCTGAGGCACAGCACTGGACAGTCTGCAACATAGGCTGAGGTATCTAAGGCACAGCACTGGGCAGTCTGTAACAAAGGCTGAGGTATCTGAGGCACAGTGCTGGGCAGTCTGTAACAAAGGCTGAGGTATCTAAGGACAGCACTGGACAGTCTGTAACAAAGGCTCAGGTATCTGAGGCACAGCACTGGACAGTCTGTAACAAAGGCTGAGGTATCTAAGGCACAGCACTGGACAGTCTGCAACATAGGCTGAGGTATCTAAGGCACAGCACTGGGCAGTCTGTAACAAAGGCTGAGGTATCTAAGGCACAGCACTGGGCAGTCTGTAACAAAGGCTGAGGTATCTAAGGCACAGCACTGGGCAGTCTGTAACACAGGCTGAGGTATCTGAGGCACAGCACTGGGCAGTCTGTAACACAGGCTGAGGTATCTAAGGCACATCATTGGACAGTCTATAACAAGGACTGAGGTCTCTGGGCACAGCACTGGACAGTCTGAAACAAAGGTTGAGTTATCAGGGCACATCATTGGACAGTCTGTAACAAAGGTTGCGTATCTCATGGCACTGCCTATGCCAAAGGCAAAGGTATGTCATGGCACAGCACTGGACAGTCTGTAACAAAGGCTGAGGCATCTGGGGCACAGCACTGGACAGTAGGGATGTGCAAATACTCTTTTTCGAATATTCAGCTGAATATTTGGTATTCAGAGTCCATGCAGCCGAATATTCATTACCCCTTCAGATAGCACCCAAACCCTCCTCCATCTGACCACTTCACGGAAAGCTAAGAGCCCCACACTCCCCAGCTCAGATCCAGCAAGAATAGAGAGAATCCCCTTCCCCACCCCTCAGATAGCACCCAAACCCCTCCTTCCTGACCACTTCACATAAGTTTTAATAAAAAAAGAAAGAAAACATGCGGAAAATTCAATGGGCAACTGGCACAACCCCACCCGAATCCACAGCCGACCACCAAGTTTCAACACTGTGCCCCCACATACGCACACATACCCACTCCTGTAGCCAGAAACAGCAGCCCTCATATCCACCTCTCACCCTGCAACTAGAGATACATACTAACATACTAATTGCCAGCAGATTAGGCCTTACGGTCATCGAGTCTGCTCGAACCTCAGATCCCTAGTTGGGTACCGAGACCCTTCCCCTTGTGTTCCAGAAACCCCTATTGTCCATCCCCACCTCCTGGGGCAGGCCATCATCTGATACATCTGCTTTCTGTGTCTGTCCCACCCTCTCTTGAAGCCTCCACTGTGGATCTCTGAACCAGCTCACCAGGCAGCACGCTCTAAGGACCCACCACCGCCTCAGTGAAAACCTCCTCCTCTTTTCCCCTCACCTTCCACCTTCCATCTTCAAACCATGCCCTCTGGTGATACCTCCCTGCTTTAGTCTAAAGATGCCTCCATGTTTACCCTATTTATTCCCTTGAGGTACTTGAAGACCTCAATCATGTCCCCCATCTCTCCCTCCTCTCCTCCAATGAAAACAGGCAGAGCTCCTCAAGTCTGTCCTCATACGCCAAATCCCCTAGTCCTCGTATCATCTTAGTTGCCCTCCTCTGTACCCTCTCCAGGAACTGTATGTTCCTCTTCAAGTGTGGTCTCCAATACTGTACACAGTACTCAAGATGTGGTTCAACCAATCCATTGTACAGCGGCAGAATTTCTTCCCTGCTCCTAGGGTGATCCTCTGCTACGATGCATCCCAGCATCCTGTTTGCTCTGCTAGCCACTCTCCTGCACTACTCGGAGTTATTCATACATGCATCCACCATGACCCCTAGGTCTTTTTCCCCTGTTGAGGACTCCAGCGCCTCCCAGGATGTACCTGTGTTTAGGGTTTCCACCCAAGATGTAACACCTTGCACTTGGTAATATTGAAATTTAATTTCCATGTGTGAGACCACCTTCCATGGTGTCCAGGTCCCATTGCAGGGTCAACCTCCCTCTTCCCTCAACTACTGCTCCCATCTCGAGTCATCAGCAAACAGACTCATGTCACACCCTGTACCCTCCTGATGTCTGAAGTGTATGCATTAAACAGGATTGGACCCAGGACTGAGCCCTGCGGTACCCTACTACTGACCTATCTAGGTTCAGAGCTCCCCACCCACCACTACTCTCTGAGTGCATCCAGCTAGCCAGTTTTCAATCCACCTGACCATCAAAGGGCCTACTCCCAATCCTTCAGTTTCTCCACCAGACCATTGTGGGGACAGAGTCAAATGCCTTGCTAAAGTCCAAGAATGATACATCCAGAGGCTTTCCCTGTCCAGTTCTGATGTTACCCATTTGTAGAACTCCACAAGATTGGTTCGACATGATCTACCTGGCACAAACCCATGTTGCCGACTATCCAGACCTCTCACCTCCTCCAAGTACACCCCAATCATTCCTTAAGTATACTCCATTAATTTTCCCACCACCGAGGTCAAACTGATGGGTCTATAGTTATCTGGTACTTCCTCGACCCTTTTATGGATTGGCACCACATGTGCTCTCGCCAATCCCTAGGTGCCCTGTCTGTCTCAAGCAACCTGTTGTAGAGCTCGCCAGGGTGCAGCCAGTATGTCCATTAATTCCCATAGTACTCGGATGAATGCCATCCAGCCCAGGAGATTTATCTTTCTTTAGGCCCTTAAGGCTAACCACACCTTTCGTGGAGATAGCATCATCTGTCCCTCCACAATACTGGCCTTTTAGCCTTATCCTGATGTGACACCCCTGGGGTACCTCTCCTCCCTCATGCTCCACTTCTGCTGTTCCCTGATACCACCCACTACCGCTTCTATCCCCATCGGTCCTTGCTTTATAGATATCCCATCCCTCCCTAGTGAACACAGAGGTGAAGTACTCATTTAACACCTCTGCCTGGTCCTCGCTCTTCCACCCACCCTCCTTCTGATCTCAACCTGCCAAGATGCCCTTAGTTTTCTCCACTCCCCAATGTACCAGAAGAACCCTTTTCCTCCCCGTATCCCCTGTGCCAGCTGCTGTTCTTTACTGGACTTTGCCCCCACACCATCCGAAGTGACTTTTCTAGATGCAAGATGGTACATTTCTTTCCTATCCCTCTCGTTGTTTTATATTTTTGTAGGCCACCTTCTTTTCTCTGACCGCTACCTGAACCTCACTGGATCACCAGCATGGTTTATGTGACCTTGCTCCTTCACGCCACCTTAGCGCAGGTCCTGACTGCCTCATGATGTCCCCATTTTATGACCTCCCATCTCTTTTCCACATTTGTCATTGTAATCCCCTTCAAGTGATCCTTGAGAATATTTCCCATGCCTCAAAGTCTGCCCTCCTGAAGTCCACTGCCAGTGTTCTAGATCTCCCTCCCACCATGCTTATTTGAAACCAGACAGTATTGTGGTCACTCCCAGTCAGGATCCTCTACAACCAGGTCCCTTACCAGATCCCCATCCGCCAGAACCATGTCCAGGATATGCTCTCCTTGGGCTCCATCATGTGCTGTGTTAAGAAGACATCCTGGAAGCCGCCCAGCAGCCTGTGCTCCTTGGCCACTTTAGAGTACATGGTTCCCCAGTTTGTACCTGACATATTAAGGTACCCCATCAACACCACTCTCCCTTTGGTCCACACTGGGCAATGATGTTGTCTAGCAAACCATCCTCCAGAACATCACCCATCCCGGAGGCCTTATACTACACCCAGCTTGACCTTACCTCCTGCCGGGGTTCGTATACACCCACAAGGCCTCCACGTTTCCCCTGCCTCTTCTACCCTAGCAATTTCTATGTCATCTCTAATGAACATAGCCACTCCACCCCTCTGCCCTCCTTTCTATCCTTCCTAAGCATGGTGTACCCCATAGGTTTAGGTCCCAGTCATGCTTTTTGTTAGCCCACATTTCTGTGACTGCCGCCATATCCACCCCCAAACAGCATGGCCTGGAACTCTGGCAACCTGTTTCCCAAGCTCCTGGCATTTACTAACACCATCCCCCACCCTTTATCCCTGATCCTTTGTCGAACTCACCCAGGTTCCTTATACTCCATCCACCCTCTGCTCATCCTGAAACCTCCTCCCCAGTCTGTTCCCCTCTCCTCCCTTGGGTTTGAAGGCTACTCCTCATCTGGAGGAAAGGGCTTCTGGTCAGCCCTCTCCTTATCCCTCCACCCTCACAAGTTTAAACCCCACTTTTTCTGAATGTAGTCAGCCACCCCTGTTTAAGGACTCCTTCCTAATGTGGTAAGATGAAGCCTGTCCTTGGCATACAGTCCCTTATCCTCCCAAACTCCTTTCCAGTTCCCTAACACCCTGACCCACTTCTTCACCCCACTTCCTGAGCAGTCATTAACCTCTGTGAGCTTCATTTTTTTCTCCACTGAGGCCTTTGGTACTGGCAATATCTCCAAAAAGGAAATGTTGCATCCATTATCCCAACAGACTCTGGCAAGTTCTCGAACCTTGCTTGGATTTTCAAAATGTTATTTCCCTCAGATCATTAGTTCCAAATGATCCAGGAAATCCAGTTTCCTCCACAATCCCTAACCAGTTCATGACACCATGAACTTTGCTCTGTGCACCATCAGCCCAGACATACTACTACCTTCACCTGGCTATGGCATCCAATCATCTGTCCCTCCCAATGGATACCCCTAATCATCAAGTCTCCCAATAACAGAACCTTAACACCACCATCATCCTTATGGTTACTTCCATTATGCTCTGTCAACCCCCAATCTCCCTTTATTCATGATCTCAATTCCATGGGAGTTTTCCCACCTTATTAGAGACCCCTTGTCACCCTCCCCTTTCTGTCTCCCCTGTTATTTGCCCACTTAACAACTCAGATCCCCTAAATAGGTGTTCCCTTTAACCTCTCTTATCAGAACCATTTATCCTGGCCCTGATGGTTTCCTCTTCCCCACACCACCATCCTCCTCCCTTGTAATAGTACCCCTGCCTCAGAGGCCCTCTGTGGTCCCCATTAACTAGATCCCCAGCCTTGGTAAGACCCCTCCTGAAGCGGGCCCTCCCCGCCTCCTTGTCTCTCAGTTTCTCCAGTCATGCTCTCTCCTCATGTCTGCAATATGTTGCATCTCCCCATCTGCTTAACATTTACGCTTTCCCTTCTCCTCTGGGACTATTTCTATCCTTTTCGTTGCCGGGTCTGTGATGCCCTGTGGGTATCAGAGTCCCACCCCGGCTTCTGTATCAGTTTGTTCATTCTCACCAACCCTTCCTCCCCTCTAGGTTGCTTAGTAGCTCAAATTTATTGTAACACTCTATGCCAGCCTCCATCAAGTAACCTGAGTTTCCCGACTGCCCCTCTTAACTGCCCCTTCCTCCTCTTGCCTGTTCTCCTTAGGAGCCCCTTCCCACAGTCTGCTCTTCTAGGCTTCCCACAATAGCCCCTCCTGACTCTTCCCTCCACTCTCTTTATATTCAGAATGTTTTCCCTTAACGTCAACATCCCTATCTAAGTGTCCTCTGTCCCTATATCCCCTCCTGCTTGGTGTAACATAACGTCCTGTAATTTTGAGCATTGCCCCAGCCTCCCTAAGCCCCACCCTTCTGCCACCCATATCCATATCCCTTATCCTTGGACACACACCCAACTCCCTCCCCAGCTTACTCCTTAACCAATATACTTCACTCCTGATATGAGATAGCTGTCTACAGAGTGGCAGCCTCCCTCTCTGTGGGCCCAATTGAGAATTATTGCCACCCACAGCCTGTGCAGCCTACAACCCTTCCAAGATGCTTGCCATGGTGGAATGTGGCCACCCTATTTATCCCTCTGTTCATAATGGCACACAACCTATTTCTCAGTGCCTTCCCTGGAATACCGCTCTCTCTCTCTCTCTCTATACTGACTGCAGTTGTTTATGAACCCTATTTCAACCCCACCAATAATGTTCCCAAGTCTCATGAACACGTACAGTCCAGTGTGTGTCCAGTCCTGCTAACAGTGTGTGTATGCAGACATCAGGTACCGTGATGATGTCACAGGCCCACCAGTTCCTGTTGCTTCAAATTTCAGTCACAAACAGAAATGCACAGCCCTTCAATCTCAACCCCCAGTGGCTTTTCAGTATTTAAGAAAGCCTACAAAACAGGGTGGGTGGAAGGGCTCTACCACGCACCAGGCAAAATTACATTAAATTTCATTCTAATGATCACTGCCAAACAAGTGTTCCCACAAGCCCCAATAGTTACAATATCACAGCCCAAGTAACAGTTCTAACTCAAAGTAGTAATTTTAACACACAGAACTAATTTCAAGTAGACATGAAAGTCATTTAAAAGGCAGCGGCGCAGCCCGCCTCCTCCTCAGTCAGCTGCTTTCTTGTGAATGAACTCAATGCTTGCTTGCACTTATAAAGTAGATGCAGGCTGAGTAGGTCACATGATCAGCTCATTCTACTATATAAGCACAAGCAAGCAATTGACTTCATTCGCATGAAGGCAGCCAGCCGAGGAGGAGGTGGCTGCGCTGGCTGCCTTTTAAAAAATTCTTCTTTATGTGCAGGTGTGGGTGGAGGCAGAGGCTGCTGCTACTTGGGTGGGTGTGTGTGTGGAGGGGAGCACAGTATTGAAACTTGATTGCTGGCTATGAGTAGGTGAGCTACCGGTTGCCCATTGAATTTTCTGCATGTTTTCTTTATTTTTAATTACAACTTATGTGAAGTGATCGTGAGAAGAGGGGTTCTGGGTGCTATCTGATGGTGGGAAAGGGAGTTCTCTAGTCTTGTTGGATCTGGGCTGGAGGGAGTGTAGGGGTTCTTAGCTTTTTAGAAGTGCTTCCTATCACCGGCCAATACTGCACTACTCATTATTCAGAATCCAATAACGAATAGCTCTATTCGTGTATTCGGAAATGATATTCGTTATTCACACAGCCCTACTGGACAGTCTGTAACAAAGCTATGGCTGCTGAGGCACAGATCTGGACAGTCCATACTAAGGCTTGAGTTCTCTGAGGCACAGAACTGGACAGTCTGTAACAAAGGCTGAGGAATCTGGGCACAGCACTGGACAGTGAGTAAAAAAGGCTGTGTTATCTGAGGCACAGCACTGGATAGTCCATAACAAAGGCTTGAGATGTCTGAGGCACAGAACTTACAGTCTGTAACAAAGGCTAAGATATCAGAGGCACAGCACTGGACAGTCTATAACAAAGGCTGAGGTATCTGAGGTACAGCACTGGACAGTCTATAACAAAGGCTGAGGTGTCAGGCACAGCACTGGACAGTCTGTAACAAAGGTGAGTAATCAGTGCAGAGCACTGGAGAGTCTGTAACAAGTCTGATCTATCTGGGCACAGCATTACAGTCTATACCAAAGGCTGAGGTATAAGTGGCACAGCACTGGACAGTCTGTAACAAAGGCTGAGGTATCTAAGGCACAGCACTGGACAGTCTATAACAAGGGCTGAGGTATCTGGGCACAGCAGTGGACAGTCTGGAAACAAAGGCTGAAGTATCTGAGGCACAGCACTGGGCAGTCTGTAACAAAGGCTGAGGTATCTAAGGCACAGCACTGGACAGTCTGTAACAAAGGCTGAGGTATCTAAGGCACAACACTGGACAGTCTGTAACAAAGGCTGAGGTATCTAAGGCACAGCACTGGCAGTCTGCAACAAAGGCTGAGGTATCAAAGGCACAGCACTGGACAGTCTGTAACAAAGGCTGAGGTCTCTAGGGCACAGCATTGGACAGTCTGTAACAAAGTCTGATGTATCAGGGCACAGCACAGGACAGTCTGTAACAAAGGCTGAGGTATTAGAGAACAGCATTGGACAGTCTGTAACAAAGGCTGAGGTATCTGAGGCACAGCACTGGACAGTCTATAGCAAAGGCTGAGGTATCGAAGGCACAGCATTGACAGTCTGTAACAAAGGATGAGGTATCTGAGACACAGCACTGGACAGTCTGTAACAAAGGCTGAGGTATCAGAGGCACAGCACTGGACAGTCTGTAACAAAGGCTGAGGTATCAGAGGTACAGCACTGGACAGTCTATAACAAAGGCTGAGGTATAAGGGCACAGCACTGACAGTCTGTAACAAAGGTTGAGGTATTTAAGGCACAGCACTGGACAGTCTATAACAAGGGCTGAGGTATCTGGGCAAGCAGTGGACAGTCTGAAACAAAGGCTGAAGTATCTGAGGCACAGCACTGGGCAGTCTGTAACAAAGGCTGAGGTATCTAAGGCACAGTACTGGACAGTCTGTAACAAAGGCTGAGGTACTAAGGCACAACACTGGACAGTCTGTAACAAAGGCTGAGGTATCTAAGGCACAGCATCGGGCAGTCTGCAACAAAGGCTGAGGTATCAAAGGCACAGCACTGGACAGTCTGTAACAAAGGCTGAGGTCTCTGGGCACAGCATTGGACAGTCTGTAACAAAGTCTGAGGTATCAGGGCACAGCACAGGACAGTCTGTAACAAAGGCTGAGGTATCTAGGGCACAGCATTGGACAGTCTGTAACAAAGACTGAGGTATCTAAGGCACAGCATTGGACAGTCTGCAACAAAGGCTGAGGTATCTAAGGCACAGCACTGGACAGTCTGTAACAAAGGCTGAGGTATCTGAGGCACAGCATTGGACAGTCTGCAACAAAGGCTGAGGTATCTAAGGCACAGCACTGGACAGTCTGTACAAAGGATGCAGTATCTGAGGCACAGCACTGGACAGTCTATAACAAAGGCTGAGGTATCAGAGGTACAGCACTGGACAGTCTGTAACAAAGGCTGAGGTATCTGAGGCATAGCATTGGACAGTCTATAACAAAGGCTGAGGTATCGGAGGCACAGCACTGGACAGTCTGTAACAAAGGCTGAGGTATCTAAGGCACAGCACTGGGCAGTATGTAACAAAGGCTGAGGTATCAGAGGCACAGCACTGGACAGTCTTATAACAAAGGCTGAGGTATCAGAGGCACAGCACTGGACAGTCTGATAACAAAGGCTGAGGTATCAGAGGTACAGCACTGGACAGTCTGTAACAAAGGCTGAGGTCCTGAGCACAGCATTGGACAGTCTGTAACAAAGTCTGATGTATCAGGGCACAGCAACAGTCTGTAACAAAGGCGGAGGTATTAGGTCACAGCATTGGACAGTCTGTAACAAAGGCTGAGGTATCTGAGACACAGCACTGGACAGTCTATAGCAAAGGCTGAGGTATCGAGGCACAGCATTGGACAGTCTGTAACAAAGATGAGGTATCTGAGGCACAGCACTGGACAGTCTGTAACAAAGGCTGAGGTATCTGAGGCATAGCATTGGACAGTCTATAACAAAGACTGAGGTATCAGAGGCACAGCACTGGAAAGTCTGTAACAAAGGCTGAGGTATCTAAGGCACAACACGGGCAGTCTGCAACAAAGGCTGAGGTATCAAAGGCACAGCACTGGACAGTCTGTAACAAAGGCTGAGGTCCTGCACAGCATTGGACAGTCTGTAACAAAGTCTGATGTATCAGGGGCACAGCACAGAACAGTCTGTAACAAAGGCGGAGGTATTAGGTCACGGCATTGGACAGTCTGTAACAAAGGCTGAGGTATCTGAGACACAGCACTGGACAGTCTGTAGCAAAGGCTGAGGTATCGGAGGCACAGCATTGAACAGTCTGTAACAAAGGATGAGGTATCTGAGGCACAGCACTGGACAGTCTGTAACAAAGGCTGAGGTATCTGAGGCACAGCATTGGACAGTCTATAACAAAGGCTGAGGTATAAGGCACAGCACTGGACAGTCTGTAACAAAGGTTGAGGTATCTAAGAGCACAGCACTGGACAGTCTATAAAGGCTGAGGTCTCTGGCATAGCAGTGGACAGTCTGAAACAAAGGCTGAGGTATCTGAGGCACAGCACTGGACAGTCTGTAACAAAGGCTGAGGTATCTAGGCACAGCACTGGACAGTCTGTAACAAAGGCTGAGGTATCTAAGGCACAGCACTGGACAGTCTGTAACAAAGGCTGAGGTATCTAAGGTACAGCACTGGGCAGTCTGCAACAAGGCTGAGGTATCAAAGGCACAGCACTGGACAGTCTGTAACAAAGGCTGAGGTCTCTGGGCACAGCATTGGACAGTCTGTAACAAAGTCTGATGTATCAGGCACAGCACAGGACAGTCTGTAACAAAGGCTGAGGTATTAGGGCACAGCATTGGACAGTCTGTAACAAAGGCTGAGGTATCTAAGGCACAGCATTGGACAGTCTGCAACAAAGGCTGAGGTATCTAAGGCACAGCACTGGACAGTCTGTAACAAAGGCTGAGGTATCTGAGAAACAGCACTGACAGTCTGTAACAAAGGCTGAGGTATCTGGCACAGCACTGGGCAGTCTGTAACAAAGGCTGAGGTATCAAGGCACAGCACTGGACAGTCTGTAACAAAGGCTGAGGTATCTAGGCACAGCATTGGACAGTCTGAACAAAGGCTGAGGTATCTGAGGCACAGCACTGGACAGTCTGTAACAAAGGCTGAGGTATCTGAGGTACAGCACTGGGCAGTCTGTAACAAAGGCTGAGGTATCTGAAGGCACAGCACTGGACAGTCTGTAACAAAGGCTGAGGTATCTGAGGCACAGCACTGGACAGTCTGTAACAAAGGCTGAGGTATCTAAGGCACAGCACTGGACAGTCTGTAACAAAGGCTGAGGTATCTGAGGCACAGCACTGGACAGTCTGTAACAAAGGCTGAGGTATCTGAGGCACAGCACTGGACAGTCTGTAACAAAGGCTGAGGTATCTGAGCATAGCATTGGACAGTCTATAACAAAGGCTGAGGTATCGGAGGCACAGCACTGCACAGTCTGTGACAAAGGATGCGGTATATGAGGCACAGCACTGGACAGTCTGTAACAAAGGCTGAGGTATCTGAGGCACAGCACTGGACAGTCTGTAACAAAGGCTGAGGTATCTGAGGCACAGCACTGGACAGTCTGTAACAAAGGCTGAGGTATCTAAGGCACAGCATTGGACAGTCTGTAACAAAGGCTGAGGTATCTAAGGCACAGCATTGGACAGTCTGCAACAAAGGCTGAGGTATCTAAGGCACAGCACTGGACAGTCTGTAACAAAGGCTGAGGTATCTGAGGCACAGCCTGGGCAGTCTGTAACAAAGGCTGAGGTATCTAAGGCACAGCACTGGGCAGTCTGTAACAAAGGCTGAGGTATCTGATGCACAGCATTGGACAGTCTGTCAACAAAGGCTGAGGTATCTAAGGCACAGCTGGCAGTCTGTAACAAAGGATACGTATCTGAGGAAGCACTGGACAGTCTGTAACAAAGGCTGAGGTATCTGAGGCACAGCATTGGACAGTCTGTAACAAAGGATGTGGTAACTGAGGCACAGCACTGGACAGTCTGTAAACAAAGGCTGAGGTATAAGAGGTACAGCACTGGACAGTCTGTAACAAAGGCTGAGGTATCTGAGGCATAGCATTGGACAGTCAATAACAAAGGCTGAGGTATAAGTGGCACAGCACTAGACAGTCTGTAACAAAGGTTGAGGTATCTAAGGCACAGCACTGGACAGTCTATAACAAGGGCTGAGGTCTCTGGGCATAGCAGTGGACAGTCTGAAACAAAGGCTGAGGTATCTGAGGCACAGCACTGGGCAGTCTGTAACAAAGGCTGAGGTATCTAGGCACAGCACTGGACAGTCTGTAACAAAGGCTGAGGTATCTAAGGCACAACACTGGACAGTCTGTAACAAAGGCTGAGGTATCTAAGGCACAGCACTGGGCAGTCTGTCAACAAAGGCTGAGGTATCAAAGGCACAGCACTGGACAGTCTGTAACAAAGGCTGATGTATCAGGGCACAGCACAGGAAAGTCTGTAACAAAGGCTGAGGTATTAGGGCACAGCATTGGACAGTCTGTAACAAAGACTGAGGTATCTAAGGCACAGCACTGGACAGTCTGCAACAAAGGCTGAGGTATCTAGGCACAGTACTGGACAGTCTGTAACAAAGGCTGCGGTATCTGAGGCACAGCACTGGACAGTCTGTAACAAAGGCTGAGGTATCAAGGCACAGCACTGGACAGTCTGTAACAAAGGCTGAGGTATCTGAGGCACAGCACTGGACAGTCTGTAACAAAGGCTGAGGTATCAGAGGCACAGCATTGGACAGTCTGTCACAAAGGATGCGGTATCTGAGGCACAGCACTGGACAGTCTGTAACAAGGCTGAGGTATCTGAGGCACAGCATTGGACAGTCTATAACAAAGGCTGAGGTACTAAGGCACAGCACTGGGCAGTCTGTAACAAAGGCTGAGGTATCTAGGCACAACAATGGACAGTCTGTAACAAAGGCTGAGGTATCTAAGGCACAACACTTGACAGTCTGTAACAAAGGCTGAGGTATCTGAGGCACAGCATGGACAGTCTGCAACAAAGGCTGAGGTATCTAAGGCACAGCACTGGACAGTCTGTAACAAAGGCTGAGGTATCTAAGGCACAGCACTGGACAGTCTGTAACAAAGACTGAGGTATCTAAGGCACAGCACCGGCAGTCTGCAACAAAGGCTGAGGTATCAAAGCACAGAACTGGACAGTCTGTAACAAAGGCTGAGGTCTCTGGGCACAGCATTGGACAGTCTGTAACAAAGTCTGATGTATCAGGGCACAGCACAGGACAGTCTGTAACAAAGGCTGAGGTATTAGGGCACAGCATTGGACAGTCTGTAACAAAGGCTGAGGTATCTAAGGCACAGCATTGGACAGTCTGCAACAAAGGCTGAGGTATCTAAGGCACAGCACTGGACAGTCTGTAACAAAGGCTGAGGTATCTGAGGCACAGCGCTGGGCAGTCTGTAACAAAGGCTGAGGTATCTAAGGCACAGCACTGGGCAGTCTGTAACAAAGTATGCGGTATCTAAGGCACAGCATTGGACAGTCTGTAACAAAGCTGAGGTATCTAGGCACAGCATTGACAGTCTGCAACAAAGGCTGAGGTATCTAAGGCACAGCACTGGACAGTCTGTAACAAAGGCTGAGGTATCTGAGGCACAGCACTGGGCAGTCTGTAACAAAGGCTGAGGTATCTAAGGCACAGCACTGGGCAGTCTGTAACAAAGGCTGAGGTATCTGAGGCACAGCATTGGACAGTCTGCAACAAAGGCTGAGGTATCTAAGGCACAGCACGGCAGTCTGTAACAAAGGATGCGGTATCTGAGGCAAAGCACTGGACAGTCTGTAACAAAGGCTGAGGTATCAGAGGTTCAGCACTGGACAGTCTGTAACAAAGGCTGAGGTATCTGAAGCATAGCATTGGACAGTCTATAACAAAGGCTGAGGTATTGAGGCACAGCACTGGACAGTCTGTGACAAAGGCTGAGGTATCAGAGGCACAGCACTGACAGTCTGTAACAAAGGCTGAGGTATCTGAGGCACAGCATTGGACAGTCTGTAACAAAGGCTGAGGTATCTGAGGCACAGCACTGGACAGTCTGTACAAAGGCTGAGGTATCTGAGGCACAGCACTGGACAGTCTGTAACAAAGGATGAGGTATCTGAGGCACAGCACTTGGACAGTCTGTAACAAAGGCTGAGGTATCTAAGGCACAGCACTGCAGTCTGTAACAAAGGGCTGAGGTATCTGAGGCACAGCACTGGACAGTCTGTAACAAAGGCTGAGGTATCTGAGGCACAGCACTGGGCAGTCTGTAACAAAGGATGAGGTATCTAGGCACAGCACTGGACAGTCTGTAACAAAGGTGAGATATCTGAGGCACAGCATTGGACAGTCTATAACAAAGGCTGAGGTATCTGAGGCACAGCACTGGACAGTCTGTAACAAAGGCTGAGGTATCGGAGGCACAGCACTGGGCAGTCTGTAACAAAGGCTGCATTATGTAAGGCACAGCACTGGGCAGTCTGTAACAAAGGCTGAGGTATCTGAGGCATAGCACTTGGACAGTCTATGACAAAGGATGAGGTATCGGAGGCACAGCACTGGACAGTCTGTACAAAGGCTGAGGTATCTGAGGTACAGCACTGGGCAGTCTGAACAAAGCTGAGGTATCTGAGGCACAGCACTGGACAGTCTGTAACAAAGGCTGAGGTATCAGAGGCACAGCACTGGGCAGTCTGTAACAAAGGCTGGGTATCTGAGGCACAGCACTGGGCAGTCTGTAACAAAGGCTGAGGTATCTAAGGCACAGCACTGGGCAGTCTGTAACAAAGGCTGAGGTATCTAGGGAACTGCACTGGCAGTCTGTGACAAAGGCTGAGGTATCTAAGGCACAGCACTGGGCAGTCTGTAACAAAGGCTGAGGTATCTGAGGCACAGCACTGGACAGTCTGTAACAAAGGCTGAGGTATCTGAGGCACAGCACTGGACAGTCTGTAACAAAGGCTGAGGTATCTGAGGCACAGCACTGGACAGTCTGTACAAAGGATGCGGGTATCTGAGGCACAACACTGGACAGTCTGTAACAAAGGCTGAGGTATCAAAGGCAAGCACTGGACAGTCTGTAACAAAGGCTGAGGTCTCTGGGCACAGCATTGACAGTCTGTAACAAAGTCTGATGTATCAGGGGCACAGCACAGGACAGTCTGTAACAAAGGCGGAGGTATTAGGGCACAGCATTGGACAGTCTGTAACAAAGGCTGAGGTATCTGAGGCACAGCAGTGACAGTCTGTAACAAAGGCTGAGGTATCGGAGGCACAGCATTGGACAGTCTATAACAAAGGCTGAGGTATCTCAGGCACAGCACTGGACAGTCTGTAACAAAGGCTGAGGTATCTGAGGACAGCACTGGGCAGTCTGTAACAAAGGATGAGGTATCTGAGGCACAGCACTGGACAGTCTGTAACAAAGGCTGAGGTATCAAAGGCACAGCACTGGACAGTCTGTAACAAAGGCTGAGGTCTCTGGCACAGCATTGGACAGTCTGTAACAAAGTCTGATGTATCAGGGCACAGCATTGACAGTCTGTAACAAAGGCGGAGGTATTAGGGCACAGCATTGGACAGTCTGTAACAAAGGCTGAGGTATCTGAGGCACAGCAGTGGACAGTCTGTAACAAAGGCTGAGGTATCTGAGGCACAGCATTGGACAGTCTGTAACAAAGGATGCGGTATCTAGGCACAGCACTGGACAGTCTGTAACAAAGGCTGAGGTATCTGAGGCACAGCACTGGACAGTCTGTAACAAAGGCTGAGGTATCTGAGGCACAGCATTGGACAGTCTATCACAAAGGCTGAGGTATCTGAGGCACAGCACTGGACAGTCTGTAACAAAGGCTGAGGTATCTGAGGCATACCATTGGACAGTCTATAACAAAGGCTGAGGTATCAGTGGCACAGCACTGGGCAGTCTGTAACAAAGGCTGAGGTATCTCAGGCACAGCAATGGACAGTCTGTAACAAAGGCTGAGGAATCTAAGGCACAACACTGGACAGTCTGTAACAAAGGCTGAGGTATCTAAGGCACAGCACGAGGCAGTCTGCAACAAAGGCTGAGGTATCTAAGGCACAGCACTGACAGTCTGTAACAAAGGCTGAGGTATCTAAGGCACAGCACTGGACAGTCTGTAACAAAGGCTGAGGTATCTAAGGCACAGCACCGGGCAGTCTGCAACAAAGGCTGAGGTATCAAAGGCACAGCATTGGACAGTCTGTAACAAAGTCTGATGTATCAGGGCACAGCACAGGACAGTCTGTAACAAAGGCTGAGGTATTAGGCACAGCATTGGACAGTCTGTAACAAAGGCTGAGGTTCTAAGGCAGCATTGGACAGTCTGCAACAAAGGCTGAGGAATCTAAGGCACAGCATTGGACAGTCTGTAACAAAGGCTGAGGTATCTGAGGCACAGCGCTGGGCAGTCTGTAACAAAGGCTGAGGTATCTAAGGCACAGCACTGGGCAGTCTGTAACAAAGGATGAGGTATCTAAGGCACAGCATTTGACAGTCTGTAACAAAGGCTGAGGTATCTAAGGCACAGCATTGGACAGTCTGCAACAAAGGCTGAGGTATCTAAGGCACAGCACTGGACAGTCTGTACAAAGGCTGAGGTATCTGAGGCACAGCACTGAGCAGTCTGTAACAAAGGCTGAGGTATCTAAGGCACAGCACTGGGCAGTCTGTAACAAAGGCTGAGGTATCTGAGCCATAGCATTGGACAGTCTGTAACAAAGGCTGAGGTATCTAAGGCACAGCATGGGCAGTCTGTAACAAAGGATAGCGTATCTGAGGCACAAGCACTGGACAGTCTGTAACAAAGGCTGAGGTATCTGAGGCATAGCATTGGACATTCTATAACAAAGGCTGAGGTATTGGAGGCACAGCACTGGACAGTCTGTGACAAAGGCTGAGGTATCAGAGGTACAGCACTGGACAGTCTGTAACAAAGGCTGAGGTATCTGAGGCATAGCATTGACAGTCTGTAACAAAGGCTGAGGTATCGGAGGCACAGCACTGGACAGTCTGTGACAAAGGATGAGGTATCTGAGGCACAGCACTGGACAGTCTGTAACAAAGGATGCAGTATCTGAGGCACAGCACTGGACAGTCTGTAACAAAGGCTGAGGTCTCTAAGGCACAGCACTGTGCAGTCTGTAACAAAGGCTGAGGTATCTGAGGCATAGCATTGACAGTCTATAACAAGGCTGAGGTATCGGAGGCACAGCACTGGGTAGTCTGTGACAAAGGATGCGGTATCTAAGGCACAGCACTGGACAGTCTGTAACAAAGGGTGAGATATCTGAGGCACAGCATTGGACAGTCTATAACAAGGCTGAGAAATCTGAGGCACAGCACTGGACTGTCTGTAACAAAGGCTGAGGTATCGGAGGCACAGCACTGGGTAGTCTGTGACAAAGGATGCGGTATGTAAGGCACAGCACTGGGCAGTCTGTAACAAAGGCTGAGGTATCTGAGGCATAGCATTGGACAGTCTATAACAAAGGCTGAGGTATCGGAGGCACAGCACTGGACAGTCTGTAACAAAGGCTGAGGTATCTGAGGTACAGCACTGGGCAGTCTGAGACAAAGTATGCGGTATCTGAGGCACAGCACTGGACAGTCTGTAACAAAGGCTGAGGTATCTGAGGCACAGCACTGGGCAGTCTGTGACAAAGGCTGAGGTATCTGAGGCACAGCACTGGGCAGTCTGTAACAAAGGCTGAGGTATCTAAGGCACAGCAGCTGGGCAGTCTGTAACAAAGGCTGAGGTATCTGGGGCACTGCACTGGACAGTCTGTGACAAAGGCTGAGGTATCTAGGCACAGCGCTGGACAGTCTGTAACAAAGGCTGAGGTATCTGAGGCATAGCATTGGACAGTCTATAACAAAGGCTGAGGTATCAGAGGCACAGCACTGGACAGTCTGTAACAAAGGCTGAGGTATCTGAGGCACAGCACTGGGCAGTCTGTGACAAAGGATGCGGTATCTGAGGCACAGCACTGGACAGTCTGTAACAAAGGCTGAGGTATCAAAGGCACAGCACTGGACAGTCTGTAACAAAGGCTGAGGTCTCTGGGCACAGCATTGGACAGTCTGTAACAAAGTCTGATGTATCAGGGGCACAGCACAGGACAGTCTGTAACAAAGGCTGAGGTATTAGGGCACAGCATTGGACAGTCTGTAACAAAGGCTGAGGTATCAGAGGCACAGCACTGGACAGTCTGTAACAAAGGCTGAGTTATCGGAGGCACAGCATTGGACAGTCTGTAACAAAGGATGAGGTATCTCAGGCACAGCACTGGACAGTCTGTAACAAAGGCTGAGGTATCTGAGGTACAGCACTGGGCAGTCTGTGACAAAGGATGCGGTATCTGAGGCACAGCACTGGACAGTCTGTAACAAAGGCTGAGGTATCAAGGCACAGCACTGGACAGTCTGTAACAAAGGCTGAGGTATCTAGGCACAGCACTGGACAGTCTGTAACAAAGGCTGAGGTATCTAAGGCACAGCACCGGCAGTCTAACAAAAGGCTGAGGTATCAAGGCACAGCACTGGACAGTCTGTAACAAAGGCTGAGGTCTCTGGGCACAGCATTGGACAGTCTGTAACAAAGTCTGATGTATCAGGGCACAGCACAGGACAGTCTGTAACAAAGGCTGAGGTATTAGGGTAGCATTGGACAGTCTGTAACAAAGACTGAGGTATCTAAGGCACAGCACTGGACAGTCTGCAACAAAGGCTGAGGTATCTGAAGGCACAGCACTGGACAGTCTGTAACAAAGGCTGAGGTATCTGAGGCACAGCACTGGACAGTCTGTAACAAAGGCTGAGGTATCTAGGACAGCACTGGACAGTCTGTAACAAAGGCTGAGGTATCTGAGGCACAGCATTGGACAGTCTGTAACAAAGGCTGAGGTATCAGAGGCACAGCATTGACAGTCTTACACAGGGATGGTATCTGAGGCACAGCACTGGACAGTCTGTAACAAAGGCTGAGGTATCTGAGGCACAGCATTGGCAGTCTATAACAAAGGCTGAGGTATGAGGCACAGCACTGGGCAGTCTGTAACAAAGGCTGAGGTATCTAAGGCACAACACTGGACAGTCTGTAACAAAGGCTGAGGTATCTAAGGCACAGCACTGGACAGTCTGTAACAAAGGCTGAGGTATCTAAGGCACAGCACTGAACAGTCTGTAACAAAGCTGAGGTATCTAAGGCACAACACTGGACAGTCTGTAACAAAGGCTGAGGTATCTAAGGCACAGCACCGGGCAGTCTGCAACAAAGGCTGAGGTATCAAAGGCACAGCACTGGACAGTCTGTAACAAAGGCTGAGGTCTCTGGGCACAGCATTGACAGTCTGTAACAAAGTCTGATGTATCAGGGCACAGCACAGGACAGTCTGTAACAAAGGCTGAGGTATTAGGCACAGCATTGGACAGTCTGTAACAAAGGCTGAGGTATCTAAGGCACAGCATTGGACAGTCTGCAACAAAGGCTGAGGTATCTAAGGCACAGCATTGGACAGTCTGTAACAAAGGCTGAGGTATCTGAGGCACAGCACTGGGCAGTCTGTAACAAAGGCTGAGGTATCTAGGCACAGCACTGGGCAGTCTGTAACAAAGGCTGAGGTATCTAGGGCACAGCATTGGACAGTCTGTAACAAAGGCTGAGGTATCTAAGGCACAGCACTGGACAGTCTGCAACAAAGGCTGAGGTATCTAAGGCACAGCACTGGACAGTCTGTAGCAAAGGCTGAGGTATCTGAGGCACAGCACTGGGCAGTCTGTAACAAAGGCTGAGGTATCAGAGGCACAGCACTGGACAGTCTGTAACAAAGGCTGAGGTACCTGAAGCACAGCATTGGACAGTCTATAACAAAGGCTGAGGTATCTGAGGCACAGCACTGGACAGTCTGTACAAAGGCTGAGGTATCAGAGGCACAGCACTGGACAGTCTGTAACAAAGGCTGAGGTATCTGAGGCATAGCATTGACAGTCTATAACAAAGGCTGAGGTATCGGAGGCACAGCACTGGACAGTCTGTGACAAAGGATGCGGTATCTGAGGCACAGCACTGGACAGTCTGTAACAAAGGCTGAGGTATCTAAGGCACAGCACTGTGACAGTCTGTAACAAAGGCTGAGGTATCTGAGCACAGCATTGGACAGTCTGTAACAAAGGCTGAGGTATCTGAGGCACAGCACTGTGCAGTCTGTCAAAGGATGAGGTATCTAGGCACAGCACTGGACAGTCTGTAACAAAGGCTGAGGTATCTGAGGCACAGCATTGGACAGTCTATAACAAAGGCTGAGTATCTGAGGCACAGCACTGGACAGTCTGTAACAAAGGCTGAGGTATCTGAGGCACAGCACTGGGTAGTCTGTGACAAAGGATGGTATATAAGGCACAGCACTGGGCAGTCTGTAACAAAGGCTGAGGTATCTGAGGCACAGCATTGGACAGTCTATAACAAAGGCTGAGGTATCGGAGGCACAGCACTGGACAGTCTGTAACAAAGGCTGAGGTATCTGAGGTACAGCACTGGGCAGTCTGTGACAAAGGATGCGGTATCTGAGGCACAGCACTGGACAGTCTGTAACAAAGGCTGAGGTATCTAAGGCACAGCACTGGGCAGTCTGTAACAAAGGCTGAGGTATCTGAGGCACAGCACTGGGCAGTCTGTAACAAAGGCTGAGGTATCTAAGGCACAGCAGCTGGGCAGTCTGTAACAAAGGCTGAGGTATCTGAGGCACAGCATTGGACAGTCTATAACAAAGGCTGAGGTATCGGAGGCACAGCACTGGACAGTCTGTAACAAAGGCTGAGGTATCTGAGGTACAGCACTGGGCAGTCTGTGACAAAGGCTGAGGTATCTGAGGCACAGCACTGGACAGTCTGTAACAAAGGCTGAGGTATCAAGGCACAGCACTGGACAGTCTGTAACAAAGGCTGAGGTATCTGGGCACAGCATTGGACAGTCTGTAACAAAGGCTGAGGTATCTGAGGCACAGCACTGGACAGTCTGTAACAAAGGCTGAGGTATCGGAGGCACAGCATTGGACAGTCTGTAACAAAGGATGCGGTATCTCAGGCACAGCACTGGACAGTCTGTAACAAAGGCTGAGGTATCTGAGGTACAGCACTGGGCAGTCTGTGACAAAGGATGCGGTATCTGAGGCACAGCACTGGACAGTCTGTAACAAAGGCTGAGGTATCAGAGGCACAGCACTGGACAGTCTGTAACAAAGGCTGAAGTATCTGAGGCACAGCATTGGACAGTCTATAACAAAGGCTGAGGTATCAGAGGCACAGCACTGGACAGTCTGTAACAAAGGCTGAGGTATCTGAGGCAAGCATTGGACAGTCTATAACAAAGGCTGAGGTATCAGGGCACAGCACTGGACAGTCTGTAACAAAGGCTGAGGTATCTGAGGCACAGCACTGGACAGTCTGTAACAAAGGCTGAGGTATCTAAGGCACAGCACTGGACAGTCTGTAACAAAGGCTGAAGTATCAGGGGCACAGCACTGGACAGTCTGTAAAAGGCTGAGGTATCTGGGCACAGCACTGGACAGTCTGTAACAAAGGCTGAGGTATCTAGGCACAGCACTGGACAGTCTGAACAAAGGCTGAGGTATCTAAGGCACAGCACTGGACAGTCTGTAACAAAGGCTGAGGTATCTGAGGCAGCGCTGGACAGTCTGTAACAAAGGCTGAGGTATCTAAGGCACAGCACTGGGCAGTCTGTAACAAAGGCTCAGGTATCTAAGGCACAGCATTGGACAGTCTGTAACAAAGGCTGAGGTATCTAAGGCACAGCACTGGACAGTCTGCAACAAAGGCTGAGGTATCTAAGGCACAGCACTGGACAGTCTGTAACAAAGCTGAGGTATCTTAGGCACAGCACTGGACAGTCTGCAACAAAGGCTGAGGTATCTAAGGCACAGCACTGGACAGTCTGTAACAAAGCTGAGAGTATCTAAGGCACAGCACTGGACAGTCTGTAACAAAGGCTGAGGTATCTAAGGCACAGCACTGGACAGTCTGTAACAAAGGCTGAGTATCAAGGCACAGCACTGGACAGTCTGTAACAAAGGCTGAGGTATTAGGGCACAGCATTGGACAGTCTGTAACAAAGGCTGAGGTATCTAAGGCACAGCATTGGACAGTCTGCAACAAAGGCTGAGGTATCTAAGGCACAGCACTGGACAGTCTGTAACAAAGGCTGAGGTATCTGAGGCACAGCACTGGGCAGTCTGTAACAAAGGCTGAGGTATCTAAGGCACAGCACTGGGCAGTCTGTAACAAAGGATGCGGTATCTGAGGCACAGCACTGGACAGTCTGTAACAAAGGCTGAGGTATCTAAGGCACAGCACTGGGCAGTCTGCAACAAAGGTTGAGGTATCTAAGGCACAGCACTGGACAGTCTGTGCAAAGGCTGACGTATCTGAGGCATAGCATTGGACAGTCTATAACAAAGGCTGAGGTATCTGAGGCTGCGCTGGGCAGTCTGTAACAAAGGTTGAGGTATCTAAGGCACAGCACTGGGCAGTCTGTAACAAAGGCTGAGGTATCTGAGGCACAGCATTGGACAGTCTGCAACAAAGGCTGAGGTATCTAAGGCACAGCGCTGGGCAGTCTGTAACAAAGGATGCGGTATCGGAGGCACAGCACTGGGTAGTCTGTGACAAAGGATGCGGTATATAAGGCACAGCACTGGGCAGTCTGTAACAAAGGCTGAGGTATCTGAGGCATAGCATTGGACAGTCTATAACAAAGGTTGAGGTATCGGAGGCACAGCACTGGACAGTCTGTAACAAAGGCTGAGGTATCTGAGGTACAGCACTGGGCAGTCTGTGACAAAGGATGCGGTATCTGAGGCACAGCACTGGACAGTCTGTAACAAAGGCTGAGGTATTGGAGGCACAGCACTGGGCAGTCTGTGACAAAGGATGCGGTATCTGAAGCACAGCACTGGGCAGTCTGTAACAAAGGCTGAGGTATCTAAGGCACAGCGCTGGGCAGTCTGTAACAAAGGCTGAGGTATCTGGGGCACTGCACTGGGCAGTCTGTGACAAAGGCTGAGGTATCTAAGGCACAGCGCTGGGCAGTCTGTAACAAAGGCTGAGGTATCTGAGGCATAGCATTGGACAGTCTATAACAAAGGCTGAGGTATCGGAGCGCAGCACTGGACAGTCTGTAACAAAGGTTGAGTTATCAGGGCACATCATTGGACAGTCTGTAATAAAGGATGTGTATCTGTGGCACAGCCTATGCCAAAAGCAAGGTATGTCATGCACAGCACTGGACAGTCTGTAACAAAGGCTGAGGCCTCTGGGGACAGCACTGGACAGTAAGGCTGTGCAAATACCTTTTTGAATATTTGGCTGAATATTGGTATTGAGCCCATGCAGCGGATATTCATTATCCCCACTTTCAGATAGCACCCAAATCCCCCTCCATCTGACCACTTCACACAAAGCTAAGAGCCCCCACACTCCCCAGCTCAGATCCAGCAAGAATAGAGAGAACCCCTTCCCTCCACCCTTAGATAGCACCCAACCCTCCTCCCCGAGCCACTTCATAAGTTTTAATAAAGAAAAGAAAATATGCAGGAAGAAATTCAATGGGCAACTGTCACAACCCACCCGCCTCCACAACCGGCAGTCAAGTTTCAATACTGTGCCCCACACACCACACATACCCACCCTGTAGCCATTTGCAGCAGCCCTCTTCCACCTGCACCTAAAGATACATTTAAAAAAAGGCAGCCAGGCAGCCGCCTCCACCTCAGTCAGCTGCCTCTCTTGTGAATGAACTCAATTGCTTGCTTGCATTTATATAGTAGAACAGAGCTGATGGTCACATAATCAGCTCATTCTACTTATAAGCACATGCAAGCGATTGATTTCATTCACATGAAGCAGCCAGCTGAGGAGGGTGGGCTGCGCTAGCCTGCTTAAAAATTCTTCTTTATGTGCAGGTGGGGTGGCGTGGTGTGTGTGGGGGAGCACAGTATTGAAACGTTGCTGGCCATGGAGGCAGGTGGGCTGTGCGTCTCCCATTGAATTTTCTGCATGTTTCCTTATTTTTTAAATTACAACTTGTGTGAAGTGATCGGGGTGAGGAGGGGATCTGGTGCCATCTGAGGGTGGGGAAAGGGAGTTCTCTCTAGTCTTGTTGGATCTGGGCTGAGGGACTGTGGGGGGCGAGCTCTTAGCTTTTAGAAGTGTTTCTCGAATACCGGCCGGAATACTGCACTATTCATTATTCAGAATCGAATCTGAATAGCTCTTATTTGTGGTATTATCAAATGATATTCATCTCACAGCCCTACTGGACAGTCTGTAACAAAAGCTATGGTTGCTGAGGCACATATCTGGACAGTCCATACCAAGGCTTGAGGTCTCTGAGGCACAGAACTGGACAGTCTGTAACAAAGGCTTAAATATCAGAGGCACAGCACTGGATAGCCTATAGCAAAGGCCGAGGTATCTGAGGTACAGCACTGCACAGCCTATAACAAAAGCTGAGGTGTCAGGGCACATAGATACATAGATACATAGACAGTGTCGGCAGATAAGGGCCTATGGCCCACCCAGTCTGCCCATTTGAGCTTGTAAGTTCAGTTTGTTTTCCTAGAAGTCTGTTGCCCCTCACCCTGACCTCCAGAATTCCTTTATGTCTATCCCATGCATTCTTAAATCCTTGATTGTTTCAGCCCCCACCACTTCCTCTGGCAGGGTGTTCCACTTGTCCACCACCCGTTCTGTGAAGAAATTCTTTCTCATGTTTCCTCTGAATCGTCCTCCCTCCAACTTCATCCCATGCCCTCTAGTCCTGGAACATCTTTTTCGCTTAAAATAGTGTTTTCCTGCACCCTGTTCCTCCCTGTAAGATACTTGTATGTCTCTATCATATCCTCTCTCCTCCCTCTCCTCCAGGGGTACATGTTCAGTTCCTTCAACCTGTCTTCATAGGACTTGTGATGCAATCCATGCACCATCTTTGTTGCCCTCCTCTGAACCTTCTCTACCCTGTCTATGTCCTTACGTGGTATGGTCTCCAGAACTGTACACTGTACTCCAGGTGGGGCCTCACTAGTGTCTTGTATAGTGGAATTATGACCTCCTTTTCCTGCTGGTGATGCCCCTGCCTATACATCCCAGCATCCTATTTGCTTTACCTGCTGCCTTGTCACACTGTTTCCTAACTTGAGGTCTTCAGAGATGATAACCCCAAGATCCCTTTCCTGCTTGGTGCATGCTATATCCTCACCCCCAACTGATATATTGTGCCAGGGTTTTTGTGCCCCATATGCATTATCTTGCACTTCTTTGCATTGAATTTCAACTGCCAAACCCTGACCATTCTTCAAGTTTCTGCAGGTCGCTTCTCATTCTGTCTACACCCTCTGGTGTCTACTCTGTTACAGAGCTTTGTGTCATCAGCGAACAGTGAAATTCTGCCTTCTAGGTCCTCGCAATGTCACTGATGAAGATGTTGAATAGGACCGGTCCCAGCACTGACCCCTGTGGTACCCCACTGGTCACTCTTCCTCTGTGGAGTGACAGCCATTTACCACCACCCTCTGTGTCCTGCCACCCAGCCAGTTACCTACCCACCACACTACTGTCCTGCCCACACCCATATTCCCCAGTTTGTGTAATAGTCTTCTGTGGCACAGTGTCAAAGGCCTTGCTGAAGTCCTGATAGGCCATGTCCACTGCCTCCCTGATCCACCTCCCTAGTCACCCAGTCAAAATTAAACGAGGTTGGTCTGACATGACTTCCCTGGTGAAACCATGCTGCCTTGGATCCTGTAGTCCATTGACAACCAGATGTTCCACCAATCTCTCCTTCAGTAGTGCTTCCATGATCTTCCCCACTACCGAGTGAGGGCTGACTGGGCTGTAGTTGCCTGCTTCCTCTTTGTTCCCACTTTTGTATATGGGGACTACATCTGCTGTCCTCCAGTCTTTGGGTACCTCCCTGTTTCCAGTGATCAGCTAAACAGGATAGCCAGAGGTTCAGCCACCACCTCTCTTAGTTCTTAAGGACCCTGGGGTGCACCCCATCTGGCCCCATTGCTTTATCAACTCTTATTACTTCCAGTTCCTTCAGGACCCTTTCTCATGTAAAGGGACTTGTGTCCATTTCTGCACCATTCTCACCCTTGTACTCCCTTCAGACCCATTACCCTCTTCCTCAGTAAAGACTGAGCAGAAATACCTGTTCAATATGTCAGCTTTACTGTTGTCATCCTCCACGCGGCTCCCATCCTCCCCTTCAGTCTCACTATCCCTCCCTTTGTCTTTCTTTTTCACTTATGTACCTGTAAAAGGTTTTGTCCCTCTACCCACTGATTTTGCAATGTGATCTTCTGTCTGAGCTTTGGCTTCCTTACTGACCTCCTGTCTCCCTTTGCTTCTCCTGGTACTTCCCTATCCCTGTCTGCCTGTGTCTTTTGTATTGCCTGAATGCAATCTTTTGGCTTTCACTTTCTTTTGCTACCTCTTTGGAAACCATAATAGTCTCCTCTTCCTTTTCCTCTTGCTAACCTGCTTAATGCATAATTCTGTTGTTCTTGTAATTCCCATTTTAAATACTGCCCACTGTTCCTCAACCCCTGATTCCTGTCCCATTCCCTTAATGCCTCTTTCAAGTATCTCCCATTTTCCCAAAGTCTGCCCCCTAAAATCCAGGATACGTGTTTTTGTGTGGTTTGGTTCTGCTCTTTCTGTGATTTCAAACCACAATGACTGGTGGTCACTGTTCCCAGGTGCTCCCCACTGTTACCCCCATCACACTGTCCCTGTTTGTGAGCACAAGGTCCAGTATTGCCTTCTGCCGAGTTGGTTCCATGACCAGTTGCTTGAGGAAGGCACCTGAAGGAGTCCAGGATAAATCTGCTCCTAGTTGATGCTGCTGCTGGATGCTCCAGTCCACGTCTGGAATATTGAAGTCTCCAACCAGTACTACCTCACTTTGTCTGCCATCCTTTGGATGGCTAGCATCAGCTCCTATCTGTTTCTTCCTCCTGGGCTGGTGGTCTATAGACACACCTGTGCGGATGGCTGTCCCCATTTTCCTTTCCAGCTTAACCCACAGTATCTCTCCCCATTTTGTTCCTCCTGGATCTCTGTGGCCCTTATATCATTTTTCACATACAGTGCCACCTCCTCCCTTCCTGCCTGCTCTGTCTCTTCTGAATATGTTGTAGCCAGGTATGGCCATCTCCCAGTCGTGGTTTTCATTACACCAGGTTTCAGCGATGGCCACAATGTCCAGGTCTGACTGCACCATGACAGCCTCCAGATCTTCCATCTTGTTGCTAAGGCTCCTGGCATTTGCACACATGGCTTTCCATGATTTGTCCTCCCTAGACCGTTTCACTGTTCTACTGCAGCCCTTCCTTGGTTGTCATTTATCCCTGGTTCTTCTTGCTGTCTGCCATTCTGCTGAATTTTGCCCTTTTCTGCTTATCCACCTCTTGGGCACTAATCTCCATCTTTGCACACTGCTTTGCAGAGATAGCCACTCCTCTGGTTCACTGGTTCCACTGCTAGCTGTGGGGGTGAGCAAGTAGGTACCCTCCTTGCTGGCCTGCCACCCCTTTGCTAGTTTAAATGCTTGTCAATGTAGCATTTAAACTTATCATTGAGTCTTGGATTCCCCTCCAGGATGGATGCAGGCCGTCAGGCTTGAACAAACCTCCATCCCTCCAGGTGGGTCCCCAGTCACCAATGAATCCAAACCCTTCCTCACAGCACCAGTTCTTCAACCATGAGTTAAAGTTCCTGGTGCATGCACTCCTATGCTCTCTCTGCCTCTCACAGGTAGTACTTCTGAGAAAGTGACAGAAGTAGCTACTTGCTTGAGACCCTCCCAGTTTCCTAAACTCTTCCTGAACTTCCTTTGCTCCCATTTGCCAGGTCATTAGTACCTAGGTGGATAATGACATCCAGCTCACCCTCCCGTCTTGTCTTCCCAGTGATCCCCAGGATCTTTCTTCCATCCCTCCATGCCGTGGCATCTGGTAGGCACCTCACCTCCTGTCCTCCCCTCCTGTGTTCCTAGCTGGATCCCTCTTATGATGGAGTCCCCACCAGGATTCGCTTCCTCCTCCTCTGGGGTCCACTGTTTTCCCGCTGAGGTCACCTCTTGGCTAACCTCCACATCCTTTCCTTCCACTTCTCTGGGTACCTCTATTTGGTTGTCCTCATTTGCCAGTGTGGCATATGAGTTCTTGAGTGGAATAGGATCTGGGATGTGCCTCTGCCTGACCGCTCTAACCCTCCCTGAGCCCACTGTCATCCAGGTGCTCCTCGTTCTTGGCATCCTTTGAGGCAGTTGCATTGGACTGGGTGGTCCTGGATAGGGGTGATGGTACTCCTGACCCAGTTTACTTCCACTCTGAGTCTGGCTACCTCCTCCCATAGTCCAGAGAGATGCATGCAGATAGGGCAGCACCTCAGTGTCCAGAAGGTCTGCCTGAATATGGCTGCCCACAGCCACTGCATTGCACCACTCCCCACATTATACTGCAATTTCACTACTTGTCTGCTACTGAAGCTCTCCTAGTTCCTTTTGATTAATTTACTGTCGTAAACATCCTGCCACTGATCCTCAGATATTTTTTTTTAAAGAAAAGAAACCAATAAATAAATAAATGAATCCAAACACTTGTGCTGAGGGTGGGCTTCTTCCCTTATGCCCTCCTACTTCACACCCCTTACTATACCCTGTGTTTAGCTCCTGTCAATCAGATTTAACAGGGCATATATTTGAAGAGTTGGGGAAGGGGGAGGGGGCGTAAAATTTGCAGCAATTAAAGACAGCACAGAATTACACCACCACTATGTTTTAAATTTTCAACAGCCCAAAACAATTATAAGTAAAGACAACAGCAAAACTATAGTGTCACTAAAGCCCACAATCTAAGTTTAAAAGAAAAATAGCAATTACCAGTTACTCTAAAGCACTGAATTGAATATGTTTCCTTCCTTCCCTTCTGGCTTCTTCTGAGAAAATAAACTCTACTTGCTACTTCAACTCTGACTAAGCCCCACCTCCAGTTATCACGTAGCTGAGGTCAGAGGCCAGACAATTAACACCTTCACCCAACTACAGGGCAGTCAGACAAGCCAAGATAAAATTTGCAGCAATTAAAGACAGCACAGAATTACACCACCACTATGTTTTAAATTTTCAACAGCCCAAAACAATTATAAGTAAAGACATCAACGAAAGTATAGTGTCACTAAAAGCCCACAATCTAAGTTTAAAGAAAAATAGCAATTACCAGTTACTCTAAAGCACTGAATTGTATATTTCCTTCCTTCCCCTTCTGGCTTCTTCTGAGAAAATAAACTCTCATTTCACTTCAACTCTGACTAAGCCCCACCTCAGTTATCACGTAGCTGAGGTCAGAGGCCAGACAATTAACACCCTTCACCCAACTACAGGGCAGTCAGACAAGACAAGATAAAATTTGCAGCAATTAAAGACAGCACAGCGCTGGACAGTCTGTAACAAAGGCTGAGGTATCAGGGCACAGCACTGGACAGTCTGTAACAAAGGCTGAGGTATCAGGCACAGCACAGGACTGCATATAACAAAGGCTGAGGTATTAGAGCACAGCACTGAACAGTCTGTAACACAGGCAGTTGTATCAGGACACTATACTGGACAGTGTGTAACAAAGGCTGAGGTTTCAAGGCACAGCACTGGGCAGTCTGTAACAAAGGCAAAGGTACCAGCTGCACAGAACTGGACAATCTGTAACAAAGCCAGATGTATCAGAAAACTGTACTGGACAGTTTGTAACAAAGGCTGAGATATCAGGGCACAGCACAGGACAGTCTGTAACAAAGGCTGTGGTATCAGGCACAGCAGTGGATAGTCCATAACAAAGCCTGAGGAATCTGAGGCACATCACTGGATAGTCTATAACAAAGGATTAGGTATATGGGCACAGCACTGAATAGTCTGTAAGAAAGGCTGATGTATTAGGCACAGCACTGCATAACCTATAACAACATCAGAGGTATCTGGGGCACAGTACTGGAGTCTGTAACAAAGGCTGAGGTCTCAGGGCAGAGAACGGAAAGCATATAACAAAGTCTGAGGTATCAGCACTGCACTGGACAGTCTGAAACAAACATTGAGGTATCAGGGACATAGAACTGGACAGCCAGTAACAATGCTGAGATATCTCTGTACAGCACTGGGCAGTCTGTAACAAAGGCTGAGATATCTGGGGCACAGCACTGTACAGTCTGTAACAAAGGCTGAGGTATCTGGGGCACAGCACTGGACAGTCTGTAACAAAGGCTGAGGTATCTGAGGCACAGCACTGGACATACTGTAACAAAGGCTGAGGTATCTGAGGCACAGCACTGGACAGCCAGTAACAAAGGCTGAGGTATCTGAGGCACATCACTGGACAGTCTGTAACAAACTTTGAGGTATCAGGACACAGCACTGGACAGTCTGTAACAATGGCTGAGATATCAGAGACACAGCACTGGATAGTCAGTAAAAAGGCTTGTATCAAGGCACAGCACTGGACAGTCTGTAACAACAGCTGACATAATTTCTTAGGCACAGCACAAGATCATCTGTAACAAAGTCTATAGTATCAGGGACACAGCACTGGACAGTCTGTAACAAAGGCTGAGGTATCTGAGGCACAGCACAGGACAGTCTGTAACAAAGGCTGAAGTCTCAGGGCAGAAAGCGGAAAGCATATAACAAAGTCTGAGGTATCAGCACTGCACTGGACAGTCTGAAACAAACATTGAGGTATCAGGGACATAGAACTGGACAGCCAGTAACAAAGGCTGAGATATCTCTGTACAGCACTGGGCAGTCTGTAACAAAGGCTGAGATATCTGGGGCACAGCACTGTACAGTCTGTAACAAAGGCTGAGGTATCTGGGGCACAGCACTGGACAGTCTGTAAAAAGGCTGAGGTATCTGAGGCACAGCACTGGACATACTGTAACAAAGGCTGAGGTATCTGAGGCACAGCACTGGACAGTCTGTAACAAAGGATGAGGTATCAGGGCACAGCACTGGACAGTCTGTAACAAAGGATGAGGAGTAGCAGGCACAGCAATGGACAGTCTGTACAATGGGTTTAGTATCTGGAACAGCACTGCACAGTATGTTAAAAAGCTTAGGTATCTGTGGCACAGCACTGGACAGTCTGCAACAAAGGCTGGGGTATCAGGGGCACAGCAACAGACAGTCTGTAACAAAGGATGTAGTATCCGAAGGCACCATACTGGACAGTCCATAACAAAGCCTGAGGTATCTGAGGCATAGCACTGGACAGTCTGTAACAAAATCTAAGGTATCAGGGCACAGCACTGGATAGCCAATAACAAAGACTGAGGTATCTGAGGCACAAGACTGGTCAGTCTGTAATAAAGGCTGTGGTATCTGAGGCACAGCACTGGACAGTCTATAACAGTGGCTGAGGTATCAGGGCACAGCACTGGACAGTCTATAACAGTGGCTGAGGTATCAGGGGCACAGCACTGGACAGTCTATAACAGCGGGTGAGGTATCAGGGCACAGCACTGGACAGTCTGCAACAAAGGCTGTGGTATCTGGGGAACAGCACTGCACAGTATGTAAAAAGGCTGAAGTATCTGGGGCACAGCACTGGACAGTTTGTAACAGAGGTTGAGGTATCTGGGGCACAGCACTGGACAGTCTGTAACAGAGGCTGAGGTATCTGGGGCACAGCACTGAACAGTTTGTAACAGAGGCTGAAGTACCTGAGGCACAAGCACTGTACAGTCTGAAACAATGGCTGGGGTATCTGGGGCACAACATTAGATAGCCTATGACAAAAGCTGAGTTATCTGGGCAAAGCACTGGACAGCCTCTAATGAAGACTGAGGTATGAGGAGCACAGCACTGACAGCCTGTAGCAAAGGCTGATGTATCAGGGGCAAAAGTGCACAGCCTATAACGAATGCAGAGGTATCAGAGTACAGCTTTGGACAGCCTATAACAAAGTCTGAGGTATCATGGGCACAGCACTAGACAGCTTATAACAAAGGCTGAGATATATGAGGCACAGTACTGACAGCCAATAAAAGGACAGTACAAGGGTCATAGCACTAGACAGTTTGTAATAAAGGCTGAGATATCAGTGACAGAGCACTGGACAGGCATTAATAAAGGCTGATGTATCATAAGAACAACAACAGACTGCCGATAACAAAGGTTGAAGTATCTGAGGCACAGCACTGAACAGTCTGTAACAAAGGCTGAGGAATCTGCAGCACAGCACTGGACAGTTTCTAACAAAGGTCTGAGATATCTGAGGCACAACACTGGACAGTCTGTAACAAAGGCCAAGGCCTCTGAAGAACAACTCTGGACAGTCTGTAACAAAGGCTGAGGTATCTAAGGCACAGCATGGTCAGTCTGTAACAAAGGTTGAGGTATCTGGGAAGCAGCACTGGAGAGTCTGTAAGAAAGGCTGAGGTATCAGGGCACAGCACTGGACCGTCTGTAACAAAGGCTGATATATCTGATGAACAGTACAAGACCATCTGTAACAAAGGCTGAAGTATCTGAGGCAGAGTGCTGAACAGTCCGTAACAAAGGCTGAGGAATCTGTGCACAGCACTGGACAGTTTCTAACAAAGGTTGAGGTTTCAGAGGCACAACACTGGGTGGTCTGTAACAAAGGCTGAGGTCTCTGAAGAACAACTCTGGACAGTCTGTAACAAAGGCTGAGGTCTCTGGGCACAGCACTGGACATTCTGTAACAAATTCTGAGGCATCTGGGGCACAGCACTGGACAGTCTGTCGGCTGAGATATCAGGGCACAGCACTGGACAGTTTGTAACAAAGGTTGAGGTGTCTGGGGCACAGCACTGGACAGTCTGTTAGAAAGGCTGAGGTATCTGAGGCACAGTACAAGTTAGTCTGTAACAAAGTGTAGCTTTCTGAGGTATCAGGGTACAGCACTGGATACCCCAAAACAAAAGCTGTGGTATCAGGGGCACAGCACTGACAGTCTGTGACAAAATCTGAGGTATCTGAGGCACAGCACTGGACAGTCTGTAGCAAAGGCTGAGATATCAGGGCACAGCACTGGACAGTCTGCTAGAAAGGCTGAGGTATCTGAGGCACAGTACAAGTTGGTCTGTAACAAAGTGTAGCAGAGGCACAGTACTGGACAGTCTCTAACAAAGGCTGAGGTAACATGGCAGAACACTAGACAGCCTATAACAAATTCTGAGGAATCAGGGTACAGCACTGTACAGTCTATAACAAAGGCTGAGGTATCAAGGCATAGCAGTGGACACCCTATAACAAAGTCTGAGTTATCAGGGCACATCACTCTATAGCCTACAGCAAAGGCTAAGGTATCTGGACACAGCAATGGATTGTCTGTAAAAAGGCTAAGGTATCTGGGTCACAGCAGTGACAGCCTGTAACAAAGTCTGAGGTATCTGGGCACAGCAATGGATTGTCTGTAACAAAGGCTATGGTGTCTGGGTCACAGCAGTGGACAGCCTGTAACAAAGTCTGAGGTATCAGGGCACAGCAATGGACTGTCTGTAACAAAGGCAGAGGTATCTGAGGCACAGCAGTGGACAGCCTGTAACAAAGGGCTGAGGTATCTAAGGCACAGCACTGAACAGTCTGTAACAAAGACTGAGGTATAAGGATCACAGCATTGTACTGTTTGTAGCAATGGGACACACCGCTGGACAGCCTATATCAAAGTCTGAGGTATCAGGTGCACAGCACTGGATAGTCTGTAACAAAGGCTGAGGTATATGGAGCATAGCACTAGACAGCCTATAAGAAATTCTGAGGTATCTGGGCACAGCACTTGACAGTCTGTAACAAAGGCTTAAGTATAGGGCTCACAGCACTGGACCACCTAGAACAACGTCTGAGGTATCTAGGGCACAGCACTGGACAGTCTGTAACAAGGCTGAAGTATAGGGCTCACAGCACTGGACCACCTAGAACAAAGTCTGAAGGATCAGGGGTGCAGCACTGGACAACCTATAACGACGGCTAGTCTATCAGGGTCAGTAGTACTGTTCAGCCTATAACGAAGTCTAGGGTAAGAGGAGCACAACACTGAGCAGTCTCTTACAAGGCTCAATTACCAATGCACAGCACTGGTTTGCCTATAAGAATGTCAGAGGTATCTAGGCACATCAATGGATAGCCTATAACAAAGTCTGAGGTGTCTTGGGAATAGCATCGGGCAGTCTATAACAAACACTGAGGTATAAGGGGCACAGCACTGGACAGCCTATAACAAAGTCAGAGGTATCAGGGCACAGCACTGGACAGCCTATAACAAAGGTTGAGATATCTGGGTCACACTACTGTCAGTCTATACCAAAGGCTGGAGGTATCTGGCACAACACTGATAGCCTACAACAAAAGCTAATGTATAATGAGCACAACACTGGCCAACCTGTAACAATGTTCAAGGTATCAGGGTACAGCACTGGACAGTCTGTAACAAAGTCTGATGTATCAGGGCACATCACTGGATAGTCTGTAACAAAAGCTGAGGTATCGGGCACAGCACTGGACAGTCTGTAACAAAGGCTGGGGTATCTGAAGCACAGCACTGGATAGACTGTAACAATGGCTGAGGTATCAGGGCACAGCACTGGATAGTCTGTAACAAAGGCTGAGGTATCAGGGCACAGCACTGGACAGTCTGTAACAAAGGTTGAGGTATCTGAAGCACAGCACTGGATAGTCTGTAAAAGGCTGGGGTATCTGAGGTACAGCACTGGGCAGTCTGTAACAAAGCCTGAGGTATTTCAGGCACAGCAATGGACAGCTTATAACAAAGGCTGAGATATGTGAGGCACAGCACTGACAGCCAGTAAGAAGGATGAGGTATGAGGTCATAGCACTAGACAGTTTATAATAAAGGCTGAGATATCAGTGACAAAGCACTGGACAAGCATTAATAAAGGCTGATGTATCATAGGTACAACAAAGGACTGCTGATAACAAAGGTTGAGGTATTAGAGCAGAACACTGGACAACTGATAACAAAGGTTGAGGTATAAAGAGCCCAGCACTGGAGAATCTGTAACAAAGGCTGAGTTATCTGGGTCACAAACTGGACAGCCTATAACAAAGTCTGAGGCATCAGGACACAGCACTGACAGCTGTGGAATAAAGGCTCAGACATCTGGGGCATAGCACTGATAGTCTGTAACAAAGTAGAAAGTATCAAGGCACAGCACAGGACAGTTTGTAGCAAACGGTGAGGCATTTGAGGCACATCACTGGGCATCCTATAACAAAGGCTGGTGTTTCTGCCTCTGTAGAGAAAGCTACTGTTACCATTTTCTGTTTCTAAAGTAAGGAGTTCTCAGCCATGACAGGGCGGGGTGGGTTGGATGCTCTTGAGTAAGGAGCATTGTGCTGTGTGAGCAGTGTCTCTGGAGGACTCAGACCTACAGATACCCTGAAAGTGTCTATGCTAAGTGGTGGCAGGCATCTGAAGGTTCAAGAAGCTGGTGACACTGACAGGCTGAGTCTGGGAAAGGCCAGTTTTCACATCTGTATTCTATGATAAACATTCTATGGTAAACATTCCATATTTTAAAAGGGGGGTGACTGAGAAAAAGATCGAGGATTTATTTATTTGTTTATTTATTTCATTCTTGGATTAGAAATACCTTTGAGCACAGAGCTCATTCCAAAGGTTCCACTTCAATTAAGGGAAGGGTTACAAAACATACAGAGGAGAACGCATTACAACACAATGTACAGCAAAAACATAAAATATAGTTATTGACACTTCGAATACAGTAATGTTTACATTAGGGCTGTGCGAATACCTTTTCCCGAATATTAGGCGAATATTTGGTATTCGGGTCCTAGGTATTCGGTATTCGTTATTCTGTATTTGGTATTCGCCAGAAAAGATGTTTTTAAGGAAACTTTAAAAGCACATTAACAACACCATTAATCACCCATTAAACCTGGTGTAGCATATACACCTCAATGAGACTTCAACCACCAACGCAGAGCTCTCATTAATGCAACACAAGCTACATGCGGCACACTTGATCCACCACACCACACATATAGCACTCCGAAACGATATCAAGCATTGCATTGGGTCAGCACTGGAGGTGTTCTTGGTCACAGACATGGTAGCCCATGACATGGCATCGGCGATTGAGTGCTTGCAATAATGGCAACTCAATCCTGGTGTATGGAAGGGGCTACTACTGAGGAAGGGTGACTGATGGGGAGGTGGGTGCATATAGCAACAGGACATCACTATATGTGTACGTGTGCGGGGAGCTGGATCCAGCGTGATGGAAGGGAGGAGGAGTTGGCCTGGTGTGGTTGGTGTGGGGCTGCCAAGCTGGCCCCATAGCATGGTTGGTGATTGTCAGTGTAAAGGTGCAAGGGTTCCAGATTCAGGTCTAGACACACTACATTTTTGTGTGCCCGGCCCCAATTTTTTTCTCAGATTTTACCCCCACATGTACCCTCTGAGTTAAGAATTCTTTAGTAGAGGCGTGGGGCAATGCAAAGGCAGCCCACTGCATGAACAATCAAAATTCAAGTCCCTGGCACTGTTTTCCTGTGTGTTGGGGTGTACATCACTGAAATAGATTTTCGGTGATCATTAGTACACAGTGAAGCAAGACAAGATGCAATTCAGTACTTTGCAGCAAATACTGTCACAAAATATTGGATGACTAGAGATTAACTGCCACTGAATTACACTGCTCCTTGCAGCATACTGCAGCACTTTGCAATAATTTTGCAGGCATGGAAAATAATTGAGACTGGTGATGCCACACTGGTAACCGGAATATTTCAGGCATGTGAAATACTTTGGACTGGTGATGCCACACTGGTAACAGGAATATTTCAGGCATGGGAAATACTTGAGATGGGTGATGCCATACTGGTAACCAGAATATTTCAAGCATGGGAAATACTGGAGACTGGAGATGCCATACTGGTAACTGGAATATTTCAGGCACGTGAAATACTGGAGACTGGAGATGCCATACTGGTAAATGGAATATTTCAGGCATGTGAAATACTGGAGACTGGAGATGCCATACTGGTAACTGGAATATTTCAGGCATGTGAAATACTGGAGACTGGAGATGCCATACTCGTAACCATAATATTTTAGTCATGTGAAATACTTGAGACAAGTGATACCATACTCGTAACCGTAATATTTCAGTCATGTGAAATACTGGAGACGCCTAACACTGTTAACTGTCATATTTCAGGCATGGGAAATACTGAGACTGGAGATGCCACACTAACTGCCATATTTTATGCACTCGAAATACTTGAGACTGGTGATGCCACACTGGTAACTGCCATATTTCAGGCATGGGAAACACTGAGACTGGAGATGCCACACTTGTAACTGCCATATTTCAGGCATGGGAAACACTGAGACTGGGTTGCCACACTTGTAACTGCCATATTTCAGGCATGGAAAACACTGAGACTGGAGATGCCACACTTGTAGCTGCCATATTTCAGGCATGAGAAACACTGAGACTGGAGATGCCACACTTGTAACTGCCATATTTCAGGCATGGGAAACACTGAGACTGGTGATGCCACACTTGTAACTGCCATATTTCAGGCATGGAAACACTGAGACTGGAGATGACACACTTGTAGCTGCCATATTTCAGGCATGGGAAACACTGAGACTGGAGATGCCACACTTGTAACTGCCATATTTCAGGCATGGGAAACACTGAGACTGGTGATGCCACACTTGTAACTGCCATATTTCAGGCATGGGAAACACTGAGACTGGAGATGACACACTATTAGCTGCCATATTTTATACGTGAAATACTGGAGACTGGTGATGCCACACTGGTTACTGGCACCTGGAAAGCTGTTTAAGGGATCGATGGAATATGGGTATGAGCAACACAGGGATGAGAGATGTAGCAACACCAGTTGAGGATTTTGTATTGGGAACAGCAATCAATATTTGGGCGGCAGTGTTAGGCATTGGGAACTGCAGGGTATGCTCGTTCAAAAGAATACACCGACAGTGGAAGTAATAAAGAAAAGGGTGCTGGTCACAGATTTGTGTTAGTATGACTTTGAATATGAATGTTAACATGTGCTTATTTGCTAACAGAACAATGATGGTTAACACAGAATGGCTTGTGTATGAGTCAATGCTACAACACACAAATGTTGTAACCAGTACAATACAATTATTTAATGCAACTGTTAGTGGCCATATGTGTACCCAAGGTGAGGTAGATTTATTTTTATAAACATAAGTTGTTCCACATGTGCTGGGTCAAGTGAGGATTGGTGAGGTCTCACCACATCCCCAGCAGTGCTGAACATTGGTTCAGATGGTATGCTGGTAGAGGGAACAGATATATTTAAGGCCAACTGTGCCAAGTGGCGAGATGCTTTCATCCTTTTGATCCAGCACTCCACTGGATTTATGGAGAATGACTCCGAGGCTTATTGAAATAACTGTTCAGCAGATTGGGTGCCGACTGTGGCTGCTGTTCTGTTCTCTTCCACTGCTCAGCCTGTAGTGATGAGCTGAGTTCAACCAACAGTCACCCTTCTTCTCAAGGTTTTCCATACTGCTTTCAGTTTGTGATTCTGAGACTGGCTCATCAATAGGCTACCTGCTGGTTTCATTGACCAAGGATGCAGAAACTCAGTTCTGAGCACATCTGCTTCTGAATGTCTGTAACCCTGTGAGTGGCATTATAAGATGTAGTACCTCACACTTGAAATGTGGATCCAACATAGTGGTAGATATATGCTTTTTATTGGAACAGAGATCAGAAAATCTAATTTCTAGTTCTGTGGTGAGGTTTTCCACAAGCGTATCACTGTCACTAGTGTCTGGTTTGGATCTCTCAGCATTTTCACTGAATCTCCTCATGGCTTTTTAGGATCTGTACAGCAGGAATTACCTGACTTAGCAGTGCAGAATCAGAGCTAAGGTCATGAGTGCTCCTTTCAAATGGGGCTAAAACCTTTACCAAGCCCTCAATCACAGCCCAGTCCTGATGTCCGAGGACTCCCCTATATCAGTTTCCATGCTCATCTCATGAAGGCCCGCTTTTGCTCCAGAAGCCTTTGCAGCATGTAGTAGGTGGAATTCCACCAGCTCTGTACATCCTGGATGAGGTGATGCTCTGGCATTTGAAGATGCTCTTGTAGCTGACGGTTTGTAGCTTTCACAGAGTGATGGAAGTGGCTGCATATGCTTCTGGCTACCTTAACTGTGTGATCTGCCTCTGCTGTGTTTGCCAAAGCCTTTGTCACCACCAAATTTAGTGTATGAGCAAAGCAGCATATCCCTCAAAATTGCCATCTCTAAGTGCTTTTATCATATTTGTGGCATTGTCTGTGACCACAAACCCTACCTGCAAATTGTTGCCATCAATCCATGGGCTCAACATCTCTTACAGGAATGACAGTATGTTTATAGTCCAGTGATCCTTTTCCATAACACTGACATTTAGCAAAGCAGACCTGCAGGGAGAGGGAAAGAGACAGAACCAGCACCAGTACCACCATCACTAGCAGTGACTACCACGTCTGCAACACACCAGTGCTGTCAGTGACATATATGCATGATTTGAATTCATGCTGGTCCATATGTCAGTTGTGCAGTGGAAAACTCCACCAACAGCCTGTGCTAGTAGTCTTGCAACTTCTTTCTCAAATTATGGTAAATGTTGGTACTACAGTCACGTGAAAATGTGGTGGTGATGGTATATTATACCTAAGGTGCAAATGCTGCAGCAGCCTATGAAACCTATGTTTTCCACAATGGAAAATGGCTTCAGATCAAGGCCATCATCTCACCAATTAAATTGGTGATCTGCTGTGCTGTAGGTGTGACGCCTGGTATTTGGTGCAGGCATGGAAGATTTGCATGATGGGTGGAGTCAAAGCGGTACCACATAATTGATTTTGACTTTGAACCCATGGTGAGGTGTTACAATAATGGATTGAGTGAAGAAGGCAGAATGGGTGATGCTCCTGTATGGGGATGCGCTATAAGTGGTGTGAGGGAGTTGAGGCACACTGTCTCGGTAATAGAATCACTAACAATACTTTGTGCATCAACTGGACCAGTACCAGAAGAGGGCTGACAGGCACATGTTGTGGAGGGACGAACAGCTGTGGATCATTGAAGTGCACTGAGATGGTTCATCTTTGATGTTGTTGTGAGATTTGAAAGGTTTTACCATGACTTTAGTACAGTCACACACACAGCCTACTGCCTTTGTTGGATCATCTTTCACAACTCAAAGTACAGCCACACATAATTTTCCTTGCACTGACAGTGGAAGTACAGGCCCCAATAGAGGCGACCATGAGCATGTTTGCCTTTCCCTTATCAGACCTGGGTGCAGTGGATGCAGTTGTTCTCCCCTTTCTTTCTCCCAACAGATGTTGTAAAACTACTTTGTGTATCAGATGGAGTTGAACTTGACACAACTCTTTGAAAGGACTGGGTGGACTGTTTGTTTTTAGGAGGAGGAGGAGGGTGATTCTGACTGGCCTGCTTGCCACGACAAAAGTACTGCATTTTGGTAGCTGCACATTCACGCTTCTCACACAGATATGCCCCATATTCGGCCTCATCACCAAATTCAGCTTAGGTGGGTATCACTGTCAGATGATGTACTTAGCAAGTCTTGAGGCTCTAGTAAACATTCAGAACCAGATGAATGCTCTTCTTGGAATCCTCCACATCAGCAAAATGAAATGTGGTGAGAGGAAACTTGACGAGGCTGAGCAATAGTACATTTGGCAACACAATTGGTGCAGTCGTTGTAACAGTCTCATGGTCAGTACTAGTCACAGTACCCGATGGTCATGGGCACAGCTGGCAAGGTAGTAGCACTGTACAGATAGTCCTGGTGCCAGAATTACAATCAGGAGTTACAGTCGAAGAAATTGGCATCATATTACAGCTAGTTGTAATACTGGCAGCAGTAGTCATGGTGACAGCAGAACACTCAGGACTACTAATGGAAGCAAGGTTGTGGTGACAGTGGCTGTGTAGGAGCACAAACAACAGTGCACACTGTTATGGCAGTGGTGGTGTCAACAGTACAAAAGGATTTTGCTCTGGTTGCTGAAATCACGGCACTGGTGGTGGTGGGGAGACACACTGATAGGTGATGTTGCCTCTATGTGGGCAGTTGTGTGAATAGTACTACCACTAGTAGTGGGGGTGGGTTCTTGTTCTTGTATAACTGGAGATGTCAGCTGTAAAGCCTCCTACTTTTACAAAATGATGGTGCTGCAAATGCAGTATTAGTAATAGTAGTGCAGCATTGAAGTTATAGTAGTACTAGTACTACCCCCAATCTTACTGACACCAGAACCTAGAAGGCTTATCAGGGGAAAAACTATTTTAGAGCTGAATACAAACAGACCTTCTGTCACCCTGTTCCTCACCACTTACAACTGGTGGTGAAGATGACTTGCTTGGGCTGGACCATGCATGTTACGGATTGATGAGACACGGTCCGTAATACTGTGTATATTATTTGTGATTAGTGTCTTTGTTTATGTTGGTGCTTCTTGCAGAAAACAACAATAGCAACACCGCATATGTAGCAGCTAATAAAGTCAAGCTGATACTAGAAAGAGATGGAGTCAGAAAACAACTTCTTGATGCGGTGTCAGTTGTGCAGTCATACAGTACAGCAATTCAAGCTTTGAAGGTGCGCCAAACAACTTACAACAAACAGAACCCAGTGAGTCACCTGACACACACAGAAATACTAAAAGCAGTTCACAGAAAATTTCGTGTACACACTCACAGTAGTGCACACACGGGCGAACACACAAAAAGAAAAACTCCACATGCACAGGAGGCCACTCAGGTGCAGTGAGCTGTGGAGGAGAAGTCACCTGCGACACCCTCCTTACTCAGTTGTACAGGAACTGAGCCAAGAACCAGACTACAGACAGCAACAATTCAATGGTCCAAGCCTGACCCAGTGAGAAAAAATAGGCTGCTTTATATTAGCTTGCTTGGCTAATAGCTTGGCAGAAGACACGAGGAGAAAAGGACTGCTGTGTGACTGAACTCTCTGCTGGGACTATATTGGCCCCTTCCCTCCCCTCCACCCAAAGTTAGTTTTATTTTATAGGCACAAGATTTGACTGACAACAGGAACTTCCTGTTTAGGGCAGAAAGTGAGTGATCACGGAACCGCCAAGGACCCACCATCCTAGAAGGGCAAGAGTAGCCTCCGCCCCCTCTAGCTGCTGGAGGTCTGCCTCTGAACAAGTAAGTGGTCTACTGAGAAATATAGGATATTCTTGTCTCAGAACAGGACAATCAGGAGCTTAAAGGGCACACAGGCAGAAAGTAAGAGAGAGAGAAAAAAAAAAGAGGAAAGAGTAAGGATTGCAAACAGTTAAGGGGCCAGAGATAAGACATGATTGGAGTGGTGCAGTGCAGTGGCTGTGAGCAGCAGTCTTCCGGGAGATGTTCTGGAGGATGCGGTGTTGTCCCATCTGCAGGCACCTCTGGGCTGAGGAGGAGGTTGCTCATCTCCAGGCTGAGTTGGCCAGGATTTGTGGGACCTCCTTTCCATCCAGGGACCACCAGTGCCACTGCTGTTGCCTCAGAGGTTGCCAAGAAAGAGGGCGGTTGGACCACAGTGGGCTCAGGGAGGGTGAGGGGTGGAACAGAGGCACATCCCTCCAGTTGCCTCTCCACAATTCCTATGCAATTCTGGCAAAGTGTGGTTCCTCTATGGAGGCACCACATAAGACACCAAGGAGGATGCTGGGAACCTCCACAAAGGAGACCCACAGGAGGGTGGTAGGGGACCCTGCAGGGAAGGAAACAACTCCTGGTGGGGACTCCATTATTAGGAAGGTAGAACTGGGCAAGGAAGGGAGGAGGTAAGGTGCCTGCCTGGCGCCATGGCTAGAGGGACAGGGAGCGAATTCTCAGGATTGCCAGAGCAGCTGCACAGGGAGGGAGCTGGATGTCATTGTCCACCTAGGGACAAATGACCTGGCTAAGAAAGGGATTAGAGAAGTGCAGGAAGAGTTTGTGGAATTGGGGAGGCCTTAGTCAAGTAGCTCGCACGGGTAACCTTCTCGAGGTGCTACCAATCTATGGCATAGGAGAGGCTAGGGTGTTCACTACCATAGGATTCAATCAGTGGTTGAAAAACTGGTGTGGAGCTCAGGTATTTGGCTTCATTGGGGACTGGGGTCCACCTGGAGTGATGAAGCCTATACTGGCATGATGGCTGCATCTGTCTGGGAGGGAACCAGGATCCTAGGTGATAGGTTTAAATGCTTCATTGGCAAGCTTTAAACCAGCCAAGGGGAAGGCACTGGAAAGGAGCAGGAAACCTAGCCCCCCAAAACAATCACTGTAGTAGGTGGCAAACACCAACATGGTGGTGTCGATAGGAGAAGGGCAGGGTAAATGGAGAAAGTGACAAAGGCAAGAAGGACAGGGATGGGGAAAAGGGATAAGGCCATCAGGAAATGGAGGGTAATGAGTACCAATGCCGTAGTCTGGGCAACAAGCTCCCTGAGCTGGTGGCCTTAATGGAAGAGGATGCCTGGATATCGTAGCAGTCACAGAAACATGGTACACAGAGAACCATGAGTGGGATGTTAACATACTGGGGTACATAACCTACAGGAGACAGGCAGGGAGAAGAGGGGAGGAGTAGCTCTCTATTAAAGGAAGAGATAAAGCAACTGAACAAAAGAGTAAACAGGAAGGAGAGGAGGCACTGTGGGTCACCTTGGAGACTGGAAAGGCACCACAATCCGCACAGGGTTGTGTACAGACCCCATGTCAGGGGAAGGAATGGACAAGGATATGATGGAAGGCATTCTTAGAATGGCAGAGAAAGGAGATACTGTTGATGGGAGACCTGAATATGCCAGATGTTACCTGGCACATTTGCTGCAGCCACATCCAAGACAGGGCCATTCTTGATGCCCTACAGGTGGCAGGCATTAGACAGCTAGTTTCGAACCCACTCGTGAGGGAGCAATCTTAGACCTCGTACTCTCAAATGGGGAAGTGAAAGGATCTCAGATCTAGAAGTGGGTTGCCATCTGGGGACAAGTGACCATCAAACAGTGTGGTTCACGTTAAACTCAGCTACAGAGTCAAGCCATACAAAAGTGAGGGTACTGGACTTTAGGAGGGCTGACTTTGGCAAGATGGGAGAGTGCCTCAGAAAAGCACTAGCAAACAGGCTAGAAGGAGGTGTGGAGCAACAATGGGGAATTATTAAAACTGCCATCACAGAGGCAACAAGCCTTTGTGTGAAGCAAATAAACAAATCAAAACGAAAGAAAAGCCACTATGGTTCTCAAGAGAGGTGGCTGATGAAAGTCAGGAAGAAAAGATAGCATTCCAGAAGCATAAGGAAACACAGAAGGAGCAGCACAGAGAGCTGTACCAGTTAAGGCAGAAAGAAGCAGGGAGGGAAGTCAGAATAGCAAAGGCCCAAACTGAGGAAAAGATAGCCAACTCAGTTAAGAAGGGGATAAAACCTTTTATAGGTACATCAGCGAGTGAGAAAGACAAAAGGAGGATAGTGAGGCTGAATGGAATGAACGGTGGGTGGGCAGAGGGGACAGTGAAAAAGCAGGAATACTGAATGAAAATTTCTGCTCAGTATTCACAAGAGGAGGAAGTGCTAATCCAATTAACAGAAGCACTCTTGATAGGAGGTCGATCCCAGTCCTTTCACAGAAGAAAGGGTTCTGCAAGAACTCCTAAAACTGAAGGTGGACAAAGCAATGGGTCCTGATGAATTCACCCCAGAATTCTAAAAGAATTAAGGAAGGAACTAGTGAAACCAATGGCTACTCTTTTAATAAATCATGGGAGGATGGTGTGGTACCCGAGGATTGGAGGAAGGCGGATGTGATTCCCTTCACAAAAGTGGGACCAAGACAGAGGCAGGAAACTACAGACCTGTCAGTCTGACCTTTGTGGTAGGGAAAGTGATGGAGTCACTTCTGAAGGAAAGAATAGTTGAGTACTTAGAAGTCAGTGGAGCACAGGATCCAAGGCAGCATGGGTTCACAGCGGGAAGGTCATGTCAGGCGAATCTAATAGATTTCTTTGACTGGGTGACCAAAGTAGTAGTCAGGGAGGGCTGTGGACATGGCCTACCTAGACTTTAGAAGGCATTTGACACAGTCCCACACAAAGATTATTAGTCAAATTAACCAGCCTGGGAGTGGGTCCCAGGTGGTAGCCTGATTAAAACACTGGCTGGACAACAGGACACAGAAGGTAATTGTAGATGGAGTCCACTCTGAAGAAAGGGCAGTTACTAGTGGGTACCGTGAGGTTCAGTATTGGGTCCAGTTCTTTTAATGTCTTCATCAGTGACATTGCAGAGGGACTGGAAGGAAAAGTATGCCTTTTGCAAATGACACAAAGATCTGCAACAGGGTTGATACACAAGGAGGCATGGAAAGGATGAAAAGGGACTTGGCAAGGTTGGAGGAATGGTCAGACGATGGCAGCTAGGATTCAATGCAAAAGTGCAAAATAATGCAACTGGGAAACAAGAACCCAGGGAAGAATACACAATGGTGGGGAGGTAGTAACAACAACAAAACAGGAAAGGGACCTGAGGGTAATCATATCAGATGACCCTAAGGTTAGCAAGCAATGTGAGAAGGCAGTAGGGAGGCCGGAGTATACTGGGATGTATAGGGAGAGGCATCAGCAGCAGAAAACAGGAAGTTGTTATCCTCTGTACAGACAGTTGGTGAGACCCCATCTGGAATACTGTGTCCAGTTCTGGAGACCCCATCTCATAAGAACATAGACAGGATAAGGCAGTCCAGAAGAGGCAACTAAAATGGTGCAGGGTCTGCAAGAGAAGCCGTATGAGGAGAGACTAAAGGAGCTTAATATGTATACCCTTGAGGAAAGAAGGGAGGGGACATGATAGAAACTTTCAAGTACCTCAAGGAATCAACAAAGTCCAAGAGGGTAGCATCTTTCAGAAAAAGAGACTTGCAAGAACAAGGGACACAATTTAAAGTTAGAAGGAGGCGGTTCAGGGGCAATGTGAGGAAGTATTATTTCACAGAGAGGGTAGTGGATGCATGGAACAGCCTTCCTGAGGAAGTTGTGGGGTCTAAATCTGGGAAATTCAAGAATGCATGGGACAGACATAAGGCAATTCTTGTGGGGGCAGGAAGATATAGGCTGTTGGTTAACTAGGATCTGCGGCCCTATCCTGTAGGTAGGAAATGTGCAGACTAGATGGGCCTATGGTCCTTATCTGCCATCAAAGTCTATGTTTCTATGTTTCTATGTTATATATCACAAAAAAAATGCATGCAGACAACCGTGCATGCACTTGCAGGACACAGATTACAAGAAGAACAATACAAGCGACACACGGATGATGTATGCGCTGCGGTAAGCTGCAAATGTGACAGGAATCAGGATGACAATCACACCTCACTTATGCGGGAACTGGAGCCCGAACCTGATTACAGCAAAATACCAATTTGCTTCACAAGAGAAATAGAAAATACCACAGGGGCTGTGTGTGGATTTGGAACAAAAGCTAAGCAAGCACAGCAGTGGGGATGGGGCAGTCAGCAAAGCTTGAGCCACTCACTGCTACTGAGTCCAGTAACAGTTACCTGCTACAGTACATGCAAAAGCCAAACTGGACTTTGTTGATAAAAAAATCCTGATAAGAACTAATGGCTCTTAAGCAAAAGTCAAACCACACTGCTTCAGCTGAGCTGTGAAACTGTAAGCAGTGGGGAGGAATCAGCATGCAGCAGCACACACACAGATTCACTCACACAGACTCTCCTTTTCCTTGAAACTGAGCCCAGTTTCAAGGATAGAATCAACAAACTGTAGTCAGATGCAGTTACAGGGTGATCAGATGTAAAACTGGATCACACACAAAACATTTTTAAACAGTTATAAAAGTTACAAGTGGTAAATAAACAGAGCTAGCTCTCTGAGAAACAACTGTCTCCTCTCATCTACACACTCAGAGTGAGGAGTTCACATGGTGCTCCTGGCTCTGAGCTCCAAACACACCTCTGATTGTGCAGTGAAGCTCTGTGAGATTTTGAAATCTCACCACCGAATAGTATGTCCCGAATAGTAGCCGATTAGTGAACTACTGAATGTCCATCCAAATATTCGGCAAGCTTACTATTCAGTGTATTCGAAATACTATTCGACCATGCACAGCCCTAGTTTACATAAGAGGAGGTATGACCAGGCATAGTGGGAGGTGGTGTAAATTAGAGGTAGAGATAGGTAGGAGGGCAGAGAGGTGTAAGGTTGCAGCCACATGGCATTGTCATTGAATGAGGAGAGGTGGGGGAATTATGGGGAGGCGGAGACTGGGGTGTACAGGGGATGGGACTGGGGAATGGAAGTAGGGTAGAAAAGAGGCAGCAGTCTGAAAGTAGAGAGGAGGGGAAGGAGAGAGGGAAAGGGGTGAGAGGGAAGGAGGAGACACCTGAAAAGAGGCGGCCAGAGCCAAAATCATTGAAGTGGTTATTAACTGAGGCAGTCACAGTGCTTTGCTCAATGATGTGCTGGTGCAAGAGACACTTAAAATGGGCAACGAAGGAACTGTTAATCAGCTGATGGCCCAGTCCATTGAACCAGTTAGGGCTTTGTAGATGAAGGATTGCTGGCACTGGTGGTCCAAACCCTGGATACAAGAAAAATTCAGTGTCAGAGGTCCGTGTGCATCGAGACATATACATTTTTGGACCCCCATGTTAACACGCTTTTTAACACCTGTCTCGAACATAAGTACATACCCCTTCATGGACAAAAAACATCATCGTGCCCATTCACAAAAAGGTTCATTTATGATCCCCTAATTTCTGACCAATTAATTAGCCTCTTGGACATTAGTTCAAAGATTTTTGCCAAGTTAAGATTAGGAAAATTCCAAACATGGATTTCTTTTTTTTTTTTTAAATTCCAAATTTTATTGTGAGCAAATCTCATATCGGATACACTGTACATAGGAACAGACACACACCTTTTATACTATCATATCAATTGGCAAATTCAAATCAAGTCACCGATTTTCTCCCCCACCCCACATTAACAGAACCACCCCTCCTTAAACTAACTCACCCCTCACTACCTCAAACCCTAGAGAAGATCTGCTCACCCACCTTTATCCCACCTCCTACTTGATTCTGTCTGGCTACGCCTAGAGAAGGTATAACGCTTGGAAGCAGCACCAAGTCCTTTCAAATGTATGAAACCTATTATCCCTTCCCGCCCAATTTCTCCATATTTAAATTAAACAACATTTCCTGCAGCCATTCCGTATACGTGATTGGTGAGTCAGTCATCAGTTTAGCAAAACTACCTTTTGAGAGAGCATGAAATCAGGGCCATGTAAAATCTACGCTCTCTAAACATGATACCAGAGTAATCCCCTATCAGGCATATATCAGGGTGAAATACTGGTCAATACCCAACAGACAGTCCGCTCTCTGCCTAATCTGCATCCACAGCTGTTTTATTAGTGGCAATCCCAAAAATGTGATACAAATCACCCACTGCCTGATGACACGAAAACAATTTTGATCTGACCTACTACCCACCTTAAATAGTTTGGAAGGGTCCAGAATAAATTATTCAAAAGTGAAACTGCATTACCCTCAGCCTATCCTGTCTGACATACCTGTACATCTGCCTCCAAACAGCTTCCCAGTCCCGCTCCTGTTCCCCAAACAATTAATCCAATATCTGGGCTTATGGTCCAAATCAACCAAAACTTGGTCGAAGTCTCTTATATACTCTAGAGACAGCGTCACGCTCACACAACTGCTAATGACTCAAACCAATTCCAATCCCACGCCCATCCGGAGATTGGACCCCACTTGCAGTAAATGAGTCACCTGGTATAATTTAAAGACCTTCTTATCATCAATATTATACTTTGCCAGGATCGCCTAACTGGGAGTACACGACCATTTTCCATTAAGTCCTCAATTCGCAATCCTTCCAGCTGGGAATCCATCTACCAAAAATCATTTTCCCCAATTTGCAGGTTCGATTTTGACATACCGGTTGATGCTTGTCCTGTCCGGGACATAACCAAACTTACTGCAAATCTACCTATGTATACATAAAAATTTAACTATTGGATTAGTAATCCAGCCTAGGGGCAGTCTCCTAGGAGTGGAATAAAGCAACGCAACCGGGTCAACTCCTGCCTCCTGATCGCTTCTATCTCTAGCCTTAACCACGAGGGAACATAAGGCAAAGAGTCAAGTTTTCTGTCAGGAACCACCCATCTCAAATATTTACAAGGCTACTTGCCCAATAATATAGCCCAAAATGTGGGAGTCTCAGACCGCTCTCTCCCTGGGGCCGCCAACTTACCATAAGCCCTCACAGGTCGCTTCCCTTTCAGATAAAGTCAGAAATTAACAAGTGCAATTCACTAAACCAGCTTAGGGGTAGAAAAGCATTAAGCATATTGAGTGGGTAGAAAATCCTAGGCAGGATATTCATTTTAACTATGCTAATCCATCCCCAGAGAGATAGCGGCAATCCACTCCCACCTCTGCAAATCCTGCTTAATAATATTCCTAGTAGCGTTCAAATTAAGATTGACTAATTTCTGTTCCGATCTAGCCAGGTAAATACCCAGGTACTTCAGCCTATCACGGTGTCCACTGCATACCCATTTCCAACACCTCTGACCTATGCACTCTCATATTCAGCGGAAGAATTTGGGTTTTCCCCATTAATCCTGTAATTAGACAGTCTGCTATACTCTCCCATAATTTCCAGCACCCATCAGTTGAGCTATTTGGCTGAGCAACATGCAACAAGATGTCATCCGCATCGCGAAGACTTTGAGCTCGTGTAACCCGACTCTAATGCCCATAATCCTGGGTCTAATCTCACTCTGGTGAGAAGGCTCCAGATACAAATTAAATAAGAGGCGACAGGGGCAACCCTGCCTGGTACCAGAATTAGCGAGAAACTTGCAGAAATACCCGTTACAGTATATTTTGGCTCTTGGATCGTGTACAAAGCAAACACATATTTGATAAATTGGGCGGAAGACCGAATTTTCCATGGTAATAGCTAAAAACTTCCAGTCCACTCTGTCAAATGCCTTCTCCGCATCCACCGACACCAACACACAGGAATTTACTATCCTTGGAAACGGAGAAGACATGAGACAGTTTCCTCAGATGGTCAAACGCCAGTCTACCCTTCATAAATCCCACCTGGTCGTGATGAATTAACTTGGGCATGACCCTGGACAACCTAGAGGCCAAAATCTTCGCCAGAATCTTGATGTCATAATTAATCAGGAAATAGGTCTATAACTGTAACTTTATCTAACTCCTTCCCTTCTTCGGAATAAGTACTATCAAGGCTTGAATAAATAACCATCTACTTTGTCCAGGGTCAAAATACTTTGAAATAGTCTTTTTAACCGGGACATAACAAAATCATAAAGTTTTGTAAAATTAGGAGTAAACCCGTCTGGTCTGGGAGCTTTATCATTGGGAAGCATTTTAATTGCCTCCAGAATCTCCGCTTCAGAGATGGGAACTAAAAGCTCCTGCCTTTGACCTTCTGATACCTGGGGGAGATTACAAGCGGATAAAGTCCTCTATTTCTTGCCTACTAGGCCCAGGGTCATTGGGCTGTATAAGGCCTTATAGTAATCTTCAAATTCCCTAACAATTTCAGATGGGTGAAGTCTTAACCGACCCATCAACACTAGACTTGATACTCTGAACTATTCTAGATGCCTCCACAGCCCTTAGCCTCAAAGCTAAAAGCCTACCTGATTTCTCTCCCTGGTTCAAATACGGGCCTTAGTTTTCAGAATCGCATATTCTGCCCTTTCTCCCAGGATCCCCTCATACTCGTGACGCAGCTTGATTAGAAGCTCCTAGTCCCTCTGGCGTATTCATTGACAGATCCTTCTCTATATCCCTGATTCGTGACAGCAAGATCTAACCTTTTCCTCCCTCTTCCTCTTTCTTTCCACGCCAACCAGTGAACTCTCCCTTAACACACACTTTAAGGCACACCACCATAAATCTCCCCTCATGGTTAAATGACTATTCTCCCTCTCATACTGTTCAATCCGACATCCAACATACCCCTAGTATCTGCAGAACATAGTAACTGATTATTCAACTTCAAATAGTCTGTCTAGGGGTATTAGCAGTCAGGCTGAGGAACAAAGGACCATGGAATGATCGAAAAGATCCCAGGTACAATTTTACAATACACCAGGCCAGACAACAACCCTCTACTCACTAGGAAATAATCTATCCTAGATCTAGACTTTTGAACCTCTGATAAAAAGTGTATTCCCTACCTGAAGGGTTCAAAACCCTCCATGGGTCACATAATCCCAAATTATCAACCAGATCCTAATAGCTCTCTGAGCAGGCGATAGACCTTTAACTCTCTTACTATCCTTATCCAGATCTGGAGTGAGCAGCAAGTTCAGTCCCCTCCCAGACTATCGGAAGCTGATGAAACTGACTTAAGATATTTAATAAAACCACAAAAACCCAGGAGAGTCTGCGTTGGGCCGTAAATACTTCCAGCACTATTCTTGTTTGGTTTAAAGCCCTACAATTATTATATAGCGGCCTTCTGGATCACAAATTCTTTCTCACACACAAGCATACATTCCTGTGGAACAAGAAACTACCCTCTACCACTGTACTAAATCCAGCCCCAAATATTTGACCAACAAACTGACATCTCAGTGTTTTCAACTCTTTATCAAGCAAATGTGTTTCTTATAAACAAATTATCTGACCCTTTGATAACTGTAAGTGTTTTAATATTTTATACCTCTTTATTTTTGCCTGACTTCCTTGACATTCCATGTACAAAACTCAAAGGGCTACCCATATTCCAGGAACTCCTCCACCTCCTTCCATTCCCTTCTCGGCGACACCAGACAGCATAACAGGACAACCTATTGGGTGGGCAGATCTTCCCAAGCCTATCTTCTCTAACCCCATACAAATACCCCTCCTCCCTCCTGTCTAGCCCTCGAGTAACCCCAACTGCAATCCAACTACATACCGTTACTATTAACACAACCAGAATTTCCCCCAATGCCCCTCCCACACCCCCTCCCCCACCCAAAACATTTTGGTCCACGACGTCCATAGCTCCACCAGCTAGCCCTTCCCTCCAGTCCCCCGCAACCTCCTCTACATCTTATCCATTCTAACTGCAACCTCTCTTAAAACCTATATTCCCAACAGCCTTCCAAACATGGCATAAACCAGGCATTTATTCCACAGAAGAAGAAAACCCCCTCACAAAATTAAGACCCCGCCCCACACACCCCCTACTATATCATTTATCCCAAAAGCAGAAGAGCAAACAGTTGAACAGTATACATCCCTACAATTCCTATGGAAACTACACATTATCTGTAAAAAAAAAAAAAAAAGAGGATGAAAGAAAAAAGGCTCTCATCTGTAAGGATTTCAACTGAAATAGTCTGTGGCTCCATAAACTGAGTATAGTCCACCTAGAGCATTTCCAATGTCCAATTCCAAAAGAAAAAGATATCCATTCAGGCAACTCAGGTCCCAAAAAAGAAAAACTCATGTCTTGGGTCATCCCCAATTTAAGTTCCATCAGACCGTAACCTAAAATAGCAGCTTAAAATGTCCTGGACCCAGATAGGCACTTCCAGACCTTCCTCTCCACGAGATATCCACAGCCATCCAGACAAGACCAGAAAACATCCGTCCTCCAAAATAGCGTAGATGCACTCAAACCAGTACAAGCTGCAGAAAAAAAAAGCAGTTCGCCCCTCTGTATAACTGGCACGGTCTGGAGTTTCTGTATGTTCCATTACGTAGGGTCCCCCGCATTAAAGAGATATCTCCAATTAAGACCGCTAAGAGCCCTTTGCTTTCCGCTGACTACTGTGCGGGGTTCAAAACCCCATCCCCAACTATCGAGGAGGAACTTTTACATTGCATAAGTCCAGGGTCCATATACAATGATCGCCACACATCCTCCTCGTACTAAACTCAAAAAAGGTAACTGCAATCCAGTCCGGTTCACTGATCCCTGCCCAACTAGAGAACAGACATCCTTACAAAGCGAGCAGACAAAGACCAAATGCAGACAGGCTCACACCCTGCAGAGACCCAAAGGGCTATTTGAAGAGCTCTGGGAGGGCAGTCGCCAAACTTTTACTTGCAACAGAAGCGTCTTCAAAAGTGGACCATTGACCGACCAGCAACACCTGCAGTTTAGCTGGGTAAAGCACCTTAAACCTAATTCCAGCCAGAATCAACTTGGACACGATCGGGTGGTATTCTGCCCGCCTCTCTCTCACAGCCACGGGTAGATCTTGGGTGATCTAATGGGGGTCCCTTTCCACTTCAGTTCCTGGTCTCCTTAGCCTTCGTAACCACAAATTGGCCGTTCTTGATAGTTCAGGAACGGGCTATGAACAGCGGCGGGGCACCCGATGCTGGAACTGCATGCAGCGCCCGATGGGCTCGCTCAATTATGAAATTTTCTCGAAGAGGCGTCGGGCCTACCAGATCTTTGAAAACTCCTGGGCAAATCGAATCGGATCGGCTCCTCCTCACGCTCTGGTAAGCCGATAACCACCACATTGTTCCTCCGGCTCCGACCCTCTAGGTCTTGATCTTCATCTCCATCCTAGCAATCTTGTGCCTCAAATTTGTTAACTCTGGCTCCTGTTTTAAAATCTTTTCTCAAGTGAGAAACCTTCGCTTCAGTGTCCCCTGTCGAGAGAGAGATCCTCCAAGGCCAGTGTGACCGCTTTCAGCTCCTCGGTCACAGTGCCAAACTCTGCTGCGAAAGGACTTGAACTCGGCCAGAAACTGCATGAGGTCAGGGGCTCATTTTCTGGAAGGTGCTGTCGCCCTCCGTCGCGACTCTCGCTTTCTTGGCTGGGCTTAGCCGGAGAGACAGGCGGCGGTGTCGGGCGGCTTCTTCGCATTTCAATCTCCATTTATTCACAAATCTCCACCAAGGATATACCGATAACATGTAACACCTGCTGAAACCCAACTGATATCACTAGATCCTCCAATATTAGGATAAATTAAACTTTAATGCCAATAGGAGGCTGGAGGTGAAGGCTCAAGCTGCTTTCACAGAGCTGGCATCCGTGACTCCCCAAACATGGATTTCTACCAACAGTCCGATATCCATATATCAGGCAGAGTTTCAGAAGGAACATTCAACCAATAGATAGTATTTTTGTGTAGCTCACTTAATTGAAAAATATATTTGGGTCAGAAAAATGAGATTGTTTTCCTTATTTATAGACTTTACTTCCACTTTTGATTCCGTTAATAGAGAACTCTCATGGACAATATTAATCAAAAGAGGTATCAATAATAATTAGCTCCTGTTTATTTACTTACTGAACACTTGTACCGCTATAATATATGACAATAAAGGTAACATATCAGAGTTTTTTTAACACCAGTAAGAGTGTTAAACAGGGATGCATACTGCACTTTTGTTATTTAATATCTATATAGATTTTCTATTATTCTTTAACGACACTAACCAATTGGACCCTCCACTAAACAATAACAAACCGTGCCATGCATTGGCTTATACCAATTATGTTGTTCTGTTTGCCTTGACACCCAAAGGCCTGAAAAGAAAGATGGATATCTTTCACAAAAAGCTTTAGTCCTTGACCTAAAAATCAGCTTAAAGAAAATGAAAATAATGGTGTTTGGCAAAAATCATCTGCTAAATTTTTCTTGAATGAAGAAGAGGATGAGATATCCACAGAATACACCTACTTAGAAATCAAGTTAACAGGAAAGGACACATGATCGCTGCCTGAACAGACATCTCAGCCTGCTCCACGCCACTCCTTTAAAAACTCAACTTTTCAATAATTTTTCGGTACATTTCTGTTACAAACTGGCATACCTTATTTTTAACACCCTGCCTAGAACATGTGAGCCAGAAAACATGCATAATGGAGACCATAATGTGAGAGAGTCTACCTAGACATACCCCACCAACTACTCTGAGCCTGGACAAGACAGCGAAGAGTTCGGCTAACTCCTGTGAGGGCATCACTAAAGCAAGCTCCCAGGCCGCTCTGAGGAGAAATTTGAGGGAATATCCCCTGAAAGCAACCTTTGATACTTTGGCAAGCTGTGTTCAATTGATTACCTCTCGCTGGCACTATTAACAGTGCACATTGGACAATGAATCATGTATTTCATCCCTCGATGACTGGAGGGCGAGGACAGACCCGATCTAACCCTGTTCCGACATCGAATTAAGGCAATGGAAGCTAAAATGGAGGACCTCAAAGGGAGATCAAGGAGAAACAATTTAATAATCTTGGGTCTCCCAGAAGGAGGAAGGAACATCACCCATTTTATTTATACAAACATTGTGCAACAAACTTGCAGGTCCCTCCCCAATGGTCCAGAGTATATAATCAAATGGGCCCATCGATCTCTAAGGCCTGTACCTCTGCCTGGAGCTCCTCAAGTGACCTATTATCTTCCACCTATTAAATTTCCAGGATAAACAGCATATTTTAAGTAAAATCTGGGAATTAAGTGAGCTGTTTTGGGAAGACCGGAGGATTCGTCTAACCCAGGACTTGCCCAGTGTGGCAGAAGAGGACCGATTTCAATCCGGTGGTAATGAAACTGATTGCTGTGGGGATCCGCTTCAGGATGAGATACCCAGCAACATTATAGGTCTCCACCATGAAGACTGGCATAGTTTTGAATCCACCGACCATGCTGCTGCGGGGCTGAAAAGTTGTATACTGATCTTTTCAAATGAAGGAACAGCAGGAGGTATGCTCAGATGCTTGACTGTGTTACTGCTATTTTGAGCAGCTGTGAATGCGTGCGCCATGCACTGAACCAGTTTACCACTGAAAGGAGGGCATTTAGTCATCGGTTGCACAATTTTACCTGTGAAACTTTAATTCATTTGTATGCACTATAATTGCTTCTTAGTCCAGATATTACTGTCCTGCCCCCTGCTTTGCTTGGTTTTGTTTATCAGAAGCTTTTATGGATCATTTACTGGAGCTGCTACACCAGTTTTATGCACCATAAACCTTCCCTCTGGAACTTATAACATCTACTGCGACTCTGGGACTCTAGGTTCTGAGGAATGATAAACTGGACTGTTACCAGAGAGGCCTAAATTGCTCTGATATTCAGTTGGTCTATAGATATATTAGCCTCGGCACTCTGCAACTTAGGAGAATCCACATAGTTTATGCCCTTGACTACTGCGATGTTCTGATGCTCAGAAGTTCATCTGGTTCACTGATTTGGCAATGCTTTGTTTAAAGACATAATGGACAACTTTTATTCAGTACTGGTTGGATTTCTGTTTTGGGGACTTGTTTTATTTGACTGTGCCCGCTGTATGGCATTATGTATAGAGTGACCTATCCCACTAAGAGACAGTGTGAGACTTATATTTCCAGGTATCGCTGCGCAAAATTTTTGTTTTTCGCCACTAGGATGAAGGTTAAATATTGCATGAACAGAATGCTGTATTTTCATGATTTCTTTTAATTGTGGACTCTGGGCAGTGTTCGATACACTTATTTCCATGCACCGATTTAGTCACTTCTGTCCTCAGGACATTGTCTGGCCATAGGTTCAAACCTGAACCAGAGCCCCCCTTTTTTCTGAACATATAAGATTTTCAAGATGATAAATCGTTTTATAGTACATAGTATGTATTTTTACTTATTGTTGTTCATTGGGCTAATCCCACTAGTATGCTGTCAAGCTGAAGGGTTGTTACCTGATTGGGAGTGAGGCGGGGAAGGGAATTTTTATTTACTATTTAAGGGAATGATATCACTGCAGTCCAGCTCAATATACAGAATTGTCACTGGGGCCAAACTGTGGCAGTTTGAACTGTTTTGAGGGAGGGAACATTTTGGTGTGGGATGTATTTTGCGGGGAGGGTGAGGGTTGGGGGTTGGGGTGGGAAACAATACCATATCACTTGTTTACTTGGGTATATATAAGGCTGCGATACCTTGGGACCATTCATAACATGTGGAAACAGCATGAATACGTATCTTGGAATATTAAAAGGGCATGGTCTAAGTAAGCAGCATCAGATATTACAAGATCTGCAGCTATTACAATGTCAAACAGCTTTCCTCCAAGAGACACATCTCTTGGTGTCCAAAATCTTCTTGCCGGCGCAATGGGTAGGTCACAGTTTTACTGTTGGGAACTCCACTAGTCAAAGGGAGTAGCTATTCTTCTCTTCAGAGGAGTAAACTTCCAGGTTCTCATGGTCATTGAAGACCCTGAGGGCAGGTACCTGCTGGTACATGGTAGTTTGGACTACACAGAATTGCTTCTGGGATGTATTTATGGTCCCAATATCCCAACACCAGAGTTTTTCTTGGGTTTGGTTAATTTGTTTTCCTGATTTGTCCACCTACCCTTCATTATAGCTGTGGATTGGAATATTACTATTACCCTGATTTGGACAGGTCAAATGGTCACGTTACTAGACCCTCCCCCACAGCAAGTCTCACAATAATTTATAACTATGGGAGGCCTCTGTGATCCATGGAGAATACTCCACTCCATGGATCATAAATATACTTCTATTCCACAGTCCACAAATCCTCCTCATGGATCGATTATTTTCTAGTTAGTATTGAAGCACTATCAGCTATCTCGGACACTGGAATTGCATCGAGGTGCTCAGACCACTCTCAGGCTGGCTCATATACAACCCCGTCCAAATGTCAGGCCCGATAAGGTTTGGAAATTAAACACTCAACTGCTCAAAGACCCCTTGGTCATAGATAAGTTGCAATCACTAATTAAGGGTTTTGGCAGACTAATTTATACTCTATTACTGAAGCAGACAAAATGTGGTGCACAGTCAAATGTGTACTCAGGGAGAATGCATAAGAATCGCATCTATTAGGAAAAGAAGAAGCCTCTCTTGCACCCTCTTAGTACAGATTGAAGCTTTAGAATCCAGTTCAAATTTAGAGACCTCAGAGCGAACAGATGGAGCTAACCAAACTTGACACCAATATGCTGACTTACTCCAGGAAAAATCTGAATACGCACTCCTAAAAACACATTCTCGTATTTAGATCACGAGCACAAAGCAGGCCACTTTTGGCCCTGTGACTTAGGCAGCAAGAGGCCTCACGTTTGGTGAGGGCTATCGCCTCTCAATCAGACTGCACCCTTAAAACTTTCCCAGAGGAGCTTGCCCAAGAGTTTGACAGCTTTTATTCACAGTTATATAGCCTGCCTTCAAACACTCCCCTCAAGTCTGATATCCAAGACTATCTGAAGGCCATCCCACTATTGCAGCTACTGCCTGAACAACAACATCTTTTGCCTGCCCAATAATGGACCAAGAAATCCTGGTAGCCATCCAATCTCTAGCATCCAATAAATCTCTGGGGCCAGATGGGTTTCTCTCAAATTTTACAAGTCTCTGGTCAAGGAATTGACTCCTATATTAGCTCAACTTTTCTCCTACATGTGTGAAAAGGTATATCTGACTCCTCCTTTTGATGGCCCTTATTATTGTTTTACCTAAACCCAATAAACCCTTGGATAATGTAACAAGTTATAGTCCCATATCACTAATGAACTGTGACATGAACATTTTGCCAAAGTATTATCCTCTAGGTTTATACAAGTCTGGGAAGGTCTAATAGGGCCGAGAAGTAGTCTTTATGAGAAGAGGGTCCTCTATGGACCACTTAGTAAACTAGAGCATGTCTTCTCCTTGTCCAGAGACTCTCCTGACCCTATGGCCCTTGTGTCTCTGTATGGAGAAGGCATTTGGCAGAGGTGCATTGGGAATTTCTATTTCTGATGATGGAGGTGTGGATTCCAGAGAGGTTTATTAAATGGATGCAAATACTATACACCAAACCAAATCCTAAAGTATACAGTAATGGTGTATTTTCCAAAGGGTTTTCCCTTTACTTGGGTACCCGTCAGAGGTTGCCCTCTTTCCTCTCCTGTTCAACAGTTACCTGGAACCATTAATCAGGCTTCTGAATACCTCCTGCATGTTCAAGGTATTGCGATTGGCCCCTTGTGTAAAAATCTACGTATGCAGATAATATTTTGTTACATTTGTTACACCTTACTACATCGATACCAGCAGTCCTTAACATCATCTCCTCTATGGTAGGTATTTTAATTATAAACTAAACTTGGATAAGACTACCCTCATGCCTCTAAACCGTTATGTCCTCTCATCAGATTATACGACATTGGGCTTGGGTTGGACTTTTAAGCTCACATACTTGGGGTTACTTTCTCACTACCAGTCTTTAGTTAAGAAGCTTAATTTAGACAGTATAAAGGAGACTATAACACAGGATTTAATCCGATGGGTTTCACTTCAATGTCCTTGCAAGCCTGAATCAGCATCATAAAAGCCTGAATCAGCATCACTAAAATGAACTTCCTTCCCGCATTTTTAACCCATTCACATGCTTAACCTTTATCTCCCAGCTACATGGTTCAAAAAACTCCATGCATTAATAACCCATTTCTTTTGAAAGAAATGCCCTCCCAAATCCTATGTAAGGCTCAGTGCCCCAAAATATCTTGGCGGGCTTAAGGTGCCTAATTTTATATATATATTACCTAGCTAGCCATATATAAAAATATGCTCTCTGGATTTTGAACCTGGAACAACTGGACCCTTAACATACATGTCCATTGGTTACCAATTGAGAGGAATCTGATAGCATCAGTAGGAATTTCCCTGGAATCTCTTTGTCTCCCGCGCTACGTAGACTGCCACCACAATTAAAAATACAGTAATAGGCACGTCTGTCAAAGTTCATACCCAACTTTGTAGATCTATGAAATACAGAAATATGCATGATATCTCTCCAACCAATTTGTGGAAACTTGAATTTTAAATTGCAGGGAGTTACCCTTCATTCCACAAAATTGATTGGTAAGCATGTCTCTGATCTGATATCAGAGGGACGATTGCCCGGTAGTCCAGTCCTACAGCATGGTCTTGGGCTCCCACAAACACAAATTTTCAAGGTATATCAGATCCATCATGTGCCTATAAATGGTTTGAAGTAGTGGAATGGGATGTCAATTGGGATGATTTTCTTTCCGTTATTCAATCCTTGGCTTGGTCATCTTATGCCGTATCAAAGTTAATAGTAATTTTATTTCCTCAAATATTTCTTAATGTATCAAGAGATTCCATTACTGGGAAGGGTATTACCCACATTGCCCAGGAAGTGGGACTGCATTTAGCTAGACCTTTACCACTATCTGACCAATAACAGATTGCGCCTTACCCAATTTTATATTCTTCACAACATATATTTCACACCAGTGCACTTGCACAAAATGAAAAAACTTCCCACAACAACATGCACAAGGTGTGGGACGCAGAGGATCTCTGTTCTATATTTTGTGGGAGTGCACTAAAGTAATTGGTTATGGGAAAAATAAAGCATACACTAGATCCTCTGTTAGGTTTGGCTGAATGCTTCTCCCTGAGATCTGTGTTGTGGGAGCCCCTCTCAGCAATTCCTCTTAAGGAATGAAGGTTTCACATCTCCTAATCTCTTTATCGGTAAAGCAGCTAGTCTTGCGGCACTGGCTGGACCAAGGCGAAATCTCTTACCGGAATTGTTGAATGAGATATTATACAGTCTAAGAGTTGAAAAACTATTGTTAGCCTTAGGAATTGCCCTCAAGCTTATAACAAAAATGGAGCAAACTGGAGACCCTCTACTGGTGCACGCAACACCTTAATATTTAGGCAGGATAAAGTGTCCCATCTGCACAGCACTGTTTCCTTTCACCTAACATTTAGTAGGTCCTATACAGAATCAAGGTGACCCATGTAGATCTTGGCAAATTGCCTTTTGTACCACTGGTGTCAGGGGAAGGGGTGGGGGAGGGCTACAGGGTTTGGGGGAAGGTATGGTTGGTGGAGGTTTGTTTCTATTTTGTTTATGGGTTTTGTTGTTTCCTTTGTATGGTTGCATTCCTGGATCTGCTTTGTCTTTGTATGAATTGTACTGTATGTTTGACTGTACAATGTTAAACTAATAAAGTTGACTAAATAAAAAGGAATCAAGGTAACTTCATACTGTAAATGGGCATCCCACCTAAGAGGTCAATGCATTATAGCCAAACATGTGGGCAAGGCCCTTCTAAGGTTTAACTACAAATATGGAGGTAATACAGTAGTCCTGCATTTAAAGCTAGTGAGGCAGGGCATCACACCAGGAAAAGGAAGGTCATAATTCCACTATACAAGACACTAGTGAGGCTGCACCTGGAGTACAGCATACAGTTCTGGAGACCTTACCTACATAAGGACATAGGCAGGATAGAGAAGGTCCAGGTTCAGAGGAGGGCAACAAAGATGGTACAGGGATTGAGGACAGGCTGAAGGACTTGAATATGTAGTCCCTGGAGGAGAGAGGGAGAGGGATAAGTCAGAGACATACAAGTACCTTACAGGAGGACCTCAGTACTCTCAAATGGGGTAAAGAGAGGATCTCAGATCTAGAAGTGGGTAGCCATCTGGGAACGAGTGACCACCAAACAGTGAGACTCACGATAAACTCAGCTACAGAGTCAAGACATACAAAAGTGAGGGTACTGAACTTCAAGAAGGCTGACTTTTGGCAAGATGGGAGAGTGCCTTAGAAAAGCTCTAGCAAACAGGCTAGAAGGAGGTGGAGCAACAATGGAAACATCAAAACTGCCATCACAGAGGCAACAAGTCTTTGTGTGAACAAATAAACAAATCAAAATGAAAAAAAGCCACTATGGTTCTCAAAAGAGGTGGCGGGGAAGGTTAGGAGAAAAGATATGATTTAAGAAGTATAAGGAAACAGAAGGAGCAGGACAGAGAACTGCACCAGTTAAGGCAGAAGGAAGCAGGGAGGGAAGTCAGTATAACAGAGGCCCAAACTGAGGAAAGATAGCCATCTCGGTTGAAGGGGGCTAAAACCTTTGATAGGTACATCAAGGAGCATAGAAAGACAAGGGAGGGATAGTGAGACTGAATAGAATGAACGGTGGGAGGGCAGAGCGGACATTGAAAAAGCAGGATACAGAACAAATACTTCTGCTTGGTATTCACAAAAGGGAGGAGGGGAGGTACCTAATCCAATTAACAGAAGCACTCTGAATAGGGGGTCAATCCCAGTCCTTTCACAGAAGAAAGGGTTCTGAAAGAACTTCTAAAACTGAAGGTGGACAAAGCAATGGGGCCTGACAGAATTCACCCCAGAATTCTAAAAGAATTAAGAGAACTAGTGACACCACTGACTACCCTTTTAGCAAATCATGGGAGGATAGTGTGGTACCTGAGGACTGGAGGAAGGCGGATGTGGTTCCCCTTCGCAAAAGTGGGAGCAAGACAGAGGCAGGAAACTACAGACCTGTCAGTTTGACTTCTGTGGCAGGGAATATGATGGAATCACTTCTGAAGGAAAATATTTTGAGTACCTATGGCAGTGGGGCATAGGACCCCAAGGCAGCATGGGTTCGCGAGTGGGTAGGTCATGTCAGACTAATCTAATTTATTTCCTTTGACTGGGTGATCAAAGTAGTAGACCAGGGAGGGGCTGTGGTTATGGACATGGCTTACCTAGACTTTAGCAAGGCATTTGACACAGTCCACGGAAGATTAATGAACACATTAACCAGCCTGGGAGTGGGTCCCAGGGTGGTAGCCTGGGTAAAACATTGGCTGGACAGCAGGACACAGAAGGTAATTGTAAACTGAGTCCACTCTGAAGAAAGGGGGTTACTAGTGGGCACCGCAGGGTTCAGTACTGGATCCAGTCCTTTCTAATGTCTTTATAAGTGACATTTCAGAGGGAATGGAAGGAAAAGTATGCCTCTTTGCAGATGGCACAAAGCTCTGCAACAGGGTTGATACACAAGGAAATGTGGAAAGGATGAGAAGGGACTTGGCAAGGTTGGAGGAATGGTCAGAAGTATGGCAGCTTGGATTCAATGCAAATAAGTGCAAAATAATGCAACTGGGAAACAAAAACCCAGGGGAAGATTACAGGGGGGAGTAGTAGCAACAACAAAAATGGAAGGGACCTGGGGGTAATCATATCAGATGACCTTAAGGTTGACAAGCAATGTGAGAAGGCAGTAGGGAGGGCTAGGGGATACTGGGATGCACGGAGGCATCACCAGCAGAAAACAGGAAGTTGTCATCCCTCTATACAGACAGTTGGTGAGACCCCATATGGAGTACTGCATTCAGTTCTGGAGACCCCATCTCCGCAAGGACATAGACAGGATGGGAGGTAGTCCAGAGGCGGGCAGCTAAAATGGTGCAGGGTCTGCAAGAGAAGCCATACAAGGAGAGAGTAAAGAAGCTTAATATGTATACCCTTCAGAAAAGGAGGGGACATGAAAAATCTTTTAAGTACCTCAGTGGAATCAACAAAGTCCAAGAGGGTAGCATCTTTCAGAAAAGAGATGTGTAAGAACAAAGGGACACAATCTGAAGATAGAGGGGTATGGCTCTAGGGGCAATGTGAGGAAGCATTTTTCATAGAGAGGGTGGTGGATGCATGGAACAGCCTTCCTGAGGAAGTTGTGGGGTCTAAAACTGTGGGAGAATTCAAGAATGCATGGGACAGACATGAGGCAATTCTTGTGGTGGCTAGGAAGAAATAGGCTGTTGGTTAACTAGAATCTGCAGCTTATCTTGTAGGTAGGGAAATGGGCAGACTAGGTGGGCTAAGTGGTCCTTATCCGCTGTCAAAGTCTCGTTTCTTATGAACAGGGTGCATGAATACACTATTTTCCAGCTAAAAAGATGTTCCAGGACTAGAGGACATGGGATGAAGGGTGATTCAGAGGAAATGTGAGGAAGAGTTTCTTCACAGAAGAGTGGTGGGCAAGTGAACACCCTGCTAGAGGGAGTGGTGGGGCTGAAACAATCACAGGATTTAAGAATGCATGGGATAGACATAAGGAATTCTGGAGGTTAGGGGTAAGGGCAACAGACTTCTAGAAAAACATAAAGGAACTTACAAGCTTAAGCGGGCAGACTGGGTGGGTGATTGGTCTTTATCTGCCGACAGTGTCTGTATTTATAAAGCAAAAATCAACTCAATACTACTTTACGGGGCTGAGGTATGCAGAGGTCAAATATCACTTAACCTAGAAACTCCATTACTCTTTTCTACAAAGCACTCTTACAGGTGCCTTCTTCTATGGCAACCTCCATAGTTAGATCTGATTTGGGCACCAAGTTCAGCATTTGTGAACTCAGGCTTGCCATATATTGGCTAAGACTGTTAATAAGTCTGAAAATCAACTTCCCTTTGAATGTCTAATGGAAAAAATTACATGTTTAAATCAACACATTAATACTCCATGGATAAAGGCACTTCTTGGAAGTCTTTCCAAAACAAAACTTATGCATTTATGGTCAGATTTCCTAAGAACATTAGCATCTCTATGCAGTTCAAATTAGTAATAAAAAAGCTAATGCATCCAGGCCGAAATGGACATGGATGCTGTCAAAAACAGAAACAAGCAATCTGGTTTACAGAAAATAAAACTGACCACTGTATTGAAGACTATCTCCTTTTACCAATACCACCCACTTCAAGACAAGCATTTGTCAATGCCAAATGTTGTCTTGCTGACATTAGCATTGGTAGTGCACAAATTAGCAGTAGCGGCTCTAGCCATAAATGGTTACCAGGGCACAGCTGGGGCACAACAGATGACAGCCAGGGCACTGATATATTGTTACTATGGGGAAGTTCTGCACCATATGGGGGCACCAACTGGGGCACAGCATTTTCTTACCAGGGCACGTGCCCTGGCTGGCCCCTGTGTAGAGTTGCCCAAACAAGTTAGACAGATGCATAAAAGGAATGGCAGTGAATTACAGAAGGCGCCAACCCCACACCACCCTGAAGAATGACAGGCACTGAGGTGTGGCTTTTGGTGTCTGCCATAACGCACATGTGATTTCACCTCACCCTACCTTGCAGAGTCCAACAAGTATCGCGTTATGCCTTGGGGTCCTCGGGCCACACTCACCCATTCCATATGGAAATACGTTGAGATGGGTGCAGTATAGGAGAATGGGGTGAACTTTGGAGCCAAGAGTGCAAGGCACAGTTCGATGCCTGTCAGTGGCTGCAGGGTGGTGGTGGGGTGGGGTGGAATGGCATGAACATTAGAACCGACAATCTAAAATCCACCCCTGATGCCGGTTAGTCTCTACAGGGTGGGACGTTATGGTTAGAAACCCTAACGCCCTGGGCATTTGTTGGTATTTGCACTCCAAATGTTTAACATGGGCTTTTCTCACCCATCTCATAAAAAGCATTTGGGACCTCTGCTCATGAACAGTGACACTGTGATTTTGTTAATCTGTCCTGAACGTTGATGTCCCACAGTGACTGTGCCATTGTGCGCCAGTAGCTCGAAACCACATTTTGGGCAGGATGTGAGAAATGACAACTGTACTGTTCTTAAGAGGTGTGCAAAAATGGTAATGTGGAAAATCTGGAGTGAAAATATTAAAAATTCTTCAAGTTATGAGTGTGTATGGAAACTACTCAATGAATGCAGTAACACAGTCATTCTGTGGAATTTTCTCACCAAATTTTCAACATAGTTAGTTAGTTCAAAGTTTATTGTTCAGCTAAAAGCCATTACAATACTGTACAATTAATACTATAATACTTCACACAACAATATTAATATCACTTTGAGATGTAGATACATGTGAAACACTTCATTACACTCAAAATATCGAATCACTTAAATATCAATAAACAAATGAATCGACCATCCCTATACATCATAAAATACTTAATGACCATAATATGCCTAGTTATAAACAGTACTATGAACGTTTGTTATTGCCAATTGTATCTAAGAATCCACTCATTCTGCCTAATAGGGGACTATCCCGTACCCCAATCAAACCCTCCTTTTAACCGACATGAATGGGCCAGACACAAATAGAACTCTACTCTTAGAAGTATTATGTGAGGGAATTATCCAGGAAGTCTGCTCTCGGATCCAAATCTGGAAAGAAACCGCCAGTAACATCCATCCAATTGGGGCTAATACAGAACATCCCACCGTGCATACGGTCCCATGTTCCAGTTGCACCTCGGTATAATGGGAATTATATACTGCTAATTCTATGACCAATTCTGGGTCCTAAGAATCTTAAGCCTACCCCCCAACAAAATCCGCACGTTCCTTCCACTTTCAGGTCCAGTAATTTGGGGCTAGTACCCACCATATATGGCTAGTTTAGGTCAATTAAAAAGTACAGAGTTTCCTGGGAACAAAGTGGAAAATCCACTGGCTAATTTATCTAGCATTAATATTGTTTCAAAGAGTCATTACAATATTACAATATTAGTTGTAAAAACATTTCACAACTCAAAGGATGTGATAAGGGTTGAAAATACCAGCTAATATTACAACAGATCTCAGATGTAACAGCCTGATATATCGTACAGTATAAAGTATCCATAGTAAACTCTTTTAGAGTATTCACTTCTCTCAGTATGGCCTAACATTTAGCCAACATGTCAGGAGCAGTCACAGGTCGATCCTATATACTTGGAGGTATCATATAGAAGAATCATCCACGAATTCTCACTTACGAGATCCAAGTTAGGTAGAAGGCTACCAGTAACACCCATCCGATTGAGATGTTATTACAAAGCATCCCACAGCACATGCGGTCCCATGCTCCGACTACACCCCTGGTATAATGGGAATTAGATACCGCTGCGACTTCAACCAGCTCTGGTCATAGTATATTTGGATTTTCCCAGAAAAATCCTCACAGTTCCCTCAATTCTAGGTTGAAAACTTTGTGACTGATTCCTAACATTACAGGACAAATTGGCCTCCAGAGATATACCCAAGTTTTCCATGTATTGAGTAGAAAGATCTAAAAGGCTGCAGGAAATTAGATTTATCTCCTTTAACATAATTTTTAAAGGTAGTGCTCAAAACATATAACAAATCATAAAAACTTTATAATAATAATAAAAACACTTAATCTTTAGCACACAGTATCCAATATCCCATAATATCCCACAGGACAATAGCAACAATAAAAATATGAGATTTTGCTCATTTAGTATGTTGCAGTCTATGTTCCTGTAAATGCAAATCATAGCTCGGCCAGGGATCAGAAAACGTTGAAGAGTGCTGAGACTCGAAATTTTAATGGACTACCTTCAGCAAACAGTAACCAGTCACTACAGTGTCCTGCTTACTGAACAAAATGAAGGAAATGCAGACAAAGGCTCCTATTTCAAACAGAGCATAACATTCTGCATTGGTTGTAGAAGTTTTAGTATCCCATTTCATAATGACAGGGTAGATGAATAAAGCCTTCTCAGACTAGTTATATCCAGCTCTATGCCCGTTGTCCGTCTTTCTGACCTTCATTTACTAATATCAAGATGCTTACCTGGGCATCAGTTAAAAGAAAACATTAACTTCCTTAATAAGGAAAAATCCCCAGTAAGCAGGCTTTGTTGTCTCTGCCAAACATCTTTTACCAGGAGCCATTACTCACAGCACTTATGCAAAATTCTCAGTAATTCTTCTCAGTTGGATGGCGGGAATGGACCATAGGTTCCAAAGGTTAGTTTAGCTCCCATAATCAGCCACAAATCCTCATTATCAGTCAGCTGTAGTTCACTTGTATTCCCTTTAGCATACAGAAGGCTGCAAAATAAATCAAGAAAATGCACTTTTCTAAGCACAATAAAACACACTTACCAAAGAATATTAGGAACCCTGACCTCAGGCAACTATAGCATACCTGCTGCTGGCTTTTAACAAACCTATCGACATACTGGGTATCTCAGTAGTATCAACCTCCTTGAAAATTCCCTGCATTCTTTTATATAAGGACAGTCAAATCTCCTCAAGGAAATTCTGCAGAGTTCAAACTGCACTGTTGTTCTTCTTACCTCTTTACTGCTCTCCGTTCAAAAACTACTCCAAAGCGAGATGCATGTTGAGGCACATAGTAGGCTGAGAAACTTAACTCGAAATGCTCAGCCTGCTAAAAATGAAATTCTTCTCTTGCCCCAATTAAGAAGGCAAGCAAAAAGCCTCATAGGAAATAAAACACAGGAGAGTAAACGTCGTCCTCAATAAGGAGTTATTTACGCTATTTAAAGTCACAGCCCTTAACAGCCAAACGTAATACAAATCACACGGCAAACTTGAATCTCCTGGGCAACACAAAAACGAACTATATGGCCCAATTGAGCAAAATAAACAGAGTTTCATTCATGAAAATGACTAAAAAGCCTCCAGTAAATACCTTTCAGAATAAAAGAAGATGAGCAAAATGAAAAGCAGCTGGGAGCAGAGCAGCTCTGCAGCCATCTTGCTGCATAGGCATTTTGGGACCTCCACTCATGAACACTGTCACAGTGATTTCCTGAATCTGTCCCGAATATTGATTTCCTACAGTGACTGTGCCACTGTAGCCCATGTGCAAAACCACATTTCACGAGGGAGGTGTGCAAAAATGGCAATGTTGAAAATCTGGAGTGAAAATATTAACAATTCTTGAACTTATGAGTGTGTGTGGAAACTGCACAATGCACGCTCATAAAATAGGCATTTTGTGGAATTTTGTCACCAAATTTTCAACATATGGGACCTCTGCTCATGGACAGTGTCACTGTGATTTTCCTAATCTGTCCAGAACATTGATTTGCACACCAACTGCACCATTGTGCACCACATGTGCGAAAACACATTTGGGGACATGTGAAAATGACAGTTGTACTGTTCATAAGGAGGTGTGGTAAAATGGCAATGTTGAAAATCAGGGTAAAATATTAAAAATTCTTGAAGTTATGAGCGTGTGTAGGAAATGCAACACACGCTCATGTCTAGTCATTTGAGAATTTTTCCATCAATGTGTGCAACATAGGGTTTTTGAGCCTACCTCATGACCAGAGACTATTTGTTAATCGGTCCCGGAAGGTGGTTCCACACAGTGACCACAAAATCACCTTTCAGGACCGAATAACAAAAATGAGAGTGGCTGAGTTCATGAGGTGGGGTCCCAAGAACCCCATGTTGAAAATTTGGTGAAAAAATTCTAAAATGGCCGAGATATTCACCAAAGTTGAAAAAACCCTATTTATGCCATTATACAGATTGCTGGCATTTCTTCAGTTAGTGGTCGGTTTTGAAGAGTGTAGATGTGTTCCGGTCCACGAAGATCATCATGCCAGCCTCCGGAAATAAGTATGGGGTGAGGGAATGGGTGTGGGGAGGTGGGTGCGAGAGGGTGGGTGTGGGTTGGGGGCACGAGAGACCGCAAGGGACCATTTTCTGTTTTTACAGGGAAAAAAGCGGCAATGCGGGATGCTTTGGGCATGCTGGGGTGGGCTCCCAGCATGCGGTATACCTGGGTGTTCTTTTGGGGGCTGGGGCTGACAGGATTAAACACCCCATCAGCTGCACACTGTGCTTTTGGGGCAGCATGAGCTGAGAGGATTGAGCACCCCTCTGCTCATGAGAAATTTTTGGGGGCATTATGCGACAGGGACTGGGCTACCCCATCAGCAAATGAACTGGTGAGGGCAAATGCCGACTAGGGAATTGGGCACCCCAATGTCAGCTGTTATGGGGACTGTGAGAGGGGACAGCTCCACCATATTTATTGAAAGGTTGCACCACGGAAGGTATGCCCTGCAATGAGGGGCACTCCCTAATTGCAGCAGCTAAATCTTTTCAAGGTGGTGGCACACATTTTCACTGCTGTCATAGACAGCGTGCAATCTAATTCGTGACACAGAGCCCAGCCCGAAAAAGCAGTGGTGCCACTGGCCACTACAGGACCGCACCTCCAAAATCTGCTATTCCATGGCAATATGTTTCTTGCACATGCACAAGACAACATAAAAATGGATCACATGGGCCAGGCTTGAGCAGATAACACCCAAATATTCTTTCTTTAACAAACCTTCTAGGAGTTCCCAGGCATGCTCCACTTACTGTCAGTGTAACATGGGGCTTAGGAAACTATACATCATGTTATTATCCAGTGCTCTTTATATTATTCTTTGAGAAATAAATTGTTCAAAACGAAAAACCTTTTGGCCATATACACCAATGTAAATTATGATGCTGTTTTGTTTTACTCTACCCAATGACAGCTGATAAAGCTGAGCTTCTCGTAAAATACTTTGCAGCTGTAGTCTCTTTCAAAACCGACTTCACGTTGCACAAATGTCTTAAAGCAAAGTTTAGTGTCTCTTAGGGTATAATAGTGTATAAGTCAAGAACGTCTCTCTTTTAATGTTTATTTTACACTGCTGTATCTATGTATGTTATTATTCATTTATTAAAGAAAATTGTATTGTAATGTCCTAACTCTTTTGTACTGGATGAACAATAAACTTGAAACTTGTATATAAACAAAGGGAGGAAAAGGTAAACAAATACAGTAACATTGACAGACAGACCCAAACTGCTTAAATACATTCCTGAAATTTATAAAGGCACATACATTTAATCATATATGGGGTTTTCAGGTAAAATCTACCCGCTCCCCAAAAAGAAACCTAACAGATTCAAAAGTTTTGAACAGATTTTCATTAAAATACTGTACCTGTATTGATTTGAAATGCAAATAAGATTACTTGTTTTTTGTTATAAAAGTGAGTACCACACATGGTGAGATTGCCACACAGCCAACCAGTGGCTTGCGACACACCTTCAGTGATGTGCCATCAGTTTGGTGCAGGGCCACAGTTGCCACAAGCCCTGGGATTTTGCTGCCAGGACCCTATCCAATACTTAATTGGGTGCAGGATCAGGCACCATCAATTGGCGAGCTGCAATTGGCGATCTTTCACTGACCTTGTGAATCAAGCCCTGAGACTCTGCAGCAGTCATTAGGTGTGGACCTCACACTATCCACCAGCACACAGAAAGGCAATTTCTATTTCTGGTGCTCAGAAACAAATAAAAGAGAATACAGAATTCATAATTCTATTGACCCCAATTTTCCAGAAAGTCTTTTTTGCATGACTCAAAATGTGAAACACAGAAAATATGTTATGTATTCAGACGTGATTGTGAATTATTCTGAATTATTCCATATTTGCTAATGTACTGTTTTATGCTCTAACAGACCCTCAGAGGGATGATCCAATTTTAGAGAAGGCTGACACTGCTGGCTCAGAAGGAACCAGTAAAGTTCCTGAAAGTAGTAAGTGACCCTTTTAATTCTGCAGTTCACTGAACAATCCATGCCATTGTGATGTCACAGATGTGACTCTGTGTCTCATGGTACTAATGACCCAGGTTCTAGAGTGAGCCTGGGTCACTGAATGGCTGGTCGGGGAGGATGGTGGAGCATCCCAATAGATGCTTGTTTCATCGAAGTGGGAGGGAGCCTGGTCTCTTCTTCAGTAATCTCAGCTGGGTGACCACAGCTGGCAGTGCAATTGGAGCCAGCATATCAAGGGGGCGTAAGAATGCTAATCTAGCTCCTCAGAGTGCCTTACTGCTATTATAATTACTGGTGACTCCTTTGATGCATGGAGTAGACCTGGGTTGCAAACACCTTAATAACTGATAGAACTGGTTATTATAGCATTTTGTGTCACTCATTTGTAGTGTGCTACTTAATTGGCTGGCTATTACTCAGTCTGTGGGTGGGGCAAAAGCTGAAGAAACATGCGGCTCCGCTTTTTGTTACCAGGGAATTACACTGGTCCTTCACCTTTCACTGCCATGACAGGTAAATTTGTAATGTTTTTCCATATTTATCTGGTTGATCCTACTTTTACAACTTGAAAAATGTTTCTAATTGATCCTGCAGTATGTACCCTTTGAGTGGGGCTTCAGGAGACAGCAGCTGCATCGGAACAGATTGTGCTGTCTTCTCTTATTGCCATTTGCAGGGTAAGTAAAAAAATTAAAAAAAAACTAATGTAAAGAAAAAGAAAAGATAGCTGTACTGAAAGGCAGAGAAAGGTGGTAACCCGTGATATCGGTGATGCATTTTGAGCGACTCAAATTGAGTGAGTCAATTTCAGCACTTGAAGAAATAACTTTGTTACTTTATAGCGAGCGGTAGTGAAGAGCAAAGGTAATACATACTGAGGGTACAAAAAGTGAGGCAGAGCTAGTGAGATCACGCTATAGGGTTTGTTGTGAGAGTGAATTTCCAGCTGGCTGCTTGGTATGGTGGTTACTGTTACCGCATTGGAAGGCAATGGACCTGGGCTCAGGACTGAGGATGGATTGCTTTACTATTTTCATGTACGTATTAGTTTATAAGTTTGTTTTTTTCAATTATGACCTCCTGTATCCCAGATGTTGCCCACCCCATGTTCTCTGTCTGCACACTGGTATCATGCAGTGGAGTAGCCCCCACCTCCTGAGTTTCCCCGTGTTCCCCAGTGTCATCCCCGGAGTTGATTATATTAGAGATGGTGGGTGGTGGGTGTGGGGGCATAGCCCTCACACATAACAAGTTAATTTAGATCACCACCTCGTACAGAGATTAGGGGTGTTCACTGTTGTTTCCCTTCAGTGTTGGGCTGATCACTGTTATGATTTTCAGTGATTTGCACTCGCTGTGTTTGTAGTAGCTATTGTGCTTTAGCTCTTATCACATGGTACCGAGACAGGCAGAGTAGTGCATGCGTGTGTGTGTGTGTGTGTGATAATGACTATGCAACTATATTTGTTATGAATTTTTACACCCCAGTCTGTGATGACCTCAAAAACCTCTCAAACTTCGCTCTCGAGTGTTTTTAACAATACAATACCTTGGGTGTGTAAAAACCATAACACACAGTTGCATAGCCATTATTCTATATATATAAAAATTATTTCAAGAGTAAAGCATCTGAAGCTGCACTTTAACATGTTTTCCTCATTGAGAGAGATTTTAATAAAATAGTTAATCCACCAACTGTCTGATCATACTTGCAGAGAATCAGAATGCATCATTCCAGTCATTCAGAGTGATAAAGAACGGAATGTTGACAGGAAGAATTCACGTACCAAGGTGATCAGGCTGTACATTTTTTTCATTTATTTATTACAGTCTCGAATTAAACCACTTTACATTGGTTCCACGTCAAGTTCATAATACAAAACTTAGTAGTATGAAATTACACAGTAATGGAAGAGGGAATTATATAACGGAGCAGACAAGACAATCAGGAATGGGGCTGTAGGGGCCAAATAATAGACTTACAGGTATTAGATGCCTGACGGTGAGTACCGGTCAGTTGTCTGTAGTGGCGGTTAGTAGAGAGGAGATAAGTGCAGGGTGGGCAGGGGAGGAGCCCAAGTAGCAAGAGAGCAGATGATACCATGAGAATGAAGCTGGGCAAAGGGGAAGGGTGTGTGGAGGCAGATGGTGAGGGTGGGTGAGAGGAGGCAAGAAGGGAGAATGGCAGCTGGTGAGGGTGAAGGGAGAGGAGGCAAGGAGGAAGGAGCAGTCTCAGAAGGTAGGAACAGGGGTGGGAGGTGAGGGGTTGGGAGTTGTGGGGAAGGCAAGAGATGGAGTAGGGGTAAGGGCGAGAGGTGAGTGGGTGGGAAGAGGGACAGGGCTCAAGGAAGGAGTGGGAAGGGAGAGGGGCACCTAGGTTATCAGTGTCAGAGGAGTGGAGGCAAAGCTATGAGTAACAGTCATACCAGGCATCATTTAACAAGTGTTGTTTAAGGTGAACTTTGAAAGCACACAACGTACAATGCCACATAAGATCTTCCTGAAGAGAGTTGAACAGAGTGGGACATGGTGCTCAAAATACCTTTGTCCTTGGGAAGTCGTGACTTTAGCGCAATGAAGGACTGGTGCTCTGAGCTACAGTGTGTCGAGATTAATACAAAGCACCAGGAGTTGACTAACCCTGGGTGGGAGGGTACCAAGACTAATCTTTTGCCATGAGGCAGGTATGGAATTTTAGTCGGGCAGAGAGAGGAGCCACTGTGCATTGGTATACAAATCGCAGGTATGAGTCAGCCTAGGTGCCCCAAAGGTTAGCCAGCAAGCTTTGTATAAGGCAGTTTTAAGCACCAGAGGGCAGTATCAGTGGCTGAGCCATATATAGGTAGGCCGTAGTCGATGAGAGAACCCAAAGAGCTGTGGACTGCTAATTTGACATAACAGTGTAACAGAGATTAAAGCATTTTAACAAGTTTTATTATGGCTTCCTCTGTGAGGAATGTTACAAGAGGAAAACATAACTAGCAGTGGTTGATAATAGTTTTCTGCTCACTGTTCATGTGGGAAGGGGTTGCATTTGCCCTGAGTAGCCTTCCAGCTGATCTCTTCCTTCCTGGTGCTTGCCCCAGCCCCATGCTGGCATGCACTATGGCATATACCTAGTAGATGCGTAACTGCACACTCCATTACAGTCAATGGTGCAAGTTCTCAATGCAGATTGTCTTCTGTTAATTAGCAACTGGAGGTAATTAGGGACAGCCATTGAATAGCAAGCAACTTGCTAATCAAGGGCTGTCCTTATAGCCTCAAATTGCTAAGTAACACAAGTAAATCTGCATCTGATACTTGCACCATTGACTATAATGGAGCATGCGGTCTCATGCCTCATCATGCATACATCACAGTATATGCCAGTGAGAGGCCAGGGCATGCACCAGTAAGTGAAGGCATCAGTAGGACGGTCCGCTGGGGCAAAATAGGATCCTGGTGAGGCAGTTCTATGCGATAATGGCAAAAGCCTTAAGGCGATCAGCTGTTATCGTGAAGTCAGAGTGCTGAAAATCAATTCGGCACTCCCATGATTCACAACAAACGGTGCTGGGGACTTGGTTTTTAATGTTTTATGCGTGGGTTGTGCCCCCACACCCCTACTTAAGGATTCTCAACCTGGGGTGGGGTGCATGTCAGCGGGTGAAAACATTTTTAAAAAGTTGGGGCCGGGCGAAACAAGAACGCACCAGCGCCTGGACCTGAACCCACTACCCTCCCCACCAATGCCACCAACCCACACACCGCTACAGGGTCAGCTCCAGCAACCCACCATGGCACCATCCCTCACAATCCCTCCCCCCTCGCTGTCGTGCTCACCCCCGTGCATATATGGTGACATCCCGTCGCTATATTCGCTGACCCCCATCCGGTCACCTACCTACATTTAGCCCCAATGACATGTGCTGGGATTCAGTCACCGTTATTGTAGATGCCAATCGACAAAGCCTATGTCATTGGCTACCGTGGGCATGACTTAGCAGTAGAGTGGAGCAGATCCTCCTTCAAAGAGCTGTTATGGTCGAGAGCCAAAAACTGCACAAGATAAGATTGAAAAGTATTTTTTCAACACCCAAGCCTCATTACTGTTGTTAGCAAGTGTCTACAAACAAACGGTAAGAAACCAAAGTCCAAAGCTCCAGCAAATGAGGTTTTTGCACTGAAGATTTCAAAATCACGAGTTTATAAGCAACTGTTAAAGGATGGAGCCGTGGCAACAGTGGCAGCATCCTTGACAAGATTCTCTCACTACCACCATCATGACCCTCACTCAGCTGGTTTGCATTGTCTAAGACATGGACAAAATTCTGAATACTGTCACACACAGAGTGTTCACTCTGGAGACCTTACTGTAGTTGATCAAATAAACTTCATTCATTCATTCACTCATTTATTCACTCATTCATTCATTCATTTGAGGCAGTATAGCACAGTGGTCTAAGGCTCTGAACTATAAATCTGGTGACATCCAGCAGACCAGACCTGGGTTTGAATCCACAGCTTCCACTTCGTGACTGTGTGACCCTGAGCAAATCACTTAACCTCCTTGTGCTCCCAGGTCGCTCCTGTAAAAAGCTTCCAGTTTAGTGTGCTATACCTGGTTAAATAAATAAAAAAATAAATTCATTCACTCACTCTGGAGGGTGTACAATGATGTCAATGAGTATTGAGCATCTCAATTTTAGCGACTCAATAATAACGCCTGCATTGAGACCGAGTGGGAAAAACACTCATGAGTAGGTTACAGCAGTGTAGCAGTGAGCTGCACTCACTGGAACAGGCTATAGGCATTGTTCGGCTAAGCCTGCTGAGCTGTCCATGTGGCATAGCAGCTAGAGCTACTGCCACTTGAGCTGATAGACCTGGGTTTGGGTCTGGCTGTTGGGACAATTTTTTCTGTTGCTTGTTCTTTCCTCCATGTCCACACACCTCATGGAGTTCATTATAAAACATTTGAGGGCACGAGGGCTTATCCCACAAAGGGGGGTATGGGGCATAGCACCCCTCATAAGAATCATTATTTTGTTGCAGCATATTGATAATCAAGTGACCGTCACTGTCTGTGGCAGTTGCTGTTATACTGCTCACCCTTTTTGAAGTCAGGGACACTTTGGTTCGGTGTTTGTGGTTGGTGCAGTTTTTACTCACCTATCATATAAAACCCTCTGGAAACAAGAATGGACAGTTCAGAGCAAATCATACCATGGGTGGGCAGATCAGTGCTGAAAGCGATAGATGCTACCACACAATTAAGGAAAACTCTCTCCTTCAACAAAGATTAGAGACAGTTGAAACCAATCCAGAGAGAGAATGTACATTTGGTAGAACTTGCCAAGCAAGCAGAGGGAGAAGTGCCCTTGTATTTCACCATAACTATGCTGCCTCAGATAGTTGGATGTTTGGATGAACACCCTGTCCTCTTGATCAAGAAGGTGTATTGAATCACCTCGAGTTTGGCTGTGGTAAGTGGTGAAGGGGTGTCACAGACCCTGTTGATAGGTGCAGCGGGTCGGATCTGCAACTGAATACTATCCCTGGCCAGAAAAAAGAGGGAGTTATGTTATGGAGAATGCCAGATCATCTTCTTTTTTAACTTTAATTTTATTAAAAAGAAGAAAGGTACACACTTGATAATACAGCCATAGATCTTACAACATTGGCATACTGTTTGTTACATATTCAACATAAATTAAACCCTTGCATCATATATACATTCTCAAATATCAAAAATAGCCATTTAGGGCATACTTCTAGCATAACTTAATTATTAATTGGAAGCAAGAGGAATGGTCATTATAATAACATATGGACATACTTAATCCCTAATTATAAGCATTCAAAGGAGTGTGACTACTAGGATAAAACAGCCATAATGAGTGATATTAAGGATTACTGTTGACAGATCAGGCGAACCCATGAAGAAGCCAGACCAGAGTCCATTTGGACTTCAGGAATTATATCAGGTCTGCTTGGAGCAATATAAAGAAACCAGATGGTCCAAACATGCAGGAGCGTTGGAGTAGTATTCGAAGCTTGGCTGTTAAACTTTCAATCAATCAATCAATGTTTATTTAACCAGGTGAGCATCATTGAGAAGAACTCATTCACAAGATGAACCTGGGTATTCACATATGACTTTCCGTTTCATATTTATTGTAGATAGTATTCTCACTGAGCTTAAATTATGGAGGGTGGGTTGCAGCCATAGTCTTGTTATAACCTTTACGGCCACCAATAAGGTGCTGACCAGAGAAACCTTATGATTCTGCTTAAAATGCCTTGGGAAATAACGAAGAAGAGCAGTCTCAGGTGTCAAGTCCCCAGTTCTGGAAAGAGATCATGCAAAACCTGGTCCACCTCTCTCCAAAATGAAGTCAGGATAGGGCAAACCATAGTATATGGGCATGGGTGGCAACTTCATACCCGCAGCCCCTACAGCAAGATGAGTCCCTAGATGAACAATATTTTGCTGTGATTTAAAGTCTGTTGGTAGTGCTAGGAATGAGATCGATTGAAGTCCATTTTATCTAATTGAAGTTCTGAAAATTGTTGGTCTGTATTTAAATCTACTCTTCTAATATAAGAGATACATACTGTATATTCCCTTTAAGTTTAAAGTCCAAAACAATAAACGTCACCAAAATGGCTTAATTTGTCAATAAAAAAATTAATAAAAGAAAAAGAAAAAATACAATAGTTATTTGAAGCATAAATCTAGTACTACTTGGGAGGCCTATAGACAGATACAGATTAAATGCAAACTTGCTATTAAAAGGGTTAAATCAACATAGGAATTTAGGCTGGCAAATTCTGCTAATAAAAATAACACCAAAGATTTTTCTTCATACATTAATTCTTTAAAAAAACTGTTTGTCAAGTCGGTCCCATCATACAACATAATGATATTGTGTATGATCCTAAGATGATGGGCTATATATTTAATACAGAATTCTGTAAAACATTTACAGTTTCTGACAATTTTCCTGTTGACATTAATAATAGTAATGATTCTGTTATAATCTTTGATGAAAAACAGATAGATGAAAAATTGATTTCTTTAAAAGGTAAATACTGCTCTGGTCCTGATAAATTGGCTTGGCATTTATTATTTTGTTAGCCAAATATATTGCATTACCATTAAAAGTTACATTTGACACATTTTTATTGGAAAACTACATTCCAGATGACTGGAAAAAGCTAATGTTATACCAATTCATAAGAAGGGATTAAAAATAATTGGGAGAATTAGCATCCTATTAGTTTGACCTCCACAGTATGTAAAGTTTTGGAGAGTCTTATTAAAGATATTATTACACCAACTTTGAACATTTATGATACTGAACAGCATGGATTTAAGAAGGGTAGAAGGTTTTACCAATTTGTTATCCTTTTATGAAAACATTAGCAAATTTCTGGACCATAATATTCCATGTGATGTCATTTATATCGATTTCAGCAGAGCATTTGACATCATGTCATATATGGCTCTTAGTTCCAAATTATGTAATATTAAAATCAACCATCATATTATTAATTGGATTGGTAATTGGCTGCAGGACAGGACACAGTGTGTCATCATTGATGGATTTAGCTCTTGAAATGGATATATTTCTAGTGGGGTCCCACAGGGCTCTGTGTTGGGCCCTTGTCTTTTTCAGGATGTTATTGCCGACATAACTGATGAATGTCAGTCTATTTCTATCAAATATGCTGACGATGTAAAATTGATGGTCCTTGTTTGGATACCATGCAATCTATCATTATACAAAATGACCTGGATATTATTATGTCTTGGGTAGATAAGGGGTATGAAGTTGAATTTGAATAAGTGAAAAGTCATGCATTTGGGTTCTAATAATCCAAATTATACGTGCAAACTATATAGAACAAAACCTAGTTAGTTCCTTTGATGAAAAAGATTTGGGTATTAGTATCTCCAATGACATGTCTTAGAATAAGCATATTCATGAAATCATTAATAAGTCCAATAGAGTAATATGTCCATTCTACATAATATTAGATCACATAAATCTGAGGTACTTGTCCCTCTGTTTAGATCCTATGTCAGGCCTTATTTGGAGTATGCTGCTCAGCTGTGGTCCCCATATAAAAAAAATATCAGTAATTCATTGGAGAATGTTCAAAGACGATTTACAAAGAAAATATCCAGTCTAAAAAAGATACGATAATGATAGGCTACAGACCCTAAATTTAATGTCTTTATCTACTCATCGTATCAGAGGTGATTTGCTTCTTCTTTTGATATAATTAGGATCCTGCTCTTCTGACTAAATTAAATTTACAGTTCAAAGACCATTCTCATAATGTTAGAGGTCATCCTTTACAATTAATAAGAATCAATTTAGGCTATAAAAGCCAACAATAATTTTTACATTAAGAGTTGTGGGTCCCTGGAATAATTTGTCTATTAATGTTATCATCAGTGAAAATAGAAATATTTTAAATACAGGCTTGATCAACTAATTAGCACTGGATTTGCCTTTTCATATTATCCTTTGACTTAGTATAAGAGCGCTATGGGCTAACTCCTTGCTGTTTCCATAACCTTAGTATGAACCTTAGTATTTGGGGTGTACAGAAAAACAAGCCACCACCTTCTATCCATATTCCCTCCACATTGGAGAGGAGATTACTTTATGCTGTCAGCGCCAGATATCGAGCCAGTCATTAAGAGAGAAAGTGGTCATCAGATCGACTTCCCAGTTGTCCTGGACTGTATCCATTAAAGAGGAGGGAACTGTAGCAGCACTTTATATAGACGAAATATCAAATTATTCAGGGACTTCAGATTTCAAAAGTATTAATAAAGAAAAGAAGGAGGAATCATTGGACCAGAAATATCTAAACCTAATGTTGAGGACATGAAATGATTGAGCTGTAAATATTTATAGAAATCCCTATAGGGCAGGTTAAATCCTGCTTGAGTCAAAGAAATGACTAAAATACCCCATCTGGATAAAATTGATAGCCATGTTTCAGCCCTAAACTGACCACTGAATAAAAGAAGCATCTAACCTAGAGGGTCTGAAAGTCCTGGTCTTGTATAGGAATACCTACCCATCTCACTCCCATGGCATTCTCTGGTCATTTGAAAACTGTGACCAAATTTTGTATAGAGTGATCTGATATTAGGCACAAAGGATCTGTGGGACTGAAAGATCAAATCATCATTTAATAGGAAGAAGAGAGCACCCTCTCCACCACAACCTAAATTGGACCAACCCCTCGGGAAGAGATCCAGTGTAGAAGATGAGCTGACAAGTCAGCCAATGCGATTTATGAAAGTTTGGCAGGGCCTGTCCCTCTGTCCTTCACAGGTTGTAGTTTGATAGCGCCACCGAGGAGGCCTGTCCTGCCAAAGAAACTTGGAGATGGCTTGATTCCAACAAGAAATCACTCAATCTAATGGAAAGTATGGTATATCATTTTAAAATTAAAATATTTATGGAGGTCCACAATTTGTATGGTTTGTACCTCTATATCAGAGATACTGGAAACAGGGACCATCAAGGTAAGTCCTCCTTAATCTGTTCATATAAAGAGTCATAATTCAAGGAATAAGTCAGATGTTGGTTGATGATATAGCAACACCCAAATATTTTAATTTTGAACATTGCCAATGATAGAGAAAGGCTTGCAAAAAGTTGGTGCAGGGGTATAGTGGAGCAACAGAACCTTTGATTTTGTTGAGTTCATTTCAGATCCCTAGAGTTCTTCTAGTAACTGCAAAGTGGCAGACATTTCCATTAAAGAACTTTCAGGCTCCTTTAGCTATAGAAGTACAGGAAATCAGTATCAGCATAGTACGCTAGCTTATGGGTCATGCCATCTTTGGTATAGCTTCATGGATTGAAGGAAGTTAGGCGCAGTATTGGGCGTGCTCAGCATACAGCACAACTCATGCACAGTGCTAGAGCTGCTGGGAAACAGCAGTCATTGCATGATAGAAGTTTCCTTAATTAAAAATTCAGAAACGCCATAAGTAGGGCAGACTACTATAACTATAAAGAAGCCAATTTTGAGGAAATGACAAGGGACCTGAGGGATGGAATTGGAATCAATATTAACCCATAAATCACCAGATGAACAATGGAAAACCCTGAAAGATAAACTAAGGTCATTTCAGAATACCAGGGATTCTAAAAGGAAAAACAATAAACAATAGAATAAAACCCAAATGGCTGACTAGCATCATAAGAAAGAAAATAAATGTATTTTATTTTAGTCTTTGGTAACCAGGTAAGGCCCACTAGGCACAAGTGCCTGTTTTTGGGGTGACCTGGGAGCACTGGGCAGTTAAGTGACTTGCTCAGAGTCACACAGTGTGCAAGTAGAGGTTGTGAGAATCAAACTCAGGTCTGGTCTGTGGATGTATCAAGCTTGTTCACACTTCATTCCTCTAACCTCTATGCTATACTGCCAGCCCAAGAAATAAGAAAATAAGTAAATCAGAAACAACGCTCATAAAAATCAGAAAAATTACCCTAGTGACATAAATCTTGCTACTTATAAAAAGGATTTTAGGAATTGTAAAACTGCAATTAAGACGAGTAACAGGAGACTTGAAACTAACTTTGCTAAGCATAAGTGTTAAACTTTTGTTGGCTATACAAATTCTCTTAAGGGCAAAGAAATGATCATTGGCCCATAAAAGGTGAGAGGCAAGGCTATTGAAGATCAAAGCAATATGGCAAATTAATTTAATAAATACTTTACCTCTGTCTTTAGTAAGGATGAAGACAACCACAACCCAACTATTAGGAAAGACAAAATCACCCATAACCTAGAGAATATGTTATTTACTATGGAAACGGTGAAGAATAGGCTAATAAAGCTTGACCCACATGAATCCCTGATGCGGACAATATTCACCCCTGCATATTAAAAGAGAAACAGCAGGGCCACTACAGCCCCATCTACAGCCTATCTAGATCATCATTAAACAATGGCAAGAGCATTTCCTTCCTGTTAGTTAGTCGGTGGCCACCTTGTACTGTACAGTGATGTTATCCCAGCACAACCTCACTTTATCAAGGTCAGGTCACACCAAAAGCAATGAAATCACTCCATCCTGTCCTCCACATAATGTTATCCTTCTCATAGCGTCATTGTACAATCATGAAACCCAACACTCTAAACACAGAGCCCCTAAAGTTTTAACTACCCACTGTAGTGAAGAAACTGATGCCAACCCAAATAACACTTTTATGTTGATTGCATGCATGTATGAAATATGTTGGCGGCTGCTCCAGAAACAGGTTGTGGAGGTGTGGCACTGTTGTAATGACCCACTGCCTTTTAGGTTTGGGCTCTATTCCCCAATGCCATGGCACACTGCTGTCATTAGTTAGCCAGCATGCCACAACCTTGAAAGTTTCACGCTGCAATCAGGGGCCAGCTCTGTCATTGCCGTCATCCGCTGTAATGAGGGAGCGACCCGCCATTGCAGGGCAGTCCCTTGCATTCTCCTCACGATCCAGTTTACCAATGGGGAGCCCAGTCTCCATCGGTTTCTGTTACTGTTTGTGTGCCGAGGGTGCCCAATCCCCTCAGCATCATGCTCCCCTTTTTTTGCCAACGGGGTGCCCAATACCCATCAGCATGTCCCCTCAATTTCTTGTGTGCTGAGGGGTGCCCAATCCTCCTTGGCTTATTAGACCCCCAAGTATGTGCTGAAGGAGGTGCCCAATCCCCACTGGCTCCAGTGCTCCCTACCCCAAAACATGCAGGTGACACACTGGGAGCCCACCATGCCAAGTACCTGCTAAAAGAAAAACCGTCTTGTGACATCTACTTTTTCTTTTGTAAACTCTGCAAAGAAGAAAATGATCCTCGCTGTCTGAGCCCCCTCCCCAACCCGCACTCCAACCACTGCATACCCCACCTCCCCACACACCTCACCCCATACTTACCTCCGGAGCCCAGCGCCACGATCTTCGTGGACCAGGAAATGTCTGCACTCTTCAAAGCCAACCGCAAACTGAGGAAATGCCAGTATGCTGTATAATGGCATAAAGAGGGTTTTTCAACTTTGGTGCTTATCTCAGGTATTTTTGAATATTAGCACCAAATTTTCAACATGGGTTTTGGGACCCCTCCTCATGAATTCAGCCCTGTCATGGCATTATTTGGCCCGAAGGAGATTTTCGGTCACTGCACGGAATCACCTTTGGGACCCATTAATAAAACGCCTGTGTCAGTGTTCATGAGGAGGGCTTTCAAAAGCCTATGTTGCAAATTTGGTGGACAAAATCCAAAAATGACTGTTTTACAATCATGTATTGCACAGTTGCTACGTGACACCATAACTTTGCAAACTTGCAGTATTTTGCCAGATTTTCAACATCGGCATTTCACACTTCCTTATGAAATGGCACAGCTGTCATTTTTCCCATCCTGGCCAAAATATGTTTTCGCACTTCCGGCACGGAATAACACGTCATGGGAAATCAGTGTTCGGACAGATTAAGAAAATGACAGTGACACTGTTCATGAGCAGAGGTCCTAAATGCCTATGTTGAAAATTTAGTGACAATAGTCTATCAAATGACTGTGCATTGTGCAGTTCCCGCGCCTTGTAACCTCTCGGATTTGTAATATTGTCACACCAGATTTTCAACACTGGCATTTTTCATACCTCCTTATGAACAGCACAGCTGTCATTTTTCACATCCTGACCAAATGTGTTTTAGCACTTCCAGCATAGAATAGCGTGATCACTGTGGGAAATCAGTGTTCGGGACAGATTAAGAAAATGACAGTGACACTGTTTATGAACAGAGGTCCTAGAACACCTATGTTGAACATTTGGTGATGAAAGTCCATAAATGACTGTGTATAAGTGTGTTTTGTGCTGTTTCCACGCACCCTTGTAACTTCACAAATTAGGAATATTTTCACGCCACAGTACAGCTGTCATTTTTCACATCCTGGCCAAAAATATGTTTTTGCACTCTGGTGCAGAATAGCATGGTCACTCTGGGAAATCAGTGTTTGGGACAGATTAAGATTAGCAAGTGAGAGAGTGGAGTGACCAGGCTCAACTGAGCTCTGTCGGGACTACTGCAGATTTCTCTGTGGGCAGAAAGAGACCCCAATGCAAGCAGGAGCCCAATACAAAAGCAGCCTGCAGTGCCGGGAGAAATGGAATAAGCAAGTGAGAGAAGGGGAGTGAGTGAGCTCAACAGAGCTCTGTTGGGACTGCCGCAGATTTCTTTGTGGGTAGAAAAGGTGCCAATGGAGGCAGGAACCCAGTACAAAAGGGCAGCCTCAGCACCAGGAGAAACAAAATGAGCGAGTGAGAGAGGAGGAGAGCAACCTCAATGGAGCTCTATCGGGACAGCTGTGAACTTCTTTGTGGGCAGAAAAAGGCACCAGTGCAGGCAGGAGCCCAGTACAAAGGGCAGCCTACAGTGCCAGGAGAAACAGAAACGAGTGAGTGAGAGAGGGAGTGAGCGACCTCAGTGGAGCTGTGTCAGGACTGCTGTGAATTTCTTTGTGGGCAGAAAAGGTGCCAACGCAGGAGCCAGTACAAAGGGGCAGCCTGCAGCGTTGGGAGAAACAGAATGAGCGAGTGAGAGGGGAGTGAGCAAGCTCAATGGAGTTCTGCCGGACTTTACAGTTGCCCACCCACCTGCCCAGGTCCTCTTGTCGTCTATATTACAGCAGGTCTCTGGAGTCGAGACAAAGCAATGAATGGATACTTTAGGATTGCTGTAATAATACATATTTATTTGTTCTGTTTATTTCTCTAACTGAGCTGAGTAATACTTGGAGTGCAATAGGATTTCTAACTGGGCTAAGTGAAACTATATGAGAGCTGAGAACAAAAGTATGGTAGCTGAGGGGTGAAAAATGGACAAGGAGGCTTTAGGATTGTACACTAATACAGTATCTAATGGATGTGATTTGAGACTGAATTACCCTAGTGTCAAGGGTCAGTAGGGGACTAGTGTGGGGGACTTAAATTTAATTAAATAGGGGCCTAACAGTTGTAGTAGGGTACAGAACCTGGGAATAAGAGCCCTAACATAAGATGAGGGCCAAAATGGGGCAGGTGCCACATGTCAATAGGGCGGTATCCTTGGAAGGGTGGAGGGGTGAACAGGTGGGTGTGCCATGATCCTGGACTGGACTTGGAGGATGGGGGTGTATGGTCTGTAGATGACTAGCTAGTTTGAGGGAGGAACTGTGGAGGTTAGGGAGGAGTCAAAGTGGCAGGGAAGATGAGTATGGTAGGCATCCTAAGGGAGGAATAGGGATGCTAAAGGGGATGGAGGAAGAATAACTAGGGACTGAAACTGACCCAGTATCAGAGGCACTAGCAGAAAAGAGAGGAGAAGAGAGGGGTGCCTGAGGTGAGGGTGGGGTCTCCTGATGGGGAGGCAAAGATGATGAGGAGTACCAGGGGAGAACCTGGGAGAGAGCAGATGGCTCGGGTAGGGAGGGACCAGGGTGGCACGGAGGGAACACGAGGGGGAACTGATAGGGGAAGAGATGTAAGACTGGTATTGACTATGAATAGATTCAAACCTCTATGGGACAGAGAGGGGAGCAGGAACATACTGAAAGGGAAGGACAAGTGGTGCTGAGAGGGATGGCAACAGGTAGGGAAGAGATAGCATGGACAAAAGGGTAGAAAGGGGCTAGTAAGGAAGGAGGGGTGGTGACTGAAGAGAGAAGGCTACGGAAGGGGAAGGATGGAGGCATCACTATCGGGTAGAAGGGAATGGGGCCTAAATCACAACAATGAGGATAGGAGAGGAGTTGGAAATCAGCAGGGGAGGAGGGGAGGTCATGGGAAGCCCAGTAGGAATTAGTCTGACAGGGAAGGGGTTTAAGAGGGTTGGAAGAATAAGGCAGAGAAAAGGGTGAGGCGGAAGTAGGGGTACAGATACAGAAGTCACAGAGGGTGCAGTTGGCAGGGTAAGGGACAGGGAAGAATGAATACTGGGGTGGTGGAAGGAAAGGGGGTAAGGGGGTATTCGCCCTGGGGATTCTATGCTGAAATGGATGAAATGGAATGGAAAGGTGGAAAGGCACAGCCATATTTGGGTTGAAGCTGTCCCCAAGTTTACTGCAGGGGGCAAGGCAGGCACTGCTCAGGCATGCACCGAGGGGAGGAAGAAACTTCATTTACTGTTGCATGTGGACACAAATGACTTGGCGGGGACACTGTGGAAGTAGTGAGGGAAGGTTTGATTACTTGGGCAGGCAGTGTGAGGAGGTGGGGAAGTCGGTGGCATTCTTGGAGGTACTGCCGGTACCATGCAAGCATGCAGAGGAAGGGTAGGCTTGAGGAGTTCGAGAGGCTGAGGGATTGGTGCCCCATGAAATGTTATGGGTTAGTGAATAACTGGGGTAGGATCGGTGGGGAATAGTAACTTGTACATGGGGAGAGTTTACACTGGAGCAGGAAGAGAAGGGTATATAAAGCAGCATTGCTGCCTGGGCCACTGGCACTGAGGGTTGAGGCACTGGACGCCACACCTTGTGCCACGCTGGTGACCCAGGTTCAGACACAAGTCTGGCCTGCCAAGGGTTTGCAAGGGAGGGATAGGATTGAGCATCAGAGGACTGCTCTCCTATCCTGAGGCAGAATCCAGGGACCTGCCACTCTGTAGTGGCCCCTGATGACGACCACGGGCGCTACTACAGTGGTGTAGTAAAGGGTGGCAGACTGTGGCAGATGTTGGCATGCTGTGCCTAAGCATCATTGCACGCTGCACTCCATAGAAGGAAGAAAAGTGGAAATGTGCTACGGTCAGGCAGCATAAGCTTCTGACCCTCCCCGCCCGCCAATGGCACCTCTTCAACGGGATCTTGCTCCAGTGGGTCAACCTGGGAGGTTCCTCACCACCCCACTATGGGGGTAATCCATGGAAGTGAGCAGGTCGGCCTGATGTCAGGGGTAGGGGGTCGGTCAGGATGACCAAGCCGACCATAGCCCAGTGAGAAAATATGTAAAAAAAAAAAAAAAAGGACAGGATTAGAAGGTGTTTTCTACTAAGATGGATTTAAACAAATGGCGGGAGTGGTGCCAAAACACTGAAGTTGGCAGAAAGGTCCAGACAGGGAGCCTGATGAGCTCACTGACCTAGATATAGGTAAAGGCAGAGGTGTAGTAACCCTGAAAGGGGCGAGGCAGAGTGGTCTGAGTGTAATACAGAAGGCACCACCACCCAGTGAGAATAAGGAGGAGAAAGGGTGCGACTTCTGGGAGCACGGACACAGGCCAAGGAGGAGAAGAGTGAGGAGAAGGAGGGGTATGGGTGGAAGGTGGTCTGACTACATGGATAGAGAACTGGTTACAGGGAGGGTGAGGGAGGTGGTGGTGGGTAGCTCTCGCACCCACAGCAGTGACAAGGGTGCAACAGGGCTCAGTGCTTGGCCTAATGCTATTTGGGGTCTTTATCTCTGATATAGCACACAGAGTGGGAGCAAGGGTAGTCTGTTCGCACATTATGCCAAATCAAAAGCAAATAGTTATAGTAGCAGAGCCCCCCGTCCACTCACACACATGTGCACTCCCAAAGCTGCTTAAAAGCCTGCAATTCATCCAGATCAGTTCCATTTTCTTACTTACTTGGGGTTCAATGCCAACAAATGTAAAATCATGTACCTAGAGCATAGGAACCCGATGCTGGATATAGGATGGGGAGAGGTACTGATACTCACTAGACATGAAAAGGTCCTTGAGGTTATTATATCAGGGGACCTCAAGATGGCAGTACAGTGTGACAAGGCTATGGGCAGGGCAAATTGGATTCTGGGGTGCATAAGGAGTGGCATCTCCAGTCAGAGGAGGAGGATGTTGTGCTACCATTATATCACTCCTGCTATACTCCCAGCTGGAGTACTTTGTCCATTTTAGAGTCCACACTTCAGAAAGGACATAAGGTGGAGGTTTTCCAGAGGAGGGCAATCAAAATGGTTCAGAATTTTCACAGGAATCCTACAAGGAAAGGCTGAAGAATCACAACATGTACACTCTGGAAGAGAGGAGGGCAAGAGGTGAAATGATCTAGACCTACAAAGTACCTCACAGGGGTAAAGATGGTACAGTTGGGGAGTTTCCTTCAAATGAGGATGAGCACCCAAACCAAGGGACATACAGTGAAGTGGGGAGGCATTCAGGATAGATGTGAAGAAATATTTCTTTACTGAAAAGGTGAGTAGATGCCTTGAACAGACTGCCAGGAGAAGTGGTGGAAGCTAAATGATAGGGGTATGAAGCATGCATGGGATAAATATATGGGTATATTAGAAAAAGGGGAAGGAGGGGTCAATGAGATCAATAGGGCTATGGAAGTGGAGTAGGTTCAAGTTCATTGCGGAAAATCCATTAACAAGCTCATTCACAAGGAGGTCCTAATGGACACAGACAGAATAAGACATGCAGTAACATATACCGGCAGGAGTTACAAGTAGGTAGAGAACACTTGGGCAGACTGGGTGAGCTGAGCGGTCCTTTTCTGCTGACAAATTCTATGTTTCTATGACATCATGTGTTTATTTAGGTGCAGTGTTTATTCAAAGTTGGTCCTACCATACATCCAGATGTAAGGTACAGTAAATTACCGAATTAGATGCAGCCCATATACAGTGCAATAAACAGAACCCCACTGCTTTGAGAAGCCTTTACTTCATAAGGCTGCTTAAAGAGTTGGGGTTCTAGTTGCAGTGTCCACACCAGTATGCTGATCTTAAAATCGACGCTGCATTCTGAATGAGTACTTGATTCTACCTCACTCCATTTCTTCCCACTTTGAAAACTGCTTGTCCTGAGTTAGTTTTGGGTTGGCAGCGCCTTGCCTGTGTTGGAAGATGACCAATAAGTGGCACTGAAAGACATCAGATTTCACAGACTGTGAAGGCAGCTGCTCATGGACAGACATAAGGCAATTCTACTGGGGATAGAAGGAAGTAAGCTGTTGATTAACTAGAATCTGTAGCTTATCCAACAGGTAGGAAATGGTCAGACAAGGTGGGCCAAGTGGTCCTTATCTGCCTTCAAATTTTATGTTTCTGTGTTTCTCACCCACCATCTTGGCAAGAAGAAGGCTGCAGCTGTGGCCACTGATGACTGTTGGGTGTGAGGATGGGGAAACCAAAGGGACAGACATAATGAGATAAAATCATAATAAAATTGTGAGACCTTCATCAGCTTTCCAAAATGCTTACCAGTAAAAAAAACACTCTATGAAGTTTTCAAATGGCAACATAAGCTGGTGAGCCCTATGTCTGCCATCTGACATCAGGCATCAGTCAGCATAACATTGCTTAAAGAAGGCAGTGTGGTCATGTGGTTACTGAAATACTGGAGACTACAGATTTATAAGAACAAAAGAATATCACACAGAAGCTGCCACATATGCCTATAGCAGCTGTCTCCTGTTTCTCAGTAGTTATATTTATACCCTGAGGTACTTGAATGTTTCCATCATATCTCCACTTCCTCTCTCTCTTCCACTGAGTACATATTGAGGTCCTTAATTTCTCCTCATAAGTCTTGTGTTGCAAGCTCTGTACCATCTCATTCGCCTTCTCTGGACCATCTCCAGCCTGTTAATATCCTTATGAAGGTGCAACCTCCAGAACTGCACACAATACTCCATGTGAAGCCTGACCATGGTTTTATATAATGACATCACTACCTCCCTCCTTATGCTGGTGATACCCCTGCCTATGCACCCCAGCATGTCACTAGTCCTGCCAGCTGCCTTACCACTTTGACATTTTCAGGTTATCTGAAATAAGAATCCCCAGGTCCCTTTCTTCTTTGTGACTGTCAGCAACTCCCCCATCCTCTACCTTTCTCCAGGGTTTCTGTGTCCCAGGTGCAATATTTTGCACTTTTTGAATTAAACTTCAGTTGCCAGTCCTCACCATTTCTCAACTTTCCCAGGTCCCTCCTCATTTCTCCACCCCTCTGGGGTATCCACTATGTTACATTTCTTGGTGTAATCTGCAAACAGGCAGACTTTTCCTTCAGCCCTTCTGCAATGTCACTAATGAAGACATTGAACAGAACTGGCCCCAGGACCAATCCTGTGGCACCCCCTGGTCACCCCTCTCCCAGACTAGCCCCATTTACCACCACTTCTGCCTCCTGTCTCTTACCCAGTTTCTAACCCACTTCACCACCCTTTCCCCATGCTCAGCCGACTCAGCTAGTTTATCATCCTCCTAAGTGGAACAGTGTCAATGGCTTTGCTTACATCAAGGAAGCATTGTCCACTGCCCCACCCTGATTTACTTCCTTTGTCACCCAGTCAAAGAGATCAACCAGATTTGTCTGACATGACCTCCCCACTGTGAATCCATGTTGCCTACAGTCCTGGCCTCCGATGGCTTCTAGATGCCCCACTATCCTTTCTTTAACCAATGTCTCCATGATCTTCCCCACTACTGAAGTGAGACTGACCAGCCTATACTTCACTGCCTGCTCCCTACTGCTAGATTTCTATGGGGGACCACATGTGCCTCCTCCAATTCTGGTACCACCCCTGTGTTGAATGACCCACTGAACATGGCTGCCAGAGGTACTCTAGGTTTCCTTCACAGTTCTTTTTAATATTCTTAGGTGTATGCCATCTGGTCCCCCGCTTTGTCCACTGTTACTTTACTCACTTTCTGCAGGATTCTTCTGCCTGTGAATGGACTATTGTCCACCTCTTCATGCCTTTGCAACTGCTGTGGCCTTGCCCTCCCTCTTCTGTGAATACTGACCAGAAAGACATAGTGGATGTCTTGGGGGGCACATCTATTCTTAGGCATGGTACTTTCACTTCCAAATACCTAAACAGCAGATATAAGCAATCAACATTCGGCATTAACAAATGCTTGTTTTAAATTGCCACTGCTAATGGCTTCAAATGTCGTCACTGTCTTCTAAGTGCACTAACACAGGCACACGCTCAGCTTTTCTCACAAACTCATCCCCACTATCTGTTTTGTGGCTCACAAAATAAAGTCAAACACATTTTACCGCCCCAAGGTAAGAAGCAGGACCAAGGCAGCCAGCATCTTTCTTGATTTATTCTGATCGTATAATCCACAAGTGCTGGGCAGACAAGATTCTAACTTACCCAATAGTCTTCACGTAGCTATGTTTCTCCCACTCTCATCCCTTTGCAACTACCACCACTGAAACTTGACAGAAAGTATCAGTCACAGACTAGGATATCATCTCTCAAACAGGGAGTGAGAAGTGTCTGTGTGTGGGTGTGGGGCAGTTTGAAGACACAGCCATTCATTTACCAGCAGTGCCACTTACTGGCCAAAACTGAACTATAATTTTCCTTCATATATCTCCACAATGACAAATGAAGTGAAAGCTATTTAAAAAATGCTAATTTTATTTTTAAATATAATGAGCCTTTGTATAATAGCAATAATGCACTGCAGGTGTGTGTGTCATGTGGATAGCATCTCGTGTGTTGGGTGTTGGACACTCTTGGCCTGCAGCCTCATGCCACCCCATCATGCATTATTGCTTAATTGCCTCTCCTCTTCATGCTGACATTTATAATCACTGTCAGGCATTAGGGATAGCAAGGAGGAAGTGTAGGAGAAGGGGTTCCGGACTTGGGGGCTGGGCAACCGTATTGGGGTTGTGGCAGCAGTAGATGCCTCGGACAAAATGGAGACTGGATAGGGTCCTCCTTCTCTGGGCCCCATACACAAAGGCTCCACTTTTAGTTGGCAGCTTACTTGATCAGCCTCTGAGTCTCATCCAACCCAGGTGGTGTTATGCAGTGCTAGGTTCATAAAAATAAAATAACATTAATTGCCGATCTTGTTGGGTCATTCGGACCTGGCTTGCATTACTGAGACCTGGCTGGATGGAAATGCTGACCCAATTCTTGAGTCAGCGGTTCCAGACAATTTCTCAGTGATACATCACCTGAGGTTGGATTGAAGGAGCAGGGTGTGCTCATTTGTTTTAAAACAGAACTGGGCCCGATTGATGTTCCAGTGGGGAGACCAGATCATTTGAATGCATCTTAGGTGCAGGTGGGGGTGCAAATTTCTCCTTGTCTACTGTCCTCCCAGGGATGGGAAGCAATTTTTGCAGGAAGTCATGGACTTCATTGTTGAGATGGTGATGGAGTTGCCTAGATTGATGGTGCTGGGCAACTTCAATGCTTGGGTCAATGATGAACTCTCACAATTTGGTCAAGGCTTCCTCCAACTTATGATCTCATAGGGCTTCTCACAGGCTGTTGCCTCTGCAACCCATAACTCTGGGCGTTCATTGGACCTGGTCTACTTCCTGGGTATGAAAATCACCGACTTGGTGATGGAGCCAGTCAGTTGGTCTGACCATTACACTGTCAGGTTCAATTTTGGGACCCCCTCATAGGCCTGCCCCTGTGGAGATGGTCTGGTATCGACCTTTAGGGCCACAACCCCAGATGTCCTGATGGCAGTTCTGTATCTATCGAGACTTCTGACTGCTAGCATGGTCCAGACAATCTGCTGCAGGTGTATAATATGGCAGTGGTGGTGGCTTTGGATACCATCGCTCCTGTTCATGTTTGCCCCTCACCCTTTGGCCACAGTCCCCTTGGTTTGACGGGACCTTGAGGGAGATGAGGAGAGAGGAGAGAAGAATGGAGCATTGCTGGTGGAAATCTGGTCTTGATGTCGACAGGCATAGATTGATGGCTCATTATTTGGACTTTCAATAGGCAATCTCCCTTAAGAAGGCAGTAGTCCAGTCCAGGGAGATCGCGTGCAAAGAACTGACCTGCTCAGCTCTTCCAAATGGTGGACGGACTGTGCAATCCAGCCTGTCTACAAGTTCAGAGAGCATTCACACAGGATAAGTGTGATGAGTTTGCTTGCTTCTTTGAGGGTAAGGTTGCTGACATCAAATGAGAGATCCATTCAGCTAGTTCCAATGGGCAAGGCGGTGATCAGTTGGAAGATGCAGAACCATGTTTTTCTGGTCAGCTTTCACCCTGCCAGCGATCGTGAATGTCATAGGGATTGTCCAGAGTATGTGGCCGACTTACTATAGTTTAGACCCGGCCCAACTTGCCTCCTTGCAGGGTGCATTGAGGACATTGTCCCAGTTCTGGCTGAGATAGTTCAGATGTCACTTGAGAGTTTCTGGACTCCTGAATGAGGTGGTGGTTACACCCTCCTTAAGAAATCTTCTCTTGATCAGACTGTCTCACCATCTACAGACCTGTCGCTAACCTATTCTTTGTGAGTAAGGTTATTGAGAAGGTGGCTGCGCTGCAGCTGGACAATCATCTTACCATCCATGACATCTGCAATCCTCTCCAGTTGGGATTTAGGAAGAGGGACAGCACCGAGACCACCCTGGTTCATGTGCTAAGTGATATCCTGATAGTGAGAGATCAGAGGAATCATTCCATCTTAGTCCTCCTTGATCTTTCTGCAGCATTCAACACCATGGATCATGCCGTGTTGCTGGATCACTTGTGGGTGATCTGTGGATTATAAGGCACAGTTCTCAGATGGTTCCACTCATTTCTCACTGGTAGATTTCAGAGAGATCGTTGGTATTTATTCCTCTGATGCAATCTCTCTACCATGCAAGGGTACCCAGGGCTCTGTGCTTTCATCTGTGTTATTCGTGGTGTACATGCTGCCATTAGGAGACATTGTAAGGCAGTGGGCTTGAGTTTTCTCTGCTATGCAGATGATACTCAGCTATACATGTCCTTGCCCCTGACAGGAGGATTCAGTCTCGGTGTTTAACAACTGCCTGCGCTGAGATTCAAGGCTGGATGATTGCTAGCTGGTTGAGGCTGAATCTTGACAAGACTGAGGTTTTGGTGGTGGACCTAGGTTGCCGGGTGAGGACTCCTCAGCAGAGCAGGCTTCTGGGCTTGTACTGGGGTTGCCAGCTAATGTCATCTGAATGGGTGTGGTGTCTGGGTGTTATTTTGATGAGAGGTTGACTCTGAAGTTTCAGGTGTCAGCCGTCATCAAGACCTCTTTCTTTCATCTGAAGAATATTTCCCAGATTAAGCACCTGGTTCCACCTGGTGACCTTCTGATTCTGGTCCACACCTTTGTGACCTCCAGCCTGGATTACTGCAATGCCCTTTACCTAGGGCTTCCAGGGGTTCTATCCACCACTTGCTACTGTTGCAGAACGCTGTAGCTGGGTTGTTGACTGGGCTTCCCAGATCTAACATATCACACCTGTGCTGCGCAGCCTGCACTGGCTGCTGGTTCAGTGGTGGATCACTTCCAAGGTTGGTTTACTAACCTACAAGGCCCTACGTGGACAATGTCTGAGTTATCTGCAGAGCTCCTCTGTCTCTACTGCCCTTCTGTCGGCTCCACTCCACTGAGGAGGGATTGCTTGAGATTCCCAGGGTCCATTTGAAGACCTCCAGATGTTGTTCATTCATTTCTGGCTCCTACCCTGTGGAATTCTCTACCTCTTCTGATAAGGAAGTGCCAGACTGTGGAGAGCTCTAGGTCAGCTCTGAAAATGCACCTATTCTCTCTTGCCTATCCTGAACATTAAGTTATGGAGTCTGTTGTTTTAAGGGGTTTTAAAATGTTATGGTTTTAGTTATTTGTGAAAGCTCTTTGATATTTTATAATTACTTCATATAAATAAAGTTTATTATTATTATTAATAACTGGTATGGTCCCTGAGGATTGGAGGAAGCTATTACTGCACCCATGTATAAGAAAGGTACTTCAAAACAAAATTACAGACCTATTAATTTGATGTCAATCATAGGGAAAGTTATGGAGTCAGTCCTTAGAGACTACCTGATAGACATCACAGGTACAGGTGTAGCTGACGATTCATAACATAGGTTTACTAAAGGGCGCTCACGTGTAACTAATTTAATATAATTCTATGAACCAATCAGTGATCTACTAGATCACATTTATTTTATTTATTTACTTGATAACTGCAGAGAGCACTGGACCAAGTGCCCTTTTTCAGGCTCAGCCTGGCCAGAAACTGCAATAACAACACAAACAGATAAGAACATAATACATTAAAAAGTGCATTAAAGAAAATTACAATGACAATTGAATTGACTGTACAACTACTGCAAAATATTATTTTAAAAGAATAAAAGGAAGAAGCAGATTTTTATTTATTTATTTTAATTTTGGTAACTGGGTAGGCCCACTGAGCCCAAAAAGGGGTCCCTTTTTCAGAGGCGACCATGAGTTAATTACAGATAGTATAACAATTACAGAATAAGACATTTGCAGAGGTTACAGATACAGTAGTACACAAATCAACATACTAAGGTACAACACTCATTTACACTGACAATGTTCAACATTTGTTAATACATCTAACACCTTTTGTGGATAGAGCTATACAAGGAATAAATTAAATTGGATTAAGAGGCACAGCCCTTGAGATGTCAACAGTAGCAAGTGCACTGATTTAGTTCCATCAAATGGGCATTAATTCCCTTATAAATCACCCTAGTGAGTTTCATTCCTGGAGATTAGTTGGAAGGGTATTCCAGAGGAAGGAATTAAAGCATAGAAAGCCCAAGCCCCTGTGTAGACTTTGCTTTAGGTACAATTAGTAGCTGTCTGCTTGAGGACCTTAGTGTCCTGCAGTTCTGTTTGTGGTTAACAACTCAGCGAGACTTGGAGGTGTGCTGGCCTGCCTGAGCCTGTATGCCAAGCAAAGAGAAGGGTATTGTAACCTCCCTTCAAGGTGGGCCAAGATAGGGCATTTAGGGTCTGACAATGATGTTCTCTGGAAGAGGCACAAGCTGCAAATCTGTAGATTCTGTACTAAAGGGATCTGAGCTTATGCATCTCAGTGTGTTTCATTTCTTCTCCTTTTATTTCCTATACTTGTAAGCACAATGAGCATGTCTGCCCATTTTCATACGTAACAAGTGAACAAGAAACATTAAACGTTATAAGATATTGTGCAATAATAAATACGACAAAAAGACAAGAATATCAACAGACATAAATAAATACATAACCATCAGTTCAAATCCTAAAACAAGTGCATTTATTTGAATCATTGAGCAATTGTTGTAATATTTTTTAAATAGATGAGAGTGGAGCAATTAATGATATTCGATGGGAGTGTGTTAAACAATTGAGGAGCTTCATAAAGTTAGTGCTTTGACCAAATGTTTTCTGAAAAATAGAATGGAAAAGTTAACCTGCTGTGTGATCTGGTTCCACAACCATTCAAACCCCTTGGAAATAGGGCATATATAGAAGGAGGTAAGAGACTCAGGGTACCCTTAAAAGAAATAGCCCAATCTTGTAACATACTCTATTTTGAAAAGACAGCCAGACAGATAACTTTAACAAGCTCACAATGGTGACTGTGATTGGCTCACACTGTCATAAATCTCAGGAATGAGTTATAGGTCACCCTAAGCTTATCAAGAATTTTATTTGAAGTGGCAGTATATATAATTAAATCATAGTCAAGTAAGCTTAACAAAACACTGTGAGTTAGAAGTAAACGTGATTCCTTGGTAAGAATGGGTCTAACCCTATATAATAAGTCGATTCTTTGATTTAATTTTTTCCATACAGTAAAAATATAAGGCTCAAAAGACAGGTGGGAATACAACAAAATACCTAAATATTTAAAGTATCGACCCTCTTCATAACCTCACCTCTGAGATCTACTATGAGATTTAAAGGAGGAATGGGTTTCATCCTGGGTCCCAAGAAAAGCATAACTTTAGTCATTAATGAATTTATAATTATACACCTAGAGATGAGCCAGCTCTGGAGATTGGAAAACTCATCCTGAACAATCCTTGATGAAGTAATGGGGTCATCAGAGATCCCATAAAGTACTGTGTCATCTGCATAGAGTGTCATAAATGTTTGAGTACAAATTTGGGTGGGCTGAATTCACAAAGAGCAAAGATCAGGGGCCCAGGATGAAACCCGAGGAACTCCACAGCAAATTGTTCTAGGGGAGAAAAGAATCCCATCAATCTTGGTACTATGATGCCTATTATTAAGGTAGTTAGAAAACCAAGTTATAACCTCTTGGGGAAAATAAAATTCAGACATAACTGAAAGCAACAATGAGTATTCAACAAAGTCGAAGGCCTTGGTGAGGTCCACAAATATGGTTGCAACAGAGTGTCCTTTATCAAGGGCACTTGAATGCAGCCAGTGAGCCATCGAGACTGTCTTTGTATTATGTTTTGATTTAAGTCTGTGCTGGAACTCTGAGAGTAATTTATCGTCATCAAAAATTCTGTGGTTTGATCCAAAATTATCTTTTCAAAATCTTGGAAAGTGAAGCTAATAACAATATTAGACAGTAGTTTGTAATAAGAGATGGATTGCCACTTTTAAAATGTGTTTAATAGTAGCCATTTTCCAAATGGAGGAAAAGTACCAGACCATATGGAGAGATTGAAAATAAGTGATTGTGGAAAAGAAAAAGAATCAATCCCCAGTTTAATAAGTCTATAATTGATGTTATGAGCGATAGTGGGTCTGGGGTCCATTTGTAATATGTAATATTTAATCTGTTCAGCAGAGATATTCCTGAAAAGAAATTTAGGATGAGATACAGGAATACTATCTGAAAACTAGGTAGTGGAGCTGAAGTAAGAGGTATTCTGTATTTCTCCAAGTTTCCAAAAATTAATTAAAGGACCTGGAGACTATATTCGGTCATGGGTGGTTAAGTCACCATCTTCTAGGGTTATTTATACATACATCCTTTTGTTCTTGACCTAAAGGCTATTTAGAGTTTGCCACTTTTGTGGGATTACCTGCAAATTTTTTTTGCTGTGATAGAAAAACTGCTTTTCACTCACCTTATTTCAGTTTTGCATTTATTCCTTAACATCGTATAGTTTTGTAATGAACAAGCATCCTTTGAGATCTTATATTTCTCCAGGCTGTATCTCTGCTTTTCATTAATTTCAAAAGTTTCTGATTGATCCATTAATTTGAGAGGGCTCTAACCCTAATCTTCTTTTGGGGCAATGCTATCAATTATTGAGGTATAAAAATTAAAACAAGACTGCAGTAAAGAATCAATATCAGAGATTGACTCCAGCTGTGACCAACTGACATTTTTACAAGCTTCATTTACAATATTTGAGTCCAGCCACTTAAAATTTCTGGACTCAATAATCCTGGTGGGGCCTCTGACACTCGTCCACTCACAATAGATGGGACAAGGGTCACTAAAGCATCTGGCATAACCTCCGTAGCTAGAATCTTATTGTTAAGGGAACTACTATTCAATTAAGGATGGTTCTGCATCTGCAGGTCCACCTTGTAAATGAGCTTGCTCAATGGTGATCGCCTGGGTAAATAAAGATTTTCATTGATTGATTGACAGATTGATTTAATTAAGGATGGTTCCTTTTCCAGTTTATAATTGGGCCTAGTGATGTCAATAATTAGTTGTTAAAGGCCCTGGTCCAAGAGAAGCTCTTGGAGGTCCTTATTTGAATTAGAACCCAGTGGTTATTAAAATCACCCATTAAGACCCATTCCCTATTAGGGGAAGAGTACTTTTAACCTCAACCACTAGATTCCAACCCAGTTTGAAACATCCAGGAGGAATGTAGAGAGAACTAATAGTAAGATGTGTGTTAAGTGACAGTCCCAAAAGAATATCAACTGTAGTTAAAGCACAACCAGAAGCTCCACCAGGAGAATCAATAGGGGTAACTTTCAGGTTGTTTTTAACATAAATCATGGACCCATCTCCCTTCTCCTTCCTACCATGTCTTGCCTAAAGTGACTAAAACCAGGAAGTGAAATTTCAGAATCAAGAATGTTGCCATTTAACCAGGTTTCAGATAAAGTAATAACATCAAAATTATGCTGCTTTACCAAAGTGATAAAACGGTCCCACTTAGCAAGCATACTTAACAGAGTATAGTACAGAGGCACCAAAAAATACGATTGGTAGAAGGGTACCTTGCTCAATCTTGAATCGAGTCCTGAGTTAGATAGGGACTGAGGCTATATAGAAGTCTGAGCTTCTGGTTCTGTGACTTGGTAAGTAAGCAGGTCAATGTGAGTCTTAAAATTATAGCCCTGGTCTATGATGGCTCCTAGGTATTTTATGGCTTCAACTACTTTGATTCTTGACCCATTAGAAAGAGAGCGAGACAGCGTGTTAGCCCTATCCAGGCCCAGAGTCTTTGAACCAAATAATATAGCCTTAGTATTTTTGCCATTTAGGACCAGTTTATTACTATTCAGCTATCCCTCCAGCAACTGGAGGTCTTTTGACAGTAATTCATTAAGGATGCCAGTATCATTATTGGACCTGTAAAGTACTGCATCATTGGCATACAAAGTGACCTTAGCCTCACCACAATGTGTTGGCATGTCATTTATAAATAAAGAGAACAACAGGGCCCCAGGATAGAGCCCTGGGGACCCCACCCATATTGGACATTAATACGAGGTGGCACCCAGACAGCTAACCATTTGGGACCGTCCCTGAGATAGTGGGTGAACCATTGTACCTCCAGGCTGTTAAGGCTGACTACAGTAGTATCAATTTCATGAGGAGCAGCTGATGATCAACATGGTCAAATGCTTTGGTGAGGCCTATAAAGACCGTGCACAGTGCACAGACCCTTATCCAGAGCCAAGAATATATCTGTGGTGAAATTTACTAAGGCAGTGTTTGTCCCATGGTTCTTTCTGAATCCATGCTATTGGGTTGTGAATATTTTGTGTCTCTCAACATAGTCCACCACTTGATTGTACACAACCTCTCCATCACTTTGCCAAGGATGGACAGTAGGGATATTGGCAGTAGTTTTCCACCTGTTCACGTGATCCACCTTTATGAAGACGTGTGACCAGGGCCACTTTCCAGAGGGAGGGAACTTTCCCTTCAAGGAGGGATCGATTGAATAACCATGAGACTGTGGTGGCTATGACTGGGGCTGCAATATTTAGTAGCTTGGGTTCAAGATTATCATACCCAGCTGTACCATAGGTTTTGATCACTTTGAGTAATTTTTGAACTTCTTGTCTGGTGGTTAATTTGAAATGGAAGTCCAGGACATTGGATTTTTTGTTTTTCCTTGGATGGTAAAGGTTGCCCAGTGTGGTATTGAACTTTTCCAGATCCGTGAAGAATATATTTATTGCCTTAGCGGCATCTACCGGGTTCTTGTGACGAATACCATTAGCAACTATGTCTTCCTTCTTGTTATTTATGGCCTTTTATCAGTGTGTTAATTTGTGCCCAGAATTTTTGGGATCAGAAAGTTTGTTTCCTGAAGGTGTCTAATATGCCTCATTTTGGCTCTTTCTGCATTCGCTATGCATGAAACATGTTCTGCTAGTAGCACATTTCAGTGGTGTGTTTGTGTTGGTAAATGCAGGGCATCTTTTAATAGATGCATACCTCATTCCCCAATAAGCTGGCATGCTAGCAGTGACCCCAGCATTATGCAAAGTGGACACAACTTCTGGAAAAGTGGCACTGCAATCAGAGACAAGCTCGTCATGCAGCGGCACCAATGACACGCCTTCTGATATGCCTTTCCTAGTGAAGCATTTCAATAAATATGGTGGTGGCAGAGGATCATATAATGGACCATAGCTGTGTACATGCATGTGCAAATACTAAATGAGCCCTTGGCACAACAAGGCACAGAGATAGAAGAATGCACATTCAATAATACTGTAAGTTGTTCAGTAACCCTTTGCTTATTTTACAAGCAAATAAATATATCTTTTCTAAATGTACTGGTTGGTGACTTTAACATCCAGCTATTGTTCTGCATTTCTAAAGTACTTCACTTACTTTGGGACACAACAGCAATTGCAAATGATGCCCCCTTTTAAACATAGGTCTATGTAGAATGCTTATTTGATGTGTTAAAGGTGAGTCTGTAAACTTGTCTAACTTTGTTGACTTAGCGCTTCAAAAGTTGGGATCAAGCTGTTGTGCAGTGCTCATACAGCTAGAGTAGAATGAAATAAGGAGGCGGTTCCAGGAAAGTTTTAGATCAGTTTGATGGTCTTAGATGCAGTGCTGCAACTTTCAGAGCTACAGATACAGATGGTTCACCTGTACCCTTCCTCGGTGTGTTTTTAATAGAAGTTCACAAGATTTCCAATAAGAATTGGGAGCATGCTAACATCATTGTGCCTCTGTGCAAGCCAGTGATCTCATTTCCAAACCTGTGGTCCCAAGTTCCAGTGGACGAGTTATTGGAATTAGGTAGAAAACAATAGAAAACAGGAAGCTGAAACCAGTAGAAAACAAGAAGTTGTTATCCTTCTGTACAGACTGTTAGTGAGACCCCATCTGAGTACGGCATGCAGTTCTGGAGACCCAGTCTCCATAAGGACATAGACAGGATGGAGGCAGTCCATAGGAGGGCAACTAAATGGTGCAGGGTCTGCACCAGAAGACATATGAAGACAGACTTAAGGAGCTTAATATGTATACTGTCGAGGCAAGGAGAGAGAGGGGAACATGATAGAAACCTTCAAGTACCTCAAGGGAATCAACAAAGTCCAAGATGGTACCATCTTTCAGAAAAGAGGTGTGCAAGAACAAGGGCACAATTTGAAGATAGAGGGGGACAGCTCAGAGATAATGTGTGAAGTATTTTTTCATGGAGAGGGTTGTGGATGAATAGAACAGCCTTCCTGAGGAGGTTGTGGAATTGAAAAGAGTGAGAATTCAAGAATGCAATGGACAGACATAAGGCAATTCTAGGGGTGGGTATAGGAGAAAGTAGGCTGTTGGTTTATTAGGATCTGCAGCATATCCATTAGGTAAGGAAATGGGCAGACTGGGTGGGCCAAGCGGTCCTAATCTGCCTCAAATTATATGTTTCTATGTTTCTGTGTTTAGGTACAGAGCCCAAGCTTAACGGTTTTATCTGCAAGTGTGATTCCAAGCTGCTGCTACTTTATAGAAACATATCAAGGTCCACCTAACGGTTTCACTAATTAATGGTTTGTATTCCCGGAGTTGCCTTTAGAATGGCAGTTACAGTACAATAGTCGTTATACAGTATTGAGTTCCCTGGAAAAATCCACCAAGAGAAACAAGTATACAAGCAACCATATTCTGAACATATTAGTGCCAGCCTCATTTTCAGGCAGCTTAGCTTGACTCAAATTGTTAAACAAATGTTATACCGCCATGTATCAGATTTGTCAAGATGTTCTGACCAGTAAACACTGTTCACCTGGAAGTCAGGAAGTACCTGTAGGTGATGTACTATGGGTCAAATATCATATGCAGTGCATTAAAGACTCAGAGTAGTAGTCCGTTATCAGACCTTAAGAATGTATATTGTATTATAAATTGTTACTTATTCCATTATTACATGCTACTGCAATTTTACATAACTCTCAGATGAGCTTTAATGAGGACATTTTCAGCAGTTTTGATAGCTGTTGTTGTTGATGATGTCACCTTAACTACATCTGTGAGTATGCTGTGTAAAGTCGCTTTTGTTCAGAGTACAAGTGCTAGTACACATGTATTTTATCTTTATGATTTACCTAGTACAATAGTAGTTATTTACCTAGGCGTTATAGTTACTGCAGCAAGGATAGCCATATGCAGACTTTACATTGATCAGCGAGTTAATTCATACCAGTGAGACCAAGAATCAGCATTTATATAGCGCTTTTCCTTCATGTTGTTTCCCAAAGCACTTTACAAGCAATGCTAGAGAGGTAGTGAAATAATGGAAGGTGTAGTGGCAGCCGTTTAGCACATCAACATCCACACACAGCATTGGACAGTTATGGGAAGGAAATGGTGGCAGAACTCAGAGAAAATTACCTATCTCTTGAAAGACCTGGACACCCACCAGGCAACACCAAAATGGGTTGAAGGTACCTTATATGAAGGAATTACAGCACCCTCTAGTGCTGCACTCAGCTGCCTGCCTTATGATATGAGCCCAATTCTGGTGTGAGACTAGAACCCATGACTTTGTAGTGCAGAGGCGGATGTGCTACCTACTTAGCCACACCGACACCCCTATGCTAACCAACAGGTGTTTGATTCAAAACTGGATTAGGACAAATCTAGTAATGTTGAAATTGTTTACAGTTTTGAACCCATTGTACAAATAATTTGTCAAATCCTTGAAATGAGACATTGATTCTTTTTACATTTTATTTAGTTTGCTTTTAAGTAGAAGGTATTCTCTGAAAGCCAGTATACGTAACACAAGGTATCTGTGCAGGCTAGTATGATAGGGCTGTGTTTTTCTGCTTCTTTGTTGAAGTTATTTTGCATTCATTTATTTATTTAAAAGATTTGGCCAGGAAAGGCAAACTGAGATGCACTAGCTCATTTCCAGATGCATACTTTTCTGATGGCTTTCAAGTTCAATTTTGTGTTTGCCTGCTCAAGAAACATCTTGTGGTAGTAGCACATTTCAGAGGTGTGTCTGTGTTGGTGAATGCAGGGCACGCTATAGTAGGTGCGTTTTCATTCCCTAATAAGTCAGCATGCTAGAGCTGAAACCAGCATTATGTAAAGTGGATACAACTTGTAGGAAAGTGCCGCTGCAATCAGAGACAAGCTCGTCATGCAGCGGCACTGATGACATGCCTCCCAACGTGCCTTTCCTAGTGAAGCATTTCAATAGACATGGCAGTGGTGGCTGCTGTCTGCCAGACACAATCCCCAGAAGGCCAGCTTGGGTGCCCAATCCTCCTGTTGGCATGTTTAATACCCTCCCCAAGATTGTGAGGCACACTGGGAGCCCACCCCAGTGTGCCTCGTGTGATTGACAGCCGATCATGTTGGCATGTTCCTGCCCCCACTCTACCCCATTGGTGGCACACTGGGAGCCCCCAATGTGGCCATCACCCCAGTCATGGAGCTCACTGGGACTCTACCCCAATGTGCCCAACATTTCTTTTCTTAAACCTGTAAAGAAAAAACCATCCACAGTGTTTGTTTTTGTTTTTACTGTACCTGAAACAAAGAAAATGGTCCCTCACTGTCATCGGCACCCCCTCACCCAACCTGCACCCACCTCTATGCACCCCACCTCCTCACACCTCCCTCACCTCATACTTACCTTGGAGGTTGTCGCGTGATCTCCGGTGGAGTGGGAACTCGTCTGCACTGTTCAAAGCCGACCCAAACTGAAGAAATGCCGATAAGCTGTATAATGACATAAATGGCAGGTTTTTAACTTAGGTGGATATCTCAGCCATTTTTTTATTTTGGCTTCAAATTTTCAACATGGGGTTCTTGGGACCCCACCTCATGAGGACATGCACTGTCATCTTGTTACTGAGTCCTGAAAGTTCATTTGAGGTCACTGCATGTAATTACCTTTTGGGACTGATTAACAAAACCACAGTGCCACAGTTTATGGGTGGCATCCCCAAAAGCCTATATTGCAAATTTGGTGGAAAAATTCCAAAATGACTGTGTTATGAGCGTGCATTGCGCAGTTTCCACACACACTATAACTTCGACATTTTGTAATATTTTCACTCCAGATTTTCAACATTGCCATTTTTCACACCTCCTTATGAACAGTACAGCTGACATTTTCACGTCCTGTCCAAAATGTGTTTTTGTACATGTGGCACACAGTGGCGCAGTCGCTGTGCAAAATCAACATTCAGGACATGTTGCTAAAATCACAGTGACACTATTCATGAGCAGAGGTCCCAAAATGCCTATGTTGAAAATCTGGATAAAAACCAAAATAATTGTGTGTTACGTGTGTGTTGCGCAGTTTCTATGCACGCCATGACTTCAACAATTTTTTCATATTTTCACTCCAGATTTTCAACATTGCCATTTTTTTAAACACCTCCTCATGAACAGTACAGCTCTCATTTTTTACATCCTGCCTGAAATGTGTAATGGCACAGTCACTGTGCAAAATCACCTTTGGCTAACAAACTCATTGTGCCACCGTTCATGAGGTGGGGTCACAAAAAGCCCATGTTGAAAATTTGGAGTAAAATACTACTATGCCTGGGGCATTACAGTTTCCAACCATAACACCCCACCCTGTAGAGACTAACAGGCATCAGGGATGTGACTTGGCATTGTTGGCTGTAATGCTCATGCCATTCCACCCTGCCCCCATCCTGCAGCCAGTGACAGGCATCGAGGTGTGCCTTGGACTCTTCGGCCCAAAGTTCACTCCATTCTCCTATACTGCACCCATCTCAGTGTATTTTTCATGGAATGGGGTAAGTGTAAGACCTGAAGACCCCAAGACACACCGCAACATTTCTCGGTGTCTGAGGGGTAGGATGAGGTGAAGGTGTGAGCATTATGGCTGATGGCCCAATGCCACATCCCAATGCTTGTCACTCTCTGCAGGGTGGGGCAGAGGTCAGTGTCAGTTCAGTACTTCACCCCATCCTATTATGCATCTCTAACACCTGACTACCAATGCCAATGCCAGCAAGCCAACATTCGGCATTGGCAAATGCTTGTTTTCTGAGAGATACAGAGTGGGAGAAGAGGAGAGAAGAGTGGAGAAGAGAGAGAGAGAGAGACAGGGGAGAAGAGAGGAGGCAGAGAGGGTTAAGAGAGAGAGGAGAGCGAGCAAAAGAGAGAGAGAGAGCAAGACGGGGGAAAGAGAAAGGGGAAAAGGGGAAAGAGGGACCATATCTCTCAGCTTTCCTTGATTTTCAGGGATGTCCCTGATTTTGCCTCAGTTCCTGTCCCTCCTAAACTTTGTGTTTCTGTGACTGAGCAGTGGGTATACTGTATGCTCACAATATTATCAAACAGAGTTACAGACTTGCTCTTTGCAGACAAAGTATTTTATACCAATACTCTTATGTTGCCTGCTTCAGGGATAGAACCAATTGTTAAACTGTGTCCCTCATTTTACTTTTTGTCACTGATTTTTTAAGCCATGTCCAAGTGCCAAACACCACTGCAAATACCTGCAAGCGAACATTTGGCATTAAAAATGCTTGTTAATTCAAATTTACATTTATTTCCGAGTTCCCAGAATTTCTGCCAGTCTAGGACTTGGCCTGATGTTTTGAATTTACCCCACGCTCTGTCTCTGTCCCTCATAATTTTTCTAAGGTCTTGAGAGCCACCTAGCTTCTTGCCCTTGACTCTGAGCTGTTTTAGAGGGGCGTGCTTATTGGCAATAGACAGGAAATTGTTATTCAAGAGCAACATCTGGTTTCTAGCTAGCTTTATTTACAGCCCGTTGACCTTGGCCAGGGAATCGAGGGAAAAGGCTTGGGTCAAGTTCAGAACAGTCCTGGGTCCAACATACTATAGGGGATGTGAGAAGTTGTTTTTCCATATGCCAAATGTGGGGAATGATCACTCAATGAGTCTGCAAGGTGCCCGTCATTTGAATCTGTCAGGGTTGGTGTCTTGGATCCAGTCTAGGGTGGTGTGATTGCTAGTTTTCATATTTAGTCTGGTGGGCTCCTGTATAATTTGGGTTAATTCAGTGACTGTGTCCATTGTGTGCCACAGGTGCGAAAACATGGTTTGGGCAAGATGTGAAAATGACAGCTGTACTGTTCAAAAGGTGGTGTGCAAAATGACAATGTTAAAAATGCGGAGTAAAAATATAAAAAAACTGGCAAGTTATAGGGTATAAAAACTGCACAATGCAAGCTGGTAACACGGTCATTTCTTGGAATTTTTCACCAAATTTGCAATACGAGCTTTTGGACCTCTCCTTATGAACACTGTCACTGTGATTTTCTTAATGTGTCCCGAACATTGATTTTGCACAGCGACCGCTGTTCTGCACCGGATGTGCAAAAACACATTTTGGGCAGGATGTGAAAAATGACAGCTGTACTGTTCATAAGGAGGTGTGGAAAAATGGCAATGTTGAAAATCTGGGTGAAAATATTACAAATTCTTGAGTTACGAGCATGTGGGAACTGCGCAACGCACGTCAGACAGTCATATTTGAATTTTGTCACCAAATTTGCAACATAGGCTTTTTAGAGCCCCCATGAATAGTGACACTGTCATTTCATTAATCATTCCTGGAAGGTGATTCCACACAGTGACCGCAATATCACCTTTTGGGACTGAATAACGACATGACAGTGACTGAGTTCATGAGGTGGGGTTCCAAGAACCTCATGTTGAAACTTGGTGCCAGAAGTCACAAAATGGCTACAATATCCACCTAAGTTGAAAACCCCAATAATAATAATAATAATAATAATAACTTTATTTATAGAATGCATTCTCTAAAGTCAAAGCGATGTACAATTCATAAAAACAGTTAAAAATCAAAACATGGATAGCAAAAACACTTAAAATCAGGTAATAAAAATGCAGAAAGCAAGCTGGTGTATATTTCATGACTAGTCATCCGATGTCTGGCAGAATATAACAATTTTAAAGCTGTTTTAAAGCTCTCCACGGTCTGGCACTCTCGAATCTGACGAGGCAGAGAATTCCACAAGGTCGGGCTGCAGACATAAAAACACACAAGCCAGAGGTTTGCAACCTACACTGGAATCTCTAACAACCTCATCAGCAGAGCGGAGTGAGCGTCAGGGGCAATAAGGAACCAGGAGCTCTTTACAGATAGCCGGCCCAGTCCATGTAGGGCTTTAAAAGTCAGAAGACCGATCTTGAAGGTGATCCGCCACTGAGCAGGCAGCCAGTGCAGTTTGCGAGCATAGCCGTGATGTGGCTTGGATGAGAAGCCCCAGTCAACAGCTGTGCCACAGCATTCTGCACCAGCTGCAAGTGGTGGATATCAATCCCCAGAAGTCCTAGGTAGAGGGAGTTGCAGTAGTCCAGGCATGAGGACACAAGGTGTGGATCAGTGTTGGCAGATCACTGGATGGAACAAGGTGCTTGACCTGAGCGATGTTCCTGAGATGGTAAAGGAGGACTTGGCAACTGCAGACACCTGTGAATGCAGTGTCAGCCTGTTATCAAGGAGCACCCCTAGGTTATGCACCTGTTCAGAGGAAAGTAGCTGACTATTCTTGAGCCCAAAGGGACGCCTCTGCCACCGACCCTCTATCTGGAGATCTGGATCCACAACCAACATCTCAGTCTTATCAGAGTTCAGTTTCAACTAGCTGGATTTCATCCAGTCCTGGATTCTGCAAGGCAGCTGTTAAAGACCAAGAGAGCACTATCCTGGTCAGGAGTGAAAACAGGTAGAGCTGGGTATCATCTGCATAGCAGTGAAACCTCAGCCCATACCATCTTACAATGTCTCCTAGAGGCAGCATATACACCACGAACAACATTGGGGAGAGCACTGAGCCCTGAAGGACCCCGAGGATAGGAGACTGAGTCTGAGGAGAACAACCTCAACACCACCCTCTGAGACCTGCCAGAGAGGAAAGATTGGAACCACCTGAGGACTGGACCAGCCAGGCCACAGATGACCCTCAGGCACTTGAGCAACACCCCATGGTCCACGGTGTCAATAGCTGATGAGAGATCAAGAAGCACCAAGATGTAGCATGCTTCTGATCTCTAGCCATCAGGAGATCATTAAGCACCGAACCAGAGCTGTCTCGGTACTATGCCTCTTCCGAAAACTAGACTGGAGAAGATCTAGATATCATGGATGGTAATGTGATTCTCCAGCTGCAGCACGACCACTTTCTCAATCACCTTTCCTAAAATGGAAGGTTAGAGATGGGTCTGTAGTTAGCCAAGCAGTTTGGGTCCAGAGAAGTTTTCTTAAGGAATGGTGTAACCACCGCCTCCTTCAGGAAGATAGGAAACTCACCTGTCTCTAAGGAGCACCACACAATCTTGGCCAGAACAGGGCTGATAGAATCAATACACCCCAAAATGAGGTGTGTTGGGCCCAGGTCCAAACTACAGTAAGTTGGCTGCATATTCTGGATAATCCACTTGATATCGACACTCTCCGGATGGTCAAAAGAAGACTAAGAAAACCGGTGCAGTGAACAGGCACTGACCACCGTCAACTTCCCTTAGAGTGGGCTGGTTGGCTCTCCACCCTGATGATGGCCACCTTATCAACAAAGAATTGAGTGAACTCATCACACTTAGATTGTGAAAATGCTCCTCGGACCTGTAGACATGTTGGGTTGACACAACTTACCATAATACTAACATTCCTATAAGCTTATCTATTTATAAACTACCTTATTCCAAACATTGCAATAAATACTCTTACATTTCATACTATACAATATACAGTAAAATAGGATCATTGGAAATTTATTGTCTCTGTGGTACTACATTTTCTGGCCTAAATCATTAAGATGCTAGATGTCTGTTTCTCAGGAGTGAAAGGAAGGGGAACCAAACTTTTCAAAGCTATCTAGCTTATTACATGCTATTGCAGCAACTCTTTCATTATTAGCTACCATGCCTACACTATTAAACCATTCATTAACTGTGGGAGGTAGGAGATTTCCAGTTAAATAGCAATAATCTTTTCAAGGCAAGGAAACTGCTAATATCCAAAGTTTCTGTGAACTATCTAGGAGAGCATCCCTGAATCTATACCCAAAATAAACAGTTTACTTGAAAAGGTAATCTAGCATTGGTTGCCTTCTCATATACTTCATGCACCTTACCCCAAACATTTGTAATGACTGAACAGCTCCATAGCATATGTATGAGATGCTTTGCATGACATCACCAGCAAAGCCCATCCTGCAAATAGTTCATTTCTTCTAAGCGTTTAGGGAATAATAATAGTAATGAAGAAGTTTAAATTGAATTGTCCTACCTTGGACTTCTCTGCAACTCAAATGTGCATTTTCCAGGTTTTCACCTACTCCTCATCTGTCAAAGATTCTCCCAGTTCTGTTTACCACTTCAGCTTGAATGCTTGTGAAGGTGAAATAATGTGCTCAGTATCGGTAGTTAGTTTATAACACGTACCAGCCCTTTTCTTAATGGCGTTAGCCTTATTATCTGTGCCCAGTCATCATTTTTGGGTAATGTATAATCTAGTGCCACTATGGAATCCTGCAGTGTCTTTCTAATCTGCAGAAAATTTGCAAATTGGAATTTTGGCAGTTTAAACTTATTTCTTATCTCCGTAAATGAGAGCAACATTTGATCTCCTCTCTTATTAGATCCCTATATTAGTTATTCCTACCCTCAACCGCTCCTCCTCATATAAGGCTTACCTCCATTCACTATATTTACATTGTTCCAAATTGCCGTGAGTTTAGTGGGAAAATTTGTAAACCCAAGGACCATTTTAACTCCTTCAATCATGCAAATCAAAGAAACTATACAGGGATTGTCTTTGACTTGTTTAAGAACTTTAATAAGTAACATATCAAGAGAGCTTAAATGGGAAAACTAGTGCTTTCTCTGCTTCTCTCCACATTGGATTGTCAATGTCATTTCTGCCAGCTATGTATTTAACTGCTTGCTTGAACAGAAAGGAAATATTGTATTTTTCCAATTTGGTAGAGCAAAAGCCTCCTTTTGTCCGTGGACTTCTTAGTTTTTAAAATATATTCCTGGGCTTATTCCCTCATAAAAGATCTTTACCAATCTGTCTATCTGTTTAAACACTCTATTATTAATTCTAAGGAATACTTTGAAAGAGGTGAAAAATTTTGGAGCTATCATCATTTTAATGGCATTTACTTTTGCCCCACAAAGATAAATGCAGATCTTGCCATTTCAAGAGGTCACATTCCAGGTCTTTTAGTAAAGGCGAAATATTCAAATCCAGCACTTTACCTACATCCTTATCTATGGTGAGGCCAAGATATGTAATCTGACTCTTAAATTATTCTTTGGATCAGACCCTTCTACCCCCACTGGTTTAGCAGGCTGAGGGCCAATTGATAGAATTTGTGTTTATTCCAATTTAGTCTCAATCCGAGAGCTTCAATAAATTCTTCAGTAACTTGCTCAGGACACTAAATGAGCCCTTAGAGTTCGAGTTGATATTAACAAGTCATCAGCATATGCAAAAGCCTTATTGGATATGCTGTTTGTTCTGACTCCATGTATTTTTTCTCATCAGTAATTTCCTTATTAACGGTTCTAGAGCTAAAATAAATAAATATGGGGATAAAGGCAACCCTGTCTAGATCCCTAAATAAACTGAATGGTTCTGAAATAAGACCGTGTCGTTATTACTCTAGCTGAGGGCTGTTATATAAAAGCATAATCCAGGAAATCATATTTTAGCCTATATTCATGCTTGTCAGGACTGTAAACAGATATTTCCATTTCAGGGAATCAAAAGCTTTACAAAATCTAAAGCCACAATAGCTGCTGATATGTTCAACTTAGAAGAGACCAAATGACATTTAGTAGTCTTCATAAATTATCAGCTCCTGATCTACCAGAAACAAACCCAACTTGCTCCTTGCCTATTAATTTACTTATGTGTTTTAAGCCTGTCCACCAGAATCTTAGAAATAATTTTGTAGTCCACTTTTAAAATAGAAATTGGTCCATAATTTTCACATACTACTGGATCTTTACCTTGCTTCAGAATTAGGGTGATGCGCCTTCCCCATTGAATCAGATAGCTCTTCTTTCCGGTATTTCTTTAAACATTTTAAGAGATAAGAACTGAGACTGTTCATTTAGATGTTTATAAAATTCTGCCGACAATCCATCTAGTCCTGGCGCCTTATTAGAAGGCAGTTCCTTTACGACCAACACTACTTCTTCTATAGTTATAGGCCTGCTCAGATCTTTCTTTTCAGAGTCTGCCAGGGCTGGTGTTTTGACTGACTTAAGATAATCCCCTAAGATATTATCTGAGGCCTCCTCACAGACTTGATATATACTATAGGTAAAAGTTTCTAAACTCATTATTTATTTCTTTGTTGGCAATCACAACTGAATTTTGATTATTCTTAATACCCACTATTACATTCTGGCTTTGCTTCATTTTCAGTCTGTACGCAATAGTTTGCCTGCTTTTCTCCCATTTCCCAGTATGTTTGCCTTGTTCTAAAATTGCATATTTTGCCTTAGCAGAATACATCTTATTTGTCTCATATTTTAAAAACTAATTTTAAATAGTAACTGTTCATCTGAATTATATTGTTTTTTAAATTCTTGCTCAAGTAGATGCAGTTCCCTCTCTTTTCTACATTCCCTCTGAGATTCTTTGTTCTTAAAGATGAGAAACTTATTATTCTGCCTCTGATGAATGCCTTCAAGGCATCCCACAAGCATGCAAACAAGACTTCTCATTATCATTGTTTTGAAAATAAACCTCAATTTCTTTACCCAACCATAACCTAAATTTTTGCTGCTCAAAAGGGGTTGTTTAACCTCCACCTCTTGGATCTGTCTTGATCCCTCCAATGGAGACAGATATTTTAAGAAGGTCATGGTCTGATATAACAATGTCATTTAAGCAAACACTATTAATCCCCTACCAGATTTTTTGAAAGCAGTAGATAATCAATTCTGCTATAAGAGTTGTGCCTACTCAAATAGAAAGAATAATCTCTGTCTGCAGGGTGAGCAAGCCTCAAACATCTACTAAGTTTAAGTCTTCAACCATTTTGTGTAGGTAGAGTCAAGATTTGGCTTCTTTACTAAAGGTGGTGCTCCTATTTCTATCAAGCACGGGGCCCATAACCTCATTGAAGTCTCCTCCTAATATAATTTCATGATCCTTAATATAGCCAATTCTAGTGGAGATGTGGTCAAAAAGATGCCTCTGTGCATTTGGGGCATATAAGTTCCCAATTGCTACTTTACACCCATTAATGGATCCTGTTAAAATCTGAAATCTACCTTCTGCATCTGCAAAATGATCCAATTTACTCAAGTTCACCTTTCCTTATTAGAATCTCTGTGCCTCTCTGCTTTGTATTAAACATAATAAACTCTACATGAGGCAACCCAAGACCTGGCTAACTTTGCAGCTTCTGTAGGCATCAAAAGAGTTTCTTGAAGTAAGCGATGTCAACCTTATTTTAGCTAGATATGACAGAATGTTTTACGCAATGGGAGACCCTAAACCTTTCACATTCCATGAGCATATATTCAAATTATTCAATGCCATTTTCAGTAACTGTGTTACAAGTGTTAAATTACAGTGTAAGACTCTAAATGCACTTTATCAGTCCTTTGATAAGCAAATTAATTAAATAAAGGTTTGAGGCTCAAGAAAAACTCAGTAAACAATATCGTAGTGAAACACATAACAGTTGAGATAATAGTAAGTAAATAACATAAAGTTGTTATCTCAAATGCAGTAGGATGAAATCTACTGCTAATACCCTTTGCCCATCGAACTTCATTCAGTCCAAAGGCGACTTAGGTACAATCAATAGTGGTGTTGGTACACAGCATCCATCCGTCAGCAGTCAGCATTCACAAGATAAGCATCATCATTCATATTACACAAAAAGGGGAGGATTTCCTGAATATATGGTGTGCAGTGATAGAGCCATTGTAATATGTGTATCGCTGGGCCCTCTCTATCTCCAGTGGCCATGGCCAGCCATGGCCACTGATGACCAAGAGTGTCAGGGAAAGCTTTGTAGAAATTGAATAGTATTAGGACTTTCCAGCCCTCAGGTACCCCTAGTATTCTAATATTATTTCTGTGGCTTCTATTCTCAAGATCATCGATTTTCTCCTGTAAAAAGAGATTTGTAGACTTTGCTTTTGGGCTAACTGTTCAAGAATACACATAGAGGTTGTGAGTTCCATAATTTTACTGTCATTTTATCAATTCTAGTTGAGAGCTCTTCCGTGTTCTTTGATAGGGTATAAGTACAAACCTTAATGTCTATAATGGCAATTTGCAGATCTGTTAACATGCTCTTAATCTGAGCAATATCATCCTTGCTAGCAGCGTTATTGTTTCTCTTCCTTTGTTTGGTGTTTTTGGGCTCCAGCAACTTCATATATGTGGCTCAAATATTAAGTTTTGAAGTGACAGATTATTTATTGACTAAAAAGGTAGATAAAGCAGCCTTGCGATAAGGGAATTTTTGTCCGTGGATTCTACACACCAACATCCAGCGTAATCCTCTCTTCTAATTTTACTGATGAGACGAATGACATAAAAAATCACTTTAAAAACACTGATGATAAACGGAGTCATCGCTAACCTGCCATTCACCATTAGCACTAGCTCACGCTTCAGCTGGTCAATTCTGAGCTGCAGCAATCTCCTGGACAGGAACTCTGCCTTCTTACAGGTGATTGCTGATTGATAGAGCTGATAATGCTCCATCAATCTAAGGTGGTCAGCATCCAGGAGGATTTCTGCCAGCAATGCTCTAGCCTTTCGTCCAACTCATCTCAGCTCCCTCAAGTCCCATCAAACCAAGGAGAATGAGGGCAAAGAGAGAGAGAGGAGGATGAACACAGACAGGAGTGCTAGAGCCCAGGGCATCTGCCATGGCCTTATTATAGTCCAGGACCAAATCCTCAGGACTCCGCTTGTATCCAATAAACTCAATAGGTCCAATACCACCAGTAGACCATCGGAAGACACATCCCTCAAAGGGCGGTATCTGATCATCTCCACTGGGGCAGGCCTATAGAGAAGAGCCTGGAAATTTAACCTTTTGGTGTGATGGTCCAACCAACTGACTAGTTCCACCACCAAATCAGTGGCCTCTAAACCTAGGAGGAAAACCAGATCGAGTAAGTGACCATGATCATGAGTTGCAGAGGTAATTACCTGTGTGAGGACCAACAAACATGTAAGTTGGAGGAAATCCTGACCAAACTGCAAGACTTTGTCGTCAATCCAGGTGTTGAGGTGCCCAGTATCACCAATCTGGGAGACTCAAATTCCATATCGACAACAAAGTCCACAAATTCCTGCAGGAACAGTTTCTTGTCTCCGTGGACAGTAGATGGGAATGATCCTGAACCCCATACCTGCAACAATGGTACACTCAAATGATCTGAAATCCTCAACTAGCACTCCCACAAGACCCAATTCCAATCTAAAACATATGGCTACACCCCCATCCCTGCGGTCCAATCTCAAGTGGTGTATCACTGAGAACCTGGCTGGAATGGTTGCCTCCAAAATGGGGCCAAGATTATCATACAGCCAGGTCTCAGTGATGTAAATCAGATCAGCTGTCCCAACAAGATCAGCAAAATAGCAGTCTTGTTCCTGATAGATCTGGCATTGCACAACACCGCCGAGTGGGATGAGGTACTGAGTCACCTGAGCCACTGGCCCAAAATCATTGGAGCCCTTGGGTATGGGGACCAGAACTGAAGGACCTTGTTCTGGAACCCATTTCACCCCAGAGCATTTCCTGGTCCTGACCACCTGATCTGACCAGTCCACTCACCCCGAGGTTCGGGACCCCGACCCCCTCCATCTCCTCCCTATTATTCCCATGGCCTGGCAGTGCCAATAAACTGCTGCTGGCAAAGGATGCCACTGATGTCATTATACAGCTTACTGGCATTTCTATAGTTCGCAGTCAGCTTTGAAGAGTGCAGATGTGTTCCCGCCCACAGAAGATCGCCGCACTAGTCTCCGAGGAAAGTTTGGGGGTAAGGGGGTGAAGGAGGTCGGCACAGAAGGTGGCACAGGTTGGGGAGGGGGCACTGCAGACAATGAGGAACTTTTTCTTGTTTACATGGCTAAAAAATGCAGGAAGGTTTTCTTTTTGCAGGGAATTTTGGCACACTGGGTGGGTTCCAGTGTGTCACCTGGGTGTTTTGGGAGGAGCTGACGGGGATCGGCACCCCATCAGCAAAGAAAAAGGTCTGTGTTTGGGAGCATGATGCTGAGGGGATTGGCATCCCTCAGCAGACAAACTGCAGGGACAACATGCTGATGGGGATTGGGCCCCCATTGGCAAATGAACTGGGAAGGGGTCATGCCAACAGGTGGACTTGGCACCCTGAAGTCAGCTTTTGGGACTATGAAAGGCAGATGGTGACTGCCACCACCATGTTTATTGAAATGTTACACCAGGCAAGGCACGCCCTGCAATGAAGGGTGCTCCCTCATTGCAGCAGCAAAATTGTTTCAAGTTGGTGGTACAATTGTAGACCACTGTCACAGCCAGTGTGCTCTTTCATTGGTGACACACAGATAAGCCCCAAAAGCGGTGGTGGCACTGGTCACAACACTGCTGCACCTCCACAACCTGCTTCTCCAGCAAGCTGTCACAATATGTTTCTTGCACATGCGCAAGCAAACATAATAAGTAGACTGGACATCGACTATGGAGTGGTGACCTGTGCAAAACTGGCTGTATGAAAGGAAACAGAATAAGTATAAAAGAAAAGTATCTAATATCATTACAGTGTCAAGTGGGGAGCAGCAGGGTTCAGTCCTTGGACCAATTCTATTTACCTTTACCTAAACAACATGCACCATGGACTTACTGAGCATGTTAAAATGTTTGTTGATGACACCAAAATAGGTGGACCTGCACTAGCTAAAGAGGATACAAGACACATTCAGTCAGATTTGGGTAGCTTGGATAGATGGGCTAGTGAATGGGCAATGTAATGCCAAGAAGTCTGTGGTCGTGCATGTGGCTAACAATAATTCTTCTGCAAAATAGAAACTGGGAGGTACTGAACTGAAATCATTTACATAGGGAAAAGATGTTGGGGTTGTGATGCAATCCAGCCTTATTTTTAGAAATAATAACAACGTGGCAGTCACTAAAGAAAAGGGTACTGGATGTATCATGCAAAACTTTGTTAGTCACCATAAGGATGTGATTATTATTCCAATTTATCAGGCATTGGCTAGACCATACTTGGATTCCTGCTCTTAGTTTTGGTCACCAGATCATGGGGAGAGTCCAACACCGGAGATGGTCCAAAGAAAATTCACAAAAATGTACATGATTTGGCAGATAAAAGTTATAAAGCAAAGCAACATTAGAACATCTGGGACTACTAAACAACTTGGAAAGGGAGGATCAGAGGTGAACTGATTTTAACATTCAGTCTTAGTAAGAACATTTGCTTGTTTGCAGATATGGGATTCAATAAGAAAGAGAGAATGTATGATAACTGGGTCAGAACAAACAAATCAAGGGTAGACCCTGTGAGACCACCACGAGAGGGGCATTTTTTGATCAGAGAGTGATCAGATTATGGAATGGTCTGCCACAGGAGTTAATGGATGTGCCCAATACAGAAAGTTTTAAGAAAGTGCCGGATAAAGAGATGAGCAAATGGGAGGGTGTACTTGATACCACTGTGGTGGAAGGGTAGACTCAAAGTGGCATCAGGTGCATTTCTACCCCTATTCTATCTAAGTACTGTATCTATATCTCAGTGTTTGGCGGTGCCTAGCATTTGACGCCACAGGTGGTTGCCTCCTTCAAATTACATCACCAGCTTCTCCTCTCCACCAGGTTGAAAGTCTCTTGGAATGAGCATTCTATATATTTAGTGCTCCATGAGTAGCTGACAAGCTAGTCTGCATAACTGAAAGCAAAATGATGGGAGAGGAAGGTGTTGACTTGGATGAAGAGGGAGGCACATAAGGTCCGGTGATCTTCACGTTCTTTACCCTGTTTTCAGGACCACTGATTGCTGAATAGACTTGTTTTGTTCTGTTATCATGATGCCCTAAACAGTTTAAAACTTCTTGATCTTCATCCTTGACGGGTGCTGTGAATGAATTTTAGGTGTACAGACCAACCCCTCGGCATGTGGATTCACCTGTATTGTTGACTGCATGGAAATATTACCTTTCTGTACTCTGGGGACTGTAAGTCAGATTCTCAAAATGATTTATGACCAAGTTCCACACTGCAACTCCAGTTGCAGACTGAAACTCCCAGAGATTGGTATTCTCAGTCCACCGCAGCTGTGGGAGGTGTGATGCATGGTCCCACCAGCGGTAATATTTTTTCCACAGCTGCAGGAAAACCACCTGCAAGCTGCCATTAATCGTGGAGCCGATCATAAACTGGTTTCACTTTTAAGAATACCATAGCTTGGGAAGAAACTGTGGTTTACAACTGGCAACCTACTTTGCATCGAGTTTTTCCCAACTTTGGGATTTTCATACGCTTTGAGAATCTGGCCCCATTTCTTTACTGAGGGATGCAGAGTATGTGATGAGTTTTAATATCTTATTTACCCTGAGCATTTTGTTCATCTGTGTATGTTTTGGTATACAGTGTCCTTGTTAACTTTTCCAGCTACCATTAAAATGGCTACTCACTTGTCAGTAAGTGTGGGAGTGATGGCGCAGTTCATTTGCACTGTATGTCCTTATCACTACGTGTCAGACAAGTCAGAGACTAAAAGACTTGGTGTATTCAGATGTATCAAGTTGCTAGACCCTGCTATAAGTTTAAATGTTTTTATTTTTGGAACTGCCTTGGAGAACATTTTACTATGGACTTGAATAATACAGCTGGGGGTGCTCTAAATGTTTTTTGTTTTCAGGTTTGTCAGTAAAAATCTGCTCACTGTTTTGGGTTTCAATGGTTTGGGTTAGCTCTGGCAAAGGTTTTGTATTTGTGGAGGATGCTTATCTAACTTGTGAAAGTTTACTGGCTAGTTATAAAATGGAAAAAGTCCTGCTTTTTGATTGGTTGTTACCTGCATCAGATCTGTTCAATGCACAGGTAATAACAAGTACTATAAAGCAGGACACAGTACAAAAAAAATATCAGTGTTCCATTAGAACATTCAGGCTTTGAATGCTGGTAATTTTTATAAGCATTCCGATCACATCATGCTGCCGTTTCCGCAGGTAAATGAACTAAGTCACTTATCAAAACAAATCCCACAGAAAGCATTTCTAACTGTAAACAGCAGCTCTACACATGGCACACTTAAGTTGAATGATAAAAAGACACTACTAACTGATCCTCAATGTCTCAGGTGACACAGCTAGCCCTGTTCTCTCACCTGATAATCACGCTGCCCTCCAACAGCATTCCTGCTTTATCTGTCTTGGCTAGCGATTGAATTCCCACCCTTGAATGTGTCAAAGTAATATCCCACAGAACTCGAATGGAAAGACTGTGTAATATCCATGTCTAAACTTTGTTTTATAATGATGGTCCCAAGCTCACTTCTTCTATGCAAGGCGGCATTCAGAAGGAAGTAATTCCACTCACTAGGCAACGCCACTGTCACAGGAACACCACAGCCCGCTCAGAGCGAAATGTTAAGGACAATAAACTTAATCCTTAAAAATAAATGAATATCTGTTAATTTTACATACAGGAAAACTGTTTCTGCTTGCACTGAGCTGCAGCTTCTTACTGTGTTGACATGATACTGTTGGTTGTGATTAAAAAAAAAGTTACATAGACTACAATCTCTCTCTCTCTCTCTCACTCACTCTCTGTCTCCTGTATTAAAACTCCACAGCAATACATGGGGTGCAGTGGCAGTACTCCTGCATAAAGTTGAAAAACAATGAAATCAATAATACTGATGTACAATGATGTCATTTCTAATAGGCAGAATTACTATTTTATCATAAATCCTCATAAACAAATCTATTTTTTCGTATGAAACATGATTTTTCTAACTGTAAAAGAAAAAAAGTAACCCATTTTTTAAGCACAATAAGACACTCAGGAGTACATTGAACAGATTTTACTGCACTCCCAGGGGTTGAAGGCACTCGACCTGCGGCCTCATGCCTGACTACACCCCTGGGCATGCAGTAATATCTGTTCAGTGCACACCCTGTCATGTCTTATTGCTTACTTCATTCTCGAGGTTCCACCTTGATTAAATGTGCTGTTACAACAGTTACTACAAATGTGGGTTACTCGTCCCAATTTACGTAACTGAGCGGACTGGCAAAACAGCTATGAATTTAATCGTGATTAAATATGTAACCCTGTCAAGTTCCATGATGGATTAAGCTGTTGATCAACTTACTGTTTATAATATAATATGGTACTTCTCCGATGTGTAACTCTCTGAAAGTTGTCTTCAGTTGCCTTTGTAAGTGGATGTACTTTGAATCAATTTTCGTATCCTTTCATGGATTTTTTTTATAAGTTTTGCTTACAAAATTTGTAAATAAAAAGTAAAAAAATAAGACCCTTTCCCACATGAACATGGGCAGAAAAATGATCAAATCCTGCTAGGTAAATTTTTGGCTCTGTAACCTTCCCACAGAGGAGGCATTTACTATAAATATGAAAACTTTTAAATCACTTTACTGTCAGGCTGTCGAAATGCTGACAGTCAATCAGAATGTAACATTTCTAAGACTGTTTTATAGTCAAGATAAATGTATTTATAATCTGTAACATGAGAGAAAGAAAGAGAAAGAAAGAGAGGGAAAGAGAAAGAAGGAAAAGAAAGAAAAGAGAAAGAGAGAGACAATGGGCTCAATTCTCAAAGGTTTATGGAGGGCTTGCACAAGCCCTGAATCAAACCATACACTGCACCAACCACATTGGCTTTACACCTGATTCTTAAAGGTGTACGCATTTGTGACTACCTTGTTTACAGATAACCACCAAAGACTTTATGTAAATTCAGTAAAGGTCTGTGAAGTTAGATCAGCTAAACCTGGTCTAACTCACAACATTAGTGCACGGGGGCTCTTGGGCTGAGAATTCTGATTGCTGGCCACAGACTGTGGTAAGTTCCGGCACCATGTGTTCAACGTATCGGGGCTTGCAGCAGTCTAAACCAACTGAGAATCGAGACCAATATGTTTTTTAAATAATTATTGCAACCTTTTTCGGTCTGTCTGTCTGTCTGTCTTTCTTACTCTCTCTCTTCCCTACATAGGAGGTGGGGTGCAACCGAGGCCTTCAAGTGGTCTGCCAAACCCCTTCCCCTTCAAAACAGACTCCAAATCATGACCGTGGAGGAGGCAAAGATCTTAAAGAACTGGACAAATAGTGGAAAGCCGAGGCCTGAAAAGGAAAAAAGAGGCACAGAAAACAAAGAAGTTAAAAAGACAAACAAGGAGGGAGCAGAAAAACAAAGGGTGGAGCAGAGACAAAGGATGTCAAGAAAGAAACAAAGAAACAAGCCACTGAAAAGGCCAAGATATTGTAGTCATCCTTGCCCACCAACATGGAGGCACCGCAGCAGCCAGAAAGTGGAGGAGACATTGTAGGAGGGCAACATTCAGCCAGGGAAGCAGCTGGTGGGCCATTGTAACTAGTTCCAGCCCAGGATCCTCTGCTGTCACACCCAGCTGTTGAGCGCCCTCAACCCACTTGCTGCAATGCAGCTGGACATCATAGATTTGCGACAAAGCATGGCATGTATGGCGGGACACTGGAGGCCATCCTTGCTAGGTTGCAGGCCCAGGGACAGGAAGTTAAATGCTGGGTCACTGAGGCATAGGCCTTTGTGATGAGTGTTATGCTTCCAGCGTGTGTGTCAGGCTGTGACATAAACAGCCTGACATCTCCAAACACCATGTTACCCAACCCCTCAGTAATAAATGCAATAATTCAGTATAAAAAATACATTCTCCTGCATTTTTGTTTGGGGGTTGTTATTTTTCTCATTGTTTTTTCTTTTATTATAAATAGCAAAATAATTGTGTAATTTTAAAATATAAATTTTGATATCTCTTTAAAACACCTATGTATATTTTCCTTCGATCTCTCCACTCCAGTGTGTTTTCACCCTGGTATACGGGTGGCCAATAGGAGGTCTAGGGTCAACAAGGGTTACACTGTTGGTTTATGATTCAGAAGTGCTGACAAACTGCATTCCGCACGTTGCAGGTGTACTGTCTTCCCACGTAGGATGCGGACCTCCTCTAGCAGTGTGTGGAGTGTATTTCTAGTGGTGGGTACATGACAACTCGCTCCCGTCAATTTGCTCCCCAGATTCGCTCCTGACAACTCGCTCCCATTAAACTCGCACCTGTTTAACTCATTCCTTCACCAATTCACTCCAGCTGTGACAGTCCGTGCATTACACACAGCATCTCGGTGCCTAACTGAGGCTTTAATGTATTTTTGCTTTTTGCCTTTAAGCACAGGAACCATGACTGCACCACAGCCACCAGCACAGTAACAAGTATGCGCGCATATTGCAGGAGGAAGAAGGAATCAGGGGTGTATTGCCCAAAAGGTTATACTGTAATGTATTTTTGCTTTTTTCCTTGTGAGCAGAAGAAACAGGATTGCACCGATATTTATTTCCTTTAATTTACTACTGCGGGTTGTTTTTTATTTGCACAGTCCATGCATTACTTGCAGCCTCTCGGTGCCTTGTACACACAGGAGCATATTTATTTCGTTTAATTTACTGCTGGTGGTTAAAGTGAACTGCTGCTTATAATACATTTCGTTTTGTTTGCTTAATTTTTGTTCGTTTCGTTTAGTGCTTTGTTTTGTTGCACACAACAGGGAGCGATTTGACAGGAGCGGGTTGCTAACGGAGAAAATTGACTTGGGGGATGAACTGTCGGGAGCGAAATGTCATGGAGCGAATTGTTGGGAGCGTATTGTCATGCTCCCTCTAGTGGCTGATCAAGTCCAAACAGAGATATCAATTTTCTTTTAAAATCCAAACAATGACAATTTGACAGGGTTTAACGAAATGCTGTACATCTATTCATACTGGCGAACACAAACATTTCAGGATTGCTAAACACTATGCAGCCAATACATGATGAATTTCAGTGCTGCAGAATTATTATTGCAGCTCTGCAAAGCTTCACGGCATTACAATGCAGAACACAGGACCCTGATCAATACAGTGTTTATAGGAAGTCACAAAAGTAAAGGATTCCTTCCTTAATTGTTTTGAAATAAGAAAATTCATCCTTCCTAAATACAGACTATAAACTACAGTGACTGAAACAATAACATTAAAAATTGTCACTTTCCTTACAGATTTCAAAGGAAAAATAAATATATTTTAGACTTTCTCTGATAGAGGATTGAACAAGATTGCTGCCCTATGAGTCTTGACTGCTATGACAGTGATTTCCTGAATGCATTGAGATGGCTGACCAACACTGGAGTATGCTCAGTGTAAAATACAAGGGACTCATGGGAACCCTCCAATCCTCTCTAAAAAGCACTTTTATTGAGATTGTGCTTGTTTTATATAGAAATGTTGCACATTTCTGAAAGTGTGCATTTTATGTTTGCTTGCACGCAGTGCAAGAAACATATTCATGCAGTTTGGTGCTGAAGCAGGTTCTGGAGGTGCGGCACTGTTGTGGCCAATACCGCACGGCATTTTGGGCGTGTGATGTCCACCAATAATGGGGACACAGCCGGTGACACTAGTTTGGAACCTTGCCACCAACTTGAAAAGAAAATAGCCGCGCCGGATGCCTCCCCCCACACACACGGACACACGCAATATGTGTGCTAATGTACTCCCCACACTGTATGGCCAGGGGGTGCCCAGTCCCTGTTGGCTCAATGTCCCCAACAGACAACGGGTGCCACGCTGAGAGCCCCACCCAGCATGGCAACAGTCCATATGGCGATGGGGGTGCCCAATCCCCATCGGCTCCACTGCCCCTGACCCAAACAGCCATCCAGCTGCCATGCTGGAGCCCACCCAGTGTGGCAAAGTTCTGCTGCTTCCAAGAAAAAAAAGAAACCTGAAAGAAAACCTTCCCTTGCTGACTGCCCTGACCCCGCTCTCCCACCCACGCCCACCCTCTCGCATCCTGCCTCCCACACCCTCCTCACCCCATGCTTACCTCCGAGTCTGGCACAACGATCTCGATGGACCAGGAACACGTCTGCACTCTTCAAAGCCGACCGCGAACTGAGGAAATGCGGTAAGCTGTATAATGTAATAAATAGGTTTTTTCAACTTTGATTCATATCTCAGGCATTTTAGGAATTTTTCACAAATTTTCAACATGGGGTTTTTGGGACCTCACCTCATGAATTCTGTCACTGTCATTTTGTTAATCAGCCCCCAAAGGTGATTTGTGGTCACTGCACGGAACCACCTTTCAGGACCGATGGTGAAATGACAGTGTCACAGTTCATGAGGTAGTCTCAAAACCCTATGTTGAAAATTTGGTGAAAAATTTCCCCAAATGACTGTTTTATTTAGCATGCATTGTGCTGTTCCTACACTACAGTTCGCAAATTTTCAATATTTTCACCATATTTTCAACATTGCCATTTTACCACACCTCCTTATGAGCAGTACAGCTGTCATTTTCACATCTCACCCAAAGCGTGTTTCCATGTAGAACACAATGGGCGCGATGATTGTGCGAAATCAATGTTTGGGACAGAGTAAGAAAATTACAGTGACACTGTTCATGAGCAGAAGTGTTAAAATGGCTATGATAAAATTTGGTGAAAAAATCCCCAAATGACTGTTTTACAAGCATGCATTGTGCTGTTCCTACAGATGCTCGTAAGTTTGTGAATTTTCACTATTTTCAGTCCGTCTAGATTTTCAACATTGCCATTTTACCACACCTCCTTATGAGTAGTATGGCTGTCATTTTTCACTTCTCACCCAAAACGTGTTTCCATGCATGTAGCGACAATGGCATAGTCGGTGTGAAATCAATGTCCGGGACAGATTAAGAAAATCACAGTGACACTGTCCATGAGCAGAGGTGTTACAATGGCTATGTTAAAAATTTGGTGAAAAAGTCCATAAATGACTATGTTATGAACGACCATTGCGCAGTTTGCACCCCGTAAGTTCATGGATTTCTAATATTTTCAGTCCAGATTTTCATCACTGGCATTTTTCCACCCTTCCTTATGAACAGTACAGCTGTCATTTTCACACCATGGCTGAAATGTGTTTTCGCACTCCAGAAAAGCGTGGTCGCTGTGGGAAATCACTGTTCGGGACAGATTAAGAAAATCACAGTGACACTGTTCATGAGCGGAGGTTCCAAAATGCCTGTGTTGACAATCTGCTGTAAAATCCCAAACTAATTGCATTATGGGTGTGCGTTGCGAGTTTCTAACACTGCCGTGACTTCACTAGTTTTTTAATATTTTCATTGCAGATTTTCAACATTGCCATTTTTCCACCTCCCGTGAACAGTACAGATGTCATTTTTCACATCCTGTTTGAAATGTGTTTTCACACCTGTGGTGCCAAATGGCGTAGTCGCTGTGCAAAATCAGCTTTCAGCTAATGAACTGATATTGCCACTGTTCATAAGGTGGGGTCACAAAAAACGATGCTGAAAATTTGGAGTGAAAATGCCAACGAACGCCTGAGATGTTAGGGTTTCCCACCATAATGCCCCACCCTGTAGAGATTGACAGGCATCAGGGGTGTGACTTGGGATTCTCGCCTGTAATGCTCATACCATTCCACACCCTGCAGCCAGTGAGAGGCATCAAGGTGTGCCTTGGACTCTTCGGCCCCAAGTTCACCCATTCTCCCATACAGCACCCATTTCACTGTATTTCCTGATGGAATGGGTGAGCATAGGCCAAAGACCCCAAGGCACACTGTGACACTTGGTGTCTGCAGGGTAGGGTGTGGTGAAATGGCACGGCCGTTATGCCTGATGACCCAAAGGCACACCCCAATGCCTGTCAGTCTCTGCAGGGTGGTGGCGGGGTTGGCTTCAGTTCAGTACTTCACTGCCATTCCTATTATGCAACTCTCTAACTCCTACACTACCAGTGCCAATGCCAGCAAGCAAACATTCAGCATTGACAAATGCTTGTTTAGAAAAGTTATTATTAATATTGTATAGTTTCATTCAAATGGTGCGAAACCCACATGGTTAGCACAAAATGTCTCCTATATCACAATGGCTCATGGGGAGGGAGCAACTTGATCCATATCACAACTACAGGCGACGAAGGCAAGCATGATGTAGAGCACTATGGGCTCATTAATGAATGGCAACACCACACTTTCTGCTCGGTTCCCGGAGGTCTGTGGGGCGGTTGGGTGGGGAGACAGACGGCGCTGAGGTGTATTGCTGAAATGCATTGCTGAACACATTACTTATATCTTCTGGTACTACAAATAGTCAGGAACTCCAGCATCCAAGTGTAACTGCAAATCATCATGATAAGGCACTCCAGGATGTGTATGCTTGACAGGCTTCAGCTCCGCTCTCTCAGTGAGGAAACTAACGGCTGCTGCTCACTGCATTTCTGCCAGAATAATGAGATAAGAAGCGCTGACTGATCTCCAGGGACAGCTCACCACTTGCTGTGTGTGTATGTTGGATTAATCAACGGTCACCTGATACCTCTGTACCAATCAGGTACCTGACTTTGTCAATCCCATGTTATAAGCGCAAGTTAACATCTTGGTGACTATATGACCTCTAGCACAATTCAAGTTGTGTAAACTTAATACTAATTTTCATTATTTCATGAAACAAATGTAATACTATGTAGAATTTGGGCTTTTAAATATAATATAATCACTCTGCAAAACTACACTGAAATTTGTGAAAATGGCGCATTTTACAAAAGTGCGCTTTATAGATTTACACAGTTTTACCCATCATTAGAGCTTGTTTCTATCTGAATCAGTTTTCAGACCCCAAATAACACTGTCTTAGTTTTCTTTGAGTTCAGAAAGAGTTGGTTTGATGTGAACCCTTTTCAAGCTCCTGACATCTTCTCTTAGCTCTGTTTTGATTGCGTTGTGTTTATTCAGTTCTATACAAGACTACATCGTCTGCATATAGTAGTATTTTAGCCTCACCACAGTTAAAGGGTAGGTCATTAATGAATAATGAGAAATGTATGGGCCCCAGGATACAGCCCTGTGGTACTCCATCAGAGATTACACTCATGGAGCAAAGGAGGGCTCCCCATTTCACCGACTGGTCACAGCCCATGAGATAGCTTCTGAGCCATGTGCAGGAGAGGACCTCTAGGCCCAGCCTCCTTAATTTGGACAGCGAATTAATGCTTCACTAAGCCAAGGGCCTTGGTTGCATCAATGAATATTGCTCCCTAGGTGCTACAGTATACAAGCAGCATGTGTATACAGCATTATGGATAACTGCACCATTTTCCATCCAGCCGATGACTCAGCTCTCTGTTGTTCCCAGTAGCGGTAACTGAGTAAAAGGTTCTATATTTCCAGTTCAGAATAATGCTGATCTGAAAAATTAAACATCCCATCCAGTAGTGAACAACAGATAAAGGCTCAATTCTGAAAGAGCTCTTAGATTGGATGCAAGCTGCCACCAATGATGGCTTGCATCAAAGCCCAGTGGGCCAGGAGCCCTATGCCCAATTTTCTATTGGGCAGAGTCCCGTGGCAAAGTCCTGTGGCTTTCAGCATCCCTGGCAGTGCACCAAACAGACAGTGCATCCTGAGGGTGTGTGCAAGTTGTGGGGTGGCTGTGCTCTGCTCTGCTCTAGCTAGTCTCTGGTGGCTAGCGGCCCCTTCCATGATCCCTGATGTCCCTCAAAATAATGTATTAAAATCCCTGATGGTCTAGTGGACCCTCCTCCCCGACCCTCCATGTTCCCCAAAATAAGATATTATAAAATCCCCTGGTGATCTAGTGGCTCCCTCCCGATCCCCAATGTCCCCAGATATATGTTATTAAAAACTCACCTGGTCATCTAGCTGCCCCTCCATGATCCCCAACATCCCCAAAAACATGTTATTTAAAAATCACCTGGTGGTCTAGTAGACTTCCTCCCGATTCCTCATGTCCCTATAATAAATTATCCCATTCTAATTACCTGGTGATGTAGCTCCTCCCCCAGCCCTGGTTACCTTTTATGAAGTAAAACATTGGTGAACTAGTGGACCTCCACCCTGGCTGGCAGTGTCCCTACCCCGTTCCCCATCCCCAAACCAATTCAGCAACTGGCACAGCCCGCTCACCACCAGGGCCAGCTGCAGACTGAGCTTTTCAATGAGTGCTGTACTGTATTCAGTACATGCTCATTGATTGACAAAGAGCTGGGAAGAGGGTCCACCTAGTCCACCAGGGATTTTAAATAACATTTTTGGGGACGCTATAAATCGGAACGGAGAACACAAAATCACAGTGGAAGTTTTGTTATAAACATATATTTGAGGACATCAGGGATCAGGGAGAGGGGGCTGTCAGCTCACCAAAGAAGTTTTTAAGAACATTTATTCAGAGACATTGGGGATAGGAGAGGGGGCTGCTAGATCACCAGGGTGTTTTTATAATAACATATATTTGAGGACATCAGGGATCGGGAGGGGCTGCTAGATCACCAAGGAGTTTTTAAGAAGTCGGGAGAAGCAGACTGACTTTCTTGCTATAACTACTGTGTTTCATCTGAGAGACTGCACCTTATTTTCTGAATCCTTTCAAACAGGGAGAATTTTGGACTTTGCCAATTACATCTACTGATTGGGTGCACGTAGAAGGCGGGGACTCCTGTGCATAAATCCTGCTAGCACAGCTCTTCATTATTATAGCCTAAGACGCTAACCCAAATTTTCATCACGGCTGCAGGTGAGAGCTGGTTATCTCACAAGTCGGAGAAGCAGACTGACTTTCTTGCTATAACTACTGTGTTTCATCTGAGAGACTGCACCTTATTTTCTGAATCCCTGTCAAACAGGGGAGAATTTTGGACTTTGCCAATTACATCTACTGATTGGGTGCATGTAGAAGGGCGGGGCTCCTGTGCATAAATCCTGCAAGCACATCTCTTCATTATTACAGCCTAAGACGCTTAACCCGAATTTTCATCATGGCTGCAGGTGAGAGCTGGTTATCTCACCGAAGTTGGGAGAAGGAGACTGACTTTCTTGCTATAACTACTGTGTTTCATCTGAGAGACTGCACCTTATTTTCTGAATCCCTGTCAAACAGGGAGAATTTTGGACTTTGCCAATTACATCTACTGATTAGGTGCCACGTAGAAGGGCAGGGGCTCTTGTGTATAAAGCTACATGCTTACAGGAGCGAGCACCGTGGTGCAAGCGAACTGAGTGGCGGAGCGCCTCGGAGAAGAAAACGCCAACAGGTTTTGGTAAATATAGTAGTTTTAAGTGATTGTTTTAATAATGGGTTACATGTTAAAATGTTTTATAATAGGGTACATGGTGTGGGTTCTTTGGGTGTTGGGTGGATGTCAGTGTCCGGGGTTGGTATAGCAAATGGAATATGAGTAATTTGATTATGGGGATTTAAGATTATTATTTAAAGCAGTATTCAATAATTAAAAGGCGAATCACTTTACAAATGAATTGAGACAGACTCAGAGACAGGTTTTTTGCATCATTTAAGATATAAAGTGAGCTTAGGTAGGACTATCTACTCTGTATATTGTTACTAATACAGAGTGGAGACATCGAAAATTCCAGGACCAAACAAAAATAAAGGAATATCTATAGTACATGAAAATGTTAGAAGTTTAATAAATAAAATTGATGAGTATCGAGTTTGGGCTACTGAACCTGAATATGATATAATAGCATTATCAGAAACCTGGCTTCATGGAGGCATACATGATAGTGAAATTCAGTTAAAGGATTATAGAGTAATCAGAAAAGATAGAGAAAAAAAGGTGGTGGGGTTTTGTTTTATATAAAAATAGTCTTGGTCCATTTCAGACTTTGTTAGCAATTAATCATGAGGGGCTAGATGGTTTAATGATAAAAATCAATTCTCTGAAATTGATTGTAGAGTGTTTTACGCCCTCAAAGACAAAAGTAAAAACATTTGATTCTTTAGCAGAGATTATATTAGATAAAATAGGACATCAACAGGTTTTGATAACTGGTGACTAATTTAAATTGATAACAACTTAAATGGGAAAAATTAAGAGATAGTTTTGTAACATTATGATTGGATCAAATAATAAAAACCAACTAGAATTACTAACAATCAAGCTTCAGGTTCTATATTAGACTTAATATTTGTTTCACAAGGCCTAGAGGTATTAAGTCAGAAGATATTATCTTTGAATTTGAGTGACCACAATCCAATAGCATGTAGTTAATATAAATAATAGAATGAATATAAATAAAACTTCATATTGGGCAAGAGATTATACTAGGTTCAGTGAGGTAAAATTTAGGAATTCTTTTATAAAACAAAATTGGGAAAGGGTTTTTCTCATTCCGGATATAGAATTAGCCCTTCAAGAGTTTAATGAAATAATGTTGTCATGTATTCAACAACATGCCCCAAAAGTAAGAAAGATAATTAAAGACAATCAACTACATTGGATAACAGAGAAATTGATAAAGCAAATAAGAATAAGGGATAGAGTACGGAAAAAAGCCAGAAAGTATAAGGTATCTGAGATTTGGGTAAAATTTAAATATTGGAGGGATAAATGTAAAAAGATATAAAAGAGCTAAAGTCCAATATTATGGCTAAATTAAATAAGGCACAGGACACAAAAATTTTGGAGGCAAATTTCTGATTTAAAGGCTCCTATAAGACCAATACAAAAGATTAATTTAAGTCAAGGAGAAAGATTAATAAAAGATCAAGAAGGGCTGCAAATTATTTTAATACATATTTTATTGACTTGCCTGATTTAAATATTCCTAAAGTAAGTAAAAGACATTAGAAATTTTCTTAGATAACATAAAAAGAAATAAGGAAATAATAAATAAGGTGGATTTTGGACCCAAATTTAAATTTAGGGATATAATGGTAAAGGAAGTAGAAAAGGAACTTAAATGCTTGAATGTTTCAAAATCTGGAGGTTTAGATGATATTGATGCTAAATTTTTAAGATGTGGGTGGACATTATTGCTCCAATTATAACATATATTTTTAATTGGAGCATGCAATGTTCTGTGTTCCCAAAGGTTTGGAAAATTAGTAAAATTATACCTATTTTTAAAGAAGGTGAAAGTACAGTAGTATCGAATTATAGACCAATTGCTATATTGCCAATAGTGTCCGAAATTTTGGAAAAATTAGTCCATGTGCAGTTAAGTCAGTACTTGGAAGAACCAGTTACTGACTAAATATCAACATGGATTTCAAAAGGTAAGTCAACAAACACCACCTTGCTTGACTTTAACAATTTAGTAGCAACATCACTGAACCAGGTAAAAATGCGGGTGGTGTTTGTTGACTTAAGTAAGGCGTTTGATTTGGTTCAACACAAAGCTTTTATTAGTAAGTTTATTTGAATTGGGTATCCAAGATGAATCATTAATGTGGATTAAATCATATCTATCTGACCGAAGACAAAGTGTTGTTTTGAGAGATGCTTTTCAGGTCAAGGAGAAGTTTGAGGGGTCCCAAAGGATCTATTTTGGGTCCCCCTTGTTTAACGCTTACAGTATGTGAATAATCTTCCAAGGCAAATAGAACACTGTGATGTTAGAATGCATGCAGATGACACCGTAATTGTGGCATCTGCAGATAGTATGGAACAATTAACTTATAAACTTCAACAGGACATAAATCTATTACAGATTTGGTTTAATAACCGTGGTTTGTTGTTAAATTAAAAAAACACAAAGTATGGTATTTGGTGGATTAAAAAAAGGAAACTTGAACTTCAAATAAAACTAGTTGGAATATTCAGATTAAAGCAGTTGATACTTATAGATTTGGGGGTACAAATTGACTGTGGTTTAACGTACTCAGAACATGTTCATATACAGGTTAAAAAGGTATCTCAAAAGTTAGGGTATTAAGAAGAGTAGCTGGAAGTCTGACTAAGAAAGTAAGGGAGAAAGTGGTTGGACAACTGTTAATTCCAGTTTTAGAATATGGTTCTATATTATATATGCATTCTAACATCACAGTGTTAAATAAAGTAAATCAGGTTTATTATAAAATGAGTACATTTATAACAAGAAGTAGGCATGGGTTGCATCACTGTTATTTATATAAAAATTAAATTGGCTAGACCCGAAACAGAGAAGGGTTTATATTTGGTACAAACAGTGTTACCAAATATTAAAAGGTGAACCTAGACATTGTTTGTTTGATCATATTATAATTAAAGATGATAGATTATTAACTATTCACACAAGATCCTTTGATAAAGAAATCCCTATGACCAGATCTTACCATAAGCATGGAAATGTAATACTTCAGAATACTGTTGCTTACTACTGGAATAAATTGCCCCAAGATTGAAGGTTATTGAAAATGTATTTACCTTCAAATGCAAAATAAGAGAGTATTTGCACTTAACATGTACCTGATTTAAGTAATATTTTGTAGTGTGACTGTTATATAATGTTTTGTTTTATGTATTGTGTGTTATTTACAAAACAGGACTTTGTTGAAAATGGGACTGATGTCCCAACAAATGTATTTCCTGTATAAAAATAAAATTTTGCAAAACAAAAACAAAAATAAAATATATTCGGAACATTGGGTATAGGAGAGGGGCAGCTAGATTACCAGGGTGATTTTATAATAACATATATTTGGGAACATCGGGGATTGGGGAGGGGCTGCTAGATCATCAGGGGATTTTTAAGCACATATATTTGGGGACATTGGGGATCAGGGAGGGGATGCTAGAACACCAGTGCTATGTCATTTATGATAATGGGGACTGGGACTTGGGGAGACTGGCAGATTGCTGCATGGCTGCACTCTCCCAGAGGGATATGTCTAAGCACCTTTAGACTAGCCCTGACTGGTCTATTGGTACTTTGAAATTCTCCCTCTGGGAGAGTTCTGTGAATCCCACTTAAGAACATAAGAAAAGCATTGGCAGATGGGACCATGTGATCCATTTAGCCTTCCTAGAAACTACCCCTCCCTATGCAGCCTTCATCCTAACTTGTCCTGTGTGTCTGTCCCATGCGAGTTTGAACTCCATGATTGTCTCTGATGCTACCACCTCCTGGGGCAAGCTGTTCCATGGGTCTATCACTTTCTCTGTGAAGAAGTACTTCCTGAAGTTGTTTTTGAACGCTCCTCCCACCAGTCTCATATCATACCCTCTCGTGCTTGCTGCCATGTTCTCTTGAAATAGATTGCCTGTCTGAGCTGCATTAAATCCCTCACGTACTTAAATTTTTCAATCATGTCCCTTCTGTTTCTTCTCTGCTCCAGGAGTATAGGTTCATCTCCCAAGTCTTGCTTCATATGACCTGTGATGCACTCCATGCACCATCTTAGTAGCCCTTCTCTGCACTCATTTCCAAATGGTCTATGTCTTTCTTGAGGTGAGATCTCCAGAACTGAATGCAGTACTCAAGTGTGGCTTCACCAAGGACCTGTGAGGGCATGATAACCTCCCTCTTTCTGCTAGAAATACTGTACCTCTACTTGTACATCCAAGGATGCCTTGCTTTCTGTGCTGCTTTCTCACATTGTTTTCCTAACTTTAATTCATCAGTAATGATTATGCCAAGATCTCACTCCATTTGTGTCTCTTCAAGTTGATGTCCTCCCAGTGTGTACTTTTTCAGGGTTCCTCTTTCCCAAGTGCATTACCTTACACTTTTAGGCATTGAATCATAACTGCCAGTCCCTAGACTAATCCTCTACCTTCTAACGTCAGCTTCCATGTTGTCTGCTCCTTCCTTGTGTCCACTCTGTTGTAGAGTTTTGTATCATCTGAGAACAGGCAAACCTTCCCTTTTAGTACATTCATTATGTCTGCTATAAATATTTTAAATAGTATCAGTCCCAGTACCTATCTGTGCGGGATGTCACTGGTCACCCTACCTCCCTTGACAATGATCCACTGACTAGCACTCTCTGGGTCCTATCGTTCAACCAGTTACTGATCCAGCTGACCATCTTTTGTCCAACTCCCATATGTTCCAGCTTGTTGGTTTGCCTTCTGTGAGGACAGTGTCAAAGGTCTTGCTGAAATCTAGGTATACAACATCCACTGCCCTCCAGATCCAATGTTCTGGTGACCCAGTCGAAGAAGTTGATCAAGCTGGCTTGACAAGAGCATCCTGCTGTGAAGCTATGTTCCTTTGGGTCCATTTTCCAGTATCTATGGTACACCACTATCCTCTCTTTTAGTAGTGACTCCATCATTTTCCCCACAACTGAGGTCAAACTGACAGGGTAGTAATTTCTGCCTCTTCCTTGTTTCTGCTGTTGTGTAAGGGCACCGTGTTGCCTGTTTCAGTCCTGAGATATTTTCCCACTGTCTAGTGACTTGTTTTTTTTATCAATCACATTTTTCCTGCTGTGGCATTCTCCTGCTTAGGGCATCCAGCGCCTGGCTCCACCGGCCGGTGAGCTGGGTATCTTGAACTGCACCCAGGAGGATCCAGGGCCATCATGCCATCTTGCTGGAGGGCTCCCTCTGATTCTACCAGCCAGAACAGCCCCAGACCCTCCGACAGGACTCCACCAAAGTCCTCTGGGCAGCTCAGAGTGCAGCCATCAAGCTGCATGGTCGCGCAACCATTTTCTTCGATTGGCCCTGGGCGCAGATGTGCAATGGCGTCAGGACATCCTGTGCTCCCCTCTAATGTCGCAATGCTAGTGGTACCCCAGTCATCCCCAGGGCCCGCTACAGTGTGTGAAACTCCCAGCCCACCCCAGGACTGGGAGAGCAGTCCAAGCATGCTCAATCCCAGTCCTCACCTGCTGACCCCGATGGCCCAGGCTGTTCCTGAACCCAGGTCACCGCATGGCATGAGATGTGGCATCCAGTGCCTCAACCTCAGCACCACCGGGCCGGCTCTGCATAGTGACTTGTTGAAGAGCTCAGCCAGCAGTGTGGCCTGTTCCTCTTGGAGCCCTTCAATATCCTAGGGTATATGCTGCGGTCCCATGGCTTTTTCTACTTTCAGTTTATTAAGCTCTTTAGGACCCTCTCCCTTGCGAAGGGGCTAATATCTGCTCCTGAATATCTTCCTTTGTCCTGCTCACTGTGGGACCTTTGTTGTGCAAAACACTTAATTCTGTCCCCCATGCTGTGAGACACTCCTCTGAGGGTGTGAGATAGTACAGGAGACAGCAGTGCTGTGCCAAAGAAAGTGTTCTTTCTTTATCTTTGCAAATGTAGGATAGCTCATGCAGGAAGCTGTTTTGCAGGGCTTGTAGTCCTTGACTTTGGGAGGAGTACTACAATATTGCTCTGCGTATTATGCGTGTTGTAACTGCTAATGCAACCTGGGGCACTCTAATGTCATATTAAGCACTAGGTAGTGTTCAGTGCATTATTTAAAACCCTTTAACTATGTTTTATTTGATTGTGGGATTTGTGACCCAGTGTAGCACTTCTGGGTCAAGTGGTATTAATATCTCTCTGCAAGTGGGGTGAGCATGCAACTCACGTGTGGAAATGCGTGCGAGACACGCATGGCTGTGCATGTCTAGAGTGTTCAGAGGGCTGAGGGCCACATCATATGCACATTCTTTTGGTCCTGTGTCTGTGCCCACAGGTTTGTAAGTAGGCCTTGCTCTGTGGTGTTACCTTTAGATTGAACGCCAGATTGTTAATCTGAACTAGCGTTTGTATTTTAGTTAACAAAACAAATGGCGGCCTCTGTTTCCTCTACAAGTAATCACTCAACTATTCTCATGTCAACTGGGATTATTGGTTTACAATGCACTGTGTCCAAAATGAATATATTAATATCTGAAGATCTCCCAATACAATCCTACCTGTGCAGTAAATGTTTGGAAAACAATGAATTACAGCATGTTATTGGCTGTTATAATTCATGTTTAGCTATGCTTGAAAATAGCCAATCAGAAATGCATAAGTGTTTCAATGTCACTGACACATTGCCATTTAATGGTTCAAATCATGCCCTGGTTCCTGAGAGTGTTATAATACTCACTACTCCACATGACTTAGATCATAGCCTCCAGGAGGATACTGATATATTATAACTAGCACTGTTCCCAACTCTGTCTGATAAACTAAAAAAGAGCAAGGAAGATGACTGTACTTCCGATGATGACAGTACTAATAATGATGACAAATGGTATAAAGTGCAAAGTACTAGAGCATGTAAAAGGGTGAAAGGCACAACAGTATAGTACTCAGTTGTACTATAGATTTGATCCTCTTATTACTCTTTCTTCGATACTACAGACATTAATGATATAGATCTTGGTTATGGATTCTACTAGTCACACAACTTGCACCACTACTTCAGGTTCTACTCCCATCCCCCACCCTAGTAATTTAGAAACAGTCGAGGGACCACTCGTGATCATTTAATAGATCTAATATGTCAGGCTTTATCTAGAGGTCCCCTTACCCGATGCTCCTTGCCAACAACAGATTTACGTATTGGCTGATTCTATCGCCAAACATTTAGACAGGTCCATATGCAATCCTGATAAAGCTAACAGGACTAGTTCCAGCTACAGTGGTGCTAGGATATCAGATCTTACTAAAATGATGACTAACATTATGAAGGATTGCGGTATTAGCCCAATTACAGTTATACATGTGAGACCAATAACATCTTTTGGGACTCTGTTCAAGACATTGAAAAGATTTCATTACAGTGACTAATCGTTGGTTGATATTGGGTGTGACATTTATTTTTCTGAAATTCTCCTCATCCCCAAATTTTCACCATTCTTTAATTAAACAAGCATTTGGCAATGCCAAATGTTATCTTGCTGGTGTTGACATTAGTAGTGCAGGAGTTAAGAGAGATGCATAATAGGAATAGCAGTGAAGTATAGAACCAACATCAACCCCACCCCACCCTGCAGAGAATGACAGGCATTGGGAGTGCGTTTGGGTCATTGGCCATAACGTTATGCTATTTCACCTCACCCTACCCCTGCAGAGTCTGACAAGTGTAGCATTGTGCCTTGGGGTCATCTGGCTTTATGCTCACCCCATTTCATAAGTATGTACATTGAGATGGGTGCAGCATAGGAGAATGGGTTGAATTTTGGGACTGAAGAGTCCAAGGCGCATCTTGATGCCTGTCAGTGGCTGCAGGGTGGGGTTGGAGGACCAATGGCGTGAGCAGTACACAGACAATCCAAAGGCACAACCTTGATGCCTGTTAGTCTGTACAGGGTGGGGCGTTATGGTTAGAAACCATAATGCCCTGGCGTGTGTTGGTATTTGCACTCCAAATTTTAAAACATGGCCTTTTGTGACCCCACCTCATGAAAGCATTTGGGACCTCTGCTCATGAACAGTGTCCCTGTGATTTTGTTAATGTGTCTCGAACACTGATTTCCATAGTGACTGAGTCATTCTGCACCACATTAAAATGTCAGCTGCACCATTGATAAGCAGGTGTGAAGAGATGGCAATGTTGAAAATCTGGAGTAAAATATTAAACATTATCGAAGTTACAGTCTGTGTAAAACTGCATCACACACTCAGTAACACTGTCATTAGTGGAATTATTTCACCAAATTTTTAGCCATAATTGGGACCTCTGCTCATGAACAGTGGCACTATAATTATCTTAATCTGCCCTAAGCGTTGATTTCCCACAGTGCCGTCGCGATTATGCGCTACATGTGCAAAACTACATTTTGGGAAGGATGTGACAAATGACAGCTGTACTGTTCATAAGAAGGTGTGCAAAATGACAATGTTGAAAATTTGGAGTGAAAATATTACAAATTCTTGAAGTTACCCTGTGCATGGACACTGCGCAATGACACTTGTAACATAATCATTTTATGAAATTTTTTCACCAAATTTTCAGCATAGGCATTTTGGGACCTCTTCACATGAACAGTGTTACTGTCATTTTCTTACTCTGTTCTGAATATTGTTTTCCTACAGCGACTGTGCCACTGCACGCTGGATGTGAAAAACACAGTTCGGGTAGGATGTGGAAAATGACAGATGTACTGTTCATAGGAGGAGTGAAAAAATGGCAGTGGTGAAAATCTGGAGTAAAATATAAAAATTATCAAAGTTACAAGCGTGTGTGGAAACTGCTAGCATGCTTGTAACACAGTCATTTCTGGGGCATTTGTCACCTAATTTTCAACATAGGCATTTAGGACCTCTGCTCATGAACAAGTCACTGTGATTTTCTTAATCTGTCCCAAACACTGATTTTCCACAGCGACGGCGCTATTCTACGTGGGAAGTGTGAAAACACAGTCAGCCAGGACGTGAAAGTGACAGCTGTATATGTAAAAATGGCAATGTTGAAAATCTAGAGTGAAAATATTACAAATTTATGACGCTAGGAGTGTGCGGAATCATGCAAATACATGCTCATAAAATAGTCATTTTTATTTCTTTCACCAAATTTGCAACATAGGCTTTTGAGAGCCCACCTCATGAACAGTGACACTGTTGTTTCATTAGTGGTCCCGAAGGTGATTTCACACAGTGACTGTGAAATCACCTTTGAACCTAGCTACTACCATGACTGAATTCATGAGGAGGGGTCCCAATAACCCCATGTTGAAAATTGTGCCAAAATTCAAAAAATGCCTGAGATATTCACCCAAAGTTGGAAAAAACCTATTGATGCCATTATACAGCTTACCTGCATTTCTTCAGTTCACGGTTGGCTTTGAAGAGTGCAGACATGTTCCCAGTCCACGAAGATCATCGCACCAGGCTCTGGAGGCAAGTATGGGGTGAGTGGGGTGTGGGGAGGTGATGTACACAGTGGGTGGGCTGGGGTTGGGGAGGGCCGCAGACAGCGAGGACCATTTCTACTTTACAGGGTAAAAATAAATAAACATAGCAGTAAGGTTTTCTTTTAACAGATACATTTGGCATGCTGGGGTGGGCTCCCAGCATGCCACCTGTGTGTTTTGGGGTGGGGGACCAGAGTATATGGGGATTGGGCACCCCGCTGGCAAATAAAAGGTGTTGGGGGATGATGCTGAGGGGGATTGGGCACCCTCAGCAAACAACCGGTATGGGACATGATGCCAACAGGGATTGGGATACCCATCGGCAAATTAACTCAGGAGGGGCATGATGATGCTGACAGGGGCTTGGGCACCCCAACATTAGCTTTCTGGGGACTGTGCAAGGCAGACGGCACAGCCCCACCATGTCTGATTTAAATGTTACACCAGGAAAGGCACACCCTGCAAGAGGTGGAGCTCCCTCATTGCAGCGGCTAAAATATTTTAAGTTGGTGGCATGCACCTGCTGTCATAGACAGTGTGCAATCTAATTCATGCCACAGAGCCCAGCCCCAAAACGCAGTGGTGCCACTGGCCACTACAGTACCGCACCTCCAAAACCTGCTATTCTAAAGTTACTGCAACATGTTTCTGCGCACGCAAGACCACACATAAATTAAAATCCTAAATGAATGGCTATGGAAATGGTGCTTGCGACAAAACATTACTTGCATAACCCACTGGGAAGAGTTTGTAAATCACAATGAGTTATACTGGTATCGATGGTTTACATTTAAGCAGATGCAGAAACGCTATTTTGGGAAACAGCTCTTATCAGTCATTAATAGTCATTTAAACTAAGCTGTGGGGGTGATGATTGATATGTCATCATCTCTAAAACCTGAGACCATCAACAGTAAAATCAAGTGCCATGAATTAAATTGTTTAAGCTTCAATGTTAGGTGTTTGAACCATAAATTGGATGAATTAAAGTTTAGAATTCACCATGACAATACTGATGTGATATCAATTTGTGAAACATGGGGCGATGATAAATCTCTATGGGAAACTAATATTCCTGGTTTCGCTATCTGCAAAATTCAATAGGACAAACAGGAAAGGTGGCAGGGTTGCCTTATTTGTCAACAGTCAATTAAATTCTATAGATATTATTAGTAGCATAAAAACTCATGACAAACTAACGAACTATTTGGGTCAAGTTATTTCTTTCTGCCTCTGATGTTCTCATTTTTAAGATCCTGCTATCGTCCTCCTAATTCATCTGTGGATTTATTAGAAACCATACTTTGTGAAATGGAACAGGCTAAGGCAATGGGAATATTGTTGTTACTGGAGATTTTAATTTGGGCAAAATCGACTGGCTTAATCTTAGATCTAATAGTTATATGGGAAAACAACTGTTGAACATATGTTCCCAGTTAAACCTGAAAAGAGTATATTAACACCAGGCATTTTATAGCAGATTTAACACAATTGTTTATCTATTACCACTAAATATGCGATGATGTCAAATTGGGGTTCATGTGCATCTGTTTCATGAACCATAATTATCCAGAATGATTTAGATCACATCTCCTCATGGGTAAATAAATGGGCATGACACTAAATCTTTCAAATTTAAGCGATGCATTTAGGTGAAAAACTTACACTATGCACACTGTTTGGCAGATTCTTTGCTTGAAAAACATCTGACAAAAGAGATTTAGGCATTACAATTTCAGATGATTTGTCACATAATAAATATATTCACAGTATTATTAATAAAACCAATAGAGTAGTCTGGTCTATCCTATGGAACATTAGATTCAGAGATTGTGAGGTACTGTTACCACTGTTTGGGGCATATGCCAGACCACACTGGGGAATATGCTTCCTAGCTTTGGTGCCCTTACAAAAAAATCAGAAGGAGATTTGCTTGAAAAAGTTCAAAGAAAATTTACAAAAAGATCTCTGGGCTACAGTAAAAGAGTACCGTATGAGAGTAGACTGGATTCTCTAAATCTGATGCCTTTCCACTATGACGTCTTAGAGGTGACCTTATGTTTCTTTGTGATATTATTCAAGACCCTATCTTATGTGTGAACTAGGGTTTGGATTTTAAAACTATTCTCATGGTGTTGAGGTCACCTCTTTGCATTAGTAAGAAAATCATTTATTCATATAAGCCGTAAACACTTTTCACTCTCAGAGCCATTGGACCTTGGAATAGATGCCACTTTACATTGTTATAAGCGAGACTAAAAGCATTTTTAAATACAGACTGGATAAACTGATAAGTATGGATATGATCCTTCCTGTTACTCACTGGTTTAGCATAAGAGCAGTATGGGCTCCTGCCTTCTCGCTCTTGAGCTTACTTTAGTATGAACCTTTGCCACTGTCTTCTATGCTGAAGACAGAGCAAAAGAACTCTTAACACTTCTGCCTTGTCCTTGTCACTCTCTGCCATCTTACCTTCCTTTGTTGCTAGTCGCACCATTCCTTCCTAGTTATTCTTTTTTCTCTTATGTTTCTATAGAAGGTTTTGTCCCTCTTTAACACCCTGTCCTATTTTCTCTTCCATCTGTGCTTTTTCCTTCTAACAGCTTTCCCTGCCTCCTATAATTTGTTGTTGTATTCTTCCATGCCTGCTTTGTGTTTGTTTGCTGGGGGATATGGCAGCCCATATCTGCTGCAAGCCCCTAGCACCATGCCACAACCCATGTTGTGGTGCAAGGCAGGCATAAATCCCCTTCAGTGCATGTAGCCTGTGTTTGATGCAGGCTGTGTTTGTGAATAGCTCAGGAGGCATATCTTGATGCAAGTGCCACTTGCGCCATTATGTTTGACTCAGGCACCTGCGCCAATCTCAGGGCTTTGAGAATCGAGCCCAAAATCTACTGTAGGTCATGCAAGTAACAATAATATTTCCTGTTTCGACTAATGGACTTTTCCTTTGCAAATTCTAATTACAAAATGGGCACAACAATTCTTCAGTACTGATTGGCTGGAAGCCTCTCCAGCCATGTCTTTATAAGGACATAATGTTACAACAGGCACTACTTGTGCCCACCAAGAGCAAGCACATGGGAAATCAATCAATGCCATCACTCTCCCGCTGCAGCTGTTCAGTTAGCATCCAAGGAAACATGACCTAAAACTAAGGGGTGAATGTGGAACACCAGAAAATGTTAGATCACTGCAAAATTATCTTGAAAACATTACCAAATGGACAAAAACTTGGGAATGATGATCAATTTAGATAAATGCAAAATCATGCACCTGGGGCAAAATACAAAATACCAATACCTTCTGGAGGATAGTCCACTATCTGAAACTACAATGGAAAAAGACCTAGCAGGAATTATTTACTAATGACCTAACATTTTCCAAACAAACAAATCAGGTTGTAGGCACAGCAAATAGAATCCTGTGGAACATAAAGAAAAACATTGTCTCGAGAGACACAAAGGTTCTTCTTCTGTTGTAAAGTTCATATGTGAGGCCATACATAGATTACTGTTCACAATTTTGGTCACCTCATAAAAACAGATGTTTGACAGCTTGATAAGACTCAGAGAAAGAGTACCAAACACATCCAGAGACTGAGGGACAAGGAATATCACACCCACATTGAGCTGTTGAGATTAATGTCTCTAGAGGAAAGAAGGTACAGAGGAACCTGTTGCTTCTATGGGATGTAATAAATGGTCCCTGCTTGTGGAGATGGGTTTTGCTTCAAACAGGATGCAGTATAAACTAGGGGCACCGCTCCAACTACACAGACTTAAACATAACATCAACAACAGAATTTGTACTTCTTTTCACAAAGAGTAATAGGAACATGGACTACCTTGCCGCTGGACATAATTATTAGCGAAATAAGTTGGCTTTCAAAGCCAGATTAGATAAATGGATGCTCAACAGGAGTTCTCCACCTAGATAAGGGAAATGGATGGAAACCAAAATGGGCATCTTCTGCCTCCAGTTTCCAATAAGACCGCTGAATGAACTGCAGTATAAACACGCTGTATGATCCATGAGTATGAACTGAGGTATGACTACGTAATATGAACCACAGTATTAAACAACTGCAGTAGGAGAGCAGCAGCAGCAACAGACAAATGAGTATCCAGTGTTCCCAATCCTGCACATCATCTGGGTTGTATTTGGCGGCCAAAAATAAGTCCATTAAACACAGCAGAGTCTTGATAATAAGGAAAACATGCACCACAGAAATTTAGGCCTTCTCTGTTTACTTCCATACAGCACAGATATAAGCGAAAAACTGTTCTCAACACACACAGACAGAAAGACTCAAAGGAGTAGATTTCTTAAAGCTGCACTACACATAACAATCTGAACATCTTAGTTTCTTTTACTCACTTCCTGTTCATTTTGTGGGCTCTAACTCTTACTGCTCCAAACTCTGCCCAGTAAACACAGACCATTTCTTCGATCTCCAGACTCCATCCCCCTTCTTCCTGATCTTGAAACATGAGCGCAACAACAGACAAGTCCTGATCAAAACATTTAGCTCTTTACTGTCACTCAAATAAACCCAGACTTCATTTTTCTACTTCACTTCAGGTTCATTGACAGTTACAATTTGAAAAGCACAAAGCAGAAAAGCAGTCTGTATGGTATCGTTGAGGGACGCTTGCTCTCCCAGTGAAGCCAGCTGCTCCACTTAAATCAAAACGATTAAACATTGAAATTCAGACTAAAAATATATATATATATATAAACTAAAAGGACACAAAAGAGAGCTGTATCTCTCTGTGCGTCTGATGGGGGCACCCTGTATTGCCAATCAAACAATTCTCACTCTCAAAGACATGGCTGATCTCAACGTTTCTCTACTACAGACTACCTTTATGGGAATGGGTATGTGTCAGTGGAAAAGCTAATTTAAATACAGTGTGCGGAGAGGAAACACAACCTCAGCATTGTCTCTGTTGGGGGGCATTGCTGCCCATCAAACAGTTCAGACATTACCTCAATAGGGGACTATTTTTACTCCTTCAGGTATTAAGGAGAACTGTGCAAATACTCTCCACCTCCAAAGGTTTACCCTCTGATTAAGCTTTTACACCAAAACACACTTTTTTGCATCAGCCACTTACTTTATTTTTATTTTGTAAAGTCCATGAACCAGAAATATGGCGGACCATGTGCAGCTCCATTTACTGTAACAGTGCAGTGCCACACCACTCACTTATACTGAAGGCGGCGATGCAGCACTGCACTGTTATAGTAAATGGAGCTGCTCACGGTCCCACCATATTCTGATTCTTGGACTTTTACAAAATAAAAATAAAGTAAGTGGCTGATGCAAAAAAAAGAGTGTTTTCGTGTAAAAGCTTAATCATGTGGGGTAAACCTTTCGGGGCGGGAGCTTAGTATTTGCTAATAGTTCTCCTTTAAAACCTCAGGTTTTAAATTTTCTTGGCATATTTTTTATTAGTTTTTCATAAATACTTACTTGATGGGTCCATTTCATAAATGCAATAAGACACTCCAAGGTGTGAGTTATGGCCTGAAAAAGCACTTGCCAGGTGCTAATGGCACTGGGCACTAGCACCTGTGCCCACATCATGCATCTGGGGCATATTTTTGCAGGCCACAACCCACCGTGTCGTGTCTTATTGCTTGCATAACAAATAGTTCATTTTTCTTGGTATGCCTACTGGAAATAAAACAAATAAAGTTTAAAAATATATAGACCCCCTCCAGCCCTCTCTTGGTGACCAGGGCTTGTCCCAAGACCTTCATCACTTCAGTGGTCTCCTGCCCTGCCTCCCTCATCCTCTTACATATAAGTTGTGTGCCTAAAAGTGCAGCTGACACAGTGTCAGCCCCGCATCTATTTTTCAAGACATGCCCCTCCTAACCTACACTTCCAACCTTACAGTTCATATTTGTTACATAATCACCTCAGCCATATTTGTTGACCTTGCCAAGGCTTTTGACACTGCTTCCCTCCCTTCTCCTTGGTTCCCTCTCATCTGCTGGTCTAACCCCTTCTGCCACTAATTGGTTTAAGGCCTACCTTACTGGTAGAACCAGTCAGTTAAAATCACATATTCCATCTGCCACCCTTCCCAATCTGCACTGGCATCCTCGGGGCTCCGTGCGGGTCCCTTCTAGTCTCCATCTTCCTTAACGACCTGCCATCTGTCTGCTCCCCTCCTCCGCCATACACATGTACGCTGATGTTACTGTCCTGTATGCATCTTGCTCATGCCCGCTGAGGTTACATCCAGCTTGCAGCCACGACTTCAACAAGGTCCAGCTCTGGTTTGAAAGCCATCATGCAAAAAGCCTCCATAACCTTTGGCACAAACAGGAACTCTAGACTTCCTACCTGCCCACTTTCTGCACTCTTGACGGGACTTTACTTGAGCACACCTCATCTTTCAGATACCTTGGGTTTGGATGGACCAACACCTCAACTTCTCTGGACGCCATCCAGAAAAATGGCACCCCAAGCTTGGTGCCTTGTTCAGGAACCCCAGTTGCATCCCTCCTGCAGCTAGGTGTGAGCTTGTCCAGAAGATGATCCTCCCCATTTTTATGTTGGCACACTTGCGCAGCCAACATCTCATGAGTAGTGCAGAATTGGGCGTGGTCACTGTTGGGCGAATGCAGGCACGCACCAGTAGGCGCGCCCGCATTCCCAATCAGCCAGCAGCAGGGCCAACACCCTGCCTAGCTAATCAGGTGAAGACATCACAGAAAAGGTCTGCTGCAATGAGAGCAAAGCTCTCATGCAGCATGACCTAACACACCTCTCCTACGTGCAGGCAACATGGCGGCCAGTGACTGCTGCTGTTGCCTGTCAGCCCCCTTCCTTTATTGTGTGCTGACTGGGGTGCCCAATCCCCTCAGCATCTTGCGCCCCAACAGTTTTCTTTACAGCGGGGTCCCAATCCCCATCGGCATATATCCCTCCTTCCTTGAATTTTGCGGATGGGGGGCCCAGTCCCCATCGGCATAATGTATCCCCTTTTTTTTGCTTGCTGAGAGTTCCCAATCCCCTCGGCTCCTCGCCCTTTACTTGTTTGCCGACAGGGATGCCCAATCCCCGTCGTAATACGCCTCACCCACACACACACAGGTGGCATGCTGGGGCCACCCCAACATGCCAAGGCACCTATTAAAGTGAAAGCGGTCCCCTGATGTCTTTTATTTGTATTTGTTTACCTATAAAGCAAAACAGTCCCTCATAGTCTCCAACCACCTCCCACAACCCACACTCACCACTGCGCCACTGCCTCCCACACTCCCCCGCCATACTTACCTCCGAGTCCGGCACAATGATCTTTGGTGGACTGGGAACACGTCTGCACTCTTCAAAGCCGATCGTGAACTGAGGAAATGCCAGTAAGCTGTATAATGGAATAAATAGGGTTTTCAACCTAATGCATATCTTGGGCATTTTGGGAATTTTACACCAAATTTTCAACACAGGGTTTTGGGACCCTCTCATGAATTCTGTCACTGTCATATCATTAATCGGTCCTGAAAGGTAATTTTGCAGTCACTCCGTCACCTTTGGGACCATTAATGAGATGACAGTGCCACTATTCATGAGGTGGGCTCTGAAAAAGCCTATGTTGCAAATTTGTGGAAACCAAAAAAATGGCTGTTTTACAAGCGTATCATGCAGCTGCTAAGGAAGGCTAGTAACTTCCGAATTCACAATATTTTCCTCCAGATTTTCAACATTGTCATTTTGTACACCTCCTTGTGAACAGTACAGCTGTCATTTTCACATCCTGGCGAAATGTGTTTCCGCACTTCCGGTGCACAATAGTGCAGTCACTGTGGGAAATCAGTGTTTGGGCCAGATTACAAAATGACAGTGACACTGTTCATGAGCAGAGGTCCTAAAATGCCTATGCTGAAAATTTGGTGATGATACTCCATAAAATGACTGTGTTCTGGCGTGCATTGGCAGCTTGCACCACGCTCATAATGTTGTGCATTTGTAATATTTTCACTTTGGATTTTCACCATTGGCATTTCCACACCTCTTGATGAACAGTACAGCTGTCATTTCACATATTCTGCCCAAAATGTGTTTCGCACATCTGGCACAAAATAACGGTAGCTGTCTTGAAATCACTTTAGGACAGTTTGAAAATAACAGTGACACTGTACATACATGAGGTGCTAAAATGCCTATGTTGAAAATTTGGTGATGACGATCCATAAAATGACTGTGTTACAAAGAGATTGCATTCTGGCGTTTCCCATGCACCCTTGTAATTTTACAAATTTACTATATTACATACCACATTTTCAACACTGGCATTTTTACACCTCCTTATGAACTGTACAGCTGTCATTTTTCACATCCTGCCCAAAATGTTTTCCGCACTGCACTACCAAAGCCAATGCCAGAGCTACAACATTCGAGCATTGACAAATGCTTGTTGACTACTGGGACTTAGTCTATGGTGCTGCTCCTAAGTCCTCCCAGACCAGACTGGACACTCTCTTCAACTCCTTCTGCCACTTTTGCCCTTAATGCTCCCTCTCACACCCACCACTGTGACCTCTGTCGAGCCCTTTCCTTTCCCTCCCTTACAAATAGATGCCTCTCACACTGTGCTAATTCACCACTAAACACTGGCTGGGTAAACTTCCTTCCTACTTCTCCCTCTCATTTATAACATCGTCCTCCTTCCCACTCTCTCAGATCTACCGACACTCGCGCACTAACTGTCCCCACTGCTACATCCTCTCTGGCCAGTCTGGGTACTCTCACCATTTTCCAAAACATGAAACTCTACCTCCCCAAATCTGACACTCCTCCTCCTCCTCCTCCTCTATTCCATCAACACTGCTCTCTCTAACTATCTTGCACCTAACCATTTATGTCATGACCCGCATTAATTTCCTTCATCATGCTCATACAGTTTGTCCCCTTCGAATTTACCCAATCCTCGATCAACTCTACTGCCTCTACTGATCCCTAGCCCTCCTAGGTGCTAGTTCTCATACATTTCTCCTTCCCTACTCTCTCCCCTTTTTCCTAGCCCACACTCCCCATGCAGGGTTCTCAGCATCCTGAAGGGTCCTATAGTGCCTAGACCTGCCACCTTTTCTTCACCAACTACCTATCTGTGGCCTTCCAGGTCCCTTGCAGGTCCCCAGCATCCTGGAGGGCTATTTGGATCAGGCCTCGTCCCCTCCAGGTGTAATTTCTGCTCCTCCCTCCCTCCTCCCTCCCTCTCACTATCCTCTATAATTACAACACCCTAACCGCAGGAGGGTTTACAATCGCCTGAACTTCCCTGCCCCTTGCAGGGTTAATTGCATCCTGAACAGTTCTCTTTTTGGGTCAGGCCTTATTTCCCCTCATTTTGTTCACTTGTCCCGAAGGTGATTTAGCAGAGTAAGCACGCTATTCTGTGCCACAGGTGCAAAACACATTTGGGCAGGTTGTGAAAATGACAGCAATACTGTTTTGAAGGAGGTGTGCAAAATGTCAATGCTAAAAATGTGAGTGAAAATATTAAAAATTAGCAAAGTTAGGGCGTGCTTAGAAACTGTGTAACATATGCTCGTGATGCAGTCCTTTTTGGGAATTATTTCTGAAATTTGCAACATAGGCTTTTGGGACCCCACCTCATGAACAGTGGCACTGTCATTTAGTGACTCAGTCCCGAAAGATGATTCCATGCAGCGACTGTGAAATCACATTTTGGGACTGAGTAACAAAATGACAGTGACAGTTTTCCTGAAACGCTAGGGTCCGAAAGACCCCATGTTGAAAATGTGGGGCAAAAATTAAAAAAATGGCTGAGATATCAGCACAGTTGAAAATCCCATTGAATGGCAGTATAGCATGCTTACCTTTGATTCTTCAGTTTGTGGTTCAGTTTTGAAGAGTGCCGATGTGTCCCAGTCCAGGAAGATGACAGCGATAACCTGCAGAGGTAGGTAGGGGTAAGGGAGGAGTGTGGAAGGTGGATGCTCAGTTGGAGGGTGAGAATGGGGAGGAGGACTGGAGTGACGACGAGGACCATTTCTTTTTACAGGGAGGAAAAAAGACTGGAGCAATGACTAGGACCTTTTTTTACAGAAAAAAAAAACATTTGAGTACACTGAGGTGGGCTCCCAGTGTATCACATGACTGGGGTGTACATAATGCCAACATGGGGACTGGGTAGCCCAATGTTGGAGTGGTGGATGAGGGAAGAAAAAAAAGTTAGGCACACTGGGGTGGGCTCCCAGTGTGCCACATGACTCGAGGGGTACAGAATGCCACAGAGCTGGCAGTGGCTGACATGGGGATTGGGCACGATGTCGGTGGGCAAAGTAAAACTTTGAGCACACTGGGGTGGGCTCCCAGTGTCTCCACATGAGTTTTGGAGGGGTCACAGAATGCCTGGAGCTGGTGGCAGCAACGCAGCAGCGCTTGTGTGGCAGTCGTGCATGCTCAGTTGCGGTGAATGGCATTTTGCTAAACATGATGATGTCAGCAGAACTGCACATGCACGTGGGTTGTGCATGCACAGTTCATGCCACTGGAATGCGGAAGTAACAGCCAAAATAGTGCGGCTGTTATTCCATAGTGGCCGATCTTGGTGGAGGGTTGAAGCTCTGTTGGGCTTTTGGAAGGATACTTCAAATGTCAATGGAAGGTTCCATGATCGGACATTTTTGAGCTACTGAGGATCACAACAGTGCTGTAGGCTCCGCCCACAGACCTAAAGAGAGGATTTGTCTGACAGCTCGGTGATTTCTCAATCCAAGTTGGTAAACCCATAGCCTGACGCTGAACTGAGCAAAATAAGTCAGGAGCTCTGCAAATAAAGAACTTTAGGAGCAGCATTACTGGACAGTTATTGACAATGAACCTTGCCCTTGATGCTGTAAAAGGCGTGTTGATTATCTGGTCTCCCGAATCACTGAGCGGAAAATGGGTGCAAGCTGAGGATTAGGACCACCAGGCAAGCTGTGTTTTCTTCTCTCGAATGGGAGATTAGGCAACTTTGGGACAAGTTGGATGACCAGAAAATGAGTAGTAGGTGTACTAATCTGAGACTATTTGGCCTCCCAGAAAAGTCAAAGGGCACCAACATGATTGAGTACCTACAGAGATTTCTGCTGCAGCTCTTTAATTACTATTGGGAATCCAGGTGAAACAGATCGAGGCACAATGGGTTCCCCAGTCCTCCTCCCCAACAAGAACTATTGCCCCATGACTGATTATTTTCACCTGCTTCAGTACCAAGATAGAGAAAATGATGTCTAAAGCCAGGAAGAAAAAGAACTCCTGTGGCTCGGTGTTAAGCTTTCCCTCCAGCCCGATTATCCCAGGAGGTTGATCAACAAGTGTAAATCATTTGACAGGGTCCGTATCTTGCTCTGTACAGTGGTCTGAAGAGGCAATACAGCTTCCAATCAAGCTGAAATGAGAACCCACCCCAGCCCAGGACCATAAGCCAAATGCTGGGAATGGTAACTGAGACTCAGTGGCTCTAAAATTCACAGTGGAGGAAAGCGAGCCCATGGACCTGAGCAAAAGCTGCACCAGCTGAGGCAACTTAAACAGAACTCTTTATTATACTGTGCTCATAATATTGGGCACTGATTCACCAGCCCAGTTTTTCATTTGTGGGTTAGTACTTGGAGATCGGGTGATCATCAGGGTTGACTCTTTATGTGGATGGCTAGCTGCCATGGACACCCCCATGGCCCTGACTCCATTCTCTTTATTTTGAGTTAAAATTATACCACTTTTGCAACACTCCACAAATTAGATTGCATAGTGTTTTGGTGTATAACATGTTGCGGGGATGGGAGGAGCTTTTCTTGCTTTCCAGTGCTTTTGCATGTAGTTGTTGGACTACGTGCTGAGTTGCACATGTTACGCTTTTGATCTAGTTAATTAAGTAACTTTTCCTGTAAGGTATTTAGCTGATATTTAATTATTTATTGAAAAGTTTCACCAGGAAAAGCACACTGAATGATATTAAATTGCTCATCTCATGGGCGTCCTGGGGAAGGGAACATGAGAGTACAATAATCACATTTCTATGCAGTATTATAGAAAGGTACATATACAATAATCAACAACAGCTTTCCAAAGGTAATATAAAACAGAGCAGCAACAGAGTGAAAAACAATACATCAGTTAGTAGCATTAGATAAACATTGCGATCTGATGTGGTGAGCAAATTAACAGCACTGCAGACTTAATACACACAATGCGGACAAGGATGTGCAATAAAGTACATTGATTTCTCCTCACGTTAAGTGCTAGGCTGGGAAAAGGGATGGGAAGCCAAAGGGGAAATTGGAGCAGCTGCAAGATGGAGAGAGGAAGTTGAGGAGGGAGGTCCAGATGGACCACGGGAGAGAGTGCCTGATTGATGAGGCATTGAGTTCGGAGCTTAGAAAACCTATAGAGAACAATGACTGGCCTATAGAGGTGGTGCACCATGCTATAGATAGGGTGCGGGAGTCACTGGATCTGAGGAAGGATGGGCAGTGGGGCAGGAGGACAGTGAGGAGGCAAGGTAAGGGCAAGCATGTCAAACCAGAATTTAGAGACAAATTTTATGAAATGGGCTAGATGGCAGTTTTCCAGGAAGGAAAAGCTAGAGAGCAATATAGATTACAGTGGTGGGTAAAGAAGGGCATCCAGAGTGAAATGACAGAAAGCATTGAAAGGGTGTCCAATCTGGATAAGGATGACTTTGGTGTGGCACTGTAGAAAATGTCACAGTAGTCAAAGATGGGTAATATCATTTTCTGGACAATCTCCTGCCTGGCCTGTAGAGTTAGGGCTCGGTTCCTGTAAAGGGCATCCTAATTTGGGGAGCAGCTTTTTCAGGATGGAGTCTATGTGTCCAGTGAAGTTTAGATGCTGGTCTAGCCAGACCCGAGATACCTAAAGGAGGAGGAGGTGTCCTCCAGAGTAGAGCCATCAAGGGTGTAGAAGGAGGACAATTTAGTTAGCCTAGAGAGTGTCTGCCTAGTGCCGAAGGTCACGGAGACTGTTTTCTTAGCGTTGAGGAAAAGCTGATGGGAGCTTAGCAATTGCTGAACTTTCTCAAAGTCATGCTTAAGTGTGGAAGTGACATCAGTTGGCTATTGACCAAAGTAGAAAGGACAGTATCATCAGCATACAAACTGTATGGATGGAGGAGAAGGTGCACACTGATGGGAGGTCATTAAGAAATATGGAGAATAGTAGAGGACCAAGGATGGAGCCTTGGGGTATGCCATCATTAATCTGGGGGTGGGGGTAGGGAGAATCAGCAGTTTTGACTAACTGTGGTCAGCCTGTTAAGTAGGAGCTAAACCACTTTGTGGCTGAATCAGACAGACCAGAAGATCACAGATTATCTAGGAGGAGAGGTAGGAGACAGGTCAAAAGCCTTTTCAAGGTTGACAAAGATCACAGATGTGATTAGACCACTGTTCATACCTGAGAGTATGTAATCGGTGAGCCTAAGTAAGAAGTGGTAGAGGTGTGATGTTTCCTGAAATCAAATTGGTAGAGAGTGAAAAGGCAGAGTCAGAGAGGTAAGAGGAGAATGGGGAGTGGACCAGGTGCTCCTGAAGCGCGAGAATGCGTCAGAGAGAGATTGGCCGATAGTTCCCAGGCATAGAAGGGTCACCTCCTTGGGTAGTGGGAGAACTACAGCATGCTTCCATGGGTCAGGGATGGAGACCAGCAAGAAGAAAAGGTTTAGTAAGGCAGAAAGCGTGAGCGAAAGGCAGGAGAGCATTAAGAGTGTCATAAGGAGAGACTGGAGAGGAGAAGAGGTCTCTAGGAAGGGTGCTGGGTGTGAGTTATTGTGGACAAACATGACTGGTTCGGTAGGAGGAAGAGAAGCTAGTAGGAACAGCAGCCCATTAGTTAAAGTAATAGCTGAATTAAGTGGCAACTGAGAGGTGGGCAAATGTAAGGGCATTATTGACATGGATGAGTGAAGTTTGGGGATTTGGGAAAGAGAGGAGTTAATAACTTTCCAAATGTTGGCCGGGATATATGTTAGCATCAAGTGGATCTAAAGTATTCGGACTCAGCAAGCCTTGTAGCTTTGGAGCAGGTGTTTCTGAGGGCTCAATATCTGTCATAGTCAGCATTTGATGTAGAGACTTTGTGAGCCTTCAAGCCCAGTCTTGAGCTCTTATACATGCCATTAATTCTGTGTGATCCACAGGAGGTGGTTTCTGCGTACTCGAGTGCACTTAAAGATTGCGTGCTTGTTCCAGATGTTAAGAAAGTGGTCTGGAAATAGTCCATGGCTTTGTTAACTGTGGTAGCAGAAGAAATAGGAGACCAGATCAGTGTGGGCTAGGTCATATAGGAGATGGGTAAGGTCTAGGGATTTACGTTGGGGTATTGGACCTTGCTCCTGCTACCCTTAGAGCCCTTTATTTTGCCTCAAAACTAACTCTTCTACTCTGTGGGAGTCCTACCACTGACTTATTCAGGCTACCAGTGGACACGCTGCATCTATCCTAATTTTAGTGGAGCTGGGCTACTTCTCCACCCTCCCTGTCTTACAGCTGCCCATATATGGCGCTGTACTGACACCCACAAGGGTTTGATTATCTGAGGTTTAGGGCTGCATAGTAGTTCTGATTCTCAAGGCAGCAAGTTGTGATTGTTGTTGGTACCTGGAGTGGGAGGGTGGACCTGGCGTCATCAATTTCAGTGATCTGTCTACTGTTCATGCTGGGTTGCACTCTCACCTCTGTAGCATGATGCTCAAAACTCAGTTGAGTGAAGTAATAACTCTTGAGGGCCTAGTATTAGCTGCCAATATGATCAGATGAGAGCTCACTTCAGCGGGATCCACAATGTGGAAAATTTCACCACAAATTGACTATTCCTCTGCCCACTATTGGGGATTATGTGTTTTAGGTTCTCCTGAGCAGTCGGGGAGGACACTGCTGCATATATTAGCCTGTTGGAAGGGTGTATATCAGTCAGGCTGCAGTGGATAGCAGTCTACAGCCCCAATCTACAAGCATCTAGTTTAACTTAGAGTGATTTGGGGAGGTAGCTTGCACAGGTTAAATTTGGCAGCAGGCCTGTTACAGCCAAGCCTTCCATGTTATGGCTTTAGAGGAAGTGAATCTACTACTCTGTATATAGTTTAATATGTAGTTGTTTACCAGCTTAGCTGTCAGCCCATTTTATACAACTGCAATTCTGGTTGTTCATAATCTGAGACAGAGTGCTGGCAGTTATGTTATTGTTGCCCATGCTGGTGGGGGAGGTAGAGAAACGTTTTCAGTTGTGTACCCACAGCATATAAAACTGTAACACAGAAGTTATGTGGGCAGAATAGCCCAGTAAAACAGAAAAGAGTCCTTACGCATCTCGGGCATTTGGGAGGACACATAATCTTCCTGCAGGAGATGCACCTTCAAAAAGGAGGCAAAAAAATTGGGCAAGCTCGGGAGGGGGACAAGTATTTGAGTTGTCTTACTCATCTAGGAAAAGAGGGGTAGTTATCCTGTGTCACCACAGGGTTAATTGGGTGTCTGAGCAGGTTAAAAGGGACAAGGAGCGAAGGTGGTTACTATTGAAGGGTAGGCTAGACAGTATGTCCTTGGTACTGGAGGTGTTGCATGCTCCCAACATCGATCCCCATTTCTTTCAGATCTGTCTCATGTACTAATGGATATGGGACTGGAATGGTATTAACTGTAGGGATATGAATCAGGTCATTGATCCACTTTGTTACAGGTGGTACCCTCACCCCTCTAGATCATCCTCTGCAAGCAACAGAATCATTAACGAACTCTTAAAGGACCATGGCCTCCAGGAAGTCTGGACACTGGAGTGTTCATCTGGCCATGATTATGCATATTACTCAGCTCTACATTACATACAATAGGGCATATATGGTACTGGCATCTGGCTACAGTGGCGTGAAAAGTATTTGCCCTTCCTGATTTTCCCTATTATTGCATATTTGTCACACTGGATGTTTCAGGTCTTTAGACAAAATGTAATATTAGATAAAGGAACCTGAGTGAACAAATAACACTTGTTTTTTTTTACTTATTTCATTTATTTAATGAAAAAGTTAACCAACACCAACTGGCACTGTGTGAAAAGTAATTGCCCCCAATTAAATCAACCCAATTAAAGGGATAATTAGAGTCAGCTGATTGAACACAGCCAGGCTTGATTACAGCCAGCCCTGCTCAATATAAACCTCACTTATTTTGACCCTTACCATCAGAGTCACGCTCACAGCACAAAGATTCAACAAGCACATTACGACCACGATCAAAGGAAGTTCCTGAAAGATCAGAAAAAAGTTGTTGCTATTCATCAGTCTGGAAAGGGTTACAAAGCTATTTCTAAGGCTCTGGGACTCCATCAAACCACAGTGAGACATAATCCCCAAATAGAGAACATTTGGAACAGTAGTGAATCTTCCCAGGAGTGGGCGGCCTGCCAAAAATTACTCAAGGGTGCAGCGTAAAATCATCCAGGAAGTCTCAAAGGATCCTAAAACAACATCCAAAGAACTGCAGGCTTCTCTTACCTCAGCTAAGGTCAGTGTTCATGACTCCACAATCAGAAAGAGACTTGGCAAAAATGGCTTCATGGAAAGTAGCAAGGTGGAAACCACTGCCAACCAAGAAGAACATAAATGCTCATCTCTCATTTGCCAAGAAGCACCTGGATGATCCACAAGCCTTTGGGAAAATGTTCTATGGACAGATGAGTCCAAAGTGGAACTTTTGGATGACATGGATCCCATAATGTCTGAGCTGAAAGCATACAGCATTCCACAGTAAGAACATCATACCAACAGTCAAACATGGTGGTGGTAGTGTGATGGTGGGGATGCTTTGCTGTCTCAGGACCTGGACGACTTGCCATAATTGTAGGAACCATGAATTCTGCTCTGTACCAGAAAATTCTTAAGGAGAATGTCGGTCATCCGTCCGTCAGCTGAAGCTGAAGCGTAGTTAGGTCATGCAGCAAGACAATGATCCAAAACACAAAAGCAAGTCCACATCAGAATGGCTGAAAGAAGTAAAATTAAAGTTTTGGAGTGGCCTAGTCAAAGTCCAGACCTAAACCCAATAGAGATGCTGTGGCAGGACCTGAAACAAGCAGTTCATGCTCAAAACCTACCAATGTTACTGAATTAAAGCAGTTCTATGAGGAAGAGTGGGCTACAATTCCTCCACAGTGATGTGAAAGACTGATATTAAATTATAGGAAGCATTTGGTTGCAGTCATTGCAGCTAAAGGTAGCGTAACCAGTTATTAAGTGTAAGGGGCAATTACTTTTCACACAGTGCCAGTTGATGTTGGTTAACCTTTTTCATTAAATAAATGAAATAAGTAAAAAAAACAAGTGTTATTTGTTCACTCAGGTTCCCTTTATCTAATATAACATTTTGTCTAAAGACCTGAAAACATCCAGTATGCCAAATATGCAATAACAGAGAAAATCAGGAAGGGGCAAATACTTTTACGCCACTGTATGTGGCTCAAGGGGCAATCCACTCGGTCATTGAACCCATACTGATTTGATTTGGAGCACTCACCAGTTACCTATACCTTCCACCCTGGGAAACCTACAGTAAGAATGCAAACAAAGCAGTGTAATGTTAGTATCTGCAGTGATGACAATTTTAAAATATGGCTGCAAAGGAGGTTAAGGCATATTTAGAATGTAATCTGGATGGGAGGTAGCAGATAAATGTGTTTGGGAGGGTTAAAGGCCTTTTCTGAGGCTGCATTATTGCCTAAACCTCTGCAAAGAAAATGGACAGGGCTCAAGAACTGCAGTCCTTAGAGAAGAAGTTAACAGAAGTACAAGCAAGACACAAGAAAGGAGGCCATTCACCCACCTTACTCCAAGTTATGCGGAGCCTCAGTACAAAATTAATGCTCCAAACTCCCAACAGGCTGAATTTGTCTTTATCGGACAAGGCATGCTTATTGGGGGAGGGAGCAGGCCATCTGTTAACTTATCATTTAAAGAAAATGGTGGCAGAGAAAAATTCCAGAATTCAGAAAGGGCCGGATCTATTAACAGTGGTTGAGGTGAACTCAGCCCTTCCGAGTATTACACAGGGTTATATGCCTTTAAGTTAGACTGTGAAGGTCAAGCTGTCTTGAGCATTTAACATTTTTGGAGTCTTTAAGCTCCCTGCCTAACTGAGGAACAACATCTCAGCCTAGAGGGTCCAATAACACTGCAGGAAATACAAGCAGCTATAGGCCAGATCTCAGTGGAAAGGTGGCAGGCCCAGACAGCTTCCCAGTCGAGATCTACAAGCTCCTTGTTGATCTATTTAGTCCATTGTTTGCCTCCACATTCTGAGAGGAATGAACAACTACCTCATTACCGAATCCATGACAGAAGCCACTATCTCTGTGCTACCTTAAAATGGGAAGGACTCCTATCAGTGCTCCAGTTACTGGCCCATCTGTCTTTTAAATGGGGACTATAAGATCTTGGCTAAGGTCTTAGATTTAAGACTGAATAAGGTTTTGCCACTCTTAGTCCAGGGGACCAAGTCAGGTTTGTGGCAGAGAGAGATGGAGAGGACCTCATTGGAGACTGGTTAACCTGATATGGACTACAGAATTCTCACCGACCCTGTGGCAGCTGTGACACTAGATCGGAGAAAGCATTTGACTCTATTGAATGGCCTCATTTGTTTGCTACTCTTCAGGCCTTAGGCCTTGGTGAAAATTTCATTAAATAGGTTCAGGCTTTCTACTCAGCTCTGCAAGCCTCAGTCCTCACAAATGTGTGCCTCTCGCTAAGTTCCCTTGGGAAGAGGCACGAAGCAGGGCTGCCACTGTCCCTGCATTATTTGTATTGGCAATTGGACCTCTGACTCAAAAGCTTTGTGAATCTCGACACATTCAAGTCATTAACTTGGGGCTAAAGTGTATAAACCAGTGCTTTTTGTGGATGACTTCTTGATTACACTAAAAATCCAGATAAATTAATACCCACTTTCATTAATTTGTTTGATTAGTTTGCAGAGCTGTCTGGCCTATGTAATAACTGGGGCAAAATTGAGGCTGTAACCTTAAATTCAAATGCTATTCACTTACCCTCAAGGTACAGGACTTCCTCTGACAACCCATCCAGTAAGGTACCTGGCCATTCTTATCTCCCGAGTGGAAGGAATGGGTTCACCTAAATTTTTCTCCACTACTGAAATCTTGGAGGATGATGTTGATAGATGGATGCATCTCCACTTTTCACTATGGGGGGACCCAGTCACCGCAAATGATAGTTGTCCCTAAGATGTTATATTTAATCTGATACTTACCATTACATAGTCCTGAATCCTCTGGAAGTCCTTGTAAAAGTTGATGAGAAATTTTTATGGAAGGAGGTAAACCCAGAATATCAATGCTGAGAATGATTGTCCTATGGTCCAAAGGGGTTTTGAACCCCTTGGTTTAAAGGGTATTACTTAGCATCAGGCCTCAGACAGATCTGGATGTGGCTCCATACTGATCGGTGTAGGAGATGGCCAGATGGATCGACATTGAAGAGCACTGGGGACAAGTAATTGTACTTAAAGTGATTCTGTGGGATCCATCTGAGGTCAACCGATGCTACTCTATCCATGAGTGCATCTTAGTGTTTGGAAGGAGTTAGGTAAAATAGTTACTTCCCCATGGCAGGTACCTTTACATTGGTGGCTGCTATGATACAACCCTAAATTGTCAGTGGGGAGCAAACCCATATTTTGGCATGAATGGGCTGCAGGGGATATTTCTCATGTGGCAGATCTATCCTACTTAGATTCTAGTCTCTTTAAGGACTTTACAACAATTAAGGCTCAGGCCTCCCTACCACAATCTCATCTGTGGAGATATCTACAGATCCACCATCTAATCTCCTCCTACACTGGCTCTCAGCCCAAACTGCCTGTAAGGGCACCTGAGATGATATTCTAGGATTACAGGTAAGGGGAAAAATAAATTAGCACACACCCAAAAATAGAGCAGATTTATAAGGGATTCCCATCAGACAGACACATTGAAAGCTAGATGAGAAAACAGCTTGGCAGTTAAATAGAGGAGGACGATCGGGACTGCTGTTGGTCTAATGCCTTTGGATCCTGTAGGGATGCAGGGGTGAACTTATGCATATAAAACACTGCATCTGTGTTATAGAACACTCGACCAGTTGAAATAGATGAAATTGGTAAACACATCTGATTGCTGGTGATGCCATCAGCAAGAGGGTATGTTGATACACATTCTGTGGTCCTGTCCTAAATTGAAGGGCTGGTGGAGTCTGCTATAGGCCAGAATGTCAGTAGTCATGCAGTGACAAGTACCTATGGGTGCATCCCTCATGGTCCTGAACAATATTAATAAACTCCACTCCAACACAATCTCCTTCACCTATGACTTATGGCGGCAGTTACTGATGCTGAACTGCTAATGTACAGGAAATGGAGATGAGAAGTACCTACCATAGATGAATGGGAAGACAATATGCACAAATTAGCTGGCCTAGAGCACCTGTCTTTTATAGCTGTAGAGAAATTGGCACTTTATGAGGAAGTGGGGTGGTCATATTTGTCCTGATACTGGTACTGTCTCATAATTTATGTTAGAGGTATATTCCTTGCACACCCCAGACACTCATGTTTAGGTGTGATCTGTGGATGAGGTATGATACTGCTTCTTATTCCCCACTTGGCATGGTTATATCCTGTAGGTAGGTCTATCTTTAAGAGCCTATCTCAGTTGGAAGGAGCTCTTCTTTAACCAGCACTCTGTCTCTCATTCACGCTGCAGTTCATTTTAATACCCATTTTAAAGTACTTTCAGATTGTATTGAATTTTCCTCTTATGGGTGGTACACTAAGCTTCTCTTGCTGTTGAGAACAAGGTATATTAAAGGGCTACGGCACTGTAACCAGTAAGAGGAAGGGATTTGGGATCTTCATTTGATTGTCAGTGTGGGATACTGGGACCCCTGTAGTTTGATAATGCATCTCTGTACTGAGAATTAGACCAAATCCATGCAGTTTAGGCTTTGGCCATGTTCAGAGAGGTATAATGGCATCACTGGTTTGGTAGTATGTATTTGGGATGTATAACATAAAACTTCAATAAGATATACATTTAAAAAAAAGTCAATGTGAACAGATGAATAAAAATATATGTAGAATAATGTAATTGTGTGTTATGAGTTTTATTATACACTCAAGCCATGTTTTACATAAACCACAAGAACAAAGCTCAAGTGGTTTAATAAAAGCAAAACACTACAAAGTGTGTAAAAATAGATAATCATACAGGCACCTATGTTCTATTTTATAGTATCTGTTGAGGTTTGACTTCAAAGCACCAGTAAGCTGACAACCATGCCACAGCATGTGATGGTTTAATGGCTTCCCACTTGAGGTGTTTGATCAGCTCTGATTTTCTCTGTATCATCTTGGTGTGACATTAATCCAGGTTGATACAGAGAATATAGCATGTAGTTTCTGGTTGATATCATACCCCACCAGTCTTTAATGTTTTTCACATATACACTGATGATACCATACTCTTTGCATCTGGCTCCTCTTCCCCTGATCTTACTGCCTGGGCTACAACTGGATCTTGATAATAATAAGTGCTGATTTCAATCAAACCAGCTGCTCTTCAGTGCCCCAAAAATGGTCTCAATGACATTTGGCACCTGATAGAGACTTATCAGGCTCACCCTCCTCCCATCCTCTCATACCTTTGATGGTGCTGAGGTTGAAGATGTCTCCTCCTTTACAAACCTTAGGCTGTGACTGGACCATCGTTTTGATTTTTCAGCTCACTGTGATGCTATCCACCTTAAGCTCCACTCCAAACCTGGTGCACCATACTGGAAGAAAGTGAGTAAACAAGCTGTAATCAGCTCAGTATGTCTTTCCTGGTAAAACATTTGAAATACTTAAATAAATAAATATATAAGTACATAAACAAAAAACAAACAAATAAACAGACAAACAAACAATTGCCCAACATTAAATCAAAAACTTTGAAATTCAAAACAGATTCGATTTCTTTATTATCCATAGTCCAGATCCCCAAGTGGCAAATGGCATACTTCACCATTCCTTTTCTTGACAATCTAATGCTTTTGATGTACTTAACATTTAGAATTTGGTCATTTGTCACAACAATCAAAAATGAATACTGTTTATTGCTGTTACACATCTGTATTATATGTACTGCCTGCACTGTATCAATTTCTACTAATGTGCAAGGCAGCATTTCAACACAATTTTTTTTCAAAATGTTATTTTGAGATACAGTTCATAAAATATTGGCATACTTGTCAGATCTATGTTTTAGGTACCTCTATACTGAACCCCAAGGGCCAGATTTTCGAAAGGCCCTTAGAATGATGCAAGGGTGTCAGACATCCACCTTGCATCCAAATGTCCAAACACTGTGCACCCTATTTCACAAGATATGCATTCTCTGTGGCAGAGTCCTCCAAAATGACACAGGAGGTCCATTGCATCAAACATATGATGTATGGGCTGAAAATGATGCAAGCTAAGAATGAGGCAAAGCAGAGGCAACAATACGATGCACAGAGGAGATGGAGCAAACTGACCACAGGTGGAGTCAAAAATATGGTGCGGAGAGAAAATGATGCAAGTTGACTCAAAACGTGCAGCAAGTTGAACAAAACAAATGAAGCAAACTGAGTCAAAACCACGTGCATGGAGAAAAGTGACACAATGCCAAGTTTAACAATGACACAAGTTGAGTCCAAAATGAAGAACACTAATTAAAAACTGAAGCCAACTGAACAAAAAAAAAAAACAGTGCTTGGAGCGAAAATGATGCAAGCTAAGTCAAACTTTACTGTGGAAAAAATGGCCATGACAATGGCATGTTAAACCCAGAACACTGAAATAATCCTGCAGGAAAGATTTTCTCTATAACCGACCCTCTACATACAGTAATCTACCCTCACCTTTATATGCTACAGTGTCAGACTAGCTCTGACTGGTCTAACACCAGCATGCCTCTTTGGTACAGTGTCAACAGTTTCCAGCTTTGAAGCCCCAAAAAGGGATGGTGCATGATTTTTTGATGCAAGCCCCATTGCGGCATGGAGCACCCATTTTTGACACAAACCTGATGCAAAACCATTTTGTTGCAGGCAGTTTTGCTTTTGATGCAACAGCATTAGAAAATCAGAATTGACGCATGTTTTGATGCAGCTTGCTCCTTGCCCATTCTTTTCTGGCTAAGCACATTAGGCCATTATTGGCCTTTGAAAATCAAGCCCCATGAGTTTTTATTTTCACCGATCATGACCCTAACCAGATCTAAACTACCTATATGCCAAATGTGGTGGCCATCTTTTTTATGAGAAAAACTAAATTAAAACATTTATAAAATGTTCGCATTTAGATGGAACAAGAACATTTGACCACCAAACTAAACTGGAAGATGCCTGGAATCTTTTATAGTGAAAGAAACGGTAGGGTCAACTTTTGTCCTATTTCACTGCACTGTTGCTTTAAATTATGTGTTGTACTAATGTTTAGTTTTAGCCATGTATTGCTTTATGAATGCAATTGTACAAGATCGTTTCACTAATACATTTCAAATTTCAAAACATTAAATAAATTACATGCAAGTACCTCTTTGAGATTCAGCCCCTGGAGAACAGAACGATATCACCAGCATACAATGCAGCTTCATTTTCTGAGGTCACTGTAGGTATACAAGTTACAATCATACTGAACAGGAGGGTCCTAAACAGACTCCTGTGAAACACCAATATTACTTCAACGAAAAGCTAAAACATTCCCAGCTCAGGTTCTGTAAGAAGGATGTGGCGGTAAAGAATGGAAGGGGAGGTGGACAGAATCACACACAGTAGCAAGCCAGAGTTCAGTATTCAAAGTCACTGGATCAAAGGAAATTTCCTGCTATAAATCTTTGTTTAGACACTGTATATGTCAGTGTATGTGTGTGTGGGGGGGCATTGTGTACAAGGTAGAAATCTAAAAGGAACAAACAAGATACTATAAATCTTTGTTTAGACACTGTATCGTCCAGTGTATGTGTGTGGGGGCATTGTGTACAAGGTAGAAATCTAAAGGAACAAACAAGATGGGCTGAGGGATAGGCTCCACGAGCACCTACATCCTGTGTAAGCTGATGAATTACAGTCATGCCTCTTGTCTCAAAGGCATGATCCAAAGGTGTCCCATCATGCCAGCAGGATCCTGACATGAGTTTCCCTTTGCTGGGAATAGAACTGATGTAGAGCTCTGTGTTCATGTACTGTATGAAAATCAAAGGGTGGATGTTGGAAAATTGATTGATTATTGATTGACTGTTTGACTGACTGATTGATTAATTGATCTATGCATCCATTTATTTATTTATTGATTGATTGATCTATGTATCCATTTACTGATTGATTGATTTCAAAAGTTTTACTAGGAAAGACTTACTGAGTTAAAAGCACCTCATTTGAGATTTATCTTGAGCACGGGGAAGGGGAGATTTCAGTGCAACTACAACATACAATGTTTAGAAAATGCAATAAATAAGTACAACAAAATGAGCACCTGACGAAGCAATGCTCTGTGTGGGAAATATGCAATTCATGCAAAGTGCAGAAATTGAACAGCATGAGCAACGTCTGGTGTGCAGCATGCAGTACTCTGCGACGTAGGGGTGAGGTAGTGGAGAGAAATGGGAGGAGGTCTACACAAATGACAGTGCAGAGTGGAGGGCAGTAGACAAGTCCAGGACCCAGAGTCCAAGACAACTGAAGGAGTGAGTAGTGAAATGATGGAGGAGAGATTTCAGAGCAGGAAGGGAAGGGCAGAATGTAGAAAAGGAGAAGACAGCTCCAGCATCTAGGGAAGTGGAAAAAGTGCTGCTTTACCAACAGAGGATTTCATTGAGGGACAGTGAGAGAGCAAGTGCTGCAAGGTGTAAAAGGAAGTGAGGAAGAGAGAGTGAGTCAGGGTAAGAGGAAATGGGGTAAGAGGGGAAATGAAGAAAGCTGCAAGACCAGGGATGATTTTTATGCTGAGTAGCTGTGAGTTTTTCAGGCTTGCCAGCTAGTTTTGACATTTAGAACTGCACAACTCTGTGGAACAGAACATGAATTTGCAATAAAAGCATATTTCCAGCACATCATATCTTGAATTAAAAGCTCCTGAAATATTAAATCACAAGCAGTCTGACGTGATTGGATCTTTTGAGATTAATATCCTGTAGGATATTAGCACTAGTGTTGCGTGTGATGGGCTTTCTTATGATTAATACCCTCTAGGATTTGACCACTTAAAGAACTTCTCCATTCCCCAGTGGGCAAATAGGATGGATGGTGTAGGGAATCCTGCAGATAATTTTAAAAAGAACATTTATATACATATATATATATATATATATATATATATATATATATATATATATATATATATATACACACACACACACACACACACACACACACACACACACACATATACATATATATATGTATACATACATATATGGTAGCATGGTAGTGCTACCATAGTTAGGGATGAGGAGCCTTTAAGGTTAAGGGGTCAAATTTTGCACCTTAATAACTTTGGCACCATTTAACAGATTTGCATGAAATTTGGAATGCACAATCAAGAACCATACACCTTGGGATCTGCCAACTTTTGTACTGGTCAGGTATACGGCTGCGGAGTTATTAAGCATGATCTGCGCGCATGTTTATGCTATTTGGTGAATTCTTTGCTTGTGCCTACAGGTCGTATGTTTTGCACAACCAGTCTGAATACTTCAGAGAAGGTGTGGCTAGGGTCCCGATGTGTCTTTTGAAGATTTCGTGAAAAATATTGAACGGTTCAAAAGTTATTCAAAAACAAGTTCCATTATAAGTCAATGGAAAAGTTAACAAAAGTTCGACACTTTCACAAATGCACTTTTACTGTTGAAAATGGCCTAGTACTTTCACAAATCCACCATTTTGTTTTCAGTTGGTGATCAGAAAAATGCTTGGCATTTAAAATTGGGACCATCTAGGGACAGAATTCTTTTGTGTTCACCTAGTAGAGCCTGAGGATGCTAGTCATGTCTTTATTTTGGGGTTAAACACCCCAGAAATATGTTTTCAAAGTTCTGGAAAAAGTAGTTTCATAAAGTACTTTTTGCTCCACGACACTTTCACAAATCTGTGCAAAAGCTTTAAAATCGCTAAAGTAGTTTGCAACACTATGGCCAAAATGACAGGAGTTCCTTGCCACCTTGCTGCAAAAGAATGGTTAGTTCTTTTGGCATGAAATTGGAGAACACAGCCAGCATCTCACAGATGTGCCTTTTCATGGTTTGGTGAAAAAAATTTGTGTGGCTGCAAAGTTACAGTACTCGAAGTTGGCATTTTTTTCTATAGACTAACATGGTGGCATATGCCACGCCTTTCCGGAGCTCGTATCTCGGAAGCGATGCTTGAGATACAGATTTTTGCCAGGTGCATAGCCCTATGGCTATGCAAAAACAAAATCCTAGCCAGAAAAATTATGATTTTTGTGAAATGTAAATTTTTTTCTGTGACGTGTGGTTGCTGAGATATTAGCAATTAAGTACTTCTAATGCTCCTTTTCAGCTTCAATGCCCATTACAATGCATACATTCTTTGTACACACTGTGTTTCTCTATGCACCTGTTCGGCAAAAACAGGGTATGCGCTTCTGTTACTGTTGCAGTTACTGTTTCAACTTGCGTTTCTGTCCCAGTTTGCTTTCACATTCCGTCGTACACCACCTGTACATTACCCTTTGCGTTGTCATTTGCGCTTGTGTTTTCGTTACTTTACCATTTGCACTTACACTACTGTTTCTCTTTGCATTTTGTTTGCATCACCGTCGCATTGCCATTTCTGTTTAACAGCCCTTTCATTTGCATTTCCGTTTCTCTTCGCTTTGCATCTTCCTTGCTGTTACTGTTGCCATTTGCATTTGCAATTCCTTGTTTTGTGAGGGCACAGTTTGGGTAACCCTTCCACCCTCACCCCACCCACCCCTGGAAATGGTTCCTTTATACCTGGGGTTCTGACATCATTTCCTCAAAAGTGCAAGGTGCATATCACTGTCATATCCTCTCTAGCACACTGCACTGACAATATAAGCATACATTGTATAATATATATATATATATTTCTATATTATAAACCAATCTCACACACACACACACACACACAAAAAAAATGTGGGAGTAGTGCAATGTAATGGCTGTGGGGCAGCAGTCTTCCTGGAGTCTTTCTGGAGGCTGAGATGCTGCCATATTTGCAGACAACTCTCTGCCTTGAGGAGGAGAGTTGCCCATCTTCAGGCCACACTGGACAGTAGTAAGTGGACCTTCCCTCAGGCCACACTGGATGGAAGGAAGGAACCTCCCCATCCAGGGAGCACCAGAGCCACCACCACTACCTCAGAGGTTGTGAAGAAAGCACAGCAGTTGGACCACAGTGGGCTCAGGGAGGGTGAGGATGGTGGACCAGAGGCACACCCAGTCATTTGTTCCACCACAATCCATACACCATTCTGGGAGCATAGCTCCCTATGGATGCACCCACAGAGGAGACTAAGGAGGATGAGGACAACTGTCACAAGGGAGGCCCACAGGAAGGAGGCAGGATACCACAGGAAAGGAAGCAGCTCAGGTGAGGGACTCAATTATTGGGGATAGAACTGGGGGGCAGGGAAAACTGAAGTAAGGTGCCTGCCTGGTGCCATGGCTTGAGAGAGACAGAGCGCATCCTCAGGATCACGAGAACAGCTGCAGGGAGTCTGAGCTGGGACGTCATTGTCCACCTAGGGACAAATGACTTGGCTAATCATGAGATTAGAGCAGTGCAGAAGGATTTTGTAGAATTAGGGAGGGGCCCAAGACAAGTAGCACACACAATATCCTTCTCTGAGGTGCTGCCTGTCAATGGCATGAGTGAGGAGAGGTACTTTGCACCATGCAGTTTAATGAATGGTTGAAACAATGGTGTGGAGCACAGGGGTTTGGCTTCATTGGGGACTGGGGCTCCACCTGGAGGGACACCAGCCTATACTGGCAGGATGGTCTGCATCTGTCCAGGAGGAACAAGTCTTTTGAGCAATCGATTTAAATGCTTCATTGTAGCTTTTAAACTAGTCAAGGGGAGGCACTGATAAGCAGCAGAAAATCCCAGCCTCTCCCTACAAAACAGGGTACTAAATGAGAAAAAGACCGAGGTAGACAGGTCAGTGGGAGATGCTGTAAAAGAAGGTAAAGCCATCAAACAAAGGAGAGCAATGAGTACAATGCCCGTAGTCTGAGTAACAAGCTTCCTGAATTAGTCGCCTTGATGGAGGAGGAACATCTGGATGTGTGGCAGTCACAGAAACATGGTACACACAAAACCATGACTGGGACATAAACATACCAGGACATACTATCTACAGGAGGGACAGGGAGGGTAAAAGAGGAGGAGAGTAGCTCTTTACACAAGGGAAGGAATCAAAGCAACAGAACAAAAGGGAAAACAGGGAGGAGAAGAAGCACTGTGGGTAATTTGGAGACCGCAATGGCACCACAATCTGCACAGGGTTAGTACAGACCCCTCTCTCAGGGGAGGAAATGGACAAGGATATGATAGAAAGAATACTTAAAATGGCAGAAAAAGGGAGATATTGCTGATGGGTGATCTGAATATGCCAGATGTTAACTGGAGTGCAGTTGCAGCAGCCTCTTCAAAGTGGGGTTATTCTAGATGCCCTACAAGGGCATGCCTTAGACAACTAGTGTTGGAGCCAACTGAGAGGAGCAATCTTAGACCTGGTTCTCTCAAATGGAGATGAAGAGAGGATCAAAGATGTAGAAGTGGGTAGCCATCTGGGAACTAGTGACCATCGAACAGTATGGTTCACAATAAACACAGCAATAGAGTCAAGCCATACAAAGGCAAAAGTACTGGACTTTAGGAGGGCTGACTTTGCAAAATGGGTGAGTGCCTAAGGAATGCACTAGCAAATGGGCAGGAAGGAGGGTGGAAGAACAATGGGGAATAATAAAACTGCCATCACAGAGATAACAAGCCTGCGTGAAGCAAATTAACAAAATGAAATGATGTAAGAAACCACTATGGTTCTCAAAGGAAGTGGCAGTGAAGGTTCAAGAAAAAAGAAACATTCAGGAAGTACAAGGAATCACAGAAGGAGCAGGACAGAGAACTGTATCAGTTAAAGCAAAAGAAGCTGGGAAGGCAGTCAGAACAGCAAAGGCCCAAACTAAGGAAAAGATAGCCAACTCAGTTAGAAGGGGATAAAACCTTTTATAGGTACATCAGGGAGAAGAGAAGACCACGGGAGGGCTAGTGAGGCTTAATAAAGAGGAGGAGGGTGGGCAGAGGGTGACTGTGAAAGGCAGAGATACTAAACAAATATTTTGCTCAGTATTTACAAAGGTAGTGGGGAGGTACCTAAAACAAACAGTAGAAATACTCTGGATACAGAAGTTGATACCAGCCCATTTACAGAAGAAAGGGTTCTGAAAGAACTCTTAAAACTGAAGATGGACAAAGCAATGGGGCCTGATGGGATTCATCCCAGAATTCTAAAGAACTAAGGGTAGAACTAGTGACACCCTGACTACCCTCTTTAACAAATCATGGGAGGATGGGGTGGTACCGAGGACTGGAGAAGAGGGCAGATGTGATTCCCCTTCACAAAAGTGGGAGCAAGGCAGAAGCAGAAAACTACAGACCTGTTGGTTTAACCTCAGTGGTGGGAAAATGAGGAATCACTTCTGAAGGAAGAATTGTTGTAGCCTAGAGGCCAGAGGGCTCAGGACCCAAGGCAGCATGGATTCACAGTGGAAGGTCATGCCAGACAAATCTGATAGATTTCTTTGACTGGGTGACCAAAGTAGTAGATCAGGGAGGGGCTGTGGACATGGCCTACCTAGACTTTACAAGGCATTTGACACAGTCCCACACAAAGATTAATATACAAGTTAGCCAGCCTGGGAGTGGGTCCCAAGATGACAGCCTGGGTAAGAATTGGCTGGAGAATAGGACACACAGAGTAATAGTAAATGGGTCCACTCTGAAGAAAGGGGTTACTGTTGAGGTACCGCAGGTTCAGTATTAGGACCGGTCCTCTTCAAAGTCTTTATAAGCGACATTGCAGAGGGACTGGAAGGAAAAGTATGTCTCTTTGCAGATGACACAAGATCTGCAACAGAGTTGATGCACAAGGTGGGGTGGAAAGGATGAGAAGGAATTGGCAAGGTTAGAGAATGGTCAAATGTATGGCAGCTTAGATTCAATGCTAAGAAGTGCAAGGTAATGCACCTGGAAACAAAAACCCAGGAAGAGTACATAATTGGGGGTGAGATACTAACAACAACAAAAATGGAAAGGGACCTGGGGGTAGTCATATCAGATGACCTAAAGGTGGGCAAGCAATGTGAGAGGGCAGCAAGGAGGGTGGGGGATACTGGGATGCATAGGAAAGGCATCACCAGTAGAAAACAGGAAGTTATTATCCCTCTGTACAGACAGTTGGTGAGACCCCATCTGAAGTACTGTGTGCAGTTCTGGAGACCCAATCTCTGCAAGGACATAGACAGGATGGAGGCTGTCCAGAGGAGGGCAACTAAAATGGTGCAGGGTCTGCACCGGAAGACATATGAAGAGAGACTTAAGGAGCTGAATATGTATAGCCTCGAGGAAAGGAGGGAGATGGGGGACATGATAGAAACTTTCAAGTATCTCAAGGGAATCAACAAAGTCCAAGAGGTAGCATCTTTAAAAAAAGAGTTGCAGAACAAGGGGCACAATTTGAAGATAGAAGGGGCAGCTCAGAGGTAATTTAAGGAAGTATTTTTCACAGAGAGGGTTGTGGATGCATGGAACGGCCTTCCAGAGGAGGTTGTGGAGTCAAAAACAGTGGTGGAATTCAGCATGCATGGGACAGTCATATGGCAATTCTAGGGGTGGGGTAGGAAGAAGTAGGCTGCTGGTAAACTAGGATCTGCAGCTTATCCATTAGGTAGGAAATAGGCCGACTGGTTGGGCCAAGCGGTCCTTATCTGCCATCAAAATCTATGTTTCTATGTTTACTGTGCCTGTGCACATTATGGTTTGTGTTTCCATATGCGCTTGTGTTTCCTTTTGTGTTGCTGTTCCTTTGGTGTTATTGTTGCTGTTACCATTACCATTTGCATTTACAATTGTGGTACTGTGCCCATCGCGTTTGGTTTGCTTTTCTGTCGGCTTCTGTTACCATTTCCATTTCTGTTTCCTTTGGCGTTATTCTTCCTGGTACCTTTACCATTTGCATTTACAATTCCTGTACCATGCCTGTAAGTGTTACGGTTTGCGTTTACATGTGCACTTGCATTTGCATTTCGTTCTGTTCCCTTCACATTCTTTTGCTGTGACACTTAACATTTCCATTTTAAATACCGCTGCCATCACTGTTCAGATTACCAGTTAGCTTTCATATGTTTCAATGTCCATTTGCATCACTCTTTGCTATGGCATCACTTTAAGCTTGCATTTCTATTAATGTTTCTTTTACCATTTACGTTTGCATTACCATGTGCACCACTGTTGGGCACTTCTGTTTGCATTGCTGTTCCTGTTACTATGTCACAAGACATCACATGGCGGCTCCACTGCCACATTACATTCACTATTTCTCGTCATCATTCTAAAAAAGGAAATTAGAGCCAAAAACTCTGTTTAAAACATCAGTTAGGTTGTTTCACAGAGACAAAAGTGAGAAATTTGGTGTTAGGGTTGAAAACCCCTTGGACCCCACAGTCCACCCCCAACCGGCATCATTGTGCACCATGGGGTCATCGATCCTAACTCTCACGCATTTTCCTACACCTCAGATTCTTTACACATGTGATGGGGTGTGAGTTAGGGCTGATGACCCATGGTGCACCATGATGCTGGTTGGGGTGGGCTGTAGGGGTCAAGGGGTTTTCAACAACACCGAATTTCCTCACTTTTGTCACTGTGAAACAACCCTAACTGATGCATTAAACTGAGTTTTTGCCTCTAATATATATATATATATATATATATATATATATATATATATATGTATAAATATATGCGGTGTGTGTTTGTGTAAGCAATAAGACATGACAGGATGTGCATCATGGTGAAATAATCGCATACCTCAGGTGAATTATTAGGCACAAAGCGGCCGAGTGCTGCAATCGCACCTGAGAAGTGCGATTATTTCAGCATAATGGCATACTCCTGGAGGGTCTTATTGCTCTTATACAATGGCATTTAAATATATGACTTAAATGAATGGAAATAAGAAAAAATATTTTGAAAGATAACAACTGGACCTTTTATTGAAATATGCTTCCATTTTAACTCTGAATAGAAAAAATAGTCCTCATTCTGGTAATTGTAACAACATAAAACATAATGAAAACTGTGTGTGGCACATATTTTTATAAGAAAAAATGTTACCTTGCATTTTAAATCAGTTCAAGTAATGTTTCTTAATGGAAATGCGTTCAAAACTTTAAACCTGCCAGGTTGCCTTGCTGGTGTGGGGTTACAGATTTCACCTAAAATATCCAGGTATGATTCAAATGTATGTGCTTTTATAAACTTCAGGAATGTACTTCAACAACTTGGATCTACCTCTGCCTATTTAACTGTGTTTCACACTTTTGTTCTTTGTTTATGAAGTATATAGCCTACTTTCTTCATCCTGTTTTTGTTTCCTCTGTCTTTCCCCACATTCAAGATATGGAATGTTTACTATTGAATGTTTGCATGGAATACAGGGATTCAAAATTCTGCTCAGTTCCCTGGCAGAATGTTCCTCCTAACATACTGTACACACACAACAAAGGTCTCACTGTTGGGAAAGAAGATATTTCCCTAATGAGCAGTTAAAGATGGATGAATTTTCATTGTCAGCAAAGAAACAGTTATAATGAAAACTATGAACAATACTTAATGGTTCTAATTTGTTTATGTTGTAAGTAGTGTGTGATAATCAGGAAATTACATTTAATCATTTTTTTATTTTTATTTAAAGTAGTTTTATTTTTAGGGCCTAGTTGAAGGTTTTTACTTTGTAAAGGTAGCAGCCATGTTTTTGATGGAAGATCAGTTCTGTTGTAGGAAGACTGATGAAAGATACCGGTAGTTATGGTTGTAGAAAGACTGAATTGCTCATTGTGTGATGTGGTTTAGAATCAGGATGACAATGTATCATGCACTAATATTGAACAGTCACCTGACTGGTTTTAACCAATTAAAGTTCTTTGATTTTTAGACCCATTATATATATATATATATATATATATATATATATATATATATATATATATATATGGAATACATGATGGGCACAGTGGAATATGGAAAATATTTTCCTCCTGCAGAGTGAGCCTGGATATTTCATGAGTGCGGAAGGCACGGTGGATATACAGTGCTCATGAGGCAGGGTGAAAATATTTTCCATTTACGATGTGCACATCACGTGTCCTATTATACAAAGGGGGCCTCACTGTTCCAAAATGTACAATTTTGCACGGCTTGCGTGTGGTTAGCATGGGTTTAGCGTGGCTTGCTGCAGGGTTAGCACAGGTGTAATAAACGGTATTTATTTTAACTGCATGACGCCATCAGGATTTATTTCACTGCAGTGAAAATAACATGTTTTATTTCACTGGAATATGTCTCACCCCATTGTATAAATATATATATATAGATAGATATTTATTTATTGTATTTATTTATTTCAGATTGGGATTAATACCTTTGAGTCAGAGACTCATTTACAAAGTTCAGGTCCTACAGATACATTGGACAAAAAGACAACAAATAGGTTACATAAGTTACAAGAATACATAGTAAGTTCACATTACAGGTTTTAGTCCAACGCATCAGGCTGCTGCCCTCTGAGTGTAGTTGAATTTATGATCGCCTAACTCTGTGATCGTGTTAAGCCTTAAATGTTTTTCCTCTAGAAAGGATTATTATCTCTTAGTGGCTTTCACAGCACTTCCCGTTACTCACCCTGCTGTCTTTTCCATAGTTGTAATTTGTGGCTCTTATTCCCCTACCCTGTACCATCTAACTGCCCTATTTTATCTTCGTGTTCCCTTTCCACTGCATTCCACTCTTACTATCTCTTTCCTCTGTCCTCTAACTCTTCCCTGCCATAGACTAACCCTTCAGGGACTCCTGCCTCTCAGGTGGGAGAAATGTGGATACCGGTGGTTGTCACTTCCATAGCTACCACCTGAGACACCTAGACCAGACTCCATACTAGTGAGGTGCGGCTTTGTCGATACCCAGTCGGAACGTGAGAGCTTTTCTGCTCTGGTATCTGATTGGCTCCTGCAGTCTGCTCCTGTGTCTCCCTGAATACTAAGCTAAAGTCTGATTTTCTGTCTAAAACTTGCACAAAAAGAGCTGTACTTACTTATTGCCTAACAGTTATGACCTCTATTTTTTCCTGTTCAGAGTGTCAAGAGTTGGACTCTTTGATTACACTCCTTTCTGAATTTCTGTGGTTGGGCCAGTCTTTAAGTGTCCAGGAATACCCAATTCTGTTGTCCTGCTGTTTTGGTCCTCCGCTGGTTCAAATGTTCCATTGTCTGTGGCCCAGTACTTAATACTGACCCCTTCATCCATCCCTGCCAAGGATATGCTCTCCACGGGCTCCCTGCCCATAGGTGTGGGAAACCGGGCCCTCGGTGGTTGGCGCTGCCTTGTACCGTTGCCTGAGAACCTAAGCTCGGACTCTCCATTAGCAAAGCACGGGCATTAGCAGCCATCCAATTGTATTGTGAGCAGTCTTGGTGTTGGCTTCTGACTGGTACCTGCAGTCTGCTTCTGTCCATTCTAAACCAAGCACAAATCTGATTTCCATGCAAAAATTTGCCAAATAAGAGCTGTAATTACTTTTCTTCTTGACTGTTAAGACCCTCATCCTTCTGTTTAGAGTGTTACATTTAGGGATACGTGGATTACACTACTTTTGAAATTCTGTGCTTGCATCAGCTCCCTACATGAGCTGACGATCACTTCTCCTACTGAAGTTCCTACTAAGCCTCATCTTATGCCCTCCTTAAATATTACAGAAGCACTCTGAACTGATATGACTGATGTAACATTGAGTACTTACTTGCATTAATTGCATTAATTGTTTTTACTTGTGTTATTTGGCTCTATTGTAAATATCTCTGTATGCATTGTACCATTTGACCTAGAGCTAACCAGATCCATCTTGTAAATGAGCTTGCTCAATGATGTTCACCTGGATAAATAAAATTTTGATTGATTGATTGATAGATAGATATTTATTTATTTGGTTTTGTTTACCGGTGAAGTACACTGAACAACAATGTTGCCTATATTCAACCGCGACCGGGAGAGTACAAGACAGAGGAGACCAGAGTCAACATTAAAGAGTATTTCATGATGCAGCATGAGGTGAGAACAAACATTTGAACAGTATACAGCCAGGTACAGTCATTATCAGTAGCGACAAAGAGAAACAGATAACATTACATTAATTATTTTCATCTGATGATACATCAATGACTAAATTGAAACGACAAACAGCAAACAAAACTTAAATGAAGTAGCATTATAACAATAGGATTTCTGCTGGATGTGGGAAACTTTCAGATTTTGGAGACCAGTAGGAAATCAGTAAGTGCCGTGGGGAGAGAAAATGCTAGGAGGAAGCTCAAGTTAGAGCACAAGAGCAGCAGTCAGATTCTAATAGGTGTGCCTGAAGACTCAGTTTAAAGGCCTTGTGGGTTGGAGAGTTTGATGTGGGAGGAATGAAGTTCCAGTGGGGGCAGATATGGCAAAGGATCAAGCCCTTTTTTTTGTGTGAGATATCCGGGAATTTCAAGTTGGGTTAGAGCAGATGCCCTGAGGTGGTATGCTTGGGAGGGCTGAGTTAATAGTTCGGCAAGGTATTTAGGGGACCCATTCTGATCATATTATCAATTGTACAGCCTGTAGAATAGTGTCTGAGCAAGTCTGGGAGAGCCAATTTAGTTTTGAGTAGAGCAGGCAATGATGGGTAAGTCTGTGAGCAGAGAGCAAATCTGCATATACTGTTATAGCAGGTGCTCCATTTCTGGAGTGCTCCTTTGCTAGCTTTAAGGTAAACCTGAGAGCAATATGTTAGAGCAGGAGGAGAAATCCTTGTGCAATAGCAAGCCAGGCAGCATCAGTGAGGAGGACCTAATTTTAAAGACAAGACCAAGTTTTGAGTAAACTGTCTTACATGTAGCCATAAGTGGAGGTTAAAGTCAAGAGATGGGTCAAGAGACTCTAGATACCTGAAGGAGGTAACAAATTCAAGAGGAGTCATCTAGAGAATGTATCAATAAGTCTGGAGTAAGAGATCTGATTCTTGACAGGGGCCAAAAGCATAGTTACAGTTTTCTTAGCATTCAATTGCAACCTCCTGAGAGGTAGCTATCGAACCAGGAGATGGACAACAGGTCAAAGCCAAGGCGGGACAGTTTGGAAAGTAGTGAGAGTGATTTACAAGGTCAAATGCCTTTGTGAGATTGATAAATATAGCCCCAGTGAGCAGGCTCTTATCCATCACTGTAAGGACTGCATTTGTCAGCTGAAGTAGAGCAGTTGTGGTGCTGTGTCCTGTTCAGAATCCATGCTGCAGGTAATTTGTGACCAGTAGCAATGGCCTTCTCGAGAAGTTTATTTAGGAGTAGAGAATGGCAATTGTTCTATAGTTCGACATATTTTGGTATCCCCTTTTTTGTGAACAGGGACATGTGACGGTTTTCACAATGCTGGTACCATTTAGGTTATTATGGAAAGATTAAAGATTCTTGCAATAGGAACAGCAAGGGCAGGGGCTGCCTGCTTCAAGAAGCTTGGCAGTAGCCCATCCAGGCCAGCAGATCCATAGGTGGATACTGATTTGAGGAGATGCAGCACTTGATGGAGGAGACTAATGTGAGATGAAAAGGGTTTCATGCGAAGTTGCTCCTCAGGAGGAGGTGAAAGAGGTTGGATGAATTTCTCAGTGTATTGGAGAGATCCGAGAATTGTGCATTAAGAGCATTAGCAATAGTAGGTAACTTGTTACAGTTGCGTCATTCAGTGTCATGTCGATACGGCCGTCTTGGGCCTTTTGCTGAATGAAATTTTGATGTTCCAAAACCCCGGTATCACCCGCTGAAGATTGGAGAAGATAAGGCAGTAGCTCCTTTAGCCTTCCGATTATCTTTTGGCAGGCATTTTCAGTTGTTTATAGTTAACCCAGTCTTCTGATTGTTGGGACTTTTTGCCAAGGTCCAGGCCTTGTCTCTTTTATCATGGCTCGAAGGAGGTCTTTTTTAAGCCATTTATTAGGGAAGCCCCTAAGACGCCTTTTTTCAGAGGGATGTGCAGATCCTGAAGGGCCAGAAGCTGAGACATCAGGTATTCAAGTGCTGTGTTTACATCATCAGTGTGATAGATGGGAGACCAGTCTATATTATTATATCTCGAGAAGTGCAGTTCAGTTTAGTTTGGCAAAACCGAAATTGAATGATTCTTGGGGTTTAAAGCAGTGGCCATTCCAGATACAGAACGTAGGCAGGTGATCACTAATAGAATCTGAAAAGGTCCTGAAGCAATTATTTTATTTGCTCTATTTGTAGCCATCCAGTCCAGGAGAGATTGGCGCTCTGAGTTGGAAGAGAGATGCGTGTAGGGCTAGAGATAAGTTGAGCAAGGTTAAGTCGGGCGAGAGCTTCAGTATATGTACGGCGTGACTCCTGATAGGTCTAGGTTGAAGTCTCCCATTAGTATGACTTCAGATCTACTGTTTAGAGTGGCCAGATAATCCAAGAGCCCATTTAAGCCAGGAGAGACCCCTTTGGAGGATTGTAGGCACATAACAGATTTAGCCTTTATCACCACCTAGTTGTAGAACTGTATGCAGAGCTTCACAGTGATTTGTTATCCAAGACTGGAGTACAGAGACATTGAGATGCTCTTTATAATAAAGGGCAACTCCTCCACCCTTTTGTTTAGCGGGGATCGAATCTGGACAAACTGTAGCCAGGTATTTTGTACATGGAATCAGGCATCTCTGGTCTGAGCCATGTTACAGTTAGTCCAAGTATGTCCGGACAGTACAGGGCTATCCAGGCTTCAAGTTTAGGAAAGTTTGTGGTAAACTTCTGATATTCATGTGGGCAATTTTCATGCCCTTAGTGGAAAACCAAGAGGAGTCATCCATGGATCTGGCATTCCAATGGGGCCAGGGTTAGATTGTCTCTGACAAGCATAAGCGCAGAAGCATCACCCAAACTTCTTTGTAGAATCTATAATTGCGCTTGAGGTATTTGCATGCTAGGGGTGATAGAGAAGGAAATGCCCCAATTTGGAAGGATGAGTTATATGGTGGTACAGGTTAGGAGAAGGGAGCAAGATTCTAGTTGGTATAAGGTTGGAGAATACAAAGGAGAATTCTTCATGGCAGTGGGACCCAGGTGTCCAGCTGGTATGTTACATGAGAGATAGGAGAGGATGATTATGGTGGGTAGTAATCCTGATACCACCAGAAGTGACCTTGGGCATGCAAGAGAGAACATTATGTATGCCTTGTATGAAACCTCTGTAAATCAGAAATAGATTGTCCCTTATAAAGAAGAATATAAGTGACAGAAATTGTCACTTAAGGGCAGGGTGACACCTATAGTGAAGGCAGTTTGAGTGAGACCCTTAGTGGCCAGAGGTAGGCAGTCAATTATACAAGTTATTCACAAAGAGGTATTCCAATAGAGTGCAGTTTATGAGGAGGGACAGGAGCAGGGGAATTTGAAAGGTGAGGGAAAAGATAAAACTGGGATACCTCAGTCTGAATTACTTTTCCATACAAAATAAGTGTAGAACAGAGGCAAACATAGAGAATAGGCAAGAGTGAGTGGAGGGAAAAAAAGGACTGCCTCGCTGGTTTGAATTAGGACTGATGCAGCAAGGGGAGAGGTAGGACTGCCTCTCAAGTGAGTTTATAGGTTGGAACAAAAGTGGCGGGATTACCAGTGTATTTAATTAATGGTAGGGGTGGGGGTGGGCGAAAATTTCAAGCCTGAAAGCAGCTGCTGTGTTAGAGAATATGCTAAAATTAATTAAAACAGCAGCTGCAGTGTACCAGAATCAGCAAAAGTTAATTAAATCAAGGTAGGCAGGCTAGAGTGGATCATAGGCACAGTCTTAGGCACAGTCTTGTGAGTCAAAATACATTAATTTCTTTGGGATTAAAGTGGCTGCAGCAGCGAGCACTACAGTGCCAGGGAGCTGAGCAGAAAAAAGGCTCCAAGGTTTAAAACTGAGCCAGTCTTGAGATCGGGTACCTTCCTGCTGCCTGCCTTGTAGCTTTGGGGAAACGAGGGAGCTTGGGGAGGGTTTTTCAACAACCGTAGCTCTCTCAACCCCTTCCCTGCTGCCAGCCTTGTAGCTTCGGGAACCGAGGGGAGCTGGGAGGGCTTTCAACAACCGTAGCCCTCTCAGAGCCTTCCTGCTGCCAGCCTTGGAGCCCGGGGAACCGAGGAGCTGGGAAGGCTTTTCAACAACCGTAGCCTCTCGACCTTTCCTGCTGCCAGCCTTGCAGCTTCAGGGAACCGAGGGAGCTGGGAGGGCTTTCAACAACCGTAGCCCTTCGACCTTCTGCTGCCAGCCTGTAGCTCTGGGAACTGAGGGGAGCTGGGGAGGGCTTTTCAACAACCGTAGCCCTCTCGACCCTTCCTGCTGCCAGCCTTGTAGCTTCGGAACCTGATGGGAGCTGGGAGGGCTTTTCAACCGTAGCCTCTCGACCCCTTCCTGCTGCCAGCCTTGTAGCTTCAGAAATCAGTGCGAGATCAAGGAACTGTATCCTGAACATAGGCAGATTATATGTTAAGGCAATAACAGAGTAAGTGCAGGGTAAAGAACAAGGGCTACGGATCCACGTCATTGTCCAGTACTGAAGCAGCCAGAGAAGGCTTTGTCAGGACACATTGGGGCAGGAGGGTGATGGGGTGGCAAAAAAGTTTCAAAGTGGATAGATGGGTAGGGGTAGAAGGAAGGGTAGGTAGGGGAAACTGAAGGGTGGCTTGCATGGAGGGGAGAGGGAGGCACAAAGGAAACATAGAAACATAGAAACATAGATTTTGATGGCAGATAAGGACCGCTTGACCCACCCAGTCTGCCCATTTCCCTACCTAATGGATAAGCTGCAGATCCTAGTTAACCAGCAGTCTACTTCTTCCTACCCCCACCCCTAGAATTGCCTTATGACTGTCCCATGCATGCTTGAATTCCATCACTGTTTTTGACTCCACAACCTCCTCCGGAAGGCCGCTCCATGCATCCACAACCTCTCTGTGAAAAATACTTCCTTAAATTACCTCTGAGCCGCCCCCTTCTATCTTCAAATTCAGCCCCTTGTTCTTGCACACCTCTTTTTAAAGATGCTACCCTCTTGGACTTTGTTGATTCCTTGAGGTACTTGAAAGTTTCTATCATGTCCCCCTCCTCCTTTTCCTCGAGGCTATACATATTCAGCTCCTTAAGTCTCTCTTCATATGTCTTCCGTGCAGACCCTGCACCATTTTAGATGCCCTGCTCTGGACAGCCTCCATCCTATTTTATTTATTTAGTTGTTTAACCAGGTATAGCACACTAAGCTGAAAGCTTTTTACAGGAAGCGACCTGGAGAGCACAAGGAGGTTAAGTGACTTGCTCAGGGTTACACAGTATGCAAGTGGAAGCTGTGGATTCAAACCCTGGTCTGGTCGATGTCACCAGATTTGCAGCTCAGAGCCTTAGACCACTGCGCTATACTGCCTCCATCCTGGATATGTCCTTGCGGAGACTGGGTCTCCAGAACTGCATGCAGTACTCCAGATGGGGTCTCACCAGCTGTCTGTACAGAGGGATAATAACTTCCTGTTTTCTACTGGTGATGCCTCTCCTGTGCATCCCAGTATCCCCCAGCCCTCCTTGCAGCCCTCTCACATTGCTTGCCCACCTTTAGGTCATCTGATATGACTACCCCCAGGTCCCTTTCCATTGTTGTTGTTGTTAGTATCTCACCTCCATTGTGTACTCTTCCCTGGGTTTTGTTTCCAGGTGCATTATCTTGCACTTTTAGCATTGAATCTAAGCTGCCATACATTTGACCATTCCTCTAACCTTGCCAAGTCCCTTCTCATCCTTTCCACCCCACCTTTGTGCATCAACTCTGTTGCAGATCTTTGTGTCATCTGCAAAGAGACATACTTTTCCTTCCAGTCCCTCTGCAATGTCGCTTATCAAAACATTGAAGAGGACCGGTTCCATACTGAACCCTGCGGTACCCCACTAGTAACCCCCTTTCTTCAGAGTGGACTCCATTTACTATTACTCTCTGTGTCCTATTCTCCAGCCAATTCTTTACCCAGGCTGTCATCTTGGGACCCACTCCCAGGCTGGCTAACTTGTATATTAATCTTGTGTGGGACCGTGTCAAATGCCTTGCTAAAGTCTAGGTAGGCCATGTCCACAGCCCCTTCCTGATCTACTACTTTGGTCACCCAGTCAAATAAATCTATCAGATTTGTCTGGCATGACCTTCCCACTGTGAATCCATGCTTGGGTCCTGAGCCCCTCTGGCCTCTAGATACTCAACAATTTTTTCCTTCAGAAGTGATTCCATCATTTTCCCTACCACTGAGGTTAAACTTACAGGTCTGGTTTTCTGCTTCTGCCTTGCTCCCACTTTTGTGTAGGGAGAATCACATCTGCCCTTCTCCAGTCCTCGGGTACCACCCCATCCTCCCATGATTTGTTAAAGAGGGTAGTCAGTGGTGTCACTAGGGTTGGCTGTTGGAAGTTGGAGAAGTGGGTGTTGGTGCGGAGAAGGGTTGGGGGATGCAAGTGGGGGAATGATGGCGGCAGTAGTGGCGTGAGAAAATAAGTTATTTCTTTAGTGTATGGGGGTGGTAAGAAAAGGCTAGGTAATATGGACTAGTGGAAACATTTGTAGTCATTCTCAAGGGCTAAGTGTGCATGGAGTCAGATTTGAAATGGCTAATCTTACCACACTTGATCAGGTCCTTGGTAATCATTGAGCCACTTTGGACCACAGAAGAAGAGGGATCTTTGGGCTGCTGTTCACATAAACAGCAGCACCAAGCCTCCTTTGACTGCATTCTGAGTCTTAATTGTAGGTTAAATGGTTTTGAAAAGGCAGGAGGTTGAGCTAGGTATGTCCTAGCAATAACTTTCTTTGCCAGCAGGCACGGTTGGTATAGTAACTATTGTGGTGAGGAGCCATCCGTCTCATGATAGAGGAACAAGTATGCTTCCAGTGATCAACCCCAGAACTAGGTGGCATGCTTTGCTTAGCAGGGTTTTACCCTTTGAGGGGCATTGGTACTGACAACACAGATAACAAGACTGTTGTCTATGATGGATAAGACCAAGAGCTAGTGACCAGCTTCAGGGCTTCCAGGGTCATGGAATGTCATATGGTAGAGGACACCAAGCTTAGCATTGATATTCTTAACAACATGGTCAACATGGATTCCAAATGACAGGGTGTCATCTAGATGAATCTCAAGATATTTGAAGGTGCAGACTTATTCCAGTATGTCACCTTTGAGACTCAGGACCTGCAAAGGGCCAAACTTCATCTTGTTCTGTTGGACGGAGAAAAGTATGCTCTTTTGCTTTTTATAGCTGAGCAAAAGTTTATTGCTTGAGAACCATTTTTTGAGTTTGTGGAAACTGTCTTGCAGTTCAGCAAAGATCAAGGACAGATTTTTCCCTTTAACAGAGATGACGCATCATCTGCATATAGTATAATGTGTCAGGGCATTCAGAGGTAAGGGGTTGATAAAGAGACTGAAGAGGAGTGGCCCTAGAACTGAGCCTTGGGGACACCTAGGCTCACTGTCCTTGGTTCTGAGAGTCTCCCATTGATTTTGATGCATTGAGTCCTGCAGGAGCGGTAACTGTCAAACCATTCCACCGTGTCCCTGGACAGGCCTAAACTGAGGAGGTTTTGAAGAAGGAGTGTATGGTTAACAGTGTTGAATGCCTTTGTAAGGTCTATAAAGACTGATCCCACTGCCAGGCCTTCATCAAAGGCATCATAGATTTGGGAGGTATAATCAGCCAGGGTGGTGAGAGTAGAGTGATCTCTCCTGAACCCGTATTGCTGGACACAGAGTAGGTTGTATTTGGATAGATGCTCTCTGAGCTGGTCCAAGACCACTCATTTGAGGTCTTTAGATAAAGAGGAGAATAGAGATAGGCCTGTAATTGGACAGGTTTGTGGTATCCCCTGTTTTGAAGACCAAGGTGACCAGAGCCTCCTTCCACCTGTCAGGGAAAACACAGACCTTAGGGAGGCATTGAACACTTTTATCAGAGGTTCTACTACCTCACTTAGTACCAGAGCTATCAGCTTCATATTTATGAGGTCACTGCCCATCCGTGTCTTCCCTAGTACTTGTTTGATACATTTCAGTGTTTCATGTTTATAGAACTGCTTAAAGTAGAATGGTGGGATGCCTCTGTGGTTGAGGAATGAGACAGTGTGTTGGGTGGCAAGTTAGGTTTAGATGGGGATAGATAACCCCTGGGTAGTACCGTACTAAGATCAGTAAAAGCCCAGTTAAAAGCTGATATATATATATATATATATATATACACATATATATAGTATATATATATATATATATATATATTTATTACAGTATATATATATATATATCATCTTCTGATAACCTTAATGGCTTCTGGAGATAGCATTTCTTACAGGTCATATTTCATCTGAGTCTAAACTCTACCAGTCTGCAAATAAACTGGAATGATGCAGGGTCATTCACAATCCCAAAGGCCAAGAAAAATACCTTCACAAGGAAATGGGCTTACCAGTAGGACTCAACATATCCCAGTCTAAATCTTTCCAGTCTTAAATCAAGAGCAGTCATTACATGGAACCTTCAGACTGAAGTGTTGTCACTGTTGAGCAAACTATATGTAAACTGAACATTTTCCTCTCCATAGTGCCAAAGTTCAAAAATGTGGCTTATAAGATGGACCATGAAAATCCTGAAACATCATTGCTCAAGCATGTCATATGACCATTGATTATCTTCTTCAGTTGCACACCTGACCTGAAATATGCAATTTTTAACAAATAAAAGTGTGTTTTATAGGTATTATAATACACTCCAGGGTGTGTGGTGATGGAATGTTGCACATCTTGGGAAGTTGTGGCACTCAACTATGCCTTGTGCCTATCCAAGGCATGCATTATTCCTTATAACTGCACATCTAGTCATGTGCTGTTCCTTACTAGCAGCTCTTCCCATTTAACAGTGGCTACAGATAGTTCACAGGATCATTAATGCTGCAGATGCCAACATGGCAGGAGATGAGCACAGTGGACACCTCTCATTCTTTTTCCATTTAGTATGTCCTATCTTCCTGGAAAGGACATTAGTGTAAGCTGGCTGTGATCCAGCTTTTGTGCCAAATGGGCTGTGTGATGGTGTATAGTTCACCAGTCACTTCCCTTATATCTGCAGTTAAATGTCTCTAAGTCAGTGAAAGCTCCTAGTTTGGTTTTCCACCTCTTGTGAATAACTCCCATCGTATTTAAAATCTGCATTAATATCCAGCCAGTACCTATGACTGAAGAACATGGCGTGACTTCCCAGGCAATGTCATGCCCGCTCCAATTAAGGCTCTATTATTTCCACATTTTGATACATACTTTCCATCCTGAGAACTGGGAGGGTACAGCTGATTCCATGTGTTTCCCATTGTACTGCTATTTAGAGTAAAACTCTCCATGATCTCACTGTGATTAAAAGCTCAGGTACACAAGAGACTCGAAAGCTCTGTAAAATCCCTTTATTCACACCATTTCATGGCAGTAGCAGAGATGGAAATTGCTAAACAGAAGCTTCTGTAAATTGTGGACGCCTTGAAAATACCAAGCAGAGGTGTGGAATTTGTGTTGTTATGGAGCCATCTTTGCATAAATGTACTGGGTCACACTTTGTTAACTGCATGGTCGATAATTCCTAATTACATGCAACAAGGGTATTTACATTGTAGTTACATCTTTGTTGCATGGAATGCATTACAATTGTAATGCAGTTACTGTGTCGCTATACTGTAACAACAGTGTAGTTAACTAGACAAAGTGTTGCCAAGTACTGCACCACATTTTGGTTAAGGCTCTCTAAAACCAGCAAAGGGTCAAATTCTGCATGCCGGGATTCATCTATAACTACTTTTTACTCTTTATTTGTTCTCCTTCCAGCCTGGGCATCCTTTCGAGGTATGCACTCGACCCCAGCCTCTACTCCCATGCCTGAACCTCGCTTGTCAGAGGGCTCCCCGATCACCAGGCCGACCTAACCCCTGGATCACCCTCCAGGGGTAGGCCCATCCTCCCTTGATGGCCTGTCTGTAATTAAGGAGATGCACCTGGTGTGTGTCGGGTTGGACCCTGGAGTTCTCCACCCGGCGGGCTGGCGGTCGGGATGTGGTCTGTGTCTCTGGCATCCCTTCCTCTCCACAGGCGAAGGGTATCTCTATTTTCCTGGTCCCCTGGGAGTCGGCATGCAATGATGTCTGCTCTTTCCTGCTGGCGTCTGCCGCCTCCGCCCCACTTCTTGTCGGCATACCTGTGTTACCCTAGGTCTCCACTGAGGGCCGAATGATACCGAGCAGCCCCGGATCCCTCCCTGAGAGAGGAAAGCAGTCCTCCGACTGCTCGATCCTCTCTCTCCTGCCAACCCCAATGGCCCAGGCTCACTCCCAAATGTGGGGCGCTGGTGTGGAGCGAGGTGTGGTGTCCAGCGCTTCAACCCTCAGCGCCACCGGGCCAACTCACTTATAAACTACTTATTTTAGGTTTTTACTTTATTGATATTCTTTATTGGCAGGGGTCACCAATGGCAGGAGGCAGATGGATGAAAACACATAGGGAAGGACAGCAGGGCAGGATAGTGTCAGGAGAGAAGACAACCAGAGGGTCAAAGAAGCATAAAGGGCCAACTGTGCTCTCTTACATGCAAGCCAATATGAGTAGCACACCTAGCATATTGGTTCTAATGCACTCATAGTCCAGGACCTTGTGGTACTCCTAGAGACACACAAGGAGGCCATGCAATCTGCAGCGGAACTGATCTACATATGTAGAAATCAAAGTTCATTCCAAGTTTCAGCAGAAGCTTACTTACAGCATAACAAAGTTATTTATTGATAATTATCCTTAGAAAGCTGCCTAACAAAACAGATACTCCATGAGACCTGGTGGGGATGACTCATATGCCAAAATAAGCGGAAGAGAGGTGGGGACTCTCTTCATTGGATGGGAATCACTGTGGAGGTATGGAGGATATTGCAGGAGCACACAGTGCTACAGAGTGGATCTGTAGTGAGCTAGGGAAAGTAGGGTAAAACAGTCACCTGAGGGGTAGCTGCTACAGGTCCCAATTGGCTCAGTGAAGCATGCTCACCAGCTGATCATGGGAACTTTGAGAGAAGCCAAGATGGGTTCCATTAGTGATCCTGAGGGCTTGGGGCTTCAGTCTCTCAGGTATTGGCTGGTATCTTGAGAAGACTGAGAGCAAGTCTGAGACAGAGTTCCCATCAGTCCTCAAGGACTGCTTCCTAGAGCAGTATGTTGAACAGGGACTAGGTTTGAGACACCCCTTGACCTTGTCCTCACCAGTGGGCTGGGATCATATATAGTGTGATTTTAAGGAGCCAGTGGGAGGCAGTGACCATAACTGGGTAACCTTCTCCCTTGTAACAGGGAAGTCTAGCCAGGCTCAGCCACTAGTGAGGACCCAAGATGCAGCCTTGTGGGAACCCACTTGAGTTCTCAAGGGAGATGTCAGTGTACTAGTACACTAAGTTGAATCACTTGGGAACTGGAACTAAGGCAGTTCTTAACCCACATGAGAGATAGCGCATCATTACCCAGACTGCACAGTGTGGCCAGCAGAATGCCATTATCTACTGAGTCAAAGACCCTAGACAAATCAACAAATATAGCACCAGTAACATGACTATTGTCAAGGGCATGAGAAATATCATTCTAAACTTGACCAGTGCTGTTGAAATACCACAGTCCTTCCTAAAGACATGCCATTTAACTGTACACAGGCCATGTGCATATGAGTAAGTCTGCAAACAGTTATATATGACCCTGTCCTGTGTTTGGACAAAATAGGTAAGAAAATGTAGGCTTATCATTTTTAAAAGCTGTTTGGAGCCACCTTTCTACGAAGTATAGAAACGTTAGCCAATTTCCAGCAATCAAGCACTGCCTCTGTGAGGAATGAGAGGTTCAGTAGTTTTGCTACACTGGAAGCGATTACTGAAGCAGCCAATTTAATTAACTAGTTTATTTATTTCAGTATAATTAGTCTTGATTCCAGGTCATCATAACTGCTGGGGATGTCTGCACTGATAATGAGTTAGTATAGTTAGAATTCAGCAAAGCAGCCCGACCTGCTGGCACAGTGGTTGGATTTCGGCTTGTACACCGGGCGACCCGGGTTTGGGAACAGACTCAGGTCATCGGAGGGTCTGGCTGGTGGAGAAGGATGTGAGCGTCCCATGGACAGCTCTCCTTCTCCAGATGGAAGGGGTGGATAGCGCCTGGCGCTAAGGAGGACTTGGGGAGGCTGGGAGTAACTTACGCCACCCAGCACTCAACATACAGGGAGGCAGGGCAGACGCTGGTGTCATTGCACATCCCCATCTCTGAGAAAAAGTGGAAAAAGGAACAGGAGGGGTGAGCCTGCTGTCTCAGTGAAGTCCTCCTTGGTATCCATTAGCCTGCCATCACTGCACTCCCTGACCATATACTAGCCCGCAGCTCAGATATGGGGGTCCAGTGCCACGCCCCTGCCCTCTGGGGGTAAGCTGGGGGTAACTGGGGAGATAGTAGCAGTGGATGGCAGGTGAAGTCCCAGGGCTGTGACCAGGGCTGAAGAACCGACAGGAAGGGCTCACCAGGATAAAGAATAGAAAAAGAATTCAGCAAAGCCATTGACTCTGCCCCATAGGTTACTGGTCAAGAGAAGCCTACGTTTGCATGAAAAGTTGTAAATTATGTGGAGAGCTGACTGAGGGAAGAACACAGAGGGTGGTAGTTAATGGGGAGTTTTAGATGTAAAGAAAGTAACAATTGAGTACCTCAGAGGTTGGTGCTCAGCCTGGACCTCTTCAATATATTCATTTCATTGAGGATATTCAGGGTAAAATCTGCCTGTTAGCAGAGGATACAAGAACTGTACAAGGGTAGATGTGGAGGAAGGAGATGGGACCTTTTGATGGATCTTGATAAGTTGGAGAGTGGTCAAAGATCTAGAAGCTGGGCTTCAATGCTAAGAAATATAAAGTAATGCACATTGGGAAAAGCAAACCAAGAGTGCAACATGAAATGTAGGAGGTGGTGCTGGATAGCACTACAGAAGATAAGGACCTAGAGGTATTGAATATCGGGATCCTGACAATGGCTGTTCACTGCAACAGGACAGAGGAAAGCACACAAGATGCTGGGGCAGGAGAAGGATAAGCAGTTGTAGGTATTTCTCCTGGTAAAATAAAGATTGATTGATTGATTGATTGATTGGATTGCTTGATTGATAGAAGGCCAGAGGTGATCCTCCCACTGCACAGGTCTCTGGTGCAACCATGCATGGAATACTGCAGCTGACATCAGAGGAGGGCTACAGTAGTGTGAGATTCAATAACCTGCAGTGCATGTTAGGGTTTACATTGTATAAGCGCTGATCTTTGTTTGCTATTCTTGCTGACCCCTGGGTCAAAGTACAGTCACAGAGGACTGCTCTAGCCACAAGAGGACAGCGGAACTGGCAGACATCTGATCTGAGCTTATAGAGGCTCTATATGCACTGCAGGCTATTGAAACTCCCACAGCTGCAGTCCTACTCTGATGTCACTGCAGGGGACTCTGGAATTTATCGTTACAGAAAATGTCAGCCTGAAGTAAACAAAATTAGCCTTATACAACCTGCAATACTACCATAAGCAAAAACAATTTTTGCTCACAAACAGCAAATTGTGACCAGCCCTTGAGTGCGAGCTCTTGGTGCTGACTTGTCTCCCTTTAACACTATGAACACCAGTGCTTTTTAGTTTCTCAGCCACCCACCTTCCTGTGCCATACCGTGCCCACTGCCTTGATCACACCAGTGTGTTATAATTCCTCTAGTAGTGGTTCTGTGCCTTGCTGAGTCGACTGCCTCCCCCCAACCTGGCCACTTGCCTTCCCAATTAATTATGCTGAGCCCTCAGAGTGCTGTGCATGAATTACTGATGTCAGCCAGACTGATCCTTCACTTGAGCATACAAATTAAAATCCTGGTTGGCCATCACTAAGTGTCCCAGTGTGACCCGAGTAATGAGACATGTAAGTTAGGAGGCGCCAAAGCAAACCTAGGTAAACAACAGCCAACCAGATGCCCGAGTATATAAAAGCGGTGTGGTTCCAGTTAGCCAGGCCACCATTTCCCAGGACAAACATGCAGTGGCAGTTTGGTTGGGATGGCTGAGTATTGCAAGAATATACTGGGGTACTATGTTGGTCTGCTTCAATAGGTACCATCCGTGACTGTACATCCAATTCTTGAGTCCTGTAACCTGTCCACCTATTCAGGCAGGCACTGTGTGGGACTCAGTCAGAGTCAGTAATATATGGAGGCCACGGAGAGGGCATGACTGCCTGGTGGACAATGGGTGATGTGCTGGGACACAGAGACTGGACCAGTGTGGGTCAGGGTGGGGAACTGGGTGGTGTGTTATCACTGTCAGTGTACCATAATGGTACTGTGTGGTTCAGAAAAGGGAGGGCTAGGTCTTCTCAATGGACCAATCTGCAATGGCCAGGGATCTAGGATTGAACTGAAACTGCCGAGTACTGAGCTGCTAAGTCTGGAATGGAGTACTGGTATGACCTACATGTCCCAGCTCTGATGTCAAGACCTTGCTCTGTGTTTTGTTTTTCTTTCTCTCAGGAGGAAGAGGGTCTCTTTGACCAGGGACTAAATCACTCAAAGTACTAAGACCCACCCCTCGGTGGGGGCAGTAACCATCAATACCCTACATACCACCTTTGGTAATGTATAAAGGAGGCCAATCTGAAGTGTAATGCTGTTAAAGTTTGAAAAAATTAGGATGCTCCATTGCCTTACTCCTAATGGCAAATTAGGGTTATCCCATCAGTATCTTTTCAGCATACATCTTTTAAGATGATGACTGATTGGCAAATGAGACTACCAGACCATTTGTGGATAAATATCCACACCCCTACTGTAACTAGGTGTCATCTGACCTCTACGCAAAACTGTTACAGGTAAATTTAGTGGAATTTATTAATTTGTTGCCTGGCCTCTGCTCCAGCATTGGTCAACCCAGGCAGAACCCTTCCATTACTACAATAACTGAACTGACTCTTTCACCACAGAAGGAGCTTGGGGGTGGACCATGCCTCCTTCCAGTGCGACATCTATGGTGGCTGCAAACAGAAGAAACAAGTCCTTCTGAACCTGACTAAGCCACAGTTGGCAGATCCAGAAATGGAGGCGGTATACCAATATAACTCTCCAAAGTCACAAAAAATGTCTAAGTATACAGCTATGTAGCTTCCTCACCATCCCCTGGAGAGGAAACTTGTACCAGTCACATATTCTTTTCATTTCAGATTAAGAAGTAACAAAACCCATGGATGGGAGGCGAGCCTGCTTAGGCCTATTCCATGTCTATATATTTCATGACCCTGTTGCCATGCTTGGGTCAAGGAGGTCCAATCCAAAAACCTTACAAGAGGGAGACATCTATTCTTGTGTTTATGAGACTATCCCTGATGACTACACCTTAGAAGGAGACCCCAGTAGAATGATCCAGTTCCCACTCTGGAACCAGGACTGAGACCTGGTCCATTTCTAGTCCCAGAACCAATGCCAGTTCCAGATTCCAGACCTCCTGTCCAGGTGAAGTCAATTCCAGACCCAGGCCCAGATCCAGATGATCTTGGAAAGAAAAGGAGTTTGCCCCCACTTCATCTTTTGGTTGACCCTTGACCCCTGACCACCCATCTTATACCCCTTTTCAGATTTTGATTCCCAAATCCTATTACATAATTCATGAAGGAAATGATGCTGATTAACTGGTACAAATACATAAACTTAACCCTTGTTTTACAGCTGGACATTTAGTGGACATTTACGGATGGTGAACTTTTTAATACCAAACATATTAACATTGCCCTCCTTCACAAAGGAACTTTTCAAGGCTGCCAAATACATATATTGCTTCTAATGGAACTTTAACTATCAGACAACTGACTTTATAGAACACTGTACTTTATAACGCTATCGCCGCAAACCCGGACTATTGTCTTCGTTTTCATAACATCTCCATTAAAAGGCTGCAAGATAAACACTGTCCTTAAAGACTCAATTTACCTTAATGTGATTTCACAAACTGGTTCTGAAAATCATGAAAATTGCCCTACAGTTGAACCAGGCCTAGAAAGTGGCCCCACTGCTATGTCTATTCCTGGTGTATTAATTAATAACATTAATTATGTTTATATACCTGTTATTTTAAACCTATCTGCATGGAACATGGCCAAATTTGGTCATTGTCCATCAACTATTAGTTCAAAGTTTTATACAGTAATACTAACTGACGTTATGGCAGAATTTCAAACTACAGCGCAAGACCCTGTAGCAGGAAAGTACTCAACAGAACACCGTGGGGTGTTTAGACCCAAACATGGAAAGAGAGGGTTAGGTCTTCCTGGTGTGACAGGCTTACTAGGGTCTGCCACAGGTATTTTTTGGAACAGGCTTATCGGTTTGGAACTGTGCAGACTTGGCCAAAATTAAGAGACATGTTAAATTGTTTAACAGTAAATTAAACCAGGATGTGATACAGCCAATGCTACGTGGTATTGCCGGTCTTGCACAAGAGGAAAGGTATGCTACAGCACATATAACATGCACTATATTGCTAGGATATTTAACCAAACCAGACACAAGTTAACAGAATTATTATTATACACTACAACAATATAGGGAAGCTAGACAACAATACGTGGGGAAATCCTGTGCTCTGCCTGTGGAAGTTTTGCACTCACCACAGTTCATCTCTAGAAAGATATAGAAACTGGCAAAATTGAGATCTAATTAATGACAGATGTATGGCCAAGTGATATTGCCCCAATGTCATGATATAGCATGCACCACCAAATGCATGGATCATACCATCACATTTGCCATAGCCTCAGAGAAATCTTGGCTATGTCACTGTCCATCCCAACCAGGGATCCTGTTATAATAACAAGCATTTGTCAATGCCGAATGTTGCTTGCTTCTATGTGCTGTTTAGGTATTTGAAGTCATTGGGGGAAATATTGAAAATTCATAAACCCTCGGTGCGTGGGAACTGCGCAATGCACACTCGTAAAACAGTCATTTTAGAATTCTTTCACCAAATTTTCAACATTGCCATTTTAAGATCTCTGCTCATGAACAGTGACACTGTGGATTTTCTTAATAAATCCCATACGCTTGAGTTCGCACCGACTGGCGCCATTGTGTACTACATGGCGGAACATGTTTTGAGCAGGATGTGAAAAATTACAGCTGTACTGCTCATGAGGAGGTGTGGTAAAATGGCAATGTTGAAAATCTGGAGTGAAAATATTGAAAATTTAACTTACGAGCTCATGTAGGGAACTGCGCAACGCACGCCATAAAACAGTCATTTTTAGGAATTTTTTCACCAAATTTTCAACATAGCCATTTTAAGACCTCTGCTCATGAACAGTGTCACTGTGATTTTCTTAATTTGTCCCTGACATTGATTTCAAGATATCGATCATGCCCATTCTGCGCTACAAGGCGGAACACATTTTTGGTGAGATGTAAATGACAGCTGTACTACTATAAGAAGGTGGTAAAATGGCAATGTTGAAAATCTGGAGGAAAATATTGAAATTTCATAACTTATGAGCCTGCATAGGAACTGCTAATGCACGCAAAACAGTCACTTTTGGTATTTTGGACCAAATTTTTCAACATGGGGTTTTGGGACCCTTCTCATGAATGATGTCACTGTCATGGCGGTATTCAGGCCTGAAGGGTGATTTTGCAGTCACTGCACAGTCACTGCCAAATCACCCTTCGGGCCTGAATAACGCCATGACAGTGACATCACTCATGAGAAGGGGTCCTAAAACCCCATGTTGATAATCTGTGCAAAATTCCTAAAATGCCTGAGATATGCACAAAATTGAACCCTCCTATCTATCCCATTATACAGCTTACCGGGCATTTTCAGTTCGCGGTCGGCTTTGAAGAGTGCAGACGTGTTCCCGGTCCACCAAGATCGCTACCGGAGTCCGAGGTAAGGGGGTGGGGTGTGGGAGGCTGGGTGCGCAGGGTGGGTGCGGGTTGTGGGGGTGGGGTCGGAGACGGCACAAGGGACCGTTTTTTGTTTTACAGGTTTAAAACAAAAAGACTACGAGGGACGCTTGCCACTCTGGGGTGGGCTCCCAGCGTGGCACAAGGATGGAGAGGGGCTGTTCAGCCAACGGGGACTGGGAACCCTCGTCAAGCAAAGAATGTAATTGCCACACTGGGTGGGCTCCAGCGTGGCACCAGCTACGGGGGCGACAGCAGCTCAGCCCGGGGGATTGGCACCGTCGGCTACACAGGACATGCGGGCGCGCTGCTTGTGGGGAGCTACACTTATCGGTTCTCACCGAAGCGTAGCTCCCTCAACTGGGAGTGTTACTGCATTTGGAGCGTGTCATAGATAGCTCCAAAATGCATTGGCTACAGGGCCGCGCCTGCCAGCTCACTGACTGAATTGAGGAGGAGGTGACACACCGAAATCTCCGATGATGGCACTATGTTTCTTGCACATGCATGCAAGCAGCATAAAATGACTCTAATAGAGGAGAAACTATGTTTGCACATTTACTGTTTCACTGCCTATATTTGATAGGGACACTGCAGTATTTAACAAACTGGTAAAGGTACAATCAATGGGGCACTTGAAAATGACATCTTTCAAACAAGGATAAAGCTGCCAGACCTCCTTATTCACCATCATCACCTCAACACCTGGGTAGCCCCCAGATAGACTGCTGTACCAGAAAAGCTACCACTACCTTTGTCGGTGTGACATCTTCAACGTGGTCACCCCTGTATGTGGATATGCTCCAGACTTTGAAGATGGGTCATCTATTTCAGCTCATTACTTAACCTCTAGGCTATACTACCAGCCCCAATGCATCCCATCCTACAATGTCTACATAGCTGACAGGAAAACCAGAGGAGGAGGGTTAGCCATCTACATCTGAAACAAATTTACTGCTTCTGTCACTGACTCTCCCTCCACGCTTAAGGAATTTGAAAGCCAGACTCTCAAAGTCCAGCTTTCTACTTCTGCATCTCTTTTATTATAGGATGCTATAGGCCACCCTTGGCAGGGTTAAAGGTGCTGAACCATCTGAGTAGCATGTTGGGCCCTTGTCCTCAGAGGTTATTATTATGGGGATCCTCAACCTGAACTGGTATGCTGATAGTGCTAAACTTCTCAAAGATCTTTGTGACTCACTCAGGCTCACTTAACTCATTACTGAAGTAACTCAACCAAATAAGAAAAATCCAGGTAATAGTTTCTTGATTGATCTTATCTTAGTAAGTAAGCCACACCTGTTTACACATTCAGGTACCTTCCTCAGGTATCCAGCAACCGCTGCCCCATTGCATGTGTGAGGTCAGTATCCAAACCAACCTCCAACCCCAGTATATTTGTTAAAAGAAGTCATCATAACCTTGACTCTTAATGCATTCATATCTGATTTACAGAACCCTTTGCTTTGCAACATTTTTATCTGTCCAAAACAGATGGTGAGGCCTTTGAAATTTTCCAGAATATTGTACTTGGGGCCATAAACAAACATGTACCCATGATGAAAATCCGCACTAAAAAAAAACATGCCCTTGGTTTACAGCCGTTTTGAAATCTGCCCTGCTTAACAGAGATAAACTTCAGAAGAAAGCTAGAGATCCAAGCTCCTGCTGACTGGGCAGCCTTCAGAATGGCTAGGAACCACTGCACGAAACTTGTCAGACCAGAAAAAGCCAAATATTTCCATGCTGATCTAGATTCTGCTTCCACATGCTCTGCTAAATTCTGGGAGACTATCAAGACATTGAAGGGCATTTGTCTCCAAACTCTCTCCTGCTAAAATTTCCTCTGGCAGCTCCTCACCACTGATAAACCAACAATTCTTGACCTACTTAATAACCATTTTGCTACCACAGGATTAGTATTTGACTCTTCCCTGCCAATAACCTCTGCACTCAACTTTGTGGGAATGACCCAGTGCTCCCAGATGCTGTTACCCAGGCTCAAGATGCTGTTTTCTCATCTCACTCCATTCCTCTGAAAGAAGTAGAAGACTTACTTCTACAACTGGACACCAAAAGAGTGTGAGTGGGACCTTATCAAGCCATACTTTTAAAGCTTGGCTACCATGTCCTGGTGGTACCAATCACACACCTTTTAATCTGTCCCTTGTACAGGGTGTCCTTCCTTCATTATGGAAAACTGTGCATGTTATCCCACTGCTCAAATCATGTGATGCAAGTGATCTAAATAACTACAGACCAATATCCCTTCTTCCTATCCTCTCTAAACTTAAGAAAGTAGTTAATGCCCAACTCAGAAACTTCTTGGACTCCTCAAACTTGCTCAATCTTGCACAATCTGGCTTCAGACCATGACACAGTATGATCTCTGCTCTTGCAAAAGTAATGAACAACTGGCAGCGTGCTCTAGATGTAAAGAACTACATGTGTGCTGTATTCCTTGATCTAAGCAAGGCGTTCGATATGGTGGACCATGATTTGCTCCTATCCACACTTAGTAATATCGGTCTGGACCCACTCTCACTGAAATGATTCTCCAGTTATCTAACAGGTTGATTTCAACAGGTCAAGGCAGAAGAGGATCTTCCCCGAAACCATTGAAGAGAGTTGTGCTGCAGGATCTATCTTAGGATCACTGCTATTTGTCCTGTACATTAATAATATTTACTTCGAATCAAGTCAGCCAACGCTCATCTCTTTGCTAATGACACTGTCCTATATATTGAAGGACCATCCAAAGAACGTATGTCTGACCGCCAACTAAACTTTAATCAACTACAACCAAACCTATCGAATCAAAAACTCCTCCTAAATGCCCAAAAACTAAGGCTATGCTTTTCACCTACGTCAACATCGGAAGTCTTCTGCTGTAGGCACAGTTTCAGAAATGTTCACGTTATTATTTGAATCCTGGATTATGTATCCAAATTCAAATATTTGGGGAATGGCTTGACCATAAACTTTCCTTCTCTGACCATACTGAAGAACTTTTGAAAAGCTTAAACAGAGACTTGACCTCTTGTACAGGATTAAAATCTCCTCATTCAGGATGCTAAAAGAGACTGGTCAAACTACGTTACTTTCTCTTGTGGATTATGTTGAGTTCCTCTATGGACAAGGCCCTACCACTGCGCTTAACATTCTTGATACCTCTACCACAGAGCCATCAGATTTATATCTGGAGCCTCGTACTCTACTCATCACTGCTCTCTTTATTCCCTGGTAGGCTGGTCTTCCCTTAATTTTAGAAGGCAACAATGCTGCCTTCTGAACCCTCAGAGCTATCACCCAAAAGCTTCCACTCTGTATCTCAGATTGTTTGCCCTTTGCATATCAGGTAGCTACTCCTTGAGAAGTCATTCATACATCTCCTTAATTATCCCCAAAGTTAAGTCAACATTTTGGTAGAGCCTCTGTAAGCCACATACTTCCTCAACTTTGGAATAAGCTCCAAAAACCTGAGGTTGGCCCTCCCACTAATCTGTTTACATTTAAAATGCTACACACTAAATTGTTCACTGAGTTCTGTAACTGTTTTTCCCGATAACAAGCTGATGTCTGCTGGCCGTTACCTTTCCCTTTGGTTCTTACCCCAGGACCTTTCCCTGTTTATATCAGCTCTCTTCCATCTCTTTCCCTTCATCTTGTGCTTTCCATGTACATATTATGTAAATTGTGGTTAGTATTATGAGTGCTCTTTTGTACATACCTGCTGAACCTACCCTTGTATTTATTTTTCTGGACATATGCATATTGTATTTGTATTGTAATATGTATATTGGTGACTTCAGATTTGTTGCACATTCTTTTTATTGTTGTATACCCTCTTAATTGCTATATTGTTTTATTGTTATACTGTTGCATGTTTATTCACCTTCCAGGTCCACCTTGCAAATGAACTTGCTCAAAGGTGTTTTGCCTGGTAAAATAAAGATTGATTGATTGATAGTTTCAAGATGACCAAGCCAAAATGAACTTTGATACAGCTGAGGTAAACACACCCAATGTTTCCTCACCAGCACAATCATGTTGTGAAATTAAATTTCTCCAGCAAAATTGCTGAAAAATTGGCAATTTTGCCATGCAACATTTTTCATAAATTGTGGCAAAATTTTGTTGCAATTTTGCACCCTGACATTCCCATTATGTAAACTTCCCTGGTGTCTAGTGGTCACCCCTGCCCCCCAAGCTGCTCACTAGCACAAATTATTTTCACTGGTGCCTAGTAGCACTCCCCAGTCAATCACTGGCTGCAATTGAATAAAGCCCCCCAGTTACCCTGGACCCCTCACGTCATTTTTAATAAAAAGAAACCCACACTCCCTGGTGTCTAGTGGTCTCCCCAGCCGATTACTGGAAGTAATATAATAAAGCCCATCCTGCCCCCAGTTACCCGGTCCTCTAATTTCCTTTTTAAAAAATAGTCGATAGTTTCCTGGTGTCTAGTGGACCCCCACCATCCCACACTGTCATCATGAGCTAAAGCCAAGGGGACCACTAGACACCAGGGAGAACTTAAACTGTAAATTTCACCTGCGGGTATGAAAGTTTGCTAGTTTGTGGGCAAAATTTTGCTTTGTTCGGGCTGAAATTTAGCATTTCACCCTGCAAAATATTTCACATATTTCACGCTGGGAAACATTTTTCAGTTTCACAAAGCATTACCTGGTATCCATCACAATGCAATTAGTGGTAGTAGTGAAGATTTACCTACGCCTGGTGTCAATGCAATCACTGGCACCAGTACAGACATCTCTTCAATCAAGCCTTCAATCATAACAACCAGCACCTTTACTAAAGCTGCAGGAATTCATCTTTCCACTGAACTCACTAACTCCTCCATTCTGTGCCCCATCAGACTCACAAAATGGACTGTACCGAAGTTAGAGCATCATGCTCTTCTGAAGGTCAATACTGTGTGTAACTAATCATAAGTCTTATTTTTATAATGGTATGATTTGCAATGAGACACCTTAACATTTGTTTCATACCTCTATGAACATACTGGCTTTGGCCATACAGTCATACCTCGTGCCCTCCAAGAACGAGATTCTATAGATAGTGACCCCACCTATTTAAAAAAAAATATGAAACAATATCTTCCAGTTTTCAACGCTCACATAAACCAACTACATTTTGGTGTTAAAAGATTAGTGCAGAGGACAGACACTCATTTTATTCAAATCAGTAATAGTGTTCATAAGGCAGAGAATCCCATACAATCAATATTTCATGATGTAGACTCAGCACCTCACTCTCTAACACATGGTTAGAGCTTACTTTCAAAGGATTTGTTATTCTTCAAGTGTTTCTCCTTTTAAAACTTGCTATTACAACTTGCTGTCTTTACAAATCTTTACAATTTCATAGATCTCAAATTAAGTTTCTATGCTACCACTCTGTTGCTTCTCCTACTCGCTAATTCTTCTTTTCTTTACTTTTCTCTGTCTTACCTGTATAATTGCAGGTAACAAGTGGAGGGATATACAGCGTGACCTACCCACATGCAATGGCATAGTCTATTAAACGTCATACACTTACCCACAAGCACATGATGTAATCCCCAATGTGGTAGGCAGGTAGGTAGGTAATATTTTTATTTTTATACAGGATATCATATGTCATTAGGGATGAAATCCCTGTTTACAAGACAAGTCCTGTTTAGTTACATAAAAGTAATAAATAATGTATTACAAGTACTAAGATTTTACAAGGTTTGTTAAATACAGCTATATTCACTATATATGATACACTATGCAAAATGCATAATAACACTCTATCAAATACAACAAACAACAAGTACAAAATGTATAAAAATACCAACAGGCCTAATTACATTAAACTACAAAATTTTCAATGAGGACAAAAACTAAAACAAAGTGCTTCATGGTATATGGTCTAGACTCACAAATCCTAATAGTAAGCAAGCAGTTAACAACTACATACAATTTAGATTGAGTTCAAACCCAATCTACATCCATTACATTATACAAATTTCAACTGACTAACACATAAAGCTAAAACACAATTACATCACATATCAGAATTGCTAAACACAGTAATAAACCAAACAATTAACAATATACACAGACTGGAAGTATGGAAGTATATTCCACCATTCCACAATTTTGTTTTATTATAATTACCTTTTATTTTATTAACATATACAGATCTAGTCAAGGTCCGAGTAGGCTCAATCTTTTTCGTCAATGCATTAACTGATATGTATCTAACCAGTTGCTTTATAAAAAGCAATGCAATAATTTCAACATATCTCACCATTTCTCTGTTCTAGGGTAGTCCATCCCAGAGTAATTAATAATGTACAGTGGTGTGTTCTATAATGACATCCCAAAATAAACCTTGCAAGTATATAATAAATTTTATCTAACTTAACCCGCATTAATTTAGGTGTAACCCATATATAACACTTCCATAATCAATGGTTGGCATCACCATCTGTTCCGTTATAGTTTTTCTAGTCTTTAAATCCAAATGTCTTTATGTTTGTCTAAGGGCCCCTAGTTTCCTACTAACTTTATTCAATAACTCCTTAATATGTCCCTGAAAATTTAGCTCTATATCAAATATTACACCTAGATATCGATATTCAGTTACCTGATCTATTGGAACATTTGACAAAGATGTTATACCCAAGTTTGGTTTGTTTCTATTCCCAAAGTAAAGGACTTTAGTCTCTTTATATTCATTGCCAGCCCTGACCTGGTGAACCACTCCCTATGCTACTGAAGTCCTCTGCAGGTTAACTCTTAGGTCTGCAAAGTCTGACCCAGTTACAACAAGAGCCGTATCATTGCATACAGCTGAATGTTTGATGTTTGAACTGTCTGGGGAAAATCATTGCAGAATATTAAGAATAACAAGGGCCCTAGTATAGATCCTTGAGGGACTCCTCTTTCTACTAATTTAACTGTTGACAAAGTCTGGGACACACATACTCTTTGAGATCTTCCTGTTAAATATGATTTATCTGCGCCCATGGTCCTCAGTAATGCCCATAACCCAGAGTTTTCTTATCAGCAGGAGTGGTCCACCAGGTCAAAAGCTTCCACAAATCTGTGAATAAACTGCAGTCTCCTTTCCTTCATCCAAAGAAGTTACCACAAGATCATTAAATTCAATTAAAGCTGAATTTGTGGAAAGCCCTTTCTAAACCTGCCTGATATGGTGTAAATACATTATTTGTTTCTAAATAGTCCATTATTTGTATATGTACTAATTTCTCCAGGTATGATTAGATACTTATTCACACATGATGAATAAGGCACAACATGACCATTACACACAGTACACATGCTCACCCACATATGACGACGCACAAATGAGACAATATATGCTCACCTCATGCACATGACGACGCCTATGACATCAAGTTTACTCTGCATGTACATGACAAGCATTAGGCATGCCATGATCATGAGGAGACTTAGATACAAGCACATCATGCTTGGAACACACACACACAAACCCAGGGAAGAGTACACAATAGGGGTGAGATACTAACAACAACAAAATGGAAAGGGACCCTGGGGGTAGTCATATCAGATTACCTAAAGGTGAGCAAGCAAATGAGAGGCAGTAAGGAGGGCTAGGGGATACTGGGATGTATAGGGAGAGGCATCACCAGTAGAAAACAAGAAGTTGTTATCCCTCTGTACAGAAAGCTGATGAGACCCATCTGAGTACTGCATGCAGTTCTGGAGGCCCAATCTCTGCAAGGACATAGACAGGATCGATGCAGTCCACAGAAGGGCAACTAAAATAGTGCAGGGTCTGCACCAGAAGACATATGAAGAGAGATAAGGTGCTTAATATGTATAGCCTTGAGGAAAGGAGGGAGAGGGGGACATGATAGAAACTTTCAAGTACCTCAAGGAATCAACAAAGTCCAAGAGGGTAGCATCTTTCAGAAAAAGAGATGTGCAAGAACAAGGGGCACAATTTGAAGATAGAAGGGGATGGCTCAGAGGTAATGTGGAGGAAGTTTTTTTTCATGGAGAGGGTTGTGGATGCATGGAACAGCCTTCCTGAGGAGGTTGTGAAGTCAAAACAGTAGGGGAATTCAAGAATGCATATGACAGACATAAGGCAATTCTAGAGGGTGGGGTAGGAGGAAGTGGGCTGTTGGTTAGCTAGGATCTGCAGCTTATCCATTAGGTAGGAAATGGGCAGACTGGGTGGGCTAAGCGGTCCTTATCTGCCATCAAATTCTATATTTCTATGTTTCTAGATCTAGGGACACACACACACTCAGAGCTAGGGACGATACACAAAGTGAGGGGCTTAGACATTAAATTAGTATAAGGTTTATGCATACAGCTAAGTAATTCTTTTACATTTACATAGACTTAAACACAAGCTAGAAAATGCACTGCTTCTAAAGCACAAGCTTTTACCTACATACGATCTTGAATTTTTGAGACAAAACACCATGAATGATATTCTAAACTAGAAATGCACTGCTGTTTTGCTGTGATGATGTCAGAAATGTAATGATTGATGTACCCGAGCGCTCTACCACTAAGGTGCCATGTGCAACTTCAGCAGTAATTATGAGTGGCCTTCAGAGAGCACAATGATACATTACAAAATGTATCATCCATAGGAATACGTATTTGGGTATGAGTGTATTCTTATGAATAGACTGCTACAAATTGTAGCACCAAAAGGGCAACTAAGATAACACCCATTGGCCCACCAAATCAACCAATAAGAGTAAGATTAAGTGTGCTCATCAGTGGCACACGAGCTGGTTATCTCTAACCAGCCTAGATGTTATCAGGGTTTAGATAAAGGGTGAAGTGAAACTCGCATCCTGATTGGCTGAAACAGCCTGCCAACCATGCTGTTATTTCAACAATGGCCCAGTAAAAACAAGTTCCATTTTGGTATGCCCTATTACTAACACTATCCTTGGGCACCCCTAATTTTGAAACAGTCCAGCTGCCAATTTTGTCCCGCTGCTTAGTGACACCGACTTTCACAAACACTGTCACAGTACAGTGAAAGAAAATGCCTGCACTCTATTTTTTTTCAACTAATTTAACTTTCCTTAGTGAGTGCAATTGTGCTCCGTGTCAACACACAGCTGAATTTACAGTAAATTGCACACTGCCTGATGTCACAGCTCCCAAAAGAAAAATCTACCTCTTTTCAAATATAAATGTTCAGGCAATATTCCCAGTTCTAACAAATGGTTCAGACTAGTAAATAAATGTCTTTCCTCTCTATTTCCATGCCTCACTGAGCAACGAACAAGAAACAGAGCAAGACAACAAGCTGAAGAAACAGCTCTCATGTCTGCAAGGCACTATACAAAGAAACAAAGCAAGTGGACACACTCAAGGCACACTCACACAGGGCAGTATCCTCCTGTGGTGATTCCAGTAACACAGGGATTATTTCACTATAAAATTTACCTTTTTTATTTTCTATTTATTTCTTATACATAAATCTTTATTGTTCTATTTTTTTTCAAAAAGTTACACCTGTAGCCCATTTTATAAGTGTAATAATACCCTCCAGGATGGGCATTATGGGATATAATGGACCTTCCAGGGGCTATAAGGTACTCCACCTGTGACGTCAGGCCTCATTACGCCTTGGGCGGTCTGTTATATCCCAAAATGCCCACCCTATTGGGTATTATTACTTACATAAAACCCTTTGCCCCATGCCACCTCTCTGAGGAAAAAGAGGCAGACCCTACACAGCACTGCAGTGTATGAGAGTTCCAGACTCCAGCATGAGTATTCAGCATAACTAGTATGCAGAATATAATGACTGTCCTATATGTATGCTAGTAGGATAATAAATGTACCTTATGCAACTTTTATGATGACTTCTGTTTCTTTTATTGTCCTTTCTTTAGTCCTAGAATCTGTAAGAGGTGTATTACATGTTTTATTATGGTTTGGTGATCTCACAACGTTCCCCAAAGGGTTACTTTCCTGCAGGTAAAAAGAGTTTATTAGACCATAATAACATAGACAGAAGGCATCCAACAGAGCCCAGTAATATACCCAACAGTTGTATCCCTCTGATGGAAGTAATTACCTGGAAGGACAAAACATTTAAAATGAGTGCCTTTCTACCGCTTTATTTCTGGGGTCAGGTCCAAGGGTACAAAATGTAAGAAGTCAGTTGTTGCACAGCTGTGATGTGTTGGAGGAAGATGGCATGAACTAGTGTTGATTTGCTGGGGAGGGCTGACCATTATGGCCATGTGGTCTCTGCTCATGGGGGACTGCAAGTCATAGTGCTGAGTTGTTCTTCCTTTTGTATTTGTCCCATTAAATACTGAGTGGTGAGGTTTGTTTCACAACACGTATGTTGCCACTGTTTCCTCTTTCCAACAGAGTGCATGACAACCATTCTGCAAGCCACCTGCTTTTGCTTTATTAGTAGCAGTCAGTTCACGTTTATTGTTCGGACATGTCATTACAATTAAAAACACATCCATTTCATAATATCAGAATAACATAATTGTACAAAAGCTAAATGCAAAAATAAATACACAGTGATTAAAACCATAAATATTCATCAGATAGAGCCTAACAATACATATCACAAATTCACACAGTACCGGTAATACAAGGTTGACAGCTAGATTATAATTCATCCACATCTTTTTTTTTTATTTTTATTTGTACATCAGTTTACAAACCTTTGAGCCAGAGGCTCATTTTCAAAGGTACCTCACCACAAAGAGGACAAATACAGTGCAACAATTTTGTTACATCATTATGGATTACAACAAATTGGTAAAACATGCTGTCATATATTGGTTGCAAATTTAAAGTTACAGGTTTAGCAGAGCACAGGCTGGTACAGATGTATGGTATATCTAGAAGGTTCTACCACCATCTGTTCTTACTGAACATGCTTAACTTTTCAGTAAAAGCCTATTATGCCAGGTCAACCTTAACTCATTACTTCCAACAGCTGAAGTCCAAACTGTCCATGGTTTACCTGACACAAAATGACCACCCAGATAATAATGTGTTAAGGGCCATGTCTTGCCTTAACTCTAACATTTTCTTTTCCTGATTCTTTCAGGGAAGAAACGAATATACCACTGGTTTGTTAACCAGCCATCCAGACAGGATGTGAATTTCAATTATAAGTATGCTAACTATTCTGCTAATCACCAGTCACCTTAACAGTCTGCTAGTCACTAGCCGGTAGGGTAGATTACCAGTTACCACTGAACAGAACAAAGGGAAAGCTGGAGTGCCCTAAGTGTGTTAATTTGCAGCTGGGAGGATTTAACTGGGATCCCAATTCAGGCTTGCTAGGTATAGTGAAACATTCTCCTGAAAGGAGTCTGAATCAGGGCCGGCCTTACCACAGTATGAACTGTGCGACCGCACAGGGCCCCAGCTGGAGGGCCCCCCACGAGTAAATAATTGCATTGCACTGAAAACCTCAACACTGACTCACTGAAAAACTTACGTGATGGCAGAGCAAAGTCATCGGTCTTTGATAGCCCCACCATTCTGTCTCGGATAGCCCGCCTGCTGTAAAACAAGGGCAGGATGCCACTAATTGAGAGCCTCCGATGTAAAACAACAAAGAGCATACTGATAACTTATTCATTCATGTTGCAATGAGGAAGACAGCAATTAACAGCCAGGGTGGGGGCTCCACATCCCCAATGTAAAACAAAGAAATAGTGCCCCCGCTGTTCTTGACTTTCTCAGACCCTTTCAAAGAATGGACTGCTATCACACTAGTCTGAGACAGTCAAGAACTGCTGGGGTGCTGAAAGAAACTTACTTCACCTGACTGCTGTTGCTGATGGTCTGGCATCCCTGCCCTATCCTGATGTGACCTCGTGTTGACTGGATGGCTGACTGTAAACCCATGGTGTGGACCTACTGCTGAGATACATTCAGGCTGGGGAGGAGAAGGGCTTCTGAGTAAGGGTCTCTCCTGTTTTCTTTGAGACAGACATGGAACTTTCTGGCTAGTGACCGCCACGAGGAGAGGTGGAGTTTCTGAAAATGAACTGTCTGGTGCATGACTTCTTGCTTCACACTCAATGTCCTTTTTCTTTTAGTGGTAGGAGGACGTTGCAACCTAACTCAGTGGATAACTTAATGCAAAGTTAAACATTAAACACTGCAAGCAAGAAATAAAAAATACAGGCTTTTCAAAATAAGACAAGCATTTGTCAATGCTGAATGTTTGCTTCCTGGTATTAGTACTGGAAATGCAGGCGTTAGAGAGATGCAGAATAGAAATGGCAGTGAAGTACTGAACTTCACACCAACCCCACCTCCACCCTGCAGAGACAGACAAGCATTGGGGTATGCGTTTGGGTCAGCTGTACCATTCACAGGGAGGTGTGAAGAGATGGCAATGTTGAAAATCTGTAGTGAAAATATTAAAACTACTCGAACGTCTGGCTTACGTGGAAACTGCACAATGTATGCATTTAACACAGTCATTTAGTGGACTTTTTCATCAAATTTTAACATAGGCATTTTGTGACCTCTACTCATGAACAGTGTCACTATGAGTTTCCTAATTTGTCCTGAACATTGATTTCCCACAATGACCGTGCTATTCTGTGCCAGATATGTAAATGCATATTTCAGGCAGGATATGAAAATGACAGCTGTACATTGTTCATAAGGAGGTTTGAAAAATGCCAATGTTGAAAATCTGAGTGAAAATATTACAATGCCAGAATACGAGTGTGTGGAACTGCGAATGTAATGGCCATAACACAGTCATTTCATGGACTTTTGTCACTAAATTTTCAACACAGGCATTTTAGAACCTCTGCTCATGAATAGTGTCCTGCGATTTGTTTTAATCTGTCCCAAACACTGACTTCTCACAGGCGACCACGCTATTCTCGCCAGAAGCTTAAAACACATTTTGGCCAGGATGTGAAAATGACAGCTGTACTGTTCATAAGAAGGTGTGGAAAATGACAATGTTGAAAATCTGGAGTGAAAATATTACAAATTCATGAAGTTATGAGCGTGCATGGAAATCTGCGCAACTTACTCTTGTAAAAGAGTCATTTTTTGGATTTTTTCACCAAATTTGCAGCATAGGCTTTTGAGAGCCCACCTCATGAACACTGGTACTGTCGCTTTGTTAATTGGTCCTGGAAGGTGATTCCGCAGTGACTATGAAATCACAATTTCGAACCAATAATGCCATGACAGTGGCTTAATTCATGAGGAGGTACCAATAACCCCATGCTGAAATTGCGCCAAAATTCCCAAAATACCTGAGACATGCACCAAAGTTCAAAAACACAGTCATTTAGTGGAATTTTTTCATCAAATTTTTAACATAGGCATTTTGTGACCTCTACTCATGAACAGTGTCACTATGAGTTTCCTAATTTGTCCCGAACATTAATTTCACACAGCCACCACGCTATTCTGTGCTAGATGTGTAAAGGCATATTTTGGGCAGGATATGAAAACAACAGCTGTACTGTTTCTAAGGAGGTGTGAAAATGCCAATGTTGAAAATCTGGAGTGAAAATATCACAAATGGGGAGGTGGGGGTGGCAGTGGGATGACAAATGGGAGGGGAGTGGGAAGCTGCACACTAGGGCTGCTAGCTGCACACTCAAGCAGACTTTGATAGACCGGTGGTCTGTTTCTGCTGTCACATTCGTATGTTCGTAAACCCTATTTATGCCATTATACAGCTTACCGGCATTTCTTCAGTTCGTGGTTGGCTTTGAAGAGTGCTGACGTGTTCCTGGTCCACGAAGATCATCACGCCAGACTCCAGAGGTAAGTATGGGGTGAGGAGGTGTGTGCGAGGAGTGGGTGTGGGTTGGGGAGGGATGGCAACCAGCGTGGGAACGCTTTGTTTCAGGGAGAAAAAAGAAAAAGACATCATGGGAAGGTTTTTTCCCAGGCTTGTTTTCAGCAAACTGGGGTGGCTCCCAGTGTGCCACCTGCTTTTTAAGGTGGGAGTACTTAAGCTGATGGGGATTGGGGCCTGTCGGCAGAGAATGACTGTTGGGGAGCATGATGCTAAGGAGTATTCGCACCCTCGGCACACAACAAATGGGGAAAGGTTACATCATGCCGACGGGAATGGGCCTCTGTCAGCAAATGAACTGGGTCAGGGCTGCCGATAGGGGGATTGGCCACCCCTGTTCGGCTTTAATAAGACTGAGAGGCAGCTGAAGCTGTCGCTATGTTTACTTAAATTGTTACACTTGGAAGATACCGCCTGCAATGATGGGTCCCTCCCTCACTGCAGCGGAATTGTTGATGTTGCAATGAAGAGCGGGCCCCTCATTGCAGACAGCAAAAACGTTTCAACTTGGTGGCACTTTGGAAACCAGTATCAACACACTGTGCCTCCATTGGTCCACCAGTGCCAAGCCCCAAATGCAGTGCCTCCGCTACGCTACAGTGCCGCATCTCCACAACCCGCTTCTCTCCTAAGCCGTGATAATGTTTCTTGCATGTGCACAAGCAAACATAAAAATAGGGCTCTTCATCACTGAACCTTTTCGCTTTTATTTGTGCAACTTTATTTTATAACTATTATAACTTTGTTTTTATATGCTGTAGCCTGTTTAAATAATCCAACCTTATTGCATTTTAATTGAAAATATTTGCTCAACAAATCATGTCCTCTTCCGTGGTCTTTAGACACCTCCTTTATAGTGATGACAGCATTCTCAATGCAGCAGAAGCTTTGCTGAGCTGCTAGTGGACAAAGCATGGTGCATAATGATTAAGTGCTAGGTGGCATGAAACGTGTCAGGAGGCATTTGGAATGTGTGAATGGAGGGGGAGGAATATTCCACACTTGTGCACCAAAAATAAAATTAAGCACTCTATTTGCAATGAAATTAGTTCTATGTGGAATTCTTCAACTAATGCATATATAAGGTGTAACTGAACTGGACAGTTCTGTGAGTAGCCAGTGCTGGCAGTTTTTCTTACTTGAATACTTATTTTGCACAAGGCATGGTATCCTGGGTGCAACCCATACATGCAGTATGTATACAAAGCATGGTTCACGTACAGTAAAAGAGCTCTGTGAGCACACCAAAACTAAAAGCTGTCCTGAATTCTAAGAAGTACATCCGCATGCTTTTATGGAAAGAATTATTACAATTTAACTGAAGCACAGACATGCCATTATGAAATACTGTTGGTTCCTGTACTGGAACAGAAGTGATCAAAGCCACAATACATCTGCAGACAGGTATATCCAATGGCAGGAGCTGGCTGAGAACAAGTAAAACAACTTATCAAACAGCATGTTCTTCAATAATGAAAGTATACTTGTGCTGAGTTTTAGTATAAATTCAGATTTATTCTCACTTCACAAATGCCAAGTATCATTTTAGTTAATCTTATATTTTATGTACATTAATAAAAACAGAATTGTGTGAGTGCTTAACTGGTAATGGAACATTTTCTAATTCAACTACTCTACCTACCTTTTACTGCCTAGATACATTTTCCTCTACTGTTCTTATCTTATTTCCTACACTGTTACAGCCTTATACCTTGTGCTAAATCATTTTGGTAGTTATTATATTTACTTTGTTACCTTGCTTATATTGTATATTTCACAGTCTTGTTATTGTGTTTTATTCATTTTTAACTTATTACCCTGTGTTTTTGTGCTTTGTATTTATTGCACATTCTCAACTATTGTTCCATGTATTGTTAATTTAATTTAATTTTTCCCATTACTTTGTATTTCTATGTGTATTTTACTACTCTGTACCTACTGCCTTTTGCATTGTATATTTCATTATGTCTCTTTATGCTACATTTTTGTCTGTTGTTGCAAGATTTCCCAGGTCATGCCTGACAATAGCGATCTTATTGTCTAGTGCACATACTGGTTACCAAAAACAAAGTCTTTGGTTCACTGAACATGAGCCCTTTAACAGTCTTTTCTAAGTAATAGAACAAAGACCTGATTTGTGTGCTATAGCAGTTAGAACCTAAACAGATGTACTATCCTTCAATCCAGTTAAATGTTCATAGGTAATGAAACAAAAGCAGATTGCCCTACCTTAACATGTAATGGTGACTGATTTTGTTAACTGGTAGAGCTTACTGAGACACAAGTCCCTTTTACAGGAACAACCCATGATTAATTACATTTATAACATGGGTTGGAAAAATGAGACAGCCCAGTTGGTGCAAAAGTATCACCCGACTGTGGATTACATCTCCTATTTAATCCACGGCTGCTGTGAAGCTCCCTGTAGCCTATTCCTGGGCAGAGTCAGACTCATTAGCTGGTCAAGAAAAGTGAAGTAGCAAGGCAGCTATTGGAATTGAAAGAGAGCGATGCCCTCCAGGGCTGCCTCCATCAATGTGATACCCGTCCCACTAACATTTCCAATCAGATGTCATGATTCACGGTGCTTACCGAGTCGGACAGTGTCCTGTACACTCACAGTCTAATTTGTGCAGGAGATCGTGCAGCACAGCTGGGAAATTCAGTGTCACTGTCGCTGCTCACTCTTTTGTACGTGTCACTCTTTGCCTGCAAGGTGAGCTACAGTGTCTGCCAGTACATTGTCAGGGTGGAGGTAGTGTCTGCCAGTACAGCTTGTGGGGGTATCTTGCTCAACTGTGCTATGGTGAGAGAGAGAGTGACAGTGCCAGTGAGAGAGTGAGAGTGGCACAAAACATTTCAGCCCCACACTCACTGGGAAAATTCACTCGCCTCTGTACTGACTGCAACCAAAATCCCCCCCGAGCAACTCTGTCAGTTGAAGTCCTGTAGTTTAAATAAGCAGCACTTAGTGACCACAACTGAGAACTGCACAAGCAAGTCTGTCTTCTGTTTAACTCACCATTCTGTACATTAAGCCAACATCACTGCAGTAGCAGGGAGAGGGAGTGACAGAGTCGCAGCCCATAGTTTAAATAAGCAGCACTTAGTGACGACAACTGAGAACTCCTGTAGTGTAGACTATTCTGTACATTAAGTCAGCAGCACCCTGCTGTGGGGAGAGGGAGGAGAGAGTGACAGCCAGAAGGTGATCACGATTCCCCATCCTCTCCCTCAATGAGGTGTTTTCTTCAATGTAAGTCCCTATAAGCTGTGGGGAAGGGGGAGAGAAAGAGAGAGAGACAGCTAGAAGTTCAGCACTGTGATAGGTAGCCCTGAAGGTCTGTGCACTATTCCCCTCTGTGTGTGCACAAGAGAGAGAGACAGAACAGTGCGGCGCTTTCCTCTTTGGCTGGGTCAGCTTCCCAGGAGTCAGCCTGAGCCAGAGCCATTAACGGGAACCAAGATGACAATCTACTGACACCATGAAAGTATTTGGGCTCCACATGAGATAACCTGCTCTTGTGTCCAAGTGTTCATAGTTGGTGTTTCTATTGTCAGATTTGCTGAAGAGAGAGAGAGCCGTGAGAGAAACAGACCAGCACTGCAGAAAGAGAGGGACACACACACATACACACACAGACACAAAGAGAGAGACATCGAGAGCCAAGGCAAAGTCATGCAAATATTATGCATTTTAGGAACGTAGAAATCTCAGAAAGCATTGCAGTATTCTACAGTATGTGTGGCATTTCTATGTTCATAAAGAACATAACATGCATGAGTTGTGTGGACTACTTTTCAACTCAGCAGGATACTGGCAACTTTTCCATAGCTAGACAGCAAAAAACACATTTCATGATTTTTCACTGGTTTGTAAGCATAAGTGCAATAACCCACTCCATGGTATGAGGTTAAACTTATAGGATTTTATCCACACCTGGGTGCTGTGAGGACATTCGACTCTGGCTTCATATCTCACAATGCACCCAAGGCGTGATTAAATGCTCATAACCCCAGAAAGGGCTGGGTGGTTCTGCTAGTGGGGGGGCAGAGCACCACCCATTACATTTCACAAGGTATGCAAGGTTACCAATTTGCTGGTACTAGGAGTCCACTGCCAACATGTTTTAATTAAAGTGTGACCGTTAACCGATGTTCCTGGGCAGGGGCAGCTCCAGACATTAGGAGGGTTAGCCATCCTTGAAAGCCAAAACTGGGATACTGTGGGGAGCAGACCCAAGGGGTAGAGGATACATTATTATTCTCTTTGATGGATTACAAGATGGCCGCTAGCTCAATGATGCTGTGTGCTGCTGCTGTGCTGCGTTGTTTAAAGTTATAACCCTACGGGTTATAACTGTTTTTAATACTTTATATTGTTTATTTTATTTTATTTCTTTTATATTTCGTTTGTCTTTACTTTGTATTTCGTGCTATGAGTGGAGGCTTGGTGGAGTCAGAGTTGGAGTCTTGGTGAAATCGGGGCGCCTGTACTCTAGGGAGCCCGGACAAAAGGAGGTTCTGGTTTGTTATTTTTCCTCCATTCTGTCATATTTATTATATGGACGTAGAGTGATTTTGAAGAAGTATGACAGGAGTTCGATTTTCATCCCCACCTAGTGTAAGATTCCGTGTCCAAGGGAGTACCTGCTTTGATAATCAGCTACACGAACTTTAATTTCAGACGGAAAGTAAATTGTGAATCAGTGGATCATTAACGAACGCTGTGTGTGGAGTAGCCAAGGAATAGCTGAGGGATTTTATGACTGTTTTTTGAATCTTACCCTCCGCCCATAGTGAGACCTTGTGGATCAGAGGAAGGTGTTTCTGTGTATTTGATGCACTGGATTGCTTTTCGTCTGTTCTGAGTGAATGAATGTTGAATGGGATGTGGGATCTGCCGTTTTATGACTGAAATGTTTGGGATCCTACTTGCCACAGGATTTTCCTGGATTTTGGATTTATCAGTGGTTACTCTGACTAGGCTTTGTTTGGGCTGCTCAGATTTGTATCCTGCCTCTGGCTACCGCCTATAAAAAGGGAATAGGGGCTTTAAGCACTTTTGAACCTTCTGATTTTGATTTAGTCTGAGTCTTCCTGCCTGCTGGGTCTCTGCTGATTTGTGGTCTGAAGAGGGCATTAGAATTTTTGTTGCCAGGAATTGGCTACTTTTCTGTGCCCTCGTGACTCTGAGCTGGGCTGCTGGTGTGGCCTGCCCTGGGGTGCTTTATTAGACCTCATTATATCTTGTGGTATTGCCCAGTAGGGGAGTGGTGTCTCATTCGTTAGTCATGAGATAGGTGACTGCCCTGAGCCCTGATTTTTAGACTTTTAAGTATTATTTGGTCTGTTGTATGGATTCTCGCCAGAACAAATTTGACTCCTTCCCAGTGGATTGAAGACTTTTATTTTTTCTTTCTTTCTTTCTTCTTTCTGAGCTGGACAGAGGGTGGTGAGAAGACCTTGTGTCCATCTATTTTATTTATTTTACTGTTTTCCTCCACCCTGGTCATGAGAGGACTGGTGGTGGGGTGAAGGGATTTGTTACTTTATGTGTTAAGTGTGAATTGTTTATTTTGAAACATTCTGCAGTGAGAGTGCTGAACTATTTGTTCTGAAATATTTTGTTTTAATATTTTGCAGTGAGAGTGCTGAAATATACATTTTTTCTTTTTAAAGAGCCCTCCGGTGTTGAGAGAGCTGGGGGTGATTTTATTCTACTGTTTTCCTCTACTCCCTGGTCGTGAGGACTTGGGGGAGGATGTGTTATTGTACATTTGAATTTGAATTGTCTGATTTGATTTTATTTATATGTATTTTACTTTAAGAGTCTTATCGCTGGGACTGACTTGATTTTCTTCAAGGTGGAGTTGGAAGTTATGTTGGTTTAGTTTTGGATTATTTATTTAATTTGATTTATTTTGGGGTTTATTTGTATTTTTTTTTTAGTGTTATTGTGTTGTTTTTAATGGTTTTGTAGTGGCATGTGCCAGCCTACTACCCCACGGTGGTGACTATTCATCCTCCTTTCTTCACGCCTCTGCCCTTTTATCTTCCCTCTCCATTATGATATATTCCAATGTTGCAGAGCATTGGGAATTGCTCGAAGGAGAGGGAGGAGGGTGGGGCTGTGAACCAGGGAGGATGGACGAGGGGGCCTTCGTGGTTGGGGTTGTTAAATCCAGAAGGCACCCTGGGGCAAAATGGAACCCAGACCATCATTCGCCATGTCTGGTTCCCATACCCAAGGCACTAAGAAATCTAGTAGGCAGATGGGCTTGACAGCCTCCGAGGTTTGTTCAACTCAGGCAGTGTTATGCAATGCTAGGTCCATCAGAAACAAGACTAGCATCATAGCCGATCTTGTTAGTTCAGTGGACTTGGCTTGCATCATCGAGACCTGGCTGGATGAAAATCCAGGCCCCACGTTGGAAGCTATGACTCCAGCCAGATATTTGGTGATACACCACCGAGATTGGTCGGCAGGGGTGGGGGTTGCAGTCTGTTTTAAGACAGAATTGGGCCTCACGAGTGTGGTAGTGGGGAGGCTGAGTCCTTTGAGTGCACAGGGTAGCGGGTGTTGGCGTTCGAATCATACTCATCTACCGTCCGCCAGAAGATGGGAAACAGTTCTTACAGGAAGTGGCAGACTTCATCATTGACATAATCGTTTGAGTCACCCAGATTGATGGTTCTGGGTGACTTCAACGCCTGGGTCGACGATAAACTTTCGTGAATTTGGCAATCACTTCCTCCAATTAATGATCTCTTTAGAAACATAGAAACATAGAATTTGATGGCAGATAAGGACCGCTTGGCTCACCTAGTCTTCCTGTTTTCCTACCTAACAGATAAGCTGCAGAACAGCTTACTTCCTCCCACCTCCCACTAGGACTGCCTTATGTCTGTCCCATGCATTCTTGAACTCCCCACTGTTCTTGACTCCACGACCTCCTCAGGGAGGCTGTTCCATGCATCCACAACCCTCTCTAGAAAAAATAATTCCTCACATTACCTCTGAGCCGTCCCTGTCTATCTTCAAATTGTGTCCCCTTGTTCTTGCACATCTCTTTTCTGAAAGATGCTACTCTCTTGGACTTTGTTGATTCCTTGAGGTACTTGAAAGTTTCTATCATGTCCCTCTCTCCCTCCTTTCCTCAAGGGTATACATATTAAGCTCCTTTAGTCTTTCTTCAGATGTCTTCTGGTGCAGACCGGCACCATTTTGTTCCCTTCTCTGGACAGCCTCCACTCTGTCTATGTCTTTGTGGAGATGGGTCTCCAGAACTGCACACAGTACTCCAGATGGGGTCTCACCAGCTGTCTGTACAGAGGATAACAACTTCCTGTTTTCTACTATTGATGCCTCTCCTATGCATCCCAGTATCCCCAGCCTTCCTTACTGCCTTCTCACATTGCTTTGCCCACCTTTAGGTCATCTGATATAATTACTCCCAGTTCCCTTTCCATTTTACTGTTGTCAGTATCTCACCCCCATTGTGTACTCTTGCCCTGGTTTTTTGTTTCCCAGGTGCATTACTATACACTTGTTTGCATTGAATCCTGAGCTGCCATACATTTGACCATTCCTCCAACCTTGCCAAGTCCTTCTCATCCTTTCCAGTCCATCTGGTATATCAACCCTGTTGCAGATCTTTGTGTCATCTGCAAGAGACATACTTTTCCTTCAGTTCCTCTGCAATGTCACTTATAAAGACATTAAAAGGACCGGTCCCATACTGAACCCTGCGGTACCCTCTAGTAACCCTCCTTTCTTCACTGTGGACTCCATTTACTACTACCCTTTGCGTCCTGTTGTCTAGCCAATTATTTATCTAGGCTACCACCTTGGGACCCCTCCAAGGCTGGCTAACTTGTGTGTTGGGCTTTACATAGGTCATTTTACCGCTTCTCATAAATCTGGACCTCTTTGGACTTAGTCTTTCTCCTAGGGATTGATGTTTTCGATTTGGGGTGGAACCAGTGGTTTGGTCAGACCACTATACGTGAGGTTCAATTTTAGTACCCCCTGAGAAGGCCTACCTCTGTAGAGATGGTAAGATACTGCCCTTTACAAGATATTACACTCCAGGGCCTTGTGGCGGTTCTTGACCTCTCGTCCTCAGCGTTGGCGAGCAGTAATCCAGAGACCTTGGTGACAGCCTATAACAAGGCTGTTACATTGGCACTGGATACTATTGCTCCTGTTCATGTCACCCCCTTTCCCTTCATCCCAAAGGTGCCCTGGTTTGATGGGACGTTGAAGAGATGCAGAGACAGGGGCAAGATTGAAACGCTGCTGGCACAGATCCACCCTTGATGCTGACCGCCTTAGATTGATTGATCATTATTTGTCTATCAATCTGCAATCTCCATAAGAAGGCAGAATTCTGTCAGGAGAGTTGCAGTAGCCAAATCGACCGGCTCAGCTTTTCGAACTGTGGACAGGCTGTGCAACCCAGCTTGTCTACAAGTTAAGAGCTTTCTAATAAGAGTGTGAGGAGCTCGCTCAATTCTCTCTAATAAAGTAGCCAACATCAAGGTGGATCTGCATCCAGCGGTTTCTAAGGGGATGCTGTTGAACAACATTAGTTCACGGTACCTCACTTTTCTTGGTGTTCCTTCAGCAGACCTGATTTCGTGGATGTCATGAGGATTATCCATGGTGTGCACCCTACAAGTTGTAGTTTGGATCCTGGACCAACTTTCCTAATATTGGATGGTTGTGACATCATCGGTCCAATCCTTGTGCAAATAGTCTGGTGCTCCTTGAATAGGGGTGAGATTCCTAGCTCCCTCTTATAGAAAGCTACCTTGGACCCTGACTGTTTCACAAATTACAGACCCATCTCAAACCTACCCTTTATTGGGAAGGTGATTGAGAAGGTACTGGTGGTCAATTGGAGAACCATTTAACCATCCATGACATCTACACAAACCCTTCCAATCAGGATTCGTAAAAGACATAGCACGAGACTACGCTGGATTCGGGTGCTTAATAATCTCCTGAGGCGAGAGACCAGAAGAGGCGTTCTATTCTAGTTCTTCTTGATCTCTCATCAGCCTTTTGACACTGTGGATCACGTGGTGTTGTTATGCGCCTGAGGCAGATTTGTGGAATATCGAGAATCGTCCTTCAATAGTTCACCTCATTCCTCACTGGGAGATCACAAAGAGTTGTGTCGGGAGCTTTTTCCTCTGGCCCAACATCTTTGTTATGTGGGGTGCCTCAGGGTTCTGTGCTATTTCCCATGTTATTCGTGTTGTATATACTGCCCTCGGAGACATTATAAGATAGTATAGCTGAGGTTTCATTGCTGTGCAGATGATACCCAGCTATACCTATCTTTGCTCCTGACCAGGATGGAGCTCTTGCGGTGTTTTAACAACTGTCTGAAAGAAATCCAGGTTGGATGGATTCTAGTTGGCTGAAGTTGAACTCCAGAAAGACAGAGGTTTTGGTAGTTGACCGGGCTGTCGGATAGAGGGTCGCCTGTTTGTGCAGCGACAGGAATTTTTCTTGGGGTGTGTCACTTCTGACCTCTGAGCAGATTGCGTAACCTAGGGGTTATCTTGGATGACAGGCTGACACTGCAGTCACAGGTGTCCAGCAGTCATCAAGACTTCCTTTACCACCTTAGGATTATCGCTAGGTGGAAACACTTGTTCCATCTGACCGTTACCTATGTTGGTCCACGCCTCCATGTCCTCACGTTTGGACTACTGCAACTCCCTGTATTTTGGGCTTTCTGGGGTTGAAATCCACCACCTTCAGCTAGTGCAGAACACGGCCAGGGTTTTGACTGGGACCAATAAGTCTCGTCATATTACCCCGGTGTTGCGCCGAACTGCACTGGCTTCCTGTTCAGTGGCAGATCACCTTTAAAGTCTGTTTATTGACTTTTAAAGCCCTACATGACCAGGGTCCAGCCTATCTGAAAGATCTTCTAGTCCTCTACTGCCCTGACCGATCGCTTTGCTCGGCTGACGAAGGGTTGCAAAGAGATTCAAGAGTGAGTCTAAATTCTTCTGGTTGCAGAGCTTTTTCCTATGCTGCTCCACTCTTTGGAACTCCCTACCCGTCGGTTATGGCAGTGCACCTCCATGGAGGAATTTAAGAGGGGTTTAAAACTCCTCTCTATCAAATTGCCTTCTTATAGTATCCTGCATAAGTTGTTGATGAAACTGTGTTTTACCTGTATTTTATACTGAATTATAATGTCTGATTTTTATTATGTGTTTTGTACAGTGCCTTGAAAATTTGAAAAGCGCTTTAAAAATAACATTTATTATCAAGAGGTGAAAGAGATCTACAGACTCGGACAAGTTAATAAGGGAACAAGAAGGGCCAGGAAAAAGTGATTAGACTGAATGCCAGAGGAGAGGGTAAGAGCAGTAGTCAGAATAGCTGCGTGGTCTGATAGCCGGGCATCTAGTGGGCCAAGAAGAGGGTGGACATGGGAAAGCTTGCCTGCGACCCAGTGCCATGACCTCCGACCACATATCATATCCTGGGGAGGTATGGTTGTAACTGTGGGAAACCAAATGCTCAGAGAGATTCAGGACTAGCACAACTTTTGAAGTTTGCTTGGAGGCAAAATGTACAGAGGTATGATGAACAAGGGTGCAGGTTGCTTAGTCACCCAAAGCATAGGTTTGTGCAGGGCCCTGGCTAAGGTGCCCCATCCAGTTGGCCTAGAGCTAGCCAGAAGACCGACTGGGTGTATTCTTTACTATGGAAGTCTAGTTATGAGTTATAAAGTTACAAAGTTACCTGTTGTTCTGTTTTTTCAGGTTGTAGGAGACCACGCTGTACTTTATTTAAGATGGAGGAGGAACACAGAACCATGGCTGAAGGTGCCACAGCCACGTGATAACGTGAGGGGCTGTAGCCCAGTTAAGAGAAAGAGAGCACCAAATGAGCTCCACAAAGCAAAGACAGAGATAGCACTCCTGCAGGAGACACACCTGGATCAAAGGGAAAGTGTGAAGCTCAAGAGGGCATGGGTGGGCCAGGCATATTATGTCCCATACAATGCACATCCATATATCCGTTTCAGCTTATTGACCAGCAAAGGGACCCAGAAGAGATTTCCATTGATCAGGGAGAAACATAGGGAGTTACCATGCACGATCCTCAATATCTATGCACCCAACCAGGATGTAGAAAACAGTGAGTTTCTCAAGGAGTTACTCCTCAGGGTGACACCCACTGGGTGAGCTGTTTGTGTGGGTGGGGACTTTAACACTCTTAATCCCACCCTGGACAGATCAGGCACCACCTGGGGCCCTCCTCCCGGTCACCACAATGTTGAGACAGCTGAGCAAAACCTGGGGTTGGTGGAAGTCTGGTGGTAGAGGCACCAAGGGTCCAGGATTACACCTGCTGGTCAGCACAACACCAGGCCTACTCAAGGCTGGACATAATATGGGTGTTTTGGATTGGCTCCACAGGGTGGAGGAGTCTAAAATACATCCCAGGACTATTTCAGATCATGGGATGGTGTCCATGCATTTATGGCCAAGTGCTAAGGTAAAACTCCTCATGAAGACTGAATGTCTCCCTCCTAAATAGGGAGGAGTATAAGGACCTATTGAAGGACATAGTGCAGAAATACACAGCTAATAATCCCACTCAGGACACCACATCGCTATGTGGTGGGATGGCTTAAGCTAGTAATTATGAGCAAGACCATCTGCTATGCTTCAACCCTTAAGAGGGCAAATCAAAAGAAATCCTGGAGCTTGAGAACAGGCTTTTGACCTAGAAGCTGAACATAAAATTGTTCTAGATGAAAGGGTTAAAGAGAGGCTGGAGGAAACCAGGTTGGGGCTCAACAAACTTCTTGGCGATAAAATCGAGAAGCAGTTGAGATACTCCCACAAGTGGTTCTATGAAGCAGGCAATTGAGCAGGCAGACTTCTAGCCTGGCAGCTTAGGAAAGAAACAACCTCCAGAACAGTTTTGAGACTGAAGTCCAACTCAGGCCCCAATTGACACATTACAGGTCCAGAAGAGATTGCCAAGCAGTTTCAAGGGTTCTATGGGTAACTATATTGCAAAGAACAGATTGGAGAATATCACGAGAAGCTAGTGGCCTTCTTTCAAATGGTTAAGCTCAATAAACTCTTGGAAGACGAAATGGAGATACTAGATATGCCCCATAATGGATTGGGAGGTCTATACCAGCATCAGGGACTTGAAAACAGGGAAGGCCCCAGGTCCCGATGGCCTAGCGGTGGAACTGTATAAGCCCAGGGATCAGAGCTGGCCCCTTCCTGGGGAGAGTATGTCAGGATGTCCAGCAGGAGAGAAGCCCCCGAGCTGGAGGGAAAAACCTAGAGGTCTGCAGCTCATACAGGCCTAGGTTGCTCTTGAACACTGACCAAAAGCTGTATACCATGATCCTGGCATGCAGACTGCAGGGATGTGAGGGAGCCTAGTCCACCTGGATCAGACCAGCTTTATAAATAGAAGGTTAACCCATGACAACATCAGGCATCTACTTAACATGATGGCCTGTCAACAGGCCACTAAAAAACAATATTGGCAGTCTTCATGGATGCAGAGAAGGCCTTTGACCAGGTGGACTGGAGGTTCCTACATAGGACTCTGAGTGAGATGGGGTTGAGCCCCAAATTCAGGGAGGGTGAAGGCCCTATATGCCTCACCACAGACAACAGTTAGGGTCAACAGATACACCACAGAAGATTTCACCTGACCAGGGGTACTAGACAGGGCTGCCCACTCTCCCTTTGCTATTTGCACTCTGTATCAAGCCACTAGCAGTGGCAGCACAAGAGAATATGGCAATACAGGGCATCCAGGCAGGAAACAGGAATCACAAGATATCCTTATGCATAGATGATTCCTCTTCTTCTTAACTTCCCCAGGACGTCGTTTCCAGCACTGACGGGGGAGTTGACGACTATGGTCAGGTGTCAGGCTATAAAATTAACCTTGAGAAATCAGAGGCGATTAAATTTGGGGTACACTGCCTTGAGAAGTGGTGAGGGACTTTCTCTTTAAATGGACTACTGCCAATACAGTACAGGTACTTAGAGGTAAAAATCCCCCAGTTCTCCAATCTCTTCAAGCTCAACCATGGGAAATTGTGTGGTGAGATCCAGGCAGACCTGGCCAGGTGGGATCTGCTTCCTCTCTCTCTCTAGTGGGACAGATCGACAACATTAAGATAAACATCCTCCCCAGTTCCTATTCCTGTTTCAGGCCCTTCTTATTAATGTCCCAGAATATTTCTTTAAAACAGTTAAATTGACCCTCTTAGCATTCATTTTGGCAAAGGGCAGGGCTGGTCAGCCAGAAGCTTCTTTCCCAGCCCTGGGTGTGGGGGACTGGCACTACCTGACCTCAAGCTCTATTACATAGTGGACCAGCTAGTTCCTGTGGTTGCCTGGGTTAAACAGAGGAGATACAGACTCGAGGAAGATGGAGGCCCACAGATGCAGCTGGTCTCCCTTGCCTCATTGCCACATGCTGCACTCATTCCAGAGCCATGGAGGGCCTAAGAAACCCCTGGACCAAGCACACACTCAGGTATTAGTGACAGTCAGAAGGATATCACAGACCCTAGAAGGAATAGGTCCACTGATAGCAATAGTGGAGACCCCACTTCACGCCTCCATTGGACACCTGATATTGGGGCTGGAATGCACAGTCCCTGGTGCGCTTCCAGAATTTGATGCAGGGAGACACCCTAGTCTCATTCTCCGTGCTCTAGGGTAAAAACACCATAAACAGGGTGGACTTTCATAGATATCTGCAAGTCAGGCATTACCTGGTAGCTAACAGTCTGATCCCCAAGATCAAGATGGATCTAACTGGATTGGAGACCTTCCTGTACTGGTTGGTTTGGCTGGCAGTCAGAGGTAAATTATTCTTGGAGGCCTACAGAGTCCTTCAGGGTGATTGGTGTACCTAATCAAGACTTTAGACAGAGCAGGGAGGATGAAGGAGGAAACCCAATCCCAGGGACCAATGAATTCGGCCTGGGAGAGGGGCCTGGAGAACTACAGGGTGGAGGGAGTTCTGTTGGAAAAGCTTCACATGATTCTTCCCCACACCCTCAATAACAAATCTAAGTTGGCGGGGGATGTGGGCAGGTAAGGACCCACTTCCACATTTTCTGGGTATGCCCCAGGGCAGTGGAGTTCTGGACTAAAATCCAGCAGGTTATGAATAGAGTGTGGGAACTCAGGTCCTTGACATTTAATACCATGATGCTAGGATTTGAGGTCCCAACAGTGGAAATGCCAAGCAGCAGAGCCTCTTTTGAATGCTGTGCTTGGCTGCCCAAAAGAGATAACAGAAATTGGTTACAGGCTCTCATCCCTCCCTGGACTCCTGGAAACACAGGGTAGACAAAATTATGTGGATGGAGGAGCGGACAGCAAAACTTAGACTCACTATAGACAAGCATAAGGAGCAATGGAGGAGGTGGGAGATCCTTAGGGCACCGACTAGTGCATTGGGTCAGACCATAAACTGAACCCTGGAGCAGTACCTGGGCAGAAGGCCCAGAGGAACAGAAATCAGGAAAGAGCGAGACAGTGATTCAGATCTTGGCCCCTCCCCACAGCAAAGGTAATGCAGCAAAACAGAACAGGTAATCTCCTCAGCTCCTACAGGTTGACTCCAGTTGAGTCACCAAGCTCAGTTGGAAAGCACCTTTCGTTGCTTTGGTTAAAGATCTGTTATATAGAATAAGAAAAAGAGATGTCACACATGAGCGATAGGCCTGACCTAAATACAGGGAAATAGAAGAAGATCAGTAGAGGCTGTCTTCACACAAGCTAAAGCTTTATATATAAGTTGGAATAGATAGGGGCGCTTGACACTGCCAGGTAATATGGGAATCATGGACAAAAATATAAAAGTACATGCATTGACTCCATGTTTGAAGGTATCAAGTGCTCACATGCACTACCTGTCCTGAATTGTCTGAACCTGAAATTATCTGTAATGTGACTTATGTTTTGGTCATTCAATAAAAATGAGTTTAAAAAAAAAAAAATGCCTATAACCCCATACCCTGTCGTGGTTACTACTTACACAATACAGCCCTGGGTAGTTTCTTTTCTGTATCTTAGGTGAATGAGTTTGCATTTTTGCATTGAAACCCAGCTGCTATACCCTTAACCACTCCATAAGTTTTCCCATATCTCTACTCATGCTTTCCCCCCCTCTGGAGTAGCTACCCTGTTGAAGATTTTGGTGTCATCTGTAAGGAAAGGAAAGGGAAATTGTTTAACCTGAAAAAGGCAATACTAAGTCAAAGCTTGTTTCCAGGTACAACCTGGGAGCACAAGGAAGTTAAGTGACTTGCTCAGAGTCATACAGTATGCTAGTGGGGGCTGTGGGATTCAAACCCAGGTTTGCAGCTCAGTGCCCTAAACAAAGCATACCTTCCCTTTCAGCTTTTCTGTAATATTACCTATGAGGACATTGAAGTACTAAAACCTGAGGTACCCTGCTGGCTACTTTCCCTTATTAGAGTGAGTGCTGTTTATCACCATCCTCTGTTGCTTATGTAATCCCTAGGCAGTGCTATTCTAAGGCTACTACCCCTGCTTGTATGGCAAAACATAGGTTGAGGGCCTGAGTTCTGTGATCATGTGCCTCCACCCAAAGGAATGGTACTGGGGTAGCTTGACTGCTCTGGTATATCCTCTGGGATGCTATAACCACCCACCAACCCTTCTAGTGGCCAAGTAATAACACAATGATACATTCACATTCAGTAGGTAGCAGTAATAATGTGCTCACACCTTTTCACTTACCACCAGGGCTGGATTTTCTGCAGCTGCACTGAGACCCCCTGGAAAATAAGATTAGCAATGCAACAATGCAGCATTACCACTGTAACCCAACTAATAATATGCACACTAACCAGGTTAAACAGGAAGAAAGACAATCAGGTTTATTTAGTGGCAGTGAACAAGGGAGGGCATGAATGTAGCAGAATGATTAGCGATCTGATTTAAATCAGGATTGTCTGGCATGCACTTTAAGTCCCCACTGAACATTCCAACAACCCTGGGTGCCAGTATGTCATGCAGGCTAGCCTGAAGCATTGCCTGGGATGGCCAGCAGCGCAGCTGATATTGGGGCCCTTAATGAAAGAAAAACAGTTAAGCATGCACACAACCCAATAATTTGTAATCCAAGCCCGATGGCTCAGTCCATTGCAAGAACCCAGCTTTGTTTGCAGGGAAGCTACCCTGATTGATACTCATGCTATCAGAACCTGGATGCAGTGCAGGCGAGATGTAAACCTCGTGGTGGTGATCAAGGTGGTCGGGGAAGCTGGGCCGACCGACTCACCTCAGGTGGTCGCTACCTGCTTTCGATGGTGTTGGACAGGGATGAATCCCCAAGCCAGTCTTTCACGAAAGGGTCTCTGATGCAAGAGTAGTAGCCCTAGGCCAAATGGCTGGGCCCAGGTAGGATGAACAGTTCTAAGAAAGTTTGTGATCTTATGCTGGCGAAGCCTCAGCTGGCATAACAGATTCCTCCATGGGAACCAAATCATGACCCATGAAACACATTAGCATATTTATATCATTCACTTCTTTAAACAACAGTTCGGATACCATCCGGTGCAAATTGACAGCTTTACTGCACAAAACCTTCTGATCCGAGGTAACTCTCTCACAAGCTGGGCCTATCACTTCTGGAGCAAGTCTTCAGTCCAAATCACAAGTCACAATGATACTTTTTTCTTCTGCCGCAGTTCAAGGCTGGAAATTGAACAAGGTCCAACTTCTGCAATAGGCAGTTTGGGGCAGGAAGGCCAGCAAAGCCTCTTCCCACTGATTCCCTGTGCTCCTTCAGGGAGCAGCTGCTCAAATGTCGAGCTGTTCACTCTTCAACCTCCAACTATAACTGATCCACTGTCTCTTGGCGCACCAGGCATTTCCTTTGTAATCCAAAAAGTTTGGTTGGCTGAAGGAACTGTCAGTCACTGAGTAAAGGCTCCCTCAGGTCATTTGGGCTCAACACGTAAATCTACAAAACTACATAATTTCCTTCCCACAACACCACTGAGGACAGGATCCATTTTAAGTCCCAGTAGTTCGCTTGGTCCAAATACTGGAAGTTCAGAACCTAACAAGGTGGCTTCCATTCAGAGTTTCGAGCTGTAATAAAAGCAGGTTAGACAAACTTCTCTATCTTTACTATAACAGCAAATAAGCAATAAACAATCACAGTTCCTAAGACAGCTCCCTCTACTTGTTGGAACTGCAGAATAAACACAATAACACGGTCTGGCCAGTCACAAGCCTAATCCACTTGGACCCAGCCCAGACTAATTTCTAAATACAGATTAACTTGGCTTTTAAAGAGACAGGTGTGTAGGCTCACTAGGGCACTCTCACACAAACAGATAAACTACTTAAGACAGGTCACCAGCCTGACAGTGGGCATTGAGGAGCCCAGGAAGACATTATAGTAAACCACAATTTGTAGGGGTTGCACTTATTCTTAAACCAGTTCCTTACCAGTTTACAACCTTTGGTCCTGATCAAAAACTTCCCATTTTCTTACAGGCCTCCTAAGCAATACTGTGTCAAAGGCCTTGCAAAAGTCCAAGTAAGCCATGCCCACTGGCCCACCCTGGTCTTTTTGCTGATCACCCAGTCGAGATAAGGTTCATCTAACATGACCCCCATAAATCCATGCTGCCTCGGGTCATCAGGTTCATCTCACATCCCCCACCCATAAATTCATACCACCTGGAGTCTTGTAACCCAATGTATTCAATATACTCCACTAGTCTTTCTTTTAATAATGTTCCATTGACTTCCCACTACTTATGTCAGAATGACTGGCTTGTAATTGCCAACCTTCCCTTGCTGCCATACTTATAGCATGGGACTACATCTGCCCTCTTCCAGTCCTCCCTACCAGTCGTGTTTCCAGTGAGTTGCTGAATAGGACTGTCATAGTCATAGCCAGCACACTCCATGGCCCTCAGCTCCCTTGAATGTACCCTGTCTGGTCCCATAACTGTATCCACTTTCAGATTTGCAACTCCTCTCAGGACGTTTGCCTCTGTAACTGGACTTGTGCCCATCTCCTCTCTACAGTGTTCCTGCCATTTCTCTCTTTTCCAGCACGCTGTTCCTCAACTGTGAAGATTGAACAGAAGCTTCTGTTCCAGAATGTCTGCTTTGTTTGATTCTCCTGAGCACAATCTCCCGTCAGCCTTCCTATCCTCACAGTCCTTCTCTTGTCCTCCTCTTTTTACAGATGTATCTGAAGGAGGTCCTGTCCAGTTAGCTACCGCTTTGACTATCCTTTCCTTTGTGCCTTTGTGACACTCATCACCCTTCCCTGCTTCCTCTGCTTAACATGATGCCTTTCCGATCCTCTTCTCTCTGCATCTCTTTGTACCACCTGAATGCCACTCCTTTAGCCTTTCTACCTTCAGCCACTTCCCTTCATCTTTTTCCTCTTGCTTTTTCTCACCTCCTTCTCATGAAGTGTGTTGCCTCTCTATTCTATCCCTTAATTAACCCCACTGCTCCTCCACCACACCCTGGCAATCCCACTCCACTAGGTCATCTCTCAGGTACTCACCCATTTTATAAAATTTGCCCTCTTGAAGTCCTGTTGATGGCCCAATTTCTCATTGCCATACCCCCACACACACACCTAAAATGCCAAACTGTGCTGTCTAGGTAGGCTCCATGCTAGGAAGAACAGAAACAACAAATAGGCTGCAGTTTCCAGTATGCAGTTTACTTGTGCTTTTCTGACTCAGACTCCCAGTATGAAACTTTGCTCTAAGACAGCACAAAACAATGTGCATGGGGAAGGGGGCTGATGTACTAGAGTCCCTTCTGACCATTCCTATGTATTTTCATAACTTGTGATCGATGGTTTGCATAATACATACTAACATACTAACATACTAAAATGCCAGCAAATAGGCCTAATGGTCTTTACGTGTCTGCTCGTTTGGTCAGCCCCCACCCTGGGTGCTGACCTTGCTATCCCCTCGCCTTCTCTGGCTTCTCCCTTCCCAGTTCCGGATATTCTTGCTGCATTGGATTTTGCTTCCTGAACCTTCCCTGTACCTGTCCCACCCCCTCTTGAACCCCTCCACTGTCTACCTCCACCAGCCCCCTAGGTAGTGCATTCATGGCTCTACCACCCTCTCAGTAGTAGCACCTCCTCCTTTCTCCCCTGAATCTTCCCCTCCAGCTTCCACCCATGCCCTCTAGTGGCCCCTTCCTCCTTCCTTGAAGCACCCTCACTGTTCCTTCCCTATTTACCCTCTTCATGTACCTGAAAACCTCTATCATGTCCCCCAGTCCTTCTCTCTTCCAAAAGTGTACATATTTAGCTCTTGAGCCTCTCCTCATGGTCCTGTCCCCAAGCCCCAAATCATTTAGTTAACCTCCTCTGGACCTCTCCAGGAGGTTAATGTCCCCTGTTTAAGTGTGGCCTCCAAAACTGCAGCGTACTCCAGGTGCGGCCTCACCAAGCAGTTATACAGAGGGTATCACTTCCTCCTTCTGGAGGTGATCCCCTAGCGATGCATCCCAGCATCCTGTTGGCCTTGGCTGCTGCCCTCCTACAAGTCTCAGAGTTGTTCATCTTGACATCCACCACCACCCCCAGGTCCTCTCAGCCATTGAGACTTGTAGTATTTCCCCAGGGTGTACACTTGGCCTGGTTTCTGGCCCTAGGTGGAGTACTTGCATTTCCTGCATTAAACCTCAGCTTCCACTTTCTAGACCATCTTTCCAGAGCCTCCAGGTCCCCCTGCAGGGCCACCCTCCCTCCTCCCCATCCACCACTGCCCCAGTTTCGAGGTCATCTGCAAAGAGACTCATCTCACTCTGATTCCTGTCCTTATGTCAGATACATAGGTGTTGAATTGAAGGGGCCCAAGGACTGATCCCTGTGGGACCCCACTAATGACCCTCCTTGGGAAGAGATTATCCACCAACTACGACCCTCTGGGTCCGGTTCTGGAGCCAATTGCCTATCCATCGGATCATCTGGTTTCCACCCCATTTCTCCTAGTTTATCCAACAGGCCCACGTGAGGAACAGAGTCAAATGCCTTGCTGAAGTCCAGAAGAGGACATCCACTGGTCTACCCAGGTCAAGGCACTTGTCACCAGTCATAGAACTCACCAGGTTTGTCTGTTTTGATTTCCCGGGATTGAATCCATGCTGTCTATCGTCCAGGCACCTGACTTATCAGGGCCCCCCTAGCCTCTCTTGACAATGCCCTCCATCACCTTGCCCACCACTGATGTCAGGCTGACAGGCCTCAGTTCCCTGCCAGCTCCTTGATCCCCTTGTGGATAGGCACTACATGCGCCACCTTCCAGTCTTGGGGCACCCACCCTGTCCTCAGAGATGGTGAATAGCTCTGCCAGGGTTTTCGCCAGGACATCTGCAAGTTCCTTCAGCACTCTAGGATGTAATTTATCCGGCCCGGTGCTTTCTCCGTCTTAAGGGGCTGAGGGCTTCCTCTCTCTCTGCTGTGATAATAAATAAACATGCAATAAGCTTATGCAATAAACTTTTATATAAGAGGACAATGTATGGTCTTTAGTTAATAACCATGCTGTAAACACTTGAGAGGTTGCCATGACATCAGTGTAAACCTGAAGAGTGGCTTGAGAGGTTTTCAGATGTCATGGCTAGGGATGTAAGGTTGTCATGGATGAGATTTTAATGACTCATTGTTTGTTCTTGAAATCATTAGAAAACAGTAGTAAATGTTGTGGCACTGTCATCATTGCTACATTCTGATAACACTAGTGAAAGTCATGGAAGTCCTGAATAAAGATCAAACATAATGGAATCAATGACGTATGACTGCCATGACAAACTTACATCCCTAGTCATGGCAACCTCAAGAAGTGTTTTCAGCATGGTTATTAACCAAAGATCATACATTATATTTTATAGTTTTTATAGTATATTTTATAGGCTACCAAGATTGTGTAATTATGGATTGAATCACTTTACTTTATTAGATTACTTTACAGAACATTGATTGTTGTGAGCATTCTGCTTTGTTATACCATTGATATGACATTCTCAAGAAGGGTTAACAACAGAGATGTCATAACAATGGCATAACAAGGTTGTAATCTGCTTGATTTCAGTTAATAATGAGGGCTCCCATATATTATAACATTTTCCAATTGCTCTCACTTTCTATGTACAACAATAGATCATAATATTTAAAAATACCTACCTTAGTATGATACGGTACAGAACTGTGGTACAGGATAGGTGTAAATGTTGGATATAATTAAGCTACAGGGAATGAAGAGGAGACCACATAAGGGATTTGACAGGGCCCAGAATGATTAAACCCAGCCTGGTCTAAATAAACCTCTCTAGAACTTCGAAAGGTACACATCTATGATTGAGTTACAAGAGAAATAGTGGTAACATTTTGCCACAGTGTTATTTTACAGAAGATTTGCTATTTTCCCCAAAGGAAATGATTAAATTTTATTGTTGTTGTCTTTTTATATTACTATATTTTTCTACAGGGCTCTGTAGATGGCACACGTCATTCCAGAGGGATATAGGTCTGAGTGATGGAGATAGTCACCAAAATTGGGCAATGAGATACGATAAAGGGGGCTCAATGGGGGAGCTGGAGTGCAGCTTAGACCAGAATGGTGTATAGCTGAAACTGTTGCATTTTGTGGAATTTTCATAAATAGTCCACCAACAAAATCCCCAGGCCATTCATGAGTGGTCATGAACAATCACAAAGATATATGAACAATGATGCATACAGCAACTCTTGAACGGTCCTGAACATTCATGAACAATCTTGAACACACATGAATAATGACGCACATCACCATTCTTGAACAGTCTTGAACATTCATGAACACACACGGACCATGATGCACATAGCCATTCTGAACGATCCTGAACATTCATGAACACACATGAACAATGATGCACACAGCCATTCTTGAACAGTCTTGAACATTCATGAACACACATGAACAATGATGCACAGCCATTCTTGAACAGTCCTGAACATTCATGAACACACATGAACAATGATGCACACAGCCATTCTTGAACAGTCTTGAACATTCATGAACACACATGAACAATGATGCACAGCCATTCTTGAACAGTCTTGAACATTCATGAACACACATGAACAATGATGCACATAGCCATTCTTGAATGATCCTGAACATTTCATTAGCACATGAACAATCTTGAACACACATGAACAATGATGCACATAGCAGTTCTTGAACAGAGCTTTGTACATAAGAACATAAATGAGCAGTCATTCATGAATTTTCATGAACTAAAGATTGTCATTTATTGTTCATGCACAATTCCAGAACATTCGTTAAATCACTTTGATGAGCTTTCATGACCACTTATGATCTGGGCACATGAACACTTCAGGAACAGTTCATGAATGTTCATGAACTTTTCATCAACATCTGATATGGTTGGTCACCTCTAGCCATATCCATTTTTGCTACTGTTGGGAGGATTTTTTCCTGGTTATGTTCTACAATTTGCCATACTCAGCCTGGCATGTGTGGATAACAGTACCCATATTTACTCTTTACCCATTACTTGATGACATTATCTGCTTGACTTAATCTCCCAAGTTTTCCACACTTCCTGGCGGGCAGCAACCACGGGATGTGCCACCATTTTATTGATTCCTCCAGGGCAATTTATTTCTCTTTTCTGTGCTCTACATGGGGCTCTGTTTGAGTATCTGAGGTGGTTCTGACTGGCAATTGTTTAGTGTCATCTGGTGTGGTAATAATTTCATTAGAGGGGTTTAGGTGCTCTCAACAGTGAGCAAGCTACTGTATTGCTCGGTGACTTCTTTTACTTCAAGGATTTCCTCTACTTGCACATCTGGTTCCTCTATACATTCAAATTTCTGCTCAGCATCCTGATTCCAATGTGACGGCATGACTGCTGTCTTTCTTCTTTGTGGCAGGTCAGGTGGTGTTGCCTGAAGACTGACCTCAGTGCAAGCCTCAGGGGAGGAGCCACATCTGCTGATAGAACCATGAAATTGGCCAGGGTCTTCAGGCCTAGTGTATGGCCAAACCACTGTACACTGCACTCAGACTTACCTGTGACCACTGCACACTGTCACGGACTGGCAAACCAATTCCATGCTCACCACAGTGTCAGCCAGGCTGAAAACCCAGACTGCTCGAGACTACACCTACAGTAGCCAACAGTAGACCAGTTAAGCCTTACCCTCTCAATCCTAACAGTTACCACCTGCTCCCTAGGCATGGAAGCTGGCAACCCTCTTCCTCATTGCCGGCTGTTGGCTAAGGTTTGTTCCCCTTCTTTTCTGGCCTTGGTTAAGGCTTCTGTAACTTCTGGCAGTTGTTTGCAGACTAGCAGGGCAGAAGTAAATGCAAGGTTTGGGTACTTGGAACAATGCACTGATTTCCAAGTGGGGAACTACAGTTATTACTTCAGGCCCTAATACAGCATAACTGTAGCATACTTCATGTACTTCGATTGTCCATATCTTACTAGTATCACCAAAGCGAGTATACTGCAGGAGATGAATTGTCTAGCAACCCCAGTGACCTGAAGCCTGATTCTCAAGAATTTTTTTATAAAGTTTTGTCCTCTCTTTGACTACGGAGGACTCTCATTTGCTGATGGTACAACCAATATGCCTGCCCCATGTCAAGTTCAGCAGTTATGTACAACCTTAAGCCCCACCTCAGCCATTTCCTGTCTTTATTCTTTTCTGAGACAAGTTGCAAGGTTTAAATCTAAATTGGTTATTGGTTTAATCTGTATTGCTTAAATAAGAAAGCCACCTATAGGGATAGCTTAGAAGATTGTTATCTCTCCTGATTAGCTACAAGTTCTTTCTTTTATTTATGAAGTTACTATAGAGTGAGGGTAATCTCAGATCACTCACCCATTGGTTTTCGATGCAGTCTCTGTCTGCTCCTCCAGATCCTATTTATGGTCCTTGAACGATTCCTTATTAAAGGATCCCCACTTGTTAGGTCAGTTTAGTTCCTTTATGTCCTATGCAATTTCATCTAATTGGGGTTCTATCAGTGAGGTGGACCAGACATGATACGACGCTTGAAGAATATATGGAGGTGAGTTAATTAGAACTTGCATCAGTTCGTAAAAAGCGACCGCCTTTTATCTAATTGTTTAGAGAGGATTAACGTTTTGAGCTTATGGGAGAAGATCAAGAGATCTCTGGTCATGATCAGAAATTAACTACTCTCAGGGGCCTGGTACACAAGTACTTTACGGAAGGGTTGAGAATCAAGCTTCTAGATTGAAGGCTTTATATATAGGGCAGGGTAGTAAAGCTGGCGAAATTTTGATGTGCAGTTGAAACAACGTCCATCGACTAAGAGTGTAGCGGGTTGAGACACCCTGAGACTAATAATACACGTCTCTGATCCAGAGGGCATATTAGGTATTTTTTTACTTCTATAAAATTTATATTCTAATACACCCCTTTCTTCCGACAGGGACACTAAGATAAGGAGTTTTGGAAGTGTTTCCTTTCCTTCACTCTCGGAAGAGAGCAGTCAGAGACTAGTGGCTCCCTCCCAAAGGAGATTACTCGAAGCTATTGATGCTCTAAAAGTTAGATAAGGCCCTGGGACCGGATGGTTTCTGGCCTTTTCTTTAAGTCGTTCAAAGATCTTTTGGTACCGCTGCTGCAGCAACTCTTTGCCTTTTGGCAGGAACATGGGATAAAGACCCATCTCTTTTCGGCGAGAATTATTTTACTACCCAAACCGGGTAAGTCATTAGATCTGGTTGGCAACTATAGACCAATCTCATTATTGAATATTGATGTTAAAATCTATGCAAGATCTTGGCACGAATTAAATCCTCATGGCTAGACCTAGTGAGTCAGAACAGTTTGGTTTCGTATGAGAAGTAGATGCGTCAAGGGATCACTTTAGAAAACTATTTTATTTAATTTCTGTGTCCCCCTGTCCGGATATGGAAGCATCTCTGGTGTCTTTAGGCAGAGAAAGCTTTTGATAGGGTGAGTGGAATTTCATGTTTCAGGTACTATCCAATTTTGGTTTTCAGAGAAATTTTGGATTATATTCGGGTCCTTTATACATGCCCTTCAGCGAGAGTTCAATGCAACAATTTGATTTCAGCTGTTTTTCCTGCGAGGCACTGCGTCAGAGATGTCCCCTCTCCCCCTACCTGTTTAATTTGTATTTAGAACCCTTAATCAGGGCCATTAATAATGACAAACAAGTTCAAAGGAATTTGCATGGGAAGTTTGAGTATAAGCTATCAGCCTTTGCTGATGATATACTCTACATCTCATAACACTCGGAAATCGCTTCCCGTCTGTTCCAAATTATTTCAGATTTTAGTAAAATCTTGAGTTATAATTTGAAAAAAAGTAAAACTGTGGTTTACGCTTTCCCCCTTCCGCAACAAAGCTGGTGTGCATCTTTGGGCCTACAATGGCAGCCTAAATCCTTGCAATATTTAAATTCAAATTTCAAAGGATTTAACTGATTTGGTAGATTTAAACTTTAAACCTTTATTTAAATCTATTAAGGAGAACCTGGAAAGGTGGTCTAAGCTTCTGTTATCCTTTTGGGGAGAATTAATACAATCAAGATGATGATCTTGCAAAAATTTTTACCCCCTTTATAATCTCAATTTATACCTTCCCAGGTCCTTCTTTAATCCGTTTACAAATATTGCACTGATTTTTTATGGAAGGAAACCCCTCATAGGAGCCTATAAACTTACCGCTCAAAGGTCGGTAGGGGCCTACAACTCCTGGATTTTATCATTTACTATCTGGCTAGCCATGTTACTTGGGCGGCCCTATGGCTGGCAGGTGAGAATAGCAGGAGGGGCTCAAGCTCGATTGGTCGTTAGCGCATAGTGCTAATTTAGACCTTGAGCTTGTCTATATATTCCATGGTCAAGGTTCACCAAAGTGAAGACTCTCCGGTGGGTTGGGACATAAAGCCCTTCACCAGTTCTACTCGTTTTGAATATCCCATCGCAAAGTTTAATGCAGCCCCTTTAAAGAATCCTAACCTTTTGGTGGGTAATCAGTCGATAAAGAGATGCGTAGGCAACCTCCCTTCAAACCCAAGATAGCTGATTTTTATTTCAAAGGCTCAGTTATTTCGGCCTCTGTGTTGGTAGGAGGAAGCTTAAGGTGGAACCAACGATCGATTATGGTTGTACCAGATCCATAGATGTATCAGTTCTCTCAGGGGCAGCAAGAGGATCAGACAGAAGCTGGGGGGCTCCCTAAGGAAAATGAGAGATTTGGCGTTATCTGGTAAATCAGTCTCTAAAATATATAAAACAATTATAGACAAAAGGGATATCAACATCTCCCCAATACCCTACTATTGGGAGGAGACCTATCGCTCGGTTGGACTGAGGAAGTCTGGCATAAGATTTGGTCGGACTTATCGTATATGTCAAACAAGACAGATTAAGGGTCTTCAATTTAATCTTCTGCATAATCTTTATCTCTCTCAGCTAAACTCTCGAATATATAGCCTCAGCTCCCAGAGTGTAAGATGTGTGGCTGGCCTGTTGGTACCACCTATCACAAATTATGGGAATGCCTAAGGCAGTTAAATTCTAGGAGCTAGTGAAGCTATGGATAGGCCCCTATGCTAACATTTCCAGTTATTTTAATGCTGATGTATGTATTTTTGGTATGTTTTCTCACATTCCCTCGGTAGCTCAAGTACCAAAGTGGCCCTGGTGACTCTGGTGACGACTTCTCCTCCTCCGTTACTGGCATAGCGACCATCTCCCCTATAAAGAATAATGGGATGAGTTTCTAGGTGCCTTAAGCGGAGAGGACTGTGTAATTTTTAATTCAAATAAAAAATTTAACAAATACTGGGAGTAATTTTTGAGGTGTTTGAAGGTTAAATATGGTTGATTAGAGGGTAGGATCCCCCCTCTTTTGGGTACATAATTTATCCGACATCTGTAATAAATTTTCCTCTCTCCTTTATCTATATATGGAACAATTTTGATAAGACGGTATTCTCTCTCTCTCCCTCTCATGAGACACTCAGGTTGAATGATTTTTCTCGATCTACTTAATCTAGAACTGCTTTGGTATCTATTGTTCAGGTTGCTAATGTACTCTGGTTTATACTATCTGGTTTTCCTTTTCTTTTCTCTTGTTCTATAAGGAATGCTGCCCGGGTTGGGGATGGAGGGTGGATTGGGTTGGGAGGTTCGGAGGTACCCCTTTGGATGTGTTGCGACTTATGATAATTTACAATATGGAAACTTATAAAGGGTTACTGCCCTTTGGGTGGGGTTATGTATTATTGTTTGTTTGATAAAATAGAGATTATTTGCAAAAAGAAGATTGTTATATCAAACAGTTGTTAACTGCAACCTGCTAGAATGAATAATAAAACTGGGAACAGTCCCTTCTTGATGGGCTGTTGGTTAGTTATGAGGATAAAATACAATTGCTGGGACAATTATAAGATTCATTCAGTGACCATCTGACTGTATTTGTTTATGGTATATGAGAAAGTCCGTAACATTTGCCATGAAAATCTTGTTCTGTAAGTGCTCAGAATTTGTGTTGACCACCTTCTTAAATGATTCAGCTCAAATCAACATGTCCTTTGAACTCCATACAGGGCATCATTTAGAGTCGCCAGAGTGGCATTCGTGACCCCTATGAAAATATGCAACCCTATGACAGGGCTTGCGACCCTGCCTGCCCTGGGGCTCCCTATGGGACCGGATGCACTTTGCTGGCTGCTGCTTGCCTGCTTGGTGGCATTGTACCCCCCCCTTGGCCATCATGTGTGCTGCTGCACAGTGTGTGAGAGGACGAGAGCCAGTTTCTTTCAGCCAGGGGCTCAGGGGCCTGACAGTCTGCTGTGCTGCAAAATTAGCACAGGCACAGACTGTTGATGCAACCAGGGATGGAAGATGGCGCGAGCTGACACCGACTGTCTTGCAGGTTAGCTTACCCCCAACCCCGAAATGACTGGTTGGAACACTTGGGGTAACCCAGGGCAAGGCATTGAAGGCAAGTGCGGCAGTGCCACTTTTGCACTTGCTGGGGCTGGTGCTGCGTTGGCTACCTGGCCGAGGCTGGGAGGGACTGGCTTAACAGCGCCTTAGGTCTTGAATCTGCGATATCTTGGCGTGTGTGGGGGAATCGGCGGGATTTGAATGCGGGTCTCTGGGTGCATCCTCATGGTGCAGCAGGCAGCTGAGAGAGTTGAGACAGTCGTCTGAGTCGGGCAGCAGCCAGCCGGGCACTGGGGCAGAGTGGCAGACACACAAGGGCTAGCAAGGCAAAGATTTTTAAAGCATCAAGCTGTCCGAGAGCTGGAGCAGCTGATTGATCCAGGCGGGTGGCTGCGGGCGACTCGGGCAATCAATCGCATCTCCATCAGGCATCCGCACGGTGGGTGCGGTGCACCACAACAGGGCAGCACAGAAAAGCAATCATTGGCAGGCCAGAGTAGGCAGCGGGGCAGGCAGAGAAGAGAACACAAACAACTGCAGTAAGTAGTGCAACTGTGCAAGTCGGGACGAGGGGGCCGTGGTACTCCTGTTGTTGCTGGCAAAGTCGGCGGTGACAAGAAGACAAAAACAACTGCAGTAAGTGCAAGTCGATGCGGGGACAGTGGTACTCCTGTTGTTGCCAGCAAGAGTCGGCAGTGAGTGCAGTCAGCAGTGTGTGTGTTTTGTCTACCAGGGGCGAGGAGGCGAACTACTGAACATTAAAAATGGGTAAAAGTGGCGATTTTATCTATGAAGATGGTGCACATAAGCTGTTGTGTTTCTTTCTGGCACTTACCTGTTGTTTTAGTAGTTTACCTGCACTGACCTGGTAAGCTACAGCAGTTCTGAAGATGAAAATACGTTAAAGGGATAAAGTGCAGATAACATTTGATGGTTCAAATATTTTGCCTTTTTCTCCAGGGCAGTGCATAGTTGAATTGTTTATTGGGAAAGCGGGAGAGTCTAAACCTGGAGACCGAGCAATCAGAGGAGCATGCATTTGTCCAGGTCAGGACAGGACTGGGTTGGGCAGGGGAGTCAGTCGGCCAGTCGGGAGACCACCAGGCACTCCTGGTCAGCTGTGTGTTTGTTTACAGTCTACAGAAGAGCCTGTAGATAGTTTATTGGTCGGGGCTGCTGCACTTGTCTTTAGTTAAGTCACATACTGCTGCTTCTTCCAGGGTCTGTGTCTGACTGTAGTGGTCTGGGGAGCTCAGCCCTCCGAGAATGTGTACTAGATACTGGGTGCCCATCTGGGAAATCAATAAGGAGGGCCCAGGTTGACACACTCATGTCATCACTACAACTACACTTCTAATTTCATCTCGATGCTTAAGCTGTCCAGTGCTGCAGGGGTGACTCTGGGGAGAGAGAATAGAGCAAGTGGTGGGGCCAGGCAGGCGATGGTTGCAGCACTCTGTTTGCAAGTGTTGCCGCCAGAGTGGAGGACGGGGTTGCCATTGGTCGGAGTGGGGAAGGACTAAGGAGGAGGGAGGTTGGTTAGCAGCCAAGGTAGGCTGAGTTGAGCCTGGAGGCCTACTACAATAGATGCCATTAATTTTGCACACACAGTCAGCTAGCTGGGAGGAAGTTGAATTATTAGGCATCAAGCACTATACTGATGATTCCATAATTAGATGAAAACTAGCTATTTAATTTGAATCAACATCTGTAATGACCCATTTCAGATTTATATTCAGACTTTACCATCAATTCGTACCCATTTTAAATTACTTGGTAACTAGCTCTATGTCACATTGACAAATACCACCCTCTCTGGCTCCTTACACATTGGCCCCACCACACCATGGCCCACCCACATCATGCCCACCCCACCTTGCTACCCCTATGATTTTGCTGAAATGACGCCCCTGACTCCATACCCAATGAAAATGCTCTGTCCTATTTTCCCATAGAATTCTTGAAACAGCCTGGCAACTTAGAGGCAAACACTAGGCAGAAGCACTCTAGGGGTCAAACATCATGATGTCACCAGTGTCATGACATCAGACCATGTCCCCTAGGAACAAGAGCCATAAGAACTGCAAATTCAGTGAGTCCTGCCATGCTACTAAGGGTGCAGCAATATGCAGACATTGCTCTGTCAGTAGGTAGCACAAGGATGGTGAGATAGACAGACCTTGTGTCATTACAAAATACAGGTAGAAATAGCCAGTTTAAGCAATAAGGCAGCACCAGGACAGAGCAAGAGGGTTACAAAAACACAGTCATGTCAGGTTTAAACAGAATGTAAATGGTGTCAGTATAACCTACTTCAACAAGCAAGGTTGTTTGTATAGCTTTGAAACTCAGTTATAGTACATCTGAGAGAGGCCCAGAATAATAACATGTACTCCCTGGAAGACAGGAGAGAGAGAGGACATGATTGGGACCTTCAAGTACTTGAAAGGGATGAATAAGGTGGATAAGGAGAGACTCTTAAACTGAGTGGCAACCATAACACAAGGGCACAGTCTTAAGCTGGAGGGTGGGAGGTTTAGGAGGAGATCAGGAAGCACTTCTTTACAGAGAGGGTGGTGGACACTGGAATGCACTGCCAGAAGAGGTGATCTCTTGAAGACAATGGGAAGCTTTAAGAGAGGCTGGGATAGGGAAGGTAAGGGATCATGGTTTGGGAGGATGGGAGGTGTGGAGAGGAGGCAGGGACAGTAACTCAAACTGTGTGCCCTGCAATTCCAGCAGACCAGATAGACCAAATGGCCTTCTTCTGCTGGCATCTTCGTATGTTCATATAAATTGAAACTGAATGTATTGGATGAGCTGGCACCACATCTGGCGAGGCTGTTTAACTTGTCCTTGGTCACGGGGTGGTGCCAATGGACTGGAAGAGGCAGAGATGGTCGCACTACATAAGGGAGGGGGCGGAAGGACGAGGTCAAAACTACCATCCCATTAGTCTTACTCCGGTGGTGGGGAAGGTAATGGAAACACTACTTAAGAACAGGTTGATAGAATACTTGGAGATGAATGGCATGCAGGATGACAGGCAGCATGGCTTCACCAAGGGAAGGTCCTGTCAGACTAACCTGATAGTTTTTGATGGGGTGACACAGATAGTGGACCAGGGAGGAGAGGTGGACATGGCCTCTCTGGTTTCAATAAAGCCTTTGACACCATTCCGCATGGTGGAATGGTGCATACAGACGACACAAAGGGTGGACCTCAGGATCACCAGGTGGGTGGAAAACTGGTTGAAGGGAAGGAGTCAGACAGTGGGGTAAATGGGACACATTCCAGGAACGGGCGGTGACCAGTGGGGTGCCACAGGGGTCAGTGCTAGGACCAATACTTTTAACATCTATGTTAATGACCTAGCGGGGTCTGGAGGATGGGTGTGCCTGTTGCTAGATGATACAAAGGTCTGCAATAGGGTGGATTCACCTAGTGGGGTGCAAGCCATGAGGCGGACCTGCAGAGGATGGAGAGGTGGTATGACACCTGGAATTGAAGTTTAATGCACAAAAGTACTTGCTGATGCACCTGGGGAGGAGGAATAGGAGGGAAACTTACTCCTTGGGGAGGATTAAGGAGAAGGAAATGGAAAGGGACCTGGGATTATGGTATCATGTGACCTCAAGGTGGGCAGCCAGTGTAGCAGGGGTGGGAAAGGCAAATGGAATGTTGGCCTGCATTGCAGGGTTTTAATAGCAGGAAGAGGGAGGTGCTAATGCCGTTATACAGAACCATGGTTAGGCAGCATCTGGATTATGGGGTGCAGTTCTGGAGGCCTCACCTAGAAGAGATGTTGAGCTGATGGAGAGGGTGCAGAAGGGCAACCAAAATGGTACGAGGATGCAGGATGTACCCAATGAGAGAAGATTGAGAGGGCTGAATTTGTACCCTCTGGAGACTAGGAGGAGGGGACATGATTGAGACCTTTAAGTATCTGAAGGAATAAATAAGGTGGAGGGTGATAAGCTTGTTCAAATTGAAGAAGGATCGAACACGAGGGACATAGCCTCAAACTGGAAGGTGGGCAATACAGATGTAATGTCAGGGCAGTTTTTCATGGAGAGGTGGTGGAGGCCTGAAAAGGATGCGGAGGAGGTAGTGGCAGCTGAAACAGTGGAGGATTCAAGAGGGCTTGGGATAGATTTAAGAGGTTGGGGAAAGAGGGTGGAAGAACATGGGGAGGTAGGGTGTTGGGCAGACTAGATGGGCTATAGGGCCTTTTCTGTGCCATCACATTTCTGTGTATTCTGTGTGTGTGTATATATCTATATTTTTTAATACTAACCAGAGGCATGTGAGAGTCAGTTAACAAGGTGGGGGCCAAATCCTCCACAAAGCTGGGGATCTGGGGCATGCCCTCAGTAAATGTTGTAAAACATCACTGTAAATGGTGCATTTCCTGCATTTTAAAGCTAAGTAAGATATGTTGCTCATGCTGTGGACCAATGGGCATACAGCCCTACCGGCCAGTGTCAGTTGGCAGGCGGCGGGGCGGCAGGCGGGTGGGGAGCAGGCGGTGGGGATCAGTGGGCAGGTGGGAGGAGTCAACTGGACCACCAGGATAATAGGTTTCTTCAATTTTTAATTCAGCCTGTGATCAGGCGGGAGGCGGTCCACTGGACCACCAGGGATAGAGATTAGATTATTCTTTTTTTACTTAGCCCGTGATTGGGGCAGGGCCACGGACACCAGAGATATAGGATTATTCTTTTGTACTTAGCCACAGTGGGCGAGCAGCGTCCACTGGACCACCAGGAAGTTATGATTATTCTTTTGTACTGCAGCCAGCGATCGGGCTGTGGGGCACGTGCCGCGCTGCAGGGGCGTTGGTCCCTGACAGCTGCTGCCTGGCAGGACATCAGGCGCAGTCATTGTGGATCGGTGCACCTGCATGCAAATGGAGCCTAATGACATGCAAATGGCCCCATGTGCGCCTTTGCATACATTATGGCCCCATTTGCATGTCAACTTTCGAATATCGCGGTTGCTGCATGCGCAATGGAACTTGTGCTAGCGCATCCCCATGCTCCACTCTGGCCACTGGCGCTGACACAGTGCCACTGCTCCCATGCGCACTGCAGGTGGTCATGGGTGCAATATTCAATGCTGCTGAGCCATGGCGCAGCTCCGTTGATGTCGCCCATTCACACCCTCGCAACCAGTGAAGCTGTGCCCAGGCTTGCACCATAGCCTGGCGCAGTTTGAATATCTGGGCCAGTATGTACAATAATATACATTACCAGTAATAACAATACAGTATGTACAATAATATACATTACCAGTAATAACAATACAACAATACACAGTATGTACAACAATATACATTACCAGTAATAACAACACAACAATACACAGTATGTACAATAATATACATTACCGGTAATAACAACACAACAATACACAGTATGTACAATAATACACATTACCAGTAATAACAATACAACAATACACAGTATATACAATAATACACATTACCAGTAATAACAATACAACAATACAGTATATACAATAATATACATTACCAGTAATAACAATACAACAATACACCAAGTAATGTACCAATAATATACATTACAGTAATAACAATACAGTATGTACAATAATATACATTACCAGTAACATGCACAGTAATAACAATAATATACATTACCCAAGCAAATAATAAAGCAGGTTAAAACCTCAGAAGTGCAAAGTACTAGGCACACACAAAGGCGGTAATGTCACAAAACAGGAAAGGGTGGGAGAAAAGGCACTGCGGATGACCGGGTCGATATTCAATGCTACTTGAGCCATGGCACAGCTCCTGTTGAATACGCCCAGTCCATGCCCCTCATGTGAGTGTAGCTGCGCCCAGGCTTCAACACGCCACAGCCTGGGTGCAGTTTGAATATCTGGTCCAGTATGCACAATAATATACATTACCAGTAATAACAATATACAGTATGACAATATTATACATTACCAGTAATAACAATACAATACACAGAATGTACATATACATTACCAGTAATAACAACACAACAATACACAGTATGTACAATAATATACATTACCAGTAATAACACAACAATACAGTATGTACAATAATATACATTACCAGTAATAACAATACAACAATACACAGTATGTACAATAATACACATTACCAGTAATAACAATACAACAATACACAGTTTGTACAATAATATACATTACCCAGGCAAATAATAAAGCAGGTTAAACATCAGAAGTGCAAAGTACTAGGCACACACAAGACGGTAATGTCACAAAACAGGAAAGGGTAGGAGAAAGATATGAGAGGAGGGTGAAGAGAGAGGCTGGGGAGTGAAAAGGTAAACTAGTGGTAGAAGTAAAAGAGAGTAGAAGAGAACAGATTATTTATTTTATTTATTTATTAAGTTTTGTTAACCGGTAGGTGCACTAGCCATAAAATGACTATTTTCAGGCACGCACCGGAGAGTACAACAAAAGAGAACAGTTGAACAGCAGCTACATGGGTACAATAATACAAATAAAGGAACAGTACAGCAGTGCTACAAAAATACAATGGGTAAAACAACAAAAATAATGGCAAGCATTATACAGATAATGACAGTAAGATATATAATAAGTGCAGAAACCGGACTCAACCTGTGGAGTGAAAGGTTAATAAGATAGTAAGGTTATATAGAGAATGTGAGGAATGTTCAAACATAACAAGAAAGACTGACAGAAGGAAGGTCAGGAGTGGTAATTGGCAAAACAACAGTGGATGGACAGCACCAAGGTTCGAGAAGGAAGAGAGCTAGTAGTCAAGAAGTTATTTACAAAGAGAAGAAAAATATGGGGAGGGAAGAGGAGACAGTCTTGGAGCTGGATTAGAGCAGGATTATAGTGGGTAGGGTCGTGGAATAGAGTGCAAGAGGATTAGGAAGGGGTAGAAAGAGTGGTTACTGGTGGTGGTACTGAGTGAGAAAACAGTAAGGGAGTGAGAGGAAGTGTGAAAGGAAAGAGGAAGAGGAAAGGGTGACAAAGTTGGCACCAGTTCAAAACCTCCAGCCTGCAAGTGACCATAACCCTACAGAGCTCAGAGGAATGTTTGTAAAAGACAACAAGCATGCAAAAAGCTCATACTGTAAGGAATTGCTTACAAACTCTTATGGTGACTCCAGAAAATTCTGGGCCCATGTCAAGTCATTCCTGGGTTCACACCAGCTCTCATCACCTAGTGACATGATTCTTGAGGCGTAAGTGTAAGGATCCTGAGACCACCAAAACTTCTTAAGTCGCAAATTCTCTGACCTTACAGCACTTACCTCCACCTTCCCGGTATTGCAATTTCCTAATATTCTTCCTGCTAGATCAGTCCCCTTTTTCTATTTCAGGTCAATTACATGAAAAGAAGTCCTTATCCTCCTAAAGAAAGTCTCGAGACAACAGCTACTGGCTCAGATACCCTGGAACCAAGCTGTTAAACTGGCTGCCTTTTATAGCTGCTCCTAGCTAAGATCTTCACTCTCTCCTAGCCAAAGCCAAGTTTCTGACATCTGAAGTCACAGGGTTACCCTGTTCTTAAAAAGGTGATCCCAAAGACCCCGATAACTACAGACCCATTGCCATCCTGTCTGTCCTCAGTAAGATCCTCAAAAGCTTGTTGCAATCCAAACTATTGAATTCCTACAGAAATATGACTTTCTAACTACTGCACAGCACGAATTCCATAAGGGTCACAGTACAACTACTGCTCTCCTCAAACTCATGTCTGACACCCCTATCTGCTATGGATGCTGGCCATCTCACAGGGCAATTTTCATTAACACGACAAAGGCCTTGACTTGGTTGACCACCCTATCCTCCTGTCTACCCTGCATTCACTGAGCTTTGCACCTAATGTTGTAAATTGGTTTGATAGCTATCTATCAAACAGGACTCAAATGGTCAAATACAATTCCACCTTCTCATGCAAGACAGGACTAAATATTGAGTGCCCCAAGGGTCCATCTCGGCCCTCCTTTTCTCCATTTTTATAAATGACATCACATCTACCCTATCTGAGACTTCCTCCCTCTCTGTGCTGATGACATAGTACTTTACACCAGTGCCAAAACATAAATGACATAAATCAACGCTCTCGGCTGACTTTCAAATCACACAATCATGGCTGGTAAACCACAAGCTGGTATTAAATGATTCTCAAGACCAAGATTATGCTTTTGGTACAAACTCGAAAATCAAGCTCCCCAAAGCATCTCAAAGTCTCAGCCTTGGATGGCTCCACTATTGATCTGTTACTTTTAAATACCTTGGTGTTACCCTCGACCAATCACTAAGCTTTGATCTCCATATACAAAATGCATGCAAGACTGTGAACGCAAAGCTGGGCATTGCCTCACTGCACTAGTTATGTGCTAACCCCTACCGCCAGGGCTAGCAATAGCTCGAGGTATTCTACTCCCTCACTTACCTATGGTGTTGCCACCTATACTGCTGCACCAAAGTCTAGTCTACACAAGTGGGACATCGCCTACAATAGCATTTGTCGCTATGCTTCCTCTGCCCACCAACTTAAACACCACTGTCTCCTCTACTAGGACCTGAGTTGGCTACCTCCAAAAGAGACTAGACTCTACTCTCTTGGCTCTGTCATAAATAGGATCATACTGTATGTTCACAAACTCCTACATCTCTTTGCAGAGTACTTTTCAGACAGCCCTCTCACTAATGGATTGCACTCTGTGGACAAGTCCCTTGTCTGTATCCCTAGGTACAGTTCCTCCAAGGAGCAAGTGCCTTTGCCGTTCTAGCGCCCCTATACTGGAACCCCATCCCCTAGCTGTGCGCCTTGCTCCCTCTCACAATGCCTTGAAGTCTGAGCTTCACAAGTATTTAATCTCAACAAATAACTGCTCCTGTTTCAAACCCCATAGCCCCTCCCTCAACACCAGCACTGACCTGCACTTACACTCAGCTCTCTTTTCTTAACCCCATTTTCTCTCTTTCAATCTCTCACACTCTACACTGTATAACCGCATTCCAGCTTGCCTCTTTCCTTCCAGCATCTCTATTGTTTATCAATTGATGTAAACCTATTATTAAGGTGTACTGCTGAAATGTTTGATGTATTTACCTATCTCTCAGACCTACTTTGTTTTACTGTTGATATTGTTCTCCACAAATATATTTCTGTAAATTGTCATGTTTTGTTGTTGTATTGTACTGTATCCTCCTGGGTCGTGCCTGAAAATAGTCATGGTTATGGCTAGTGCACCTACCTATAAACAAAAACTAAATAAATAAATGAGGTGGGGTGGTGAGAAGTATAGAGGTAAGTAGATAAGGAGAAGTATAGGGCAATAAGGCTAACGGCATTTACAAGAAGGGGCAGTGTGGCCTTGGTGATAAGGATGCTACTGTTTTCTGCAAGAATGTTTTAAAATGTAACTGTTTATGAAATTGCATTCTTAGTTTCTTTTGTAAAGTGGATTGTTTCTCACTCTCCATTTCTCTCACACTCTTTGTGAAACGGATCCCCAGCTCACACTTAGCCCTTTGTTAATTACCCCTCTTTAACCCCAAGGAATATTTGTCAGCCCACTGTCTGCCAGCCATCACCATACCCCAGTCACAAGAAGTGGACAAGCAAGGCAGGTTAGGCAAAGGATTGTTATCATACATGCTACCGCTCTGATCTGTGCACAGGCAAAAAGGGAAAGAGCAGCAGTACACTACAGCAGCAGCTGGCAATGAAAACATAGGGCCAATTAAAACATAACAAGTTGTACCCACATAAAAACACAAAGTCTGAGTGGACTGGGTCCCTCAATTTCATTGCTTGCTAGTCTGAGTCAAAAGGTTTTCGTGGCTAAACTAAACACAACAGGGACACTGAATAAAACAGCATGCATGCAGCACAACCTGCCCATGCCATCTAATTGTACGGTGAGTTACAGAAAGTGTCTGACACTGGCATGAAGGTCAGTCCAGTTAGTGGCATGGATGGAGTGCCCTGTGTTAAGAGGATGATCAAATTATTGTGGCTTTTGCAACTGCCAGTGCCACCAGACCTACTCTGTAGAGAACTGCCCTGTTCACCCATGATGATCATCGGAACACTCCCGGACCTGATCCTCACGGTGAGTGTGTGTGTGTGTGTGTGTCCATGTGCACATGTGTGTGTGCATGTGTGTGGGTGTTACTGACCAGCAATATCTCTGTGAGTGGCAAGTTGGATCACCCAACCTGACCCACTGCACAAGGCACACTGACACACAGAATGCCCTCCTGCTCCCATCCAAATCCCAGTCCTGGCCAAGTCCAGCCAACTCTCAAATAAAAAAAAAGCAATACTTATTAAAATTTGATTGGAGTAGCCAGCCCGGTGGTGCTGAGGCTAAGGGCTGGACTCCGCACCTCATGCTACGCTGGTGACCCAGGTTCTGGAGTGAGCCTGGGTTGTTGGGGTCAGCCGGGAGGGAGTAGGACTGAGCAGCCACAGGCAGCTCTCCCCTCCCGTGGAGGGACCTTGTCACCTCGCGAGCTACAACCCCAGGTGGAGGCCTGAGGAGTGATACAGGCGGGTGGGCAGCATCAATAAGGGATGGTACTGTGGAACCACAGCTTGCATATACCTCCACATGTGTCTGCATGGCCGTGGCATGGGTGAGAGAAAAACAGAGCTGTCAGGCTCCATGAAGGTGCTGGCAGCATTCCTGGTGATGGGGTCGCTGGCTGGGGCCGGACGTGACCCCCTCCCAGGGAGGGGCTGGAGCCAGAGCCACCTGCCAGCCAGCTCCAAAATGGATATAAAATGTTGATTAACAAAAAAAAAAAGTGGTTGGAGGATGACTTTTAATGGGGGCATGGCCAGGATCAGCCCCAACACACGTCTATGACACAAAGCTGAGGTAATGATATGTGTGAAATGTTGCCAGAGGAAGAAGGGCTGACCCAGTGTTTTGCTATGTCCGAGGACAATGATCCCAAAATTCAGTGGTCTTGATTTTCAAAGAGCCCTTAGAGCAATGCAAGTTTCATGGCTTCAGAGCTGTGGCAAACTCCACATGTGCCAGTGACCCTGTGCCCAATTTTAGAAAATTAGGGTCCTGGCACCAAACTCCCTGGGTTTGCTGCAACCCAACAGCTGTGCCAAACAGTTGATGCACCTGTGGGAATTGCGCGATCTGACTCACCCAGTGCAACACATGAGGGGCTGGGATGGTTTGGGAGGAAACTGCTGCCAGGAGGGGCTCAGGGGCAGAAGGGGTATGGAGGTGCCCTGGGGCATTGAGAGACAGTGAGCATGCGATGGAGTGATGTGGCACCTGGCTGGGGTGCCATTTCAATAGCCATAAAGCTGATGGGATGGGACTGTTGGGGGTCCAGGGACAGACAGTGCCATGGACCCAGGTAGTCACAGCCCTGGCAGCAGCCCAATAACAATTGTTGTTAAATTTGCCAATGGCTTTAGTGTATGAGGAGATTTAACAGGTTTTCATGCTGACGAGGCATCAGTAGTTGGAAGTAGACTGTATTTTCCATGGCCATATTATTTAGTGGAGGAAGAGTAGAAGAATATATGTAATTACATCATGCATGGCAGTTCAGTACAACAATAGTGGTAAACAATCAGGAGTCAACATTTTAACCCCCTGGACCCCAGTGGTCCCATCTCATCTTCCTTATGGCTATTGAAACAGCAGCCCTGCTGAGTGCCACAGCATTCCCTCACATGCTCACTGTCTCCCGGCCCCTATGGCACCCCTCTTCCTTCTGCCCCCGGCAGCCCCTTCAGACCCTTTTTCCATCTCCACAGTGTGTGGCACACCTCCTGACTGGTCCAAGTAGAGCCCTTGCTGCATCCTGCGGGGCTTGCAAAATCCACAAAAGAGGATGTTGCAGCCCCGCCATGGTGCAAGCCCCCTCGCGACAAAGCACACCCCACTTTTTGGCGTAAGGCTGGTGCAGTGCCACTTTGGCACAGCAACTCCTTTCACGCAGACCGTGATTTGAGAATTGGAATGCCACATTTTTTGATGCAAGTTGCTGCTTGCATCATTTATGTTTGATGCAGGCGCTCCGTCATTCCTCGGGCTTTGAAAATAGAGCACAATGACTGCAGGAAAGCTTGTCAGTTTATTCATATACAGGAACTTGAAACAAGGTTTATGAACCCAGAAATGGTTGGGTAAAAGCATAGCTTGTGGGACTTTGAATCTGAGAGCAGACAAGCCTATGGGGCTGGATGGGGTACATCCAAGGGTACTGAAGGAGCTCAGTAAGGTACTGGCTACACCTCTGACAGTCCTATTCAATAATATACAAGGGTGGTCCCAGAGAACTGGAGAATGGCAGATATAGTCCCTCCATAAAAGCGGCAGTGGGAAGAGTCTGTCAATACCGCTGGTATTTGGAGCTAATTGCTGATTTCATCTTAAAGCCAGATATACCAAGCAGCTAATATAGATCAGACTTGTTTAATATGGTGGTATTGAGCTAATTGTGCTTGTTACTGAAGGCATTAGGTTAGCTGGGTCCTAGTGTGACCTCATTTTGGAATAGCCCTGTTTGCTTAGAGTGGAGCTCCTTTGTGTAAGTCACAACATATTCTGCCGCTGCATAGTAATGAGAGGCTTTGTTTTCTCCACAACATAGGCAGCCCCATAAGCTAGGCACTCAGGACAATCTAAGCAACTGAAGTAACAAGCTGCTCACCTGAGTAGCTGGGAAGCAAATCTCAGCCTGATAACTTTCGAGAGTGAAGACCTCTTCTCTTAGTCTGGGCGCCTGCAGAGGGTGCCTGAGCCCATTTGCGCTCACACGCCTGCCCTACCTAATTCCAACCATTCTCCCACCCAGGGACGGCTGTCACCTCTATGATCCACCCTGTGGACATCACATCCGCGATATCACGCCCTGTTGCCCAGAACCTATCTCCCACTTTCCCATTTGCAGGTTATACCTGCTGGCCACTAGAGCAACCTATGCTCCCTCACTACTTCCTACTCCTACCTGTACAGCACTACTTCCTGGGATCTTGCTCACCACAATGTATTGGCCCTGCATCACGCTCTGCCTGTGCCTATCCCACTAGCAGTGCACTTACCCACTTACCCATCTGCTAGTCCACACTGTGCCCTGGCACCCCTCCCTCCCTCCCTTGCTCCTGAACCTCCTCTCCTGCCCCTTGGGACCTCTGTGTGTCCCTGCCCCCTGCCCTCCCCTAGCTTTCTCTTCACCTCAGGCACATCTGGGTGTCTTCTTATTCTTGCTTTCCCCTCCCTGCCTCCTGCCCACCCCTGCTCCCTTAGCCTCCCTCCCTCCCTCTCATGTCAATTGTAGGAAAACCTCTCACCATCTCCCAGCCAGGGTGTTAGTCATGCTACTACTCCTGTCAGGAACATTCATCCAAACCCTGGCCCGGTTCCCAGGAGCTCCCCAACTCGCACCACAGGCTATGCATGGTCTCCATGAATATCTGTAGTCTCCTAAAAAGTTTGACTCACTACAATGCCTGGTCACATCAATTAACCTGATGTCATCACCCTTGTTGAGACTTGGCTGTGAAATCCTCCCTGACTCTCTAGTCTCCCTTCCTGGTTTCACCCTTTTCCGGTCCGATCGTGTTGGGAGATGGGCGGCCCGGCTGCGCTATTTATATCAAGGAATCTCATGCTAGCCCTGCCCTCCCATCGCATGACTCAGGGCCAGGCGCTATGCTCAAGCTAACCCTGACCCTATAGGGACCCTTTATCTGACTACTGCATACGTGCCCCAGGGACCAAACACAGGCCATTGCCTCTTACAGAATCCTTACCTCTCTACCTCCTTCCGCTGATCAAATTCTGGTGGGTGACTTAAATGTCAACTGGCTCAGCCCCTCCTCCTCTACCGAGACTCCTTTTCTGCAATAGACCTAACGCAACTGGTTACCCACCCTACCAGGACTAACCCCAAGAGAGGCTCCAGTACCCTGCTTGATGTGGTACTCACCAACCGCCCTAATCGGATCCCCAATGTACAAGTCCTCCCAGACTCTCTCAGCGATCACTCCCCATTCTATTCCACTGGTCAACCTCAGTCCCCAAACCCATAGCACAGTCCACATGCAGTGGCGTCTAATACCTGGTGGACTGATAAACTAAGGAACTTCTGTCCCAAATTGACTGGTCTCCTATACAGGCAACTCCTGACATCGACACAGCTCTCTCCTTCTTTACCCAAACTTTAATAATGCCTGTGATATCTTTGCCCCAGTGTTGACCCGCCGTTCTAAAAGGAAGAATGCCCTAGGTTACCCCAGCTTTGATCCACCAGCTCAAACATAGGGACAACCTATGGCACCGTGCACATTGAGACTGGCTGGCCCAATGACAGGCGGTGTTATATGCTGCCACCCGAACAAGTGCACTCGGCCATCAGAAAGGCCAAGTCTGAGCACTGTCGGTCCTCACTCACTGCCTCATGGGGAATCCCAGAACCTTCTGGGATAACATTAAACAGTTAAATGGGAGTGCACCTCCCCCACCCACCCAGATCAACATTAATGGTGTGATCTCCTCAGACCCAGCCCTCATAGCCAACCACCTCAACACCTCATTCACTGACCTTAGCCCTATCCTCCTACAAATTTTTTGACCCTCCTCCCCAGCACCTGCCCGTAAATCTTTCTCAGCCTTATTTTCTCCTCCGCCCCGTGTTTCTGCCCAAGAACTTAGGCCACACCTTGTCACTGCCCTCAAGAGTAATAGTACAGGCAGTGACACCCTGGATCCGTGTATCCTACGGCTGGTCTTAGACACAGTCCTTACCCGATCACTTGCCTCATCAACCACTCTCTTTGCCTGGGGAAGGTTCCAACTGCCTGAAAGTTGCCACTGTCACCCCTATCTTTAAAGGTGGTGATAGGACTGTGGCTGGAAACTATTGACCGATCTTCATTCTCTCTCCTCTCTCAAGGCCTTGGAAAAGTAGTGGCCTCTCAAATCTCTGACTACCTCTCCACCTACAATGTCCTTTGTCCTGAGCAGCATGGCTTCAGGCGGGCCACAGTACCAACACAGCCCTTCTAGAGTTCTCCAACTTTCTCACTCCTCCTTAGACACTGGTTCTCTGGCTGGTGCTGTCTTCATTGACCTCTCAAAGCTTTCAACACTGTCTCCCACCCCTCCTTCTTGATGCCCTTAGTCTCTCTGGTTTTGCTGCTGGGCCTATCTCCTGGTGCACCAGTTATCTGTCTGACCGCTCACAGCGTGTAAAATTAATGGGACCTACTCAGACATCTGTCCCATCTTTTCTGAGGTTCCCAGGGCTCCATTCTGGGCCTCTTACTATTCTCCCTTTACTTAACACCCTTCCACACTCTTGCTTGGGAACATTCTATTGTATGCTGATGATGCAGTCATCTTGCCTCAAATCGTAACCCCTACTGCCCTCCAGGACTCACTGCAGAAGTCCTTCACTGAAGCCGAGGGCTGGTTCAAGGAACATAGATTGGTGATAAATCTTAAAAAACAAAACCATGTTCTTCACTCATCCCCAAAACAAGTCCTGCAACTTCAAACTCCTCATTCACTCTGGGTCCTCATTCTCACTGAACAAGTTTGCTCCTATATATACCTGGGGATCTATTTTGACCCTCCCCTCTCCTTCCATGGACACATCGCGCCCTAGCCACTGCCACTAATATCCGATTGGGCATCTTACATCGGTAGAAACACTGCCTCCCCGGAGGCTCTTCGACTACAGTCACCTCCTCTATCCTGTCCCTAGTGGACTATGGACTGCCGTGTATGGTGCTGCTGATCAGACCGCACCCATAAAATTCGCACTACTCTGAATAAGGGCCTGCAGGTTAATTACTGGAGCACCTAGGATGACACACACCTGTCTACTGTATGCTAAAGCGCTGGTACTTGATCTCGACGACGCCTCAAATATCTTACCTGTACCCACAAAAAGACCTTCCTTGGGCTTTCCCCACCAGGATTGACCACCACCACACGCCTGTCCCACTAGTTCATACTCAGACCTCTGGGAAAACCTCTCTTGTTATCCCTAGAGCTAGGACCTCTCACGGCCAAAGAGCCTTCAGCTTTAGGCCCTCCTGTTCAACACACTGCCCTCCATCTCCAAGCTCCAACTATATCGGCTTCAAACTTCCTCATGTAACCACCTTATTAACACCCGATGCTGTAACTGCCACTAGTCAAAGTCGTACTCAATACTTATGACAAAGCTTATTACTAAGCTGCTAAGGACGACATAACTGGTATTGTTTGCATCCATCCTACCTGTACCAGCTTGTTTGTATCTATGTCTTAATTTACTGTTATACTTTATGTGTTGTACTGCTATACTGTGTATTTTGGTTTGTCTTACTGTGACAAGGTACCTTTGTAAATGAGCCTATGGCTCAAAGGTTTTCCAAACTGCTGTTTAAATAAAATAAAAATAAAATAAATAGAGGCCAGTCAGTTTGACATCATTAATGGGGAAACTAATGGAGTCACTTATAAAGAAAGACTGGAAGGTTCCTTGCATACAGTGGGTTACAGGACTCAAGGAAGCATGGATTCACAGTGGGAGATCATGTCAGACAAACCTGATACATTTCTTTGACTGGGTGACCAAAGAAATAGATCAAAGGAGGGAGATGTGACCTACTTAGACTTCAGGAAGGTCTTTGACACCATGCCACATAGGAGACTCATAAATAAACTGTAAAGCTTGGGTGTGGGAACCAAGGTGTACACTGGGTATGTAATTGTGCTGATGTATAGGCGACAGAGGGTGGTGGTTAACGGCACTCACAGGAGAAGGGTGAGTGACCAGCAGGGTTCCTCAGGGCTCACTACTGGGTCCAGTCCTCTTTAATGTTTTATAAGTGACACTGCAAAAGAGCTGTACTAGAAGGTATGCCTCTTGTGGATGACACCAAGATCAGCAATAGGTGGGCACTCTGGAGGGGTGGAGAGAATGAATAAAGACCTAAAAAAGCTTGAGGAATGGTAAAGGTTATGGCAACTGGGTTTCATTGTAAAAAGTGCAAAATCATGCACCTTGAGGGCAGAAACCAGAGGCCAAAGTGTAGAATTGGGGAGGTATTGATGGTCACTAACCAGGAAAGGGACCTGGAGTAATCATAGGTGGCAGGGTAATGCAACAAAGCAGTAGGGAAAGTCAGTGGGATGTTGGGGTGCACAGGGAGGTATCACCAGCAGAAGGAGTGGAGGCGGTATTGCCACTCTATCGATTATTGCTGAGACCACACCTGAAGTACTGTGTCCAGTTCTGGAGACCACATCTCAGAAAGGACATAGACAGGGTAGGCCATCCAAAGAAGGGGAACAAAATGGTGCAGGGACACAACAAATGTCCTATGAGTAGAGGCTAAGGGATATGAACATATACACCCTGAAAGACTGGAAGGAGATGGGGGCATGACAGAGACCTTCAAATACCTCATGGGGTGAATAAGGTACAGGAAGGAACATTTTCACAACAGAAGGTGTACAAAAACTAAGGGCATGCAATGAAGCTGGAGGGAAGTTCAGGAGAGATGTGAGGAAGTGTTTTTAATGGAGAGGTGGTGGATGCCTGTAATAATCTTCCAAGGGGTGGTGGGGACAAAACAGTGGTGAGTTTCAAGCATGGATGGTATAAGTATAAAACTTGTATCAAAGCAGGAGAGATGTGGCTGGAGACCAGGTAGGGTCTGCAGTGGCAGAATAGACAGGGAAAACAGAGGCAGACTAGGTGGGCCAAGTGGTCCTATCTGCCCACAAATTCCATCTTTCTGTTTCATAACTGTCTGTAAGTGTGCCTGTCAGAGTCTAATCACCTTTGCAGCACAAGAGTGCATTTAATTCACATTGGGTCTATGAATTGCATATTTCACACTACTATGATTAGCTAATTATTGAATTTGATTGGCACAGGAGGGGTTAAAGAATACGAATCCTAATGCATTAACCAGGGCAAGAGTCACAGTAATAAACTATTTGTGCAATTATATACTGTATAGCAGGAAATATTAGTTTTCAGTTTATTTTCGCTATATTAGCTTAACTGACAAAAGCGCTAAAATAAGCTGATAGCTAATGTTACAGGAAGCATAATGCTGTAATTGTACATGAAACTGATATGCTAATTTAACAGGGCACTAAATAGTACTGCATCCCACTCCGCTAAATAAAGAAGGCGCAATATAAGCTGCTATACAATAGATGTGAAATTTAGTGGTGGTATGTGCTTAGGAATGTGTGAATTTCAAATGTTTATTATGCATTTACTATTGTAATGATACAGGTTGTTAATTTTGGGATCACTACAGTCCCTGAGGAAGTGGCCCCACAGCCACAAAATGTTGGCTTCATCTAGTTTGGTGGCTTTGTTTAATTAAGCAGGTCAGACCAGCTGTGGGCTGGTCTAGCATCAAGCTTTGCGTGCCCATGGGGGCTTCCAGAATCCCATATTACAGGATAAGCAGCCCCGCCATGGTGCAACCCCCTATTGCCTTGCTGCACCCCCATGTAGGGTGCAACCCTGGTATAGGACATTAGAAAATTGGGCTTACGCATACTTTGATGCAAGGAGCCACTTGTGTCAATTTGTTTGAAGTAGGCTCTTGTGCCATCATCATCACCATCATCAATTTTAATGGAGAGTAAATTGAGAGAAATTGTCATTTACAATCGCATCCATTATGTCACCATTTGGGCTATGAAAATCAAGCCCAGAGTCTTGCCTCAAAAGATAGTTTGTGATTGGTGCCCCTAGAGACAGACAGCTCTAATTCTTTTCACATTTAGATCTCCATTACGGTCAGGAAGGCATCCAGGTACCCACCCCAGTATAGTGGAACTCTGATTTGGTGCCATTCAAATGATTAAGAAGCAAATGTAAAGATGCAATTAACTAGGTGTGTGAACCTCTTAAAGTGCTACCGCAAACATTCTGAGTAGAGACTAAACAAGTTCTACCAGATTCCATCAGTAAAACCAGGTTCTACCAGGTATAATCAGGTTCTACAATATATATCCAAGTTCTAGCTGGTTTTACTTGATTAAAAATCCACGAAGAATTTTGCATGTTTGGAAAAGTACATGTAGTATTAAGAAAGGTATGTTTTGCAGAGTTTTGGTGTATAGAGACTCTATTGCCTCAGTGGCTTGCTATCATTGGCTGTGTCCTTAACTTAGGTGTTAGCGTGGCTCAGTTGGTAGCACATCCGCCTCTGAGACAGAAGGTGTGGGTTCTCCCCCACACGAGGATTGGACTTGCACCTAAAAATCGCTGGCATCCGAGTGCAGTATTGGGGGTGCTGTACTGCTGGGTGTGCCGTCCTTCGATGAGACGTTAAACTGAGGTCCCTTCTACCCATCCTGGTGTTGTCCTGGTGGGTGTCCAGGTGGAAGTAAAGAACCCAGGGCACTCTTCTCAAAGAGTAGGGAACATTCCCGGTGTCCTGGCCAACATTCCCTTCCATAAGCCGTTCATGCAATTATCCAGGCTGTGTGTGGGTGATGATGTGCATATGGCCGCCACCACACATTCAGTCACTTCACTACCAGTCTAGCATTGCTTGTAAGCGCTTTGGATGTAAGAAAAGCACTATATAAATGCAAATTCTTCTTCTTCTAGGACCTTACCAGTAAAAGCACTTCTGTTTTGGGGTTCCTACCATATCAATATTACAGTAATGTTTGGTCTCATGGTGCTCAGCTTGTGGCTTCCCGTTATTCCCATGGCAGGAGACTGTGATGTCACAGTGAGGCATTGTGGCTCTGAGTAGAAGGAGCGTGCTTTACAGTATGTAAGCTATATGATTTTGCACTGCTATCTTGCCTCATGGCTTTCAGTTATCATGCATAAATCATTAACCTCACAGCAAACATGGCCTTCAGATGTTCATTGCATTCCATTACTGCACTGCATGCTCCTTACTGGATTAACCTATCTCTGCCTTAATGGCATTTCAGATATTCATGCCAATCATATCAAAACACTATTCATGCAATCATATCAATTCACTATTCATGCTGAAACCATACCATCAAATGCTTTTATGTAAACTACAATTTGCTCCTTTATGGAACTGGTTGCCATGCATACACGCAATTCAGCTTACTCATATGCAGTGCATCATGCTTACCTATGCTGCTGTCCATTTTATTGCTGTTGCAAATCCTACTACACATCTCCTATCTGCTAAACCTCATTGATTCATCACTGGCATCACAGCCTCTCACTGCCTAGCACCTACCTTCTATGTCACCATCAATTTGGCTTCTGTGCCAGCCTGGTAGCACTGAGGGTTGAGGTGCTGGACACTACACTCAGCCACACTGGTGACCCGGTTTGGGAATGGTCTCGGCCACCGGGGTTATGCTGGGTAGGAAGAGATTGAGCATCTGGAGGACAGCTCTCCTGTCCTTGGGTGGCTATGGCCTGCTTGGCTCTTGGCAGCCCCTGATGGAGATCAGGGTTCTACAGGAGCTGGCACAATAAAACGGGTGCAGCGGTGGTGGATGTCAGTAGTGAGTCTGTGCAGATGGCATTGCACATCCACGCTCCAGGGGAAACCTCAACAGAAATACCCTGGAGTTCCGGTGGAGATGAAGAAGACCCATGGGACATGCCCATATCCCACTGCCAGACCCACCCTCCTTGGATCTCCTGTGCTGGGCTTGATCTCACAGCCATCCTTCTAATTTCAGAAAGGCCACCAAGGGAGGGTGGGCCCTTCCTGGGGGTGATCTGGGGCTGGACGGACTGTGGGTCGAGAAGGTGACCAATGGAGGAGGTTTAAGGCTGGGAGTAGGGACAGCAGTTGAGTGGGTACTGTAGAAGGATGCCCTGGACCTCCAGAACAAAAACAGAACTCACAAAAAAAATATTTGGCTTCTGTGATGGAATTGGTTGGCTTGTTTTTACTGGTTACTACTACTATCAAACCACCAAATGTTGGCTTGCACTACAGCCTCCTACATTACCCAGACCACTTGGCTTTGCCCAAACTCCTTATCACTAATGCCGCTGGCTTTACCTGCCTTCTCATCAATATTCTGCCACGTCTACAGCCGCTGGCTTCACCAGCCTCCTCATCAACACCCCTACTACCTAATCTACAGACACTAGCTTGACTGGCCTCCTTCTGTCTAGCACATTGAAGTTGATTCATGCTGTCACAAATTAGAGGCAAGCCAAACCAAGAATGTTACTTTCTGGCTCAGGGCTTGCCCTGTAGCTGATGGTCTCGCTCTGCACCCATGAAGTCCCCATCTTGAGCATGTGAAACTTGGGGCAGGGTCTTTCTTATCTGGCCCATAGTGGGAATGTCCTTGCTCTGGGTGGAGCTTCAGTCCTCTAACTCATTGGTGGCACCTCTTTATGTAGAATTTAAGACTTCAGCTGCCCAAGGTGCAGAGCCCCAAGCCCAGAGTGCTCCTTTGGCTTGGCTTTATAATGGCACCTCAAGCTATTCTCCCCATGACTGCCTATGGTTTACCGGTCTCCTCAACCCCTCTTCCCTGCCCAGCTCAACTCTCAGATGGTCCTCAGGAAGCCCCTTGGACATCTACCTCCACCTCAAATCTCCTGCTTGGAAACCAGGTGGATGCCTTCCAGTGGTTGTTGCTCTTCCTCCCACATTGGATGAGGGCCTCCTGTATGGGACTTTCCCTTTGCTGCAGAGTTATCTTCACCACCACCCACAGCATTTCCTATACAAGGACACAGCAAGAGCCTTCCTCCAAACTGAAAAATCCCCTGAAATTGGGTTTCCAAATTGCAGTAGCTGAGCCATCACTAAATAAACTTCCTGGGGCGTGGCTTGGACCCGAAGATAGTGGCAGCCTAAATCCTTATCTCTGCCTCAGCCTGACAGATAATCAGTACAAATCACCAGGATGCTGTGTTGACAGCTGTATTTATATTTTAAAACACTTTCCCACCTCTGCTGCCATCGTTGAAGCTGTTTTGAGGAGCCATGCATGTCCTGCACCACGCTTTATCGGAGCTGATTAGTCCTACTAGGCCGTAAAGGCCAGTGTGGGAATACAAGCACAGCGGTACTCTCCTCGATCAGAACCATGGTGCCCTTCTCCCTCCCTCATAACCAAGAGTCAGGTCACGATCACAGGAGCCCTCCGAGTAGGAGGACCTCACTGCTCCACGAGTGACAGAGGATATATTATCTGTTAGATGGCCAACACCTATGGGTGAGATGGAATCCTCCAACCTATACAATTCTGGCTTACTTACTCAGGCTACACCACCACCTCCTGAGCAGGCCTAGGTTGGAGAGGCCTTGGCTAACATCACAAAAATGCTTGAAGCTTTACTGAGTAGATCGAACACTATCGGCTCCTCCTTAGCTGGCAATGTAGCGGATGTTCAGCCTACTAGAGGATCAGCAGAATGCCCTGGAACAGCGGACAGAAGAACTCGAAGACAGCATCTGCATGTACTGCAAAAGTTAAGGGACCATGAGATTAGGCTGTCTCCGCTTATGGTACAGAGCGGAAGACCAAGAAAATCAAGCAGACGAAACAATGTTCGAATCCTGGGAGTGCCTGAAGGAACCGAGGGCCCAAAAATGGAGAGATTTTTGAACGACTGGATACCACAGCTTCTAAGGGACCATCGGAAGGAGCCAGTTGGAGTGAAAGAGCACATCACGCTTTTGGTAACCCCAACAACACTAAGGGCCCTCGAACCATATTGCGACTTGTTCGCTTTCTCAGTCAAGGAGCGCTTACTTGAGCTACCGCTACCTTGGGGCAATTGTTTGGAGAGGCAATACCACTTCTTTCTATCGGACTTTACCCAAGAAGTGGCAGCTAAGAGCAGAGCCTATAACCCTTGAAAAGATTCTCATAGCCAATTCTGTACAATATCGTTTCAGAGTCTTCACAGCACTGTACCTGACAAAGAATGGGCAATTTTCCCTGGCGGAATGTCCTGGAGACGAGAGCCTGGATCCAGAGTCATTGGCCATGTATGCTGTAGAAAACTACCTTTCCCAGATGCCTCTGGGAGCCTAGAAACCACATAGCCCAAGGAACTAATAAAAAGAAGCTGTGGTAGGGGATACTAAAGTCAGTCGGAATGACCCACCCAGTAAGAGTTCCCCACTGTAGGCAGTTATGACTACGAACATATGGAGGACAAGCCACACTAGATTGCTCTCGTCTCTCCCAGCTCCTGAGACGCCTGGTGCCAACTCACAGCACAAGTACCAGGACTCTGCTGCAATCCCATTGCCTGCCAGACAAAGGCAGTGCTCAAGAAGTCCACGCCCCTGATGCAGGGTAACCTCATAGCCTCACGCCTGCTAAGCACCTAGAGTTGATGATTCGGTATGGAAGCAGGACGCACAACAGGACAACTCTGAAGATGAGTCCTAGAAATTATGGAGCACTTAACTGACACGCAGAACTGGGGACAATGAAATATGACAGTTCACCTATACCAGACAAGCTACTCTGTCTCTAGTTCAAAGTTCCTGTACCCCGGGGCCATTAGGCTCAGGATGTATTGGTCTGACTGCTTTATGACCAGACCCGCTCTGCACAGCTCCACTGTTAGGCTACCCAAATTCCTGCCCAAAGCAGAGGTAGTCTACCTCCTTTTGACGGGCAACACAAGGCAGGCTAGGCCACCCCCCATTTCTCACTGCTGAGGTTCCTGATAGATTAGCGGCCCACAGGGCATACCTGTGGGGAGTGGTCTGCATGTCATAAGAGAGCTATTATGCAAGAAACTGAGCATGGTAACCGCAATAATCCCTAGGATAGAAGTTGTTATCATCACTTACTGGGGTACCAGACATAGAGAACGTAGCAGAGACCCCCCACACACACACACACACACACACCCCTCCAATTTTTTCATTACACGGGCAACTGATATGCCTGGAGTCCTCGGATCTGGCTTCATGACTAGACGTATGGAGTCAGGCTGGGTCAGATGACCTCTGTTGAGTGTGACCTCTCCCATTGCTTTTTTGGTAACTGAAGCAGTGTGGCGTGTAGAGGACTTGTGCCTCTCCTCACATGTACACTCGGCACCATCAACTAACCTTCATCTTTTCACTTTGTTCAGGTTGTGATGTTTACAGGCAAGAACATCTGATATCTTCAAATCTCTATCAGTTACGTGAACTTGATCCTCAATAGTACCTATTCGTTTCTATACTGCCTTCCCACTGCTATCTGTGGGGTAAGTACTCTTCTTCTTCTATAAGACTCCAGTGGTGAACCAAATGGACAACAGTATCCACAGCATCACAGATTGAGGTGTGTCTCCTGGAATGTTAGGTGGCTTAACCACCCAGCAAAATTCACTAAAGTCCTACAATTCTTGAATTCATTGGAGCTAATGTGACTCTGCACCAGGAGACGCACCTCACCAGACGAACAGTGCAATGGCTGAAGAAGCTGTGGGTGGGGATGGTGGTAGCTAGTTGTGCACCCACCAAGTCTAGGGTGTCACCATTCTCCTTCGAAATCTGGACCCTGGACAATAAAAGCTCAGAGCCTGGACTCCCAGGGAAGATGGTTAGTAGTTAGACCTCCTCACCCAGGCAGTAAAGTTGTAGTAGCCAAAGTATATGGTCCTAATACAGGCTCGGGAACTATATTCCAACTAAATCAAGTCTTTACAGGCTTAGTAGAGAATGATACTGAGGTTCCGATACTACTGGGGGCGACCACAATCTGGTGTGAGATGTTTTATAGACAAGTCCTTCCCACACCGCAGTCCCACCCCAAGGTCCTAACAACCCTGAATACCGTGATGTCGGAATGGGCTTTGGGTGACCTGAAACAGCCATCCACAAGGGCTAGATTACACCTTTTACTCTAACATGCATGGCACCCATAGTAGGTTGGACTTATGGCTGGTTAATCACCTAGCCATGCTGGGAGTGGGGATATGACCATTGGTAACATTATGATATCTGACCACACTCCTGTAGCAATTACATTTTCCCGGCCAGGGTAAAGCCCTACTCCACAAGATGGAGATGTAACCCACTACTACTACAAGACATAACCTTTGGGAATACATAAAGGAGGCGTAGTCCTATTTTTCTTAATACCCCTGGGAGACGCGAGCAACCACAGTGTGGAAGCTTTTAAGGCTGTTATAAGAGGGAGAATTATCTCCTTTACACAGCCAAAAATAAGAAGTGAGTGAAGAAAATGCAGTAGCTCCAGGATGAGCTAGCCAACTTGGAGAAACAGTTTAAAGTCTCCCCCAGAACCCATGATAGCTCCCGCCCTGGCCTGTATTACAGGTTTAAAATACAAGATTAACGCATCGTTAAACAGGAAGGCAGAGTGGCAGTTGATCCAGGCAAAACACAGATCAGGGAGGGAGGGGACAAGGGAGGGAAACTACTGGTTTATTATCTACGGAAGCAATAGGCTTCCTCTAGAATTCGTGCCCTTAAAAATAGACAGGGAAAGATCATAACAGCACCCAAGGCCATTAACGCTGAGATGCAGAGCTTCTACAAAGAGATCTATCAATCTCAGAGCACACTTTCCGATGGCAAGCTCTCCCAACGACTGGTGCTTTCTGTCAGGGACCCTCTCCCTTGTTTGACTGTGGAGCAGCAACAAAACTTAGACACCCCAATCACTCTTGAGGTGCGCACTGCCCTCTCCCAGATGGCAAGGAAAAGCTCTTGGGCTGGACGGGATGTCAGTGGAGCTTACCAACTACTTCAAGATGAATTTTCTGATCCCCTGTTGCGGGCTTTACAGGAAGCCTACAAAGATACTATGCTCCGACCTTGTGCGAGGCCCAATGACCCTCATTCCCAAAAAATCGCCAGATGTTTTATTCTGTGCTGAACTTCCACCCATCTCACTTCTCCCAGTAGATACTAAGCTACCGTCCAAAGTTCTAGCAAACAGATTATCCTTACTCCTACCTATCCTAGTCCACCTGTCACAATCTGGATTTTCAAAAGGAAGTCGAGTCAGACAACATACACTTAGTTCTGAATCTTAAATGGCTGGCGATGCAAGCTAAACCCCAATGGCTGCCTTAGCGATTGATTTCGCCAAGACATTTGACTCTCTGGAATGAACTTATCTCCACAAAGTCCTTGAGTTATATGGCTTCGGCCTAATCTTCGCTCATGGGTTTCCACCCTGTATTGCCCTCCCACAGTCAAAATTGTCACCAGTAAAGATACCTCCCTCCATTCTCGCTACAAAGAGGTACCAGACAGGGTTGCCCTCTCTCCTCTACTTTTTCTCATCTCCTAGACCCTTTGATCAGGAAGCTTATAAGCTCTCCTGCCATTACGGGCATCCCCATACAACAGGTGACCCATTTAGTCAACGATATGCTGATGATATGCTTCTTACACTCTCTGATCCCCAATCCTCCATTCCCCACTCCTGACAATTTTACAAGACTTTGCCTCTCTCAGGACTAGCAGTGAATCAAAAGAAAACCATTCTAACTCCCTGAACGGAGCATGTAACAGACTCTGTCTTGCTGGTACTGATATTACCTGGGCCCCATGAGGTTTTCCTTACCTAAGTATAACCATCACCACCTCTTGGAAGGACCTAGAATCCACAAATTTCTCCCCTCTTTTGGTATCCCTAACGGCTGAAGTCCACGATGGAGAAAGCTACACCTTACTCTGAAGGGCAAGATAGAAGCTATTAGAATGTTTGTTTTCTCCAGAGATTCATATCTGTTAGATAATCTCCCAATTCCACTTTCTCAAAAACATTTAAGGTCTTAGATAATCTAGTGTCATTATTTCTGTGGGAAGGCAAAGCCCTGAGATAGGGACAGACAAAACTCGACGCACGTTGGACCAAGGCGGACTCGGCTCCCTGGTTCATGGGCTATCACCTTGCTTATAGACTGGCCCATGCCACAGCCTGGTTCACTCCCCGCCCTACCCCCTCCTCAATGGGTATTGTTAGAGGCTACTCTATCAGTGGACGTCCCTCTATTCCCTGTTATATAACAGAAACCCATGGCGACACGACTTACCGCATCATGACAGAGACATGCAGATCAAGGTGAAGAGCAATGGCTATCACTATTGTTACCAAGACAGAATACCTTCCCCACTTCACTATTTCACTATGCCCCGATATGGAATAACCACCTTATTACGGCTGACCGTGTTTCCATCATGTGTACTGTCCAGGATAATAGGTAAGCCACTGTCAATGCAACACTACTCCCTTCTGCTGGGAGATACCTCGATATCAAACCCACCTAACCCCCAGTGCAGCCTGGGTCCTATTGGCTGTCATGGAGGCAAAGAGGGCCATCCTCGTTAGATGGAGGCAGCCTGCACCCCAGTACTTTCGCAGAGGAGAGCTGCAATGGCTAGGCTGGCCACCTTGAGAGGCTCACGGTGGTAGCTAAGGGAAGGTTGGATAGATGCTAAAAGAAGTGGGAGCAACTTGTACTCTCATATCTGCTCAGTTGCCCCCCACCATTGCAAAACCCACCACCTCTCTGACTTACAACATATCTCATTTAAGCTATAATAGGCTGTTGCTGTTGATTGGCTTTGCCACCTCTCGGCTACACTGTATTCTTTCTTTCTTCTCCCCTATTCTATGTTGACAATATAGGGACTTGTATATTAGAATTTTGACATATCTAACCTTTGTGAATCTATTGTACCTTGATTCATACCTGTATTAGTATTTAGTGGGTTGACCTGGTCTGACTTATCGGGTAATTATTCTTAGTAATTTTAATCAGATGCAGGAAGATTATGTTAGTTAACTTCCCTCTATATGAAGCTTAGTGCTGCTTTTTGAATGTGAAGGACCATTACCGTATCGGATCAGATCTGTTTTACAAAACCTTGCTGGATAATCTGTTGAAAATTTTCTGAGATTAATCATCTTTGTTTTATATTGTATGGGCTTATTGTTCTGCCTAGCATATGAGGGCTGTTTCTCGGCTTTTGTAATTAAAAACCTCAATAAAGTCTTAAATGATAAAAAAAAAAAACTTAAATAAACTACCCTAGCCTGGAGGGAAGGTGACCTAAGCCTTGGATCCCCAGAGGTTTCTCCTTTCAAAGGGACTTTTCCTCTCCTACAAGCCAAAGGTTATAATATGTAGTTAGTTGTTTATAGTATAGTCCCTAGTTTCTTTAGGCAGGTTTCCCACTGTTAGCTGAAGATGAATGGTGGCCTTTCTCACCGCTCCCACTCTCCTTAGGAAGCCTCCTGATGTCATCAGTGCAATCCATTTTATCAGTGCAATTCTGACAACATGTGCATCTCATTCATGGTTCATCAAAGCTGTCTTGTTGCTGTCAGTCTGCTTCTCTACCTCATACTCAACGTTCACTGCTCAATGCTCTCACTGGGGCTCTTTCCCAAGGTACCTTTAGCCAAGGGAATCTTTCCCATGGCATCTCTAGAGGTGGAACCCTCTTTGAGGGTTACTTGCCTTTGGTACCCCTACAGGGTGGTAATTCCCCATAGAATAGAGAGTGAGAAAGGCCAAACAGTTATCACAGTTGCACAAGTATAACACTACTCTGGTTGTTTAGGCCCATTGAATTATAAGAATATGCCTGTAGTTCAATGGGTCATGACCGCTTCCTGAGCTACAGAAGCAGTTCCTCCCAGCCTCCTTCTGAAACACTTTTTCTTTTTCCCACCACTATCCCTCCTCCTCCAGCTGCATGCCTCTCTTTAGGGAACCCAGTTCCTCCACAACTCACTGAACTCAAAATGCTTTGCCAAGCTCCCAGACTGAGAGACCAGTAGCAGACAGTGCCTTACTCTTGCAAATAAATGTAGTAATTTATATTTATGGTCTTATTCTTGAATTCTTTCTGTCTCAGATCCTTCCGATACCAGATTAGCAATAAAAAATGTGTAGCAGCAGGTATTAGGCAGCACTCAGAGTCACTACCAATCCAAATCTGTCTGTAAGACTGCAAAGATTAGAAAATCCACTCCCCTCCACTTCCGTCTTACAGCTTACTGACTCTATCCTTACTGAAATGGATCAGGGTCTGATCATGTCTGCCGCTTTTGTTGATCATACTAAAGCTTCTGACACAGTATCACATCCCCTCCTTCTTGATAAGCTAAAAGTGGTGGGTCTCTGACTGTGCAGTCAACTGAATTTGCTCTTACCTGGGGGTAGATCACAGTCTGTCTGAATAGGCTGCTCTACTTCATCTCCACTCCCTATTTGCTCAGGAGTCCTCAAGGATCTGTCCAGGGTCCTATTCTTTTTCCATATTCTTGAATGACCTTCCCTCTGTCTGTTCCTGTGCATCCATTCATTTGTGTGTTGATGATACCATTGTTTTTGCATCTGGCTCCTCTTCTCATGACTTTACATCACAACTTCAGCTAGACTTTGACAGTGTTTAGCATTTGGTTTAAGTCTAACCAACTATCCTCAATGCCAAAAAAATCTCCATGACTTTTGAGTACTCGCCAGAAGCTTTCTGGACTTGCCTCTCTCCTTCTTTTCACGCCCTTGATGGTACTATTATTATGATGTTTCTTCCTTTATACCTTGGTGTCTGGCTTGACAGACATCTTGACTTCTCCATTCATACTGATGCTATTCTCCAAATAACGCCTCATCAAACTTTGTGAACTTTAAGGAATAGAATGAGTATCCCGCTCCTATATGCCGTGAGACTGTTTTCAAAATTATCCTCCCTATTTTATGTTGCCTATGCACTCGCAAGCAACATATTGTGGTAGCTGGAATAGCAGGTTTTGGAGGTGCAGTGGTGTCAGGTCAATGGCGTCACTGCTTTTTTCGGCTGGGCTCTGTGGCACAAATGAAACAGCACGCTGTCTATGACAGCAGTGCTAAAGCATGTCACCAACTTGAAACACTTTTGCCACTGCAATGAGGAGCAACCCATCATTGCAGGGTCTGCCTTGCCTGGTGTAACATTTCAATACCCACGGTGACGCTGTTGCCATCCACCTCTCACTGTCACCACTAAAGTCGATGTCGGTGTCCAATCCCCTGTCAGCATGCCCTCTCCCCAATTCATTTGCTGACAGGGAGCCCAATCCCCATTGACATAATGAACCCCTATTTATTTAATTTGTTTGCCGAGGGGTGCCCAATCCCCTTGGCATCATCACGCCCTCAAACGCAGGCACACATTTGTGTGTGCCAACATGGGGCCAATCCCCATCAGCTTCAGTTCCCTTGTAAAAACAGGGGCACACTGGGAGCCCACCCCACTGTGCCAAGACACACTTGTAATAAAAACATCCTTACATGTCTTTTGTTATTTACCCTGTAAAAGAGAAAACAGTTCCTCGTTGTTCTCTGGTGGTCCCTCCCCCTCTCGCTCCCCACCTCTGTGTACCCCATCTCCCCACCCCTCACCCCATACTCTACCTCTAGAGCCCAGCACGACAATCTTCAGTGGAGAGGTAACATGTCTGCACTCTTCAAAGCCAACTGCAAACTGAAGAAAATCGAGGTAAACTGTATAATGCCATCAATGGGGGTTCAATTTAGGTGGATATCTCAGCCATTTTGTGGCTTTTGGCACCACATTTTCAACATGGGGTTCTTTGGATCCCAGCTCATGAATTCAGTCACTGTCTTGTCATTATTCAGTCCTAAAGGTGATTTCTTGGTCACTGAATGGAATCACCTTCCAGGACCAATTAACAAAATGACAGTGTCACTGTTCATGATGTAGGCTCCCAAAACGCCTATGCTGCAAATTTGGTGAAAAATTCTCAAAAATGACTGTTACGAGTGTAGTCACCAGTTCCTACATATGACCGTAACTTCAAGAATTTTTAATATTTTAACTCCAGATTGTCAACATTGCCATTTTTCCACACCTCCTTATGAACACCAGCTGTTGTTTTCACATCCTGCCAGAAATGTGCTTTCGACATGTGGTGGGGTTGCTGTGCAAAATCAAAGTTCGAACAGATTAAAGAAAATCACAGTGACAATGTCACAAGGAGAGGCCTCAAAAGCCCATGTTGCAAATCTGGTGAAAAATTTCTTAAATGACTGTTACCAGCTGCGTTGAGCAGTTTCTCACGACACTCATAACTTCGCTAGTTTATATTTTTTACTCCAGATTTTCAACATTGTCATTTTACACCACCTGATGAACAGTACAGCTGTCATTTTCACATCCTGCCCGAAACATGTTTTCACACCTGTGGCACACAATGGGGTGCAGTCGCTGCCTGAAATCAATGTTCGGGACAGATTAAGAAAATACCAGTACCACTCTTCATAAGCATTGGTCCCACAATGCCTATGTTGGAAATCTGGTGTAAAAAATCCCCAAAATAATTGCTTTACAGGTGTGTATTGCACAGTGTCTACGCATCGCTCGTGACTTCACCAACTTTGTTATATTTTCCTCCAGATTTTAATGTTACCATTTTTTACACCTCCTCATGAACAGTAAAGCTGTCATTTTTGACATCATTTCAAAATGTGTTTTGCACCTGTAGTGCTAAATGGCTCAGTCACTGTGCAAAATCACCTTTTGGCTCATGAACTGATAGTGTTCGCTGTTTATGAAGTGGGGTCACAAAACACATGTTGAAAACTTGAGTGAAAATGCCAAGAAACGCCCAGGGCATTAGGGTTTCCGACCATAATGCCCTACCCTGTAGGGACTGACAGGCATCAGGGGTAATGACTTGGGACTGTCAACAGTAATGTTCATGCCATTCTACCTCCACTTCTACCCCTGCGTCCAGTGACAGGCATCAAAGTGTTCCTTGAACTCTTCGGCCCCAAAGTGTACCCCATTCTCCTATACTACACCCATTTCAGTGTATTCTTATGGAATGGGGTGAGTAAACCCAAACACCCAGAGGCACACTTCGACACTTGTTGGTGTCTGCAGGGTAGGGTGAAGTGAAATGGCATGAGCGTTATGGCCGACTACTCAAAAGCACACCCCAATGCCTGTCAGTCTCTGCAGGGTGGGGGTGGGGTTGGTGTCATTTTAATGCTTCACTGACATTTCTATTTTGCATCTCTCTAACCCCTGCACTACCAATGTCAACACCATCAAGACAACATTTGGCATTGACAAATACTTGTTGATTATAGGATATAGTCTATAGTGGAGCTCCCAAATCCACCCTTGACAGATTGGACCCTATTTTCAATTCTGTCTGTGGATTTGCTTTAGATTGCTCCCCATGTACTCGCCACTGTTCATTCTACTCTGCTCTTTCACTCTCTCTCTTGAAGCCAGGAACCTTTCCCACTGTGCTTCCTTTATATCTAAGTTCTGGTTTGGTTCCCATCCTTCCTACCTTGCTTCCTATCCTCTCCTCAGCTTCCTTCTATCCTTTATGTAATATTGGTTCTCATTCCTCATTATTTCTTCAAGGAAATCAACAGCTGGTCAATCTGCCTTCTCTTTCCTAAATGTTGGTCCTCCCTTCCCTTGTCTATTCCCTCTGCCTCTTCAGTGTTCTCCTTAAACCCTCTCCTTCATAACCTTTTTCTCCCTCCTGCACCTGTCCTTGACCTTCGTCCTTTGCACTCCCGCTAGCTTTGCCCTGGCAATCTATTTTACCCTTACCTAGACAGATGTTATTCTGATTTGTATTTAAAGTTTAATTTTTCTTCATTTTAATTGTATTATTGTGTATTCTATATATATATATTTATTTATTTTGTAAATGCTGTATATGATGTTCCCATCCCTTCTCCTAGGACGCATCTGAAATCAGCTGTTATTGGTTCAGTATGTCTTTCATGGTGAAACTCTTGAAATAAATAAGTACATAAACAGACCAGCAGAGACAAGAAGTAGCTGAATTTCTTTACATTAATTAACTGCTTTGTGTGGTAACTAACGTTGTTTTTTCTAGTGTGTATTCATGCTACCGCACAGTATAACACATATACTACAGGCTACAGAACACACAGCAAATGATATAATTGTTTAATGCCTCAGGCACCCACGTGAAAGTAAGTGTTGATCAGATGATTAATGTGTCAGTCTGGTCTAATAATTTTCATTTACAACATCCTCTCATCTCTCTCCAATATCCTTATTTATTTGATCTAAACAAGTTAAGCAATAAGTTGTGCCATCAATAACTCAGACAGACCCACCATCGCACACGCTGCCTTGCCTCTGGTAGGCCCTAGGCCTATAGCTTGTGCTTTGTGCTTGTCACACATGTATATTGCTAATCTTTTTCTTCCTCCATCCTTCCAGAGTGAGACACAGTAACTTAATAATAAATTTGTGCCCCAAGAAACTGTCTAAACAGTTTCAATCTGTGAATGTAATTGACATATTGGATGACTGGGAGTCTGGGACAAGTTGAGTTAACTAAGTGAAAGACTTGGTAAATAAAAATCTGCTTGCTCCTTCCTCTTACACACAGCTCAAACACCAGTGGCCAAGTGTGCAACATAGCCAAGTACAATCAGTGTGACAGGGCACGTGTGACACTTGGACCGATCCAATAACCTTACTCATTACTGTTGCAGTGGAGGGAAGAGCTAATCACTATACCCTGCTCTTCTCACCCCGTTATGTCAGGGAGGGAAAAATTATATGTTTTTACCCTTCCTCCTCCTCCAAGGGATGATGATGAAATTGTGTTTGAGCAGAGAGGTGGCGAGGATGAGCATGGACAAAGAATGACAAGAGCAGTATGCGTGCTGTTTCTTTACCCTGTGATTTGCTCTGTGGGTAAACATGGGGAGAACCAGAAGTTTTTAGCAAACGTTCATGGTGTGCGTGGACTGCGTGAACAGCAGTAGTTCAACCATTTTAAGAGGTCATTGAACCAAATTTGCAGCCCTTAATTAACACGGTGAGAGTACCTACTTCAAAACCAGGAAACAGCCAAACTGACTAATCCCCAAATTCTGGCATTGCATTTTATGAAATTGCATCAAAATCCAGTATACTTTTCCTTCCCTTTTTCAGAAATTGTACATTTTCCTCAAAGTGAGCATTTTTAAAATGTGAGTCCTTACAAATGTACAACTTCAGCAAATAGTACCTTTTCCCCAAACTGCACATTCTTCTGTGCAACTGCAGCAAATATTGCCCCAGGCTGAGCATCAACTTTTGAGCGTGCACATATTTATAAACCTTAATCTGCAAAATTGTGCAAAAGCTACATAGTAACATATACTGTGATCAATTCACTGAATTGTGCAAAATTGCATAAAAATGGTACAATCGGGGAACGTGTGTGAAAAGGATTTTCATAGTTTTGCCCAGCACTAATGTTGATGGGGCCATGTTCGCAGACCTGAGCAAAGCTTTTGATCTTTTGATCATGGCCTGCTTTTTCAAAGATTGGTTGATCTTGGCTTAGATAATTCAACTGTATCTTCATTCTTTGATTATCTAAATAATAGAAAACAAATTGTCAAAACTGTCAGAGAGGTTTCCAATGGTAAAATCATTGCCTGTTTTGTCCCATAAGGTTCCATTCTGGGACCACTTATTTTTCAGTTTTATTAATAGTACAGTATGCCTAAAGTCTATGAGTCAGATAGTATATTACTATATGCAGACAATGCTTTGTTGTTCATACATGACAAGGACATCTAAGTAATTAATGCCACTCTTGGAAGTAATCTTCATTTACTCCTAGAGTGGTTTTCAATGAAAAAATTATTTTAAATGTATCCAGGATGCAGGCCATGTTTTTAGGTTAGCCTCAAAAGTTAGAACAACGTACAGCACACCTGACTTCTGCATCACAGTGGTGGGTGGTGTTCAACTGGAAGCGGCTGCTGTCTTCAAATATTTAAGTGTCTCTTAATCTGGGCAGTTAAAAAGGCCATTACTAATCTTTGTCTCTGTAGGGATTCCGCTAAGAGAGATGCCTGGCATTCCATAGTCAACATTAGCTGCAGAATGGACTCTTTCACTGTACATTTCCTGGGCTCCAAGACAAGGGGAATAATTCTGGAGATGATAATCTTTCTTTCAGGCTTTCTTCTCAATTTTGTACCATAGAGATGTATACATTTGTAAAGGATATAAAACACAGTGTTAATTGTCAAAATTGTTTTATTGCATGTCTCTAGTTAAAATGGGTATTACTGATAGCTATTATCAGATTGGAGATATACTATACAGTATTCAGTTTGCACTGTATTGCCTAATCAATTAATATAATTTATCACAGTTGTCTTATGTATGTCTTACATAGAGGTAATGCTGTATTGGAGTCTGGTGACATTGCTTTTCTGTGTAATATAAAATTTCTCAATAAACTTTGATTTAAAAAAATTGTCTACATGAACCCATGTCTTACATATGATGCCCACACTAAATATATTATTACTTCAGTACATCAGAGACTGGAATCTTAATACCATGTTTATAAACACTGAACTGTTGAACCAGAGCCACAATTACTCAGAGTAACTCACTTCGCTAAATGAGTATTGCTGTGTTATTACAGATGCTGCCCCAGAAACTGTTCGAATGAAAAGAGAACATTATTCCACAAGGCAGATAAATTTGCAACAGCACTTGGGACTACTGTAGGCCGATTATTCTGATAACCCGGAGGCTGTTAATAGGCTCCAACCAGAATTTAGAGCCCAAGGGACCCTGGGCAGTTTTGTATTTAGGATTATACCAAACAAGTATTTGTCAATGCCAAATGTTTGCTTGCTTGCATTTGTTGTGTACAGTGGCTCCAGCCAGGATGCAATGCAGTAATGCTGCCGTATATCACAAAAAACTGTGGTATGTTGCAGGAATCAGTGTAATTCAAAGATAAGTAAGCCCATTTGTTGTGCAGCATTTTGTGACAGGTCATTTACCTGCTAGTTACAGCGTTACATTGTGGCTGGCTCCTGTGTAGGTGTAGTGCAACAGTGATAATTAACAAATGAATAACCTGAGTTTATAGTAGTGAAATTGCCATGACTAAGAAATGAAGAGGTTCACAAATAGCATTGTTTGCTTAGAGGTTACCTTGAAGTTTTATAATACTAGTTGCTTTTTTGTTTTGCCCCAGCACATGAACATGACAGGTGCCATTTGAGTGATCTATGTAGCTTTCTCCTGAGGCATCTCTCTCAGCCCCTCACTGTCTTCACCCAGCTCTTCACACTGGCAGCCTGTAAAATAATGCTGGTTTCAGACATCTGTTTGTTTCAGGTGGATGGGAATGCATGGGTGGCTGTGTGATCTGCAAGATAGGCATTAGCGCTGTGCGTAATTTTCAAATTCGGCAGAATGAAATTTCGTGGAAGCTGAAATTCCACCAAATTTTGCCACAAATGGAATGGTGAAATTCTGCAGCAGAAAATCATTGCAGAATGATTTTTCCACTGAAAAAATGCTGTTCTGCAGAATATGATTTGGCAGATCTCAATATTTTCCAAGAAAATGGTTGCGAATGATTTTCCAATGAAAAATGCTGTGCTGTGGAATATTCTGTGGATCACAGCAGGCAGAATTCTGCAGAAGAACCAGCAAAATTCTGGTGGAAATTCTGCCAGTGGAATGGTCATTCCACACTAATTTTGCTGGCGGAATTTCGCATTCCACACAGCGCTAATGGACAATTGTGTGGGTGGACGATACTATACTGATTACTACTAATGTAGCTGCTGCTTATTTTCTCTACTAAATAATGATGGTGGAATTACAAAGCAGCCTACAAGTTTGGGCCAGGAGGCAAGGCAAGGTTTCTTCCTGCTCCTGTCATTGGCGGGTGGGCTTAGTTCTCAAGTCGCTCAGAGGGACAACGTTCATCATAGTCATACTGGATGGCAAATCATTTGATGGCTTCCTGTGCCCAGCCCGCCATGAGGTGACAATACTCAATGACATTTCTATTTTACTTGGGAATTTGCAGAAGTGAATGCGTGCCTGGATTATTCATACTCAGTGCTTCTTTTTACATTATCTCCCTCCAGTCCCACTGCTGTCCCTCTGGCTGCTATTAGCAACAACTCATCCTATCATCCACTAACTTGCAGGTTCCCTGTCCCCTATGGCTTGCCTCCATGACAGTAAGGAACAGAGCTAGGATTGTCCTCTCCCAACCCAACAAGGATCTGTTAGTAGCCCACCACCATCCCTCCCAAGCTAAGCCACATAGCCGAGCTACAGTTGCCTCAGCCTGCCCTGCCTCCCAACACAACATTCAACCTATGTCACTGTTGTGCTGTCCATTAACCATCAAGGCAGCCAATTACAAGAGCCTTATTATAATCATCTTTACATAAACAACTTTGCCCTCCCCTTGTTTTGTAGAACTTGATGCAATTAAACCTGTCCTTCAGACAGACAGGGTCATTCAATTTCTAGAGAAAGACCAGATCATCTGAACTACCCAATGTCTTGTATAAATTGCTTTACATGGTGGACAAAATGTAAATCTTGGTACTTGTTCAGGACAACTGGCTGTAGTAAATCTGCTTGTGGAGTGGTAGATGTTGCTAGGCTCCCTTGCCAGGCTGCAAATCAGGCTCAAGTGAGTAATGAGGTTTATAGGGGTTCAGTCTCTAGGAGTCTCTCTCTTTCCCGTGGTCATTTTCTTTGTCTCCCTCTCCCAATGGAAGGCAGGCCCAGCAGCAAGGTTCCCCAGCTACAGCCCTAAGTTGCCTCTGCTCCGAGTCCTCTCTCCTCCAAAACTCTAATCAACAGTCCCAGTTAGTGTGAGATGGCTGCAAAACACAAAAGAACACAAATGTCCAGCTCCCAACCTGACCCCCAGGGCAGTCTACCATCCGTCTGTCACATTAAATGCTCCCTCCCTCCTCCTCTCTCCTTGTGCTGGCTAGTGATCATTTGGCCGAGTGGTTCGGTACTGAAAATAAATACCTGTGCAGCTGTACTTGGTTTTCTCAGTTCCCATTCTAGCAGGTCCTCCTGACTACAAGTCTGCTCACTCAGTCTGAGAGTGATTGAGGTCAGTAGAAGCACTACTGGGGTGAGGTCAGAGATGCCAATCACATTCTTGCTGCTGTGCTATGTTTGGGCTGGCTGCATGTCACACTGCCTCTGCTGAGCCCCTAGGTCTCCTTGAGTTGGATTTGTGTAAACCTGCCCGTTCGGTGGTTCATGGCTTTGGCTGCACACACTGGTTGGCCCAATGCCAACTCTCAGTGCACATGAGTAAACCAAAAATGAAAGTGTCATGGTACCAGTAGCATCTTTGTTTCCTGTCAACAGGACACTGAGCGGGACAGCGCTAGTTAGATCTTTGAACTTTAAAGAGAAACAGGAAGGGGTTCAGCCGGTGTACTCTGCAGATTCAGCAAGCAGCATACCCCATCCCCATCCCCTATGATTCAGGTGCATGAATCCAGGTGAATATTGTACTTTATAAAGTGCACAGTGTATTCCAGCAAAGCCAGTGGGGCAAAGTGAGAGATTTATGAGATGTGGGCAGGATATTGGGACATCGGCCAAAAACAGCTGAAAAATGGGATGTCTCATGAAATCTGGGACAGTTGAGCCATATGGCCAAGAGATCCAAGTTTCAAATCCTAGCAGAGCCTCTTATTCATTGTCTAACCTTGAGCCTGTCACCTCACCTTCAGTATTATGGATGTAAAACTAGGTAAAAGCCAAAGCGGGGCCCAGTTCATTTTAGGTAGGCTATACAAATGTGTGGATAAATTGTAAACAAATAAAAAAGCTAGTTTTACTCACTAACCTACTAATGTTTTCATGTTTATAAAGTCTGCTTTTAATTGAGGAAGAGACAAATAAGAATCTATGTTATGAAGTCTCTGAATACATTAGTGAGCTCACATATATTATCTGCACGACAGAGGTGCCTCAGAAAGGTAAACCCTGACTACCTGCTCCAGTACCCATTCGTGGAAGTGGGACCAATGACACTATTTGTTCTGGGAGGGTAGGAGACACTTCAAAATCCCAATGACAGACCCAATTTGGGATACCAGCTGCTGGATTGGCTGTGGGCAGCACATATTCTGTGACCAACTTTCAGACTACGGCAGGCTGCAATGGAGAGCAGCAATGCAGGGGCTGACCCATGCACCAGCAGCAGAAAGGAGATCAGCAATGTACAGAAGAGCCTGATACTTCCTGCCTGTGCAGTCGCAGCAGCAACACTGCCACATACAGCTCAGCACTGGACTCCCTGCAGTGGTGTGGTTCAATACGCTACTGTGCAGGTGGTGGCAATGGGAGCAGATGCTACACTCCTGCACAACTTTGCTTGTAAGTACATGATCAAAGAGGGCAAGGGATAAACGGACAACACTGGTGCCATCCTGCTCATCTCCTCAGTCAGGAGAGCAGTGGCCAGTAGATGTGGTTTGGCCAGGGTCCCTCCTGTGGCCACACTATGATGGTCACCGTGAAATACTCCTGCATTAAAATGACAGAATTCCACTGATAGCAGGAGTGGTATGACATCAAATACAGAGCTTGCAGAGGCTAACGAGGCAGTCCTTGACAGCAGTATCACAACCCCTTCCCAGGAAAGTTTCACCTCAATAAGGCTCCCAGAGAACAGATATGTGACAGTAGACTGGAGGCCAGACAAGACCATAGGCATGAAATAAGGAATCTGAGCAAGCAGCTAACCAGAATAAACATACAATAAAAGCAGTGAACTATATACAAAATAGATACCAAGAGTGGGCTGAATCTAGTAGGGCAGGTCCCAAGCTGGTTACCAGGCCACCAAATCCATGCCAACCAAGGACATGTTGTGACAAAATGAAAATACCCTACCCCCAAAATCCAACTAGGATAACAAGAACACCAACACCCAGGCACAGCTTAGTGCATCGCCAATTAACTAGTATTATAAAACTGGAACAAACAGCTGAAATAAAGTGAAAATGGAAACTAATAATCAGCTCACTTTACAGTCTGTTTGAGCTTAGGAAAAGGGATGGAAATATGACAGCCACCCTGAGCATGCCTAGGTATGGATGACAAGATGGTGCAGACAAGGGCTGTCATCTGTCACGCAGCAAGTAGCTGGCTGATGTTGGTTAAAGTGGGTCCACTGATGAAGGGGGTGCAGGATACGCTAGTCTTATGCATGGGATGGGTTGGTGATTAAAGATGACCCTCCCTTCTGTAGTGTGCTCAGTCCAGGGACCTACCTCCCAGAGAAGACAACAGATGCAAGGAGCTCTGCTCACTATACAGTGTATACCCTGGTGCACATGTTACGCCTCAGACAGTTTCTATTAATGGAGTTTTCTGCAAAGGGACTAGTAGCTCTCTGGACTAGAACATATCACTGTAGGCTTTGCCTGTGCTCAAAGCAATGAGGTGCAAGGGTCCACATGTGCTATAGAAGCATCACCCCATCGCAATGGCCACGCGAGGCTACACAACCTCCAAATGAAGATAGAGGGGAGACGGCTCAGGGCAACCTGAGGAAGAATTTTTCATGGAGAGGGTGGTGGACGATGGAATGGCCTTCTTGAGGAGGTCGGGATCAAAAACATTGGGGAATTCAAGAATATATGGGACAAACATAGGGCAATTCTAGTGGGGTAGGATGAAGTAGGCTGTTGGTTAACTAGCATCTGCAGCTTATCCAATAGGTAGGAAAATGAGCAGACTGGTGGGCCAAGCAGTCCTTATCTGCCGCAAAGTCTATATGCATGTGTGTGCGTGTGTGTGTGTGTGTGTGTGTGTGTGGAACACGCCTATTCTAACTGCCCTGAAGCTAGTGCTTGTGCCATGTGGTGTCCTGATCGGGTCTGGTACTTACAGTTGGGGCAGATCATCCTTGTATCCATATTAAATACTGGCAAAAGGTTAGGATAGACTGGGTCAGAAGTAAGTTTACTGACAACGTTTTACATCACAACAAGGAGGGAGATGTCAGGGAAACAGAAGTGGCAGCTTCACAAGCCTAACTTGTGCTTGTGGATGGGCAGAGGAGGAGCCCAACTCAGAATGGAGGACTCGGGGGCTATGTCCCATTATAAGCCAGGGCCCATAAGGTATTCCTGTATCATTATATACTACCATCCCCTGCAAACAGGCCCTCACAGGTAAAAGCCCTGACACAGTCCAGTGTCTTCAATGTCCTGCTGGATGTAAAAATCTATTTTGAGGTGCAGGCAGAATTCCAGCAGCAGGGCCAAGTCCTGGGGCCAAATCTTAGCTCAGGGAGAACACAGTCTGTAGTCCAAAGAGTGGGCATCCTGCAACCGAGAAGCAGGCATCTATCGAGGCAAAGGGCTGCTCCAAAGGTCCTGTTCTTGAGAGACCATGATGGCGGACTCGCAGCCAGATAAGAGGAGAGGGACACCCAACTCGGGAAAGAGCCACTTCAAAGCTACAGGCCAAACCAGGTGGAAACCTGTGCTTCCTATATCTGCCATGGTGACAGACAACAAAACAAATATTCACAGTTCTGGTTGTGGGATTAGCATGTCACACCAGTGTTAGAGCTAAGTGGAGTTCAGTAAATCCTTTTCTGCCAGTATACCAGGATTGTGCAGAGGTTGCTTGGTTTGCTGAGGGGCAAGCTGGTTGGAGTATACAGCAGAGGAGGGGCTAATAGGATCGCCAGTTTCTGCATGCCATCCACTGTAGAATAAACACTCTCCTTACAATACTGGAAGTGCTTAGTTAAAAAAAAACTTTTTCAGATGAAGAAATTTAAAAATTCCAGGTTCTGGCATGTCTCTCAATGGTCATGCTAAACTGAGCCAGTCAGAGGGTCAGGGGTGGGGTGGAGAAGAGGTATTTGAGTGGTGGGGCAGTACGTGGCAGGGATTACACAATCAGGTGACAGAGGAAGTAATGGTCACTGGTTCTATGGTCGACTATCCCCAGCTCTGTCTGTGACAGAAATGGGGAGAGGAAGAGAAGGGCATCAAACAGTTATGGGATGTATTTTTTTTAAACAAGAAGATATGCAAGATAGGGATGGGCAGAGACAGGAAGAAGCACAGAAAAGACAGAGAATGTGTGGCAGCTGGTGGGTCCAGGATGTGCATCAGACCATGTGCGAGCAGTTAAGCCGGTTTGGCAGGGATGTTCTTGCTTGCTGGATGGTGATAGGGAGTGGCTCACTCTTTTGAATCATGGGAAGTTTCACCCAGCAAGCAGAGAAACTGTCATGATCAGCTTGGCTGATCACTGGCCTCTCCTGCTGTGCCCACTGTAGCCTGAGCTGCACTGGACCCGACAGTGACATACTGTACCTCTGTAATGCCCTTATTGTAACAGGATGTTCATTTTGCATTTGGACATGCAAGCAAACATAACAATCAGTTATTTAAAAACATCAGCCACGGGTGAGTGTGGATGTCCCTAGAGGCACTGCATTCAAAATGCCAGTGGAAAGTGGAGGACAGCAGGATCATACAGATAAAACATAATTACTTCCAAAGCAGGTACTCACATTTTTAACACTTGGTGAAAATGCTAATTAGGGGTGCCCCACACTGATGTGTGGAGCATACTGACATGGATGTTTCCTTTAAATGCTCATTTTGCCAATTTATTTATTTATTTCAAATGCTTTTGCCTGGTAAACATATTGATTTGATATCAATTAATTTCCAGATATAAGTAAAGACACAGGTACCGCTCACTCTACACACCTGTAGAAACACTAGCACCAGACTCGGAATGTAATCAAATATTAAATATTATTTATTCATTAAAGTCCTCATTTCATTTAAAAATGCCAACTTCATTTTTCTTTTTAAATGAATTCTACTATAGCACCATCATATTCATGTGTCCCACATCACTTCATTAAACTTTGGCAAATACTAGTAAAGTGCAAATAGTGCATAGAGCATTAGACTTGATTAAATACTCCTTAAATTTGACCCAACAAGTGCTGAAAGTGGCAAATTGGCAAACTTTGTGCAGCGGAGAGTGAAACTGGTAGAAACGTGATATGTTGCTTCTAGGTAATATATTGACAAAGCGAATTCGCTTATTTGAACCAGATGAGCACCTCAAAACCAACCTAGACACTGGCGTGCTTTATATGTCCGCCATTTGCTCAGATCTATTGAAAAGTGGTATAGTCAAAGAGCAAATAGATTGATGTGGTCTTAATCTCCTCCACTCAAGCTAAGAGGCAGAGCAATCAAAGAAGCAACACACATGGGGTCTCCAAAATCAGGTATATAAATCAGACCACTGCCTCAGCATTCAACCTGACATTCACTGAATTCCCTTAGGTTAGCTGATTTGAAGTTGCACACCACCTAAGTCACAATGATGTTTGAGCAGCCATCAAGTTATGACTCACTGAGCAGAACAAATCAAAGTACTATACAACATGGAACACACCTATCTGTAGTTGCAGGAATAAAGTCTAGTTCTTGTCCAGTACTTCAAAAACCTCACAAATCAGAAAAGTGCTAAAAGCGTGTTCCCATCATTTGAAATAAGCCCAGTGTCAAGTAGTAATTCAAAATACTAAAACCTTGGGTTGGGACAGGGATGGGGAGGGGGAGAGGACTATGGAGGGTTGAAAGGGGTCGGGTGGGGATCATGTACTGGTGTATTGTCCTCTTTATTTTTTATGCTGTCACCTCTAGTGTGTGGGAGGGGATGGTTGGGCTGTATTTGTTTACTGATTTACATTTGCTGTTATCAGTGTGAGGTTTCTGTCTTGTATTTTGCAAAATTTTCAATAAAGTGTATTAAATTACAAAAAATATACAAAAACTGGTGCTGAGAGAACACCAAAAAGCGTAGCAAGGAAACAGACTGACTGCTAATGGCTGCTGCAAAAAAAGAAAACAAAGTCTGAATTTTAAATTAATGTGGACTTTAATGAATAAATAACATTTAATATTTGATTAGATTCCCAAGTCTGGTGTTGGTGTTTCTACAGGTGTGTGGAGTGAGGGGTACCTTTGTCTTTACTTGTAATTGGTTTCGCTTTACAAATGTATCGGGTGCATGGATTCAAGGGCCAGGGAGCTGGGAGAACTGTTTGTTCATTTCCAGATGTGTCACTGGAGGAGGAGAGCAAGGAGTAAACAATACACAGAGCAATAAGTTATCAGTATAAAAAGGTGAAGAACAATATTAACATACACTGAAAATAAGCAATAAAGAGCGATCAGTATAGCATCAATAAAACAGATGCATATTAACCTATTAAATAAACAGGAAAAATATATAGTGCAAAGTAATAACACTAACTTTGCATTGATGTAAGTAACTCATAACATGAACAAGTGTAGGAGAGCACCACTAGGGAGCACAGGTAGGCAGGTGGGGGTTATGTGCAGTTGCAAGAGTCAGCTATGATGTCACAGAGTAGGATTTTAGAGAGGAGGGAGTGGAGGCAGAATGGATAACAACAGGGTGATTAATCCAAAACTTGGAGAATCCATTATTATTAACCATTTGTCAATGCCAATGTTGTCTTGCTGGCATTGGCATTGATAGTGCAGAAGTTAGAGATGCATAATAGGAATGTCAGTGAAGTATTGAACTGACGCTAACCTCAACCCACCTTGCAGAGATTGACAGACATTGGGGTGTGCCTTTGGGTCATCGGCCATAACGCTATGCCATTTCACTCACCCTACCCCTGCAGGCACCAACAAGCATTATGATGAGCCTTGGGTCTTCGGCCTTACTGCTTACCCCATTCCATAAGGAAATACTCTGAGATGGGTGCAGTATAGAGAATGGAGTGAACTTTGGGCTGAAGAATCCAAAGCACACCTCGATGCCTGTCAGTGGCTGCAGGCTAGAGTGGGGTGGAAATGGTGTGAGCATTACAGACGTAAAACCTAAGTCACACCCCTGACGCCTGTCAGTCTCTACAGGGTGGGGCGTTACAGTTTGAAACCCTAATGCCCCAGATATTTGTTGGTATTTTCACCCAAAATTTCAACATGGGCTTTTGTGACCCCACCTCATGAACAGTGGCACTATCAGTTCGTTAACTGAAAGCTGATTTGCACAGTGACTGCACCATTTGGCATCACAGGTGCAGAACACATTTCGTGAGGATGTGAAAATGACAGCTGTACAGTTCATGAGGAGGTGTAAAAATGGTAATGTTGAAAATCTGGAGTAAAAATATGAAAATTGAAGTCACGAAGCGCATATAGAAACTGCGAATGCACGCCTGAATACAGTTTATTTGTGGAATTTTTCACCAAATTTTCAACATATGCATTTTGAGACCTCTGCTCATGAACAGTGGCATGGTGATTTTGTTAATCTGTCCCAAACATTGATTTCACAGCGACGAGCCATTGTCACCAGATGTGCAAAAACATATTCGGCAGGATGTGAAAATGACAGCTGTACTGTTCATAAGGAGGTGAAGACTTTGCAATGTTGAAAATATGGAGTGAAAATATTGTACTCTGAGGTTACGAGCGTGAGTGCAAACCGCGCAACGCACGCCATAACAGTCATTTTTGGGGAATTTTTTCACTAAATTTCAACACATGCATTTTGGGACCTCTGCTCTTTAACAGTGTCACTGTGATTTTCTTAGTCTGTCCTGAACATTGATTTCCACAAAAAATGTGCCAGATGTGGGGGGGACCAAAGAAGGGGCTGATCTGGGGGCACGATAAAGGAGGGACGTGACTCAAACCTTTAGGGGTTGGAGGAACATGGTAGGGCCAACAGGGAGGACAAAGAGCTGCTGTCGGGGATCTCAAGGGGAGAAAAGAGAGATGGGAAAGGAGTGGAGGTGGTCTTGACAAATGCCAGGAGCTTAGGAAACAACATACTTGAGCTCCAGGCAATGCTAGTTAGGGGCAGTAGATGTGGCAATAGTCACTGAGACCTGGGCCACATAAGGGCATGAATGGGACCTAAACCTGAGGGCTACACGACATTCAGAAAGGACAGGGGAGGGAAGGGGGTGACACTGTTAGTCAAAATGGAATAGGCATTGAGGGGTGGAGGAGGTGGGGGAAATGTGGAGGCAATTTAAGTTACCTTTAAGGACACAGGGGTAAGAGAGTAAACGCCGGGTGGTATACAGACCCCTGCACTGGTGGAGGCTCTAGAAGAGAGTTTGGTGGCAAATGTCGCCGATGGCCACTGTAGATTGCAGAAGGGATGATAGTGGTATTGGGGACCTAAACATGCCAGGAACAGACTGGGGGACTATGACATCACCAGTGACCAGGGAGCAGAGGTTGCTGATGTCTTCCAGGATGCGCTCCTGACCCAGCAGGTGGGTGAGCCAACTAGAAAGGCCAGGACATTGGACGAGTCCTGGTGGACAGTGACTGATTAGGGCCTAGAAGTGAGGGACCTGTTGGCGGGAGTGATCACACCACAGTCTGGTTCTTCCTGGACCTGGGGAAGAGGAAAGCCGCACAAGGACGATAGTAACTGACTTCAGGGTGCAGACTTCAGGAGATGGGAAAGGATCCTAAAGATCATTTGCTCAAGATAAGGCCAAACATGGATGCTGACAGCAGGGGAGATCATTAGAGGGGAGCACAGGAGGCTACCAGGTCCTGTGCAAGGGAAAGGTGTGCATTCGTTAAGGCCAGGAAACCCTGCTGGTAGACCCAGGAGGTTGAGGAGGTGGTGAGGGACAAGAAGGCAACCTATAGGCACTTCAAGCGCCAAGGAGTGAAAGGGATCGGGAATATGAGCTGACAGCCAAGAGAGTCACCAGGGTGGTGAGAGCGGCTAAGGCAGAAAGGAGCAGTCCTGGCCAGGAGATCCGGAGGGGGGACAAGGGTTCTTAGATACATAGGGAAAAAGAAAAGTGAGGAGGCAGATCAGCAGGATAAGGACAGGGAGGATGGGCACAGGAGGTGGGGGAACAGGCAGATGTCCTAAATGAGTACTTTGCCTCAGTTTTACCGGGGATGGAGGGGCTACATCTTATGGGGATAGAGGGTAAACCGAGGAAGGGGACCGGTAGACGGGGCTCTGACGGTCTGGGAAAAGGAATGGCCACCACAGACAGGTGGGGGCTAGCAGCACAGGAACAAAGGGAGGATGGGAGGCTGAAATCTCGGTAGAGAGAGAGAGAGAGAGTGAGGAGTGAAGCCCCTCAGGTCCCTTCAGATGGAGAAAGCACCTGGGCCAGATGAGATACATCCCAGGGTGCTGAGGGAACTGGCAGATGTCCTGGCAGCCCCCTGGTGGAGCTTTTCAACATCTCTGAAGACGGGGTGAGTGCCCCAAGACTGGAGGGTGGCCCATGCCATGCCGATCCACAAGGGGGGATCAGAGAGGAGGTGGGAAATTACAGGCCCATTAGCCTGACATCGGGTGGTGGGCAAGGTGATGGAGGGTATTGTCATGAAAGGCTGAGGGGTTACTGGAGCAAACTGGGTATTTGGACGATAGGCATGACTTTGTCCTGGGAAGATCATGTTAGACAAACCTTGTGGAGTTCTATGACTGGGGTGATGAGGACCCTGGACCAGGGTAGGCCGGTGGACGCCCTTTCTAGACTTCAGCAAGGCATTTGATCTCAGTACCCCACAATGGTCTGCTGGCTAAGCTGAAGGAAGTGGGGGTAGGGATGCAGTTGATAAGATGGATAGGGAATTGGCTCTCTGAGGCGTGCTTAGAGGGTGGTGGTGGTTGGGGCTAGCCTCATCTCCAAGGTGGGTTACTAGTGGGTTTCCCAGGGATCAGTGCTGGGGCCACTCCTGTTCAACACCTATGTCTCAGACATAAGGAAGGGGATCAGGAGGAAATGAGTCTCTTTGCAGACAACTCAAGCTGGGTGCAGTGGTGGATGAGGAGGAGAGGGTGGCACTGCAGGAGGACATGGAGACTCTGGAAAGGTGGGCGGAAAATGAAAACTAAATTTCAGTGTGGGAAATGCAAGGTTCTGCACCTGGGAGGCAGAACCAGGCCAGAGGTATACCCTGGGAGGAGACACAGTACAAGTCACGGAGAGTGAAAGGGATCTGGGGTGGTAGATGCCAAATGAACAACTCAGAGACCTGTAAGAGGGCAGCGGCAAGGGTGAATAGGATGCTGGGCTGCATTGCCAGGGGATTACCTCCAGAAAGGCGAAGTGATCCTTCCCTGTACAACTGCTTGGTTAGGCCACACCTTGAGTATTGTGAGCAGTTTTGGAGACACATTTAAAGAGGGACATTGCACTCCAGAGAGGGTCCAAAGTAGGGCAACCAAAATGATCTGGGGCCTGGGGAGAGGACCTAGAGGAGAGGCTCAAGGTGCTCAACATGTACACCCTGGAGGAGAGACAGGATGGGGACATGATAGAGGTCTTTAAGTACATAAAAGGGATTAATAAGGGGGGTCTAGTCAGGGTGCTCCAAAGGAAGGAATGGGGTCAACGAGAGGACATGGGTGTAAGCTGGAAGGGGCAGGCTCAGGAGGGAGAGAAGGTGTTATTTCACTGAAAGGTTAGTGGAGCCATGGAATACGCTGCCCAGGGAGCTGGTGGAGGCGGAGACTGTGGACAGGTTTAAGAGGGATGGGACAGGTACAGGGGAGGGTAAACTGACCGGTCCAATACAGGTGGAACACCCAGGACTGGGGACAGTATAACTCAAGGGGAGGGGGACACTGAAATCGCCCCCAGTGCAGGTGCTGACAATCGAGCAGACTTGAAAGACCATTAGGCCTACTCTGCTGGCATTTTAGTATGTTAGATGTGCAAAACACATTTTGGGCAGGATGTGAAAATGGCTGATGTACTGTTCATAAGGAGGTGTGAAAAATGGCAATGTTGAAAATCTGGAGTGAAAATATTAAAAATTCTCGGGTTACGAGGTGCATGGAAACTCGCAATGCATGCTCATAAGACAGTCATTTTTGAATTTTTCACTAAATTTGCAAACATAGGCTTTTGGGAGCCTACCCTGAACAGTGGCACTATCGCTTTCGCTAATTTTTTCTAAATGGTACTTGCAGTGACCACTGTAAATCACCTTTCAGGACTGAATAACAAATCACAGTGACTGATTTCATGAGGTGGGTCTCAAGAACCCCATGTTGAAAATCTGGAGCCAAAACTAAAAAATGGCCTATTTATCCACCTGTTGAAACCTCCCGCACTGATGCCATTATGCAGCTTACCGGCATTTCTTCAGTTCGTGGTCAGCTTTGAAGAGTGCAGACATGTTCCCGCCTCCACCAAAGATCACTGCACTGACCTCCGGAGGTAAGTATGGAGTGGGGGTGGAGAGGTGGGGCACAGAGGGTAGGTGCGGTTGGGGAGGGGTGCCACCAACAGCGAGGGACTGTTTCTTTGTTTCAGGTACTTTAAAAAAGGAACACTGCAGATGGTTTTCTTTCTTATAGGTGTAAGAAAACAATGTTGCACACACTGGGATGTGCTCCAGTGTGCCCCATGACTTTGAGGGAGGGTGATGTTGGCCACACTGGGTTGGACTCCCAGTGTGACACAAGTGAGGTTGGGGCGGGACAGGAAACATGCTGACGTGATCGACTTCAAACACCATGGAGGTACACTGGAGTGGGCTCCCAGTGTGCCATACAATCTTGGGGGCGATAAATATGCCGACAGGGGTTTGGGCACCCCTGAAGTTGGCTTTTGGGACTCGTGGAGGCGGATGGCGGAGCCGCCACCATGTTTATTGAAATGTTTCACCAGGCAAAGCACGAGGGGAGGTGTGTCATCTGTGCCGCTGGCATGACGAGCTTGTCTCTGATTGCAGCAGAAAGTGTGTTTCAAGTTGGTGGCACTGCATAAAACTTGTGTCACCACTAGCATGCTAATTGGCTTAATGAGGAATGCACCTTGTAAAGCGCGGCCTGCATTCGCCAAAACTGACACACCTCTGCATTTCTCCTACTACCATCTCCTATCTACATAAAATGTTGCTTGCATGTGCGCAAGACAACATAAAATGGGTTATGGAAACTTAGTACCGCATTGGTCAAAACGTATCACATGATCATGAGTACATCCTGTAACTGAAAACAGGTAAAGATCCCACTAATCAGATCTTTACATTCTTTGAAGCTAATTTAATTTTAATTTTTATAGATTCATTTTATAATCACAGTAATGCACTTCAGGGTGTCTGTAGTAGTGAATTTACACACTTCTGATGAGGCTGAAGTCTTTCGACTGCACCTCATGATACACCACACAAGGTGTGGGTAATCCCACAACAACAACAACAACACACCCTGTTTTGCATTATTACTTAAATGCTACATGTACCCGTTGGTTTTCTGTGGCCATTAGGCTGTCATGTTCACGATCCGGCATGTGTAACTCTCCCAAGCAGAAAACTGTGGCATGTTCTGTTACTAGGCTGGTACCTTTTAGCTGGCAGATTTCTTACCCAAACAAGCATATAACAAGCTATAACATTTTTCAGTAAGAATTTGTTTTCAGTAGTTTTTTGATACTTGAGGGATGACATATTTCTTGATAAATTTAACAGTCTGTCAGCCACTTGGTGGGAGACTGAGGCAGTGCTGACAGATGCCTGTCTAATATGGTCCTTCACCAAGAATGCACTCACTGTTGTCAACCTTCTGCCCTCCATTTACACAGAAACAAGTAATATGCCTCCAAGGCAAATTGCACTGAACCTCACTTAGCAGGTATTCTACAGAGTGTGTTGGCAGCTTCTTGTTCATAGCTGGATCCTGTTTGTTACAATGATACTTAGCACTGATGGAAAAAGGAACCTTACCAATCGAGAGCCCTGCTCTGGTTTATTTTAGAAGTACTATTACTATTGTATTTGTAGCCAAACTTTGGGAAAACAGGTTTCACTGTTCAGTAACCCTTAGAACAACCCCTACATTCACCTCATTTCAGAACCTTCTACAAACGCACTAGTGCCATGCCAAAAGATTAATTTTGTGTACCAAAAATAATAGGGAAGACTGACTACTAAGTAATTTTCAATTTTGGGGTTAATGAAAACAGAGAAACCAACAAAAAACTTTCATCCCTTACCTGATATTTTGGACTAGCTCCCTACCCTCACTCCCATTCTCCCAAACACATGTAACCCCTTCTGGCACATGGTGGTTAACCTGTTTTGCACCAATAATTCACCATGGCTTGGTGGACTGATGTTAATGCTTGCACTCCTCAGCTCTTGCAGATGCTAACTGTTGCAGCTTGATCTCATTCCCCCCAGGAAGGAATGTGGGAACAGAATGTTCAGTACTCTGTACTCTTGCTGAAACAACTGAACAAGGGCATGAGGTGGGAAATCAGTTGCTATGACCACCAGGGGTGTATAAGGAAAATAAATATTTTCAAAAAAGAGAGAGGATACAGTTTCTACAAAAAAAATCCTTCATTTGGATTGCTTTTGGTGATTACTTCATTCTTACTATTTTTTCAAGTTAGATTTCTAGTGGATACATTTTGGCTTCTTTTTCAGAAAAGGACTACTGTAGTTTCCTCAGTCATGAACAACTGGTGTTTTATTTTGCTGATTTATTTAGTTTTTGTTGACCGGGAAAGGTGGACTAGATAATTTATTGTCTATTTTCAGCCTTGTCCGGGGAGGGATACAGATGGATGCCAGCTGACAATGAACCAGATTAAGCTGTTGGTGATATTTTTAGTGAATGGAGTTTTAGTCCCCAGTATTCCTTAGGTTAGGCGGCACTAACTGAGTTGGTGATGTGCTAAGGGCAGATTACACCGGTCTACTATATTCAGCCGATAGCACTGCGATGCCCAGGGTGATAACACAGCTGCGCTACCATAATGTATTCAGTGCTAAAAAGATGGACAGTGGCATGAATATGTGCACAGTGTAATATTCTGTGACATACTGTAGTACTGTGATAACAGCACTTAGCACCACTTATTGCTGCGCAACATAAGACTATAAAAAGCAGGCCTTAACCCAGCACAATCCCACGGTGGAAACCAGAACTGCAACAACAATGGCGCATGCACTGTACCAGAAGTAGGACATCCAGGAGGAGGAGGAGGAGGAGTAGGAGCATGCCAGCCCCGGGCCACATCGCTGGCCCTGGAGGCACTATACCGCAAACAAACAGTACTATCCATGAGTCACTTTGAAGTCCTCACTGACAAGCAAATCATGGACTGGTACAGGCTCAGCAGGTCCATGCTCATGCAGCTGTGAGAGCTGCTACTGCATCAGCAGCTCTGGACAGATACCCAGTGTAGCCATGCAGTGTCTGTTGAGCTGAAGGTGACAATAGCACTATGCTTTCTGGCCACCAGATCATTCTAGATACTGGTGGGTGACACCACCAGGACTGGCCACAGTCTGCCATATTGACCTTGTTGGCCTGTTCCTAGATGCCCTGTTGGCACATGCTGAGGACTTCATTGTATTCCCTCAGTACACCAGTAGAGCAAACAGAAATTATGCAGCAATTCTATCAGGTTGTGTACCTACCAGCTATAGTGAGTGCCATTAACTGCACCCATGTTGCCATCTGTGCACCCCAAGGGATGGGATGGAGACCTTGGCGAATAAAAAGGGCTTCAGTTCCATTACCTGCTATGTGTTGTGCTACGCAACATGGTACCTCACCAATGTCCTGGCATGGCTCTCCAGCAGTGAACATGAGGCCTTCATCCAGCACATCTCCATCCTGTGCCAGAAATCTAAAGGTGAGGACATACCCAGGGAACACCTTGTTGGTGGGAATATCCCCAGGCCCTATCCATGAGCATAGCTGCTACTGATGTCACTAACCAATACATATTTCCTGCACAGGTGAGAGTGCATACCCCTGCATCCCTGGCTATTAACACCTGTCCTACAACCTGCATCCATTGCAGAGGTAAGGCACACACAGCACAGATGGCAACCTGCAATGTTATTGAGCATGTCTTTGGCATGTTCAAGGTTCAGTTCAGATGCCTTTTCCATTCCAGTGGTGCCCTACAATACAGCCCTCAGAAGGCCTGTGGCATATTCTTTGCGTGTTTCACACTACACAACATGGTGCTGAACAATGAAATATGCCTACCAGTTCCAGAGGGCAACATTGTCATGGATGAGGAAGCAGCAAACCAGATAGAGGTGGGCAAAGTTGTGAATTCTGCTTTTGCAGAATTTCCGTGAAAATTCAGAAATGTCGCTGAAATTTCTGTCATCGGCAAGATTGGAATCTTTCAAATGTGTTTGGCGGATTTTTGCCATATTCTGTGTAATTTGTTGGCTGACCTGCAGAAAAATACACATTATCTGAAGAATAACAGTTCTGAGGAGTTTTTCTGCAGTTAGATGAATTATTCTGCAGTTCATGTAGTTATTCCACAGTTCAATAATCAGTTCTGCAGACTTTTTTCCACAGTATAACAGAAAAATCCACAATTTATACATTTATTCTACTGTTCTAAGTCAGAATTTCCACAAAAGTTGCTAATTTGATTTCCACACCTTTGCAGAAGCGAAAATCTGACTTTCGAGGAAATTCCATCTGCGGAAGTTTCTTTCACGTGCTTCTAAGACCAGGGATGCAGGAGCAGCTGAATAGTTGTGACTCAAGATGGCCAGGAGGTTGAGGTGTACAGGGATTGAATAATTGCAGACCACAGAAGTACAAAACATACAGGAGACAGTGGTGGTACAGATGAAGCCACTTAGTTGAGGGAGTACAGGGATTGAATAACTGCAGACCACAGAAGTACAGAACATACAGGAGACAGTGATGACAGATGAAGCCACTTAGTTGAGGGAGTACAGGGACTGAATAATTGCAGACCACAGAAGTACAGAACATACAGGAGACAGTGATGGTACAGATGAAGCCACTTAACAGTGACAGCCCTGTGGAGCACGAGTCATCCTTATTAACCATCCATCCTGCTTATCAGAAGATATATCTCCTTAACTGGCAAATGCAACCTGGAGACTGTGAAGACTCTTAAAGAAACTTTTAATGTTTGCATTCACTTTCTGTTTTACTTGTCTTAGTGTTCTTTCTGCGCTTTCATTTGATTTTACAATTTCTTTGTAGCACTGATGAAAGAAAGTGACAAATAAAGCCAAACAAAGAAAACCAAAACAGAATTCAAGCTACACGTACATGCTGTCCACTGACTAACATTATGTGACTAACATTCTGGAAAACAGTTTAAAAGTAACTTGAAAAAGCCAAAGATTCTGCTCTGTTTGTAATCAGACTATTAGGGGCTCAGACGCTGTCAACAGCTTGCTATATGTTCTAATTTACTGAAGGCATTTTAATTAAAATCTTTACTGTGAACCCTGTTATCCAACGTCACACATGAAAGCAGGAAGGAACTGTAGTTCTTTGGTGGCAGTGAAGAACTACAATTAGAAAACCTGTGTCTGTTCTTTTTAACTTTTATTTATTTCTTGTGTTTACTTCGGGGCTATAATTTTGCAAAAGTGTAAGTGTCTTTTCCACGCATGAGTGGTTGACGCACAAGACTTTTAGTCAGTGTGTATACTTCACAACACGGTTCTGCAGACACCTGTGACCCTGAGCTATACTTCTGGGTCTCCAAAGTCATAAATACCAGCCCAGTAGCAAGCAGGGGTGAGCGCAGCAGGGCAAGCATTTGCACTGCGGAGACGCGCAGAGACATGTGCATCTGCGCATGTCTGCTGTGTCCGCTGGGACCCTGGGGATCCAAGTTGCACAAATTTCCGTTGCAAACAAATGTAAGTTGTCTCTTTATATAGTTCTCCTTTTAATCGTGATGGAAGGCCCTATTAAGCAGTGTGGAAACTGTTCTATGTTTTGTTATGGAGAACCTGATAACACCTTTATGTGTGACAATTGTTTGTTGATTGTCGTCTTACAAAAAGAAATAGCTAGCCTACTATACAGACAGTCCACTAATACTGATATTGCACACTTGGAAAACTTTATAGATGAGGCAGTTACTCAGTATACTTTAACTAGCCCTCAGTCACCCTCATTAAAAGATGAGCCCTATTGTTCCCCTTCTATTAACACTGTGGATCCTCATCTCCCATACTGAGGATTGGGCTGTGGTCCAGAAAGTTAAAACTAAATGTAGAGATGGTCAAACCTATCATCTGAATAGGTCCCCTTCAAAATAGATATCAGACCTTATCAGACTATGAGGATTATGACTTAGTGGATGAATCAAATACCTCTACTTTCTGTAAAAATCAAAGTTAGTTAAAACTACTAAACCTAGAGGAAAAAAGTAAAAGCACTGCTCCAAATAATGGCCCTCTTTCACCACCCAATAGTAATAGTCCCCTGGTATGAAATTCCTCCACCCTTCAGTGTAATAGCCCAGATAGTACACCACAACATCTCACCGGGAACTCCAAAAGATCTTTGTATTGGGGACTCTTTAATTAAACACATGCACAGGATTGTCTGTGGCCAGGACAAGGTAAATCACACCTGTTCTAGTTTTAGGGGACAAAGGTATCCAATATTACCAATATGATACCTGATATTTTGAAAGACTCTGGTCAAAATCACTTAGTCATCATACATGCTGGAATTAATGACATCTTAAGTTCCAACTATAAGTCTTTACAACAGGATATAATTGCTTTAAACAATATGTTGGTAGAGAGAGATTGTACGTGTACTTTTCTGAAATTTTACTTGTTCCTAGAGCAACTCATCTTGTCACCTCTAGGATTAAATAAACAAATGAATGGCTTCACAAATGGTGTACATCTCAAAACATAGCTTGTATAACCCATTGGGAGAATTTTGTAATAAATCTCCTTTGTATAGTTGGGACGGTCTCACCTTAGTAGATGGGGAAATCTTTACTGAGGATAGTAACTAATCATTTAAACTAAAGTGGAAGGGGAGAAAGGTATCTCCCTATCTCTTAATCATCGGGTAAACCAGTGCCATAAGGGTTACAAATTCGTCCCTAAATGGTCTATCGCTGAATATTACTAAATTAGCAGAACTAGAGGCCAAAAGTAAATTATTAAATTTAGATATACTAGGATAACCGAAACCTGGTGGGACTAAACTCTGTTTGGAATCAGCAAATTCCAGGTTACAAACTTTACCATAAAAACAGAAATAATAAAAAGGTGAGGGAGTGGGGCTTTATGTCAGAGAAGACATTACATCTTATGAATTACAGTCAACATCAAATGTAGAAAGTATATAGGTGTCTATTCAGATCCAAGGTCACCTCAAATTATTGTGGGAAATTGTTATAACCCCCCTCTTCCGATCACATTTATAGGGAGGTTTTACTTAGGATATTGATACTTTCTCTGATTACAAAGATGTGGTGATTATGGGCGACTTTTAATATGCCCTATATAAATTGGTCCACATATTCTAGCAAAAACAAATAAGTTGTCATTTTCTGAACATGCTTACTGAGAATGGTCTATCACAATTAGTTAATTTTCCCACTAGAGGAGGAACATTCTTGATCTCCTCATCTCTAACATAAGTCACAAACTCACCAAGATCTTAATATCTGATCCCTTAGGTAATAGTGACCATCACTCCATTATGTTTGAACTAACGGCGACACCATAGATTAAATAAAAAACTGTTTTCAGAAACCATGATAATGCTAACTTTGGAGTGATCACAGAAAATTAAACAGTGTCAAATGGTCACAACTTTTCTTTGGCCTCACGGTAAATGAGGCCTGGTTAAACTAAAGTGTCAGTGGCTCAGTATCGCAGCACACCGCCTGAAGCTGGGAGATCAGAGGGCTGGGGTTCAGTTCCCACATCTGGCACTTGGGTTAATATCCCAATACTGACACTGTAGTGCAGCATGAGAGGGTGCTGCACTTGAGGTGCCGCCTTCAGATGAGACGTTAAACCAAGGTCCCATCTGCCTGGATTGGTGGTAGTTCAGCTGGATGTTAAAGATCCCACGGCACTTATTGAAAAGAGTAGGAAATGTCCCCAGTGTCCTGGCCATATTTCCCTCATTCATTGAAAATACCACCAACAGCTTAATCTGATTCAAGGTCAGTTGGCATTCATCTGTATCCCCCTCCCTGGGTCATGCCTGAAATAGCAGGATTTGTCTAGTGCACTTACCGGTCAACAAAAACTAAATAAATAAATAAAATAAAGGACGGATTTTGCACTAGAAATGAAATATGTGCCAACAAAAATAAACACAATAAAAAGGCAGAATCCCAATTTGGTTAAATAAATCCATTATGACCCAGATTAAAAGGAAAAACAAGTTATTTATAAAACTAAAAACAGGTTGGCAGACAAGGGTGAGGTAGTACTGGTTGAGACTTCAATATTCCAGATGTGGACTGGAGCATCCCAGCAGCAGCATCAACTAGGAGCAGATTTATCCTGGACTCTGGGTGCCTTCCTCAAGCAACTGGTCATTGAACCAACTTGGCAGAAGGCAATACTGGACCTTGTGCTCACAAACAGGGACAGTGTGATGGGGTAACAGTGGGGAGCACCTGGGAAACAGTGACCACCAGTCATTGTGGTTTGAAATCACAGAAAGAGCAGAACCAAACCACACAAAACACGATCCTGGATTTTAGGGGCAGACTTTGGGAAAATGGGAGATACTTGAAAGAGGCATTAAGGAATGGGACAGGAATCAGGGTTGAGGAACAGTGGGCAGTATTTAAAATGGGGATTACAAGAACAACAGAATTATGCATTAAGCAGGTTAGCAAGAAGAAAAGGAAGAGGAGACCATTATGGTTTTCCAAAGAGGTAGCAAAGAAAGTGAAAGCCAAAAGATTGCATTCAGGCAATACAAAAGACACAGGCAGAAGGGATAGGAGAAGTACCAGGAGAAGCAAAGGGAGGCAGGAGGTCAGTAAGGGAAGCCAAAGCTCAGACAGAAGAGCACATTGCAAAATCAGGGTAGAGGGACAAACCTTTACAGGTACATAAGTGAAAAAGAAAGACAAAGGGAGGGATAGTGAGACTGAAGGGGAGGATGGGGCCACGTGGAGGATGACAACAGTAAAGCTGACATATTGAACAGGTAGTTCTGCTCAGTCTTTACTGAGGAAGAGGAGGGTAATGGGTCTGAAGGAGTACAAGGGTGAGAATGGTGCAGAATGGACACAAGTCCCTTTACGCAGAAAGGGTCCTGAAGGAACTGGAAGCAATAAGAGTTGATAAAGCAATGGGGCCAGATGGGTGCACCTCAGAGTCTTTAAAGAACTAAGAGAGGTGGTGGCTGAACCTCTGGCTATCCTGTTCAGCGATCACTGGAAACAGGGAGGTACCCAAAGACTGGAGGACAGCAGATGTAGTCCCTTATACAAAGTGGGAACAAAGAGGAAGCAGGAACTACAGACCAGTCAGCCTCACCTCGGTAGTGGGGAAGATCATGGAAGCACTACTGAAGGAGAGATTGGTAGAACATCTGGTTGTCAATGGACTACAGGACCCAAGGCAGCATGGTTTCACCAGGGAGGTCATGTCAGACCAACCTCGTTGAATTTTTGACTGGGTGACTCGGGAGGTGGATCAGGGAGGCGGTGGCATGGCCTATCTGGACTTCAGCAAGGCCTTTGACACTGTGCCACATAGAAGACTATTACACAAACTGGGGAATATGGGTGTGGGCAGGACAGTAGTGTGGTGGGTAGGTAACTGGCTGGTGGCAGGACACAGAGGGTGGTGGTAAATGGCTGTCACTCCACAGAGGGAAGAGTGACCAGTGGGTACCACAGGATCAGTGCTGGACTGGTCTATCTAACATCTTCATCAGTGACACATTGCGAGGACCCAGAAGGCAGAATTTCACTGTTCGCTGATGACACAAAGCTCTGTAACAGAGTAGACACACCGGAGGGTGTAGACAGAATGAGAAGCGACCTGCAGAAACTTGAAGAATGGTCAGGGTTTGCAGTTGAAATTCAATGCAAAGAAGTGCAAGATAATGCATATGGGGCACAAAAACCTGGCACAATATATCAGTTGGGGGTGATGATATAGCATGCACCAAGCAGGAAAGGATCTTGGGGTTATCATCCTGATGACCCCTCAGGGTAGAAACAGTGTGGACAAGGCAGCAGGTAAAGCAAATAGGATGCTGGGATGTATAGGCAGGGCATCACCAGCAGGAAAAGGGAGGTCATAATTCCGCTTATACAAGACACTAGTGAGGCCCCACCTGGAGTACAGTGTACAGTTCTGGAGACCATACCTACGTAAGGACATAGACAGGGTAGAGAAGGTTCAGATGAGGGCAACAAAGATGGTGCATGGATTGCATCACAAGTCCTATGAAGACAGGTTGAAGGAACTGAACATGTACTCCCTGGAGGAGAGGAGGAGAGAGGAGATATGTTAGAGACATACAAGTATCTTACAGGGAGGAACAGGGTGCAGAAAACACTATTTTAAACGAAAAAGATGTTCCAGGACTAGAGGCATGGGATGAAGTTGGAGGGAGGACGATTCAGAGGAAACATGAGAAAGAATTTCTTCACAGAACGGGTGGTGGACAAGTGGAACACCCTGCCAGAGGAAGTGGTGGGACTGAAACAATCACGGATTTAAGAATGCATGGGATAGACATAAAGGAATTCTGGAGGTCAGGGTAAGGTGCAACAGACTTCTAGGAAAACAAACTGAACTTACAAGCTCAAATGGGCAGACTGAGTGGGCCATAGTCCCTTATCTGCTGTCACTGTCTATGTATCAATGTATCTATGTAGGTAAAAGACTAGATGAAATCTACAGTGAATATAAAAGACAATACAAGTTTTAAAACACATGATTAAAAAGGCTAAAATGAAAATAGAATTTAAATGAGCCCATACCAAAGATGGCTATAGAGCATTATTTTCATACCTCAACAATAAAAGGGAATTCCAGAAAAATATAGCCTCTAACACTAGACAATAAAATAATCCACTCAGATATCGAAATAGCAAATTACTTTAATTCTTACTTATGCTCTGTCTACTCTAAAAAGATTACTACACTCCTTGTAGAGATACGAAAGTAAGTCAAAATTTCATAAAAACTATAACATAAAGGTTGCAGATATTCTCCCTCTTCTTAAGTCCCTAAAAAATCCACCAGCCGGGACCTGACCAAGTTAGTCCTAGATTTCTTATAGCCACAGCAGAGAATTTCAATTCCCTTAAGCATTCTATTTAATAAATCCTTACATTCAGACGAAATCCCAGTAGATTGGTTATCAGCAATCATAACCCCTATCTATAAGAAGGAAATAGATCCTTTGTTCAAAGTTTCGGCCCATTAGCCTAACTTCAATTATTTGTAAGACTATGGAAAAATAATAAAACCTACTTGGAGAAGGAAATGGAGGAATTGAATATAGTAGACTCCACTCAACATGGTTTCAAAGTTGGTCACTCCTGCACTACTAACATGTTGTTTTTTGCAATAACGTTAGTATGGGCTTAGCAAATAAACAAAATATGGATGTCATACTGCTGGATTTCAGCAGACATTTGACTAAGTGCCCCATGGAAATTTAATTAGAAAACTTAAATCATTGGGATTTTCGAAAGGTTAGTAAACTGGATAAATGCTTGGCTAACAAATAGAACTCAAAGGGTCTCTATAAACGACTGTGTTTCAAACTTAGCCACAGTCTCCAGTGGGTACTGCAGGGCTTGGTGCTTGGCCCTATATTATTCAATATATATAAATATCAGTGATATGGGAATAAGCAACAAAATTGTTATGTAAGTTTGCTGATGATTCCAAACTTGGGGCATGGTTGATAACGACTATGACCATGATTCATCAAACTAGACCTACTAAAAATTGTAAATTGCTCTATCATTAACACAAGCATTTGTCAATACGACGCGTTAAGCTTGCAGGTATTTGCAGTGGTGTTTGGTATGTATGGTGCTTTACCCCATGCCCTGTGCGATTGCTGGTATTTGCACAACAAATTTTCAGCATGACCTTTTGTTAACCCCATTGTGTGCTGCAATAGGCAGAAACACGTTTTAGGCAGGATGTGAAAATGGCAGCTGTACTGCTCATAAGGAGGTGTGGCAAAATGGCAATGTTGAAAATCTGGAGTGAAATATTGAAAATTTGCAAACCTCACGAAAGGCAGTGTGGGAGCTGTGCAATGCATGCTTGTAAAATAGTCATTGTTAGATGATTCACTGAAATTTTCAACATTGGCATTTAAAACCTCTACAATGAACAGTGTCACTGTGATTTTCTTACTGTATCCCATACATTGATTTCAGACAATCGACTGTGCCATTGTGCACTACATGGGCAGGAAACACGTTTTGGGCAGGATATGAAAATGACAGCTGTACTGCTCATAAGGAGGTGTGGTAAAATGGCAATGTTGAAAATCTGGAGTGAAAATATTGAAAATTGCAAACTTACGAGGTGCGTAGGAACTGCACAACGCACGCTCATAAAACAGTCATTTTAGGAATTTTTTCACAAATTTTCAACACAGCCATTTTAAGACCTCTGCTCCCGATCAGTGTCACTGTGATTTTTTAATGTGTCCCATACATTGAGTTCGCGACACCGACTGCGCCATTGTGCGCTACATGGGCGGAAAACACGCTTTTGGGCAGGATGTGAAAATGACAGCTGTACTGCTCATGAGGAGGTGTGGTAAAATGGCAATGTTGAAATCTGGAGTGGAAATATGAAAATTCGCCAAGCGTCACGAGCATGCGTGAGTACTGTGCAACACGCTAAGTAAAACAGTCATTTTAGGAATATTTTTCACCAAATTTTCAACATAGCCATTTTAAGGCCTCTGCTCATGAACAGTGTCACTGTGATTTTCTTAATGTGTCCCATACATTGATTTCTGACACCGACATGCCTATTGTGCGCCATATGGGCGGAAACACATTTTGGGTGAGATGTGAAAATGACAGCTGTGCTACTCATAAGAAGGTGTGGTAAAATGGCAATGTTGAAAATCTGAGTGGAAATATTGAAAATTCACAAACCACGAGCTGCATATAGGAACCAAGCAATGCACGCCAGAAAATCATTTTTACAAGTGACTGCACAGTGACTGCCAAATCATCCTTGGGGCCCGAATAATGCCATGACAGTGACATCATTCATGAGAAGGATCCCAAAACCCCATGTTGAAAATTTGGTGCAAAAATTCCAAAAATGCCTGAGATATGCAAATAAAGTTGAAAACCCCATTATACAGCTTACGGCATTTCCTCAGTTTCGGTCGGCTTTGAAGAGTGCAGACGTGTTCCCGGTCCAGCGAAAGTATGGGGTGAGGGGGTGTGGGAGGCGGTGCCCAGTGGGTGGGTGCAGGTTGGGGAGGGAGGCTGGGAGACTGTGGGACCATTTTTCCTTTTCAGGTTGGAAAAAAAGACGACGCTGGACATTTGCCACACTGAGGTGGGCTCTCAGCATGGCACCAAAGCTTTGGGGGCTTTGAGGACGTAAGCCGACGGGGATTGGGTACCCTGTCGGCAGAGGACCCAGGACGCTTGCCACGCTGAGGTGGGCTCCCCAGCGTGGCACCAAACTTTGGGGGGCCTGAGGTTTACTAGAAGGTGCCAGGCGACAGCGGTGGTTTTCTTCTTGCCGAAGACCACCGCTTTGTCACATACGCCCCGCACCCATTGGTGCAGGATCACACACCTGCTCAATGGAGCAGTGGATTGAGTGGAGAGGCATACCTCCAAAGTGTGCTACTTCTCCAAATGTTCCTTATGCAGCGACATGCTTAACATAAAATGGATTTTAATATAGACAAATGTATGGTCTTACATTATGGTACTAAACCCTAAATATAGTTACAAATAACTTGATTAAATCAACAAATACAGAAAGAGACCTAGGTATCCTGGTAAATTCCTCACTAACCTTTTCGGACCATTGCTTAAAAATAGCCAATACCGCAAATGGTATACTTTGACAAATTCAGTGCCTTTGTCACAAGAAATGAACAGTGCTTAATTCCCTCTACAGGGCATGTATTCACCCCTAATTGATTATGGGTCTCCTTTTGGAGCCCCTCTGAAAGGTGACATGAAGCGGTTAAAGAAGATTCAGCAATGAGCTACAAGGATGGTTCCAAGACTATCTAAATGCTTTACCCAGAAAGACTAAAATGACAGGATTGCATACTCTGCATAATAGAAGAATCAGGGAGATCAAATATTAACTTATAAACTCATGCTAAACACTGAACTTATGAAAAGTGCGGCCTCCATTTTACTAATCGTCAGACAGCCTAGAAGCCACAATAAACAACTATTTGTTCCATTTGCAAGTACTAATCTTAGAAAACATTTTTCTCGGCTAGGGCACCTAGACCTGGAACCTATTACCCCAAACATTGGTTGATTCAGATAGTGTCGACATATTTAAAAAGGACTTGATAGTTGGCTAACAGGGTTACCCTTGTCTTAATGAGCCCACACTGTGTGGGGAAAATCATGATGGGCTACGCCTTCTTTTTTCCATCAAAACCTAGTAAACCTAGTAATCTTACTTGTTAACATCCTTCATGCCTGTAGTTTGCTCCACTCAACCATTCCGGCCATTTTGAGTGCAACGGTGCGCCACTGACCTCAAATTTTCCATAGCTTCATGATTTGTGATGGATACAGGAGGGGGTCGCCATCAAGCTTGGATGTGTCTGACCCTCATCTATTCACAGTCTCTTTACTGCCTCACAAAGTCAGTTTCAGTTCGCCATTAGTTGGGACATCTTTTCCATGTCGACAAATTCTGCGATCTCTGCATCGGTCATGAATCTAGGTGTAGCAATGTTAGCTAGCTCTGAATGGTCATCAGCAGAGGGCTCATCTGGGGTAGCATTCCTGTCACTCAGAACAAAAAGTACAGTGCTCCACAAAAAGGCTCACTTTGAAACAAATGTATTTAAGCATCCACAGAAAATTTCCTGCACTTTGAGGGACAATTCTTCTTCATTAAGTGGCTTGTCATCTCTGAAGCCTACTGTTTGGAAGCAGTTGCTGATTGTTGTGTGACACAGATTACCTGGCTTTGTAGTTATACAGACAGCATCAAGTATGTTTGCAGCCTTAGCAATTGTGAATGCTGGTACTGACCCACCCTCATATGACTCCCACAATCCTGGAGGACAACAGGGCTCTGTAGTGAGCTTTTAAGTTTTGGATCACACTCATATTCATGGGTTGTATGAGGCTTGTTGTGTTTGGTGAAAGGCATACAATTTTAATGTGGGGTACAATGTACATGCCTACAATTTCCTATGGATGGGCAGGGCATTTGTCAAGCGACTGCATGGCATGTCATCTTTCCTTTAAAGCTCACTCTCCCAAGTGCTGAGCCAGTGCATAACTATCCACCGCTTCATCCAGGCATTAGAGGAGCTGTAGTAGGTGACTGGCAGGATAGACGGATCTTTCTGGAGGCACCTAAGACATTTGCTTTTCCGATCATGAGAAGAGTCTGCATTAGGTAGAGAAGGGGGCAGACTGGATGGACCACATGGTCCTTATCTGCCACCACCTTCTATATGTTTCTGTGTTTCTATGTTTCTTGTCAGTGCCATCCGCATTGGCACAGCAGAGAACGGACACACGGAGCGTAGCATTCTTCCCGCCAGCACTTCGATCTCGCTGTGTGCATGACCTGGTAAGGATAGGCCCTGTAGCAGAGACCAGTTTCATTTGCAGTGAACACATTATTTGCTGTGTACTCCCTATGCAGTGCCAGCAGAACGCTGCCAAACCAGTCAGTGGCAGCTGCAGTGCTGGCATCAGAGTGCTCACCTTACTCATTTTTGCATGCCATGCTGTGTCTTTGTTTCCATCATGACAGCAAGCTATCATTGATTCGAAACTGCCATGTCCCAACTGTGTGGCCAGTCTATTAGACTTTTGTCACATTAAGGGCCCTGACAGCAGAGCACCACTACTAATGGTGTTTTTGAACCACAGGAGAAGGACATCTTCAAGCTCCCCACTGTTACCCTCTCTTTTGCTTATTTTGTTTTTATTTTCTTTTATTTAAAATTTGGTAATTGGGAAAGGAACACTGAGACATGGCTCGCTTCCAGGTGCGACACGGGCATGGGGAAGGGGAAAAATAATCAGATACAACAATGCTTACAATACATAAGATACAGGAAAACACTGTAATTTACAGCAACATAAGTTACATTGGATACAAGAAGGCATAAACACAGTGTTTTACAAAGTGCAAGTATGTAGACAATGCAGTTACAGTCTTTTCCAAGTTTTCAGTTGGTGCAGGATGAAATCGCAGTTTGACATTGGTGCTGAAGTGGAGACAGTAGCAGTTTTCTTTCTAAATAAGCAAGAGAAGGCGTTGGTGCATGGGAAGAGCAGGAAGTTGGGGTTAGAAGGGTAGGGTAAGAGCCTGGGGTGGTCATCTGTGGGAGGGCACGCAGCTAAGGATGAAGGTGACATAGGCAGGGAAGGGGGAGCTGACTGAAGTACTTTTTGATAGAGGCTGCAGTTGGTAGGCTGCGTACATTGAGGAGTAGTGTGTTCCATAGGGCAGGAACCGGGTAAGTTGGCGGCTTGTTTCCCAGCCAGCGAGTGTGGAGTGGCTAGGGAGAAAGAGCATTGGTCTCGGGACCACAAGGAATGGCCGGTATTGGGGCAGGCTTAACGAGGGAGGAGAGGTAGGAGGAAGAGGTTGAACCAGAACTTGGCAATAAAGGATGTACAATGAGCGAGGTGGTGGCTTGAGTGGGGGGAGGGAGACGGAGTAGTAGAGGAGGGTGGTGAGTGTGGTAAGGGAGGTTAGTGGCAAAATAACAGAAGGCATGAAACAGTGGATCAAGTTTGGTGAGGGAGGACTGAGGCACAGAGCCATATACACATCTGCATAATCTATGGAGGGTAGCATGAGTTTAGTGATCAATTCCTCCTGATGGGGAGGGAGAGACAGTCCTTATGCCTGTACAGCATGCCATGTTTGGGACGTAGCTTACTGTGGATGGCATCAAGGTGCAGTGAAAAGTCTAGTTTGGGGTCGAGCCATACAGTCAGGTATTTGAAGGTGTTGACTACCTGTATATTGGAACCATCAAGGCATTAAACGTGGAGGGAAGGTTGTTTGTCCAGTTTCTGGGCTGAGCCGAAACCATTGTAACCATTTTCTTGGTGTTACACTTGAGAGATTTAGATTTGAGCCAGCGAGCATATTCTCAAAGTCGGATTGAAGAGTAGGTTCAATATTGGCAATGGAGGGACCGGAGGCAAAGGTCACGTGTCGCCAGCGTACATTTGGACATGGGATACTGAGCTGACAGAAGGGAGGTTATTGACTAATACTGAGAAAAGAGTTGGTCCAAGGATCGATCCCTGAGGTACTCCAGCATAGATGGGGAGAGGGGTCGATTTGTTTCCAGTTGAACAAACTTGAACCTGTTAGTGAGGTAGGCCTTGAAACAGTCTGTGATGGAGGATGAGAGCCTATGGAATATAGGTCTTCTATGAGAAGTTTATGGGTGACTGAGTCGAATGTCTTGGCTAAGTCGATGAAAATAGCCAGTGTCAGGTGACCCTTGTCCATGGCAGAGTGGATCTGGTTGGTAAGGCAGAGAAGTGAGGAAGAGGTGGAGTGCGAGTAATGGAAGCCAGACTGATATGGAGACAGAATGTTGTTAGAGGAGAGGAAGGAGCTCAGCCTTTCCTGTGGGGGTTACTGTCGGGGTTTGCAGTTGACTGCCATTCTGCCAAGATTGGCTTATGCACCTGGCCTGACTTTTGAGATTCAAAATTCTTTAGCAACAGATGAAAAGAAGCTTTGGGGCCTGTAAAGACTCCAGCTCTAGTGAGAATGATGTAACCCCACTACAAATGGAGATTCCTAAATGTCTTCCTGGTTTGCCTAATGCCCACTGCCAGGCTGGTGTTCTGTGTCTAAACAGTTAAACGTGTTTGCATGCAAGTGCCCTGTTGGCCTCCGTGCCTGTCTCTTTAAGAGGTGTAATTTTCGTAGTTTATAATTACTTTGCGTGGGGCCAGTGGTTTCAGGCTTGAGTCCGCCCGAGCTGCAATGCAGCAGCTTCATTCTGCCATCACTAGTTGTGCAGAGGAGCTTTATTAGGAACTGTGATTGTTTGTTGATTACTTGCTTTAATAATAATGATATAGTAGTTTGTCTAACCTGCCTTCCTTTGCAGCATGGACTTTCTGCTTTGCACCACCATCTTGGTTCTGACTACCAGTTTGGACCAATCGGTACCTTGGGGACCCAAATGGTGACTGTCCCCAGAGGTCTTGTGGGAGTGAATTTCTGCAGGAATTGTAGTTTTTACCGTTTGGTGCCTAAATGGACCTGGAGGGGAGCCCTCGCTGTGACAGACAGATGGATCAACCAACCAAACATTTTGGATCACTGGGAAACCCAGAGCTGCCTGCAGTAAAGTGTGAGTGTGTAGTTGGAGTTGAGAGAGTGAACAGCTCGAGTAATTCGAGCAGCTGCCCTGCCTAGTAGCATGGGGGAATAGGCAGGGAGGCTGTGTTTGGCCTGTCTTCCTGCTACCATCTTCTAGCAAAGAAGTCTGCAATATTATATCAGACTTTATCTGAAATTGCTGTGATTGTGACCGGAATCCGAATTGTGACAGAGTGAATTTTGCCTGGTGAGGACTGAAGAGTTGCTTCTAAGCGATCGGTCTGTCAGGACTTAAAATAACCGTAGGCGTACAGTTAGCAAAATGGTGCACGGACTGCATCAGAAAACATATGAGGACAGATCAACAGAGCTCAATATGTATGCCCTAGAGCAAAGGAGGGAGAGAGGTGATATGATCGAAACATTAAAACATCTTAAGGGCATTAACAAGGTGAGAGTCTAACATGTTTCAATATAAGAAAACAGCAGGACAAGAGGAACAGCATGAGATTAGAGGAAAGCTGATTAAGGGGAATGTGAGGAAGTTCTTTTCACAGAAAGGGTAGTTGATGCATGGAACGGTCTACCTCAGGAAGTGGTGGATATGAATACAGTGCAGGGCTTCAAACAAGCATGGGATAGGCATAAGGAGCAATACATATGAGTATGAATAGATAGGCCATTGACAGAGTACAGGCCTAGGGCACATTCATAAGGTAGAAAAAATGGGCATACTGGATGGGCCTTGTGGTCCTTATCTGCCATCAACTTCTATGTTTCTATGTTTCTACACTGTTTAATTGCAACGGACTGTCATCCGAACTGTGGTATTTACCTACCCTACTATAATTGTGCTGAATGTGTAGTGTGAGTCACGATTTGGTTCCTCACATTGTTGAATGTGTCACATTAGTTGGAAGCTGCATCCAGCAACTTACTGGACTGTATCTGAATCATTCACCTGGTCTGGGCTCACCATCTCGGCCCAGATTGCCGCCATGCTGTAGAGATTCATCTGACGAAAGACCTGCTCGGATTCAGCTCCCTGTTCAACACCATCGAACAGTATCAACCACCACGGGCGCCATGTGGGCCCTGCTTCCTCTGGCAAACCAGCATACCATCCTGAGGTCTTCATTTCGTCAATCCTGCATCCTGGGTAGTGTGAGTAAACTTAACGGTAGCTCCCTGCAACAAAGCTCGATCACAGTGTGTCACCTGATTTAATTGTTTTGATTGATCATTACGAACTGAGCCATCTGGCTCCGGAATACAAATTGTGGGTTAAAGTGCATGTTGTGTTTTCCTTTATTAGGGGCCCCAACAACAGCTGCAAAGCCGGCCTACACCGACAATGCTTCAGGCTAGCCTGCATATGGGTCAACTGGGTACCCAGAGTGTGTGTACCAGCGAGGACTCTAGGGCCTGTATGGTTAACCTGACTAAATCAGAACTGAAATCAAACACTAGATTACTGCCCCACCCTTCTTCACGCCCCATGAATAAATCAGATCTAAATCTTTTGCTTTTAAAACTGGCTATTGTGTACCTTTGTGGTGAGGATACAGTGTTGCTATTGCCTTTCTCCATTGCAGGTCTTGTTTTACAGGGGTCTCCAGGGCCACTGCAGCTGATCCAGCCCTGGTGGAAGTGTGCCAAGTGTGGGTCTAACATTGCATTCTGATTTTAATTGTGACAGTCTATTTGCTGACCAGTATAGGCCACTAGAGGGGTTAGAGGGGGTATCAGTGTCCTGGAGGGTTGTACCCAGAGCAGCTACGCTACTCTTAAACCAACCCTCCGGGTGGAGGCACCCATTCACAGAATTCAGGCCCTCAACCTGCACCTAGTCACGCAGGCAGGAGTAGTATCCTTGGGATAGCGCCACCTAGGGTTACAGTGACAACTAGTTTCTTTTAGAAGCCATCCTACAACACAAGCACTGCGGGTGGCCTCCATCTGCCATGACCCTGGCAGCAGCCTCCAGTATGGAAGTATCTATCCTACTAAAGCCAGATGCCAAGAACTGCCCCAGTCTCCTAAAGCCTGCTGTCATAGCCTGCTCCAGGCCAACAAACCTGCTGCCAGAGCTGCCAAGTACACCTCATGGTGCACATTGTTGTGCTGCGTGGCTTGCCGATGCCCTCGTGCGCTTCATCTCGCCTGAGACCTCCTGAATGTCCACGGCAGCTGTCAGCAGCTGCACATTGGTGGCTATCTGCTGCCACCATGGACTGTCCTGAGAGAGGGTGGGGCTGCACCCTGGTCATTGTGTGGGCTGGGGTGACAGCACATGGGTGCTGTGCCTGGGGAGAGTTGGCCAATGTGACACAGTGGTGGTAGAGTTGGAAGTGTGAGCTGGGGTGGCATAGCAGCGGCTGTGCTGGAGAAGGTGGGCTGGGATGGCACAGAGGTGGCTATGTTGGTGGCTGCATTGGGAGGGCTGGCCGGATCCCAGTGGTGGGGGCTAGCAGGGGCAGTGATGGCAGGCAGCAGGGATTGGGATTGAAGGCCTGTGACCAGCCCTTGATGTAATCTTGAGGTGTAGCCACTGGACTGCCACAGCTGTCTCCACTCCTCCACAAAGTTCTCATCTTCCAAGTCACTGTCATCCTTCTCCTTCAGGTATGCAGCAACTCCCACTCCTGTAGGAACAATACACCTTGCACTCCACCACAAATGAAAGAAGGCTTGATAGAAATATCCAAAATGAAGTTTTAATGTGGCTGGATAGCCCAGGAAAGAACCCACAACCCTGGTATGGTTGTAATAAGCATCTGGTATAGTGTCCGGAAGAGCCCCAAGGAATCAATGACTCTACAGGACAGCGAACTGTCTCTGGGTTCCCAAGCAAAACTTACTGCATACTGCTTACACCGCTTCTGGTAGTAATTCTTATGCAACAGTGGGGTCTCCTGATGTGGTCTGTGGTACAATGCATCAGCATGAATGTTGCTCAGTGCTTGCCTGTAGTCCAGTTTATGGTTGTATGTGAAGAGGTGGAGAGCCATCAATGTCCAGCCGCATCCAGCTTTGCCATGGTGCTGATGTAAGTGAAGGGGTTATCTGTTCTTACGGTGAATTTTGCCCCATATAGATAATCATGAAATTGGTGTACCACAGCCCACTTAAGGGCCAGAAACTCTAGTTTTGTGTACAGGATAGATTCTTTCGGCTGCAGTGAAGCTCTGACTGGCAAAGACCATGGGACGAGACCCCTGGGTACTCTTGATACAGCACTGCCCCCAGTCCATCCATGCTGGCATCAATGTGGAGAAATTAGGGTTGGTGGGATCCACGTAAGCCAGTATCGGTGCTTCCGTAGGGATGTGAATGATCTCTCTGAATGCCTCCTTGCACTCTGGTGACCACCTGGTTCCAAGGTTCATTCACTTTGTAGTAAGACTTGGGAGTCATTTCTTGGTTCTTGCAATTCTGTTTGTAGTTTGTGGGAGGGTAGCCCTGCAGCAGGTTAGTCAATGAGCGAACAACCTTAAAGAAATCTTGAATAAACCTCCGATAGTTACCACATAACCCTAGGAAGGATTGAGAGTTTTCAAGTTGTGTGGCCTCGGCCAGGTTGTTAGGGCTTGCACCTTAGCAGGATCCATGCTCCTCCCTCCGCCTAATACGATATGTCCCACGATTTAACAGACAGTTGGCAGAACTGACATTTGTCCACCAACACTTTCAGCCCAGCTTCCTCCAGTTGGTCTAGAACATTCATCAGCTCTCTTCATGCTCTTCAATGGTGCAGCCAAACATTATGAGGTTATCGAGGTAAACCAATACTTGCAGAAGATTCATATCACTGACTACCCGCTCCATTAAACATTGAAAGGTGGCAGGAGCCCCATGACTCCCTTGGACATCCTCTCAAACTGATAGCACCCCAGTGGGCAGATGAAAGCAGTTTTTTCTTTGCCTTTCTCTGCCATTAGTATTTGATAATACCCACTTCTGAGGTCCAGGATTGAGAACCATCTGCTCCCTGTTAGGCAAGCCAGGGCATCTTCTACATGTGGCATGGTACCTTAATCTGCCACCGCTCTCCTGTTGAGCATCCTGTAGTCAATGCACAGCTCACTGCACAATTCTTCTACATACCACCACAATGGGTGAGGCATACGGACTCCTGGACTAGGAGATAATATCAGCAGCCAAGAGCTCTTGCAGGTGATTTCGTACATCTTCTACGCCAGCGGGTGCCAGGTGTCTTGATCTTTCTCTGAAAGGCCTCTCATTCATCATCCTTATTTGATGTTCAGTCCTTTCACACACCCCACATCAAGCTTTCTTAAGGAGAAAACCTTTGTACATTGTGCAAGCTTCTGACATAGTTGTTGTTGGTACTCCTCAGGCAGTGGGAATCACCAAATTGGAACACACTGGGGTCCAGTTGGGTGGTAGGTGGGCTTCTGGAGAACAAGCTTTGGACTTCTTCTGTATTGTAGATGATGGCGGGTTCTCCTTTTGCTGATCACCACTTGTTTGTTACTCTTGTTCTTTACCAATACTGTAATCTTTCGGGCCTTCACCAAAGCACTCTGGGTGGGATCTCCTCTGCGGGGATCAGTAAAGGGTAAGACAGTTCATTGCTCCAAGGACTATCAATTTATTTATTTATTGGAATCTCGGATAACACCTTTGAGTTAAAAGCTTGTTTACAAAGATTCCACGTCATAAGGCAATAGACAAGGTACGTAGACATTACAGAACAGATGGGATATATATACAGCAGGCAAGTACATCATGGTACATACAGATACAGATTCAAGCAAGTACAGTTGAAATACATCAGGTAGGAGAGGTCAACTTTATTGCAACAGTACAAAGATCATACCTAATGTGGACAAGCAATTTATAGTGGTAGCTGAGCTTTAGAGCATGCAGGTAGAGTTATGGAGGGTCAGAATGGCGGTGACCAAAGGAGGTGGAGGACAGAATAGATGAGAGCAGGTTGAGGGTGGGGGCAGAGACAAAGGGGTGCAGAATAAGGGGTTGAGTAGTCAGAGGAGTGGGTTTGATAGGAATCTACCCAGGGTTACGTAAGTAGGTGATAGGACAGGGTTAGGTAATGTGGGGGAAGAGGGATAAGGAAAGGGTTTTAAAGTGGGGGTGAGGTGAGGGGAAACTGGGGAGGGGTGAAAATTGGGGAGAGTAATATTTGTGAAGAGAAAGCAGGAAGGTGGGGTAAAAAGAGGGACGTGGAGGTAAGTGCTCAGTGGGGTCACACCAGGCAGGAGAGGAAGTTGGGGGGAGATGGGTGCTATGCAGGACAGATAAGCTATCAATAACAGTAGGATTAGGCACGGGTGATGCAGTCACGAGTTATTAAGAGTGGCCAAGTACCACAGCAGCTTGGCCTTAAATGGGCGTAGTTTAATTTCCTCAATCAGCTCGCAGTTAAGGGAATTTAGCCAGCAGGGGCCCTGTATTCGAAAGACTGTTACCTAGTGAGGTCTGGATGAATGGGATAATGAAGGCAGCTTTACTCTACCCCTAGTTAGTCTGGAGGAAGTGGAGTTTCTTAGCAGTTGCCTCACTCCAGGAGGAGCAAGACCGAGGGGGACTTTTTCGCTAATAGACAGACTTGGTACTGAATTCTGCTATTCAAGTATAACCAACCAGTGCTTGAATATGGTTCACAAAGCGTGAGTCAAAAGGTCCACACCCAGGACTAGTCTGCAGGCTTTGTTTAAGACAATCTTGATTCGCCTATGCTGTATCAGTACCGGCTCCATAGACTACCAGTCCATAATCTATGATACAGAGCACTGAGCTGTTAACTGCAAGCTTGATGGCACCTTCAGTGAGGCACTGCCTGTGCCGGTAGAGTTGACCTAGTCTGGCACTAGCTGCCTTGGCAACATGGTCTATCTGCTGGCTGTAGGAGAGAGCTGTCAAGGTTGACACCAAGATACTTAAAGGTGGTGACCATTTCGACTGTATCAAACTTGTTATTGTAGATATTGAGGTGTTGTGACTTATGACAGTTTTGATGGGAGGCAACCGACATTGTTTTAGTCTTAGTGTAGTTGAGCAAGAGCTTAGACTGAAGGAACCATTTTTCCACAGCAGTAAAGTCGTCTTGCATGCCTTTTTCCAGTTCTTCTGGGGTAGAGTGACATGTGTGAGAACAGCATCATCTGCATATAGAAGGATCTTGTTCTGGCAGACTTTGGGGAGTTCATTTAGAAACAGGCTGAACAGCAGGGGCCCAAAATGTAACCTTGGGGCACCCTCTGTTAACATGCCAATGGTCGGCTAGAACGTCAAGAATCTTGACCTGCTGAGTCATGTTAGAGAGGTAACTCTGAAACCAGCCTAGAGAAACAGAGGATATACCAATGTTAGAGAGTTGTGTAGAAGTAAGTCGGCCCACTGTGTCGAAGGCCTTGGTGAGGTCGATGAAAGTGGCCCTCACCAAGAGCCCTCAGTCAAGTGCTTCATGGATATGACTGGTAAACTCAACCAATGCCATTGAAGTACTATTTGCCTTCCAAAGCCATGCTGTTCCTGGCATTGAAGGTTGTACTTATCAAGGTACATACCTAACTGATCGTATACTATCCTTTCTAGTGCCTTGGAGAGGGGGCAGAATTGAGATTGGCCTGTAGTTGGGCCAGGCAGGTTTCTGTCCCCGCTTAAAGATCGGGTGACCACTGCAGCTTCCAGCATTGAGGAAAAATGCCAGTGGTTAGTGAGAGATTTAGAATCCAGGTTAGAGGGAGAGTAACACATCCAGGGTGAGAGCCACAATCTTTAGGTCAAGCGAGTCCCAACTGGATCTAGTGTTCCCGAGAACTTTTCCCAGTATTTTTGCCTCAGTTGTAGAGATTGCCTTCAGGTAGAGAGGAGGTGCTGTATGTGTTGGAGGGATGTCAGTACAACCAATGGCGGAGCTAGGCACAAGTCAGAGATGGTCTGGAGGAAGGACTCCCACTAAGGCCTGTGAAGGCCTTGTTGAAGCCATCTCGTATAGTTTTGAGATCCTGGGTAATTGCACCCTCAATGTTTATTTGCAATGGTGGTGATTTACTTGTTCTGCCTGTTAGGTTTTTATATTTTCCCAGAATCTGTGGCTGTCGTGCCAAGAGTTGTCCAGTTCACTTTTAAAGTGAGATCTTTTGCAAGGATGGCTTGAGTGCACTTATTATGTATGTGTTTCTGTATGTCAGAGGGGACCTAGTGCTCTTAGCCCTATGCCACAGGTTATCTCTGACCCCATGCACTCAGGAGCTGTGGTGTGAAAAATGATTGGCTGGCTCCTTTGATTTTCCTCAGTTTTAGAGGGGCAAAGATGTTGCAGGCCATGTTAAGCTTGTCAATAAAGCACTCAAGAGCAGCATTCATATCGGGCATCATAGACCCTCCCAGCCTAGCTGGTGGAGGTAGGATTTTAGTGAGGCAAGATGTCTAGCTTTGTAATTCTGGAGGTAATTGTTTTTGGGGAGTTTCAGGATCTTGTTTGTCCAGGAGCATAAGACTGGTGAGTGGTCACTGATAGAGTCACCTAGGACAGTGGTTCTAGTTATTCTTTGTGGTCAGTTGGTTAGTACCTGTGATGTTATAGGAATTTAACATATTTATTAGATGGTCCCTAATGTAAATGTAAGAAACTGATGAGTTGTAGACAGCCCCTAGAGTGTAGAGGTTGTGGGAGTTTGGCCTGGCTGGAGCAGTGTGTTTAAGATGGCTGCACAATAAGATGAGTAAAACTCATGCTGGTTTTATGCTGATTAACAAGCAAAACATGGTGTCAGAAGCGGATACAAAACCTGAAAAGATGGAAAAGAACATAAGAAAGAACTCTAGAAGAAGACGATCTGGTGAAAACCGAGAGAGAAAAAAAAGCTGGATAAACTAAATCCTCCATCAGGTATGCAATTGTTTGGAAATGTAGCTAAAACTGGAAGAGATTTAAACAAAGGTTTAACATTTATTTAACTGCAAGTGGCGCTGAAAGCGAAGATAGCAAAACAAAGGCCTCGATCTTTCTACATGTAGTCGGGAAAATGTGTTCAACATTTACAACAGTTTCCAGTTCAGTGATGGCAAAACAAAGGCCTCGATCTTTCTACATGTAGTTGGACCAACATGGATGTTACAGAAAAGAACAAAGTGCTCTAGCTTTCAAACCAACCAGGTCCTTCTTCAGAAGCTTTGAGGCAGTTATTTTGAAAATCCCATACTATTAACACCAGATTATATTGAAAAACAGAAATAATTCTCATTGGTTTAACATATACATTTAAAACATAACAGAAGATTATGTCAGAGAAGCTAATTAACACCAGTATGCTTTTAACTGAGGAGCCTCAGAAGGGCAAAGGTTATCAAGAATTCTCAACAGCCAGAGAGTTCTTCTCACATAAATTTTAAAATATCTCAGTATGCTAAGAAAGCATTCTAGTGCTAAAAACCTTTGGGTGGCATTCTTCTAATACATGTAAGATGAGCTTACAACTTACATTCCACTTGTCCTGGTGTATTAAAGAACAGATAATGAGAGACAAAATCCTGAAATTAGGTATAATTGAAAACAAGCCTCAAATTAACATACACATATATACATGATGCATGATAGTATCACTTGTAAGTGTAAGTGCCAAATAAAAAAAATATTTGTCAAGGACCCCAAGAAAATGAGACCATGAGCCTGATAAGTGCACATTTCAACACAGAGTCAGTGTATAACAAAAATGCACAGAATCAGTCTAAGGAATCTAAATGAAAACCCAAAGGAATTACTTTGGCACCAATTTATGCAAACATGTACATGGCTTTTTTGAATCTGAATACATTTTCAATGAAACTAATCAGTATAAACAATCATTTTATTATATAAACGCTTTATTGACGACATTGACGATAATCTGGTCTGATACGGAAGAACGCTTATTGGAATTTAATGTTTACATCAATTCCATCTTTCCTTACTTACAATTTACATTGAATTATGACATCACAGATCTTAAAATCATCAAACAAGACAATTATTTGATCACAGATTTATATAGAAAATCAACGGACAAGAATACCATACTTCATGCTTCCAGTTTTCACCCTCTGGATCACCAGGGAATGGGATTGGGAACTGGGAGGTATCGGATTCGGGAGAGGGTTTAAATTAAAAAAAAAAACACTAGACCACCAGAGATTTTTTAATAGGGTAAGGAGTGAGTGGACTAAAGGAGGCGATACAGAGGGATGCGGGTGGGGGATTACCATACATTTCTGCAGCGGCAGGGGGTTATTACCGGGTGGAGGGAGGGAGGGGGCCACTAGCCACCATGGATAATTTAATTATTTAATTACAATTACATGTGGGACAGATGGGGGGCTAGCAATATGTGATATATCTTGTAACCCATATCACCCATAGACTGGGAGAAGGTTACACTCTGTATGCAACTTGTAACTTATGTGCTACATTACCCACATAATCCATAGATTGGGATGGGGTTAGCATATTATATGTAATTTATGTGTCATGCAATCCATAGACTGGGAGGGTTAGGATTTTTTTCATGTGGGACAGGTGGGGGAGGGACCGCTAGCCACCAGGATCTACCTATTTTAACTTATACCCTCCTAAGGTGAAATTTTTCCCATGGACGGAAGGTGAAAATTCACTGCAGAAGGCAAAAGTTTGCTGTTCTGCCAGGTGAAATTTCCCACTCTGTCAGGTGAAATTTCACATTCTGTGTACATGAAATGGGCAGAATTTCATGGATTTCTCCAATGGCCAATTCTGCCCACTTCACCTACCACTATTCTCCACCAACAGGCATCAGGGTGTGCCTTGGGATCGGCCAGGCCTAACACTCACCCCATTCTATAAGCAAATAACCTGAGATGGGTACAATATAGGAGAATGGGGTGAGGCTTCGATGATGACCTAAAGGCACACCCCAACGCCTGTTAGTGTGTGCAGGGTGGGTGTGGGTATTAGCTTTGAAAACCCTACACCACATTTCCTGCTTTTATGGTTTTATCCTAACTAGAGCATTAATGCTGTTTTTGCAGTTTACTGCCTTACTTTTGAGATAGTCTAATCGTATCCTTATTTGCTTGAGGCCGTTGGGGCCCTCCGGCCATACTCCCATCCTGCTATAGATGCATATATGTATGTAGCTGTGAAGGCAACAGTGACCAAACTGTCAGCATAGCCATCTTATTACCTCACCTCATGTCGCAGTACAGAAAATTTTCAAATCCCTGTCAAAGCGTAATTCTCGCGCGGCTGTAGCATACCCGCATCAAGGTGCCAAAACACATTTTGCCAAGATTTGAAAAATGACAGCTTGATATATGTGAGGTGGGGGTAATAAGATGGTTATGTTGAAAATCTGGTGAAAATATTGAAAATGTACAAAATTACAAGCGTGCATGAAAATGCAACAAATGGCCATAACTTTGGAATGTTTGCATATTTTGTCCCTAAATTGTGCATAGCTATCTTATTGCCCCACTTCATGTACTCAGTACCAAAAATTCTGCAGAACTGCTAACGCTTATTCCGCACCGCATGTGCGAAACACATTTGGGCAGGATTTGAAAATGACAACTGTGGTAGACATACATAAGGTGGGGTAATAGGAATGCTATGTTGAAAATCTGAGGTTAAAATATTTGAAATCTCCAAAGTTAGTAGCAGGTATAGGGACTTTGCAACAAATGGTCATATCTTTGGCATTTGTTCATATTTGACCCCAAATTTTCAACATAGTCTTCTTATGATCTCACCTCATAAACACTATAACTGAACATTTTCAAAATCTATGCCAAAACATCATTCCGCTACAGGTTCCAAATGCATTTTGGACAGGATGTAAAATTGAGAGCTATAGTGTTCATGAGGTGGTGTGCAAATTGGCTACATTGAAAATCTGGAGACAAAATATTGAAAATTACTGAAGTTATCTCGTGCATAGGAACATTTTAATGAGTGTATAACTTGGCCATTTTAGGAAATTTTTCACCAAATTTTCAACATGGCTTTTGGGTCCCACACCATGAACACTGGTGGAGGAAAATGTTGTTATTCAGTCTCGAAAGGTGATTTTAAAAATATTTTTAGCTCTAGGTTGCAGGTTTTTCTCAGGAAGAGGGCTGGGCAGGAGATCTGAGGAAGGCAGCTGAAAAGTTAGGAGTGTGTAAATACCATGCTTGCAGGGGCAAATATTTTGATCTCGATTATCCAGTATTCATTATTTGGGCCAGAAAGAAGGTTTAAAAGCATTACTCTCGCCAGGTGGCCAGAAAGTCCAATAGCAACCCATCCTCCTGATCTCCTATGCTCCTCCTGAAAAAAACTGCTGACCTAGAGCTAAAGTAAAATAATAATAAAAATAAATCCCATTTTCATGCAAGGGTATACATTTTCCACAAATAGGCAACAGTAAAATGACATACAGAAAACCGCACTCTAGCCAGTAAGGCAGGGACTTACAGGTACGTTTCAAAGACAAGTCTAAAACTGCATATGGGAGAAGGAGAGAAAAATTTGCAGTGACATAGATTTGCTTGTATTTCAAATAAAATAAGATGCCCGCAATATAATGATTTTCCCTCTGGGAGTGTCCCTTTGGCCAAGTGGCAGTATTTTGTCAGGGATCAGCTGTTCATGTGATTTCACCCAAGCTTGACAGACTGAGCTGAACTAGAACAGCTGATCTACTCACTCAGATGGGGACACACGCTGCCTGAAGGAGCTCTTAAGTCAGTGCAGCCACACTACTGCCTAACACGTGAAGTCCGAGTCTGTTACTGTAACTACGTCACTGAGACTCAAGCTTCACAGCACTTCTCGGTCCATTTTTCTCTGCTCCCAGCCAGCCCAAGAACCCTGCTTTTAACAACAGGTCCCCAATACACCACAGCACATAAACAGCATTTGCCAATGCCAATGTTGTCTCGCTGGCATTGGCATTGGTAGTGCAGGAGTTAGAGATGCATAATAGGAATGGCAGTGAAGAACTGAACTGGCGCCAACCCACCCCTACCCTGCAGAGACTGACAGGCATTGGAGTGTGCCTTTGGGTTGTCAGCCATAACTCACGCCATTTTACCTCACCCTACCCTGTAGACACTGACAAGTGTTGCGGTGTGCTTTGAGGTCTTTGGGCCTTATACTTCCCCATTCCATAAGGAAATATACCAGATGGGTGCATAGAGAATGGGGAATGAACTTTAGGGCCAAAACATTCCAAGGCACACTTTGATGCCTGTCATTGGCTGCGGGTGGGGTGAGGGGAGGAATGGCCTGAACATTACAGCCAATGATCCCAAGTCACACCCCTATGAACATACAAAATTTGCCAGCCGATAAAGGCCTAGAGGTCTATCAAGTCTGCTCGAATGTGCAGCTAGCACCTCTTATTCTGCAGCTGCCCCTCCCTTCCACCTTCCCTTCATTAACTTCTGAAGCCTGGCAGTCTCTACAGGGATGGGTGTTAGTTGAAACCCTAATGTCATAGGCGTTTGTTGGTATTATCACTCCACATTTTCAACATGGGCTTTTGTGACCTCAGCTCATGAAGCGTGGCACAATCAATTTGTTAGTCAAAGTGGTATTGCACCTGGCTGTGCCATTTGGCAACACAGAGATGAAAGCACATTTGGGCAGGATATGAAAAAAAGACAACTGTATTGTTCATGAGGAGGCGTAAAAATGGCAACATTGAAAATCTGGAGTGAAAATATGAAAATTGGTGAAGTCTTGAGCATGCATAAAAACTCATGCAACACACATCCGTAACCCAATTATGTTGGGGATCTTTTAGCCACATTTTCAGCATAGGCATTTGGGACCTCCTCGCGAATAGTGGTGCTGTGATTTTGTTACTGTGTCCCAAAGTTGATTTCCACAGCGACCACGCGTTGTGCACACCACAGGTGCGGAAACACATTTTGGGCAGGCTGTGAAAAATGACAGCTGTACTGTTCATAAGGATGTGTGAAAAATTGCCAGTGTTAGAAATCTGGCATGAAAATATTGCAGATTTCCGCGGTTACAAGGGTGCATGAACCGCACCCATTAATTTCTGGTAACACAGTCATTTTTATGGACGCTCAACACCAAATTATCAACTTAGGCATTTTAGGACCTCTGTTCATGAACGGTGTCACCATCATTTTTCTCAAACTGTCCCAAAAACTGATTTTGCACAGCAACCCGAGCTATTCTCGCCGGACGCGAAACGATTTCGGTCAGGATATGCAAAATACAGCTCTACTATTCATAAGGAGGTGTAGAAAATGCCAATTTTGAAAATCTGGAGTGAAAATATTACAAATTCACAAGTTACAAGCGTCGTGTAAACTGCACAATGCACGCTCATAAAACAGCCATTTTTTGGATTTTTTTCACCAAATTTGCAACTTAGGCATTTTGAGGCCCTCCTCATGAACAGTGGCACTGTCATTTCATTAATCGGTTCCAAAGGTGATTCCACGAGTGACCGCAAAATCACCTTCGGACCGAATTATTTATTTATTTTATTTTATTTTTTCAGTCTTTGCTAACCGGTAAGGCCCACTAGGCACAAGCGCCTGTTTTCAGGGGTGACCTGGGAGCACTGGGAGGTTAAGTGACTTGCTCAGAGTCACACAGTATGCAAGTTCAGAAATCCTCCATGAGCTACAGCTCAGCTGATTCTGCAAGGGATCCATGAGCCTTGACTAGGCCAGGGGCCCCTCAATTTCTTGAACCTAAACAGTGGTTCAGAAATCCTCCATGAGCTACAGCTCAGCTGATTGTGCAAGATACTAGCCGGACTTTTGGATTTGGTACCAGGGAAGCTGATTTCCAAGTGGCCCCTATCTCCTGCAGAATACATCTCTAACTACTGTATCTCCTCTGTGTCTCTAGCTGAAGTTATGTGCCAGGGTTTAATAATTTGTTTAATCCTTACAGTCATTATGTTTGCTTGCACTGTGCAAGAAACATAATGCCATCATCGGAGTTTTGGTGTGTCAGCCCTCTTCAATTCAGTCAGTGTGTTTGCAGAGTGCGACGCGGTTCTCCAATGCCTACTGGAGCTATCGACAGCTCCAAAATGCAGTAACATACAGTTGAAAGAGAACTACTTCAGTGAGCAGCGATCAGATATCTCCTGCTCATGCGCGCTCCCCCTACACACACACGCTGCGTGCTGCCCCCCAACGCACACTGTATGGCAGCCAGAGGTGCCCCATCCCCTGTCGGCTGTGCTGTCTTACCCCCAAAACACAGTTTCATATGCCTCACGTGCCCACCCCAGCATGGTTACCGTCGGATAGCCGACGGGGTGCCCAATCCCCATCGGCTCACTGTGTCCCCCAGTACAGGGTGCCACGCTGAGGCCCACCCCAGCGTGGCAACAGAGGCCATGGCCGATGGGGTGCCCAATCCCCGTCGGCTCCACGCCCCCAGCCATCCTTCTGCCATGTTGGGGAGCCCACCCCAGCGTGGCAAACGTCTCAAGGCTGCTGCATTAAAAAAAAAAACCTGAAAAATCGAAACAGTCCTCGTGTGTCTGCCCCACCCGCTGCCACCCACTGTGCACCTGCCTCCCCACCCCCTCACCCCATACTTACCTCCGAGCTCTTCTCAACGATCTTGGCAGACGGGAACAAGTCTGCACTCTTCAAAGCCGACCGCGAACTGAGGAAATGCCCGGTAAGCTGTATAATGGGATAGATAGAGTTTTTCAGCTTTATTGCATATCTCAGGCATTTTTGGAATTTTGTACCAAATTTTCAACATGGGGTTTTGGACCTCTTCTCATGAATGCTGTCACTGTCATGGCGTTATTTCGGGCCGAAGGGTGATTTCCAGCCACTGCTCGAATCACCTTTCTGGAATGATTAACAAACGACACTGCCAGTGTTCATAAGGTGGACTCTCAAAAGTCTATTTTGAAAATTTGGTTGAAAAATCTAAAAACCGACTGTTTCACAGTGTCGTTGTGTGCAGTTCTATGCTGCGCTCATAAGTTCATGAATTTTCAATATTTTCACTCCAGATTTTCAAAATTGCCATTTTACCACCTTCTTATGAGCAGTATAGCTGTCATTTTTCACATCTTACCCAAAATGTGTTTCTGCCCATGTAGCGCACAATGGCGCAGTTGGTGTCTTGAAATCAATGTACGGACAAATTAAGAAAATCACAGTGACATGGTTCATGAGTAGAGGTCTTAAAATGGCTATTTTGAAAATTTGGTGAAAAATTCCTAAAATGACTGTTTTATGAGCTGCTAGTATCATGCAGTTCCTATGCACGCCGTAACATAGAAACATAGAAACATAGAAGTTGATTTGCAGATAAGGACCGAAGGCCCATCCAGTCTGCCCATTTCTTTTCTACCTTATAAATGTACCATCGGCCTTTGCTCTGTCAGTGACCTATCTATTCATAGTCATTTGTATTGCTCCCTTATGCCTATCCCATGCCTGTTTGAAGCCCTGCACTGTATTCATAGCCACCACTTCTTGTGGTAAGCCATTCCATGCATCTACCACCCTTTCTGTGAAAAGAATTCTCACATTCCCCTTAATCGGCCTCCCTCTAATCTCATGCTGTGTCCTCTTGTCCTGCTATTTTTCTTATATTTAAACATGTTAGACTCTTTCACCTTGTTTATGCCCTTAAGGTGTTTAAATGTCTCGATCATATCACCTCTCTCCTCCTTTGCTCAAGGGTATACATATTGAGTCCGTTAATCTGTCCTTATATGTCTTCTGATGCAGTCCCTGCACCATTTTGGTTGCCCTTCTCTGGACTGCCTCAATTTGATTAATGTCCTTGTGAAGGTGTGCCAATACTGCACACAGTAAGTTTGAAATTTCAATATTTTCACTCCAGATTTTCAATATTGCAATTTTACCACACCTCCTTATGAGCAGTATAGCTGTCATTTTTCACATCTCACCCAAAACGTGTTTCCACCCATGTAGTGCACATTGGCATGGTCGGTGTGAGAAATCAATGTACGGGACATTAAAGAAAATCACAGTGACACTGGTCATGAGCAGGGGTGTTAAAATGGCTATGTTGAAAATTTGGTGAAAAATTCCCAAAATGACTGTTTTAAGGAGCGCCGTTGCGCAGTTCCCTACGCTGCGCTGGCAAGTTTGTGAATTTGTAATATTTGCACACCAGATTTTTCAACAGTGCCATTTTACCACACTTCCTTATGAGCAGTACAGCTACCATTTTTCACATCTACACTAAATGTGTTTCTGCATGTAGCTACAATGGTACAGCTGGTGTGCGAAAACAATGTTTGGGACAGATTAAGAAAATCACAGTGACACTGGTCATGAGCAGAGGTCTTAAAATGGCTATGTGGAAAATTTGGTGACAAAACTCATAAAATGACTGTGTTATGAGTGATTATGCGCAGTTTCCACGCACCTCGTAAGTTCATGAATTTGTAATATTTTCAGTCCAGATTTTCACCAGTGGCATTTTTCCACACCTCCTTATGAACAGTACAGCTGTCATTTTCCACAACATGGCCGAAATGTGTTTTCACACTTTCAGCACAGAAATGCGTTGCTGTGGGAAATCATTGTTCGGGACAGATAAAGAAAACACACTGACACTGTTCATGATCAGAGGTCCCAAAATGCCTGTGTTATCAATCTGCTGTAAAAATCCCCAAACTAGTTACATTACGGAGTGTGCGTTGCAGAGTTTCTACACACCTTCGTGACTTCACCAGTTTTTAAAGATTTTCCCAGAAGATTTTCAACATTGCCATTTTATACACCTCCCATGAACAGTACGCTGTCATTTTCACATCCTGTTCGAATGTGTTTTGCACCTGTAGTGCCAAATGCCATAGTCACTGTGCAAAAGCAGTTTTCGGCTACCAAACTGATATTGCCACTGTTCATGAGGTGGGGTCACAAAAAAACATGTTGAAAATTTGGAGTGAAAATACTAACGAATGCCTGAGGCGCAGGTTTCCACCATAACGCCTCACGCCAGAGAATGACAGGCATCAGGGTGTGACTTGGGATTCTTGCCTGTCATGCTCATACCATTCCACCCCACCCACACCCTGCAGCCAGTGAGAGGCATCAAGGTGTGCCTCGGACTCTTCGGCCCAAACTTCACCCCATTCTCCTATACCGCACCTATCTCACTGTATTTCCTGATGGAATGGGTGTGCATAAGGGCTAAAGACCCCTAAGGCACATCATGACACTTGCCAGTGTCTGCAGGGTAGGTGTGGTGAAATGGCATGGTCGGTTATGCCTGACGACCCAAAGGCACACCCCAATGCCTGTCACTCTCTGCAGTGTGGTGGTGGGGTTGGCTTCAGTTCAATACTTCGCTGCCATTCCTATCATGCAGCTCTGTAACTTCTACACTACCAATGCCAATGCCAGCAAGCAAACATTCGGCATTGACAAATGCTTGTTTTAAGTTCTGAGTTGATATTAGAAGGAATTTTGAGCTGTTGACTTTCCATTAGCAGAGATTATATCCTCTCACCACTAGAGGGCTATATCTCTGGTAGCAGCTCCTATCCTATCTGGCACATCACACACTCTGTTCTTTTATCATCACAATGTTCCCTCCTCAGTGGACTCTCCTGTTTCTCTCTCTCTCTCCTTCTTAAAAACTAGATAAGCCTGCCATCCACTTTCACCTCTAACCACTTGTGCTTCTAGCTCCAGTCTACCTACAGGGGTTAAACGAGACGATCTCCCACCATCTGTAAACACACCTCTCGAACAGCAGCTGATTGGCGGCCATGTCTTCACTGCTTTGCTTTGCTCTCCAGGCACTGCGCCCATTGACTTTGCATAAGTTTTGCTGCACAATTTTGCCGGCCCCCAACCCCACCTCCTACCTTACTTAAATAGACCTCTAACCCCGCCTCCCTCTTACATACCCCGACTCCCACTGCCTATTGGCCAACACTTGTAGCTTCCTCTGCTCTGCCTATGCCTCCCATCCCCTTCTCTCATCCCACGTGATTGCTGACTGATTGAGGTGCTCTTTCTCAATCTCTCTTTCTATCTGCCTCCTGATAGCCAAGTTACTCTCTCCTGTTCAACTCACTTCTCCACCCCTACTGTGCTAGTAAGCAAGCCATGTGGGTCTCTCTGCCTTTCTCTCACCTCTCCCTCGCCTCTTCCCCCTCTTCTCTCCCTAGTCCTAGCTACCCCACCCCCGCCCCTGCCATCCTCTACTCTGGTTTCCACTGCTACTCCAAGGGAACCTACCACTTCCACTCAAGACTTGTGCTTGGTCCACCATTTGGATATTCCTGGTTACTTACTCTGACCACTACTCTCAACAAGTGTGGCCACCTCTCTACACTGTACCACCTTGCAGTCCATATACCGCCTGGAACCTTGCAACCTCTACTCCTGGAAACAACGATCAAAACTATCTCCCAATGAGCTGCAACTCTGCTCCTTAAACTCCTACTCCTCCTCCTTCTCATGTCAGGCAGTATCTGTCTCAATCCTGTCCCTAGAAGCTCAGGTCACACAAAATCACCAGGTGCTCTTATCCTTGCAACCATTAATATCTGCAGCCAGCTACCAAAGCTGGATGCACGCAAGCTCTTCATATGCTAACACAACCCTGACATCCTTGCAGTGGTGGAAACTTGGCTGACGCCTAAAGTTCCTGACTCAGCAATAACAATACATGGCTACAGTGTCCACAGGCTGGACTGGATATCCAAAAGGCAGTGGTTGTGCAATCTATATCAAAGACCCTGTCATGGCACCCTGTAGCAACTCCATCACTTACTGCCTCGCCCAGATTCTGCTAATAAAATCGTCCCTAGGTCCCAACCATAAAGCTCTGACTATTGTCTCCATATACATCCCACCCAGGGACCCTAAACATGGCTTCAATGAAGTCCCAAACTTTATTAACTTTCATCCTCCTGAAGCTGAACTGATTCTACTAGAGATTTCAACATAAACTGGTTAGCATCGGTGCCAGTGCCTATAAAGACACTATCTCAGCTGCTAACCTCACACAAATTGTAAACTCCCTTCTAGGATTAACTACAAGACTGCACCAGTACCCTCCTGGATTGGGTCCTCACCACTCACCCCACAAGGATTTCAGTCGACCGTTCTCCCAGACTCTCTCAGTGACCACTCCCCAGTCATATGTGCATGGTCTAACAAATTCCTCAAGCCCCTCCCAAAGTTATCGCTAGCAGAATCCTTCCTTGTGGAAAACTTCCACATCTCAAACAATACCTGCTTCTACAAGACTGGCTACCCATCTACGAAGCAACAGATGTTAACTTGCTCTTGATCACTTCATCTCAATTTTCAACAAAGCCTGCGACCTCTTTGCCCCTGCTAAAGGCACAAAACAAAATCTATCTCTAACCCATGGCTCACCATGGCTCTCTCTCACAGCTGAAACTAAGAGACCACCTCTGGGCAGTTGCCAGGGCCACTGGCAAACAACTGGACATCCAAAATTAGAAACAAGCACAAAACGCCTGCACAAAAGCCATCCGCCCATGAAATCCACTATTACAAAGACGCTGTCACCAATACATGGGGAAATGGTGGTGCTTTCTGGGACAATATCAAGATTGTCACAGGAAGCAGCCAAAACCTCTCCAGCCATGTTAATGGTTGATGGATCCTCAACCCTCGACCCCAAAGTGATCGCAAACATCTTTAACACTGCTTTTTTCAGACCTTAGTGCTGTCCTACCCCATGACTTTTTGAAAACAGGGCCTACTCCCAAATACCTCATCCCCACAGTCTAACCATCCCCTCTTCTACTTCAGGAGGTAAGGCTGAATGAAGCTTGCCACTATATTACTGCAGCTATCTCTAAATCTAGATCTAGTAGTGACACCCTGGACCTTAAGCTTGTTGCTCACCTCGATGAGGTAATTCATCCATTAACAAAATCCTAAACCTCTCTCTCAGCTGTGGAAAATTCCTGGACCTATGGAAAACAGCCAGCGTTGACACCGTCCATAAAAAGTGGGGACAAGACGATTCACTCAAATTATCCTTCCTATCTCCATACTGCCCCTACTCTCTAAGGCACTCGAGCGCATTGTGGCTGATTAACTTACTGACCACTTGGATAAATACAATATACCTTGTTCACAACAACACGGTTTCCAGAAAGGTCACAGCACCACCACAGCCCTTCTTGAGTTCACTGGAGCTTGCACAATCCCTTGACAACGGCCTTCTCACAGGGGCCATTTTCGCCGACCTCTCCAAGGCCTTCGATACAGTACACCATAGACTACTACTTGACCAACTACTGAATGCCGGCTATCACCTGACTCTTCTCTCTGGTTTAAAAGCTACTTAGAAAACTGGTCGCATAGGAGTAAAATTGCTGATGCTCTTCTGACATCCTGCCTGTTTGCTTGGTGTTCCACAGGGATCCATACTGGGCCCCACCTTTTAGCCTTTTCTTAAACTCCTCCTGTACCACTGCTCTGAGCAGATCATATTATATGCCTATGATGCTGTTGTATTCTCCACTCACAAAGATCCTGCAACTCTTCAACACAACCTTCAACTTGGTTTCAGTTCTGTAAGACATGGTTTCTTAATCTTAAACTGGTCCTCAATGACAAGAAAACAAATCTATGCGCTTCTGCAGCTCTCATAACCCACACAAGCTACACCACTTGGCTATCTCCACCACCCAGGGAAAACTCTAGATCAGGTGGGGTCCTTCAAATACTAAGGATACAGCTTGACCTAATCTCTCCTGTGGACCTCATGTAGATAATGTAGCTAGAGCTGCTAATACACGACTTGGTCTCCTCTACAAACACAGACAACACCTCATGCCAGAAGCTTTGAAGGTTGCAGTCCTGAGCTCTGTGATTTCTGTAATAGACTATGGTCTCATCATTTATGGCTGCCACAACCACAACCCTTAGATGCCTCTCAACTGCCTTAAAAATAAGGCATGTCGGCTCATCACTGGTGCTCACTGTCTCACCCACATATGTGACCTGTACACCCAGACCGGTTGGCTCTAACTATCAAACCGCATAAAGTTTCACCTGCTCCATGGCAAAAAAATCTACCTTGGTCTTGCACCTTCTGGGGTCTCAACTCTGTTACAACACTGAACCAACAAACGGTGGCTTTGAGATCCATGCTACAGCTACTGAAAGTCCCCCACTGTCACACTTCACAGGGACAATGCTCTTTTGCTTATCCAGCGCCACTCTGGTTCAATGTCCTCAGCCCACCATCTCTTCTGCCCGACAATTGGTATGTTTAAAACTAGGCTCTGGGACTATCTCACTACCAACAGCTCCTGTGACTGCCCAACTTTACCTTGTTTCTCCACTTTCCTGCCTGCTCTAGTGGTCCCCCCTCCCTCCTCACTGGATTCTACCCTCACATCTTGGTATACCCAATGCTGCACTTTTCACCTTCTCCCCACCCTACCTACATTCCTTCTTCCCACCCTCCCCTCTCCCTATGACTCTGGCACTTCTTATCTCTTGTCTGTTTTCTCTGACAAATGCTGCTGGCTGCCTTGCTTACAATGTTACCCTTGAATTGTATTAATCTGTAATCTGTTTGCAAAGTCCACACTGTTGTAATGTCTGTCTTGATGTTCCCATAATTTGTATTTCTCTGACATGGAATCTTTGTAAAGAGCCTTAGCTCAAATGTATTTGTAATCCTAGACTTGATAAGTAAAAAAAAATAAAATAAAAAGTGGAGGTTGTGAGAATCAAACTCAGGTCTGGTCTGCTGGATGTATTAAGCTTGTTCACACCTCGGCCATAATGCCATGACAGTGACTGAATTCATGAGGAGGGGTCCCAATAATCCCATGTTGAAAATTTGGTGCTAAAATTCCCAAAATGCCTAAGATATGCACCAAAGTTGGCAAAGATTGAAAGTGCAAGCTGACATATCTATACTGGAACAGTTTTATGACACAATGGCAGACAGTGTCTCTGAGGTAGCACATTCAGAGATCCTAAAATATTTTAAACCAGTACCAGAGGTTGAGAAGGATGTTGTAAATACTGATGACTGGTGCCTTGTACGTAGGACAGCAAACAAAAAGGCAGAAGGAATATAGGTGAATCATTGAATATATTGATGCCAAACAGATGATATGCCCTCTCACCTTATAATTATGCAAATAATCTGGAAGCATCCGATACCACAGTAGGCCCAAACCAGGCAGGAGGTAACTACTGTTTGTTAGCTGACCAAGATCCCTGGTATACACAAAACTATGGGGCCTATCAAACAGGTTCCACAGGAGGTTCTGTTTATCAGGATTCAATGTTAAAATACATTGTTCATGTTCTCTGTAATAATAGGAAAGAACATACTACAGTCAGTGCCCAGCCAGGGCAGGAATCAGTGATATAAAAGATTACTCCACGGCTTAACAGAAAATACTATAAAACTAGTCACACTCCTACACATTCGGGTAAATGATGTAGATAAGAGAAATATCACAGACATCAGAGACTTTGAACAGGTAGGTCTGGCACTTAAGTCCCAGGGTGTGACCTTGTCCTCTCTGGAATTTTTACCAGTACCTAGTGCTAATTTAGCACTGACTGGGAAATATACAGATTAAATGGATGGATGAAACGCTGGTGCCAGAGGGAAGGTTATAAATATGTGGACCACGGCAGGACTTCCAAGGCATCATTTGTTTGTTCAAGATGGATTACACCTTAATAGAAAGGAAATGCATTTTTCATACATACTGAAGCGTATAATTGACACCCATTTAAACTAAAAATGGAGTACGGGCATCACAAAATTGGTGAGCAGCAAAGAGAGGCCTAAACAGTCCAAAATAGAAACATAGGAACATAGAATTTGACGCAGATAAGACCGCTTGGCCACCCAGTCTGCCCATTTCCCTGCCTACTGGATAAGCTGCAGATCCTAGTTAACCAGCAGCCTACTTTTTCCTACCCCATCCCCTAGAATTGCCTTTATGACTGTCCCATGCATGGCTGAATTCCACCACTGTTTTTGACTCCACGACCTCCTCCGGAAGGCCGTTCCGTGCATCCACAACCCTCTCTGTGAAAAAAATACTTCCCTTAAATTACCTCTGAGCGCCCCCCCTCTATCTTCAAATTGTGCCCCTTGTTCTTGCACATCTCTTTTTTTGAAAGATGCTACCCTCTTGGACTTTGTTGATTCCCTTGAGGTACTTGAAAGTTTCTATCATGTCCCCCTCTCCCTCCTTTCCTCGAGGCTATACATATTAAGCTTCTTTAGTCTCTCTTCCTTATGTCTCCCAGTGCAGACCACCACCATTTTAGTTACCCTCCTCTGGACAGCTTCCATCCTGTCTATGTCTTTGCGAAGACTGGGTCTCCAGAACTGCACGCAGTACTCCAGATGGGGTCTGACCAGCTGTCTGTACAGAGGGATAATAACTTCCTGTTTTCTACTGGTGATGCCTCTCCCTATGCATCCCAATATCCCCCAGCCCTCATTGCTGCCCTCTCACATTGCTTGCCCACCTTTAGGTCATCTGATATGACTACCCCCAGGTCCCTTTCCATTTTTGTTGTTGTTAGTATCTCACCCCCTATTGTGTACTCTTCCCCTGGGTTTTGTTTCCCAGGTGCATTACCTTGCACTTCTTAGCATTGAATCTAAGCTGCCATACATTTGACCATTCTTCTAACCTTGCCAAGTCCCTTTTCATCCTTTCCACCCCACCTTGTGCATCAACTCTGTTGCAGATCTTTGTGTCATCTGCAAAGAGACATACTTTCCTTCCAGTCCCTCTGCAATGTTGCTTATAAAGTCATTGAAGAGGACTGGTCCTAATACTGAACCCTGCGGTACCCCACTAGTAACCCCTTTCATCAGAGTGGACTCTATCTACTATTATCTCTGTGTCCTATTTTCCAGCCAATTTTTACCCAGGCTGTCATCTTGGGACCCACTCCCAGGCTAGCTAACTTGTATATTAATCTTTGTGTGGGACTGTGTCAAATGCCTTGCTAAAGTCTAGGTAGGCCATGTCCACAGCCCTCCCTGATCTACTACTTTGGTCACCCAGTCAAAGAAATCTATCAGATTTGTCTGGCATGACCTTCCTGCTGTGAATCCATGCTGCCTTGGGTCCCTGTGCCCTCTGGCCTCTAGATACTTGACAATTCTTTCCTTTAGAAGTGATTCCATCATTTTCCTACCACTGAGGTTAAACTAACAGGTCTGTAGTTTCCTGCTTCTGCCTTGCTCCTACTTTTGTGAAGGGGAATCACATCTGCCCTCCTCTAGTCTCGGGTACCACCCCATCCTCCCATGATTTGTTAAACAGGGTAGTCAGTGGTGTCACTAATTCTACTCTTAGTTCTTTTAGAATTCTGGGATGAATCCCATCAGGCCCCATTGCTTTGTCCACCTTCAGTTTTAAGGTTCTTTCAGAGACCCTTTCTTCTGTAAATGGGCTGGTATCAACTTCTGTATCCAGTGTGTTTCTACTGTTTGTTCTAGGTACCCCCTCTTCCTTTGTAAATACTGAGCAAAATATTTGTTTAGTATCTCTGCCTTTCACAGTCTCCCCTGCCCACCCTCCCCCTTTATTAAGCCTCACTATCCCTCCTTGGTCTTCCTTGCTCCCTGATGTACCTATAAAGGTTTTATCCCCCTTCTTAACTGAGTTGGCTATCTTTTCCTTGGTTTGGGCCTTTGCTGTTCTGACTGCCTTCCCAGCTTCCTTTTGCTTTAACTGAGTACAGTTCTCTGTCCTGCTCCTTCTGCGATTCCTTGTACTTCCTGAAGCTTTCTTTTCTCTTGAACCTTCACTGCCACTTCCTTTGAGAACCATAGTGGTTTCTTACATCGTTTAGTTTTGTTTATTTGCTTCACACAAAGGCTTGTTGCCTCTGTGATGGCAGTTTTATTATTCCCCATTGTTCTTCCACCCTCCTTCCTGCACATGTGCTAGTGCATTCCTTAGGCACTTACCCATTTTGGCAAAGTCAGCCCTCCTAAAGTCCAGTACCTTTGCCTTTGTATAGCTGACTCTATTGCTGTGTTTATTGTGAACCATACTGTTCGATGGTCGCTAGTTCCCAGATGGCTACCACTTCTACATCTGTGATCCTCTCTTCATCTCCATTTGAGAGAACCAGGTCTAAGATTGCTCCCTCAAGTGGGCTCCAATACTAGTTGTCTAAGGCATGCCCCTGTAGGGCATCTAGAATACCCCACTCTTCAAAGTGGCTGTGGCAACTGCACTCCAGTTAACATCTGGCATATTCAGATCACCCATCAGCAATATCTCCCTTTTTTGCCATACTAAGTATACTTTCTATCATTTCCTTGTCCATTTCCTCCCCTGAGAAGGGGTCTGATACAACCCCTGCGGATTGTGGTGCCATTGCGGTCTCCAAATTTACCCACAGTGCTTCTCCTCCCTGTTTTCTCTTTTGTTCTGTTACTTTGATTCCTTCCCTTATGTAAGAGCTACTCCTCCTCCTCTTTACCCTCCCTGTCCCTCCTGTAGATAGTGTATCCTGGTATGTTTATGTCCCAGTCATGGTTTTGTGCGAACCATGTTTCTGTGACTGCACGATATCCAGATGTTCCTCCTCCATCAAGGCCACTAATTCAGGAAGCTTGTTACTCAGACTCACGTGCATTGGTACTCATTGTTCTCCATTTTTGATGGCTTTACTTTCTGTTGCAGCATCCCCCACTGACCTTTCTACCTCGGTCTTTTTCTCATTTAGTACCCTGTTTTGTAGGAGAGGCTGGGATTTTCCTGCTGCTCATCAGTGCCTCCCCTTGACTAGTTTAAAAGCTTGCCAATGAAGCATTTAAACCGATTGCTCAAAGACTTGTTCCCTTCCTGGACAGATGCAGACCATCCTGCCAGTATAGGCTGGTGTCCCTCAGGTGGAACCCCAGTCCCCAATGAAGCCAAACCCTGTGCTCCACACCATTTTTCAACCACTCATTAAACTGCATGGTGCAAAGTACCCTTGCCTCACTCATGCCATTTACAGGCAGCACCTCTGAGGAAGGTTACTGTGTGTGCTACTTGTCTTAGGCCCCTCCCAGTTCTAAAAGTCCTTCTGCACTGCTCTAATCTCATGTTGAGCCAAGTCATTTGTCCCTAGGTGGACAATGACATCCAGCTCAGACTCCCGTGCAGCTGTTCTCGTGATCCTGAGGATGCTTCCTGTCCCTACAAGCCATGGCACCAGGCAGGCACTTCTTCAGTTTTCCCTGCTCCTCCAGTTCTATCCCCTAATAATTGGAGTCCCCACCAGGAGCTGCTTCCTTTCCTTGTGATATCCTTTGCCTCCCTCCTGTGGGCCTCCTTGTGACAGGTGTCCTCAGCCTCCTTAATCTCCTCCGTGGGTGCATCCATGGGGAGCTGTGCTCCCCCAGAATGAGTGTATGGATTGTGGAGTGGAACAACTGACTGGGTGTGCCTCTGTTCCACCCTCCTCACCCTCCCTGAGCCCACTGTGGTCTAACTGCTGTGCTTTCTTTGCAACCTCTGAGGTAGTGGTGGTGGCTCTGGTGCTCCCTGGATGGGGGTTCCCTTCCTACCATCAAGTCGGCCTGGGGAAGGTTCTCTTACTGCTGTCCAGTGTGGCCTGAAGGCGGGCAACTTCCTCCTCGGGGCAGAGAGTTGTCTGCAAATAGGGCAGCATCTCAGCCTCCAGAAAGACTCCCGGAAGACTGCTGCCCCACAGCCATTACATTGCACTACTCCCCACATGACTATGTACTTTATTTATTTATTTATTTTTTTGTGTGTGATTGGTTTGTTATATAGAAATATATATATATATTATATAATGTGTATCATGTATATTTTCAGTGCTGTGTGCTAGAGAGGATATGACATTGATATACCTTGCACTCTTGAGAAATGATGTCAGAACCCTAGGTATAAAGGAACTATTTCCGGGGTGGGGTGGGGTGAGGGTGGGAAGGGTTGGGCCTAAACTGTGCCCTCACAAAACAATCAGCTAAGAGCTCTGACCCACCGCTGCGATGAGTGCCTTCCTGTCTGCAAGATACTATACACAACAATTTGACAGAGAAAATCCCTGCTAATCAAACAGAGAAAATCCAGACATCCAAGTCAGACACAGGTAAACCTCCCCAGCCCCAAAACAGCCTGGTGGTTTGTGCTCTGAAAACAGTCAGCCCCAAAATAAGTCAGCTGTGCTTTGAACTCTTCCTGCACTGAAAATCTTAAGAATTGTAACAAGACTGTCTTTTCCTGATAATTGTAAATTCCTTCTTTCACCTTTCAGTTAGAAGCAGCCTCCACCTGCAGTATATCTGCTACAAACCACAGACAATTGAAAGGTTCCCTCCCTCTGTTGTGAGCACAACTCGCTTTCTTGCAAATCCTATGTTCAATATTGCAGCTCCCAACCAGAGATAGTTTGGCTAGGAAAAATATTAGCTGCTCATAAAAAATAAACTTCATTTCACTAAATGCAAGAAGTTTAACTAATAAAATACATGAACTTCAATTCATCCTGCACAATTTGGATATACACATCTAGCTATGACAGAAACAAGGTGGAAGCCAGAGGATAATTGGGACAAAATATTCAGGTTACACCCTTTATAAAAGGTCAGAACGCTGTCCAGGGGTGGGGAGTGGCTCTATATGTAGCTGACGGCATTATATCGGAAAGCATGGATACTTCAAATGGGAAGTAGTGAAGTATTGTGGGTAACAATTTCCTACACACAACATTAGTATCAGTTTAGGATTAGTTTATGGACAACCCTCAATTACTCACTAGAAGATTCCCTTTAGCAGACTTTATCAAACACCTGGTAAGCTTAAAAGGTTATATTACTAGGAGATTTTAATCTCCCTGGAATAAATTAGCAAACACTTCAAGTAAAATTCTAAAACCGAGTCAGATTATTTAGAAATGTTTAACCTGGCTGGGTTGGACCAGTACATGACTAGTAATACTAAGGGCAATCATATTTCGGACTTGGTCCTAAGTAACTTAGGAGACATGATCCAAAACTGTTCTGTTTTGCCACCACTAGGTTGAAGTGACCATTTAATGGTCAAATTTAACTATATGGGTCAAATAGGAGATAATACTGGTAAAACAACAATCTATAGGTATGACAGGCACATTTTGACAGTATGAGAAATGACTTGGCTAACTGGAACTGGGAAAATGAATTTAAAGATGCTACTCTGCCACATATGTGGAACAAATTGCATTCCAAAATAAAGAGCCTGGTACAGATTTATGTCCAACTATAAATAAGTACAACACAGTTAAAAAAACCCTCCCCTCCTTGGATGATATCTTCAATTTGGAGGCAATTAAGAAAAAAATAGAATATTCATGATGGCTAAATTAAGTGGAGATTAAGCTAGTTGGGCCAATTATAAAAATGTTTAAGAACCACCAAAAGAGTATTGGACTAGCAAAAGAAAGTATGAGTTCAACCTATCAATGAAAGTTAAAGAAAATTACAAGTCTTTTTACTCTTATATTAATAACAAAAGGTACAACAAAAAAATTGGTCCTCTACTGAGTTAGGAGGAAAAGTTATATCCGATAACCAGGGAATGGCAGAACTTTGTAATAACTATTTTCCACAGTGGTCCCAGTATAGTAAACCTGTAGTTGAATCTAGTATTACCTTAGATAGGCTTGAGGTGTGAAAAAATTAAAATTACTAGATCAAAATAAAGCATAGGGCCCTGGTGATCTACATCCAAGGGTGATCAAAGAATTGGCTGAACAACTTGCAGGCCCTGTAAACTGCCTTTTTCAGAAATATTTAAATGAAGGTGTGGTGCCAGCGGTATGGAAGCAGGCAGTGGTTGTTCCTATACGTAAAAGGTTCCAAGCAGGAGGACAGTAACTACAGATCGGTAAGCCTGACCTCAATCCAGGAAAATTGTTGGAGGGCATTATAAAGGAACACATCATTGCATATCAGTGTCTAACGGGTAACACTGATTATACACAACATGGTTTTGTGAAGGGTAGAGTCAGGTCAAACAAACCTCCTGGAGTTTTACGGAAGGTTAATAAAGCCTTGGGCAGAAGGAATGCGGTGGATGTCATCTTTTGGACTTAGCTAAGGCTTTCGATAAAGTCCCACATGGTAAATTGATTGATGCCCTGGCTAAGATGAATTTATCATAATATCATTTGCTGGATTAAGTCATGGTTGGCAGATAGACAACAGAGGGCCTGTATAAGGGAAACTATTCCAACTGGGCTGGGGTGACTAGTGGGGTACCACAGGGCTCAGTACTAGGTCCATGTCTTTTAACATATACATCAGGTCCATGAGTTCTCCACCTGACATATGGCTCTCAAAATTTGCTGATGACACCTGTATTGGAAGGTGGTAAAGGTTAAAGAGGATGCAGACTCTTTGCAAACCGCCTAGCTGAATTGGAAGACTGGGCTCATGAGCAAGGGTCTTCTTTAATATCGATAAGTGTAATGTGATGCATATGAGTAAAACAATCAACAGCACCAGTATAGACTGGGTAACAAACCTTTAAAGGCAATAATTGAAGAAGGAGATCTTGGCGTTACAATTTGTAGTAATCTAAATTTTAAGCCACATTATAATCAGATTACTAAGAAAGCTAGCAGTATACAATTCTGTATAAATAAACACATAAAATGTAGGAACAAGGAGGTTCTCATGCCACTCTATACCTCATTGGTACACCCACATAGAATATCACCCAGTTCTGGTCACCTGGGAGCAGAGGCGACATTAATTCTTTGGAGAAGGTCTAAGGAGAGCAACCGGAGTATCATAGAGGTCCAGGGTCAGGATTATGAACAGAGGTTGCAGTCCTTGGGCCTGTACTCTAGAGTTTCGTAGACTTTGAGGTGATATGTGCATGTTATACAGGGCTTTAAATGATCCATCACTCTGGGAACAGTTAAATCTAGTTGTAAAGGACCAGTCATATAACACAAGAGCCAATCCCCTACAAATAAGTGGGGAAAGGTATAATACTGTTAGAAGAAAGCACTGGTTGACAGTGAGAGTAACTAAATTTTGGAATAAGCTCCCAATAGAAATTATAGTGAGTAGAACAATGGATGAATTCAAAGTCAAGTTAGATCAATATCTGATCAAAAATAAGATCTTGGGATATACATAAATTATGGCGAGCATATGGACTTTTGAACTTTAAATGCTCAGAACAACCTGTGAAACCTATGAAAGTTGAAAAAACCCTATTTGTGCCATTATACAGCTTACGGCATTTCTTCAGTTCGTGGTGACTTTGAAGAGTGCAGACCTGTTCAGTCCACGAAGATCATCGTGGCATGCTCGGAGGAGGTAAGTATGGGGTGTAGCGGGTGTGTGGGAGGCAGGAGTGCGCAGAAGGTGGTGCGGGTTGGGGAGGCCAATGGAGTTGATGAGGGACCATTTTCTGCTTTTCAGATTAAAAAACAAAACATTGCTGGACTTTTTTTTTGAGTCATTGTACATGCTGGGGTGGGCTCCCAGTGTGCCACCTGAGTATTGTTTTTTGGCAGGGGGTTCTGTAGCCAACGAAGTTGTACCCCCCATTGGCACACAACAAATGGGAGGAAACATTATCCCGATGGAGAGTGGGCTCCCTTGTTGGCAAATGAAACGGGAAGGGGACATAATGCCGAGGGGGATTGAGACCTCCTTGGCACACACACTTTAATGGGAGGGATTGCATTATGCCGACAGGGAGTGCACCCCATTGGCAAATGATGTGGTTTGGAGCATGCTGACAGGGGCATTGGGCACCCCTGAAGTTGGCTTTCCGTGGCGGCAGTCAGTGCTGCCATATTAATGGAAGGGCTTCACCAGGAAAGGCACGTAGGGAGGGCGTGTTTTGGTGCCACTGCATGATGAGCTTGGCTGTCATTGCAGCGGACCTTTCCTTAGATGTGCTCACACATTTGTATTCCTGGTGTGGCACCTGCATGCTGGCTTATTGGGGGAATGAGGACACACCACTGATGTGTGCCTACATTAGCCCAACGGTGACCGTGCCTCCAAATCTGCTACTAGTGCAATATGTTGGCCGCTGGCATGAAAGTCAACATAAAAATGAGCACAACTCATAAGACACATGCTAATATTTTTAGGAGCTACCAAAGACCATCACTGTCACACATGTCACACGCCGCTTTTACTACCAACCACCTCTTTCAGCCATGGGCAATCTCAGGAAATGGTTGCACATTGTGGGAGAACCAGTGAGAAAGGCCAAATGCTGTTCTCAGTGGCCACTAGATTCTCAGCAGCCAGTTTCAAAATGGCTGCCATGAATCTATAGCCGCTGAGATCGGAAATTAACCCTTCTGATTAGTTTGAAGGAGCTTGAGGCTGCTGGAAGACTGACCCTATTGGTTGGAGATCAGCTTTCATTGTTGGCACTTTTGCATTACTTGTGCACTTACACAAGGCGTCTTGTGCTAGTAGCTCATTTCAGAGGTGTGTCTGTGTTGATGAATGCAGGGCATGCTTTAGTAGGTGCATCCCTCATTCCCCAATAAGCCAGGATGCTAGCTCTGACACCAATAATTATGTAAAGTGGACACAACTTCTAAGAAAAGTGCCACTGCAATCAAAGATAACTTTTCCTGCAGCAGCATCAATGACGTGCCTCCCAACGTGCCTGTCCTGGTGAAGCATTTAAATAAACATGATGGCAGTGGTGCCACTGTCTGCCACACACAATCCTCAGAAAGCAGAACTTAGGAGTTGCCCAATCCCCCTGTTGGCATGTTTTAACCCCCAAGAGTAGTGGCACACTGGGAACCCACCCCAGTGTGGCCAACATCACCCAAAGTCATGGGCACTGGGAGCCACCCCAGTGTGGCCAACATCACCCCCAAAGTCATGCGGGCACTGGGAGCCCACCCAGTGTGCTCAACATTTTCTTACACCTGTAAGAAAGAAACCGTCCGGGGAGTTTTTTTGTTTTTTATTACCTGAAATAAAGAAAATGGTCCCCTACTTTGGTTCCCTCCCAGTCTGCACCCACCATCTGCACACCCCACCTCCCCACACCCCTTCACCCCATACTGACCTCCAGAGGTTGGTGCTGCAATCTTCGTGGAGAGGAAACACATCTGCACTCTTCAAAGCCGACATGAACTGAAGAAATGCCGTAAGCTGAATAATGGCATAAATGGGGGGCAAGGCCCAGTGGTGCTGAGGGTTGAGGAACTGGACACCACACTTCACACGTCAGCGACCCAGGATCAGGAACGTGCCCAGGCCATCAGGACTTGGCAGGGATGGGAGAGGATCCAGTGTCCGATGGACAGTCTCTCCTCTCCCGGGACAGAGGGAGCTTTTGCTGCGACATTTACCTGACCTCTTGTGGAAGCTGGAGGCACGAAAACAATCATTGTAGCTGACTTCGAGGGGAAGTGGTGGCGTCAGTGGTTATACCACCATGATGTCTGGTGCGTCACTCCCCAGAACACCAGAAAAAAAAACAGTGCCCGGTCTCCTAGATGACGGAGACCACAGCAGAGACCCTGATTGCTCACGCCTGCCTGGCGTCCTGCAAGATTGTCGAGGTGCAGCAGCTGGGCCCTGTACACACCTGAGGTGCACAGCCATGGCTCGATAAGGGACTCACTGTGGTAGAATCAGGCATGCATAATATGGGAGATCACTATATGTGTCTCCAGAAGGGTGAAGACTGGACACGAGGCAGGCAGCACAAATAGTAATTTAACAAAAATAAATGGGAGGGGTTCAACTTAGGTGGATATCTGAGTCATTTTTTCAATTTTGCCTCAAATTTTCAACATGGGGTGCCTGGGACCCCACCTCATGTTACATGCACTGTCATCTCTTTACTCGGTCCGAAAGGTCATTTCATGGTCACTGCACTGCACCTTTAAGAATCAGTTAACAAAATGACAGTACCACTGTTCATGAGGTGGGGTCCCAAAACTATCTTGCAAATCTGGTGGAAAATTCAAAATGACTGTGTTACTAGCATGAATTGCACAGTTTCAATGCACACTCATAACTTAAACAATTTTAATATTTTCACTCAGATTTTCAACATTGTCATTTTTGTACACCTCCCTATGAACAGTACAGCTATCATTTTTCACATCCTGCCTAAAATGTGTTTTCGCACATGTGGCGCATAATGGCGCAGATCGCTGTGGGAAATCAATGTTCTGGACAGATTAACAAAATCACAGTGACACTGTTCTGACCGGAGTTCCCAAAATGCCTATATTTGAAAATCTGGTTAAAAAATCTCCCAAAATAATTGCGTTACGGTGTCGTTGCACAGTTTCTACTCATGCTTGTGACTTCACCAATTTTCATATTTTCACTCTAGATTTTCAACAGACATTTTTTACCACCTCATGAACAGTACAGCTGTCATTTTCACATCCTGCCTGAAATGTGTTTTCACACCTGTGCGCCAAATGGCACAGTCGCTGTTCAAAATCACCTTTCGGCTAATGAACTCAGTGCCACTGTTCATGAGGTGGGGTCACAAAAAGCCCATGTTGAACATTTGGAGTGAAAATACCAACTACATGCCTGGGGCATTACGATTTCCAACCGTAACACCCCACCCTGTAGAGACTGACAGGCGTCAGGGAGTGACATTGCATTGTCGGCTGTAATGCTCATGCCATTCCACCCCACCTCCACCCTGTAGCCAGTGACAGGCATCGAGGTGTACCTTGGACTCTCTCCATCCCAAGTTCACCCCATTCTCCTATACTGCACCCATCCCAGCATATTTCCTTATGGAATGGGGTGATCGTTAAGCCCCAGGCACACCGCGACACTTGTTGGTGTCTACAGGGTAGGGTGTGGTGGAATAGCATATGACATTATTCATGATGACCAAAGGCACACCCCAATGCCTGTCACTCTCTACATGGTGGGGCGGGTCAGTGTCAGTTCAGTACTTCACTGTCAATCCGATTATGCATCTCTCTAACTCCTGTACTACCAATGCCATTGCCAGCAAACCAACATCGGCATTGACAAATGCTTGTTTGCTGAGAGAGACAGAAGGAAGAAGACAAAGAGAAGAGGGGAAGAGAGAGATAGAGACAGAGGGAGAGAAGAGAGAGAGCGAGACAGAGGGGTTAAGAGAAGAGAGAGAGAGAGAGAGGGAGAAAGACAGAGAGGGAGAGAAAGAGAGACTAGGGAGTGGGAGAGAGAGAGAGACAGCGAGACAGTGGGGGAAGAGAGAGGAAAGGGGACCATACCTCTTAGCTTTCCCTGATTTTCAGGGTTGTCTCTGATTTGCCTCAAAATGTTCCTGTCCCTCCTAAAATTTGTGTTTCTGTGACTGAACAGTGGTATACTGTATGCTCACAATATTGTCAAACAAGGTTACAGACTTGATCTTCTGCAAAGTATTTTACACCAGTACTCTTATGCTGCCTGCTTCAGGATATAACCAATTGTTAAACTGTGTCCCTCATTTTACTTCTTTGTCACTGAGTTTTAAGCCATGTCCAGTGCTAAACACCACTGCAAATACCTGCAAGCGAACGTTCGGCATTGGCAAATGCTTGTTTTGTGAGATTGATCATTAAACCTATAGTGAGACTGCTGCACGTGTGGGACCCTGGGGCATAAGCTCTCAGATTCCTGTCAGGTCACGTTGGTCCAGAGACATGAGGAGCAGGTGGGCTGTGGAGCCGTGATCAAAAGGAGCCCTCAAGCAGGAAGCCGCATCCCATTTTGTAGAAGTGTGTTTTCCTTGGAGCAGCCACTACTGGAACACAGGCAGGTAAAAAAATCTAATTTTAGAGTGTTTATGTAAAAAAAAAGGTTGAGCATCCAGCATCAAGTTTAATTCTGTATGGACCCAATAATCAGTTTCAGTTCTTTAAATTTTTTCTTGTAACCCTCACAGTGTAGGAGTGCAGGCCAGGAAAAACAGATGCTGTTGATTGTTTTTAACATAGCACGTTGGATAATCAGGGGCATTTTTTTGTCCTTATAGTGGAAATAGAAGCTGTCTAGGAAAATATGAGCCCCTACCCATTTGTTACTGTTGCTGTACCTACCCATTAGCATAATGGGTTTCACATACCCTCTTGTGGGTGTTTGATATTCCCGTGTTAAATTATTGGGAGGGGGTTGGGGTTGAGCATGTTATGTTGCAGTTTATGCCAGGGTTCAAGTAAGGACATATACCCATCCCCATTATTTCTCCACCCCAAACCCTCTAATCAGCCAGGGGCTGGATACTGGAGTAATCCTCCCTGTAGTTTGTTGGGGGCAACAGGAAGGCTGTCAGCAGAGGATTAGGCTACACCCAGCTTGAGTGTAGTGTTGGAGTGAACAGTATGGCACAGGAAGCAGAATGGCGGACAGGAATATTGTGGAAGGCAGTAATCCTGTCAGTGCCTGGTTATGGGATGATCCATCCATGTCACCCTGGGAATTATAGAAGGATGGCCAGAGCATGAGTCAGTTGAGCTGCTCCGATAGCCTAGCTGTGAGAGTAAGGAATCAACAGTGTGCATATGCGCCATCACTCCTTGGTTTGAATCCACTACCTCCCACTGTATTTTTATTTTTATTTTGTTAGGACTAGAGTTGGTTTTATAATTTTTGGGGGAGGAATGGGGGTCAGAGACCCCCACACTTGAGGGGTGGGGCAAAGCACCCACAAAAAAAATCATCAAGTGTTAGAGTCTGATTTTGTGCTTGGCACTGACAAGATTACCGTCCCTCACAGTATTCCTGTCCATCCATACTACTTCCTGCTTGCTCAAGAACTGCAATCCTTCCCTACACCCCCAGCGTGACAATTGAATGCAGCTTTATTTGATAGTAGGACCCAAAATGGCATAAAAACCGGGCCTGATTCAAAGATGAATGCCGCAACTTGCTGGCATATGCGAGTTCGACATTACGCGCCATCAGGGACCCTGTGCGTATTCCAGAACAGGCAGGGTCCCCAGCACTACGCCCTGTGACTTGCGGCATTGCAAGGTTGTGCCATGGGAAAGGCGCACCCAACACCTGGGTGCCGCAAGCCTCCGACAGCAGGCGCAGCCTCCGAGCCCCTGAGCCCCACAAAATGCCTGCAAGCCCCTGTGGTGTCATGGGGTGTCAGCTGAGTAGCACTGGCCCAGGGGTTAGTGGCACAGTGCGGGCACAGGTGCCAGTGGGTGGCACCCTGGTATTGAGGGGTTGCTCTGTGTTGGGGTTCAGTGGGGCATGGCCGTGTGTGGGGTCGTAGCACTGTGGGGGGGCAACAGGCCATATGCCATGTCAGAAACCCATAGACCAGCTAATAGCTGGTCTAACCTCGCAGTGCCGCAGAGTAGCTCTTGGAATGGGTGTAAAGGGGTTATGGCAACTTCCCTTTGGAATAGGGCACAGCTGCTGCTGTAACCCTCCTTCTACCATGCTGCAGGGGCCTTGGGTGGTGGAAGCCCCCTTGGCGAAGGCTGCCAGCGCCATGGTGCAGACTGCCATTTGGAATCGAACCAGCGCATGGTGCAAGGTGCGACTTGCATCATCAGGGTATGGCACAAGTCACCTTGTGACATGCATAAGCTGACTTGGAATGGGGGCCCCCTGTTCCTTAAATGCTGACTTGGCGTTAGGGGATGATAGTTCCTTTTATCATATAACTGTGCTTCCCCACCATCAGCACCAAAGATGGAGCAGAACTTAAAGGGAACATATAGTACATCACTAAATATCTCACACCTTTGGATGGGGCAGCCCTCTATTTAGGACTTTTCTGACAGTTTTACTCAAGTTGTTGCTGCATACTTTGTAGTCTATCATTTATGATTCCCATCACCAGGGTCGAATTCCAGAATCTACTGTGGCTAAAGTTTTGCAACCACCAGTCCTGCTCTCTGTTTATTTTTCCCCATATACATTTTATTCATTGCCTGGTAGTCTCTGTGTCTTCAGTGATTTACCCAATTTGGGCTGAGGATCCCAACCGTTATTTAGATGGGTACTGTTTTTCCCCCTTGTTTTCCTTCCTCATCCCTGGCTTAGGTGATGCCTGTGTCTGCTTTGCACACACACATCTTCCCCTGCAGCAGAAGCAAGTTCCCTGGCCCAGCCGCAGGGGTCACCGTGCTGATGGAACCCACCTCAACCCTCCCTGCTGAGCAGCAGCTGTCTCAGCCGGTCTGCCACCCAACAACTTCCAGAGCCCGTGTCATCTGTGCGGTAGTGCAAGGTACTGCCACTGTGCCGTTGTGGCATCCCTCCTGCTGCCCTATTGAGACCAAAGTCTGACTTTCTGCAGGAGATTCTGGGATGCACTTCCGGTAGTGGAATCAGGGATGTTGGGTGAAAGGGATGGCAGGATCAACTAGATAAAATACAAAGTATGAGCAGCAACTTGGGGATGTCATTTTCCTCAAAGGGCTAACTGAGGCTGCCCCACACTGAGATGTGGGACATTAGTGCTGGATATTCCCCTTTAATTGGAGGGGATTGGGATGCATTGCACTTCTCTTATAGCGGCTCCGGTGGGGATAGTGGTGATGTCCCCCACCCCAGGATACCCAGCTGCAGTGCATACTTGTGTGGGAGGGTGAGACCAGAAAATGGAAATTGTGCCCGTTCCAGCCCTGCGGATGATGTCCGACTGTCCCATCATGCCCCGACCCCAGACCACACCACCTCCATGCCCTGCATCTGCTCCGGGGTTGCATTCAGGCTTCTCCTCCCATTCTCCTGCCAGAAGGAGGGATCTTCTGGTAGGGTTAGATTCAGATGCCCGGTAGCACAGCATGCAGGGGCATGACTGGCGGAGTGTGGCAGCAGGGGGTGACAGTTGGGCAGCAGGGACAATGCAAGCCTGAAGGAGTGACAGACTGGGGCCTGGGTAGGAGCATAAAATAAAATGCCCATTAGGGCAATCCAGGTGCTGCCAGCTGTTGAGAGAGTGAGAGTGCCTGCCCACAGTCCTTGAGGAGTGCTTCAAGCTCCATTCAGGCTCATCCTGTTCTCACAGAGCTTCATCTGTGTGTTCCTATAAATTACATTATTTCCTATGGAAAATGCATGCGGGACTATGTGATCAGTTCTTCTGTGGAGCTGAACCATTTTCCCTGTAAAATACAGGAATCCCTGTAGATTTAGGGACCCTTACAGTGCAACCTGGGTCAGAGTAGAATAAAGGCAGTTTGGCATAGTATTTTGAGCAAGGAGCTGTGGACCTGGACTTCCATCTAATAATTTAAATGTACTTCTGCTATTTGGTTATTTTGATCCTCTTAAATTATTTTTTCTTTTCAAGCATTGCTCAGAATCATATCTGATGAGCAGGTCTATGGAGCAGCCTACATCATGTCAGATACTTAATCTTTACATGTTTTGCCTTTATCTTTCACAAGAACTGCAGATACTTTGTGACCCTTTTGAGTTCTTGTTTTACCTGTCCCAGTCTACTTGGAATCCTTACCTTAGGCTCACACTAGAATCAGGTAAGCAAAACCTTTAATCGCTGCCCATATTGGATGGGGAATACCCAGTACCCTAGCTGTATTGCTGCTGTTAATGTCACAACATCCTGCTCATACAGAGGCAGTTCTTTACAGGTCTGGACAGATATCATGCCTTACCTGTTTTCCGCTGCCATCTTATGTCATTGGGCCCTTTGGGACTCTCCTGAGGGCGATTCATATGGCGGGGGTGTGTGACATGGACTTTTCTAATTTACTCCCAGTTCCTATGCTGAGGGCAGAGCCCAGTGTCCCTCAGCTCTCTCTTCTACTGCCTCCTAGACTCGACATACCACCTTGCCTTCACGGGTGGCAGTCATTTGGCAGAGCGTGCAGGTCTCCCACCCACCACCAGGAAAGGAGAGCAGCCATTGGGTGCTCAGTCTTCCCTGCCTACAACCCCATCAACCTCGCCCATCACCAAACATGGGTTGCTGGGAGGTAAGGCGCCAGTACCTCAGCCCTCCATGCCACAAGCAGGCCTAGGAAACATAGAGTTTGACAACAGGTAAGGACTACTTGCCAACCAAGCTGCCCATTTCCCTACCTACTATAACACTGCAGACCCTACTTGATCTGGCTCTCCCCACCCTTTACCACTAAGGTTCCCTTATGCTGACCCATGCTTTCTTGAATCCATTACAGTTTGTGCCCCATCATCTCTGCTGAGAGCTGTTCAGGCATCCACCACTCTTTCTGTGAAAAGTACTTCTTACATCTCCCTGAGCCCTACTCCTCCAGCTTCATGGCATGATCCCTTATTCTGGAGCATCTTTTTCTCTGAAAAGACTTCCCTCTTGATCCTTATTTATACCTGTGTGGTATTTGAAAAGTCCCAATCATCCCCTTCTCCCTCCTTTCCTCCAGGGTTTACATATTGAGGTCCTAAGTCTCTCCTCATAGGGGCTTTAGACCCTACACTATTTTAGTTACCCTCTTCTGGACTGCCTTTCTCTATGTCCTTCTGGAGATGTGGTCTCCAGAACTGGGTACAGTACTCTAGGTGAGATCTCGCCGGTGATTTATACAATGGTATCACCACCTCCACAAGCTCCCTCTTTCTGCTGGTGATACCCCTCCCTATGCACCCTAGCATCTCACTGGCTCTTCTCACTGCCTTGTTACTTTTTAACCACCTTTAGGTAATCAGACATGGTTACCTCAGGTCTCTTTCCTCTTGGGTGGTCACCAGTACCACTCCCCATTTTGTACTCCACTCCTGGGTTTCTGCCCAAGTGCTTGATTTTGCACCGCATTGAAACTTAGTTTGCCACACTCTAGACCACCCTCAAGCTTTCTTAGATCCCTATTAATTTGTTTCCACCCCGGAGTGTCTATACCCTATTGCAGATCTTTGTATCATCTTCAAAATGCAGATCTTCCCTTCTAGCCCGCTTCAAAGTCACTAATAAAAAAAGAAGACTGGTCCCAGTACTGATCCTTGTAGCACTTCACTAGTCACCATCCCTTCCTTGGAGTGAACTCTGTTCACCACCACCCTCCGTTGCCTGTCCCACAAACAATTTCTTACCCAGTTTACCACCTTCAGACCCTCCTACACTGCTCAGCTTGTTTTATGGTGTCCTATGTTGAACCGTGTGAAGGCCTTACTGAAATCTAGGTAGTCCACAGCAGAACTGAAACACAGAAAGTAAGACAGAAGTCCATCGGGTCTGTCTTAAAGTCCTACTCACTATACTCTTAGACTTGCCTGTCAGCCCCCGATACCTCCCTTCCAATGTTCATTCTTCCTTTACTTATGCCCATGGGTGACTCTGTACTGGGGGGTCAGGAGTACTGGCACCAGCAAATACTCCACCAAATGGGCATTCTGACATCATGGTGGACTAGCACCCTCTTTCAGTAGAATGTGTATTGAATATAATTTCTATTCTCTGCATGTTCGAGGATGTAATCTCTGCATTAAGTGAAAATAAAAACAAATGTCAAAAAGGTTATCATTCATGTCTTTGGCTTGAGATGTGCAGGTGAAAACTTTCTTAGGTGGAATTCAAGCAAAGTCTGACTTTCATGGAAATTCTGCCTGCGATCATCCAAAACCCTGGTTCCTAGCACTCCCCTCACTTGATCAACCACCTGACATTTAATAAAATGATCCTGATGGCTAGTGGTTCCCCCGACCTGCCTGACAAAGCCCTGGTGTATAGTGGTCCCTCACACGCACCTGATCACTCACCTGATGTATCCAGTAGTCGGTGTAATTCCCCCACCCTTATTTACCATATAATATAAACCTTTTCTCCCTGTTGGTCTAGTGAGCAGCCACCATCCTCAATCCCTAGTCCATGAATTAAAATGTTATTCCCTGGTTGTATGCACCCTGCCTCTCCATCGAACCCCAGTGGAGCAACCGGCACGACCTCTGCTCTCCACCACAGCCAGGCTGTCCACGGAGCTATCAATGAATGAGCACGTACTCAGACATGCACTCATTTTATTAACAACTCAATGTACAGCTCGGCTGTGGTTGGAAAGCAGAAGGCTGTGCCCATTGCCCTACTGGGGTTAGGGATGGGGGTGGGGTGATGGGACACCACCTACTGGGGTGGGAGTGCAGTAGACCACCAGGAAAAATGATTTATAATACTATATGGTAGATAGGGACTGACTACTAGACACATTGGGCAGGTGATCAGGTGAGAGGAGGGATGGCTAGCCACCAGGGATCTTTTAATTACTGGTAGGGTGGGTGATTGGGTAGGGGAGGGATCGCTAGCCACCAGGGATTCTTTATTAAAAGTTAGGCGGGTGATTGGGTGGGGAAAGGACCGCTACCACCGTGAAATATTTATTAAAGGTTGGGCGGATGATCAGGTGGAGGGAGGGACTGCTAACCAACAGGAAATTATTTTTATTTTGACAGGGCTGGGGAGGGGCACTGGATTCAGAGAGGTTTTTGTTTGTTTGTTTGGACATTCACCTTTTTGCTGCCCATGATTCAAGTTTTCCTCCTTCCCTGTTTCCTTTGCAAACCCCAACTTTTCTCTCCAACTCTTCCTTCCCCTTCCGTTCATTCTAAGACCTCCATCCCTCTTCCATGACCGCCTGACACGGATCCGGTTCAGGGGTGCCTGAGTCCCTGGTGCAGGGCCTGTGGACGGTCAGTGCTCATCCTGCCAGCCAGGATGACTTTCTGACTTTCTGTCCACCTCTAGGGCGTGTTTGCAAAGACATCTAGAGTGAGGTCACATGCTTCCACCGTGGCCGTATCCAACGTCTGTTGCTCCTCATCCTCTTATTGCAGCTGCCGACGATTCCACCACCCAGCCACTGATATGGGCCAGGCATCACTGGCCATCCTCCCCCCTCCCTGGAGAAGGACAGCGGTCTGCTGGGCGTTTGATCCTCCTCGTTCCACTGACCCTCCGATGCCTCAGAGTTTGCTGCAAGGAGCAAAGGTCGTCTTAGCGCTTCTAGCGGTATTCCTGCTGTGCTGGCTGGCCCTAAGTGTTTGTATTTGACATCATGACTCTGCACTTTTACAGGCAGTACACTATGAGCATGTAGGCAAGCCACATGACCTGCAGCGGCAGCCAGTGACACTCTAAGGTGAGAACCTCAGACACTATATACATCTGAGTGCCATATCCAGCTCTGTCTCAGATGGGAAGCATCTGGCTGCTAGAGGAATTCATTTTATGTGAAAAATAGAAATTTGCTTAGAAACTTTTGCTCAAAACACTAAAAATCGTCTAGAATCATGCATTATCGTACCAATTAGATAACTATTACTACTTATGATCGTTTGTTTTGCCACTTGATTGAAAAAGTATTACAATTTTGTCATGTTTTTATCTGCACTTTCAGTTTAGAAAATGTATTTTCCAGCTTGTTTGTACTCCTGTTTCTCTTCTCCCCACCCTTTTCTTTGCCTACGTTGGCATGGGTCATGCATGAAAAGGTCCCTTGGATCAGTGTACTTTACTGGTCAACAAATAAATAAATTAATAAATACAAATAAACATTTAGCTGTAGTGTTAGACATGCAGGTGGCTTATAAAATCCTAGAGGAGAGGAGGCATAGTGTGAGTCTGCACTGGCAGTTTATTTATTTATTAGATCATCGGTTTACAGACCTTTGAGTCAAAGACTCATTTACAAAGGCACCTCGACAAGAGAGCAATACATCACAGCAAACAAAACAGTACAGTACATAACGCTTAGATTAAAAAGCAACCAGTGTTACAGGCATTCACTGGTGGTACACGCTTGGTAATAGGTAGATCACAGTAGTCATAATATAGGTACACGAGTACCCGTCAGGTAGCAACCAGAGATATTTATTACATTAGTCAGCAGATGTTGCCTGAGACCCCAGGTGTATACAGCAAAAGTAGACTGAGCAGACCCAGCCTAGGGGTGAGGGTAAGGGCAGGTGGGGATAGTTGCAGACCCTACAGCAGCAGCAGAAGCAGGGTAGATGTGACTTAGCGTGGGAAAGGTGCAGGAGGATTTTTTTAAGATTGTTTTACAAATATGTGTTTTTACTGAGATCTGGTGGTGCAGAGGACAGAAATCATACTAAGATAGTGATATATTAGCTGATGGCAGATAAGGACTGCTAGGCCCATCTAGTTTGCCCATATTCCCTGCCTGCATCAGTGGCCAATGACCCTCACCTAGTTATTGCTTTTCCTCTCTTTCCCACATCTAGGGTTCCTTTATGTCTTTTCCATGCATGCTTAGATCCCCCATTGTGTTGCACCCACCACCTCCGGGGGCAGGCTATTCCAAGCATCTACCACCCTTTTCATGAAGAAAGCCTTCCTCACATTTCCCCTTATCCTGCCCCCCTCAATCTCATATCGTGCCCCTCGTCCTTGTATAACTCTTGTACTGAATGATGTCACCCACCTGTATTTTGTTCAAGACTTCAAGATACTTGAAGGTCTCATCATATGCCCCGTTCCTCATCTCTTCCAGTACATACATGTTGAGGTCTTTTAATCTGTCATCGTGTGTTTTCTGATGCAGCCCATACCATCTTGGTTGCCCCTTCTCTGGATACAGCCTCCACCCTGGGGTTTCCTATAGTGCTGTGATGTCCACCGTGCCAACATCCCGACAGCGACAGCAATGTAAGTGTCGGCATTGCACTGTCGGGGATGTCTCAGTGTTTTGGGCAGCCGTGCTGGGGCGACCAATAGATACATGCTGCTCATTGGCCACAGGAGGCATGTCAGGCGTCCCCTCAGGGGTTGATGTGGGACTGCGACCGTTTCCATGCAGGGGGTGTAGAGGCTGACCCGACAGGCCAGCCCTGGGAGTGTCGGGGTCTAAACCTGGCATCCACTGTCGCGGGGTCACCAGGCGCCGGGACCATGGGGTGGATAGTGCACCGCGGGGTCCTTCTGCGCGATGGTCAGAGCCCAGTGGCTGCGACCACCAGCCCCAGCTGCAGTCCAATGCTGTGGTTGTGGCCTCCCGCATCTGGCTGAGCCCATCCATAGCTTTGCATTGCCCCTGTCCTGCTGCTCAGCCAGCTGGTGCACCTCTGCCCGCGGTGTGCACCTCAGCGCAAGCAACGCCTGGTTGTCTAAGAATGCCTGCAGTAACCGAGTGTGCTTTGTCAGCCTCTCAGCATCCTGGGCCTCCTGGCCCGCCCTTCGAGCTGCTGGGGTGTCACGGCATCCTGCACAGCCTCCCGGCTCAGGTGGATGCTGCCGACCGAGCCGTGGAGGGGTAGAGTGCTTTCGGTGCACGGTGGTGGGCACCATGTCACGCTGCCCATTGTCACCTGCATCCTGCTGCCACTGCTCCAACTGTCTGCTGGGCATGCCCCGCTCTGCCGCTGCAGCAACAGCACTACCGGCACCAACGCTGGACACAGCAGTGGTGCCCACACTGTCATGCCCGGCAGGGATGGGGAGGCAGCTGTGGGCACAGTGCTGGGCCCTGCTGGTGCCTGTGTAGCAGGAAGGGGCATGTCGGCACCACCACCCCAGCTGTCCAGTACCAGAGGAAGATCATCGTCGGTGTTGGACAACATCCCAAGCTGAGTCTCTGCACACTGCACATCCAGGCTGTCATCATGCAGGAACCCAGCCAAGGCGTCATCCGACCCATGTCTAGCACATCCACATGCCCAACACCACCAAGACACGGCTTGTCCGGCTCTGGATGCCCATGGATGTTGAAGGTCGGCATCTGTGTACGATCGCCTCTGCCTGGTCCTCCGCATGGAGGTGTGCTGGTGCTGCAAGACAAACACAGAGGGATATTGGTGAAGCATCACCCATGGCCTGCCCCACATGCTGCCATTGCCACCTACCACTCTGTTGCACTGTGTCCACGTCCACACACGCATGTGGCTGTGGGCATGGCATCTGTCACACCTGCACATCACTCCCACACCAGGCATGCCTGGCGACTGGTCATACTCACCATGCAGTGATGGGCTGCCACCCATCTGGAAACCATCACCAGGCACACCTTCACCACCGTCGCGGCTGATGGTGGATGCCACAAACTCCTCTGTGGCCATCAGCGTGGCACTGTTGCTGGCCCACCACTGAGTAGATCCTGCGGGATGCCCATATGGCCACCACCTTGTCTTTAATGCACCTCCTGTCCATGCCGATCTTCTTCTTGCACTCCCTGCAGTCGTGGCTACCAACTGTGGGCATTCACATAATGGGCCACCTCCTCCAGCCACTCCTGTTCCTGAATTGTGCCTTATGGCACCACTGAGTAAGCCCTTCCTGTCCATATAGGCCTCAAAGGGGCATTGTTTCAGCTGCTGTGAAGTTGGGCCTCTGCGTGCGTGATGGCCTCTGACTCTCCTCTCCTTCATTGCCCGACATTCTGCCACCTGTGGACATGAACAGCACAGTGGGTCAGTGTCAGCATGTCACTGTGCAGCACTCTGTTGCAGTATTGTAGTAGGTCGCTGTTCATCCATGTTGCCAGTCACTTACCTAAAGGGTTGCAATACCGGTCTGTGGCTTGTGCTGTTCCGTGGTGCTTATAAGGCTGAGTGCATGCAAATGAGCCTGTGCGCCAATGGTAATGATTTGCTAATGCTTCGCCACTGCGCCATGCATTGGCTGATGAGGTGATTTGCATATGGTGTCTCGTATTGTGAACTTACGCTGTGCGCAATAGGGTTGTGTCAGAGCAACTCCATGGCGCCAACACCTGCGCGCGTGGTGCGCATGCCTGCGGTACGTAATGCGCATCACGGGCTACAAATGCAATTGCATGCATTACGCAGCATGCACGATGCCATGGCACTGCACATGCGGTGCTGGTATGGCATCGCCAGATGTGCATACTTCCTGGCAGCGGTACCTATTGTGCATGGGATGATGACCTCTGACCCACGGATCTTGTATGCGGACCTCATGCCCTGTTAGGCCCGTGCGTGATGCGCATGCCCATGACTCGCGCTATGGCCTCTACTGTGCATTGTGGGCATGCATCCGCGGCTCTGTAATTGCAGCCTTGAGTATCCTATCATGTCTCCTGCACATGTGGCAGACATGCGCTGTCCAGGTCATTTTCCTCTGCATTGTGGCTGGTGACCATGGCAAGGGCTGGCAGGAGGGCTACCAACTGGTCAGAGGTGGAACTTATTAACCTGGTGGCCGTGGTGCAGACCTTTGAGGGTTAGCTTTTGGCCAGGTGCCACTCCAGCAAGCCAGGGGATGTGTGGCACAGTGTGACACAGGCCCTGGAGAGGAGGGACAGGTGTGGGCTGCACACCAGGCAGTGCCATCACAGGTACGAGGATCTGCATTGGAGGGACCTTGAGCTCCTGAGACTGCTGCAGGCCCATGTCCAGTGAGGTTCGATGCCACAGTCAGGTAGGTGCGTGCATGTTGCATGTATGCCCAGGTGCAGTACTGTAGTATTTGAATGGCTGCATAGCATGGCCTGCAGTAAGTGCGTCATTGTCCTGGTGGGCAGCATGCATCATGCTTGGCTGCTGCACATGTTGCAGCTGTGCTAGTGTGGGGCCTCAGGATGGACAGGGACATGCCCAGTGCACAGCGGGTTGTGTGGTGCTGCAGGGCTCTACATGTGTGATTATGTACTGATGTTCACCCTCTTCATTCCCTCCACAGGGCCGGAGGACCACTGATGGGCCAGGGTGGCGGCAGGGACCAGGGCAGTGCCCCTAGTGGACAACAGGCAGCTCCTGTTGCACAGCAAGGGGCAGGTATGCATTGTCACATTCCTTATCTGTGTCACTGTGGGATAGCAGCGGGACAGGGTATAGCCATGGCTGCCTCTGCCATGTGCCTGACCACCTGTGTGTGTCACACAGTCCATTGTGTGTGCCACTGTCGCCTGTCACTTGGCCACCGTGTACTGGCTGTTGGGGGGTGGGCGTGCGCCACGACTTCCACTGTTTGTGCTGCGGTGTTGCCATTGCTGTGTGCCATGTGACCATTACCTTGCACTGCACCGTCCACCTCTCTCTGCACCACCATGGTGTGCTGTGTGGATGTCTGGCATTGCCCTCCATGTGAGGGTTTATTCTGGTCTCTCCAGGTGTGTGTACCCCTGCTGTCCAATGCACTCTGTGGGTGGGCAGGGGTCCTTGGAGCATTGCACTGATTGCCTGTCTTGTCCCAGCCCCTAGGTGTCAGATGGCCAGCAGCGGGAGGGCCCCATGGGCACAGGTGAGGACACTGCGGCAGATACTCCTGGTGATGTGGGGTTCTATTGGTGGTCACATCTGTCCGGAGGGTGACGACAGTCATACAGAGGGAGCTGCAGTGCAGAGGGGCCATCCAAGCATGGCTGGTGTTAGGCCTTTCTTGTATATAGTCCCTTTTCCCTCGCTATCCCTAGTCCCCTACAGTCCCCTTCCTACTGTTTACAGCCCGTGACCTGTCCCCATCCTACATCCTACCTCCCTGTTCCTGACCCCTGTTCAGTTGTATTTTGACCTCTGTGTTTCAGACTTTATAAAGCGTTTATTTTGCTACATGCTTGTGTCCATGTCTGCTTTGCAGGTGGCGTGTGGAGCCATGCTGCACTGGTCAGGTGTTGGTCCATGGTGTTGGCGGAGGGCACGGGGGGTTACTGGGGTTCCCTACTGTTTCCAGTGGTGTATCACGTGTTAGTGGGGCTGTCTCCCAGGTTCAGTGGGTGTGTTGCATGTCTTCACAGTCACCATGGGGCTGTGGTCAGGGGTGGGCAGGTGGGGGCATGGCGAGTTGCGCACAGACCTAGGTGTCTTGCTGGACCAGTCCACCCACTGGGTTGTGGACATGTGTGTCCACTGTTGTGCTCCCAGTTCCATGGGGTGTGGCCACTTGCATGGGTCCTGCTTCATTCAGTGCCTGACATCGGTTGCTACCTGTGGGGGTGTGGAGCATAGGTGTTTTTGAGTCCAGGGAATTAGGGGTGGACACCCGCTGTGGAATGGCTTTGGCCATGGCCAGCTGGCTGGTGGCCTGCAGAAGGAGCACCATTGGCGCCTTGCATTGGCCATTGTCCCCACCTGTCACCTGATGGCTGGGCCACCATTGTGTTCTGGGGTGCTATTCTGGTGCCTGCTCCTGTCACACGGCCTTGGACTGGCTATGGTTGGTGCAGTGCACAGTGCCTCTGTTGGTGGCTGTGCTTCTTCACGTATTGCCCAGTGTTCCCTCCTGCTCCGTGCCTGTGTGTGCACTGGTGTGCCCTGCTGGTGGGGTCCTGTGCCCATTGTCATTAGTGCATCCTTGGCTGTGACCCTGGGCCTCTTGCATTTGCATTGCCTCCATGGGTTTGTGCAGAGGTTTGCTCCGCACTTCCATGGTTATGCCAGCACATCTCTGGTTGCACCATGGTGCAACTTTACTATATTCAGCCCGGCTTGCGCTGGTGCATTTCAGGTGGCACAACTTCTGAATATGGCACCGGTTTGCTATGGTGCATCTGACTTGTGCTGCACTGGACTTGCGCTGTCCTTTGGCGCAATTCTAAATATCTTGGCCCTGTTATCCATAGGAAACTAATCCACAGTTTAAACTGAATGACTTTTGCTTCTTTTATTTATTTATTTTTTTATTGTTTTTATCCTCCTGTGGCCATCTAACTGCTCCCCTTAGTCTCACATCCTTCTGTTGGTGATCCAGCCGCCATCCGTCTCAACCGGGACCGCTGGCACCCTGTAACTCCTGTGGCTTATCCCCTCAGCAGGGTGGCAGGGAGCCCCTTATCTCCCCACTCTACATCGATCCAGCTTGGGTGCCACTGCCTAACAAACACTCATGGATGGCCATCAAGCCACGGAGGTGCCACTTTTTCATTGTTCGTGGTTCCCTGAGTCGAGGGCATGTAATGATGCTGGTGGCCATGAGGCACACACATCTGCCGCATCCCCATCCTGGCATCTGCCCTCGAGTTCTCCCCAATGCCGCAGCGTCGGTCCCTGGCCCTGGCCTCGGCCAGGGAAGTCGGGCACCATCGGACCATGAACCCCACCTCCCTGGACAGGAAAGCAGTCCATCGGATGCTTGATCCCTCTCCTCCTGCCAGCCTCCTGGTGACCGTGCTCACTCCCAAACCCGGGTCACCGGCATGGCAGCCAGTCGCGGCGAACAGCGCCTCTGCCCTCAGCACCACTGGGTTGGCTAAACTAAATGACTTTTGGATTCTGTGGAATTTTTGAAAATATCAGAAAAGCTTTTTTTTTTTTTTTTTTGTTTTGCAGGAAAGACCCACTAAACCAAATCAAAGTGTGTTTCCAGATGTATCCTGGGGAGCACAGGAAAGTTAAATGACTTGTTCATGGTCACACAGTACGCAAATGGTAGCTGTAGGATTCAAACACAGATTTCCAGATTTAGAAACAGAGCAGAAAGTTGAGCTGCAAATGTCCTGGAACAACTAAAGAGGTCCCCACAATTTTGGAGTATTTATAAGGCTTTATTAATGCAAAATGTGGTGACATGAAATGTCAGGTGCCAGTAAGGGGTGCTGCTTATAATTGTTTGTACATAGATTCCTACTTCGACCACTAGATGAGTTAATGTAAGTTGTAACTTGTTGTGTACTAATACCGCTTGCAGGCCAGGAGTCTAGGCAAATGTGTTTAGTGATATATATTGTCTGACTGTTTGATTGTATAATTCCCTGATGTACAATGTCTCATCTGTAAGCAAAATGCTGTTAATTGTTTGAACTGTATGGCAAAATGTCTGTTTTCCACTTTATGTAACTAATTCGGTCGCCCCTGAAAAAGGGACCTTTGGGGCCCAGTGAGTCAACCAGTGAACAAAACTGAAATAAAATAAAATAAACAATAATCAATAAAGCCTTATAAATACTCCAAAATTGTGGGGACCTGTTTAATTCCTCCAGGATGTTTGCAACTCAGCTTTCTCCAGTGTTTCTGCGTTTGTACATATTGTAGGTCCATCTGCTGCTCCTGAGCCACTGTTCATGTTCCACTTTCCACATTTACAGCTCAGTGCTCTTAACCTGTATGCTACACTGCTTCTCATTTATGAAGTCAATTGTTATTTTACATGGATTCCATCAGTAGAATTCCACAGACTTATAATAATGTGGCTGTTGGTGGAGCAAGCCATACAAATCCAGCTACAGCGGGGTTTATTTTGTGCCTGTCAGTGAACACTGAGTGAAGTAGGTGCTGCAGTGAGACACAAAGTCTGCCAGCAAGGATGATGAGAAGGGTGTGTGTCAGTACATGGTGCACAATGGGCACATTTGTGACGGAAACTGCTGCCATGTCACGGAGAGTCCATGAACAAAAGCACTGTAGGAGTAAGTGATGCGGGGGGGCAGAAAAGGTTCCACCATACCAGTTCTACCAAGAGCCATTGGAACAACACAGGGCAAGTGCGTGATCTCACGAAAACATGATGGGTGCCATCCGAGAAAAGAGCAACAGCAATAAACACAACAGAGGATCGCTCCACATATGCAAGCAAAGGTAAAGGCAGAAATTGCTGCAAAGGTATTTACTTAATGCAAAAGGCTCACTTGTGCCATGAGACTGCAGCCTAAATACCCTGGTACTTTTAGGCCTAAGAGTGTGACACTTTGTCAGACATTTTTGTAAGCAGTGGTCACTGTCATAGTGGTGTGGCACAGGCAATACCTGAGAGAAGGACTGGGCTGCATGCATTATAGTATGGCCCCCAAAAATCCATATATTTCATTGGTCTCTGAAGTCCACTTTATCCACTCCAACTGCATGCGGCTTTCCCAGCCTGTCGTCCAGTGCATCTGGTGATGAAACCACCATGACAAATCTGAAGCACACAGTGTCACCTTTTACTCTCTTAAGTGTTCCAGTTTAGAGATGTCTCCTCTTCTCACTGCCCTCTATTTCTACTTAATGAGCAATGAGATGCAGACGGCAAAGTCAACCCAGTCACATTTACTTGACTTAAGCTTTCTCAAATTACATTTTCTCAACTATAGTAATGAAGCCTAATGTAAAATGAGGTGGGAAAGACAAAGTCAGAAAAGTCATGTTTTCTTGAATCACGTGTTCTCGATAAATACAGCTGCTTCCTATGAAATGGTTTGAGAAAAGCAATGTCACTCTCAGTCACGTCCATGAGAAATGAGTTGATAAAAGGCAAAATCAAGACCAATCACATTTTCTTGAATCACATTTTCTTGAATGCTGTTTTCTCAGCATGTTCTTCCTTTTTTTTGATTTAACAAGTTTTATTAGTTTTACGCACCAACCAAAGTACATTGGATTATACACAGTCATAACAGAGTTATAGGTGCAATATACACAACTCAAATTAAAACCCAATCCCTATCCATTTCCTGACTGCACACTATTCATTACCTTTATTATGTCTCACCTAAAACATAATTAATCATTATTATGGTTTCAGGCTATCAGTAAAGTCTCTAAGCTGCCCCAGAGGACGAGCAAGTTTTTAACCTGTTCTGCATAGATGCAATGTGTCTTTCAATTGCAACGCCTGTACAATCTCTCTGTACCACTCCATTACATTGGGTGACTTGTCCTCTATCCAATGTCTCATAATTATCAGTTTAGCTATCGTAGAAATAAGTATCATGTGTGCTTTCCTCATTTTGGGGATATCTCCTGAGAAATAATTTATTAGACAGATTTAGGAGTAAATAAATTCTTCAAGCCAAGCATAGGATCCAAAGTGTTATTAACAGCCTGCCAGAAGGTCTGTATGTGGGGCACAGCCATATCATATGATACAGGGAGCCAGTATCAGCCTTGCATTTGCCACATGTTGGAGAGTTTAATGTCCCATACCTGAAGAGCTTAGCTGGTGTAAGATAGATATTCTGCATAATGTTAAAATGAACTAATCTAAGCCTATCTTGCTTTATGAATTTATACATTGATATCCAGAGTTTCCTCCATAGATCAGGGTCTTCTGGGATTCCTAGTTCCTTGCCCAATAAAGACAAACTCCTGACGAGTCTGCTGTCCCAGGCCAGGAGAGTTTTGTATATATTAGAAACTAAGTGTGATTGGGAGGCTGCCTGAAGAAGCGCAGCTAGCTCTTTTTCTCCTGGGGCCATTGGTGGTACCCGGAAAAAAGAAAGCCAGGTCTTACTAACTTGGATATATTTAAAGGCTTCTTTATCTAGTGCCACATTAGATTGCGGAATTGAGCAAAGGTGAGTGGGTTTCCATTTGACCATATATCTGAAGCTTTGCATTGGCTTAGTTGAGGCCAGAAATTGAGGGGTATTGGCACACTATTAATTTTAAAATGTGGGTTGCCAATAACTGGCTGGTCTATAGACTGGTACCATTTCACTGCTAAATATTTTTGGGCCTGGTGAGAGAGGCCTTCAAGAGACCAACCCATGGGATTATTCCTAATTAGCTTAGGGATGTGAGATGGTGAGGCGTATAAGAGCGCCCAACGAGCATTTCGATTGGGAGGCTAAGTGTTTTTCTATAGAAAGCCACAAGGGAGATATTCTGAATTCCCATTCTCCTTATTCCAAAGACCAACTTGCTCATATGTTGTGCTAAGTAATACAGGAAAAAGGAGGGGGCATAATGCCTCCTTTATGTTTGGGGCTGTCAGCTTGAGATAGGATCTGCGTATAACTTTCTTGTTCCACAAGAAAGCATTTATTATGTTTTGTAGTTTAAAGAACCATGCTTTGGCAGGTAAGCTCCCAGCATACCCAATGGGTATAGCATCCTTGGTAGAATATTCATTTTAATTGTGCTTAACCTACCCCAGAGAGAAAAGGAAGCAATCGCCATCTTTCCATATCCGGGCTATTGTTTTGACTATATTGTCTATGTTGTCTCTTATTGTAGTGCCAAGATCTCTGTAGATCTTGATACCTAAGATACTATGTATTTTGGTTCCCAAGAGAGGCCAAGGGAGGAGAGTTCTGTCTTATTTACTCTACTATTTAAAGGCAAAATCTTAGTCTTAGCCGATTCAATTTATAATATGATATTTTAGTGTACTCCTCAATCTCACTTAAGACAGCCGGGATTGAGAGGCCTAGCCTCTCCACATGTAATAGTATGTCATCTGCATACGCTGAGAGGAGTATCTTTCAGTACCTACTTGGATCCCTTTAATATTGATATTGCCCACTAATCTAGGATCAGAGGCTCCAAATAGATGTTAAACAGGAGGAGACAAGGACATCCCTACCTTGTACCCCTTGCTAGGTTGAAAGAGGGTGAAAAACACCATTGCACTTGACTCTGGCCGTGGGGAGGAGTATAGAAGTTGTATCCATCTCAGGAATTCTTTGGGCAGTCAATTGAAGTTAGGGTAGCAAACAGGAAGTCCCAAGAAACTCCTTTTGCGCATCCAGGGAGACCAACACCATTGGCGTGTGGAGTCCCTGAAACCGAAAGGAGCTCAATTTTCTCATATGATCTTGAGATGACCTTCCTTCATGAATTCGACTTGTTCATGGCTTATTAGAGTGCCCACAACATTTGAGAGTCTGTTTGCTAACACCTTGGCTAAAATTTTAATGTCCGTGTTCAATAAAGACATAGGGTGGTAGCTGCCAAGATTTAATGGATTTTTCCTGGTTTTAAAATTAAGGATATTACAGCCTCTTGAAAACTTGAATCTGATATCCCGTTATCATACCAGTAAGTGAAAACATCCTTTAATACCGGAATTATTATAGATTGGCAGGCCTTATAAGTTACTCGGTAATCCATCAGGCCCTGGTGATTTATCTGGGGTAACTGTTGAATGGCCTGCTGAATTTCTGCTAGGGATATCGGGACCCCTAAGAGGGTCGCTTCTGCAGCTGTAATCTTAGGCAGATATACAGAGCTAAGATAGAGAGTTTACTCCTTCATTAGTGGTCAAGGCTGGGTCTACTGTATAAAGGTCTTGAAAGTAAGATCTGAACAGATTCGCAACTTCCTGGGGGTCAGTAACACTTGACCATTCTGCCCTGTATGGATTCCTGCAATAAATTGTGAAGCCTCTATTTGGCGGATACGCATCGCAGCAATTTACTTGCTCTTTCCCCATTTCTAGATATTTATGTTTGGTTCTTTGCAGGGCTAACTCTGCTTTTTGAGTTACCAATCCTGTGTACTGGGCTTGTAGCTGATGAAGCCTAGCCCACATCTCTACCGAAGAGGCACGGATAAACTGTGTTCAGGTTTTAATGGACACAAGGTTCCTCCATTTGTGCCCTCTGATGCCTAACTCTGTTGGAAGCCATTTTTTATGAACTCTCCCTCAAGGAGCATTTAAAGCTGCCCAAAGGAAGTCATACTTAGTCACCGATCCTTGATTATTACTAAGGAAGAGGCAATGAAATCACAATGTGTTCTAAAGAAGTGTTGTCTCTCAATAATTGGCTATTCAAACACCATTGTGGAGATCTCTGCCTCCTGCACCCAACCAATAATCCATACTGACTGGGGCATGATCGGACAAGACTCTGGCTGATATTTCTGCCTGGGTAGCTCCGAGCAGTGCAAAAGAGCTCATAAGCAGGTAGTCAATTCTAGAATATGTTCTATGTGCTGCAGAGAAGAATGTATATTGCCTGTCCGAGGTGTTAAGAACTCTCCATACGCCTAATAGAGCAGCACTGCTTACAAAGCTCTTTTATCAGCCTCTTTGTGCTGGAGACAAGCCCTGTCTCACACGATCAGATCTATCTAAATCTGTTTGGAGCACTAAGTTCAATCTCCTCCCAATATGGTAAATTTTGTGGGTTGGTGACACAATATTAAGCAAGTGTACAAAAAGGATGGGGAATCGCTGTTGGGGCCGTATACTGAGCCCAAAAGGACCGGACAAGATTCAATGAGCCATGAATTATTATATATCGGCCTTCTGGATCCCATATTTCATGAGTCATTTTAAAGGGGATATTTCTTGCTAATAGTGTGATACCTCCTTTATTCGTGGTTGCCCTGATCCAAAAACTTGCCCAACCCATGACTTCCTAAAAGGCTTACATCCTCTGTCTTCAGATGTGTTTCTTGTAGAAAAACTATTTGTGCTCCCCAACTGCCTTGAGATGTTTCAGGATTATTTGCCTTTTGACCCTATCCTTGGCCCTTTGATATTCCAACTTAGAAAACGGTATTGGTTACCCATGTCATATTATTGCATCCTGAGATGTAACTAGATAGGTGAACCATTAAAGCCTTGGTGGGGTACAGTTCTAGTTTTTGACCAACTACCATTTGGAAGCACAGTGGAAATCTAATTGATGAAGCCAAGGTGTACTGTGGTAGACCCGGACCCCCGGTACTGATAGTGTGTAATCTTAAACCCACCCCAAAAATAATAATCTATAGCTATTAAACTTATAGCTCATAATGTCCCATAAAACCCATCCCAGTTCAAATTAACTGCACTCCAAAGTCTCATATGCCACATGATTCAGGTTTAAGCATAACCTCAGCCTAACAGTTTGTTCCCGGAGCCCCCTCCCTAAACTTGTCTCTTTGCCTATGTAACTGATTAAAAGAGAAAAGAAAACAATATCTTAATATGTAAAATTCTATGCATTAACAGTATCCGCTCTATATCTTTTAAGCCATTAAACCTATCTATATGAAACGCTAACATTTGACAACCTCCGTACAATTAGCCGTGTGTCACTATTCCGCTTAAAGGGCTTATTGTTAATGCAGTGACAATTTGAATGAATGCTATATCTGAATCGCCACATGCAAGTCATCAAATAAAATCTATAATGAACATAGTAATGATAAGCCCTTAATACATAAACTTTGAAAAGAGCTAAGAGGGAGGGGAGTTCTTAGTATTCCCTACCTTGGCTGTATATAACGCTCAAAACCAATACACTATACCCTTCTTGTAAGTACATTTTTGATGGTACATAGATGGCCCTCAGGATTCTATAATAAGTCAGATTCAAAATTAGAGCTACCGAGTGTAAATCAAATAATAGTCGCTGATATATTGGCCCTCGATTGCCTCAATAAGGTTACTTCTATCTACACAAGACTCTATAAAATAACTATGTTAATCATCAAAGTCATTTCGACAACTATATATCACTCGCTATTGTAATACTATCACTCCTGAACGTATTCAATACCCTACGTCCAGTCCGTGTCAGGACATTATCCAGATTGACTAGCCAGTTCTACGATACATAGAAGAGAGCAATGAACTCCCAACCTTCTCTTCCTTTTTCCCTCTCTTGTATTCATTTCCTCTTCTGCTTAATTACTGAGGGACGCTCAAGGATATTTGAATTCAAAATTAAAATCAAAACTAAAGTCACTAAGTGTCCTCAGCGAAACCGTCTGACTGGCCGTTCCTCCCTCATATAGAAATGAAAATGACTCTAGGATCTCCCTCTGAAGCAAATAATTCTTGCATAATCGGAGCTGTCCCCATCAATCAAATACGATTCCAAGTTATCCGGTGCATTCTCCCAGGAGGCCCAAAGATACAAACCACATTCACATCAGTGTCTCGCTTGATTCATTATTAACTCCATGCGAGTGAAGCCTCTTAATCATCTGCGTAATATTCCTTCAATCGCTATCTCAACTGCTTGTCACATCGTAAGCTGAGCAATAAACCTCTAAACCTCTGCTGAGTATCCAGAGTTTGTTTCGCCAGTCTCACCTGTATAACTCTGGATAGATTTCCTTCAGCCCCTGTAATGCTTGTGCAGGAGAGTCGTAGGATAGCCACTTTTCCCGTGTCTGACCATTAGGATAGCCGGGTATTTAACTCTGAATGCCTTAGCTGCAGCCACTAATTTGAAACCAAGGGTGAAGTTCTTGCCATCGATTGCATCAGAATGAAAGGAAGGTCCTGCATGATACGTGATTTTCCTGCCTCCCAAGTTACCTCATTTAGTTTCTTAATCTTATCCAGTATATGCTGTTTGTCCAGGAAATTTAGAGTTTAAATATTATTGGCTTGGGGGCTGACCAGAGGCTGGGGGGGCAAAAGCTCAATGGGCTCTTTCAATTATATAGTCTCCTCCATGCGGTGGTGGTCGGCTATTTTCAAGCAAAATTTTGTAAAATAGAATAGCTGCATTCCCTTCTTCTTTCTCCGGTATACCGATAATGATTAATTGTTTCTCCTACTACGACCCTCCAGGTCCTCCAATTTCTCTTCTAATTTCCTTATTCTTTGAGCGACACTCACAGACTCAGATCACTTTTATCTTGTTTTTTCTCAAGGGAGACTATTCAGAGCTTGGAATCTCAACTCTCCTTGTTAGGAATCCACTGAGGTTTGGATCCTTTGAATCCTCGAGATGTTAGTGATCGCTGTTTAAGCGGTTGCATGACTTCCAGAATTTCTCCTCTGAAAGAGCTGCTGCTACTTGGGCATTTAGATAAGCTAGCGGCGTGTTGCAGGCCGTTTAGTGGCCTTGTCTTTTCGGGGTAGGCGGAGAAGTGCCTTGCGACTTTTCTTCATGTAAACATCCATTTTGAGCTCCAATTTAAGCTTCCAGTTAAGTAGGCTCACTGTCTGTATGGTTATTAAGATAATGTGAGCTTACAATTCTGGATATTTGCCTGAAATAGAAGAGTGTAGAGCGGAGCTCAGGAACTACTGCTTCAGCTTAGGCTGCCATCACGTGACCCTCTCAGCATGTTCTTCCTACTAGGAGGAGTAGAACTGACAAAATTACCAAATTCTGATTGTCCCTGATCCCCAGCCAGAAATAACTCAGGCCACCACCATTTTCACTTTAGATGCTCACTGGCACTGTTTATTAAATTATTAGGCACAGCCAGTTTGTACATACTGAAACCTCATATATCTACAAGTCATATTCACAATGTTGGACATCAAGTCCCCTTGGCCTTGGACGTAACAGTCCGTCTTCTTCCTTGTGTCTTCCTCCTGCTTGCCTCCTGTTCATCATGCTTCTCGGGGCCGGTACAGGGATCCACCCCACCTTTGCTCACCACCATCGGTACCACGTTACCGGACCATTCCCCCCACCGGCTGGGTCGGGATACTGTGATCCACCACCTAGCTCTATGTCCTTCCCCACCCCTTTTACTCCCATGCCTGGGTTCCTTTGTCCCCAGCCCATGGTCTCTACCCCCCACTCCCCTCTATCTGCCTCCCCAGTTTTCCCTTGCTCCAACCAACTCCTTCCACTGCCTCATCTCCCGCTTATGATAGAAGAGCGGCTCCCTCATGCGGTCTAGCCCTTCAGACCCCTCCTATTTATACTTCTACTATCTCCCAAATGGGCGCAGAAACAAACCCATGCCGAGACTCAGTGAGATGGACGCTATCCAATCTGTACACTGCCTCTTGGTCCAAATGAGATATCCTATGGCGTATGTGACACCCTGCCCATCTCGGTCACTACCCTGGCCACTTTCCGGTTGAGCGTTTCGCCACTTCTACTGCCTGGGTTTTCACTACCTCTCATACTCTCGGGATGTGATCTGGACCAGCATATCACCACCCTGGGCCACCGGCTTTTTAACTTTTCTAGGTCTGTTTTAATGTCTCTCATCAATGATCCCAGGCATGTCCCCACATCATTGCCCCCAGGTGGATGATGATACAGTCTGGGCTGGACCACTGTACCGCAGTTCCTCCAACAGTGGCAGCAGCTGTGGCCATCTCATCCCCTCAGGCCCCTTCCATCTCACTTTTGTGTGATCCATCCTGGTCGCAGCTGTGTGCTCATCCTAGTGGCTGCTGCAAATCTCCTCCACCTAGTAGATGAATGAGTGCCCAACAATCCACACTTGCCTCTTGTAACCTGCTGTGGGGAAAAAGGGGACAGTAATTAGACACCATCAACACCTTATGTATCTCTTGTAACAGCTTGACTTCCATCTGCCTACCCTCTTGACTTCCTTTTCCCCACCCCCAAAATAGCTGCCTCTGAGGCTGCCCCAATCCGAAAGAGTGGGGGTGAACTCCTGGGATTCTCACCTGCAAATGCTAGCCCTTTTTCAGGACTGCCCCACCTGGAAACCCGTCACCAGGGAACCGTCCTCGTGCATGAACCAGGGCCCCCAACCTCCCTCTGACTCTCACATAGGCTTCATCGCCTGGACTGCTGAGGTATCCGACGCCCCGTCCTCATGCAGTTCCACCTCCGTGCCTTTTCCCATCTGGTCTGTCTTAGACTTTTAAGCAGAATTGTGACCTTCTCCCTCCCACAGATCACACACTACTCCTGTAACCCCATCTCGGCTGCTCCTTTCTGGGTGCCATCATTTCCCCAACTCGAAGGCACCCTTTGCCATGACTGTGAATATTGCCCTGAATAGGCAGGCCTCCTTTGCCAAATAGCAGACTTGTCCCACTGCCCGCACCACCTTTGTGAGGAGGTGGCCCATCAGGCCGTCTACCATCCTGCCTTTTCCTTGCCCCTCTGCCAGCCTGCCATCATCCTCTTAATGACCGGCTGCTCGTCACATCCCTCCACCCTTATCCATGGATACCAAGCCAATCCTGCCAGCTGTACTGCCATGGTGGTGTCTTCAACCCTTGTCCCATTTTCAACCATGTATTGCATCACTTCTCCTCCTTGGCAGGCTCATCTATCTCCCATCCGTCCTTGTTCTGAGTGACTGAAAAACTGCCACGCCCTCTCATATGCCCTTAATGTGCCTGCTCCATGATCCCTTATAAAGGCCTTTGCCTTCTCTCTCCAATCTTCCACAGCCATTCCGGCTCCTTGGTCGGGTGAGTGCGGCCAACTCCGGAATCGCTCCATCTGAAAATGAGAAAGACAGTCAGCTACCTCATTCTGAACCCCTTCAATGTGCTTGCTCTGAAAGACAGGTTAAGATGCAGCCCGACAATATCATGCCCCTCAAAACCATGCCTGTTGATTCCGTCCAGCAGGTTTGTCTGTTGATCACCTCGACCACACCCTTTTGTCACATCAAAAACTATGTGCCTCCCACCATCCGTCCCCCACACTTCCAGGGCTACCCATATTGGGAAAATCTCCAGGAACGTGATGTCCTTTGTCCAGCCCCATTCCACCATCAATCCAGCCATGCCTCTGATATTCAGTCCCCTGAAAATAGCTCCCATCCCCAGGCCCCGACTGCATCTGTATACAGCTCAAGGTCCGCATTAGGGGCCCCTCCTCCTGCCAAAAGTGACCCCATTATAAGACTCCAGGAATGTCTCCCAAACCAATAAATCCTCCTTCACCCCTCTACTGATGTCCACCCAATGATGTGGTAGCTTTGTCTTTCCAGTGACCCTTCCTAACCTCCTGGTGATTGCCCTGCCTGGGCTTATGGCCTTGCAGGAGAAATTAAGGTGCCCAGTAGTTGCTGTACCTGTACCAGTAGCACCCTCCTCCTCCCCGACCAGGCAAGCAACCCTTGAGCCATTCGACTTTGTCTCCCTGGAGGTGAAAGCATTCTTCCTCCATGTCCACCTCAATGCCCAAGAATTCCAGTGTGCGCCCGGGCCTTTGGTTTCCGGCCGCCAGTGGAATGCCTATGGTCCCATGCGTGTCCTGAAAATCACTAACATTTTTCCACCTCCAACTGACTAGTTCCTATGAATAGGAAGTCATCCAAGTAGTGGATTACACTCCCATGCCCATATCGCCACCGAACACCCACTGCACCCATGAGCTGAAAGCTTGAAGGTTGTGCAGGCTACTGAACAACCCATGGGCATTGCTTTGTCGAAATAAAACCTGCCCTCGAAATGAAACCGAGGAGGTCCCAATCCTCTGGCCTCACTGGCAATAGTGGGAAGGTGGCCTCGATCTCCGTCTTCGCTAACCTAGCCCTCTGCCACCCTATATCAATCTTATGGCTTGGTCTAGTGACGCATAGGACACCATGCTGAGGGCGTCTGGAATCCCGTCATTCACCGACCCTTCTTTTGGGTAGGACAGGTGGTGTATGAGCCAGAACTTCCCCACCTGCTTCTTGGGTACCAAACCCAGGGGTGATACCTGGAACTCTGGGCAAGGGGACGGACAAAGGTCCCTCCACAGCCCTGTCTCCCTCTCTTTCTGGATTTTTCTTGTGACCATGTCCTTCTTCCTGCCACCGACCTCAAATTCTTGGCGCATGCCCACCTGCCTCCCTAGAACCTAAGCAAAACCCCTTTCAAAACCGCTTTTAATAGCTCCGCCCCTCCTGTTGGGGTATTCCCAGGTCCACGCCTCGATCACCCCAGTTGAATGGGTGTGACCAGGGGGTATCCCACCTACTCCACCGATCTGGCCTGGTATTCCATCTGTAATTGGGTGTATACCCCCTTCCCGTGCCTCCACAGCTCCTAACGGCTCCCCGCCTCCCGCCCGCAAAGGGCTGTTCAAAGGTGTGACCACCAGCAGGACCCCTTTCTCCCCACCGGCTCTGCAACCTGTGGGTGGGTTGGCTCCCCCCACCATGAGCAGACATGCCTGAACTCACAGCTGGGCCAACTACAAGCTGCCCTGTTGTAAGCCCAGCAGGCCTTGGCCCCTTGCACTGGTGTCGCCTTCTTTACCATATCCATTGCCTGGCCCCCTGTACCTCCCAATAACGTCCTGACCCACAGTTCTGTGAGTGCAATCCCACCTCAAATCACCCTTTACTGCCATGTGTCTCCTAAACACCTCGTCATACTTGAGCCACCCGAAACCCAGCTTCACCCGACACGTCCCTAATGATGGCCATATATGTTATCAGCGGGATTACCAGGTCCGGCTGCTTTTCCAGCACCAACATGTTGTAAATCAGAAACCCCGCTGCCACGCGTGTCAATGTTCTCCCTTGTACCTCTCCTCCTCCATCTTGTGTCCAGCCACCGCCAAGGCCACTGCCATCTCTGACTTCCCACCAACTCTTTCTGTTCATACTTTTTGCTGTCTCTTCATCCAAGAGCCCAAAGATATCAACATACTCACCCTTCCAAATCTTCTCTTAATTGACCCTGGCGCGTGGTGGCCTAATGTGAAACCGGTAGACGTCATATAACTTCAGTGCCCCTCCTCCAATGCCTACCCCTCCTTTTTCCCCTTTCTTTTTCTTTGATGGCCTGTAACGCTGTCTCCATTTCTCTTCCCTTCCTCCCCATGTCACCGACCAACCCTTCCATATACTCTCTTAAATTATCTTCATTGCTCATATCCAACTTATCCTTACCCCTGTCCGGTTGGTCATCTGGGGCCCGGTCCGTGTTCTCTCTCTCTTGGTGCTGCCGGGCGTTGGTGCCTGCCTTCCTCGTTCATTTCCTGCCCCTCCGGTGCCCTTTCCCTCATCCCGTTCCTTCCACTTCCTCTGTGTGTCTTCTTGGCTTCCCTCTTCTTGCTGCTTCCATCAAATTAGTCATCTGGGCCATCAGTTTTGCGGCCTCTGCAAGCTATGGTAGCACTGCATGTTGCAGCTCTTTGATCATCTCTTCCTTAGCTGTATGACAAAATATGGATGAATATTGTCCACTTCTACCATGATTCGGCCATCACATGCCCCATCATCATCATCATCATATATATATATAATTTTTTTTTTTTTAAGCGTTGCCTGCAGGCTGGCTTGGCCTCCCCAGCCCTCCCCCTTTTCCCGGTTTGTGGTGGGCCTCCTTGGTGCCCTCGCATCTTGGCCCATTCCCACTGGGTGGTTCCCAATTAAACTGCCCCTTGCCTCAGGACACTTGCATTTTTACTGCTTCCCCCACACCATCCCAAACGTGTTTCGCCTCAGCTGCCTCGCAGGAGAAAACCCTCCAAACATGTAACAAACTTGCCATATGACCTTCATAATAAGCCTGGTAAATCATTTTACTATACTATGGCATGTAAAACAGTCTTTTCGGCCTAATGCTTTTTGTCTCGATTGAAGCCCTTTTGAAATATAACATAAAGCATTTAAAATGCACCAATAGTAAGAAAATGTAGCTTGTTTGCTTGTGCAAACTATGTTATGTCTGCTCAGCACTGCAGCATCCAACTGCCTACTCCAGCAACAGGTGGTACTATAGCTCTAGACTGACCCGAACCTCCCATGCCAGCTAAAGATGGAGGCTATACCTCTGCACTACCCCTTGTGTGCCTCTGGTCCCACTTCAGCGGATGGCCTCGGGGGTTTGGCCGACTATGGGCGCTCTATTCTTCCTGCCAACATGCTGCCAGCTGATCACGTGCATGGCCCACACCCTCTTCCAGGATAGGCCCACCACACAGCACCCGCCGAGGCCTAGCTTGCTCCCCCAGCTCCCGGATGATCCGAATGCAGGCGCATATAGCATCACTGTACAAAAATTGAAATTGTTATTAAAATTATGGGCAAGCTAGCCCATACTGCCCATCTCTTATTACTTGAAAGTCTTTGTTCTTCTATACAAATAATACCAAGGCCCCCTTTGCTTGGTAGTGACTTTCAAATCAGTGACGTCCACCAGTCATCTGTCTCAATTAACTGAGAAGGGTTTAAAATTAAACCTGTTCTACCCGTGAGTCAAGTCTGCGAGCATTCTGCTCAGTCATCTGTATCAAATTAACTGAGAAGGGTTAAAATAACATGTTCTACCCATGAGATAAATTCTACCCACATCACACACTAACGGCACCAAAGTGCTCCATTGGCCGTTCCACAAGGTCTCGCTGCTGTTGTAAACTTGACTGCATGGTGCATTGTTAGCTGATTCGCTGTAGGCCCAAACCTCCGAACCTTCGGAGCTCTCCTTGCCCCTTCTATGCAGGACATACAGCCTTCACCCACCGACTGCATGCCTCGGCGCCGCCACCCTCTTCCAGGGTCTGACATCACACACGCGCACGCAGTGGCCTGGTATGCACCGCTCCGGCCCACCGAGCCACTATGCTGCAACAAACCCAAAATCAAGCCGTGACGCCCATCGCCACTGTTGCTGGAAAGAACTCCGCCCCATGGAGCATCACAGGCCCACCCGCTGTGGGCCCCAACCATCAGAGCCCTCCCCATCGCACTTACCTTCTCCACTCTGAAATCAACAATTATTTCCCTCCCTGCTGGCTGGGCTCCCCGCCCACCGAGCCACAATGCCGCTAAAACCAAACAGGCCAGGCGCACCATCGCCACTGTTGCGCTTAAACTCTCCAACAGTGAGTGCTTTACCCACTGCACCACAGCAATTTCACTTACACAAAACAAGCTTGGCCACGTGGTACATCACGGACAGCCTGCTGTAGACCCCAACCTTCTGGGCCTCACAGAGACGCCCAACAATTCTGCTGGCCGTGCCTAGCACTAGCTCCCTCACCACCCACAGCAGCATTCCCCACTACACAAGATTCAGATAAGTAAACATGTTTTCTCAGATTGATAATAACATTCTCTCTCCAATAAAATTCTCTATCTTCAACGATATACATATGGCTTTCTCAACAACGTAGGCCCACAACATTTCTATGGCTGTGCCTTACCTGACCAGTGAATGTGCTGAATTTTAACAGCGGAAAGAGTGCAAACAGAGGTTACCTGACCTTAAGCCCGCCGCAGCCCTTTGTTCTGGGACCCTCCCGGCCCCTTCCCTGGCCAATAGCCCGAGCTACCCTCGCTCTGTCACATGCCCTGCGGTGAGGTCACTGTCTCCTCCCTAGCCCCCTCTGGCTCTATATTCCTGGCTATGTCCCAGGACAAATTAGCCTACCTTTATTGGCAAACCTCATTTTGCTAATTTTTTGTGAAATTCTGCAAATTTCATGAAATTTCATGAAATGTGACATTTTCTGATATTCTTTAATTAGTCATAACTTGGTCATTACAGCTAGAGATGCCACATTCGCAGGAATGTTGTTCGGATGAGGACCTAAAATGTTTCATGGCATTTGCAAGAGGGAGGGAAAGTTACAGGGATCCAAACTCTTCCAACTTATTATTCATATGAAACTTTCAGAAAATATTTCTATTCTTGCAACTTTTCCACATTTGGAGCTAGCTAACTGAAAATGTGTATGCATGTTTCTTTAAAAGAGTCACAGAAACTGCTAAATGGAGAGGCAATTGGTTGTATAAATTGAAAGCTACAGGAGTTCAAAATTTCACAGTTTAATTATTTTTGAATTATGTGAAAATGTTCAAATTATTTGGATGTTTATAGCTTTGCTGCTATTGCAGGTATACTGTACACTCAAGATTTGGCAGGCATACTGAAGTAAATATGTCCTTGAATCTAGTTAAGCTGGATAAATGTGGTTTAGTAGGTTAAAATGTACTGTGGATACTTTAAAATTACTAATTGGCAACATTTGCTCAAAATTTATGGACACTCAACAGGTAATGCCACTAGAATTCCAGTTGTGGCATTTAATCACCTAAGTACTGTGTTCAGTTTGGAGGCTGCACCTCAGACAGGTCATAGAGAGGGTGAAGCAGTCAAGAGGAGGTCAGCTAAAATGGTGCAGGGTTGCACTAGAAGCCCTATGAGAAAAGACTGATGGATCTTAACATGTTCACCCTGAGAAGAGAGCGGTGACATGACAGAGACCTGCAAGTACCTCACAGGGGTGAACAGGGTGCGGTGGGGCCCTTTCTAAAGAGTAAGAGCACTAGGACCAGAGGGTATGTGATAAAGCTGGGGGGTTCAAAAGAAATGCAAGGAAATATTTCTTCACTGAAAGGGGTAGTGGGCATTTGAACAGATTGCTACTGGAAGTGGTGGAGGGTAAATAGTGGGGATGGGGAGTAGGGGAGGCTTCAGGCATGCATGGAAAGACATAGGGGTACAATAGAAAAGAGGCGGGGAGGTAGGAGGGTCCTCAGAAACCAGATGGGGTCTGTGGAAGCAGCTTAGACAGGGAACATCAAGGTAGATTGGCTGGGTCAAGCGGCCATTTTCTGCTGACAAATTCTATGTTTCTGTGTCATCAAGTACTGTATGAGCCAGAATGCATGCAAATGGTAGCATTTTGAAGGCGGTGTGGCAGGGGATGCTGATTACAATGCTGTATTAGCAACCTTAATCATGGCAATTTCCATGGTGAGTCTACATGAACACCACATGTCCCATTATTTATTATCTACAGTAAACCAAAAAGCACGGCTGGTAGTGGTGGTAGCCATAGCTACACTGGTAGCCAGAGTAAGAATAACTCCAGTGATGATGATTGTGGAGGAATGGTTGTTGATATCAGCACAACTGTACTTGAGTCAATGGGTACCAGGTCACTATAGCGCAGACAAACCGCACATGAAGAACCACACTGTCTTAAGTTGCATGCGGAGTACAGCGACAGGGGTATTAGGCGATATGATATACATTACCCTGTTCGCTGTTGGAATGGAAGACAGAAGTGGGGAAAAGGATGGAGCACTGCTGGTTGAGTGCTCAGTCGAGCTGCTCCAATGGTGGAGCGGCCAAGGCATTCAACCCAGCAGTAAGCAAGGCAGGGACCAGGGTTGAAACCCTGCTTGAGGAATTTTATTTTGATTCTCATCTCTGTGGCCATGACTGAGTGATGCAATTGGAATTTTAACACCACTCTGTCCACACCTCTTTGGAGCTGATTATAATTATTCAGGGTGTGTGTGGTCGAGCCCCCATGTTGGGGAGGTGCTGGGTGAGAGCCCCCCCTAAAAATGAAAGAATCCATTGGGTGTGCGGCATTGTCATGCGGTTAGCATTCGTACTGCCACTGTGTTGCTACCGCGCTGTTTTCTGTGCGTGGTGTTTCCTTGCGCAGTTTCATCTGTGACATTATGACCCCATGCTGAGTCAATGTAGCAGTTAAAATATAAAAATACAAAAGACAAATGCATCTGTGGATGGACAATATTGTACCTTTAATGTCTTCATTTCTTTTATGTTTTTAATGTTTGCTTGCCAAAAGCATGGCAAACATAGGCTTTTGGAGGTTTGGCCAATGGCCATACTTTGTCGGCACAGCCATAGAATCATTACTCTCCAGACCAAATCTGCCCACCCTCCACCTGCTTTTGGCACTAGCTAAAACATAACAAAGCACAGTGCTGGAAATTGTAAAGTGGAAGATCCTGTGTTCATTTGATTCTTTGATGTTCCTTCTAGGAATGTTTCTTGTCCTTTTGCACCACTGTTGTGGCATTGATGAGTGGTGGGACTCGTGGGACTGGTGGAGAGACTGCTGTTAACTGGCAATGTTTTGCTCTGCTGTAATGGGAGAGTGCGAGAACTTCCAAGGAGGGTACCTCCCAAGGAGCTGAATCTCCCTACATTAGATCTGCTGCCTGGCATATGCTGTATGTGGTGGCTTCTGTGTAGTGGGGCCCTGAAACACCATCTGCTACCTGTCGTGTAGTATGGAGAGGGGCTCCCAAAGAGGGTGCACCAAGTCTATCAGCTGCCACCTGCTATAGCTGTACAGAAGGTGCCCAAATACATCACCACCCACCTGCTGCAACTGTATCCAGAGGCTTCTGAGGAGCAGGAACCCCAAACACATCAACTGCCACCTGCTGTGGCTTTATGGAGGGATCCCAAGGTGGGAGTCTGGAACACATCACCAACTGCCTGGCATGGCTGTATGGGGGTTCCCAAGAAGGAAGAGCCCCAAACACATCATCTATCACCTGGCACAGCTTTATGGTGGGTTCCAAAAACAAAAGTCCCAAAGACATCATCCATGACCTGGTGCAGCTGTGTAGAGTGGCTCCTGGGAGCAGGAGCTCAAACACATTATCCACCACCAAGTGCAACTGTACAAAGGGACTCTTGTCTCGAGGAGCAGGAACCCCAAACACATCATCCACCACCAAGTGCAACTGTACAAGGGACTCTCGTCTCCAAGGAGCAGGAACCCCAAACACATCATCCACCACCAAGTGCAACTGTACAAAGGGACTCTTGTCTCAGGAAGCGGAACCCCAAACATATCACCCGACACCTGGTTTCTTTTATCTTTATTTATTTATTTAGTGTTGGGCTTAAAAAGCTATTCACGTATATTACATACAAAATAAAATAAATACATACAATCATACATGATAATAGCTATAATAAATAGTTACATACAAAATTATATAGAATGCTCTCTAGCAGGGAATCGATTCAGTAGCTAATAAGCATACCATTGCTACCTTTCTAAGCTAGGTACTACATCAAATACAGATCAGACTATTTATGACTGGTGTTGATTTGCTGTAATTTTTTTCTTTTGTAAATTGCACTGATGTATTTTGCAATTCTAATTATTGCCCAAGCATTTGCAGTATGAATTAGGATAGTAGTTAGCAGTTCATTACTTTCAGGATGTCTAGGGTCTATAAAGACTTTTAACCAATATACCCTTTCCGTAGAATACCACGAACATGTCCATAATACATGATTAAGGTCCTCAGTGCCCGCTCACTCCAAGTACATTGTTCTTGCTCTTTAGGTAATTTTTTTTATATCTAGTCAGGAGTATATTATTAAGGAATCTTTCAAATTTGTATTTTACAAAATTCCTCAGTAAATCTATATCTGTCAGTATATCCAGATATAGTTCATAACAAAATTAAAGTTATATTTTGAATACCATCTGGAGAAATTAGATTTTTGTATAGAATCTAAGTCATTTTGATTACAGATGTTCTGTATTTTCTTAGCTATATATTTGTTGTATTTAATACTGATAGATATTCCCTTTTCAACCAGTGCTTTAAAATGTAATAGCTTATATTCCCTCAGAAGATGTATGATATGGTGTACCAAATTTCCTATTAGTATATTTTGTTGTATATCATTTCTTTTTCTTCTTGGCAATGGGAGGATAAGTGATTGTTGGGTAAGCGAGTTACCCTTAACCAAAAACATATTTTTCTACAATGTGACAGAGCATTAATATTATTAATACAAGCTCTGCTCTAATATATACAAGCTGGGCATGTGGGGCCCCTCCCAGGGTTTCCTTAGTAATTTAAACATAGGGCTAGTCAGTATTCTCCCAAATTTATAAGCTATATAAAAGTTGAGCATGCTATTTAGCCTTTATTGCACACATTAATGGTCTTCTAGTTTGGCCTCCATACCTGCAATTGAATCTTTCCGAGCCTTTTGCTGTTTTATTTACTTTCTTCCTGGTTATATTGCAATGGTCTTCCAAGTACAATTATTTTTGACTGCTGCCCTAAGTATGTATATTTTGGAATAACCTAGATTTTTGAGTTCCTGTACCATTTCCTTTGATTTTAGCATTTGAACTGAAGACCAAAATTTTAGTAAATTAACTTTAAGTTGTAGTTCCTGTGATCTACTTTTTTAGTAGACCCATTTTATTCGTGGAAACAGAATAAATTGTAAGCCAATGCTGGGCAGAAAGTGTCATCAATCTTTGGTGAATCTGCAGGGATGTTCATTAGATCTATTAGAATAATGTTTATATACAAGGAAAACAATGTCAGGGCAAGGACACACCATTGTCTTACACCTTTATTTATTCTGAAATAGGCAGATAATTCTCCTGTGTAACCTAGTCTAACTTGCCATGTCTGTGTGTGTACAGGCTATATATTATATGAATCAAACATTTACTGATGTCCCTGGCTAGAAGAGATTGCCATAAGACATTCCTAGAATTGTGTCAAATACTGCCAGGTAGTTAATAAAGACAGCGTAAATCTTTTGTTTACATAGAAATATATTTGTCTACAAGATGCCTTAGGACAAAGATATTATCTAATGTAAAATAATCTTTACAGAAGCCAGCCTGAAGTGGAGATAATCCCCTGTTAAATTTATTTCTATGTTCAACTTCTCCAGGATAATTCTTGAAAATATTTTCAATCTTGTGCCTAAGGAGACTAATAGGATGATACATTAGAGGGTCAGCTGTCCTGCCTTTTTATGGACAGGAACAATATAAGCACCTTTCCAGGAATCTGGGTATTTACCATCCTTTATACATTCATTATAATATACAGTCAGTGTCTTTCCCCATAGTGAAATATTGCACTGATATACCTCGGCCAGGATACCATCAGGTCCTGGTGCTTTTTGTTTTAGAGAATTTATTGCCATTAAAGCCTTTTCATTTTTATTATTATTAACTCCTTGTTTTCTTAGCATGCCTGGTGGTGCTGGGGGTTGAGGAGTTGGACGCTACACTTTGCACCACGCCGGTGACCCGGTTCGGAAACAAGCCCAGGGTGTCAGGCTTCTGCAGGGAGGGAGAAGATTGAGCATCCATAGGACTGCTCTCTCTCTTGAGGATGGGTTACGGGTCAGCCTGGCATCGCAGTGGCCCCGGTTGAGACCAGAGGCACTGCAACATGCAGGGCTCGATGTAGGGAAGACATTGGATGGCTGCCTTCCAGATGTGGGTGAAAGCATCTACATCATGGACTGGGCAGCATTGCACTCATGTCTGGGTATAACCTAAAAGAAATACCCCTTCCCTGATGGCGATGGCTCCTTGAAGTGCAGGGTGCCACCGCCCAACAGGTGCTACTCACTGCCCTTCAGTGTCTCAGGAGCTGAATTCAGGCAATCTGGATTCTAGATAGAGTGCTGGAGTGGATGGTAGCCCTGCCATGAGGGACTCAGAGTTGGGAGGCTTGCCTGGAAGAAGCAACCGAAGGCAGTAACCATATGTATAAGAGGAGGACCACAGTGGGCAGTAGAGCACACCCAGGGAACCAAGGTAGCCTGAGAGAGTTCAGGGTAAGGCAAAAATAGAATTGAAAAAAACCCTCCTGTTTTCTTTATATATTTCTAGGAGCATTTTGTATAGTAGGATCCCAAAATATATTCTGAAAGTAGGTAATCCATTTATCTTTTGAAATAAATGTATCAATAGCCATTTTGGAATAATTACTGCCTCTAGCCACCAATGTCCAAAATATTTTTGAATTTTTGTATCTATAGCTTCAAACATATCATCCCATTGTTTTTGTAATTACTGGCATTTTTCTTTGTAATCAGAGCCTTTTATTCTTTTTTAGCTTTGTTGAGTTATTTTAATATAATTTGTTGTTTATTAGCTTTATAGGACCTATGGCGTTCCTTATCTTTCTTTTCATCTGTCTACAATTATCACCATACCATCCGACACCTAGTGCAGCTGTACAGAGGACACCCAGCTCTATGAGCAGGAACCGAAACACATTATGTACCACTTGGTGCAACTGTATGGAGGACTCCATTCTCAAGGGCAGAAGCCCCAAACACATCTTCCACTATCTGGTGTAACTGTATGGAGGGCTCCTGTTCCAAGGGTAGGAGCCCCAAACACATCATTCACACCTGGTGTAACTTTATGGAGGGACTCCCGTCTCAATAAGCAGGAATCAAAAGCACATCATCCGACATCAAGTGCAATTTTGTATAGAGGGCACCCATCTCAAGAAGCAGGAATCCAGAAACATCATGTACCCCACTGTGCAACTGTATGGAGGAACTCCTGTCTAAAGTAACAGGAACCCTAAACACATCATGCACAACCAGGTGTACCTGAATGGAGGGCTTCCATCTCAGAGCAGGAACCCCAAACGGTAGCACATAGGATAGGATCTCCTCAAAGCATGGTGGAGGGTTGCCATGTTCTATAAAGATCATCTCAACATCACAGACACCCTGTTCTCAACATCCTCTGCCTGTGAGTCCCTTCACACTACTCTCACCCAGGGAGCCAAGAAACTCCACATTGTCTGCACTCTACAATCCCCCAAATGGGGCACTGTAGATCTGCAGGACTTATTTAATCAGACCTCTTTGCACTCCAAACATAATGAGGTCATAATATTGGGTGACCTTAACCAAAATTGTCTAGGGACAGCCCATAGCATGCTGTTCTCTCTGGTACAAAATTATAAGCTCCACCAGTTATTAACGGAGAATACCAGAGTTACTCCTTCACTAAAATCCTCTTCCCTTATTGACTGGGTACTGGTAAACCATCTGGATCATGTCCACCAAGCAGGCATCTTGGCAGATTCGCTTACTGATCATTCCTGTCTTTTTGCAACTGGAGTACTGAGGCTGCCCATCTCCTCCACCGCTCATGTCACCTTTACAAATTTCGCCAACCTGGATATTGAGGCTTTTGTCATGATGTCTCGAGGATAAACTGGTCTGGTATTTACTTTTCCCATAATGTTGAGTCTGCAAGAAAATACAAATCACACATGCCCACACAATGCAAAGCATCATGGGCTGCATATGGAATAGACAGGTACCCTAAGACAGTCTGTCTGGGTTAAGTTATGTGAACCCATTAAAATAAAAAACTATTTAAAGACAAAAGAACCTCTGTGTGCAAACACTGAGGCAAGGAGTTACCAAGGGCATTTGGCTGGGAAGCCAAGTTTCAAGAAAATACAAAATCACACATGCCCACACAATACAGCGCATCATGGGCTGCATATGCTAAATCACAACAGAGAATGTCATGCTGGTTCAACTTTAAGCAGAATTGCATGGTGCCGAAGGCCTCTCACACAGTTTGCAAGGTGCTAACAGATGTCATAGACACGTGTTTCATCCTACCACAACATAACCCAGACAGACCATCTTAGTGTACCTGGTTCATTCCACTGGGGTGTCAAACAGACGAGGCATACTGATGAGTCCTGGTAGGATGAAACACGTGTCTATGTCATCTGTTAGCACCCTTTGCAACTGTGTGGAGCCTTCGCACCATGCAATTCTGCTTAAAGTTGAACCAGCATAACATTCTGTGGTGATTTGCATATGCAGCCCATGTTGAGTCTGCACTAAGTATCTTCTTAATGAATTCCTGGCCTCCAGAACAAGCATGCCCCTCAAGGTGACAAAGAGGGTGAGGGCTAAACAAACAAGATGGCTTCACAAAGACTTGCTGAAAAATCTACGCTCTAGGAACAAATGCTGAAAAAGTAAAGCCTCGGGGTTACAATTTGACAATGCTACCTACAGAACCCTAAGTAACTTCTGTAAAAACAGGTCAGAACAGCTAATGTGCAATTGTAAGAATTGCTGCTAAGCTCTGCTGGGGACCCTAGGAAATTCTGGGCCAATGTCAAGACCTTTCTCAGTGTGTCCCAGTCAACTAGCACCAGTGACATGGTATTAAATGGAGTACATTGCAGTGACTCCAACACGTTGCTAATTCCTTCAATCAAATGTTCTTGGACCTGTCTCATGTATATATCTGCCTTCCCATCTCTCCAGGCAGCCTCTCTGCTTGCAACATTAGCACAGTCCAGTACCCCAGCTATTCTTCCCAATAAATGTCTAAAAATCCTCCATTGTACTTCAAGGCAATCTCAAGGACCGAGGTCTTAAAACTATTACTGACTGTCTCTGACAACACTAGCTCTGGATCAGATACACTTGAGCCTTGGCTTCTGAAACTAGCAGCACCATACATAGTCTCCCCTCTGGTTAGAATTTTCACCTTGTCTCCCTCTAATAGCCAAGTACCCGACCTCTGGAAGATTGCTCGTAACGTTGGTCCCAAAAAAGGATAACAAGGAGATTACTAACTACAGGCCTGTAGCCATCCTATCGGTCCTAAGTAAAATTCTGGAAAACTTGTAAATCAAACTGTTGACTACCTCACAAAGTACAGCCTTCTCTCTGACACACAACATGGCTTCCATAAAGGTCACAGTACCTCTACAGTGCTTCTGAAATTCACTACCAAGTGCTTACTCAGTATGGACGCTTGGCCAGCTGATGGGGCAGGTTTTATAGATCTTACAAAGGCCTTTGATCTTGTTGATCACCCCTGCTCTCTCCACTCTTTGCAGTCTGAGCTTTTCACCACCAGTTGTCGCCTGGTATGGAAGCTATCTATCAAATAGAACTCAAATTGTGAAATTCAACTCCTCTTTATCTGATGGTGCTACCATCAATATTGGGGTTCCCAGGGCTCTATTCTGGGACCTTTTCTTTCTCACTTTTATCAGTAAGATAGATGAGGTTTTTCTTTCATGCTCATCTATTCTCTATGCAGATGACCTTGTACTCTAGCTCTGATAAGGTCTGATAAGGTCATCAGCATAAATGCATCCCTTTCTTCAGATTTCACAAATGTCCAAAACTGGCTTTCTGCACATAAGCTTGCTTAATGCTAAGAAACCCAAGCAATGTTACTTGGATCTGCCCCTGAACTTAGGACATGTCAAACTCCTTACTGGTGCAAGACCACAGTGGCACACAATAGAATGCGTTACATCTTTTTAAGTACCCGGAATTCTTCTGGACCAATCCCTGGACTTCAGCCTGTATATACAATCTGCCTGCAAGGCAGTGAATGCTAAACTGGGGTTGCTTACAAGTCCAGTTTCATGTTGACTCCCTCTGCTAATCTTGCTATTGCCAGAGGCATATTACCTCAGCCCTCACCTATGGCATGCCGACCTTTGTGCCACACACAACCATCCTTCATAAGTGGGATGTCACTTATAATAATATCTGTTGATATGCTTCCTCGTCACCACGGCTTAAGCACCACTGCCAACTGTACAGGGTCCTGGGCCTGGTTATCCTTCAGCATGCCGTCAATACCTCTGCCCCTGATTGACTCTATATTCAGAAACCAGACCTCTTCAGCTCTTGCAACATTGCTGGTACCTCAAACGTCCTCCTATAGACTGTGATTGGTAGATAAATCCCTGCTGAATGTACCTAGATGTAAAACATCAAAAGCTCTGTTGCCTTCAATCACTCTGCTCCTAAGCTTTGGAACTCTCTCCCCAAGCACTTCGAATATCTGGATCCCATGACATCTTCAAAAAGGAGCTGTACTTTCATCTATCCCTTGCTGATCCCTGCACTTGTTTTAATCCCCCAATCCACTCACCCTCCAGATGCTGCCTGGCCTAACATTAACCTTCCTACCTCATAGCACTTCACTCCTTACTATCTCCTTGACAGCTAATCTACCCCCAACTCCCCCACACACACACACACCTGAGCCTTATTTCAGAGGCTGTGATAATGTATTCTGCCCAGTCAGAATTTGCCCTTGCCTTGTTTCTGTTGCCTATTTGAATCTTCACTGTTGTGACTAATTTTAACAATATTTCTTGCTGCTGTGTTGTGGTATCTCTTTCTAGACTGTGTAGGTTTTTCTGCCTAAAATGCTATGTGAATTGTATTGATTGTTATTGTTCTGGCTGCATGTATTCATTACTACTAACTGTTTTGACCTATGCTATTGTAATTTCATTGTACTCATGCTGTGTACCTGTCTTGGATTATTGTACTCTCCGTGTCATGCCTGAAAATAGTCATTTCATGGCTAGTGCACCTACCGGTTAACAAAAATAAAATAAATAATTATAGTGAACCAAATTGAGTGACTCGAAATGAGCACTTCAATTTGGTTGTTTTAGGATCAGCGGCGAAGAATGGATAGCAAGGGAGGGAATAGCGAGGGAGGATGGGAATAACGGTGAGGGGAGGGAATAGCAATGGGGAGGAAGAGGAATGGCTAAATGGGGACATGGACCATGATACTGCTGAGCTACCCACCTAGCACAGCAGGTAGGGACACTGTCTACAGTGCTGGTGATACCAGGTTCAGGACTGCATACAGGTATGGTCTGTTTTTCTTTAGCTGGTTTCTGTGTTTTGTTTTTAAGTTATTGCCATCGTCAGTCCTCTTTTTCCTTCAGTGTCTGCCCCCGGAGATGATAATATAAGTATAGGGTGTGGAGGGCCTACCCCTACAAAGGGAGGTGCACGGGAGTACCTTTTCCATTAAACATTATTTTAAATGTGTGCTGAGTTGGTCTTCAGTGTTTATTGTTTTGTACTGAATTGGTTTTAGTAGGATGTACTCTATTTTGCGACTCGCACAATAATTTTTGCTGTTATGACATGGAACAACCTCAAACATATCATTCACCACCTGAAGCAATGTAACAGAGTGGCTCCTGTCTCAAGGAGCAGGAATCCTAAACACATCATGTACCATCTGGTGTATCTGTACAGAGGAGCTCCTGTCTCAAGGAGCAGGAACTCCAAACACATCATCCACTACCTTGTGTAGCTTGTATGGAGGGACCCAGTCACAAGGAGCAGGAAACCCAAATATCATCCACCACCTGGTACAACTGTATGGTGGGCTCCTGTCCCATGGAGCAGCAGCCCCAACACATCATGTGCCACAGGCACAACTGTACAGAGGACCTCCTGTCTCAAATAGAAGGAACCCCAAACACAGCATCCGCCACCTGGTAACTGTGCACAGGGTCTTCTGTCCCAAGGAGCAAGAGCCATAAACACATCATCCACCACCTGGTGAAACTATGGGGAGGGGCTCCCATCTCAAGAGTAGGAGTCCAACCCATCATCCACCTCCTGGTGAAACCATGGGAGGGGCTCCATCTCAAAAGTAGGAGTCCAAACTCATCATCCACTTCCTGGTGTAACTGTATGTAGAGGAGCCTGTCCCAAGAAGCAGTGACCCAAACACATCATGTACCATCTGGTGCATTATACAGAGGAGCTCCTGTCCCAAAGAGTGGAAACCAAACATCACCAACTTCCTGGTGCACTGTACGGAAGGCCTCCTGTACCATGGAGCAGGAGCCCAGAACACATCAAGGACCACCTTGTGTTTCTGTAAGGAAGGTCTTCCTCTCAAGGAGCACTAACCCCAAACACATCATCCACCACCTGATGCAACTGTTTTAACTATGCTGAAGGGCCAGCAGAAACCCAAACACATCATGTACCATCTGGTACAATTGTCAAGGCTCCTGTGCCACGGAGCAGGAATCCCAAATACATCCTCCACCACTTTGTTTAACTTAGAAACATATAAATGTGTTGGCAGAAAAGGACTCCATCATTCCTTCTAGTCTGCCCCATCCCTCCACATCTGTATCACAGTTACTTTACTCTGTTCCCTCCCCAGGATCCCGCCCACAAATATTTACCCCTCTTCTCTGTGTACTTGTCCTCCTTTTATTGCTTAATCCCATGTGGTTATCCATGCCCTCTTGAAGTCCCCACTGATTTTGCATCCACCACCCCTCTGGAAGTTTATTCCATGGGCGCACCACCCTGTAAAGTAGTGTCCCTTCTATTTTCTTTGAACTTTCCACCATCCAGTTTTAAGCTTTGTCCTCTAGCTTTTGTATTTCCTTGTGTCTTAAAGATGCTCCTTCCTCACCTTGTTTATTCCCTTCAGATATTTAAAAGTCTGTATCATATTCCCTTGCTCCGCCTTTGTTTCCAGTGAAATACAGGTTAAGCTCCTCCAACCTCGCTTAATATGGCCTCTTGTGCATGCCCTGCACCATTTTGTCACCCTCCTCTGGACTCTCCACCCTATCTATATATTTTTGTAGGAGGATCTTGTCTGAAGAAGCAGGAACCCCAAATACATTCTCCATTACCTGGATCAAATGTCTGGAGGGGTTTCTGTCCCAAGGAAAGGCAACCTCAAACACAACATCTGCCCCTGGTACAACTGTACGGAGGGGCTTCTGTCCCAAGGAGAACAAACCCAAAACAAATCACCCACCACCTGCTGCAACTGTATGGTGGGCACCGCCCATGGAGCACAACCCCAAATACATCATCTACCACCTGCTGCAACTGTATGGTGGGCACTGTCCCATGGAGTACAACTTCAAATACATCATCCACCACCAGCTGCAACTGTACAGAGGGCTCTTTTCCCAAGGAGCAGGAATCCCAACCACATTATCCACCACCTGGTGCAACTGCATTGAGGGGCTCCTGTGCCATGGAGTGGGAACCCCAAACACATCATCCACCACCTGGTGCAACTGTATTGAGGGGTTCCTGTGCCATGGAGTGGGAACCCCAAACACATCATCCACCACCTGGTGCAACTGCATTGAGGGCTCCTGTGCCATGGAGTGGAACCCCAAACACATCATCCACCACCTGGTGCAACTGCATTGAGGAGCTCCTGTGCCATGGAGTGGAACCCCAAACACATCATCCACAAGCTGGTGTAAATGTCCAGAGGTGTTCCTGTCCCTCCTGATGAAGGGGTAGCAGTGCCCCAAAGCGCTAAGGCGGATGGGTCGAGGACCCTAGATTTACACACACTAAATTTTTATTGTATAGTTTGTTGTTTGTAAATATTTATTTTGAAGCTTACACTTAAAATCTTTTTGTAAAATAAAAGAATGCTCTCCTGAATTACGGTTCTGGAGTGCTGATTTTATTCATTATTGTGTTCCTGTTCCAAAGATAGGAAACCCCAAACACACCATGTACCACTTGTTGCAACTGTATGGAAGGGCACTTTCTTTTATAGGCAGAGGTGGTCACATGATGGTATTAACTAAGTGTCCATCTCTCCATTTGCAAAATATAGTATCCTGCCAGTAGAGGGCCTACAGCCTGAATTCCAGTGCTATAACTACACCCCGCATCTCTTAAACTCCCAGCTCAGACTTACAGTCAACATTTCAGCTGCTGCGTTTATTCTCCTACTAACTACTCTCAAGCAAGCTGGCCTTATCGGGCCTGCTACCCTTCTCAGCCTACTTATCCTTCTTTCAGTGCAATGTACTGCACTGTTGGACCCCCAACCAATGGCCCAGTATCTGTCCACTCAGTGCAGACTCTCGCACCCCACAGATAGCCACACCTGTCGTGGCACTCAATGAATACAGTTTCTGCCTCTTCACCCACTATCACTACTACCCTCTCACATTGAGACAACAGAAATTGAACCATGCAGAACCCCGAGGTGCAAGAAAGTCACCTACCTCAGACTGTTACGGCTTTACATGCTGAAGCTCATCCTAATGCTCATAAATATCTGGAAACGTCCACCTGAACCTAGGACCTATCAGGCAAGGTGCTCCTCCCACCTCTAAAACAAGGCTTGCTCACCCTAGCCTCCCTCAACATCTGCAGTCTCGTTGCTAAACTTGATGCACAATAAGCCTTTGTGTCTCAACACAACTCTGACATTATCTCTATCATGGAAGCATTGCTTTCACCAAAGTTCAGACACAGCTATTGCCCTGTTGCCTCCATGTCTACTCAATATACAGGCTGGACAGGATCTCTAAAAGAGGGGCGGCTGTGCCATCTACCTCAAGGATACTCTAAGGCTGTGCCCAGCCAGCTCTCACAGATGAAACCACCACTCAAATACTTGCTATAAAATTATTGCTTGGTGCCCCAACAAAGCCCTAACCATAGCAATTTACATCCCACAAAAAGAGCAATCAATCTGATTCTCTACTGTCTTGGATTTTGCCAGGAACCTCCCATCCAGATCAGAGACAATACTTTGGGTGACTTCAATATCAATTAGCTCACCTCTAGAATTGGGTGCTATAGGACACCATCTCAGCTGCTAACCTTACCCAGATGGTCCACTCCCCAACCAGGGCCAGTTACAAGACAGGGACCAGCACCCTCCTGGACTAGGTACTAACCACCCACTCTGATCATATTTCTAACACAACTGTCCTTCCTGACTCACTTAGTGATCATTCCCAGGTCATATGCACTTGACTAATACATTTCATAAGCCCCCCAAAGACAATCAATAGCAGAATCCAAGCATGGGGCCACTTGGAACCACTGAAAACACTCTCAGAGGGCAAACTGGATACCAATCACAATGGCTGAGGATGTCGACTCAGTGCTAGAATATTGTATTAACCTTTTCACACTGTTTGTGATGTTCACGCACTTCTAAAGAAATGAATAATCAAGGGACATTGCAATCCTTGGATCTCTGCAGATCTAATAGCCTGGATGAAATCCAGAGACCAGCTCTGGCAATGTGCATGAGCCACTAGAAAGAAAGTATATATTCTAAACTTCAAATAAGCACTAAATGACTGCACGTCTATCCGCACTGAAAAAAAATAGCTATTATAGGGTATGCTTACAAACACCTGGGCAGATGGCAAACATTTCTGGGACAGCATAAAGGAGGTCACTGGAAGAAAGCTAAAATTGCTCCTACTGTCCTTGACTCTGACGTAACTACCACCCTGGACCCAACCACTATTGTTAAAACGTTCAATGATGCATTCACAGATCTCAGTTCTGTCCTCCCTTCCTGACTTCTTTGAACCAGATGACAGCTCCTACAACTCTGAGTCTCAACACCCACCTACTAATCACCTGCCATTCTGTTTCAAAGAAGTATCCCTATAGAGGCAAGAAAATATATTGTAAAGGTTACTGGCAACTCCAGACATGGGGAACTCTCTCTACCTCAAGTTCCTGGCCCTAACCCTTGATGTTCCAATCTTCCCACTAACTGGGATCTTTAATCTTTCACTCAGATTGGCCCAATTCCTAATAAATGGAAATTTGCCATGGTCAACGAGTCTACAAAGGGGTTAGGACCCAACACTTGAACTACCAGCCCATATCTATATACCCCCTCTCGAGGCACTAGAATGCATTATCGCAGATCAATTGGTTGAGCACCTCGAGAAATATGAGATCCAAAGCACTCAGCAACATGGGTTTAGAAAGGCACATAGCACTACTACTGCCCTATTTGATTTCACTGGGTCCATACATAAATCTAACTTGTGGGTGCTGGTGTTTATTTGATTTAACAAAGCATTTGACACAGTGCATCACCGCCTACTCTTACAGCAATTATCCAATATAGGACTTTCTAAGGACTCCACATCCTGGTTCACAAGTTATCTGTGCAATTATACTCAACAAGTTAACATTTCAGGAGTCCTATCTGACTTAAGACAGTGCACTCTGGAGTCCCACAAGGGTCAATACTGGGGTGCTCCTTTTCAGTCTGTTCTTTTTTTTTTGCAGTTAATTTGTTTGTACTCCTTGGATGGGCAGCTGTACATCTTGTTGAATCCCCAGCCCTGTTCCCCTCACAGCTCATCTTCCAGCTGCCCCACAGCTGTACCCCTGTGGTGGGGTGACGGGATCCTCAACCTGCCGAATGCACAAATCGGTACTGGAGGTTGCTGCCATTTGTGGGGGTAGTGTCTGCAGGGATCAGCTTCACTCTGCTGCACCCGGCCACTTTTTCTCTCTTTATATTTCTCTTTGAGATGAGTGTGCAATGATGCCTCAGGAGACAGTGCACACATCTGCATGCCCTTCTCCAAGTGCCTGCCTCATTTATACCCATCAGAAGCATCTGCTAGGGCTAGTCATGCACTGACTGCTAGTGTCTCCACTCTCCTCGGAGAAGGAGAGCAGTCCATTGGACGCTCGATCCTTCTCTCCTCCCTGCTGACTTTCAGCAGGCCATGCTCGCTTCCCAAACATGGATTGCCAAAGCGTGTGTGAGGTTAGATGACTAGTGCCTCAGCCTCAGTGCTACCAGGCCAGTCCCCTTTCAGTCTGTTCTTAATCTTAACTCCTGCCATGAATCCATTCTACTTTACGTGGACAATGCCGCAATTTTCTCAAGCAACTCTGATCCGATCATCTTTGAGAACAATCTCCAACTTGGCTTTTAGTGTTGAGAGTTGGTTTAGTAATCATAAACTGATTCTAAACTATAAAAAACAAAGGTTACACTCTTCAGTAGCTCCCACAATAAACGTATGCACCAACCACTGACAGTAAGAAACCACCTTGGATCAGCTCCTGAGCAGGTTCCTCGTACTTAAATACCTTGGACTCCATAACTGACAGCACCTTTATCTTATGGGGTACATTGACAACATTGCCAAAGCAGGTAAATATATGCATAGGTATGCTCACAGACACAAGAACTGTTATAATTATGTGTTGTACTGCTATACTGTGTATTTTGGTTTGTCTTACTGTGACTAAGGTACTTTTGTAAATGAGCCTATGGCTCAAAGGTTTTCCAACTGCTGTTTAAATAAAATAAAATAAAAATAAATAAACTGCCTTGACTCCTGAAGCTCTGAATCTGGCCTTACAGAGCTCAGTTATTTTCATTATAGACTATGACCTGGTTGTTCATGGTTCAGCAACAGATATAGCCCTATGGTCTATTTCCATTAATTTATAAAGCATGTTGACTTATACCTGGGGCCCCATGCCTCACCCGTACATGTGACCTTTACACCAAAACCAACTGACTGCAACTAAAAGGACATATAAGTACCATACTTGTCTGATGGCTAAGAAAATTTCCTTGGTCTCCTTCCACTGGGAGTGCAAAGTTTATTAATCCTGCAGAAGAACTCATACTAGACAAGTGGAATGGAACAACAACTACCAGGTGCCACTTTGCTGTAATTCTAGGCAAGATTGCTTGCTTACAGAACACCTCTTTAGCTCAATGCTCCCCATTGTGACATCACCTCTGTTACCTGTCTTGGACCCTTCAAAAGCAGCTGCATGGTGCCCGGCCCACCAAGCGCAGTGATGAGTTACAACAGCGGCGCCAGCGACCCAGGTTCAGGAACGGACTCGGGAACTGGAGGGCTGGCTGGATGGAGGAGGATCGAGTGCCCAGAGGCTGCTCTCCTTCTTCGGTAGGGAGGGATGCGGTCCCGCTGCGATACAGCCACCTGGGTGACCATGGATGGTGGTGTAGCGAGGACAGCATGTAGCAGGGAGGGAGGACATCCGCGGAGCTAGAGCATTAGTATGCTGTGACGTATGTTGCTCCTAGGCTGTCCTAGCATGCAGACGCCCTATGGAGATGGGTGAAAAAAAGAAAGGAAAATACCCTCTGGTACTCCCTGTAGACAGAGCTTCAGGCCCCTGCCGGCACAGATGATGGATCCTGACGAAACTCAGTCACTCAGGGCAGTGGAAGGGGGCCCCACCTCACACCCACCTGGGGTTAAACCAAGGCAGTGTGGGGATGACTGCACCTGATGCAGACAGACGAGCAGGGATGCATAAGGTCAGGAGACTCCGAGGTGAGGTAGCACCGGGTGAGAAGGGGTAAAGTAAGTAAAAAAAAAAAAAAACAGCTGCAGTGGCACCTCTCAGCTGAAAGCAGCTGTGACTGCTTTCTCAAACATACGCCTTTCTCCTTTGCAACCTTTCACCCTTGACACTCTCAACGTGCTCTCTCTACTATTGCCCTGCACTTACTTGTCACTCCCAACCACCTCCTGCTCTTCCCTCACTACCAACCTCGAATTTCAGATTTCTCCTCTTCAATTCCCATCCTCACTGCAAACTACTCTTTGTCCTTGATTGACAAGGCGTACTCTGTTCTGCTTCCATTGTTCTACTATGTGATATTCATTTTTTGTACAAAATTGCAGCCCGTCTTAGCTACTTCTGTTGTTCTGTGGCAACATATTAACTAAAACTCTTACCGTTTATATATATATAATATATATAAATATGTATTTGCACTGTTCTCTTGGTTAACTATACTACACCCCTTTATGACACGCCTCACTGCTATTTGCACTGTAACCCCTGTATTTTGATGTTTTAATTGATATTGTACATGTTTGACATGGAACCTTTGTAAAAGAGTGCATTGCTCAAAGATATTTGTAATCCTAGACATAAAAAATAAAAATAAATAAATAAGATTTTAGCACTCAGGGATCAGTTTCCTTTGTTAATCAAGTGTTTCCTTAACCTACTAGAGTTAGACTAAAGGACAGTAATCTGGTTATTCAACCCTGTACTTGCTTTAATGCTTAATAATTCAGGGTGAAAATACAGCCACAGTAGATTTAGTTTCTGAGTATCTGAGAAAATGTCATCATATCAGACATTCCGAGGCAACTCCCTACTGTGCACCTAACATTATTTTGTTGGTTTGTACTTGGGGGCAGTAAGATGAGAGGGCTCATTTATTCAATTATACAAATGCTTGTATTTTTATCAAGAAATTAATTTTGGTCCAAGTTTCCTGCAACTGAGAGTATGAAGAGATGTTCTTATTCCACACTGTCAAACACCTTCGCTGTACTGAGAATGGAAGCCAATGTAGGGCGTATTGATTTATCCAGGTTTGTAAACAACGTTTGAAACATACTCAGCATTGTTGGCAGATGTTTCTGTTTGGAATAAATCCAGTCAGACCAGAATTTGGGATGATATATCCTTGTGAGCCAAGAGGCCCTTTCAGCCAAGATTTTTGAAATTATCTTTTCAATGTGATATAGGAAGTCAGAGTCACATTTGAGGTGGTCTTCTCCTCCTTGACGTTTACTGCAGTAAGGGATGAGCATAGTGAGGGAGGTATAGCGAGTAAATTGAGAGCTATCATATTTGTAAATAGTGGGAGAGGTTTCTTTCAAGATGGCATAGAAACAAATCAATCTCCTGTCTTCACCTTGGCATCTACTGTCATGTCTCCACAGAGCTGCAGTTTGCAGTAGAAAATGTTTTATTTGTGTCAAATCCATATGTAAACAGACAGAAAGAAAAAATGCATGTTTTTATTTTATTACAATAAAAGTTACACACACAGTGTTTCAAACTGATGTCCTACCTGGGTATAGAGAGATATTATATGAAGAAGGGCAAGAGTTAAAGGGAGAGGCAGTACAGTATGTGGAGGAAAGAATTTGGATTTGTGTAGTGCCTGTCATTCACATTATCCTTAGGTGCTTTGGCAAAATAGTTTTTATGGTGTGTGTTTGATGCAAATTGTATCTCAAAATGCTTCCTAGCAAAAATAAACTAGACTGAGCCACCTTCAACCCGATGCCCTCTCTCAGAGTCACTACTGCTTCTTTTACAAATCTCCTCTCTCACTTCTCTTGACCCCATCTTGACCTTCGCTTCCTTACAACCTACCACTCTTACTCTCTCCTGCAATTCCATCCTCTACTCCCTGAGCTCTTCTGATTCCTGTTCTTTTCCAACACCTGTTGTAAAATATCTGCTATTAAATTATTTTCTTTCCTTTCACAGCCTTTCTTACAGTACCTCTGGAATAGCCTCCTCCTAATTATTCCTTTTCTCTCTGTCAGTCTCTGGTCTCAAATTTCCAGCATCCTCCACCTGCTTCCGTTTTTCCTCTAGTCTGATTCATGTTTTACCCTCCTCCTATCACAATCATCCTCTCTCTGTTATTGATTCTACTCTTCCTCTTCCCTTTTCCTATTAGGCTTCCCTCCTTTTCTCTCACCCCACTCCTCATCTTATAGGTATTGCTGTTTTTTGTACATTCCAGACCCTTAACCATCTTCAGTTGAATAGTCATACTGATTCAGTGCTACTGATGTGGGATTAGTATGTCTGAAATATTTTACATACATTGCCTTTTCTGTATTTACTGTAATTTTACTGCAAAGTTTAATTGTATTTTCTAGGGCTGTGCATGGACCCGAATATTATTATTACCTGAATACCACGAATGGTAGGCTTCCCAAATATGTGGATCGACCTCTCAAATAGTGAACTACTTGGAAGCTATTCATGAAGAACTATTCAGTGGGTGTTATTTGAAGTCTCTCAGAGTTTCACTGACCAATCAGAGGCCTTTTCCACAGCTGACAGCCATGGACAACATGTGATCTCTGCACCTTGAGCTGATAGAGGACAAGAGACAGTGGTTTCTGAGAACTAAGTCTGCAGTACTTTACTATTCTCATGCACAGTGACTTTTTTTTACTTTTAAACAAGTGATAGTTTTTCTCTGTAATTACTGTGTTTATGTTGCATTTTGTACTGTGTGTACCCCTCTACTTACACACACACACACACCACACTCACACACACACACACAGAGGCTGAAACTGGAAAGGAGCCTTGACTAAGTGTGCTTTTACCAGTTAACAATTTCATTTTTTTAAATCAAGCTGTTTAGCCCTTTAGCCACTCCCAATCTCATTGCTCACTTGCCCCACAGTCAGACTGGTGAGGATCCACACACTGCAGAGCCTGAGGTGCCGATGACCATCACAGAGATGGCTTGAGGCACATGTCTTTATTTTAGTTTTTATGCCCTTCTCTGGTCACTCCTACCTCCCGAATATCGATCGGTTCCTCTGGCAGCCTCGATTCACGGCCAGCACATGCTAGGCTGATGCCCCTCCCCTGAGGGAGTAGGCTCCACACCCATCATGAGGAGCAGCTGCCCCCCGAGCTGACTTAGGCTCCACCCAGAGCACTCCCCAGCTCTGGCTCTCACCAATTCTAGCTCCCAGGGTTCACTTTTAAACCCAGGTCACCAGCATGGAAGAACACTGCAAATCGGTGCTCAACTGCATTACCAATTTCTGAACAAATAAATAAATAAAATAAATAAATAAAAATGAAAAAGAGGTACAGAATACAGTTGTGCTCGGATGGGTGGTCCAGTCTTTTGCAGATCCAACCCACCCCAGATGAGGCTGACTCGCAGTGACCTGAGCTCATATACCCTTTTGTGATTTGAACTGGCAGCTCAAATTTGGTTATTCTTATAGAAACATAGAAATTGACGGCAGATAAGGACTGCTAGGCCCATCCACTCTGCCATTTTCCCTACCTACATAAAAACTGCAGACCCACCTTGATCTCCAGCTCTACCTTCTTTCCTATCACTAGGATTCCCCTATACCTGACCCATGCATTTTGAATTCCCCACAGTGTTTCCCCCACCACTTTGCTGAGAGTCTATTACATGTTTCTACCACCCTTTCCATGAAGAAATATTTCCTCACATTACCCCTAGTCTACCCCCTTCCAACCTAATGTCAGCCTCCTGTTTCGAACATCTCCTTTTCTGAAAGATGCCACCCTCAAGTACCCTATTCATGCCCTTTAGATATTTGCAAGTTTCTATCTTACCTTCCTGTCTCTCTTTCTCCTCCAGTGTAAACATATTCAGGTCTCCCAGTCTCTTGTTATATGACTTTTGGTGCAGGCCCCAAACCTTCTTTGAACTGCCTCCGCCTTGTCTGTCTTTATGGAGATGCAGCCTCCAGAACTGGACACAGTACTCCAAATGAGGCCTCACAAATTATCTGTACAATGGCATTACCACCTCTTTTCTTCTGCTGGTGATACCACTCCTATGCACCTCAGCCTCCCACTGGCTCTCTCCACAGCCTTGGCACTTTGTTTGGCCAAGTCCAGATCCCACGCAATGAGCACTGAGACAAATGCAAGATTGAGTATGACAAGAGTGTGAGGCTGCACATCAGGAGCAGACTCGTGGCTGGAAGTCCTTCATCGAGAGTGTTGGGCTTTAAATAGATAGATAACATTTTTATTTTATCCAATCTTTAGGGTGAAATCCTGTTTTAAATTAGAATGCCCTCTATAATATAACAACCTACTTACATTATTGCACAACAGACAACACAAATTACAATTGTGGCTATGAACTAACGGGTTGGGAACTACGTGTCTGAGGCACATAACCCACCAACGAGCTCCATGCCCTGTGGACATGTGTGCACCGTGGCACGCATGACCACCAGCCACCTGTATGCTGCCTACCTCCCCGGGCACAAAGGTTCACGTCGTGGGTGGAAGGGGCAGAGTTGTGGTCCCAGGAGAGAAGCCAATCAAATGGCCTGCCTGGGACCCAGAGTGGATTCCCCACACAGGATGGTGCAGCACCAGGGTCAAGCATTGGGCGCAGGGCATGGAGTCATGAAAGCACCATGGACCGCAGGGTGGCCAGTGGCATCAGAACAGCTCCCTCTGCCTGCCCTGAAGGCATCCCCCACTCACAGAGCACTGCTGCTCCCCACCCCAGCATGGGGCAGTACCCACCCAGACCCCAATACCCACTTGCTGCCTACGTACAATGTGGAGCCCCAACCCCAGCAGTGAGCCACCCCTGCACAAAGTGGAGCACCAGCCCCAGAACAGTGGTACCGCTTGACCACTAACATCCATAAACCCACCTCGCTGCACCAACCACACCACCCCAGGACCTGGCAGGTGGTGCCGCAGTAATGGTCAGCTGGTGGCAATGCCCAATGGACACCACCTCCACTGCATTCATGGGGATGTGGCATGGCAATTACAGGGGGTCTCTGTAATTCTTAGGGGCTCCACATGTCAGGGTGTGACTGCCCAAATATGGTTACTATGCCAGGGAGACCCTGTGGGTGCATGGACGTGGCTGCATATGGCCATTATGGCAGGGTCCCCAGCATATCCTTTCCACCTCTGCACCACCCTGTGTGTCACACTGCATGACTTGGTGCATGAGTGCATAGTGAGAACACACCCCTCTCCCACCCTCAGTCCATTGCTGTCCGTGTGGCTGGGGATCGAGTGCCTAGGGGCTATGTGCCCCATTTGATGAGATCTGACATTGGGGTGCAATGAGTGCGGAGTGGCTATGCACCACACATACAGTAATGCGGCATGTAGCCACCTCCCTTCATGCATAGGGCCAATATTATTTGGCATACAAAACTATTGCACATAAAATCAATTACAATGCAAACAAGTATATAGGTACAATATTAATTAACATTTGCAAACTGTTGCACATATAAGGAATTAAGTCAGAGGGCTAATGATTGACTCATGGGCAGAGTTTGCAACAGTAAGGGAGACCTGATTGGACAGTACAGTTCTGAGCCCAGGCCCACACAGATCCAGGGTGCTAGTATCTGCTGGTGGTGCAGGCTGCAGAAACAAAATCCAGCAAAAACACAAAAATGCACCGCACAAAAAGCAATAAGAAATGCAGAGTCAAATGGACTGCAAAAGCAGTTTCTCAAACAAGAATGCAATAGTGCTGAGCTTAGAAAACCCCAGCACTTCCTCTGTCACATGAGGCTTTATCAGAGGATGGGACACAGTCCAAAGTCATTCTTTTTAAGCAAGCAAATTACCTGTCAAATTAGGTGAGTACCCAATCCAATGCAGGCATCTAAAAATCTAAGCCAAATGCATGAAACACCCTAGTGGGCAATACAAATGGGGATGGTGGCAAATTGGCTATCCCGATATATTAAAGTGGCTATAACGACTAGGACTGTTTGCTATCCCGATATGTAGAAAGTGGCTATAATGAGCTAGGACTGTTGGCTATCCTGATATATGTAGAAAGTGGCTATAACGAGCTAGGACTGTTGGCTATCGTTATATGTAGAAAGTGGCTATAATGAGCTAGGACTGTTATCCCATTTCTCCTGTGGGAAAAAATATAAGTGTCAGTGTGACCCAAAACAAGAATACTATATCTATGCAACGTGAAAAAAAACACAGAAAAACACCAACATTATATAATAAAGCAGCAAAAAGCTCCTGGATCAAATGGGAATGAAAAGTATAATTCAAATAATGGCAATCTAAGGAATATATAGAATTATAAAAACATAGAAACACAGACATGTACTGGCAGAAAAGGACTCATTTGACCCATCCAGTCTGCCCAAATACCCCTTCCTTTCTTCTTATCCACCTCCCTTATAATGTGAATAATATAAAATTATAATGTTGGTGCTTTTGATTTTCACAATGTTGCTGTATTTTTATTTTTCACATTGCATAGATGTAGTATTCTTGTTCTGGGTTACACTGACACTGTTATATTTTGTTGTGTTGTTTCACAGGAAAATGGGGTAACAGTTATATCTCTTTACAGCCTTTCTACATATATTGGGATAGTCAAATTTCTTGCCCCTCCTCCCCGTGTATTGTCCGATGGAATGGAATTGTGGAATTTTAGAAAATTCCATAGATTTCCATTGTTTGTGGAATTTTGATATTCCGCATGCAAAATTGTTTTTGTGGAATAATAATCCACAGTACACATATACCACAGATTTTTTGCAATCCATGGAAAATTATTCCATGGTTTACATGATCTGCAGAAATGATTTTGCAGTTTGCACATAAATGTGCTTTTTAAAATTCCATGGAATTTAAAAGAAATTCTGGAAAGCATTTCAGAAGCAGAATTGCCATTTCACAGTAATTCCAGCAGCAGATTTCACATTCCACACAGCTAGAGCTGTTAGGAATGAGAACATTCTGTATTTGTGAAATTAAAATTCTGTGAAAGTTCATGGAATTTGGTTAGAATTTTGCAGAATTTTGACATTCATTGATTTAGTCATAACTCAGCTGTCTATTAAGCTAGAGCACTGCAATTTGGCAGGATGCTGACAGGCGCTCTAATGGTGTGCTAAATATCATGACATAAGGAGCGCATCGTAACAAACTTATAGGTACCAAAGTCTATAATGTTATTTATTGAGGACATTTCGTGAACATTTTTATCTGTGTATATCTCAGGCACCATTGAGCTAGAAATCTGAAACTAGGTACTATAAACGCTGTATATAGTGTAGTAATAACCTATATAGCTGCACAACTGTATAACATTTTGTTGAATGCTGTCAGAAGTATACTAAAACAACTAAAATTTAAATGTTTGCAAAATGTTTGGCTACCTATGGCACAACCCTTTAAAGCTTGAGACTTATAACTTAGTGCAGATACCCATGTTGCACATTTTCAAAAATCCTTAAAATGAAGAGAAATGAGGGTAATACATTTGAAAATTAGATGGAAATAATGAAACATTTTGATTACATGTTTGGCCACCCATACCTCAGACCCTTTTAATCTAGGACTCTAACATTTTGGGACATGTATGCAAGTCATTAGTACCTGTATACCTGCCAGATTTGGTATCATTTGGGTGCAAGCTTAGAAAACAAGAAATAGCTGAAATTTAAAATCTGGTGGCATTCCATGGGATTTTTGAAATGTATTAATTTTGTCATTACTAGATATGCAGTGAAGTTTAATTTCACTAGCAAATTTCATGTGAAGTGCACAATTTTGCATCTGCGCATCATTTCACATAATTGTGTCTCTGAACCCAAATTTCACCATGTTGATTTCACTTTATAATTTCACTTTATGTCTACACCACTAATTTTGCATTGTGCATTCTTTTGAAAATTAGCCAAAACAAGGTCTTATCACATGTCTGCCTTTATCAGGTCACATGATGGGCAAGAAGTAATTGAGTGAGACAGGAAGTGAGTGTCTCACTTTCAGTTTCACTGCAGCAGAGAAAGCACTGTGTGTGTCTTTGACTCTGTGAGAGTCTGAGAGGATCCAAAAACAACCTTTATCCTTTGTCTTTATATAATTTGCTTACCCTAACTGAACTTTTGTTATACATCTGGAAAGTATTTTTTGAGAACCTAATTTCTTTTGCAAGGTTTTGATTCGTCTTGTTCATTTTGTAACTCTTGTCACAATGTTTTTCTTAGTTTTACTTTTCTTTCCTGTCCTTCATTTATTTTATTAGTTAAACTTTAGTTGAAATGGAGAGCAAGAGACTTAAAAGCTGTGGGCAGTGAGGACCAAGGATGTGGGGTGGGAGAACCGTAGCTTTGACCACCATCCTTTCTTGTCTGGTCATGTACTGAAACCAGCAGCAACAGCAGTGGACGCTCCAGTGGAAACACCAGCATCGGCAGCAGTAGATGCTACAGCAGCAGCAGTAAATGCTACAGCAGCAGCACCAGCAGCAGCAGTGGATGCTCCAGTGGAAACACCAGCATCGGCAGCAGTAGATGATACAGCAGCAGCATCAGTAGCAGCAGCAGTAATGCTATAGCAGCAGCAGCAGCATTAGATGCTACAGCAGCAGTGGTAGATGCTACAGCAGCAGTAGATGTATCAGCAGTAGATGCTACAGCAGCAGCACCAGCAGCTGCAGGAGATGCTACAGCAGCAGCACCAGTAGCAGCAGGAGATGCTACAGCAACAGCAGCAGTCGATTCTGCCTCTGTTAGTGGCACCGCAGCACAGGTGGTTGATGCACAGCCCTGCAGCTAGAGCAGCCAAAATAGCAGCAGCAGCCTGTTGTGTCTGCCTCCTCCTGTTTGTTCTGCCACCACAGCTAGCACCTAGGCCCCACCTGCAGATCAGCCAATTACCATCACACCTGGTGCCCCCTTCCTTTCCTAGACAATCAAGGAGCTCTGTAGTCTGGGAATATTTCAAGATACCTGGGAATGATCCCAGTGTGGTGCAATACAGTTTTGTGGGATTCATGTCCAGCGTGGGAAAGGGAAGCCACTTGGCACGGGTGGACAGAGAAACCACCTTATTAATCACCACCACCATGCAGACTGAGAGGTCAGGCTGCAGCAGGGAGCAAGAAATCCTGTTCCTGCAGCAGGAATGTAGCAGGACAAGATAGTGCTGGGCAGGGGAAATGTGCCAGAAAGAGGAGGAGGACTGAGAGCAGGCCTACATGTGAGAGGGCAGCTGAATCTTCGTCATTGTCTGCACAATCCACTTCATCTTCTTGTTCTCCGTGCACACCATGAGGACCAGTGACTCAAGCTCACCCTGCCATTCTTTGCTCTGAGACAGAGGATCTCTGCAAGGAGATCACAGCAGAATGTGCAGACACACAAAGGGTACTGAGAACCAGGGGACAATAATAAGTCTCCTGAGAGAGATCCGTGATCATCTTTAGTTTTTCTTGTTTCTTCACATATGTGTCACATTATGTTATTTTGACTGTTTTTTGGTGTATTTGTACTGTGCATTATAATTTTTATTCTTACTTCCTTCCTCCTCTTCTGTCCCAACACCACAAAATAAAATCAGAAAAAAAAAATTAAAATAGATGAAACAGTAAAAGAAAACTTTTTTTGGTACACACATGTTTACTTCGAACTTCTTTTCATTTCTAAAGTACTTCCTATTATATCTTCCTTATTCTTCTGAAGTCTCACTATTTTGAGTGTTGTTGAGAGTTGTACTTCCCACCCTCCCAAAAATATTAAAGCAGCAGTGCAATAATTAGGTGAAAATGTTCATCTACACTTTCTTATGGAATTTTAGATTGCCACTTACCTCCTGACTTGTATGACACCCTTTGTCCACAGCTTGAATCTGCTTTAGTACTTTTTCATGTTTGAAATAATAAAAGGGCGCTTTAATAAAGCTTGGAACAGGCCTTCATCGGTATTCTCAGCTGTTTTTGTGCAATAGCTGTTTAAATATCACTTATGTTGTGGTTAAATGCAACATTATCTATTGGTATCTGTGCTAATCCCTCCTGTATAGGCTGCTACAGTACCTTGTATGCGTGTTTACCTGTATATGCGTATTTACCTGTATGTACTTATTTACAGTGTATCTACTTCTCCCTTGAGTTTTGTTTCTATGTCCAGAACCACTTTGAAAATGAGCTCGCTCAATGGTGTTATGCCTGGTTAAATAAAGTTTGATTGATTGATTGATTATGCCACGGGCAGTACTCCCTGACCTTGTGGAACAATAGGTGTTCAAAACAGCTGAGAATACTGATAAAACCTGATCCGAGCCATATTAAAAGGAGCACTCCTTTTATTATTTCAAGTGTGAAAAAGTACTAAAGTAGACTCAGATTATGGAAAGAAGGGTATTATATAAGTCAGAGTCGGGAGGTAAGTGGCAGTGTAAAACAGCATTAAAAAGAAAAGGTAAACATTTCCACTAGATTCTTGCACTGCTGCTTTAAGCAGGAGCACATTAATGTTGTGAAACATCATTTCCTCACCTACTGACTTGCTGTATGTGATACCATTCTTTCTTGATTATGAGTCTGTCTTCTATTTTGGTTTCACATTTGAAATATTAAAGTAAGACTCGGTTCAATACGGCTCCCACCTGGTTTCTTCAGTCTTCGCTGCAGTTTCTGAACACGTAATGTTCCATGTAATGTGATAAGCAGTGTGTGCTGCATAGTACTTGATTTCCATCAATGCAGAAGTGAGTTTCAAAATTCATGTACAGAAACAGCTGTTAGAACTGCTGAAAACCTGGTCCTAGCCATATTCAATTGAGTGCTCTTTTTGCATTCACCATGCATGGACGCATGCGAACTTCTTGCATTGGAGTGACTTTTGAGAGGTGTGCCACTGTCTGCCCAGTGCAGAATGGTTTGCAAGGGGCAGGATAGTGCTTTTGCCAATCATCAGCCAGGCTGATCATGGGGCTATTTTGCCTGACATGGTGTGCACTGAAAGAAAAAAGCCGCACCAATCATAATGCACCTTTTTCCTGTCATCTGCATGACGCTGCCCACCAAACAGCAGTTCCATGTCCTGATCAGCCTGGCTGATGTGAAGTCCCCAGTCTGTCTCTTCCCTCACGGTGCACCAAGACACTGCAGCGATTTGTGTGCCGCCTTGCTCCCCAGTCCTGGGAGGCCACCGAGTGTTTCTGCTGGCCCTGCTATCTGTTGGCTTTGATTGGGGTCCGTGAAAGTAACAGTAAAGCCGCATGCTGCAGCATGGTTGCCAATCACCGCACAGCTCAATGTGCGAACTGCTGCAGTCGGCTCCTCATGTCCTCTCTCCCTCTGCATTGCTGAAAACTGCCCTTTTTTGTGTAGACCCGCCATGCATGCTAGCCAACATATTGCATTAGTAGCAGATTTGGAGGTGCGGTCACCATGGGCGAATGCAGGGCACGCATCAGTAGGTGGTCCCTCATTCCCAAAAAGGCAGCATGCAGATGCTGACAACAGCAGTATGTAAACTGGCCACCAGATCAAACAAAGTGCTGTGCAATGAGAGGTAGCCCACATGCAGTGGCATGATAACATGCCCCCTGCATGCCGCTCCTGGTGAAGCACTTTAGTAAACATGGTGGCACTGACTGCTGCCACAGAGTGCCAACTTCAAGGGTGCCCAATCCCCTGTTGGCATGCCCCAACCCACTTCATTTGCCGATGGGGGAGCCCACTCCCCATTGGCATAATACCCCTCCCATTAAAGTGTGTGCCAAAAGGGTACCCAATCCCTCTCGGCATCATGGGCCCCCAACACTGTGCTTCACAAGGGGGGCCCAATCCCCATCTGCTTCAGTCCCCCCTTCCCAGTTTAATTTGCTGACAGGGGAGCCCACCCCATTGGCATAATGTCCACTTATTTGTTGTGTGCTGAGGGGTGCCCAATCCCTCTTGGTTTTACCCCCTTCGGTATGTGCTGACAGGGTGCCCAATCCTGTTGGCTACAGCACCCCCAGAACACCTCAGGTGGCATGCTGGGGCTCACCCCAGTGTGCCAAATGCCTCTGTAAAAAAAAAAAAAAAAGTCCCGCACTTATTGTTTCTTTTACCCTAAAACAGAAAACGGTCCTCAAGTCCGGTGGCCTCTCCAACTTGCACCCACCGGCTGCGCACCCTGCCTCCCACACACCCCCACCCCATACTTACCTCTGGAGCATGGCGCGATGATCTTCAATGGACCAGGAACAAGTCTGCACTCTTCAAAACCGACTGTGAACAGAAGAAATACTGGTAAGCTGTATAATGGCATAAATAGGGTTTTCAACTTTGGTGCAAATTTCAGGCATGTTTGGGAATTTTGCCACCAAATTTTCAACATGGGTTATTGGGTCCCTCCTCATGAATTCAGTCACTGTCATGGCATTATTTGGTCCCAAAAGGTGATTTTATGGTCACTGCGCAGAATCACTTTCGAACTGATTAATGAAATGACAGTGCCACTGTTCATAAGGGGCTCTCAAAAGTCTGTGTTGCACATTTGGTGAAAAAATCCAAAATGGCTGTTTTACAAGCATGCATTGAGCAGTTTCCACGCACGCTCATAACTTCATGAATTTGTAATGTTTTCCTCCAGTTTTCAAAATTGCCATTTTCCACACACCTCCTTATGAACAGTACTGCTGTCATTTTACATATCCTGGCCTAAATGTGTTTTCACCGTCCGGTGCAGAATAGCTCGGTCGCTGTGCAAAATCAGTTTTTAGGACAGATTGAGAAAATGATGGTGACACTGTTCATGAGCAGAGGTCCTAAAATGCCTATGTTGAAAATTTGGTGATGAAAGTCCATAAAATGACTGTGTTACAAGCGTGCATTGTGCAGTTTCCATGCACCCTTGTAGCTTCACAAATTTGCAATATTTTTATGCCAGATTTTCAGCATTGGCAATTTTCACACCTCCTTATGAACAGTACAGCTGTCATTTTTCACATCCTGCCCAAAATGTGTTTTTGCACCTGTGGCACTAATGGCGTGGTCGCTGTGGGAAATCAACTTTGGGCCAGATTAACAAAAATCACAGTGCCACTGTTCATGAAGGGAGGTCCCAAATGCCTATGTTGAAATGTAGTTAAAAAAATCCAAAAATAATTGGGTTACAGACATGTGTTACGAAGTTTCTATGCATGCTCATGACTTCATCAGTTTGTCATATTTTCACTCCACATTTTCAATGTTGCCATTTTTACACCTCATCATGAACAATACAGTTGTCATTTTTCACATCCTGCCCAAAATGTGTTTTCATCCTTCTGTCGCAAATGGCATAGCCGCTGTGCAAAACAACATTTCAGCTAACAAACTGATAGTGCCGCTTTCATGAGATGGGGCCCACAAAAAGCCTATGTTGAAAATTTAGAGTGAAAATACCAACAAATGCATATGGCGTTAGGGTTTCCAACTGTAACACCCCACCCTGTAGAGACTGACAAGTGTCAGGGTGTGACTTGGGATCATTGGCTGTCATGCTCATGCCATCCCACCCCACCCTGCAGCCAGTGACAGGCATCGAGGAGTGCCTTGGAGTGTTCAGCCCTAAAGTTGACCCATTCTCCTATACTGCATTCGTCTCAGTGTATTTCCTTATGGAATGGGGTAAGTATAAGGCCCAAAGACTCAAAGCACACCACAACACTTATCAGTGTCTATAGGGTAGGGGAGGTAAATGGCATGAGCATTATAGCTTATGACCCAAAGGCACACCCCAATGCCTGTCAGTCTCTGCAGGGTGGGAGGTTGGCATCACTTCAATACTTCACTGCCATTCCTATTATCGCCTCTAGCTCCTGCACTACCAATGCCAATGCCAGTGAGACAACATTTGGCATTGACAAATGCTTGTTTTATGTTATCCCCGCACCCAACCTCCTCTAATCACCCACCACCCTACACCTCCCCAAACATAAGATACTGACACTGGGGTGTCCAATCCGGGTGTCCTCAATTGTACAGCAAACTCACTGAAAGAAATAAACCATCCATCATTGTCTGTTGCACTCACTCTCCCCATGTGACCTTTTGCAAGGGTCGCCACTGAGTGCTCCTGCTGGCTCTGTTATCTGTTGGCCTTGGACCGGGGCCCAATGGAGCATAACAGTAAAGCTGAAACATTCCTGTCCCTAAAACAAAGAAACCATCCCCAACATCTTTATTATTTTTTTAACCTGTAAAAAGAGAATGGTCCTCGTTGTCTCCCACATCCTTCCTCCCATCTCCACACTCCTCTGTGCACCCATCTCCTCTTACCCCATTTCCTATACTTACCACCAGAGGTCAAGCACTGTCATCTTCTCTGGACTGGGACACGTCTGCACTCTTCAAAGCCCAGCTGCCAACTGAACAATCAAGGTAAAAGCCATATTGGGACAGCCACTGATGTTTCAACTTATGTTGCTATCTCAGCTATTTTTTATTTATTTATTGAAATGTTTCAACAGGAAAGGCACACTGAACAACAAGTTGTTCATCTCATGGTGCATCCTGGGGAAAGGGTAGTGGAAATACATACATGCATACAACAGCAAATATTATTACAACAATACTGGCAGCAGTGAATAGCAAATAACAGAAAGAACATATGAAGTGCAGCATATGAGTGTAATAGTTTACAGAGGTCACAATGGACAGGTCAAGTGCATTACATTAGGAAAACACCTTAAATTCATGATGCTGGTACCATTTAGCCTGAATGGAAGGGTGATAGGAGTAACAGCAGAGGCGGAAAGGTAGCAAGGCTGGGAGCGGAGCAGATGAATAGGAATCAAGGTTATAGATATATTGATAGTTTTAGATTGATGGGAATCTAAAGTCATAGTTATATTGGTAGATATTGATAACCCGAAGGAATAGCCAGGTAGGGTTCTCTGCAGGGAAAAGAAAATAGAGGGGCTGGAAGGGAGCTGTAATTCAGAATAGTTACTGAATATATTGATAGAGGTTTGGGTGCAGGTCAGGAATACCAGGTAGGTTAATTGCAGGTACAATTCACCGAGAGGAAATTATGTATGGCTGAAGTTATAGAGGAGGGAGGAGGAGAAGGACCCAGTGAGGAAGTGAATTTCACAGCTTTGGAAGCTAACACGAGAAAGCAACCTAGCCTACAGTGGTAGACCAGTGAGGGACAACCAAGCAATGGGAGTCATAAAATCTAAGTGAGTGGGCAGAGGGAGGGAGGACTGATAGAGAGGAAGTGAGATAGGATGAGAGCAAGCCAAACCAGAATTTAGAGACAAATTTAGCACAATGATGGAAGCAACTATTTTCTAGTGAAGGAAATGCCAGGTAGTGGCGGAGTTGACAGTGGTGGGTGAGAGAAGGAGAGTCCAAAGCGAAGGGACAGAAGGAGTTGAAGAGCGATCCAATCTAGCTAAGAAGGTCTTGGGAGTGGCACTGTAGACTACATCAAAGTAGTTGAAAATAGGTAGGATCTTCTTCTGACAAGTTTGCCTTAACTGGGAGAGGGCTGCAGTTCCAGTTCATGTATACAGCACCGAGCTTGGGGCAGCTTTTTCAGGAAGAGGTCACATGGCCAGAGAAGGTGAGATGTTGGTCAAGCCAAACACCCAGATATCTGAATGAGGAGGTGTCCTCAAGGACTGTCCCATCAAGGGTATGGAAGGAGGACAGGAAGGGGAGCCTAGAGAGTCTCTGCCTAGTGTTGAATGTCATGGAGACTGTCTTCTTGGCATTTAGAAAACATTTATGAGAGCAAAACCAGTGCTGAACATTACTGAAGTCCTTCTGAAGTCTGTTTGCAACATCAGTGGGGACTGTCCAGAGGTGTAGAGGACGTGTGGAGTCTACATACGTATGTATTGAGGTTGATGTACAGACAGATGGTAGGTCATTAAGAAATATGTAGAAAAGTATAGGTCCCAACATGGACCCTTGAGGGACACCACTGTTGATAGGGAGGGGAGATGTGGAGTCAGTGATTCTGACTGACTGAGTCCAACCTGCAAAGTAGGCTCCTGAACCAGTTAGTGGCTGGGAAAGGAGTTTAGTAGTAGGATATGGGAACCATGTCAAAAGCTTTGGCTAGGTCAACAAAATGGCAGACATGACTAGACCACTGTCCATTCCTGAGAGGATGGAGTTGGTAGCCTAATCAGGGTGGTGGTGGTGGAGTGTTTTTCTGAAAACCAGATTGGAAGGAGTGAAAAGTTGGAGTTAGAGAGGTAAGAAGAGAACTGGGCAAGAACCAAGTGTTCTTGCAGTTTGCAAGATTGGGAAGGAGGGATATGGGACAGTAGTTCCCAGGTGAGGAAGGATTACCACCCTTATATAGGGAAGAAAAATGGAATGCTTTCAAACAGGTGGGATGGCTGCCATTGAATTAGAGGTTGAAGAGGTCAGACAGTGGGGCAGAGATAGCCATAGCTGAGAGATATAACAGCTTGGGGTCCAAGCCATTAGGCGAACTGCCTTCGATGGGTTTAAGGCATGCAAGGCATCAAAGGTGTCAGAAGGTGTAATTTTAGTGTAAGTGAAACAGGTAGACTGGGACAATGTCTGTGGTGAGGTGGAGGGGCACCTGGTCTAGTAGACAGTGAGGAGGATAGGACAGCAGAGGCACAAGAGGCTAAGTATGAATTAAATTCAGTAGCAACACTGTGGTGAACTGTAATAAGGGTGTTGTTTATATTGAGAAGGGGAGGGAGGAGGGAAGGGGAGAGAAGAGCGAGTGGATGACTTTCCAGAATTGAAAGGATTATGCTGTATTAAAAGATTGAGCTAAAGTAGTTTGCCTTAGCCAAAATGAGTGGCTTTTGTGCACTTGTTCTGAAAAGAACAATATGGGTCATAGTCTTTAGAGAGCTGTGAGGCTTTATGTAGCTTCCAAGCTTGGTTCTGTGCTCTTGACAAGTTGTAAGTTCAGGTGATATCCATGGAAGGTGGCTCCCACAGAATGTAATGTGTCAAGTGGAGAGTGCTGATTCCAGATGTCGAGAAATTTTGACTTTAATGTATTCTGCAGCTTCATCTATCGAGTTCATTGAGGCTATAGGGGCCAGTTTGTATGAGCTAGGTCGTGGAGGAGGGAGTGAGGTTCAGAGACTCATATGAGCGAGTCATGAACGTTTTATGAGGGGCCTTGATTCTGTGAATTTTATGTGCCAGAAAGGTCATGAGGTGGTCACTTAGGAGCATCTGATAATACACCAGATTTAATGACCCTATGTGGGTGTAGAGTGAGGGGCCCAGCCGATTAAGGAGTGGTTACTGTTTTATGGTTCATCCAAGTTGGATCAAGGATGAGCTTGGATAATTTATGGGCATCAATTTCATTTTGTACTTTGTTCATGGTGGGGATAACTAGTTTAGTTGAAGTTACCCATAATATAAACTTTACTCGAGGAGGTGTGGGATCCTATGGAACTGATAAGGTCTGTAACAAGAGAGGAGTAGAGGCCTGCACAAATAGGCACCTGCCACAAATATAGGGATGGAGAAAGGGAGAATATCTGTAAGATAAGCACCTCATATGCTTTTGGGACAAGAGGCGAAAGAATGGTGGTGAATTGAATAGATGAGGAGACATAGATAACCACTCCTCCACCCCTCCTGTCCAGTATTGTTGAGAGATAGTATAGCCCGGATGGAGAGAGATGGGTCACCTATTTTATTGTTAAGCCAGGTTTTCAGACAGAATGATAATATCAGGATCAAAAGAAGCAACCAGAGGCTGGAGTAGACCGACTTTAGGGAGAAGGTTGCATATATTTAGGTGGAGAATTTTTAGTCCATGGGGAAGATAGTGAGGCTTGGATGGGAAGTTCCTAGGGCAGTGGATGAGGGGCACTGAGGTGCTTGGAGGGCAACATCCAGAGTTGGATTTATGTCTCTGAAAGATAGGAGCAGGAGTGCAATGATAATATAGTGAAGTATTACACTCTTATACCAAGGTACAGAGCAGGCTTGACTGGAGATGAGTGGGTGTGGAGAAGGAGGAGGCTGGAAGCATGGAATATGTAGTAGTGTGCAGTAAACAGAAATTGCTAAGAGGAGGCACTTAGGGCGGAAGGGGTAGTGTTCCCAGGTCTGAAGAGAGGGAGACAGGGTAAAGTGCAACTGAAGACAGGATAGTGGAGTGGAGTATGGCAGAGAGGGTCTGATAACAATGGGGAGGGGACAGGGTGGGTGACAAGGGGAGACAAAAGACAGATGATAGGGAGAAGTAGTCTGAGTGAGTCTAGAGGCATGGTAAGGAAAAAAATATGTAGTGGATTGAGCAGGAGGGTATAAAAACAATCAATCAATGTTTACTATACCAGGTGAAACATCACTGAGTGAAACTCTTATAAGTTAGGGGAAAGAGAAGACTATACTATAAGTTAGGGGAAGAGAAACTATACTGTTATGACACAGTCATGCTGCAAATGAAAGAACGAAGGTCTTCTAGTAGCAGATTTTGATAATCTGCTAATGGGAAACTGGACCAAAAAAAAGGAAATTGACAAACAGCTATCACGTCCACGAGAGTCTTTGCTGGCTGGGGAGTGCAGGTGAGGGCTTTAGTAGGCCGCCGCACTGCAGAGAACAGAGAGATGGGTCAGGGCCTCTGCTAGGGAAAGAAAAGAAAGGCACAAGTTAATATAGGCTGAAATCAGTGGGCAGAGGGCCAGACATGTAGAGGAGGCACAAGAGCAGCAGGGTGTAGGCAAGACAGAGAGAGATTTAGGAGAATTTAGCAACAGAAGGGAAAAGTGCAGACACAGTGACTGGCTAAGCAGGTCTTTACACAAAGCACAGTTAGGCAGTATTAGCAATGTAAAACGTCTCTAAACAGTAATTAACAGTGGCAATATTTGTTAAAATAGCTCTACACAGTAACTAACCATTTAGCCAGGAAGTAAAAGAATAAAATATTTTTTTAAACTAGAGAAAAACTAAAGTAAAATGCGCATAGAACCACTATTAGCTGCAGTTTCTAGTGAGGCCAATGGGACAGAGGTAACAGAGAAGTGACCAAACAGGAGCAGGCAGTGTTGAGCTCGAAATTCAATGGGCCGCTCAGTATGGTAGTACCATGCCTGGATCTGAGGAGTCTTTGCTGGCTGGAGAGTGCAGGCAAGGGCTTTAGCAGAGCTGGCCACACTGCAGAGGAGAAGACAGCGAGGCAGGTCAGGCTGTGGAGGGAGCACCTGGTCAGGGTCCTCTTGCCAGGATCCAAGGAGTCTTTACTGGCTGGAGAGTGCAGGTGAGAGCTTTAGCAGAGCTGGCCACATGTGAGTAGAAAAGAGTGAGGCAAGTCAGACTGTGGATGGAGTGCCTGGTGAGGGACCTCTGCTTGCCTGGATTCGAGGGAGACTTTGCTGGCTGGAGAGTGCAGGTGAGGACTTTAGCAGAGCCAGCGGCACCGTGGAGAAGAAGATAGTGAGGAGGGTCAGGCTGTGAAGGTGCCTGGCCCCTCAGAAGCTCTGCTTGCCTGGAGATGTTTGCGCAAACTTTCAACATGGGGGTACTTGGGACCCCCACCTCATGAACACTTTCACTGTAACATTTTGTATTCCAGTCCCGAAAGGTGATTTCGCAGTCGCTGGCATGGAATCACCTTTGGGACTGATTAAAGAAACAACAGTGCTACTGTTCATGAGGTGGGATCCTCAAAGCCCATGTTGAAAACTTGGAGAAAATACCAAAATGGCCGAGTTACATGAGCTTGTTGAAATTTATATATGCATGCAAGTAACTTTGGTTCTTTTAATATTTTGACTCAAAATTTTCAACATAGCCATTGTTTCACACCACCTCATGAACAGTAAAGATGAAATGTTTCACATCCTGCCCCAAATTTTTTTTGCACCTGTGGCATAGAATTGTGCAGTTGCTGTGTGAAATCACCTTTCAAGACAGAGTACTGAAATAATAGTACCGCTGTTCATGAGATAGGGTCCCAAAAGTCCATGTTGAAAATTTGAGCTAAAATACCAACAAACGCCAAGCTATGTGCTCTCATTTAAGTTTTCCTACACATGAGTGTAACTTTGTCAATTTTAATACTATCACTCCAAATTTTCAGCATAGCCATTTTACACACTGCCTCATGAACAGTACAGCTGTTATTTCTCACATTCTGCCCAAAACATATTCATGCACCTGTGGAGAGGAATGGCACAGTCACCGCGTGAAACCTCCTTGGGGATTGAGTAACAAAATGATAGCATCACTGTTCATGAGCTGGGGTCCCAAAAAGCCAGGGTTGACAATATGGAGCAAAAATACCAACAAAAGACAGAGTTACATGCACTTGTTGAAATTTTCCTTCACACATGCTAACTTTTCCAATTTGTTGTATTTTGCCTTCAAATTTTCAATCTAGCCATTTCTTCACACAACCTTATGAACAGTACAGATGTCATTTCACACATCCTGCTCAAAACAGGTTTCTGCACCTGTGATGTGGAATGGCGTTTGCTACGATTAAGAAATGTTCACCTATGGGGTTTACTAGGTATGGTGACAAGAAGACTTTGTTGAAAATTTTAGATCAAAATGTGAAAAAATTACACGAGGTGCATAGGCAGGAGTGTCACCAGCAGAAGGAGGAAGGTAGTGATGCCGTTATAAAAATCTGGTCAGGCCTAACAGTGGGTAGGTCCTGTCAGACGAATCTGATAGATTTCTTTCACTGGGTGACGAAGGAAGTTAATTGGGGAGGGGGATGGACATCTCCTACCTCAGTTTCAGCAAAGTCTTTGATACCCTCTCACGTAAGAGGCTTGTTAACAAGATTGGTAGTCTGGGCATGGTAGACAAGGTGGTGAACTGAGTTAGGAATTGGCTAACAGACAGGAGACAGAGGATGGTGGTAAATAGGGTACAATCTGGAGGGGTGACCAGCAGGGTACCACAGGAATCAGTCCTTGAGACAGTCCTGCTCAATGTCTTTATTAGTGACATTGCAGAGGGGCTGAAGGAAATGTCTGCCTATTTGCTGATGACACCAAAATCTGCAACAAAGTGTATACTCTGGAAGGGGTGGAGAAAATTAAAAGGTCTTAAGCAGGCTTGAAAATGGTCTGAGGAGTGGCAACTAAGGTTTAAATCAAAGAAGTGCAAAATTAAGCAGCTGAGGCATAGAAACCCTGGGAGAGCTACAGCATGGGGGGCAGTTGCTGACAGTAACAAAGGAACAAAGGGGCATGGGTTATAATTTCACATGACTTGAAAATGTCAAAACAGACTGCAAAGGCAGTGGGAGGGCCAGTGGCATGCTAGGTGCATAAGCAGGGTATTACCAGCAGAAGGAGAGAGGTAGTGATAACATTATAAAAACCTGGCCAGGCCTCATATGGAGTACTGTGTGCAGGTCTGAAGGCCGCACCTTCAAAAGGGCATAAACAGGCTGGAGATGGTCCAGAGAAGGGCAAATAAGATGGCACAGGGCTTGCACCACAAAACAAACGAGCAGAGATTAAAGGACCATAACATGTACTCTTCATTGAGAGGGTGGTGGATGCATGGAATGGTCTGCCACAGGAGGTGGTGGGAGTGAGTGCTATAGTGGGAGTTAAACATGCATGGGACAGGCATGAGAGAACCATAGAGGTACAGCTGAGGGAGGGTCAGAAACCGCAGTCAAGTACATGGCTTACGGTCAGACTGGATTGGCCTAGTGGTCCTTATCTGCCAGCAATTTCTGTGTTTCAGCCTCTGGCAGCCATGTTCACAGAGTCAATGTGGTGGCAGTGACAATAGCAATATCAATGGTGAACTTTCGACAATGACAAATGCTTGTTTTGTAATTTAGATGTGAAAACAAGATCTGAAGCTATACCAAATTGTCTGAAGAATGGTATCACAGTACTCTAGTTAACAGATGTGTCAATTTAAAATAGAATAACAAATTATAGGTAAATATGTTCCCATAGTATTTCCCTTAATGCTCTGCTGCTGTTACCCACCCCAACCCAGAAAAAACAAAACACAAAATCTTTCCTGTCTTATGTAAACTAGGCAGGCTGCCACATCAGGCTGCATGCTGTCTCAATGGTTGATCGTGTGTAACAGGAAATGAGAACCACGAATAGTACAGTCACACTAAAGAACATAGTCAGATATTTCCTGAAATTTCTGTGATATTTCAAGAGAAATCTCTGCTTTCTCCATTTACACAGTAGGGGCAGCAGAGAAAACTCTATAGAAATTTAGCGAAATATCTGGAAATATCTGACCATGTCTGTGTTACTACTGTAGTGTATTGTTTAAGAAGCCATTAACTAAAAATCATTTGTTTTTACCTTGTGCTCATAAAACTATCTGATAATATACAGTAATGTAAATTGGTGGCACAAGACAGTCACAAAGTGCACACACAATACCTAGACATACAATATACATCCTTCTGTTGTGCTGTGCAACTGCTTGGCAGTAGAAGACACACTTGAGAAAATTTCTTATCACGTGAAATACATTGTGGAAATTTTCATGCAAGATTTCCTACTAGGCACATTAGTCAAGTGCTTGCCCAAGTATCAGAAATTAATTCCCTGCTGCTGCGTCTACTGCTACTGCGCTGTGCAACTGTCCAGAGAAGTTGAGAAGACAAATATGAGAAAATGTCTTGTAGTGCATGGTTACTCTTTGTTATGTATAAAAATCAGCCTGTTTGAAATCCTTGTTAAGCACATTCTAAACCATTATGTGCATTCTAAAGTGTTATGTGCATTCTGAACAGTTGTTAGGCACAGTTCAAAGGTCATACCATTTTAAATTTCTCATTTATTCTACACCTAGCTACTGACTAACCACCCAGTGCTCAAAGTCATACATTTTACCTTTCAAAAGTCTGAAAATTTGATTTTGTTATGAGTAAAACAAAGAAATGGCAAGATTTTTGTTTTCACTTTATTGGAGGTCTGTCACTCCAGTGCAAAAAACATGTACTATAAAAATAAAATGTGGGCAACCACACACAACTCGGCATATGTTTCCATCTCAGGGTTGAGATGACAGCATGGACCTCTCAAGCTTTGCTCTCGAGGTCCATATGCTGTCAGATGACCTAAAGGTGGGCAAGCAATGTGAGAGGGCAGCAAGGAGGGCTGGGGAGATACTGGGATGCATAGGAGAGGCATCACCAGTAGAAACAGGAAGTTATTATCCTCTGTACAGACAGCTGGTGAGACCCATCTGGAGTACTGCGTGCAGTTCTAGAGACCCAACTCCGAAAGACATAGACAGGATGGAATCTGTCCAGAGGAGGGCAACTAAAATAGTACATAGATACATAGACAGTGTCGGCAGATAAGGGCCTATGGCCTACCCAGTCTGCCCATTTGAGCTTGTAAGTTCAGTTTGTTTTCCTAGAAGTCTGTTGCCCTTACCCTGACCTCCAGAATTCCTTTATGTCTATCCCATGCATTCTTAAATCCCGTGATTGTTTCAGCCCCACCACTTCCTCTGGCAGGGTGTTCCACTTGTCCACCACCCGCTCTGTGAAGAAATTCTTTCTCATGTTTCCTCTGAATCATCCTCCCTCCAACTTCATCCCATGCCCTCTAGTCCTGGAACATCTTTTCGCTTAAAAATAGTGTTTTCCTGCACCCTGTTCCTCCCTGTAAGATACTTGTATGTCTCTATCATATCCCCTCTCCCTCCTCTCCTCCAGGGAGTACATGTTCAGTTCCTTCAACCTGTCTTCATAGGACTTGTGATGCAATCCATGCACCATCTTTGTTGCCCTCCTCTGAACCTTTCTACCCTGTCTATGTCCTTACATAGGTATGGTCTCCAGAACTGTACACTGTACTCCAGGTGGGGCCTCACTAGTGTCTTGTATAGCAAAATTATGACCTCTCTTTTCCTGCTGGTGATGCCCCTGCCTATACATCCCAGCATCCTATTTGCTTTACCTGCTGCCTTGTCACACTGTTTCCTACCTTGAGGTCATCAAAGATGACAACCCCAAGATCCCTTTCCTGCTTGGTGCATGCTATATCCTCACCCCCAACTGATATATTGTGCCAGGGTTTGTGCCCATATGCATTATCTTGCGCTTCTTTGCATTGAATTTCAACTGCCAAACCCTGACCATTCTTCAAGTTTCTGCAGGTCGCTTCTCATTCTGTCTGCACCCTCTGGTGTGTCTACTCTGTTACAGAGCTTTGTGTCATCAGCAACAGTGAAATTCTGCCTTCTAGGTCCTAAGATGTCACTGATGAAGATGTTGAATAGGACCCGGCCCCAGCACTGATCCCTGTGGTACCACTGGTCACTCTTCCCTCTGTGGAGTGACAGCCATTTACCACCACCTTCTGTGTCCTGCCACCCAGCCAGTTACCTACCCACCACACTACTGTCCTTCCCACACCCATATTCCCCAGTTGTGTAATAGTCTTCTGTGTGGCACAGTGTCAAAGGCCTTGCTGAAGTCCAGATAGGCCATGTCCACTGCCCTCCCTGATCCACCTCCCTAGTCACCCAGTCAAAATTCAACGAGGTTGGTCTCACATGACCTCCCCTGGTGAAACCATGCTGCCTTTGGTCCGGTAGTCCACTGACAACCAGATGTTCCACCAATCTCTCCTTCAGTAGTGCTTCCATGATCTTCCCCACTACTGAGGTGAGGCTGACTGGTCTGTAGTTCCCTGCTTCCTCTTTGTTCCCACTTTTGTATAAGGGGACTACATCTGCTGTCCTCCAGTCTTTGGGTACCTCCCTGTTTCCAGTGATCGGCTAAACAGGATAGCCAGAGGTTCAGCCACCACCTCTCTTAGTTCTTTAAGGACCCTGGGTGCACCCCATCTGGCCCCATTGCTTTATCAACTCTTATTACTTCCAGTTCCTTCAAGACCCTTTCTCGTGTAAAGGGACTTGTGTCCATTCTGCACCATTCTCACCCTTGTACTCCTTCAGACCCATTACCCTCATCCTCTTCAGTAAAGACTGAGCAGAAATACCTGTTCAATATGTCAGCTTTACTGTTGTCATCCTCCACATGTAGCCCCATCCTCCCCCTTCAGTCTCACTATCCCTCCCTTTGTCTTTCTTTTTCACTTAGTACCTGTAAAGGTTTTGTCCCTCTACCCACTGATTTTTGCAATGTGTTCTTCTGTCTGAGCTTTGGCTTCCTTACTGACCTCCCTGCCTCCTTTGCTTCTCCTGGTACTTCTCCCTATCCCCTTCTGCCTGTGTCTTTTGTATTGCCTGAATACAATCTTTTGGCTTTCACTTTCTTTCTACCTCTTTGGAAACCATAATGGTCTCCTCTTCCTTTTCTCTGCTAACCTGCTTAATGCATAATTCTGTTGTTCTTGTAATCCCCATTTTAAATACTGCCCACTGTTCCTCAACCCCTGATTCCTGTCCCATTCCCTTAATGCCTCTTTCAAGTATCTCCCCATTTTCCCAAAGTCTGCCCCTAAAATCCAGGATACGTGTTTTGTGTGGTTTGGTTCTGCTCTTTCTGTGATTTCAAACCACAGTGACTGGTGGTCACTGTTTCCCAGGTGCTCCCCACTGTTACCCCATCACACTGTCCCTGTTTGTGAGCACAAGGTCCAGTATTGCCTTCTGCCGAGTTGGTTCCATGACCAGTTGCTTGAGGAAGGCACCCTGAAGGGAGTCCAGGATAAATCTGCTCCTAGTTGATGCTGCTGCTGGGATGCTCCAGTCCACATCTGGAATATTGAGTCTCCAACCAGTACTACCTCATCCTTGTCTGCCATCCTTTGGAGGGCTAGCATCAACTCCTCTCTGTTTCTTCCTCCTGGGCTGGTGGTCTATAGACCACACCTGTGCGGATGGCTGTCCCCATTTTCCTTTCCAGCTTAACCCACAGCATCTCTCCCCATTTTGTTCCTCCTGGATCTCTGTGGCCCTTATGTCATTTTTCACATACAGTGCCACTCTTCCTCCTCCCTTCCTGCCTGCTCTGTCTCTTCTGAATATGTTGTAGCCAGGTATGGCCATCTCCAAGTCGTGGTTATCATTACACCAGGTTTCAGTGATGGCCACAATGTCTAGGTCTGACTGTACCATGACAGCCTCCAGATCTTCCATCTTGTTGCTAAGGCTCCTGGCATTTGCACACATGGCTTTCCATGATTTGACCTCCTAGACTGTTTCACTGTTCTACTCCAGCTCCTTCCTTGGTTGTCATTTATCCCTGGTTCTCCTTACTGTCTGCCCTTCTGCTGAATTTTGCCCCTTTTCTGCTTATCCACCTCTTGGGCACTAATCTCCATCTTCTGCACACTGCTTTGCAGAGATAGCCACTCCTCTGGTTCACTGGTTCCACTGTAGCTGTGGGGGTGAGCAAGTGGTACCCTCCTTGCTAGCCTGCCACACCTTTTGCTAGTTTAAATGCTTGTCAATGTAGCATTTAAACTTATCATTGAGTGCTTGGATTCCCTCAGGATGGATGCAGGCCGTCAGGCTTGAACAAACCTCCATCCCTCCAGGTGGGTCCCCAGTCACCAATGAATCCAAACCCTTCCTCACAGCACCAGTTCTTCAACCATGAGTTAAAGTTCCTGGTGCGTGCACTCCTATGCTCTCCTTGCCTCTCACAGGTAGTACTTCTGAGAAAGTGACAGAAGTAGCTACTTGCTTGAGACCCTCCCAGTTTCCTAAACTCTTCCTGAACTTCCTTTGGCTCCCCATTTGCCAGGTCATAAGTACCTAGGTGGATAATGACATCCAGCTCACCCTCCCGTCTTTGCCTTCCCAGTGAGCCCCAGGATCTTCCTTTCATCTCCGCATGCCGTGGCACCTGGTAGGCACCTCACCTCCCTGTCCTCCCCTCCTGTGTTCCTAGCTGGATCCCTCTATGATGGAGTCCCCACCAGGATTCGCCTCCTCCTCTGGGGTCCACTGCTTTCCCGCTGAGGTCACCTCCTTGGCTAACCTCACATCCTTTCCTTCCACTCTTTGGGTACCTCTATTTGGTTGTCCTCATCTGCCAGTGTGGCATATGAGTTCTTAGTGGAATAGGATCTGGGATGTGCCTCTGCCTGACTGCTCTAACCCTCCCTGGAGCCCACTGTCATCCAAGTGCTCCTCGTTCTCGGCATCCTTTGAGGCAGTTGCATTGGACTGGGTGGTCCCTGGATAGGGGTGATGGTACTCCTGACCCAGTTTACTTCCGCTCTGAGTCTGGCTACCTAGTCTGCAGGGTCTGCACCAGAAGACATATGAAGAGAGACTTAAGGAGCTTAATATGTATAGCCTCGAGGAAAGGAGGGAAAGGGGGACGTGATAGAAACTTTCAAGTACCTCAAGGGAATCAACAAAGTCCAAGAGGGTAGCATCTTTCAAAAAAGAGGTGTGCAAGAACAAGGGGCACATTTTGAAGATGGGTGGGGCGGCTCAGAGGTAATTTGAAGTATTTTTTCACAGAGAGGGTTATGGATGCATGGAACGGCCTTCCGGAAGAGGTTGTGGAGTCAAAACAGTGGTGGAATTCAAGCATGCATGGACAGTCATAAGGCAATTCTAGGGGTGGGGTGGGGTAGGAAGAAGTAGGCTGCTGGTTAACTAGGATCTGCAGCTTATCCATTAGGTAGGAAATGGGCAGACTGGGTGGGCCAAGCGGTCCTTATCTGCTGTCAAATTCTATGTTTCTATGTTTCTATCTCAACCCTCGATGGAAACACAGCCTTGTTGTGTATGATTACCCATACATTATTCTCTATATTATGTGAACTACATTGTGGAAATTTTCATGCAAGATTTCCCTGCTAACCACATTAGTCAAGTGCTTGCCCAAGTATCAGAAGTTAATTCCTGCTGCAGCTTGCCTACTGCTACTGCGCTGTGCAACTGTCCAGAAAAGTTAAGAAGACACACACAAGAAAATGTCTTCAGAGTGGCATAAACTGTGGAGTTGAAGACTGCAAGATGGGAACACCAAGAGTTCTACAGTGGCAAACTGATGATGACCAAATGTCAAGGTTGCTCTGCTGCCTGCAACTACTACTGTTGCTGCTGCAGCAGCTGCAACTACTACTGCTGCTGCTGCAACTACTGCTGATGCTGCAACTACTACTGCTGCTGCTGCTACTACTACTGCTGCTGCAACCACTACTGCTGCTGCTGCAACTACTACTGCTGCTGTTGCCTGCAACTACTACTGTTGCTACTGCTGCTGTAACCACTACTGCTGCTGCTGCAACTACTACTGCTGCTGCTGCAACTACTGCTGCTTCAACTACTACTGCTACTGCTTACTACTACTGCTGCTGTTGCCTGCAACTACTACTGCTGCTGCCACTGCTGCAACTACTACTGCTGCTGCTGCTACTACTACTGCTGCTGCTGCTGCAACCACTACTGCTGCTGCTGCAACCACTACTGCTGCTGCTGCTGCAACTACTGCTGCTACTACTACTACTGCTGCTGCTGCAACACTACTGCTGCTGCTGCAACTACTACTGCTGCTGCTGCTGAACTACTACTGCTGCTGCTGCAGCTGCTGTGAAAGTTTGAAGACAGCACATTGTCAATCCATGGAAGGTAAGAAATGGTTACTTATTTGCACAGTGTGGGTTTCTGTTACTTGTACCCATATCCAGATCTCACTAACATTTTCCGTCTTTCAGTCACTATTCATATCATGAGCAGTGAAGTGACATAATCATCTGCACTACATTACGTTATGCTTCTTGGTACCTGGAAAGAAGTCATTATTAACCGCATCTCACAACCATGGTATGGTAAGTATGTATTCTTTGTATGTTTCTTATTTTGGAGTGGGGCTTTATTTTGGGTAATAACCATGTATTTTTACTTTTTCCATGCCCAGGTAAGATTATGATGACATATGCCACTTTGCATCCTGTATCTCTATGAATTCAGCAACAACCACATAAAGGGAAGTATTTTTTTACACCGAGGGTGGGCTGGTTGAAGTATGTATTTTGTTTTACGCCAGACTCAAAGTCGCCTGAGTAATAAAACATGTTTTGTGTTTCTATTGTTTGATTTCAGGTACTTTCCAACATGTTTCTGTGTGACATTGTCTGGCTGGAAGTGGAACAAGTAGATGATGTGTCAAAGGCAGATAGGAGCTATCATGATGATGCAGAAGCACAGCTGCGTTGACCTGTGAAATCAAAACAATATTATTGCAATACAGAGAGGAAGATGATTTAAAACAAAATAAAACAATACTTACCATTACTTGAGTAATAGCAATGCTGGCTGTGATATCGTATTTCATCATCATGTGTTGCTGTTGGAACCACTGTCACTGCAAACCTGACGCTTGATGATGTCACCATATTAATCTGAAGAGCAGCGACACAACTGTTACTGTGAGTTTTGAAATTGCATTTTATGCTACATTATACTGTATGCAGCTGACAAACCATCATGTGTGCCTGATCATAAAGGAGCAACACAAGTAGGCCACAGTAGAGCAAAAGGAGGAGGCTAATGAAGCAGTGATATGTCCCCTGTATGGAACAGGTGTGTATGCGACATCACAGTCTGGTGGTGGTGCACAGTACTCCATCAGGAGCACTAGTAGCATGAGAAACACAGTTATGTAAAGATGGAGACTGGTGGTGAGGACAGAAACCCTTTGTAGTGTTGTATCAATGTGGATTAGACGATGACGTTATCACTGAATATGACAGAACAACCCAGTCCACTGGTGGAGGAACAGGAATAAGTGCTGTACAGTATGGTGCAGTGAGGAGCAGTAAAAATGTCATTGGTATTGGAGTGTGAGATAGACACTGAATTTGGTGGCAGACAAAAACAGCAGAACATTTTGCATGAGGAGTGTCTAGACATTAATCAAAGTAAAGAAATTACTTGTCATGCCATCAACACTTGAATGAAAATAAAGCAACAGAACAACTGATAATTAAAATGTTTATACTGCAGAGGACCAATGACTGAAAAATCAGGCCGTATTTTAATCAACATCCGTAGGGACGCAGCCTTCACAGTCCTCCAGACTGGAGCAGTAACCAGATGGAAACTTCTTCTCCAATGCTGCTCCTCCCACCTCACTTATGCTTCTACTATTGGTGTGCAGAAAGCACCTTCCTCTTCCTCTCACTGCTGTCATTTGGCTTGAACACAGACATTATTGACTTTGTTGAATGTGTCCTTGATTCATTTTAATAAATGTTAGCAGGCTAACATTTTTGGTGACAGATTGTGCGCCTGTCCACACTGTGGCACCAGCTGAACTAAATACTCATTCAACACTTACACTCAATGCTAAACAACTCAGGTACTTCATGACCACCAATGTCAGTGCTGGCCAGTCAGAGACCTTTATGCTCCACTACATCAAGGGCTCGTCTCCAATGCTTAGGTGCCTTGTGTCCGCTAGATTACCCGGTTATTAAAATCTAAATAAATAAATAAATAGATACACATCAATCATGTGTTGCACTGCTTGCATTCCTGCTGATTCATCATCGGCCTCCTCCTCCTCATTATCTTGCATGTCTGCCATACCCACCTGACTTAAGACATCCCTAATGGGATTATTATTTTGTTCATTCCTGGCACAGGTTTTGGAAGAAACATTCAAATTTGAGGTAGTACACTGGTCTATTAACTGTGTCATGTTTTGACTTCTTGTGCACCTGTGTTTATTCACATCTGTGCACCACGTACCCTTCTTATCAGAGGGTCTGTCAACTTCTTAACCTGCTGGCACCCACCTTCAATGATTGAAGCCACACCACGTTTATATTGTGGGTCAAGCATTGTAGTGATGACAAACTCTTCAGAGTGCAGAATTCGCTAACATGTGTGTTGCACTGAAACACAATAAGCATGTGATCCATCAAGTCGAGGTACCAGGGTCAACACCAGCTTCGAGCTGTTGCTGGACATTCAACAGTGATTGTCTTAGCACACACTGAAGTGGAAATTGCCTGGCTCATACACGCACTGTCGGTGTTCACGGCCCGAGTGGCATGTTTTAAATGGCCTGAGAATTATGAGAAGTCCATCTATTTGCCACAGTTGTTACATTGTGAGACTCATGGATGTACCAGGACTGTCCCATCTAGTAGGTACCAGCATATATTTGGAAGTCACCTTGTACTGCTCATGTAAACAATCCAGCATGTACATGGTGGACTTCCATCTTGTCACCACATCCATTTTCATGTGGAGCTCAGGCACGTTGCTGCGAATCTGCAGCTCATGCAGCAGGTCACATGCCTTTCTGGACCATGCAAAGTGCACACTGATGCAGCGTGAAACAGACAAAATCTCCCTGACATCCGGATGGGTGAGAAACTGCTGGATGACGAGAGTCAGACAGTGAGCCAGGCTTGGCACCCTGAAAACACCATCACTAATGCACCTGATGACATTAGATCCATTATTACTGGCAACAAAACCTGACTTCAATGAGTGTGGGTGGAGCCATGCAACATTTTCTGAAAGACGTGCTTCTAGCATCTTCTCACCCGTATGTGACCCTGCTATACTTTTCATCATCAGTGGGCATGCTGACGAAGACCCGGAATGTTGCTACCACCACAATTTGCCTTCTGCAATTTTGCCACTGCCCAAGTCAAAACAGTACCCCAGGTATCTGTGCCCAGTGACCAGTAATGCACAAATATGAACTGCCAGCTGTTTTACCACTGGTCCACATATCCATACTCAGATGTATATAAGGTGTTGCTGAATAAATAATGGTATGATTTAACGTATCTGATCCTCTACCATGTAGTTCTGGAACAGCACATTTTGCAAAGTATGTTCAAGATGGCATCTGCCATTTGGGACATGCACGGCCATGAACCGCCAGAAACCGTCCTTCTCAACAAAGGAGTATGGAAGAGATCAATTGCCATCACTTTGGCTGCTGCTGCATTGAGCTCTCTTGCAGTCACATGATTTGGTGGGAATTTTACATAACAATCAAGCATGGCATGGAGGTGGGCTGGTCCTTTCTTTGTGCAGTTGAGTAAACAACTTTAATCATCACAATGGCATTGTTGGGTGCTATGGGTTGGTGCTTCAGTACTAACTTTAGCTGCAGTATGTAATACAGTGCCCATGCTTCTATGACTCAAAGGGGTGGTACTAGCAGCACTAATCCTATGCCCGTGCTACTAGACAGAATGGAATCATGCTCCTCCACTACATAGTCTATAGCTTTTGGCATTGTGGACCCTCCAACCACTTTCTCAACTGGACTGACATTGTGAACTCCACCACTACCTTTTTTTTCATGCTGACACCAGCATGCAGGGTGTCTGTTCTTGAGGTAGGTGAGTTACCCACCAGTGCCTAGATGGCTTACCTTTTTAGCCCTGCTTCACAGAGCTGACAGATCGCAACTGACTCATCAGCAGGGTCAAGCACATAGAAATTCCACACGGGACTTAATTATCCTTCTTTTCCATGGTGCCAGGAGGACCGTGACAGCAGAGGGAAGGTATTGATTTTTGACATTGGTTTTTGAGATGATTTCAGCACATCAAAAATATTAGGTGTGCTTTCTTTACTAGCTGTGACTGTACTGGATGCAACATCCTCCTCAACAACATCTGAATCCTGTGACTTATGTGTTTTACTGTCAGGCTCCCAAAGTAGATCCTGCACATGATCATCATAATCACCAACAGTGCTCTATTCTCTTCAACATGCATGTCCTCCTCAACCTCCTCAACCTGTACGTGTGCAGTCTCAACCACATTCTCTGCATCTCTAGTATTTATGACTGCTCACCACTGTCTGCTCCAGAAGCATGACTGCCTGCACCACCCAACGGGTACCCAGACTACCTTCTCCTCTCCCACTGTTTCCTGCCTGCTGGTACTTGCTTCTGCTACCTTTCTTGTCAGGTGTCACCTCACCCGCCATCATTGCCGCCACCATTTTAGCTTTGAAAATGTTGTGACAGATATGCCACTGCTGCTAACAACTCTACTACTCTCACTGTTATTTGCCCCTGAGCCCATAGGAATTGCTGATGACATGTGCTCAGACATTGATGTTGGTAGTGGAGTATTACTTGGCACCTTTGATTTATCAACCCTCTCCCTGATGTACAGGCGCCATTAATTTTTCTGCCCTTTTGCCAGTCATGATTCCTGTTTGTGTTTTAATGGTAAGGTTTTCTTTTATAGACCACAACACCAGTAATACTTTGACTGGCAAATGAAACTGAACACTGAATCGGTATTTTATACGCCAAAAGCACAGGTCTGGTTTCTAGCACAGGAAATCTGGCATGTGAAGCTGAACACTGAATCTGTATTTTATACACCCAAAACAAAGGTCTGGGGCGGGATTCACAAAACTTTGCCCAGAAAAGAAACCAGTTTGCCTGGGCAAACTGGGCTTTGTGACTAGCTGGTGTTGACAAAGTCCAATTAGCCTTGCAAACTAGGATTACATGTGGGAAAAGTGGGCAGGGGAGCAGTAATGTAAATGAGTAGGAGGGACCTGCATATGCTCACAATCCTATTCACAAACATTTGCTCCATGCAATGGCCCTTCGCGAAGGCCATTGCATCGAGCAAATTACTGCTTGAAAAACCTGGCATTACTTCCTGAAACTCTAGAGGGTTGCGGAGGTACTGAAGCCCCTCGCCCCCATCAGAAGAAAACTGAATTACACCCTCCTGTCCTGCTCCCAGTATCGGTAAATAAAAAACAATCCCTGGTTTCATAGTATAGTGGTCCCTCCCCAACCCCAGTCCGATCCCCTGTAGCATAAAACTAAATACAATAGCACCCTGCCCCTCCCCAGTCTGATCCCTGGTAGCATAAAAATAAATGCATAGAGCCCTGTCCCCCCTTCCCTTCCGATCCACAGTAGAATGTAGAGAAAGATTCCCCAGTTTCCAACAGTGCTCTGAACTCCTCCCTAGACTGATCCCTAAGAGTTCACAATACAGATATCTCCATTTTCCATAGTGTAGTGGTCCCACCACCCCACCCACTCTGGTAACTACATCCCACCACTCCCTGTCCAAGCAGGGCCCCAGATTCGCGAGCAGCACAGCCCTTCTCTCACCTCCACGGCTGCCCACCAACTGAACTGTCAACGAATGACAGCATACAGTATTTTTCTAAAAGCCCATTGGTTCACACGGTTGACCAATGGGCTTGCAGTGTGTACTGTAAGCTGTCATTCACAAAGTTGCACAAAGTTGTACATTCTACCATGGATCAGAAGGAAGGGAGGACAAGGCTCTATTGCATTTTTTTTGTTGCTACTAGGGATCGGACTGGGAGGGGGTGGGTGTTATTACATTTATTTTATGCTACCGGGATCAGACCAGGGTGGGGAGGGACCACTATACTACAGAAACCAGGGATTGTTTTCTTTTATTTACTGTTTATTATTGTTATGCTACTGGGGATCTGATTGGGGAGGGAGCGGGATGCTATTATATTTAGTTTTATGCTACCAGGATCAGACTGGGGAGGGACAACTACACTGTGGGGTCTCTGACTCACGTGGTGCTTGGGCTGCTGGGGTGCATACCACACACCACTGCCATGCAAATGGGCCTATAATGGGCATGCAAATGGCCTCTAGCACCTTGCATGCCCAATGGGCTCATTTGCATAGCTATCTTCGTAAATGGCACTTTGTTACATAGCGCCATCAGCTTCAGGCCATTTACTGGCTGGCTGTAGAAGTGCTGCTATGTCTTCCCTACTTTTCCTAGGATAGCACTGCCCCCACTGGGCTATCTGACTGTGAATAGCACAGTTACCCACCAGCTTAAACCATGGAATGCAGCGCAAACTTTTGCACTGCTTGCAATCTTTGTGAATCCTGCCCCTGGTTTCTACTAGCACAGGAAATCTGGCAAGTGAAACTGAACACCAAATCAGTATTTCACACACAAAATGCACAGAGGATTTAATTTAGCAGTAGGAAATATGGCATGAAAAGAAACAAAACAACATATTCCACAAAAACACTACTTCACTAAGAAATAAATGGAAAAACTACAGATCTTGCTTGAACCTAGCCTCCTACAATGCTGTTGCTCCCCCCCACACACAATCCTCAGACACAAAATGCAGAAACTGAAAACATTCTTTACACTATCTAATCGATGAGTGAATACAAAAAAGAAATACTGTTATCAACAATGCACTCACAAACAAATTTTGATCAAAGTTTTGTTCAAATGGAACTTTTTTATGTTTTAACAGGTTTTAGTGCTTGCACACATGAGCAAGAAACATAGTGCCATCATCGGAGATTTCGGAGATGTGTCACCTCCTCCTCCAATTCAGGCAGTGTGCTGGCAGGCACTTTGGCCTGTAAGCCAATGCATTTTTGAGCTGTCTGTGCACCAAAATGCAGTGGCATAGCGTTGAGGGGAGCTACGCTTGAGTGAGCAGCGAGAAGCAGCTGCTCACGCGCAGCTCCCCAGCCGCAGGCGGCGCACTCTGCATGTAGTGCAGCCGACGGGTGCCCAATCCCGCCGGCTGAGCTGCATCTGTCTCCTCCCCTCCCAGTAGTTGATGCCACGCTGGGAGCCCACCCAGCGTGGCAATCAGTCATTTTGCCGACGGGGTGCCCAATCCCCGCCGACCGAACGCCCCTCAATGTCCTTGTGCATGCTGGGAGCCCACCCCAGCATGGCAAACGGTCCCATGATGTCTTTTTACCTGGAAGAAAAACGGTCCAGCGGTGCGCCTCCCCCCCTCCCACAACCCGCACCACCCACTGCTCACCCAGCTTTCCCACCCCCACCCCATACTTACCTCCGGACTCCAGCGCAACGATCTTTGGTGGACCTGGAACACGCCTGCACTCTTCAAAGCCGACCGCGAACAGAGGAAATGCCGTAAGCTGTATAATGGGCTAGATGGGGGGTTCAACTTTATTGCATATCTCAGCTGATTTTAGGGAATTTAGAATAATTAACATGGTGTTTTGGGACCTTTCATGAATGATGTCATTGTCATGGCGCTATTCAGTCCCGAGGGGATTTCACAGAGACTGCGCGAGTGACTGCAAATCACCCTTTGGGCCTGAATACCACCATGACAGTGACATCAATCATGAGAAGGGGCCCAAAACCCCATGTTGAAAATTTGGTGCTAAAATTCCAAAATGACTGTTTAACGAACGTATGCTATGCAGTTCCTACGCAGGCCTCGTAAGTTCGAGAAATTTCAATATTTTCACCCAGATTTTCAACATTGCCATTTCACCACACCTTCTTATGAGTAGTATAGCTGTCATTTTTCACATCTCCCCAAAATGTGTTTCTGCCCATGTAGCGTAGAATGGCGAGTCAGTGTGCGAAATCAATGTACGGACAAATTAAGAAAATCACAGTGACACCATTCATGAGCAGAGGTCTTGAAATGGTTATGTTGAAAATTTGGTGAAAAAATCCTAAAATGACTGTTTTGATAGCGCGTGCTATGCAGTTCCTACGCACGCCATAGGTTTGCGAATTTTCAATATTTCACTCCAGATTTTCAACATTGCCATTTTTCCACACCTTCTTATGAGTAGTACAGCTGTCATTTTCCACATCTCACCCAAAAACATGTTTCCGCCTACGTAGCGCATAATGGCGCAGTTGCAGCGAACTCTCAGTGTATGGGACACATTAAGAAAATCACAGTGTCACTGTTCATGAGCAGAGATCTTAAAATGGCAATGTTGAAAATTTGGTGACAGAATTCCTAAAATGACTGTTTTTTATGAGTGTGCGTTGCACAGTTCCCATGCACGCAGAGGTTTGCGAATTTTCAATATTTCCACTCCAGATTTCCAACATTGCCATTTTCCCACACCTCCTTATGAGCAGTACAGCTGTCATTTCACATCCTGCCCAAAACGTGTTTCCACTCATGTAGCGCATAATGGTGCTGTTGGTGTGCGAAGCAATGTTTAGGACAGATTAAGAAAATCACAGTTGCACTGTTCATGAGCAGAGGTCTTAAAATGGCTATGTTGAAAATTTGGTGACAAAAGTCCATAAATGACTGTGTCATGAGAGAGCATTGTGCAGTTTCCACGCATCCTCGTTAGTTCATGACTTTGTAATATTTTCAGTCCAGATTTTCACTAGTGGCATTTTCAACACTTCCTTATGAACAGTACAGCTGCCATTTTTCACAACATGGCCGAAGTGTTTTCACACTTTCAGTGCAGAGATGCGTGGTCGCTGTGGGAAATCATTGTTCGGCACAGATAAAGAAAATCACAGTGACACTGTTCATGATCGGAGGCACCAAAATGCCTGAGTTGACAATCTGCTATAAAAATCCTAACCTAATTATATAATGGGTGTACGCTGTACAGTTTCTATGTACGCCGTGACTTCACCATTTTTTAAATATTTTTACTACACATTTGCAACATAGCCATTTTTACATCTCCCCATGAAAGAGTACAGCTGTCATTTTTACATACTGTTCGAATATTTTGCACCTGTGGTGCTAAATGCCGTAGTCACCGAGCATAAGCAGCTTTTGGCTACCAAACTGATATTCCCCTGTTCATGAGGTGGGGTCACAAAACAAACATGTTGAAAATTTGAGTTAACATACCAACGAATGCCTGAGGTAATAGGCTTTTCAACTAAATCGCCCAACCCTTTAGAGAATGACAGGAATCAGGGGTGTGACTTGGGATTCTTGCCTGTGATGCTCATACCATTCCACACCCTGCAGTCACTGAGAGGCATCGAGGTATGCCTTGGACTCTTCGCCCCAAACTTCACCCTATTCTCCATATCGCACTCCATCTCACCATATTTCCTAATGAAATGGGTGCATAAGGCCAAAGACCCCAAGGAACACGTGACACTTGTCAGTCTCTGCAGAATGGGTGTGGTGAAACATGCACAAGTATGCCTGACGACCCAAACGCACACCCCAATGCCTGTCACTCTGCAGGGTGGGTGGTGGGGTTGGCTTCAGTTCAATACTTCACTGCCATTCCTATTACGCAGCTCTGTAACTTCTACATACCACTGCCAATGCCAGCAAGCAAACATTCGGCATTGACAAATGCTTGTTATGATCAGTCAGACTAACGCAATGTGCTCTCTGAGAGACTCTTAACTACACTGCTCTCAGACATAACCTACTCATTTTTCCATAGGCTATTTAGCAACATGTGACCCCCAGAGTGTCAGATGACATCCTATCCCATACTGCAATGTGAATTTCACATCAAGCGTAAATTTCGCCATAAAAATTGTCATCTTGCCTAACAGTAATAACCTAGATAGTGGCACAATAGAAGCAAAGTCAACAATTTCACATTTTTCATGAAATCACCTGAAAAGGTGATACTGGGATTTTGCATGGCATACAATTTCATGAAAATCGAAACTCCGAAAATATTATGCTAAGCAAAACAACTTGTTCATAGGATCTCTAATAGTGTACTAAATATAGTGACATTATGATACATTGTGTTAAAAATTATAAGGGTTCAAAGTCTCTCATTTTATGTTTTGTGGAAATTTCATGAACATTTTTATCTGCATATACCCCAGGCTGCTTTGGAGCTAAAAATCTGAAACTAGATATGTATATAAATATAGCAATAACCCAGATAACTGCAAAAGTTTGCAACATTTCAATGTATGCTTTCAAAATTATACTAAAATAACAAAATCAAAATTTTGGCAAATGTTTGGCTACCTAGACTACAGCCCTCGTTAAAGCTTGAGACTTAAAACTTGATGCACAATCTCATGCTGCATGTTTCTCTGAATCATGAAACTGTAGAGACATTTAGTAAAGTCATGTTAAATTTATTTGAGAATAACTGGAAATTAAATTTTAATTAACTGTCTGCCCACCCATAACTAAGCTCCTTTAAATCTACAGTAGGACTCTGAAATTCAGTGCACTTATGAAAGTCACTAGCACCCACATAGCTGTCAAAGTTGATGTTATTTGGATGCATATTTTATAATTAAAATTTTTATTGTTTTATATACCACTCCAGAAAACAACAAGGAAACAGCAGTATCTTACTATGACAGGTACAGTTCAACCATCTTTAGAGAGATGACATGTTACATCTAGGGCATATTATAAAAATAGAGTTTGGTAATAACAGATCAGGAGAAAAATAGGTATGAAAAACAGACAAGGCCCCTCCACCCAAGCCCCCCACCCAAGGTTACTGTAGAAGGAAGAGATTGGAAACGCAAGAAGGAAGAAAAGTAAGGCAAATAGGTTAGGCCAGGTAGTGTAAATTAGTTCTTCGAGTTCAACATCGCAAGAAGCGGTCTAAGCAACCCCATCTTAATGTAAAGATTTTCATCTGGCCTCGATTATAAGCTATATGTATTTCCAGCTGAAGAGCTAACGACATTCACGGTGCCACTCCAGAAGGGTCGGGAGCAGTCTGACGACCAGTGCCTTAGAATTATGAGCTTCATAGTACAGTAATAATTGACACTTGAGCTTCCATGATTTTGGAGGGAACCAGGAAAACATTCAATAAGCAGATTTCTGGAGTGTTCATAGCATAAGAGCCAAGGATAGGGCGTACTAGCTACTAAGAGACTCCCATAGAATTTGAATCTTCGGGCATGCCCAAAAGACATGGTATAAGGAACCTCTTCTAGTTCACATCTCCAGCAGAGTGGGGAACTCGCGCTTCCATCTGTAAAGGTGCATGGAGTTAGGTATAAGTGGTGAAGCAAATTGAATTGGATCAACCTGAATCTATCTTGTTTAAGATATCTGTAGATAGAATTCCAAAGCTTAATCCAGAAGTCTGGTGTATCTGTGAGGTTTAACTCATTAACCCAATAATAACAGACTCGGATGGAAGTTTAGGATCCCACTCTAGTAATACTTTGTATACTTTAGATATTGCATGTGGCTGCACGCAGCTGCTAAGAGGGAGTCAATGTTTACCGACTTAAAAGCCGGGTTGAGAGCGAGGACAGGAATGGAGACAAGGCCCTTCCCAGCTGCAGCCATCTAAAAAGCAATTATCATCAAAGCCATATCAGTTTTTAGGTCCTCAAAGGATCTTAACATGTCCCGATCCAAGAGGTCTGCAGCTGAGAAGTGGCTAATCTCAGTACCAGAAAGGCGGAGGTATAGTGTTACCCCAATTTTAAAGTGGATATTTTCAAAATAGGTTGGGCAGCCGAGGTCCACCATCTGACTTTAAAACGTTGCTGTAGTTGAAAAAGGGCTTTCAGAGACCACCCATAGGATTATTCTTAAATGGCTCGGAATATCAGAAGGGAGAGAAATAGGAGGGCCTGCAAGGAAGAATTTACACTCTTCGCTAGCCCATACTCTATATCATACCAGAGGGCCTGTAATCTAAAGGTGCCCTATCTTTATTCCACCAACCCAGCTTACACATATGTTGTGCAATATAGTAGAAATACACTGAAGGGGCAGTTAAACCACCCTTGCCTTTTGGGGCTATTAAATTATGGTACGACTCAGAGGTTCGCTTACCTTGCATAGAAATGAGTCAAAAATTTTCTGTAATTTGAGGAACCATTTTTTGGAAGATATGCCCATTTGGATGCATATTTTGAAACTAGACTAAAATAACTGAAATTTAAAATTTAGCAAAACCTGTGGAATTTTCACACAAATTCCACAAAATCCCATCGAGTCAGAAAGGTAATTCTGTAGGCATTCTGCCAGTAGAATTTTGGCACTGGGTCATAATACCATTGCAAAACAACACGGCAAACAATGCCACAAGGAAAATGTTGTGTGAGCAAATCAGGTCAGAAAAATCACTGACTGAAACAAAATGAGCGACCATAGAAATCAATGCGAAAGTGTAAAGTGTTTGTTTTTATGGGGCTCCACCCCTGTAACCTCTAATGTGGAGTGCTTCGCCCACCAATCTAGTATTAAGGTTCATACTACTAAGGTGAAAGGAGCGGAGGAGGCAGCGTGCCCATGTGTGCTCCTGCCACATTAGCTCCTTTTGAACTGATTCTTGTATTTACTAATTATCGCCTGGATTGGTAGTTTATTCCACAGGTTCTCCACTCTTTGGTAAAGACAGACCTTCTGTTGTTGGTTGCAAATCTTTGGTCTTGCTGTAACACATGTCCCCTTGTGCCAAAATTGTTGTTTTCAAAATCAAATTGTAATTCATTCATCAGATAATCGTCTTGCATGATATCATAATGTAATAATTAGCCTGCTCGGATCCTTCTGGTGTCTAAAGACATTGTTGAGCTTTTTAATTATTCATTAAATGTTAAGGTCCTGATACCATGAATGATTTCTGTTGCCTCTCTCTGGATTTTTGCAATCTTATCGAAGGTTCCCCTTTGTTGTAACTCCCCAAGCGTGACTTCCTTAATCAAGCAGTGGTCTAAGATATGATCTGTACAAAAGCATCAATACTCTTTCATCTCTAATTCTAAAATTCCTTTTATTGTCCATAGTACTCTATTTTCCTTTCCTACTTGTGTATTACAGTGTGTGTCATAGGTTAGCTTGTCTGTTATTGTTATTCCTAAATCTCTTTCTTCATTTGTTATTCTTAAGGGCAGATCATTTAGAAAATATGTTGCTTCATATTTTGTCTTCTCGGATGTATAACACAACACTTGACAGTGTTGAAGCTCATTCCATGTATTAATGTAGTCTGATATCATGTCTAAGTTCCTTTGAAATTTGTCTATGTCTTCTTGTGTTTGTACTCTCTTGTTATTTTAATATCGCTCTGCATGTTTACTTAGCCAGCTATTAGTTAGATTACCCATATCTGACATAAATAGCTGAAACAATACCGGTTCAAGAACTGACCTCTGGGAACCCACTCATCACTGGCACTTCATCAGATAAAAAGCCATTAATGGTGACTCTCTGACTCCTGTCCCTCAGCCAATATCCAGTCCAGCTAGCAATTCATGGTCCATCTCGGTGTCTATTAATTTCATGATTATAGCTCTATGTGGGACTTTATCAAATGCTTTGCAAGGATGAAAATACAGTCCACTGATGTCCCCTGTCCAGTGACTGAGAATTTTTTTTCATAAAAACACAGGTTTGTTATACATGATCTACCTGCCATGAATCTGAGCAGTTCCTTGTCCATAAGATTATATTTTCCTGTATGCTGATTGATCATATCTTTTAGGCTAGACTCCATAATCTTTCCTGGCACTGAGGTCAGACTAATCAGGTTATAATTCATATCATGTTCTCTGCTTCCTTTTTATGTTGCTTCACGCATGTGCAAGAAACAGTGCCATCATCGGAGATTTCGGAGGTGTGTCACCTCCTCCTCCAATTCAGTCAGTGTGCTGGCAGGCATGGTTTCTGTAGTTAATGCATTCTGGAGCTGTCTATGACATGCTCCAAAATGCAGTGGCATACATTGAAAGGGGAGCTACGCTTGAGTGAGCAGCGATAAGATATCGCCTGCTCATGCCAGCTCCCCCACTCACACACACACGTGCGCCCACGCGGGAGGTGCATGCCCCCCCGCACTGTATAGCTGACGGGGTGCCCAATCCCGTCGGTTGTGCTGTTTCCCCCCTCCCCAAGGCTTCCAAAATGCCACGCTGGTGCCCTCCAGCGTGGCAACAGTCGGTGTCAAATCAATGTAAGGGATAATTAAGAAAATCACAGTGACACTGTTGATGAGCAAAGGTCTTAAAATGGCTATGTTGAAAATTTGGTGAAAAATTCCTAATAATGACTGTTTTACGAAGCGCAGGCGCAGTTCCTTCGCACGCTTGTAAGGTCGCTAATTTTCAATATTTTCACTCCAGATTTCCAACATTGCCATTTTATCACACCTTCTTATGAGTAGTACAGCTGCCATTTTCACATCTCACCCAAAATGTGTTTCCACCCATGTAGCGCATAATGGCGCAGTTGGTGCGAGATCAATGTATGGGACACATTAACAAAATCACAGTCACACTGTTCATGAGCAGAGGTCTTAAAATGGCTATATTAAAATTTGGTGAAAATATTCCTAAAATGACTGTTATTTAGGCTTGTATTGCGCAGTTCCTACGCGACGTCAGACGCTCGCAAAATTTTCAATATTTGCACTCCAATGACTTCCAAATACCTAAACAGCACATAGAAGCAAGCAACATTTGGCATTGACAAATGCTTGTTTTGTTTAATATGTCACACTGATACTGTAAAGTGAAGTTGGGAACCATAGGAAACTGAATTAGAAATAAAACTGAAGACTTTTTTGTAAAAATACATTTTAGTTGTTGAAAACTGTATAGTTCCTGTTGAACAAGACAAACCAGTCTTTTCCTGTTGCAACCCTAAGCTCTGGTATGGTTCTTGCATACTTCAGGTGCCTTAGTTTGCGTGCAAAGTTGAATTGGGGCCTCTCATAATTAATTTTTAAAATGTAGGTTTTAAGCTCTTTAATTTTAATGTTTTTATGTTGCTTGCACGATGTGCAAGAAACATAGTGCCATCATTGGAGATTTCGGAGGTGTGTCACCTCCTCCAATTCAGTCAGGGTGCTGGCAGTGTTCCTGTAGCTAATGCATTCTGGAGCTGTCTATGACACACCCAAAATGCAGTGGCATACAGTTGAAAGGGGAGCTACGCTGAGTGAGCAGCGATAAGATATCACCTGCTCACAAGCAGCTCCCCACTCACACACACACGTGCCCACGCAGGCGCACGCCAAGACTGCATAGCACACGGATGCCCAATCTCGCCGGTTGTGCTGTGTTCTCCGCCCCCAAAGGCTTCCAATGCCACGCTGGGTGCCCACCCCAGCATGGCAACTATCAATATAGCCGACGGGTTGCCCAACTTCTGTCGGCTGCACTTTCCCCACTGGAGTAGTAAGTGCCACTCTGGGAGCCCACCCCAGCGTGGCAATCTATTCCCTTAGGCCGACAGGGGTGCCCAATCCGCATCGGCTGAACGCCTCAATGTCCTTGGTGCCATGCTGGGAGCTCACCCAATGTGGCAAACATCCCATCGCCGCCGGTTTTCTTTTTTTTTTACCTGTGAAGAAAACGTCCCACGGCGAGTCTCCTGCCCCTCCCACAACCCGCACTCCACTCACCTGCGCACCCTGCCTCCCACACCCCCCACCCCATACTTACTGGACTTTGGCGCTGACGATCTTCGTGACCAGAACACGCTTGCACTCTTCAAAGCCGACCGCGAACTGAGGAAATGCCGATAAGCTGTATAATGGGCCAGATAGTAGGGGTTCAACTTTGTTGCATATCTCAGGGTATTTTGATTTTTTAAACAAATTTTCAATATTTGGTTTTTGGGACCCCTTCTCAGAATGATGTAACTGTCATGGCGTTATTCGTGTCGGTGGTGATTTCCGCAGTGACTGCGAAATCACCCTTTGGGCCTGAATACCACCATGACAGTGACATTAATCATGAGAAGGGGCCCAAACCCCATGTTGAAAAATTTGGTGCAAAATTCCAAAATGACTGTTTAACGATAAGTGCTATGCAGTTCCTCACGCAGGCTCGTAAGTTCACAAATTTCAATATTTTCACTCCAGATTTTCAACATTGCCATTTCACCACACCTTCTTATGAGCAGTACAGCTGTCATTTTTCCCATCTCACCCTAAAATGTGTTTCTGCCCATGTAGGTAGAATGGCGAGTCAGTGCTAAATCAATGTAGTGGACAAATTAAGAAAATCACAGTGACACTGTTCATGAGCAGAGGTCTTGAAATGGCTATGTTGAAAATTTGGTGAAAAAATTCCTAAAAATGACTGTTTTACGAGCTTATACAGTGTAGTTCCTACGCACGCCATAGGCTTGCGAATTTTCAATATTTCCACCCAGATTTTCAACATTGCCATTTTCCACACCTTCTTATGAGTAGTACAGCTGTCATTTTCAACATCTCACCCAAAAGCGTGTTTCCGCCCATGTAGCGCACAGTACTAACATACTAAAATGCCAGCAGAATAGGCCTACATGGTCTTGTGTCTGTTTCAGCTTGGTCAGCCTCACCCTGGGTGCTGACCTTGCTGTCCCCCTCGCCTTTCTCTGGCTTCTCCTTCCCAGTTCCGGATATTCTTGCTGCATTGGATTTTGCTTCCTGAACCCTTCCCCTGTACCTGTCCCACCCCTCTTGAACCCCTCCACTGTCTCTGCCTCCACCAGCCCCTAGGTAGTACATTCCATGGCTCTACCACCCTCCTCAGTGAAGTAGCACCTCCTCCTTTCTCCCTGAATCTTCCCTCCAGCTTCCACCCATGCCCCAGTGGCCCCTTCCTCCTCCTTCTAGCACCTCACTGTTCCTCCCCATTTACCCTTTCATGTACCTGAAGACCTCTATCATGTCCCCCGGTCCCTCTCTCTTCCAAGTGTCATATTTAGCTCTTCAGCCTCTCCTCATAGGTCCTGTCCCCCAAGCCCCAAATCATTTTGCTGCCCTCCTCTGGACCCTCTCCAGGAGGTTAATGTCCCTCTTTAAGTGTGGCTCCAAACTGCACGCAGTACTCCAGGTGCGGCCTCACCAAGTAGTTATACAGAGGAGTATCACTTCCTCCTTCTGGAGGTGATCCCTAGCGATGCATCCCAGCATCCTGTTGGCCTTGGCTGCTGCCTCCCACAAGTCTCAGAGTTGTTCATCTTGACATCCACCACCACCCCCAGGTCCCTCTCAGCCATTGAGACTTGTAGTATTCCCCCAGGGTGTGTACACTTGGCCTGGGTTTCTGCCCCCAGGTGGAGTACCTTGCATTCTCTGCATTAAACCTCAGCTTCCACTTTCTAGACCATCTTTCCAGAGCCTCCAGGTCCCTGCAGGCCACCTCCCTCCTCCCCATCCACCACTGCCCCCAGTTTCGAGTCATCTGCAAAGAGACTCATCTCACCCTGATTCCTGTCCTTATGTCAGATACGAGGGTTGAACAGAAGGGGCCCAAGGACTGATCCCGTGGGACCCCACTAATGACCCCTCCTGGGGAAGAGATTATCCCACTAACCACGACCCTCTGGGTCCGGTCCTGGAGCCAATTGCCTATCCATCGGATCATCTGGTTTCCCACCCCATTTCTCCTAGTTTATCCAACAGGCCCACGTGAGGAACAGAGTCAAATGCCTTGCTGAAGTCCAGAAAGAGGACATCCACTGGTCTACCCAGGTCCAAGGCACTTGTCACCCAGTCATAGAACTCCACCAGGTTTGTCTGACATGATTTTCCCGGGATGAATCCATGCTGTCTATCGTCCAGGCACCCTGACTTATCCAGGCCCCCCTAGCCTCTCCTTGACAATGCCCTCCATCACCTTGCCCACCACTGATGTCAGGCTGACAGGCCTGTAGTTCCTCTGCCAGCTCCCTTGATCCCTCCTTGTGGATAGGCACTACATGCGCCACCTTCCAGTCTTGGGGGACCCACCCTGTCCTCAGAGAGATGGTGAAAGCTCTGCCAGGGTTTTCGCTAGGACATCTGCAAGTTCCTTCAGCACTCTAGGATGTAACTTATCTGGCCCGTGCTTTCTCCGCCTTAAGGGAGCTGAGGGCTTCTCCCTCTCTCTGCTGTGATTTCCACTTCCAGTACCTCTTCTCCCTGCTTAGCCCTCCCCACCTGCCAGTGATGCCCTCCCCAGACCTGCCCGATTGTAAGGGCCCCTCCTCATTATCTCTGTCTCCTCCCATGTATGATGCAGCATCCCATTTTCCTGGTGAAAACTGAGGTGAAGTACTCATTTAGTACCTCAGCCTGCTCCTCTGGGTCTTGTGCCCATCTCTCCCTGATTTAATCCTGCTAATCTGCCCTTCACCCTTCGCCTTTCCCCAATGTATCTAAAGAACCCTTTTCCCTCTCCTAATTTCCCTGGCCAGGTTCTGCTCCTTCCTTGCCTTAGCCGCCTCACCACTCTAGTGGCCCTTCTAGCCAACAGCTCATACTCCCCTCATCCCTTTCACCCTTGAGCACTTGAATTTCTATAGGCTTTCTTTCCTGCACCACCTCCTGGACCTCCTGGTCCACCAACAGGTTTTGGGCCCCACCGCATTGCCTTACTCTTGCACAGGTGCTAGGCATCCTGCACCCTCTCCTGATGATTTCCCACCACTATCAGCGCCCATGTCTGACCTAATCCCATCCAAATGCTCCTTAAGGATCCTTCCCATTTCCTTAAAATCCACCTCCTGAAGTAGGTTACTCCGTCACATTGCAGCCTTCTACCCTCCTAGGTCCAGGCAGAACCAGACCGGGCATGGTCACCTCGCCCAATGGGTCCCTTACCTCCAGGCCCCCAATCTGGTCACTGTCTGCCAGGACCACATCCAGTACCCGTGCTTCCTGGTCGGTTCCCTCACCTGCTGAGTTAGGAACGGCCTTGAAAGACATCCAACAACCTCTGTTCCCTGGTCAAGAGGATGTCATAGTCTCCCAGTCTGTTCCTGGCATGTTTAAGTCTCCTAACACCACCACCTTTCTCTGCCCAGTCTGCAGTGTCTCCTAACATCTGCCACCAGACTGTCCTCCAGCTCCTCCGCCAGGGCAGGGGTCTATACACCACTCCTATTTTTACTCTCTTGTCCCCCTGTTATCAGGGTGACCCAAATTGCCTCCACGGTTCCTCTGCCTCCTCAACTCCCCTATGCCAATGCATTTTTACTATCATTGCTACCCTCCTCCCTTCCCTCCCCTGTCCTTCCTGAACATAGTGTAACCCTCCAGGTTCAGGTCCCAGTCATGTCTTGCAGTGGCCCAAGTCTCAGTGACCGCTGCCACATCCACTGCCCTCAGTTAACATCGCCTGGAGCTCAGGCATTTTATTGCCCAAGCTCCTGGCATTTAGCAGGACTACCTTCCACCCTTTCCCTATAGTTTCATTTCCTGCTCGTGTTCCTTGGGGATTCTGTTTTCTCCTGGTCTGCACTTTGCCAGTTGGTCTTTCCTGCAATCCTCCTGGTCCCCAGGGGTGGAGACAGAGTCCCTCCTTTATCGGCATCCCTTGACTGCCTTTTCTCCCATCCCACCCCCTCTCACAAGTTTAAACCCACTTTTCACCAATGAACTCCTCCATTTTCAACTTAAGGATTCCCTCCCCACAAATTGAGATGTAGTCTATCTCTAGCATACAGCTCCTTATCCTCCCAGGTCTCCCCCAATCCCCATCAACCCATACCTCTGGCCTCACACCACTCCTGAGCCCCTGGTTTATCTCCCTAATTTTTCTTTGTGTTCCCCACCAGCCCTTGGCACTGGCAGGATTTCTGAGAAGGAAACTGTGCATCCTATGTCATGACAGACCCTGGCAAGCTCCCTGAATCTTGCCTGTATCTCTAGCTCGCTATTTCCTCAATGTCATTTGTGCCCAGGTGGACCAGTATGTCTGGGGAACCCTCACAGTCCTTTGCCAGCTGATATACCTCGTGCTTAGCCCTGTGCAATCGTTAGTCCAGGAAGCATCTTGTTCTAACTGGCCAGGCTTCTCCTCCCTATCCCATTTGATACCCTGATCATAGAATCCCCAGCAGGAGCACTCTGACCTCCTTTTCCTCCATTTCCCTTCCATGTCCTCATCCTTTCTACCGCCTCCACCCAGCTGGCCCTTGTTCCTCCTCTATCTGGGTGCCACATGCCACCTGCTCCCTATTTACCATGGCCACTCCCTCTCCAATCCTATGCCTCCTCCTCCTCCTGAGTATCCTTCTGTACCCTTGTTAATTCTCACTGCTCAAGTAACTGGTCCTTCTTCTCCCCATCTGCTAAACTAGCCTGGCTCATCCTCCCTTCCTTCCTGTCTCCATTTAGTTCCTCCTTGCTCATCGTGCTCCCTGGCCTAACCCTCAGCTCTCTTTACTGAATCATCCTTGTACTTCTGGTCCTTCTTTACCTTTCCTCCCAACTGGTCCTTCTCCTTGCGCTTTCCTCCTCTCTCCCTGCTCCGATTTACTGCCTCCCATTCTCCTGCATTCCAGGTCCCCCTGTTCTTCCTGCTATCTGGCCCCTGCCTCCTGCCCCCACTCCCACACCCTTCCGTCTCTAACCACCTCTGCCGTACACATCCCCCATCCTTGAGCAGAAGAAGAATTGAAGCAGTTACTAAGTAAAGGTCCGATCCCCTCCTGCCTTGCTTCCTTCTGTCCAGCACTGGCTATCCGCCTACTTCCTGAGAATGTTGTCCCTCCGTCCCCTTTGTGAGGGTCCCCAGTTACCTGCCTGCTTCCTTGGTAGTGTCCTTTGGGTCTCTCTGCCAGGGTCCCTATGTGACCCTGAGTATTCTCCTGCACTCCTTTTCCTATACCCCGCCCCCAGTGCTTGGTGCAACCCTCAGAGATTTCAGCCCCTTCCCCAACCATACCACCCCCCTTCCCCCAGCTTTCTCCTCATCCCCGCAACCTCCTCCCTAAGCTGTGCCAGCTGGTAGCACACTGGGCAACCACCAAACTTCCAAGCCCAGTCCAGTATCATGGCTGCTCCACACCCTGTGCACCCCACCACCCTCCCAAAGATGCGGGCCCTAATGATGTGTGGTTCCATCCCTTCAAATAGTTTTCCTTGAGTGAGCCACCAGGTTCCCCTATTCCAAGATACCCCTACTGCCTAATCAGGTCACCCACTAATCCTAGAGACAGTCCCACTGTACACCAGTAACTCTTTACTAGGTGCAGTACAACACATTATACATGTAAGGAAAATGAACAACTCCTAAGCTCCTCTCTCCTGGCCTTTAAATCCAACCCCAGTGGCTAGAACTACATGAGCTGCACCAGCAGCCTTTTCTCCAATTGCAGGCAGGTCTTCCCCTATAAATTTGGTAGACTTCTGGGAGGGAGGGTGGGGAGGGCGGTCTTGGGCAGACACCTGACAAGAGAGTGTATCAGCCCCTGTGCCTCCTCCAAGCCCTGCAGCTAAAGAACCATCTCCAAGAAAATCCCACCAAACAGGTTTTAACTCAGAAGAAATAGGCTCTACCAGTGCAGCCTGTTACAAAGTGAAACATCCACAAAAGAGCCCCACTTACAGCCACTAAATCAGTTTACAAACATCCAGGATCCCCAGAACAATACCCTGCTAGCCCTTAGAAGCAAGAAAGAAAAGAACTAACCTACCAAGTAATATCCACAAGAACCCTGTGAAAACAGCAGCAGCTACTGTCCTGGAACACAAATGATCCTGCCCCTTCCAGTTCTTTCTGACGCAATGGCGCAATGGCGCAGTCGCTAGTGAACTCAGTGTATGGGACACATTAAGAAAGTCACAGTGTCACTGTTCATGAGCAGAGATCCTAAAATGGCTATGTTGAAAATTTGGTGACAGAATTCCTAAAAATGACTGTTTTATTAGTGTGCGTTGCACAGTTCCCACGCACGTCAGAGGTTTGCGAATTTCAATATTTCCACTCCAGATTTCCAACATTGCCATTTTCCCACACCTCCTTATGAGCAGTACAGCTGTCATTTTCCATCCTGCCCAAAACGTGTTTCCGCCATGTAGCACAATGGTGCTGTTGGTGTGCGAAAGCAATGTTTAGGACAGATTAAGAAAATCACAGTTACACTGTTCATGAGCAGAGGTCTTAAATGGCTATGTTGAAAATTTGGTGACAAAAGTCCATAAATGACTGTGTCATGAGAGAGCATTGTGCAGTTTCCACGCATCCTCGTTAGTTCATGACTTTGTAATATTTTCAGTCCAGATTTTCACTAGTGGCATTTTTCAACACTTCCTTATGAACAGTACAGCTGCCATTTTTCACAACATGGCCGGTGTGTTTTCACACTTTCAGTGCAGAGATGCGTGGTCGCTGTGGGAAGTCATTGTTCGGCACAGATAAAGAAAATCACAGTGACACTGTTCATGATCGGAGGCACCAAAATGCCTGAGTTGACAATCTGCTATAAAAATCCCTAACCTAATTATATAATGGTGTACGTTGCACAGTTTCTATGTACGCCGTGACTTCACCATTTTTAAATATTTTTACTACACATTTGCAACATAGCCATTTTTACATCTCCCCATGAAAGAGTACAGCTGTCATTTTTACATACTGTTCGAATATTTTGCACCTGTGGTGCTAAATGCCGTAGTCACTGTGCATAAGCAGCTTTGGCTGCCAAACTGATATTCCCCTGTTCATGAGGTGGGGTCACAAAACAAACATGTTGAAAATTTGGAGTTAACATACCAACGTAATGCCTGAGGTATTAGGCTTTTCAACCAAATCGCCTAACCCTTTAGAGAATGACAGGAATCAGGGGTGTGACTTAGGATTCTTGCCTGTGATGCTCATACCATTCCACACCCTGCAGTCACTGAGAGGCATCGAGGTATGCCTTGGACTCTTCGCCCCAAACTTCACCCCATTCTCCTATATCGCACTCCATCTCACCGTATTTCCTAATGAAATGGGTGCGATAAGGGCCAAAGACCCCAAGGAACACGTGACACTTGTCAGTCTCTGCAGAGTGGGTGAGGTGAAATGGCGTGACAGTATGCCTGACGACCCAAACGCACACCCCAATGCCTGTCACTCTGCAGGGTGGTGGTGGGGTTGGCTTCAGTTCAATACTTCACTGCCATTCCTATTACGCAGCTCTGTAACTTCTACACTACCACTGCCAATGCCAGCAAGCAAACATTCGGCATTGACAAATGCTTGTTATGATCAGTCAGACTAACGCAATGTGCTCTCTGAGAGACTCTTAACTACACTGCTCTCAGACATAACCTACTCATTTTTCCATAGGCTATTTAGCAACATGTGACCCCCCAGAGTGTCAGATGACATCCTGTCCCATACTGCAATGTGAATTTCACATCAAGCGGAAATTTCGCCAGAAAAATTGTCATCTTGCCTAACAGTAATAACCTAGATAGTGGCACAATAGAAGCAAAGTCAACAATTTCACATTTTTCATGAAATCACCTGAAAAGGTGATACTGGGATTTTGCATGGCATACAATTTCATGAAAATCGAAACTCTGCAAAATATTATGCAAGCAAAACAACTTGTTCATAGGATCTCTAATAGTGTACTAAATATAGTGACATTATGATACATTGTGTTAAAAATTATAAGGGTTCAAAGTCTCTCATTTTATGTTTTGTGGAAATTTCATGAACATTTTTATCTGCATATACCCCAGGCTGCTTTGGAGCTAAAAATCTGAAACTAGATATGTATATAAATATAGCAATAACCCAGATAACTGCAAAAGTTTGCAACATTTCAATGTATGCTTTCAAAATTATACTAAAATAACAAAATCAAAATTTTGGCAAAATGTTTGGCTACCTAGACTACAGCCCTCGTTAAAGCTTGAGACTTAAAACTTGATGCACAATCTCATGCTGCATGTTTCTCTAAATTATGAAACTGTAGAGACATTTAGTAAAGACATGTTAAATTTATTTGAGAATAACTGGAAATTAAATTTTAATTAACTGTCTGCCCACCCATAACTAAGCTCCCTTTAAATCTACAGTAGGACTCTGAAATTCAGTGCACTTATGAAAGTCACTAGCACCCACATAGCTGTCAAAGTTGATGTTATTTGGATGCATATTTTATAATTAAAATTTTATTGTTTTATATACCACTCCAGAAAACAACAAGGAAACAGCAGTATCTTACTATGACAGGTACAGTTCAACCATCTTTAGAGAGATGACATGTTACATCTAGGGCATATTATAAAAATAGAGTTTGGTAATAACAGATCAGGAGAAAAATAGGTATGAAAACAGACAAGGCCCTCCACCCAAGCCCCCACCCAAGGTTACTGTAGAAGGAAGAGATTGGAAACGCAGGAAGGAAGAAAAGTAAGGCAAATAGGTTAGGCCAGGTAGTGTAAATTAGTTCTTCGAGTTCCAGCATCGCAAGAAGCGGTCTAAGCAACCCCATCTTAATGTAGAGATTTTCATCTGGCCTCGATTATAAGCTATATGTCTTTCCAGCTGAAGAGCTAACGTACATTCATGGTGCCACTCCAGAAGGGTAGGGAGCAGTCTGACGACCAGTGCCTTAGAATTATGAGCTTCATAGTAGCAGTAATAATTGACACTTGAGCTCTCCATGATTTTGGAGTGGAACCAGGAAAACATTCAATAAGCAGATTTCTGGAGTGTTCATAGCATAAGAGCCAAGGATAGGGCGTACTAGCTACTAAGAGACTCCCATAGAATTTGAATCTTCGGGCATGCCCAAAAGACATGGTATAAGGAACCTCTTCTAGTTCACATCTCCAGCAGAGTGGGGAACCACGCGCCTTCCATCTGTAAAGGTGCATGGGAGTTAGGTATAAGTGGTGTAGCAAATTGAATTGGATCAACCTGAATCTATCTTGTTTAAGATATCTGTAGATAGAATTCCAAAGCTTAATCCAGAAGTCTGGTGTATCTGTGAGGTTTAACTCATTAACCCAATAATAACAGACCTGATGGAAGTTTAGGATCCCACTAGTAATACTTTGTATATTTTAGATATTGAATGTGGCTGCACGCAGCTGCTAAGAGGGAGTCAATGTTTACCGACTTAGAAGCCAAGTTGAGAGCGAGGACAGGAATGGAGACAAGGCCCTTCCCAGCTGCAGCCATCTAAAAAGCAATTATCATCAAAGCCATATCAGTTTTTAGGTCCTCAAAGGATCTCAACATGTCCCAATCCAAGAGGTCTGCAGCTGAGAAGTGGCTAATCTGTGACCAGAAAGGGGAGGTATAGTGTTACCCCAATCTTAAAGTGGATATTTTCAAAATAGGTTGGGCAGCCGAGGTCCACCATCTGACTTTAAAACGTTGCTGTAGTTGAAAAAGGGCTTTCAGAGACCACCCATAGGATTATTCTTAAATGGCTCGGAATATCAGAAGGGAGAGAAATAGGAGGGCTCGCAAGGAAGAATTTACACTCTTCGCTAGCCCATACTCTATATCATACCAGAGGCCTGTAATCTAAAGGTGCCCTATCTTTATTCCACCAACCCAACTTACACATATGTTGTGCAATATAGTAGAAATACACTGAAGGGGCAGATAAACCACCCTTGCCTTTTGGGGCTATTAAATTATGGTACGAACTATGGTTCGCTACCTTGCATAGAAATGAGTCAAAATTTTCTGTAATTTGAGGAACCATTTTTTGGAAGATATGCCCATTTGGATGCATATTTTGAAAACTAGACTGAAATAACTGAAATTTAAAATTTAGCAAAACCTGTGGAATTTTCACACAAATTCCACAAAATCCCATCGAGTCAGAAAGGTAATTCTGTAGGCATTCTGCCAGTAGAATTTTGGCACTGGGTCATAATACCATTGCAAAACAATACGGCAAACAATGCCACAAGGAAAATGTTGTGTGAGCAAATCAGGTCAAAAAATCACTGACCGAAACAAAATGAGCGACGCCATAGAAATCAATGCGGAAAGTGTAAAGTGTTTGTTTTTATGGGCTCCACCCCTGTAACCCCAATGTGGAGTGCTTCACCCACCATACTAGTATTAAGGTTCATACTACTAAGGTGAAAGGAGCGGAGGAGGCAGCGTGCCCATGTGTGCTCCTGCCACATTAGCTCCTTTTTGAACTGATTCTTGTATTTACTAATTATCGCCTGATTGGTAGTTTATTCCACAGGTTCTCCACTCTTTGGTAAAGACAGACCTTCTGTTGTTGGTTGCAAATCTTTGGTCTTGCTGTAACACATGTCCCCTTGTGCCAAAATTGTTGTTTTCAAAATCAAATTGTAATTCATTCATCAGATAATCGTCTTGCATGATATCATAATGTAATAATAAGCCTGCTCGATCCTTCTGGTGTCTAAAGACATTAAGTTGAGCTTTTTAATCATTCATTAAATGTTAAGGTCCTGATACCATGAATGATTTCTGTTGCCTCTCTCTGGATTTTTGCAATCTTATCGAAGGTTCCCTTTGTTGTAACTCCCCAAGCGTGACTTCCTAATCAAGCAGTGGTCTAAGATATGATCTGTACAAGAGCATCAATACTCTTTCATCTCTAATTCTAAAATTCCTTTTATTGTCCATAGTACTCTATTTGCCTTCCTACTTGTGTATTACAGTGTGTGTCATAGGTTAGCTTGTCTGTTATTGTTATTCCTAAATCTCTTTCTTCATTTGTTATTCGTAAGGGCAGATCATTTAGAAAATATGTTGATTCATATTTTGTCTTCTCGATGTATAACACAACACTTGACAGTGTTGAAGCTCATTCCCATGTATTAATGTAGTCTGATATCATGTCTAAGTTCCTTTGAAATTTGTCTATGTCTTCTTGTGTTTGTACTCCTCTTGTTATTTTAATATCGTCTGCATGTTTACTTAGCCAGCTATTAGTTAGATTACCCATATCTGACATAAATAGCTGAAACAATACCGTTCAAGAACTGACCTCTGGGAACCCCACTCATCACTGGCACTTCATCAGATAAAAAGCCATTAATGGTGACCTCTGATTCCTGTCCCTCAGCCAATATCCAGTCCAGCTAGCAATTATGGTCCATCTCGGTGTCTATTAATTTCATGATTATAGCTCTATGTGGGACTTTATCAAATGCTTCTGGCCAGGATGAAAATACAGTCCACTGATGTCCCCTGTCCAGTGACTGAGAATTTTTTTTCATAAAAACACAGGTTTGTTATACATGATCTACCTGCCATGAATCTGAGCAGTTCCTTATCCATAAGATTATATTTTCCTGTATGCTGATTGATCATATCTTTTAGGCTAGACTCCATAATCTTTCCGGCACTGAGGTCAGACTAATCAGGTTATAATTCATATCATGTTCTCTGCTTCCCTTTTATGTTGCTTGCACGCATGTGCAAGAAACATAGTGCCATCATCGGAGATTTCGGAGGTGTGTCACCTCCTCCTCCAATTCAGTCAGTGTACTGGCAGGCGGGTTTCTCAGTTGGCTGCATTCTGAGCTGTCTATGACACGCCCAAATGCAGTGGCATACAATTGAAAGGGGAGTTACGCTTGAGTGAGCAGCGATAAGATATCGCCTGCTCATGCCGCTCCCCCCTCACACACACACCGTGCGCCCACGCGGGAGGTGCATGCCCCCCCGCACTGTATGGCTGACGGGGTGCCCAATCCCGTCGGTTGTGCTGTTTCCCGCCTCCCCAGGCTTCCAAAATGCCATGCTGTGCCTCCCCAGCGTGGCAACAGTCGGTAAAGTAAATCAATGTAAGGGATAATTAAGAAAATCACAGTGACACTGTTGATGAGCAAAGGTCTTAAAATGGCTATGTTGAAAATTTGGTGAAAAATTCCAATAATGACTGTTTTTAGAGCTGCAGCATTATGCAGTTCCTACGCACGCTTGTAAGGTCTCGAATTTTCAATATTTTCACTCCAGATTTCCAGCATTGCCATTTTATCACACCTTCTTATGAGTAGTACAGCTGCCATTTTCACATCTCACCCAAAATGTGTTTCACCATGTAGCGCATAATGGCGCAGTCGGTGCAGATCAATGTATGGACACATTAACAAAATCACAGTGACACTGTTCATGAGCAGAGGTCTTAAAATGGCTATATTAAAATTTGGTGAAAATATTCTAAATGACTGTTTTATTTAGCCGCGTATTGTGCAGTTCCTACGCACACTGTAAGTTCGCAAAATTTTCAATATTTGCACTCCAATGACTTCAAATACCTAAACAGCACATAGAAGCAAGCAACTTTCGGCATTGACAAATGCTTGTTATGTCACACTGATACTGTAAAGTGAAGTTGGGAAACCATAGGAAACTGAATTAGAAATAAAACTGAAGACTTTTTGTAAAAAATACATTTTAGTTGTTGAAAACTGTATAGTTCCTGTTGAACAAGACAAACAGTCTTTTCCTGTTGCAACCGTAGCTCTGGTATGGTTCTTGCATACTTCAGGTGCCTTAGTTTGCGTGCAAAGTTGAATTGGGGCCTCTCATAATTAATTTTTAAAATGTAGGTTTTAAAATCTATAATTTTAATGTTTTTATGTTGCTTGCACGCATGTGCAAGAAACATAGTGCCATCATTGAAGATTCCGCCTCCCCAAAGGCTTCCAAATGCCCGCTGGTGCCCACCCCAGCATGGCAACTAATAATATAACGTGGGGGTGCCCAATCCTGTTGGCTGCACTGTCCCCCGGAGTAGTAAGTGCCACTCTGGGAGCCCACCCCAGCGTGGCAATCTATTCCTTAGGCCGGCAAGGGTGCCCAATCCCCCATCAGCTGAACGCCCCAACGTCCTCTGTGCCATGCTGGGGCCCACCCCAATGTGGAAAACATCCCACGTCGTCGGTTTTTTTTTACCTGTGAAGAAAAATGGTCCCACAGCGAGTCTCCTGCCCCTCCCACAACCTGCACCCACTCACTGCGCACTCCTGCCTCCCCCACACCCCCACCCCATACTTACCCCCAGACTTTATGCCGACGATCTCGTGGACGGGAACACGCCTGCACTCTTCAAAGCCACCAGAGCTGAGGAAATGCTGTAAGCTGTATAATGGCTAGATAGGTGGGTTCAACTTTGTTGCATATCTCAGGCATTTTTGAATTTTGCAACAAATTTTCAACATGGGGTTTTGGGACCCCTTCTCATGAATGATGTCACTGTCATGGCTTATTCGGGTCCGGTGATTTCTCCAAAAAATGACTGTTTTACGAGCATGCATTGCGCAGTTCCTATGCAGGCTCGTAAGTTCAAGAAAATTCAATATTTTCACTCCAGATTATCAACATTGCCATTTTGCCAGACCTTCTTATGAGTAGTATAGCTGTCATTTTTCACATCTCACCCAAAATGTGTTTCCGCCCATGTAGCGCACAATGGCGCAGTCAGTGTGTGAAATCAATGTACGGGACAAATTAAGAAAATCACAGTGACACTGTTCATGAGCAGAGGTCTTAAAATGGCTATGTTGAAAATTTGGTGAAAAATTCCCTAAAAATGACTGTTCTGACGCGATTGCGCGGTTAATACGCGTTGCATCATAAGGTCATAAATTTTCAATATTTTCACTCCAGATTTCCAACATTGCCATTTTATCACACCTTCTTATGAGTAGTACAGCTGCCATTTTCACATCTCACCCAAAGCGTGTTTCCACCCCATGGAGCACAATGGCGCAGTCGGTATCTTGAGATCAATGTCGGACAAATTAACAAAATCACAGTGACACTGTTCATGAGCTCAGGTGTTAAAATGGCTCTGTTGAAAATTTAGTGAAAAAAATTCAAAAATGACTGTTTTACAGGCTTACGTTGTACAGTTCTATACTGCCTTTCGTAAGTTGGCGAATTTTCAATATTTCCTCCAGATTTCAACATTGCCATTTTGCCACACCTTCTTATGAATAGTACAGCTGTCATTTTCACATCTCAACCAAACGTGTTTCTGCCCATGTAGCGCACAATGGGCGCGTCAGTGTCTTGAAATCAATGTGGGATAAATTAAGAAAATCACAGTGACACTGTTGATGAGCAAGGTCTTAAATGGCTATGTTGAACATTTGGTGAAAAATTTCAAAAAATGTCTGTTTCACAGTGTGTTGTACAGTTCCTCGCACTCTCGTAAGTTCGCGAATTTTCAATATTTTCACTCAGATTTTCAACATTGCCATTTTACCACACCTTCTTATGAGTAGTACAGATGTCATTTTCACATCTCACCCAAAATGTGTTTCTGTTTCATAGCGCATAATGGCTTAGTCGCTGTGTGCAAAATCAATGTACGGGACAAATTAAGAAAGTCACAGTGACACTGTTCATGAGCAGAGGTCTTAAAATGGCTATGTTGAAAATCTGGTGAAAAATTCCTTCAGATGTTCTGCAATATTACAAATGAAGACTTTGAACAGAACTGGCCCCAGGACTGATCCTGCAGCACCCACTGGTTGCCCCTCTCCTAGACTGCATACTATTTACCACCACTCTCTGCCTCCTGTCTGTTAGCCAGTTTCTAACCTAGTTTACCACCCTTTCCCCATGCCCAGCCTACCCAGCTAGTTTATCAGCCTCCTATAGGATGGTGTGAAAAGCTTTGCTGAAATCAAGGTAAGCGTTGTCCACTGCCCCACCCTGATTCACTTCCTTTGTCACCCAGTCAAATAAATCAACCAGATTTATCTGACATGATGTCCCCACTGTGAATCCATGTTGTCTATGGTCCTGGGTTCCGATGGCATCTAGATGCCCCACTATCCTTTCTTTAAGCAATGTCTCCATGATCTTCCCCACTACTGAGATGAGGCTGAATGGCCTATTGTTCCCTGCCTCCTCCCTGCTGCCAGACTTGTGTAGAGGGACCACATGTGCCCTCCTCCAGTTCACTCATGTTGAATGACTCAGTGAACATGGCTGCCAGAGGTACTGCTATCTCCCATGCAGTTCTGGTAACTGTCCTTGGGCGTATGCCATCTGGTTCCATCGCTTTGTCTACCTTCAATTTAGTGAGCTCCTGCAGGACTCTTTTGCCTTTGAATGGACTATTGTCCACCTCTTCACCCCATGGCAGCTGCTGTCTGCTATGGCCTTGCCTCCCACTCTTCTGTGAATACTGAATGGAAAGACACAGTGGATGTCTTGGGAGGAAGGCATGAACTGTCACTTCCAAATACCTAAACAGCACATACAAGCAAGCAACATTGGCATTGACAAATGCTTGTTTGTATAGGGACCACTACGGCTGACAGCCAATCCATGGGATTTCATTGTTTGTTAGTTCTCTTAAATATAGTAGTCTTAAGGAGTGGCCATTTTTGGTGCTAGTAGTAGCTTTAGCATATTTGATGAGATGTTATCTAGTCCTGCAGAATTAGTTTTTAGTGCTTTCGTTGTATATTTATACAGTCTTTGCTTATCTCTATCTTTGATGTAGTATTTTCCTTAATTTCTCCCATATAGGGATCGTTTGGAGTGAATACTGTCCCAAAGTAAGTGTTGAAAGTATCAGCTATTTGTTTTGGATTTTAGTTTGTTGATTTTTTTTATTATGGTGCATAGTCCACTATTTTGTTTCTTTATGGAGTTTACATGCCTATAGAACATTTTTATATTATCTTTACTTGCATTCTGTGCTAATCCTATCTCCATTTTTTTGTTTGCTTTTTTCTTATTTTACATTGTTTTTGTGCTTTTTGTAGATTTCCCAGTTTTCTTTGTTCTTTTCTATGGTATTTATCATAGAGCTTGCATTTTCTTTATTACTGTTATAATATCTTTAGTAAGCCATTTGTTTTTGCCTCTGTTGCTGTATTTTTTATTTTCTCAATATGCCTATCACTTATCAATGTAGTATGTCTTTTGATTATGTCCAACATTTCAGAAGCAGTTTTGTCACTCAGTTCCTGCTCCCAGTTTATCTTTGATGGTCCTTTTGAATTCTTTGGTGGTTGGCTGAGCTAAAATTGTAAATTTCTCTGCATCCTTTGATTATTTGGGTGTATTCCTGAAGTTGAACGATACCATATTTTGATCACTATTTCTAAGTGGTGCATGTGTTTTATTACAGTATGTAATATTGCTATCACTTGTACTCAGGACTATATCTAAGACAGTTTCCCTAAAACTGGGGTTGTCATACAGTATGTTACTTCAGTCCTACTTGCTCAGTTGTGTCTATAAATGTAATATTAATCGGTTTAACTGCTGTCATTTTATCCCATTTTACATCACTAAAGTTGAAGTCTCCAGGAACACTGCAATCCCAGTTCACAGGCCTTTTCTAACTCACAGTTTATTTCTTCTACTATTTCAGTTTCATTGTTTGGGGGTCTATAACATAGGCCTATTATGATGTTTGGGTTTCTGCAGTTTCTATTTGGAAACATAATGATTCTACCTTACTGTCTATTAGTAGTAGTAAATCTTTTTATTCAGCAGAATAAGAGAAAACATTGAATTGAGCATTGCTTATTTTCAATGAAGTCCCATATCGATGTAATTCTTTCTGATATTAGTTTTGACTTTATCTGATTTGATATATATGCTGCCATCTCACCTCCCCTTTTTCTGTTCTGTCAAACTGATACAAATAATATCCCAAAATCTCTTTCCCCATTCGTCTTGTACTGTCCACCATGTTTCTGTGATGAAGTCCATGTTGACCATGCTGTTAGGATTTAATAGTGCTTGTAGTTCATCCTGTTTGTTTTGTAGGCTCCTAGCATTTATTAAGTAACAGTGTAAGAAGTTCCGAGTTTATGGAATTTATTTTGATTGGTTTTTGTTGCTTATGTTTCCCTCTTGTGGTGCCCCCTCTCCATTTAGTTTAAATGTACTGGTATTGTTCTTAGATTATTATAGTTGCTACGGTTTTGTCCCTAACATGCTTTACTGTAGTCTGTCTTTTGAACAAAGGTGCTTTAGTTTGTAAAAAGTCTCAGGTATTTTAAGGCTGATCCTTCCTTGTTACGCCTGTTTTCCAGTCTTACGCTTATCGCTTGGATCGTTTTGTTATTTTCCTCATGACCTTTAGTAGCAGAATAGTAGACATAACTGGATTTTGTCTGCTGGTTTTATAATATCAGTTAATCCATAATTTCATCAACAGTATCCTTCTGCTGGTCCTTCCCACGTTATTTACACCTACATGGACCACCACTATTTGTTTGTGTGCTTGTTGGTGAATTACATTTGGTAGTATGTTTTGTGTCTCTGATCTTTGCCACTGGCAAGCAGTTCACTTCTCTTTTGCTTTATCTGTTCTGCATATAATAGTGTCAGTTTTCCTCAGGATAGACTCACCTACTACTAATAATATTCTGTTCCCAGTCTCTTCCCTGTTTCTTCGGTTCCATAAGTGGTGCATATTTGTTGGCTAAAATTATTTCTCTTTACTCATGGCTCTCCTCCCTTTTTATGTTTGCTTGCACGCATGCGAAGAAACATGTTGTGACAGCTTGCTGGAGTAGCAGGTTGTGGAGGTGCAGCAGTGTTGTGCCAATGCTGCCACTGCTTTTGGGGCTTGTCTCTATGGCACTAATGAATGAGCACACTGTCTATGACAGTAGCTCAGAAGTGTGCCACCAACTTGAAAGACATTCACTGCTGCAGTGAGGGAGCGCCTTCATTGCAGGGTGCCTTGCCTGGAGTAACATTTCTATAAACATGGTGGTGGCTGTCACTGTTCACCTCTCTGGTCTCCTGCCACTACTTCTGTCTCCTATCTAATCCAATTCCATGGTACCACTGACCCTATGGAGCCATTACCCTGCCTTACACCACCAGTACTCCATTCCCAGTCCACTGCCTCTTACCTTAAAGTAGACCATCTGAAGGTAGTTGTAGGGACTGTGTTTACAGAACTTGGTCTTCACCTCCAGGCCCAACTGGTACAGCATAGAGAACACCCAAACTGCTCCACTTTGCTGCTACAGAGACACTCGGTGTGCTAAGCAGCTGCTGAAGAAAAGTAGATTGTGCACCAATTCGAAATGCCAGCTCCGGGGACCTACCTGCCGGGTAACTAACATCCCAGCACCAGGAGACAAGCGAGTTTGGCTCCTGCAGTACAGGGGCTTGGGCTCCATTTCAGCAGAGTTAGGAATGCCAGCAGGGAGTCTGAAGACAGTGCTGTTGGCACCGCTGTGTGGCAGTGCATCTGGATGCGGTGGAGAGCTTGTGGCTGCGCAGTGCCGCCCATGTACAGGATCACTGCAGCCCTGACCCCACGCTGGTGCACCTCCATGCTGCTGTTGAAAGCAGATCACAGGGCTCAAGCTGGCCTGGGGAGACTGGGAGTCCCAGGACCTCAGATGAGCCTTCACAGCACCGCGCAGCAGCAGGGAGGCTTTGTTTTTATGTTTATTGTTACTTACATTTAGATTTGGTTTAGTTAGGTTATTAAAGGGCTGGACTCTTCCTGTACTCCTGGTTATCTTATGGATCCACAGCTTTTGGCATTGTTTCTCTGACTGTCTGCTGCCTGCTGTCCGCTGACCACCCCATGGAGTTTGTTGTTTGCCAACGGAGGACCTCACAACTTTCTGGTGTGTCCGACTGCATTCCTGGAGTGCTGGTCCTGTTGGCTGGGGATTGTCCATTGATTCCTTGCTCCCTGGTTTCTACTCTGTAGGTTGGCTGCTGGAGATTGGTCGGCTGTGCAACTGAGTCCTGGAAGTGTCGTGGGCTTCTTCTTTCTCTGGGCTTGCTGTTGATATCGCCTGCAACTAAAGCACTTGATTTGGACTTGGTCTTTCATGGTAAGCTAGTAACTTGCTTCAGGAGGTGTGCTGTGATTGTTGGATCGCTTTCTTGAACCACTGACCTAGCTCCTCGAAGTATGTGGTTTGAACTTGGTGGGGTGAGTGACTCTGGCAAATTTCCTTATTTGAACCTCCTGTCTTGGGTTGGACGACTGCTACAGACTCTAGCACTTGAATTTCATAAATTGCTAGTTATGACAGTGTGGGCAGTGAGAGTGCCTTCCATATTTTCATATTTTATATTCGCTAAGACTGTGAGTGGGTCCTGCCTTTGGACATAGTCTTGGAAGTCAGAGCTCCTCAGGCTTCGCATTCTCATTCTAGTTTCCAGTGACTCCTTGAACTCTTTATGTACTGTTGGTGGAAGCTTCTCCTTGCAATTCAACCAAAGGGGAGAAAGCTCTGAAGGCTTCCAGTCACACAGTTTTTAACTGATTCTTATTTGACTCTCAGTTACATTATTTTGGCCTAAGTAAACAGTTTCTGTAGCGGATATTTAGTAATTTTACTGTTTTACAAGCACAAGATTCTCCTTGTTGTACCGTGGATTATTGGGTTGGTTTTTTGAATGAGGGGTTTGTTTTATTGGAATTTTGCATTATTTAGTTGGTGTGTGTGCGCTGGATGAATGTAGGACTTCTGGGTATTAGGTGTGTGTGATGGGTGTGAATAGTTTATTTTGGTTGCTTTTACTTTTTATTTATTAATATAAGTTTTTGGTTTTAGCTAGTTGTTATCCCTAATTCGAGATATGTAAAGGCCTTTGACGGCATTGTATAATCTTCAAGCCTTCCTGCTCAGTGATCTCCAGCCTTTATTGACCTCCCTGTTCCATCAGGTATTGCACAGCACTGTCAGGAGATTCAATTACTAAGAAAAGATTTGGTCATCAGCAGTGGAGGGCCATAGATCTTAGGGAGGTGGGCAGGATTGGTGTGGTAAAACCTAGGAGGTGCCCTGGGTTTAGACAGGTTCTTGGAAGAGGCCTGACATGTTTGGTGCCCATCCCAGGGATTCCACTGGACCACGTGAACAGGTAGCCAGGAGGGCTGCATCATCTACCAGTCCCCTTAGGGTGGTGCTCTGCAATGCCAGATTAATCAGGAACAAGATGGCAATTATAGCCCACTTGGATCCTTGGATGACCTGGCTTGCATTATGGAGACCTGGGTGGGTAATGATGCTGGACCAATTTTTGAGGCAGCTATCCCCAGATACTCTGTAGTCCACAGGCCTAGGGTAGATCTTAGGGTGGGGGAGTAGCCATCTGCTTTAGATCCAACCTGGGCTTCACTATGCACCCAGTAGAGTCCACTAGGTCTTCTGAATGTGTGGCCATCTGTGGAAACCAGTGCATGCTGTAGGATCCTCCAAGTTTACCACCCCTGAGACAGAAGGAGGATTCCTTCAGGAGGTGGAAGAGTTCATCGTTGGTGAGACATTGGGATCCCTTAGACGTTTAGTTCTTGGAGACTTTAATGTCTGAGTCAACAATGAATCCTCTAGGCTTTGTTCCAACCTCCTCCAGTTGATGCTATCACTGGGCCTGTCACATGAAGTTTCTTCCATCACCCATCATGGCAGTCACATGCTGGAACTAGTGTTCTCTCGGGGCTTGATGTAACTGACCTCAAGATTGATCAGGTCGCTGGTGAGATCACTGCACAGTAAGGTTCTCATTCGGGCTCCCCAAGAGCCTTCCCCTACTAAGATGGTCAGCTACCTCCGCCGAGGGTTGTCCCAGGAGGGTTTATTTGGTGGCTGCTGACCTATCCAATGTAGATGCCGCATGTGCGACTGGCATGATTGAGGCAGTTGCAGCCTATTATGGGTTATGACTGCCACACTCGATGCCTCGCGACTGAGTCTGTGTATGACCCAAATCCTCTCACTTGAGGTCACCTTGGTTTGATGGTGCGCCTGCGATGGGAAGATTAAGGGTCGGAAGATGGAGCACTGCAGGCAGAAGTCTGGGCAGGAGGAGCTCAAACTGGTCCTGTGAGCTCACTGTCGTGAGTGCCAGGGGCAATCAACCTTAAAAGGCAGAGTTCCTGTCTAGGGCATTACCACAGGGAAGAACTAACTGGCAATGTTTTTCATACTGTTGATAGGCTATTGCATCCTGCCTGTCTTCAGCCAAAAGGTTTTTACTTCCTTTCTATATGAGGAGTTTGCTCTGTTCTTCGCTGACAGGGTGTCTCCTTAGGCATTCCCCAGTGGGCCGTGTTACCACCCACAGTGATCATCTTGGGCATGATGGAGGCAGTCCACCTCTTTGGGATGAGTTTAGACAGATGGAATAGACCACAGTCATTGAGGCTGCCTCTCAGCTAAAGCACACATATTGTGAACTGGACCCTGTTCCAACACGTTTTCTTATGGGATGTGTTGGTTCAGTTAGCCCATTGTTTGCCATGATTGTTAAGTGCTCATTAACTGAAGGGGTCTTTCCAGATGTATTGAAAGAGGTGCTGGTGAGACCTCTTCTGAAGAAATCTTCACTTGACCCTGACATCTTGGGAAACTATCGTCCTATCTCCAACCTTCCCTTTTTGGGTAAGGCTGTAGAGAAGATCATGGCACTGCAGCTTGAGGAGCACCTCATGACCTTTGCCATCTATGAGCCTTTGCAGTTTGGGTTTCAAGCAAGGCATAGCACAGAAATGGTGTTAGTCTGGGTGCATAATGACCTCCTTAATGTGAGAGATAGAGGAGACAGATCTATTCTGATTCTCTTAGATCTCTCCTTAGCTTGACACTGTAGACTATGGCGTGTTGCTCGACCAGCTCAGAGTGTACCATGGCTTCTCTGACACTGTCATCCGCTGGTTCTGAGTCCTATCTCACAGGCAGAAAGCAACAAGTAGTGATGGGGAATTCTCCTCCTCCCCAATGCCCCTAATGTGTGGTGTACCTCAGGACTTGATCCTGTCGCGCTGTTGTTTGCAATGTATATGCTGCCCCAAGGTGAGCTCCTTTAGTAAGTACAATGTGGTTTTCACTGCTATGCAGATGATACCCAGTTGTACTTATCCATTGCCCTAGAACATTGGATGCTGTGGATGTGTTAAATCATTGCCTGTCTAGACTTAATGACTGGATGTTCTCTAGCTGGTTGTGACTCAATCCCAATAAAATGAAAGTCTTGCTAGTGGAACCAGGTCATCGGGCGTGATAGGAGGGCCTCTGGTGCTGTAACAGGACTTTTCTTGGGATGACACCATTCAAAGCCTCCCTAGAGTACGAGATCTTGGCATGTTCCGAACGATGGACTACTGTTTGAGTCTCAGGTGTCTTTCGTGATTCGTAATGTTTTTACCATCTCAGGAACATTGTCTGGATTAAATCCTTAGTTCCGTCTGATGACTTCCCTACTTTGATTTATGCCTTCATCACATCCAGGCTTGATTACTAAAATGCCCTATACTTGGGGTCTCTGGAGGTACCCTCTGCAGACTGCAGCTGTTGCAGAACGAGGCTGCCAGGATGTTGACGGGCCTTCTAGGTCTTGTCACATCACTCTGGTGCTGCGTGAGCAGCACTGGCTGTTGGTCAAGTGGAGGGTTATCTTCAGGGTGGGATTACTCACCTTTAAGGCCCTACATTGACTTGGCCCTGGCTATCTGTTCAATCTCCTTCACTGGCCACCCAGACCGCTCCCTCTGTTCCTTGGCAAGGAGCCTCCTGACTATTCCGAGGACGAGGTTCAAAACATCTGGTGACAGGGTGTTTAGTGTCACCGCACCATTGTATGGAATTCCTTTCCACTGTCTGTCAGGAGGCCTCCATAGGAGGGCCTCTGGTGCTGTAACAGGACTGTCCTGTCGAGGTTTTAAAGAGCTGTCTCAAGGCTCACCTCTTTTGATTGGCTTTCCCGGACTTTGAGATTTGATTCTGTAAACTGTTCATTTATTTTAGTTAGCTGATTTTAGCTTTGTTTTTGCCTTGACTTTAAGATAATTAATTATTCATGCTAGTTTTGTGATTTTATATGTGTTCATATGTGGCTATTAGTTTTATGTTTGTGTTATGTTTGTATGTTTTTAATTGTAAGGTGCACAGAGCCTCTGGGAACGGGTGCCATAGAAATAAAATTTGACTTGCCTTTTTTTTTGTCAACTTTATTTCTACACGGGTCCAGGACACTCTCCATTGTATGCACGCAGCTTGTCAGCCTCTGCTCCCTGTCTGAAGCTCCCCACCCAAGGCTCCTCCCCATCCACAGCCCACAAAACCGCCAACCCATGGATCTAAGCCCCTGGGGCAGGACCACCATACCTACCTGGCAACCTGTCAGCAATCTAAATAGCTGGGCCTGCTGCTTGTTCAAGGGAACCTGACTGAAGGCAGCCCTGCAGTGGGATGTGGGTGTCTCTCCTGGGGTCACCATTGCCCTCCCTGAAGCCACCAGGGACTTTCAGTTGTGTTTCCCTTGAGTGCAGATGTGCAATGATGTCTACTGACGTGGATGTGCAGGCGTCTGCTGCCACTCCACCCCTTACTGCCATGCTCCTTCAGTACCCCGATCTTCATTGGGGGCCACTGTGTAGTGACTGGAGACCCAAACCTACCCCAGGAGAGGACAGCAGTCCTCTGGATGCTCAATCCTCTCCCTCTCCTGCCGACCCCTGGTGACCTGAATCCATTCCGAACCCAGGTTGCCAGCATGGCGCGAGGTATGGAGTCCTGTGCCTCAACCCTCAGCACCACCGGACCAATGCCCTGCCTTGCCAAATAACCAAATAAATAACTGAATAAATAAACAAATGCATGCCTCGGTGCATATTGAGGTAGAGGAACTGGTACCAAGTGCCTTTAGTTCCTGGAATGCATTAACCCCAGACAGTCAACACAGAAACATGGAAATCTGATGGCAGATAAGAGCCTCTTGGCCCACCCCTTCTGCTGGTGATACCCCTGCCTATGCACCCCAGCATGCCACTGGCCTTCCCTACTGCCTTTGTACTCTGCTTTGACATTTTCAGTTCATCTGAAATAATAACCCCAGGTCCCTTTCTTCCTTCCTTGTAGCGCATTCACACTGCCTGATGCTGCAGCAGTTCTCTTGCAATCTTTCAGAAAATTGATTCTGAAATTGCTAGAGAGCAGCCTTCACAAAGCATCAGCTGCGTGTTTCCTTTTCCTTTCCATTGATGTGGGTGTTCTTCTGGTCACAGCATAGGTAAATGCGGGAGGAAAAAATATACCAATGCAAGTGTTCATACAGCAAAGGAACCCACCCACAACGCTCCACAAACCAAGGAAATCAGGGATCGTGATGGCAACACTACGCCAATGCTACAATGCAAAACAGTAGGGTCCACACGTGGAAGGGGCACCTATGTGATCATTGTGCCCGACTGGCAATGGCTCACAGTCGCCTGTGAGCAAACCTTTGGTGACTACCAGTAACCCCCACATCCTGTAGCATTCCCCAGGGTTTCTATGGCCCAGGTGCTAATTTTGCACATCTTTGAATTAAACCTCAGTTGCCACTCCTCAAGCCATTTCTCAAGCTTCTTCTGGTACTTCTTCATTTTCTCCACCCCTTCCAGAGGGTCCACCCTGTTGCAGATCTTGGTGTCATCTGCAAGCAGGCAGACTTTTCCTCCAGCCCTTCTGCAATGTCACTAATGCAGACATTAAATAGGACTGGCCCAAGAACTGATCCCTGAGGTACCTCACTGGTCACCCCTCTCCCAAGATTATATCCCATTTACCACCACCTCTGCCTCCTGTCTGTTAGCCAGTTCCTAACCCAGTTTACCACCTTGCCTGCCACGCCCAGACAACCCATCTTGTTAACCAGCATCTTATGTGGGACAGCGTCAAGGCTTTGCTGAAATCAAGGTAGGCAATGTTCACTGCCCCCGATTTGCTTTCTTCACACCCAGTCAAAGAAATTCTAACAGATCTGCCTGACATGGCTTACCCACTGTGAAACCATGCTGCCTAGGGTCCTGGGCACTGATGGCTTCTAGATGTCTCACTATCCTTTCTTTAAGCAGTGCCTCCATGATCTTCCACACTACTGAGGTGAGGCTGACCAGCCTACAGTTTCCCGCCTCCTCCCTACTGCTGGATTTGTGTGGAGGGACCACATGTGCCTTCCTCCAATCCTCTGGCACCACTCCTGTGTTGAGTGACTCAGTGAACAAGACTGCCAGAGGTTCTGCTAGCTCACTTTGCAGCTCCCTTAATATCATCGGGTGTATGCCACCTGGCCCCATCGCTTTGTCCACCTTCAATTTAGTGAGCTCCTGCAGGACTCTCCCCTGTGAATAGACTGTTGTCCACCTCTCCACCCTGCTTGGTATATGTTGCTTGGCTGTGGTCCCTGCCCCCCATAAATACTGAACAAGAAGTATTTATTCAGTATTTCTGCCTTATCCATGTCTCCCTTCTTACACTCCCTTACACCCCTTTCAGCCTAACAATCCTCTCCCCGGTTTTCCTTCTTTCACTGAAGTACCTGAAAATGTCTTCTCCCTTTCTTTACTCTCTGTGCTAATCCTTCCTCTGTCCATGCCTTTGCTTTCCTTCCCGCCTCCCCACTTCTCTTAGACACTCTAGGTACACCTCCTGGCCCCTTCCTTCAGGTCTCCTTACATTTCCTGAACCCTGCCCTTTAGCCCTTACTTTGTCTGCTACCTCTTTCAAGTACCATAGTGGCTTTCTCTTGCCTTTGGATACCAACCTGATGCATTGGTTTGTCACTTTTACTATGGCTCCTTTATATGCTTCTACTGCTCTTCCACCCTCCTGTCCCCTTTTCTCTAGGGCTAATTTGATGTCTCTCCCATTTCAGTTGTTGCTAATGCAAACTCATAGGGCTTATAGCAACCATAGCCAAAGTAAGCGTCTGACATCTGCTGGGGATGCCTACAGGCAGGTGGCTACAGGAGGCGCGGAGGCTATTAAAGAGAGTGGGGTTTAAGTGTGAGAGGAGTTCTTCGAGAGAGTCTGTGGGTGGATTGAAGTGGGGGCTGGGGTGGGTGATTGCACCCCGCCCAGTCGGTGGGTTTAGGCAGTGTTGGTAAGGAAAAATGTACCAGTGGTCCAGTCCTGTCCTTGCAGGGTGGCTGAAGTGTAGAGGCTCTAGGTGTGTGGTCTGAGTCTGAGGGAGCTGGGCCTGTGGGCAGTGGTGAGAGCCTGCTCTGGGCTCCAGCGGCCAGAGGTAAGAGCCTGCCCTGCCCTCGGGCTGTGAAGCTTGGTCCAGTTTGTGAGTGGAGCAAGTGAGGATGGCCAGATAGTGCAAGGAGCCCAGCCATCAGTCTTTTGAGCTACCTTGTGGGTATGTCCCCACCATTTGTGCCGGAGTGCCCATGTTTGGGTTCTGTCCATGGACTCAGTGGCAGAGAGTGAAGATCATTGGAACCATGAAAGCCCCAACATCAAGTTTTCCTGGGAGTGCTGTGACAGAGGTTCAAGTCTCAGTAGTGCCAACTGTGACTGGGAAGGCAAAGTCGGGGAGACATCCACATGTTTTGAGCCCAGTAAAAATAAAGTGCAGGAGTAGAAGGAACTGGAGTAGCTCTGCTGAGACAGCTGCTGGCCTAATTCCGCCACCCATGAAAATGTTGCTGCCATCAGCTCTTAGTGCAGCCTGATTTGGCTGCAGGACAATGCCTGTAAGGTCTTTTCAACCATGAAAAGTAAAAGGGAAGAGGTACTGTTGTGCCTGAAATTATTTGCTGCTTAACCCCACGCTCCATGGGGTGGCTGTTTTATTGTTCTCTTAATTAAATGGACTTGGTTTATGCACTTTACTGCTGTGTGGGCATTGGACTCATTGCTGCAGCTTGTTAAAATGGGCTAACACGCATTCCTCCACTGTTGCAGTGGCCCTGCCCATGGGCACCCCATCTTCATTCTTCAGGAACCGGATGAACACAGCCAGATGGTGGTTTCTAGGTTATTGGCCCCCTCCATTCAGACTGCAGCAACCATACCTCTAGACACGGGAGGCGGAGTTACAGTAAAACCTGAGAATCCCTGCTGACATCAGAGCAGTAGGCAGCAGTAGGAGATTCAATAGCCTGTAGTGCGTGTTAGTGCCTTTACAATCTCCAATCCAGATGTGTTCCAGTTCTGCTTCTCCCCAGGGCCTACTACAGGCCATTGAGACTGTACTTAGCCCAGGGAGACAGTAAACCAGCAAACAAAAGATCAGAGCTTATATAAACTCTAAAAACATGCACTGCAGCCTATGAAATCTCACACTGTTGCCTACTGGTCTCATGTTAGGTGCAGGGGATCCTGGGATTTGTAGTAAGAGAAGATGTCAGTCTACAAGAAAACAAAATTAGTCTAATGCAATCTACTATACTACAGTAAACAGTAAGTAAACCCAAATGTTTTTCACACAAAGTGCACATTAGGACTAGCCCCAACACCTGAGCATGGGGCCCTTGGTGCTGACTGTTCCCCTTTAACATAGTTTAGCTACAATTTCAGACATCAGTACTGAGGTCATCAGTGGGAGCTTTGAATGCATTATGACTGACCAGGGCCTCTAACTTGAGAGAGACTTGCAGATTGTTCCCATACAGTGGGGCTAGTTAGGCGTAGCTGTGACCACCCCGCCCCAGCATAGAAGCTTACCTAAAAGACTCTAGAGAGCCCAAGCAGAAGTGCTGCCAAGTACTGCCACCCTCCCTCGTGCTCTCCAGTCCCCAAGGACTTCCACATGTAGTAGGAACCAAGGCACAATGCTACTGCAGTGGTTACTTATGTTTTCTTAGGTACCCTCTGAGTCATTACAACTACAGGCCGTCAGCTGCCGGAGTGAAACTGTAACAGTTGTCCTGCCACAGACAGACCTCACCATGGCCCTGCACAACATGAAGCAGGGGGCAGAGCAACTGGTTTGAGTGCAAGAGTCCTTAGAAAGAGGAACATTGGGGCCATGCTCTAAACTTCATGGTGGCCACCATCTTGAAGCCCTCTAACCTGGGCTGGCAGCCAATCAGAGGACAGGACTGCCAAGGCAAGCTGCAAAAGGCCTTTGGGATGGAGGAGGCCTGAGTGTTTCTGTTGCCCTTTCTGGACCTCCTAGACTTTCTGGACTTGGTGACAGCCCAAAGAGGCAATGGGAGCTGATGATTCCTTGGAGAAGAAGCAAGGGCTGTGTTGACCCAGATCAGATTTGTGAGAGATCACAGAGAGCAGGACTACTATCCAGAGGGAGAGTTCCTGCTGTGCCACCACAGACTAAGTGTCTGTGAAAGACAAACTATGAGTAAAGCCTGCCTTCCTGGTGAGGAAAAGAGTGACATTCGTGTGCTAGCCAGCTCAAAAAGATGACACTGAAGGTCCAACATAACAATGAAAGAGACAGACAGACAGACAGACAGACAGAGACAGAGAAAGAGAGAGAGGAGGAGAAGCTGCAAAATGAGTGCTTCAGGGTCCATTAGCAGGCACCATGGTCAGGTGGGCTGCAACCACCCAGAGAGATTGAAAGCCATGATGTGCGGGTTGGTATGGACACGCAGTGGCAGGGAGCAAGATAGACAGCCAAACCTTCAGACAGTGATTGAAGACAAAGGGAATTTTAATAGACCAGACAGAGAGGAGATAAAAGATTTATGCCTTTCTGGGACCTAAGTGTAGATTTCCCTTGTCAGTAGATCACAGGGCCCTTTGTGCAAAGGGCAGTGGGATATGTCCAGGCATAGGCGAAGAATAGGTTAAAATCTCTTTCCCACTGGACAAAGAAGCCCTCTGTGTTAGAATGAACAAATTAGCCAAAATGTACTGGACAGCAACCCAGAGGTATAGAGCTGAGGGGTGGGACCTAATGTAGCAGGCCAAAAGGTTCCTGACAATGTCAGGACAGGCCAGATGAATCTAGAAGGAGAGGCAGAACGCTTACTCAGTTACCAAGATGCAAAAGGGTTTATTTACCAGAGACTCTAAAACAAGATAACCATTTTTACAAGGCTACGGATAATAAAAATAAACTACAAAACCATACGATTGGGACCAACAATTGGTCGAACCAAGAACAGGGTTAACCCTTTAGTCCAAGTCCTACATGCACTTGGCTGAGATGATGAAACAACTGATGAACCAAGCTTGGGCTTTTCTATGCATTGGCTGATCAGCAGGTGGGCATTGACCCCACCAAGCACTTGTTACAAACAGGCCATAACGGGCATCCCACAGATGAACAAAACACAGAGAGGAGCACTGCTAGCTGGTCGATGAAGAACTTGGCAATCCTATGTGACTCCGGCAAGACGTCAAAGACTTCTGGTCGGCAGGTGGTCTCTGACGATCCGCAGCAATGACCACTGGTAGGTCCTCAGAATCAAGATGACCTCTCCCCAAGAAGACTGCTGGTGGTATGATCTTGGAGCGGCCTCTATGGAGTGACACAGGTATACACACACTTAGGGATGGCAGACAAAATAAGAAAAGGGCATGCACGACATTAACTGTGGTAGCTCATGCTGCTTGAGCTGGGGCGGCTCCTAAGCTGACTCACTACTGGATACCTCACTAGTGCTCTCTACCACTTACCATTGCAGGACTATTGCTGGAACACTTGTGGCGGAACTTTGGAACAGGCTGACATCACTGGAGGTGGTTCTGCTGCAGATGGCGGATGGGCCGGAACCTCCTGGATCAGTGGACGGGCTCTGGAGAAGCTGGTCTGGGCAACAAAAGCAAAGCTAGATGTCAAGTACACAAGGATGTGATTCGAGAACCCAGGTCTAGTAGCAAGCAAACAGTTCAGACTTTAAGCAGACAGTTTAGTTCTTGCAAGGGCGAGTCTCCAGGGCGCTGGGCAGGCTATAGCACAGCTGGGTCAGGTGGGGCTCAAGACCCATTGATGTAACTCCATGGGCCTCCTCGGCCACAGTATCACCCCCAGGGTACTGTACCTTTAAGAAATTTTTCCTCACCCTACTATCTTTACAGAGCCAACCCACTCTATTAACATTAATGACCACCCTTATGTGATGCTCAGGCCTGGCCTGCCTCTTCATGAATATTAATGATGGCCGGTTGTGTAAAGGGGCTTACAACTCTGCCCTTCCAAGGATGCTACATGCCTCGTATTCTGACCCTGCCCCTGGCACCAAATGGAGCCAATGGAGACAAAGGGTCTTCTTACCCACTCTTTCCTCCCTTTCCTTCCACTTTTGGGGCTTCTAACTCGTGCCCCTCTTTATACCCATCTGGAGGCAAGCTTACCTTTATTTATTTATTTATTTTATTTATTTATGAAGACATCGAATTACAAACCTTGGAGTCATAGACTCAGTTCCAAAGGCTCCACATCAGGAAACAATTTATAACAACAGAAACAGAGTATAATCAGTACAGCAGTGTATAGGAGTGGTAAAACACATTTACATAGCATTAATACAGTAGAATATAACGGAGATGCGATCTATACATGTTGTTAGCTAAGCAGGTCCCTGTAAAATAGGGACAAGTTATTGTCCAAGGTAAAATGCAGTCTGGGAATTTAGACTTTGTCAAAGCACATCAACATTTAGGTAAATGCTACCGACTAATGCACTGTGGCTTTGACGAGGCTGGTAGGTTGCAGGTAGACCGGTTATGGGCAGGTGTAGGAGCCGGGAGGAGAGGAGGCTCCTGAGGGCCGCTTTGAAGGGCCCAGCTTGGGTGGCAGGTGACTGTTGGAGGAAGGGAGTTGAAAAGGTAGGGACCCTGACAAGAAAAGATCTCTCTGCAAGGGTTGTCCTGACCCTTGGGACCATCATTGAAGCAGTGTTAGCACTGCAGGTGTTTCCACTGTGGGCATGTTAGTATAGGGATACTGAGACACTAGGAGGTGTTAGACCTAGGAGGATTTTTTGAACAAGAGGCAGGCTTGATACTGGAGCCTCTCACAAAGTTGAGGATCTGGGTAAGGGAGTAGAGGGTGCATGTGTGTTGTATGGCCCTCACCGGACATACGCTGCAGGCTTTGTTAATGAGCATTTTAATTTTGTTGATAGCTGTGGCATCAGCAGCACCATAGACTAGTAGACCGTAGTCGATCAAGGACATGACAGATGAGGTGATGGCTATCCTCAGTGCTTCAGGAGGTAGGCAGTCCTTGTGATGGAAAAGGAGGCTGATGTGGGTGTTAGCAGTAGACATGAGTGAGGTGATGTGGCATGGAAAGTAAGACACAGGGTTGAAAGTAACCCTAGGTATTTATAGGAGTAGACCTGTTCTAGGGGTGGAGCAAACTGAGAAGATTTGAGGGGTGAATTATTTAGTTTTCTCTGATGATGCGTGAATAGCAAGGTCTTTGTTTTTTCAGGCTAATGACTTGCTTATTCTTATTGAACCAATGCTCGCCAGGCTTAAGGAGTGCTGGAGTGAAGCCTGCAGGCTGGAGGGGTTTGAGTGGGAGGCACAGAGGATGGCATCATTGCGATAGTAAGATTTTCCAGGGGCAGGAGGAGAGGAGGCATTGAGAAACAGGCTAAAGTATAATGGCCTCAAAATAGAGCCTGGGGAACGCCCAAGTATACCGGTCGGGTGAGGGATAGCGTAGCATTAATCATGACACACTGTGACCATGATGACAGGTAGCTAGAGAACCAGTCAAAGGGCCCTTGGGAGAAACCCATTTGCATGAGAGTGTCCAGCAGGAGGGGTGTGTTGACCATGTCAAAGGTCTTGGATAGGTCTATAAACGTGGCTCCTGCTAGTTGTCCCTTATCAAGTGTAGAATGGATATAGGTTAAAAATTCCAGAAGGGCTGTGGTGGTACTGTGCCCGGAGTTGAATCCATGCTGCTGACTACAAAGCAAGTTATGAGTATCTAGGTAGGCTGTCAGCTGGCCTGCCACCACCTTTTTAGAGCTTTGGAGAAAGGGGAGGATTGAAATAGGTTGGTAGTTACCTGGGATAGGTGGGCCCGTCCCTTGTGGATGGGCATCATGACTGCATTTTTCCACTTTTGGGAAACTGGCCAAGACAGAGAGAGTGATTCAAGAGACCAGTAAGGAGGGAGCAGTATGTCCAGTGCCAGGCGGAGAAGTTTTGAGTCCAGTGCATCATTTAGGGGCTGGGCCATTTCAGGGCCTTGGCTAGGTATGGCTCTGCTTCCTGAGGGGTGATTGCCCATAGGTAGAAATGTGGGCATGAGATCGGGGATCTGAGGTGGGAATGGGGTTGAAGAAGTTATGGGGCAGTAAAGCGCTTAGATCAGTGTAGCTAGTGTTGAGAGTGTTGGAATTTCCTTCAGGCCTGTGGTAACTAGACATTTGTTGCAATCTGCGAGGAGGGGTGGGGACCGTAATTTGCCATAAAGTGTTTTTAAGTTATCCCAAAATTTTCAGGAAGACCCCAGGAGGTGGTAAGTGTGTCCCTAAAGTATTCAGCTTTAACTTGGCAGATGGCCCAGGTGCATTTATTCCATTCAGCTCGATAGGCCTGCCTGTCAGCAGGTTTTCCTGAGTGTCTTGCTCTATACCACAGATTGTTTCTGTTTTTAGTTGCTGGATGAGAGATGGAGTTATCCAAGGTGCGTTTTGCTGCTTGAGGTGGGTCTTTTAGGGGGGCAAAGGCATCATAGGCTAAGGTAAAAGAGCTGTGGGAGTAGTCTAGGGCTGAGTCCATGCTGGTGGACTGGTGTATCAGAGACCAATCCCAGCGGCAAGGTGTTACTTTAATTTGGCGAGGTTCCCGGGTGGAGGAGGCACTGAGCATAGTAGTTGGATCGAGGGCAGGTTGCTTGCCTGACCAAGTGCAGATTACTAGGAGTGGTTAAGGGAGTCTGGAAGGACCATTATGTCCTTTATTCTATGGGGCCGATTGGAAATTATGACATCCAGCAAGGTGTGTGTGCCTGTGGTTGGGTTGTGTCTAGTGGGCTGAGTCACCAGCTGGTGAAGGTCTAGTGCTGCAAGAGCATCTTTGGAGGTTGTGGTCATGTTGGAAAGCCAATTTAGGTTGAGGTCACCAGGATTATGTGTTTAGATTTATGTGGGAGGCTGGTGATATACTCGGTGATAGAGTGGAGTGCATGGGACGGCTTAGTGTAAGATGTAAACCATGGTGATTATGAGGGGAGCCTTGGACTGGTCAGGGGTGATCTTTAGAGACATGGCTTGTGCTTCATGGTCCAAGGCTGGTGGCAGCAGGCTTAGGCAAGCAGGGAGTGATGCAGGTAACAGCACATCCTGCCTCTGCTTACCGACTCTGTCCAGCCAGTGGAGGAAGTAACCTGGAAAGGATATAAAGAGTTCTGTGGACTTGGAGAGCCAAGTCTCAACCAGTGTGAGGATATCTGGCTGGTGCTGGGTGATTCAGCATTGGAGGGCAGCCATTTTTTAGGATGCTGCATATGTTCATAGAGGCACTGCAAAGACCGTTGGCAGGCATTGGGTGGGCTGTGCAGGGCTACCAGGTCCTGGATTGGGGTGGACATTCCCAGACAGTGGAGGAGCAAAAAGATTAGTCTGAGAAGGGGTAGGTGCCTTTGGAGTGGGGGTATGTGGGACTACAGCCAGGACCCATGTGGCATATGCATGGGGTAGGTATGGAGCATATAATGCTGAAAAGCAGGCCAAATTAAGGGCCGAGGTTGTCAGTGAGTGAGACCATTGTGAGTAAGTGCATGGGTGGAAGTGGAGGAGGAGATGCTGGAGGATGTGGCAGGGAGCTAGTATTGAGTGGTCTATCCAGGGTCAGCTGGAAGATACTAATTGGTGGGGAGGATGATAGGTATTGCAGGTGTAGGAGCAGGATCATGAGTAGAAGCATAGTCAGGTTGAGGGCAGACCATGATGGCCATGATACCTGATGGAGATATTAGTGGCGTGAACTATAAGAGTGGTTACTACCTACTGCTAGTGATGGAGTCTCCATGGTGCAGTGGCAGGGTGATGGACTTGTGCGCAGGGGTACCAGGTTTGAAACCGGGGAATGGACTTCTGCAAGAAAGCCTAGCTGGGTGCCAGAAAGGGGGACACTTGTGCCACCGATACTGTAGGCAGAGAAGGGAATGAGGGGTGTGTAGTGACCTAGTGGTGGCCAGGTGATGTCAGTGAGTTGGGGGAGTTAAGTGAGGGCAGGAAGTTAGGTATGGAAGAGATAGGGAATGACTCTGGAAAGGGAGAGGGAGGGAGGGAGTATCAGAAGTGAGGTCAGTGGACTAGAATGGCAGAGAGGATAGAGATTGTGGAGGGAGAGAAAGGAGAGGCAGTGGTTCTTAGCTGGAAAGGAAGAGTGCCCTCAGGTGGTGAGAGCATATAATCTGCAAATGGGAACTGGGGACTTTGTTACAGCAGAGGAAGTCACATGATTAGGAAGGGCTTTAAATGAAAGGGTGAGAGCTTGGGTGGGAGGATGGCTGGGGTGGGTGGGGCAGTCGTGCATAGTGTCGATGGGCCAACACCCCTAGCAGAGATGGTGCAGTGAAGGGGACTGTTACCTCTTGGTGCTCTCCTAGTCTCCTGGCAGAGTTGTGTGCTGCTTCAGGCAGCTGAAGTGAGTACTGAGTACTTTAGCTTAGCCTGCTTCCTGGAGTCACCTTCAACTATAATAATAAAAATAATAATTGAACTGGGTCAGTGGTCCCTGGCCCTCCTGGAGCCTTCTTTTTGTCCCCCTGGGCATTCAGCCCACTGTTTGAGCCTCCCTGTCTTTTTTAGGGCTGTCCACTTACCTGGGGAGCCCACTGTCCCCCCTTGATTACGAGGGCACTGGCCCTTAATTGTTTATTTCATGGATCCCTGCTCCTTTATTTCCCTTGCCTTTCCCTCCCACTCCCAATGCCTGTGGCACGAGTATAAACAAAGACTGGGCACTCAGCCCACTCATCGTGATGGCCTGGACTTCAGTGCTGCTGGGGAGAGGCAGGAAACTGGCCAGGGAGATGCATTCCCACCAGGCTTCTCTTTGGGCACTGTGATGGCTGCTGGGTAGAACTGGATGGTCCGGGTGCATTTTCCGGCCAGACAGGTTTTCTGCTGCACCACTCGGTTTGCCGGCACTTGTCATCCCCCTTCTTTTGGGGGCTCTGCCCAGGGAGGACAGGTCATGTCAGGGAGCAAACCCCACTTGACCAACTTCTTGTTGCTGCCACCACACATGGACTGAAGCTGGAGGGGAGCGATGCCAGGGAGCCACAGACACAATGCAGGTTCTTTCCATTTTCTTCTGTCCATGCTCCCTGCATCCTCCACCCTCCTGAATATTCCGCCGACTCATGACCCAGAATGCTGACCAGAGGGGAGCGATGCTGGATGAGCCACAGACCCAGGTCAGGTAAGCTTTGCTTTGTCCATGCTCCCGCATCCTCTACCCTCTGTACTCGGCTGCTGACTGACCCTGTTGACCACTCCTGGCTCTTTTGTAGGGCAGGGGAGGTCCTGCTTCTGGCCAGAGGATTGGGCAGCACAAGCCCTGCAGGAGGGTCTTCTGCCCAACCCCTTCCCAGCCCAAACGGCACACAATTGACAAAGGGACTGGGAAGGGTTGGTGGGACTGCAGGAAGGTGGGATGGAATGGGGAACTGGCCAAATAAAAAAGAAGAAAAGAAAATTCCCATGTCGGGGAGAGCTCCTGGACCTTTGGTGCCCCTAACTCTGGGTACTATACTCAAGAATAAGTTTAAACCACTTTAAGATGAAAGGACCTGAGAAGCTTATTGAGACATGGGAATGTATAGAAAGAGAGATTAATAAAAGTTGCCTGGGATGAGGGACTAGTAAGATTTATGTAGACAGCCTGTATGGATTAACGCTAGCCAACATGAACTACCACATAGAAATTAGATGCTGGAAAGAAGGATACATAAAGTAAATTACATCTTACTTGGCTTAGAACATATTGTGTGGACATTCCTGTTCATCAGAAGGGTTGCAAATTAGGCTGGGTGCCCCAAAATACCCTGAAATCCATAAAAGAAAAAGACTAAAGAACCTAGGCTGCTTCTCCATATACTGCCTTTGACGCCCCTGGTTCACAACAGTGCTTCAACCATTAAATCTTATTGCATAGGGAGGAAGCACTCAGAAATGCCAGTGGCTGCCAGCCATGTTTTGTTTTTGTTTTACAGTTTATTTACCAAGATTGACCTGGCTAAGATGCATCATCTCTTTCCAGTGGGGTCCTAAGTGAATATATTGTTACTGTAGTGTAGGGGCTGTGTAGGTGTGTACTGTATAAGACAATGGATGTAAAATGCAGGAGGCTTACCTCTCAAAAGCCAACGCTGAGAAGGCTGACAATGACAGTGTTCAGCTGGCTAATGGGTGTAAACTTCTTGTAGTTCAAAGGATAAAGCCCCACCAATTACACTGGTTTTCTGTCTATTAGCCAGCTAGGATACATCAACAGGCTTTGAAAATAAACATCAAGCATCACATTGTGTGTGTGTGTTTTCCCCTAGTTACAGACAGGAAGTGCCTATTTGAAAGCACTTAACAGAGTTGGAAAGCAGCATGGAGAATGCAGATATAATAGCTTACAATATGTTAACAATATGTCAATAATGAACAGAAACACCAGCAATAGTTGATTTAAATTACATATTATGTTCCCTTAAAGAGCCCCTGATACCCTTGGATAACTTTGAAAAATGTGAGAGTTCGATAGAATTCAGTTTATAGTTCATATTTATGCAATCCTTTTTTCATCGGACTTTATCCTCCTGATCCTCCCCATTGGCCCCTTCTGCTGTCGAACGCTAGCCCTTCACCCCATCTCCAGGGCTTACCCAATCTACTTCATATCTCATTGTGTGAGGGGTGCCATGGATGGAGGTGGTTGGTGCCTTCAGGGTCGTAGCATCATCCTGCAGACAGGCTAATTTCTGCCGGTTACTACTCCCTTGAGTCAGAACCAGCAGCATGCAGTGGCGCACATGGAGATCATGACGGTGCATTCTTTCTCATCGTCCATTTCTGACTTTCAATTCTGGTGACCATTGCTGTGCCACCTACCCTCCACTAGGTGGTAGCCAAGCAGCAGTACACACTGTCCCCCATCCCAAAGGAGGAGATCTGTCAATGGATGCTAAATCCTCCTTCCCTCCAGCCCCGAGCAGCCCTTGTCTATTCCGGAAGTCAGGATGCCAGCTTTGTGGGAGAAGAGGTGTCCAGAGCATTAGCGCCCACATCACTGGCCCAGCTACAAGTTAACTGTAGTTCAGATTTTCTTAGACAATATTGTTTTTGGCCTTGGGGAATGAACTTGCAACCCACTGTATTACAGTTCTGTACTTTTACCCTTTGTACCATTCAACCAGAATTACATTTTGCAATTCTTCCTTTTTATGTTTGCTTGTGCACGCACAAGAAACATACTGAGATAGTACAGCATTGCAGAGGTGTGGCAGTGTTGTGGCCAATGCAGCAGATGCCTTAATGGGTGCATCCCTCAGCCATTAATTAATGCTGAAGCTGCCAATGATGGCAGTTTCAGAGAGAGCGCAGACTTGAAAAAATCTGCCGCTGCAATCAGTGGCAGTTTCATCATTGCAGCACCAGCACCACCTCCCTCCCAACCAGGCATACAGCAGAACAACAAATTTAAATGTTAGCTCCCTCCCACTGCTGCTGCCTGTCCCACCCCTCCATTTCCCATCTTACCGGCATATAATGAAACCCTCCTACTACCGCTGCTGCCTGCCCACAGCCTCTGTTCCCGCACCGATATAAAACCTCCCACTCCTCCCACTGCTGCTGCCCACACCGCACCCTCCATTTCGTCACACTGGCATGAACACTCCCACTCCCTCCCTGCTGCTGCCCGCCTGCACCCTTTGTTCTTCGCCTCACCGGCATGCAACCCTCCCACTCCTCTCACTGCTGCTGCCCGCCTTACCTTCCATTCTCCATCGACTTGCATAAACCTCCCACTCTCCCACTCTGCTGCCTGCCCCGCACCTCCATTCTCCATCTCACCGCATAAAACCTCCCACTCCCTCCCACTGCTGCTGCCTGCCCCACACCCTCCGCTCTCCGTCACACCGCATAAACCCTCCCACCTCCTCACTACTGCTGCCTGCCCCACACCTCTGTTCTCCGTCACACCGCATAAAACCCTCCCAATCCCTCCCACTGCTGCTTCCTGCCCGCACCTCCGTTCTCAGTCCCTGCTGACATCAAGTACAATCCCCATGACACCATGCATCCCCCCTCCCCATTAATGAGGCACACTGGCAGCCCACCCCAGTGTGGTAAAAATACTCTTTGATGTTTCCAACATTGGGATGCCTACTCCCGTTGTCTGATGCACCACCCCAGCCCCTGTGTTCAAGCCGACCTCAGGGTGCCCAGTCCCCGGGTCAGCACTGATCCCTCTCCAGTACTCTGGCACACTGGGAGCCCACCCCATTGTGCTGAAATCCATGTTGTTAATATTTCACCTGTAAAAATGAAACAGTCCCGACATCTTTTTTTTAAACTTAAAAAGAAAAACAGTCCTCATCATTCCTACCAGCCCTCCCCAACCTGCACCCTCCCTCTGCGCACCCCACCTCCCACACCTCCCTCACCCATACATACTTCTGGAGGTCAGGAACAGTGATCTTCTGTGGACTGAGAACACGTCTGCACTCTTCAAACACCAACCGGAACTGAAGAAATGACAGTAAGCCCTATAATGGTTATTCAATGGGGGTTTTAACTTAGGTTGATATCCCAACCAATTTTGGAGTTTTGGTCCCAAAATTTTCAACAGAGATTCTTGGGACCCCACCTCATGAACACTGACACTGTCATTTCATTGCTCGGTCCAAGGTGATTTGCAGTTGCTCCATGGAATCACCTTTCAGGACCAATTAATAAAAATGACAGTGCAACTGTTCATGAGGTGAGGTCCCAAAAGCCCTTCTTGCAAATCTGGTGAAAACTCCAAAATGACTGTGTTACAGGCATTAATTGAGCAGTTTTACGCATGCTCGTAATTTCATCAATTTTTATATTTTCATCCAAATTGCCAACATTGCCATTTTTTGCATCCCTTATGAACAGTATAGCTGTCATGTTTGCATCCTTCCCAAAATGCGTTTTGCACCTGTGGCACAGAATGGAGTGGTGGCTGTGCGAAATCAACTTTCAGGACAGATTAATGAAATAACAGTGCCACTGTTCATGAGGGGAGGTCCCAAAAGGCCATGTTGAAAATTTGGTGAAAACATTCCAAAAATGACTGCTTTATGAGCGTGCATTGTACTCTATCTACTCATTCATAACATCACCAATTTTTCATGTTTTCACTCCAGATTTTCAACATTGCCATTTTCTTCACACCTTCTTATGAACAGTACAGCTGTTATTTTTCACATCCTGCCCAAAATGTGTTTTCACACCTGTGGCGCCGAATGGCACACTCGCTATGTTAAATCACCTTTGGGATTGAATAACGAAATGATACTGCCACTGTTCATGAGGTGGGGTCCCAAAAGCCCATGTTGAAAATTTAGAGCTAATATACCAACAAATGCCTGGGGCATTAGGGTTTCAACTATAACGCCCACCCTGTGTACAGACTGATAGGCATCAGGGGTGTGACTTGGGGTTGTCGGACACAATACTCATGCCATTACCTCCCTATCCCACCCCTGAGCTACTGACAGGCATTGAGGTGTGTCTTGGGGTTCGCCCCAATGCTCACCCCAGTCTCCTATACTGCACTCATCTCAGCTTATTTCCCTATGGAATGGGGTGAGCTTAAGGCTGAAGACCTCAAGGCACTCTGCGACACCTGTCTGCATCTGCAGGTTGGGATGAGGTGGAATGGCATGAGTGTTATGACTGACAACCCAAAGGCACACCCCAAAGCTTGTCAGTCTCTGCAGGGTGGGGTGGGGTTGGCGTTACTCAATACTTCACTGCCATTCCTATTATGCATCTCTAACTCCTGCACTGCCTACCTGATGAGATTCACCCCAGAATTCTAAAGGAACTAAGGGAGACTGAGTGACACCACTGACTATTCTTTCTAACAAAGTATGGGAGGATGATGTGGTACCTGAGGACTGGAGGAGGGCAGATGCAATTCCTCTTCACAAAGGTGGGAGCAAGGCAGAGGCAGGAAACTACAGACCTGTCAGTTTGACCTCTGTGGCAGGGAATGTGATGGAATCACTTTGAAAGAAAGAATTGTTGAGTACCTAGAGGCCAGGGGCACAGGACCCAAAGCAGCACAAATTCATAGTGGGAAGGTCATGTCAGATGAATCCAATATATTTCTTTGACTAGGTGACCAAAGTAGTAGAACAGGGAGGGGCTGTGAATATGGCCTACATAGACTTTAGCAAGACATTTGATACAGTCCTACAAAAGATTAATAAACAGGTTAGCCAGACTGGGAGTGGGTCCCAGGATGGTAGTCTGAATAACAAATTGGCTGCAGAACAGGACGCAGTGGGTAACAGTAAATGCAGTACACTCTGAAGAAAGGGTGGTTACTAGTAGGGTACCACAGGGTTCAGTACTGGGACCAGTCCTCTTTAATGTCTTTATAAGAGACACTGCAGAGGGTCTGGAAGGAAAAGTGTGCCTTTTGCAGACAACACAAAGATCTGCAACAGGGTTGATACACAAGGGGGTGGAAAGGATGAGGAGGGACTTGGCAAGGTTAGAGGAGTGGTCAAAAGTATGGCAGCTTAGATTCAATGCAAAGATGTGCAAAGTCATGCACCAGGAAACAAAACCCAGGTAAGGAGTACACAATGGGGGGTACTAACAACAACAAAAATGGAAAGGTACCTGGGAGTACTCATATCAGTCGACCTTAAGGTAGGCAAGCAATGTGAGAAGGCAGTAAGGAGGGCTGGGGAAACTGGGATGTATAGGAGAGGCATCACCAGTAGAAAATAGGAAGTTGTTATCCTCTGTACAGACAGTTGGTGAGACCTCATTTGGAGTACTGCGTGTAGTTCTGGAGACCCCATCTTGGCAAGGATATTGACAGAATGGAAGCGGTCCAGAGGGAGGGCAACTAAAATGGTGCAGGGTCTGCAACAGAAGCCATACAAAGAGAGACTAAAAGAGCTTAATAAGTATACCCTTGAGGAAAGGGGGCATGATAGAAACTTTCAAGTACCTCAAAGGAATCAACAAAGTCCAAGAGAGAGCATCTTTCAGAAAAGAGATATGCCTCTGGCAGTTCATAATGGAGTCTAGTAAGCTTGACTCTACGCACACCTGTAATAATTTATCTTTGTTTCATCAGCCCATATAATTATCCCAGATCAGATAATCAACCATAAGCCATAAAACCATAAACGCACTTTCCATCATTATGTGATATATTCCTTAGTTCATCTCTATCAATCCAATTACTGAACAGTGTTCAGACTGAGTAGATAAGTCCAACTATCATTATAATAATACTTGTTTTCCAGCACCTAATAGATTTGCACCTAGTCACAGTGCAGGATCAGCCTTCATCTACTAAAGTGATATTAGAGCTGTAGAACCCCGGTGGACCTATCTGATGAGTTCTTTTTATTCCTCTATGTAGAGATTCTTTATTTGCAAACAGGTGCTACTTTATTTATGTGGATTACCTATCTCAACCAGTCCTCTACTATATTACCACATTAAAATTGACAATTTGCAACCCAGAGTCGATTACTATATTCCAACATCTGAAGGAAAGGACTTTACTTATCATATTCTGAAAGGCATAGAAATATAAAAGAGAAAAAACAGGAGATCTATACATGAGGAGCCATATGTCCCCACTACCTTTTGCATTAGAGTCATGTCTCAAGAATAAATAAACTGCATTTTAAAATTAAGCAAATTACTTTAATAATAGTTATATTTACCACATTTCTAAGCACTTGTTCATTCTATATTCAGTCTCAATTAATGATAATTTTCTGGCAAGAGTTTAAGTATCCTTAATTTAGCATACATCGGTGTTATTTAACATCTTAAATAAGCCTTTCAGTGTTTTAAATAACTGAAAACTGTAAGCATTCCCATCCTATAAAGAAAGGCAAACATTAATCTGACAATCCTATGCTTATAAGCATCTTCAGCTACTCTTTCCTAGCTGTTCAAAATCGGATTATCAATTGCATATAAATACAATCTGTCTTATTGTGCCTAAATGAGCACATATTGTTAATCAGGTTTCCTACCTCGCCTCCCTGCTCACTGTCGGCCCACCACTAGACAGATAAGGAAGAAAAACAGTATTTTGTTGCAGTGCATACTGTCATACATTTTAAAGCTAGTGAGTATATTCAAATGTGTCCCTGCAATATCTGGTTGACTCTGCACTAAAGTTCCTTCTGCAAATTGAGGGAGACAGATTTGGAACTTGTTGCTTGGAACCATTTAGCAATGACTCATTCCTCTAGTTCAAACGAATTATTGAAAGGGCATTTTGGATGTAATTTCTACTTCTACTTCTGCTTCTCTGGTTTGCATTCTGTTGCAATTGTTTACTTTGCTTGTGTGCTGGGATCATCGATTTGGTGGTATGTTTAACTTTTCTGCAGTTACTTGGTGCATGTGTGTTTTCCTCCCTTATTTCATTGGTAACAGCAGTGGAGTATAGCTGAGATGTAGATACTGTAGAGCTAGCTTTGAGTGGTCATGAAGCTGTTGAAGGGAAGGATAAACTTCCATAGATTCAATTGGATTAGTATAGTCATGCCTAATAGAATTGTTAGAGCCGGTCGAGACGGGCAGCCCACGCCCACTTCAGGCTATCGTATGACTGTGTGACAGTTTGGAGGTAGTGAATGGCTTAGAGTTTCACCCACCATTTTAAGATATCCCCAGGCATCCTCCACAGTAGTACATGAAATCACCCTCCACCCTGCTCTCTTATTTGGAACACTGCAGGGTATTTAAAATTACAGCATATTCCACAACTCTGACATTCCTGCTTTATTTCAAAAAACTTTTTCTTTATTAACCAAATCAGAAGAGAAGTCTTGAAATAACAGTATTCTATGACCTTGACATTGAAGTGTTTTTTTTCTCTCAGCAAGTGGCAAGATCACTTCTTTAACAAAGAATATCACGAAATAAGCAACAATAGGTCATGGCCTTTTATTTTGTGGATTTTGGGTCCCAAAGACCTGTGTGCCTTCTCGATCTCCAGAGGCCAGGTCCTTTGAAAATTTAACAGATCTGGAATAAGAGACTAAAGAAACTGGATCATATTGTTTCCTCCCAACCTTCTGGCACACCAAGTATTCTAATATTATTCCTGCGACCTCAGTTTTCTAGGTCGTCAACTTTCCCCAATAAGTGCTCAATTTGTGAGTGTTGTTTTTCTGTGACAACCCTAAGATAAGCAACTGCTTAAGTTCTGTAAGCTGCTGACAAGAAATGTGAACATCTTTTTAACAGATTCAGCCTCCTCTTTAATTTAGCTTCCTTTGTTTGACATCTGCTATACCAACTTTGAGGTCGGCTAGAGATCATACCTCTCAACCTTTTGTCCTCCAAGTGTGGAACATTGCCTGTCAAAATGTGGAACAAATGGGCAAATGTAGAACACTTAATCAAATCTTTACCTAAGCAGCTCAAAAGACTGTTAAAATGTTGCATTTATGTTCAGAATGTCTGCTATCAATTGAATAATTTATTTTTCTATCATTTACTATGGATTTTTGCTTTCAAATGTTGACTTTGAATGAGGAACAAGTCCTCACAATGTGGAACAGGGAGCTTTTGAAGTAAAATGAGGAACGTTCTCCTAATGTGGTACAGTTGAGAGGTATGCTAGAGATTGAGTCAAACACCAAACTACTAGTTAAATACTGACTCATTTAACTCAGCTGGAACAGATTGGCAAAATAATTTGAGGGTTAATCTTTAATAGTTGTAAAACTTTAATTTAGTCTCTGGTGATAGGTGCAGAGATTATTTAAATAAGCCCAACACTTAATCCCTAATTAGCACATATTTGAGGTACAATTATATGAGGTTACATATGCTATATCATTTAGTTATATCTTTAATTATTTAAGCTGTGTATGATTTAGAAGAAACAAATCATTAGATTGGTAGGCAAGGAATTTAATTATTTATGTATTTGAATCTATTTCCAATATTACCACATTAACATTTTCACTCCTTTCCTTCTCATATCTCCTTGATACAGCTGTTAATGTATTTATTTACAGTTAATTAACAGACTAAGTAAACCACAAGCAGAAGAAGAGTCAGGTGAAGACTGTCCATACATCACCACCTTGGACTAGTAGTCCAGTGGTTTCTGGCTCTGCAGTAGCCAACATCCTACTGTTTTCAGTGTTTTGCTTGTTAGATATAATTTGTTACTAGCTCTAATTAGTAAACAACCACTTTAAGTAGTTATCCAAGTATATTTTTAAGTAGTGGAGCATTTATTTATTTTTTTTATTTTAAGATTATCATAAAATAAAACACTAATAGTATTAGTGATTGTGTAAAGCTTTTATATTTTGTTTAATAATGTAAGAAACACTAGATCTAATTAAGATGTATTGATTGCTACATGCTAATCACTTTTTTTAGTTAAAGTTCATATATTCACTCTATTAGCTGAAGGTTAACACTAAAAGATGTCTCAATACAAATTAATTTCTTGGAATGTGAGTGGCTTGGGTTCCCCTATTAAAAGTCTTGAACAACATTAATAAAAAATGGCCAACATTGCATTTATACAAGAAACACACTTAACACATGAAGAATCCTTTAAACTCAGAAGGAGTTGGGTAGGGTACTTGGAAAGTACATGCTTTTCCTCAAAGAACGTGGTACAGCTATTTTAATAAGAAAAGGGATACATTTTAATAGACATGATCACTACTCTGACCCAGAAGGAGGTATCAAATTTAACTGGGCTTCTAGATGGACAACAAGTGGCACTCTGCAATGTGTATGCTCCCAATTATGGTAGAGAAGGCTTTTTAATACACTAACAGTGACATTGGCTAACTTCTTGGAATACTAAATAATCCTTTGGGGAGATTTTAATGAAGTACTGGACCCTGTTCTAGACAGATCCTCCATCAGAAAGATACAAATTAATATGAAATTGAGAAACTCATTTCAAAAACTCTTGGAGACTTGGGACTCGCTGATACATGGAGGGTAGTTCAACTGACTGGAAGAGACTATTCTTTCTTTTCAAACAGACATTTGACTTATAGCAGAATTGATTACTTATAAGTACCAAATTCCTTGGTCAGAAACATCCTAGATGCAAAAATAGATAATATCCTGATATCAGACCATGCTGTGATAAGTTTGGATCTACAGACAGGTGGTAAGGTAGGAAACTGCATAGATGGCGTTGAATGTAAGTCTACTTAAAGAAAAGGAATTTTTAGATTGGATTACTAAAAGACAGAGGATTACTTTAGAATCAATAGCAATGGAGAAGTTTCCAACATATGTGTCTGGAAAGCATATAAAGCCTATGTTAGAGGGAAAATAATAAGCTATTCAGCTAAAAGGAAAAAAAAAGAGGAAAATTATTACAGGAAAAGAGAAGGAACTTGAACTATTGTCATCATCAAAACCAAAATTAACACCTGACAGAGATCTTTGCATAGAATTTCAGGTTAAAATGAAAGATTAATTCTATATTATCTCAAAGAGCAGAGTATGCACTTTTCAGAACAAAACAGTGATATTGGGAAACAGGACAAAGCAGGGAAACGCCTAGCTTGAGATTGAAACAAATTCAGCAACAAAATATTATAATAGGTATAAAAAAAGAAATGGCGTAATACTTACAACTAATAAAGGAATAAATAAGGAATTTCATGAGTTTTTCAAGAAATATACTCAAGACAAGGAATTATAACAAAATGAAAAGCTAGATGATTTCTTTAAAAACTAAAAATGCCTGTGCTTAAACAAGAAGAGAGCAATTGGGAAAAATATAACTTTTGAAGAAATTCAATCAGCCACACTAGATTTACCTACAGGTAAAACACCAGGGCCAGATGGCTTTGCAAACAAGTTTTTATAAGAAATTAGCACCATCAATTTTACCATATCTTCATCTTGCAGTACAAGAATCTTTTGAAAATAAATCCTTCCTCCAACAATGAAACAAGCATTTATAACTTTTATTTATTTATTAATTTATGAAATCTAGGATTACAAATACCTTTGAGCCAAGGCTCTTTTACAAAGGTTCCACGTCAGAGAAATACAAATTATGGGGAACATCAAGACAGACATTACAACAATGTGGGATTTGCAAACAGATTACAGATTAATACAATTCAAGGGCAACATTGTAAGCAAGGCTGACAGTGGCATTTGTCAGAGAAAACAGACAAGAGATAAGAAGTGCCAGAGCTACAGGGAGAGGGAAGAGGGAGGGGAAGAAGGAATGGAGGTAGGTGGGAGAGGGTGAAAGGTCAGCATTGGGTACTCCAAGATGTGAGGGTAGAATCCAGTGAGGAGGGAGGGAGGGACCACTAGAGCAGGCAGAGAAGTGGAGAAACAAGGTTAGTTGGGCAGTCACAGGAGCTGTTGGTAGTGAGATAGTTCTGGAGCCTAGTTTTAAACATACCAATTGTTGGGGCAGAGGAGATAGTGGGGCTGAGGCCATTGAACCATAGTGGTGCTTGATAAGAAAAAGAGCATTGTCCCTGTGAAGTGTGACAGTGGGAACTTTCAGTAGCTGTAGTGTGGATCTCTGAAGGCACCGTTTGTTGGTTTGGTGTTGTAACAGAGTTGAGACTCCAGAAGGTGCAAGGCCAAGGTAGATTTTTTGCCATGAAGCAGGTGAGAAACTATATGCAGTTTGATAGTTGGAGCCAGCGGTCTGGGTGTTCAGGTCACATGTGTGGGTGAGGCGGTGAGCACCAGTGATGAGCCAACATGCTTTATTTAAGGCAGTTGAGAGGCGTCTAAGGGTTGTGGTTGTGGCTGAGCCATAAATGATGAGACCATAGTCTATTATAGAGATCACAGAGCTCAGGACTGCAACCTTGAAAGCTTCTGGCATGAGGTGTTGTCTGTGTTTGTAGAGGAGACCAAGCTGTGTATTAGCAGCTCTAGCTACATTATCTACGTGAGGTCCATAGGAGAGATTAGGGTCAAGCTGTATCCCTAGGTATTTGAAGGACCTCATCTAATCTAGAGTGTTCCCTGGGTGGTGGAGTTAGCCTAGTGGTGTAGCTTGTGTGGGTTATGAGAGCTGCAGAAGAGCATAGATTTGGTTTTCTGTCATTGAGGACCAGTTTATGATTAAGAAACCATATCTCTACAGAACTGAAACCAAGTTGAAGGTTGTGTTGAAGAGTTGCAGGATCTTTGTGAGTGGAGTATACAACAGCATCATCGGCATATAGTATGATCTGCTCAGAGCAGTGGTAAGGGAGGAGTTTAAGAAAAGTCTAAAAGAAGGGGCCCAGTATGGATCACTGTGGGACACCCAAGCAAACAGGCAGGTGTCAGAAAGAGTGTCAGCAATTTTTTCTCTCTGCGACCAGTTTTCTAAGTAGCTTTTTAAACCAGAGAGAAGAGTCAGGTGATAGCCCGGCATTTAGTAGTTGGTCAATTAGTACTCCATGGTGTACTGTATTGAAGGCCTTGGAGAGGTCGATGAAATGGCCCCATGAGAGGAGCCGTTGTCAAGGGATTTGAGCAAAGCTCCAGTGTACTCAAGAAGGGCTATGGTGGTGCTGTGACCTTTCCAGTAACCGTGTTGTTGTGGACAAGGTATATTGTATTTATCCAAGTGTCGGTAAGTTGATCAGCCACGATGCACTCGAGTGCCTTAGAGAGTGGGGGCAGTATGGAGATAGGGCAATAATTTGAGTGATTCATCTTATCCCCACTTTTATGGATAGGTGGCTGTTTCCATAAGTCTGGGAATTTTCCACAGCTGAGAGAGAGGTTTAGGATTTTTGTTAATGGAAGAATTACCTCATTGAGGGTGAGTAACAGAAGCTTAAGGTCCAGGGTGTCGCTACTAGATCTAGATTTAGAGATAGCTGCAGTAATATAGCAAAGCTTCATTCAGCCTTACCTCCTGAAGTAGAAGAGGGGATGGTTAGACTGTGGGGCTGAGGTATTTGGGAGTAGGCCCTGTTTTCGAAAAGTCATGGGGTAGGATAGCACTAAGGTCTGAAAAAGCCGTGTTAAAGATGTTTACGATCACCTTGAGGTTGAAGGTTGAGATCCATCAACCATTAACATGGTTGGAGAGGTTTTTGGCAGCTTCCCTGACAACCTTGATATTGTCCCAGAAAGCATGACCATTTCCCCATGTATTGGTGAGGCGTCTTTATAATAGGTGGATTCTGTGAACCGGATGGCTTTTGTGCAGGCATTTCATGCTTGTTTGTAATTTTGGATGTCCAGTTGTTTGCCAGTGGCCTGGTAACTGGCCAGCAGTGGTCCCTAGTTTCAGCTGTAGAGAGAAGAGCTGCGGTGAGCCATGGCTTGAACAGAGATTTTGTTTTGCGCCTTTTAGCAGGGGCAAAGAGGTTGCAGGCTTTGTTGAAAATAGAGATGAAGTGATAAAGAGCCAAATTAACATCTGTTGCTTCGTGATGGGTAGCCAGTCTTGTAGAAGCAGGTATTGTTTGAGATGTGAAGTTTTCCATGAGGAAGGACTCTGCTAGTGATAATTTTGGGAGGGGCTTGAGAATTTGTTAGACCATGCACATATGACTGAGGAGTAGTCACTGAGAGAGTCTGGGAGAACGGTCATACAAGAAATCCTTGTGGGGTGAGTGGTGAGGACCCAATCCAGGAGGGACTGATGCCAGTCTTGTAGTTAATCCTAGTGGGGAGTTACCATTTGATTGAGGTTAGCAGCTGAGATGGAGTCTTTATAGGCACTGGCACCCAATGCTAACCAGTTTATGTTGAAATCCCTAGTAGAATAAGTTCAGCTTCAGGAGGATGAGAGTTGATAAAGTTTAGGACATTGCTGAAGCCATGTTTAGGGTCCCTGGGTGAGATGTATACAGAGACAGTAGTCAGGGCTTTATGGTTGGGACCTAGGATGATTTTTATTGGCAGAATCTGGGCTGAGGCAGAAAGTGATGGAGTTGCTACAGGTGCCATGACAGCGAGGTCTTTGATATAGATTGCTCAACCACCGCCTTGTTTGCATATCCAGTCCAGCCTATGGACATTGTAGCCCTGTATTGTTACTGCTGAGTCAGGAACGTTCGGCGTTAGCCAAGTTTCCACCACTGCAAGGATGTCAGGGTTGTGTTGGCACATGAAGGCTTGGAGTGCATCCAGCTTTGGTAGTAGGCTGCAGGTATTAATGGTTGCAAGGATAAGGGCACCTGGAGTTTTGTGTGGTCTGAGCTTCTAGGGCCAGGATTGGGGTGGATGCTGCCTGAGATGAGAAGGAGGAGGAGCAGGAGTTTTAAGGAGCAGATTCACAGCTCTTTGTGAGATAGTTTTGATCGTTGTTTCGGGATTAGAGGTTGCAAGGTTCAAGCGGTATCCCATATGGACTGCAAGGTGGTACAGTGTAGAGAGGGTGGCCACACTTGTTGAGAGTAGTGGTGGGTAGTAACCAGGAATATCCAAACAGTGGACCAAGCACAGTCTCAGAGTGGAGTGGAGGGTTCCTTGGAGTAGCAGTGGAAGCCAGAGTAGGCGTGGCGGGGGTGAGGAGGGTAGGGGTGGCTAGGACCAGGGAGAGAGAGGGGCAGGGCAAGGAGGAGGAGGAGAGGCGAGAGAAGGCAGAGAGAACCTGCATGGCTAGGTGATAGCACAGTAGGGGTGGGGAAGTGAGTTGAACAGAAGGAGTAACTTGGCTAGCAGGAGAAAGATAGAAAGAGAGTTGAGAAAGAGAGCACCTCAATCAGTAAGCACTATGTGGGATGACAGAAGGGAATGGGGGCATAGGCAGAGCAGAGGAAGCTAGTATTGGCCAATAGGCAGTGGGAGGCGGGTATTTAAGAGGGAGGGCAGGGTTAGAGGTTTATTTAAGTAATGTGGGGGCAGGCGAAATTTTGAGACAAAACTAATGCAAAGTCAATGGGCGCAGCACCGGGAGAACAAACAAGGCAGTGAAGACAGGGCCGGCCAATCAGCTGCTGTTCAAGAGATGTGTTTACAGATGGTGGGAGAGCATCTGGGTTTAACCCTGTAGGTAGACTGGAGCTAGAAGCACAAGTGGTTAGAGGTGAGAGTGGATGGCAGGCTTATCTAGTTTTTAAGACGGAGAGAGAGAGAGAGAGGAAAAGGAGAGCACACTGAGGAGGGAGCATTGTGATGATAAAAGAACAGAGTGTGTGATGTGCCAGATAGGATAAGAGCTGCTACCAGAGGTATAGCCTCTAGTGGTGAGAGGATATAATCTGCTAATGGAAAAGTCAACATGGATCCATTCACATATCTGGACTGTGTGGTACAGTACGGTCTGCAGCCCATTGTACGCTGTGGACCAATGGGCGTGCAACTTTACTGTGTGCTGTCAGTCGAAGTGGCGAGCGGCCGGCGCTTGTGGGTGTGGAGCTGCTGCCCGCCACTGACCTGGGGAGCGAGGTGGTGGATCTCAGTGGGCGGGTGGGGAGGGGATACCGCTGGACCACCAGGGTGTTTTCATTTACTAAACCTGCGATCAGGCTCTCTCAGGATGAAGGCTTGAGCTGGTTGTAGGTGCTGGCTCTCAGGATGAAGGATTGAGCTGGCTGTAGATGCTGGCTGTTTCAGGATGAAGGCTTGAGCTGGCTGTAAGTGCTGGCTGTCTCAGGATGAAGGCCTGAGCTGACTGTAAGTGCTGGTTTTCTCAGGATGAAGGCTTGAGCTGGCTGTAGATGCTGGCAGTTTCAGGATGAAGGATTGAGCTGACTGTAGGTGCTGGCTCTCTCCAGGATGAAGGCTTGAGCTGGCTGTAGTGCTGGCTCTCTCAGGATAAAGGCTTTAGCTGGCTGTAAGTGCTGGCTCTCTGAGGATGAAAGCTTGACCGTAGATGCTGGCTCTCTCAGGATGAAGGATTGAGCTGGCTGTTTCAGGATGAAGGCTTGAGCTGACTGTAAGTGCTGACTCTCTCAGGAATTCAGACCAGTCCAGGGCAGGGGCCACATGCTCTACATTCACATCCAGGCTTCCAACCCCAGAGTGAGCGATAGCTAGTACCTAGTGGTGGTACCAGCTGGCCATCTCCCAGACTGTCTGCTGGACATTGCAGGTATTCTTTTGTCAGGCAGGCTTGTCCACAGGCTAGCGACTGTGGCATGAAGATACCTCCTTGGCTAAAGGCAGGTCACAGTCTCTCAGATCAGAGGAAATCTAAAAGCTTCAGGTGAAGAGGATCACTGTTCAGGCTCAAGAAATTTAGGGTTGTGGAAACCTTCCAAAGTCTCCCTCTGCTGGGGGATGTGAAATCTCAGGTGGGTTTTGCTATTAGGGTCTCACCTGGCACTAACCCTCCTGTCTCTTCAAGGGCTAACTTCAGACTCCTGTCTCTGCCCCCAAACCATCTCTGGGCAAAAGTAACTTCCAATTGGTGGCAGGTTGCCAGTCTACTTAATTAGTATGCAGAATGTTCACACAGTGCCTTATTGCCTGTTTAAAAAGGTGCCTAGCACAAAACAAGTCTTTCTCCCAGAAACCCTTGGGCGGTTGTTGCCAAGATACCTGACCTCTGATTGTCTGACAGTGAGGTCAGGTGTCCAAGATGGTGGCCATGTTTGCAAGAAGCAGTTGCTGTAATTTTAGAGTTTGTTTTCCAGGGCAACTTTCCTGCTTTCACTTTTAACTGCCCCGTGGCTTAGAAGGTAGGGCGCTCCACAACTGCTGCCCCTTCCTCCTTTCTCCACTTACAGGCAAAATCTATGGAGCAGGCAGTGTTTAATTCTTAAAGGTGCAGTGTGCCACTTGCAATTCAGAAAATCCCTTTTTTTTTTTTCCCCTCCTAGTTCCTCCATGCACCCTGATGCCTTCTCCTGTCACTTGAGCCAGAGCACACTAGCAGAGGTGCAGTGGTGGCCTCTGATGTGGCTTTGGAGTTCCGTGGTCGGCGGGCACATTCAGCGCCACAGAAAACATTTGTGTTGGAGCTGACAGCTCACATGTTTGAGCAGAGCTGCTGCTCAAATGTGTGCAGATTCCTGCCCGGCTGTGCAACTCTTCCCTTCTCCAGTCCCCTTCAACAGGAAGTCCTGGGCTGCAGGGAGCAAACAAGATGGACAGCAGAGTCCAGAGGCAGATAGGGCACTAGGGTAAGCCCACCACAAATGGTGGGGTTATATTTGGTTCTCTCTGTGCATAACCTGTGATTTTTATACAATGATCGGTATGTTTTTGTTTTTTCCAAAACTATATGTAATTGTTCTGTCTTAAATGCTTTGAGCCTGCTCAACTGCAGTTCTTCTGGAACTGCTTGTATGTGTGTCATTTTATGTTGCTTGCGCTGTGCAAGAAACATAGTGCCATCATCTGAGTTTTCGGAGGTGTGGCACCTGTCTTTAATTCAGTTAGTGTGTTTGCAGGTGCTGCCCCAGTTCCCCAATCACTGCTGCAGCTGTCTATGAGAGCAATTGAAAATGCAGTGGCATACAGTTGAAAGGGAAGCTCCACTTCAGTGAGCAAGCTCTCCCCAGCCACCACACATGTAAGTACACATATTGCGTGGCTGATGCGCTCATCCCCCTCCATGCACACACTGCGGCTGATGGGGGTGCTCAATCCTCCATTGGCTCCACGCCTCCCTCCCCACAACAGCTGTCCAGGTGCCATGCTGCAAAAACTGTCATAGCTGACAGGGGTGCCCAAACCCCCATCGGCTCCACGCCTATACCCCAAAAGCTTTCCAGGTGCCACACTGGGAGCCCACCCAGCGTGCAAAGCTTGTTATGGCGATGGGGTGCCCAATCCCCCATCAGCTCAACCCCCAAACAGCCTTTCCAGCTGCCACACTGGGAGCCCACCCCAGCATGGCAAATGTCCCACGCCGCCTTATTAAAAAACAAAAACCTGTAAAGAAGAAAATGTTCCTCGCCTCCCCTGCCCCCCACAACCCACACACCCACCCACTGCGGATCCTGCCTCCCACACCCCTCTCACCCCATACTTACCTCTAGAGCTCGGGCGTGATGATCATCGGTGGACCGGTAACACATCTGCACTCTTCAAAGCTGACCGCAAACTGAGAAATGCTGGTAGCTGTATAATGGAATAAATAGGGTTTTCAACTTTGTTGCATATCTCCAGGTATTTTGGGAATTTTGTGCCCAAATTTTCAACATAAGTTTGGGACCCCTCCTCATGAATTCTTGCACTGTCATGGTGTAGCATCGGCCCGAAGGGTGATTTCATGGTCACTGCAACGAAATCACCTTCGGGACCCATTAATGAAATGACAGTGCTAGTGTTCATAAGGTGGGCTCTCAAAAAGCCTATGTTGAAAATTTGGTGAAAAATTCTAAAATGACTGTTTTAAGAGCATGCGTTAGCAGTTCCTACGCACACTCGTAAGTTTAGAACATAGAAACATAGAAACACAGAATTTGATGTCAGATAAGGACCGCTTGGCCCACCCAGTCTGCCCATTTCCTACCTAATGGATAAGCTGCAGATCCTAGTTAACCAGCAGCCTACTTCTTCCTACCCCCACCCCTAGAATTGCCTTATGACTGTCCCATGCATGCTTGAATTCCACCACTGTTTTGACTCCAACCTCCTCGGAAGGACACGTTCCATGCATCACAACCCTCTCTGTGAAAAAAATACTTCCTTAAATTACCTCTGAGCGCCCCCATCTTCAAATTGTGCCCCTGGTACTTGCACATCTCTTTTTGAAAGATGCTGACCTCTTGGACTTTGTTGATTCCCTTGAGGTACTTGAAAGTTTCTATCATGTCCCCTCTCCCTCCTTTCCTCGTTGCTACATATTAAGCTCCTTAAGTCTCTCTTCATATGTCTTCCGTGCAGACCCTGCACAATTTAGTTGCCCTCCTCTGGACAGCTTCCATCCTGTCTATGTCTTTGTGGAGATTGGGTCTCCAGAACTGCATGCAGTACTCAGATGGGGTCTCACCAGCTGTCTGTACAGAGGATAATAACTTCCTGTTTTCTACTGGTGATGCCTCTCTCTGCATCCCAGTATCCCCCCAGCCCTCCTTGCTGCCCTCTCACATTGCTTGCCCACCTTTAGGTCATCTGATATGACTACCCCAGGTCCCTTTCCATTTTTGTTGTTGTTAGTATCTCACCCCCATTGTGTACTCTTCCCTGGGTTTTGTTTCCCAGGTGCATTACCTTGCACTTCTTAGCATTGAATCTAAGCTGCCATACATTTGACCATCCCTCTAACCTTGCAAGTACCTTCTCATCCTTTCCACCCCACCTTGTGCATCAACTCTGTTGCAGATCTTTGTGTCATCTGCAAAGAGACATACTTTTTCTTCCAGTCTCTCTGCAATGTCGCTTATAAAGACATTGAAGAGGACCGTCCTAATACTGAACCCAGTGTACCCCACTAGTAACCCCTTTCTTCAGAGTGGACTCCATTTACTATTACTATCTGTGTCCTATTCTCCAACCAATTCTTTACCCAGGCTGTCATCTTGGGACCGACTACCAGGCTGGCTAACTTGTATATTAATCTTTGTGTGGGACTGTGTCAAATGCCTTGCTAAAGTCTAGGTAGGCCATGTCCACAGCCCTCCCTGATCTACTACTTTGGTCACCTAGTCAAAGAAATCTATCAGATTTGTCTGGCTTGACCTTCCTGCTGTGAATCCATGCTGCCTTGGGTCCTGTGCCCTCTGGCCTCTAGATACTCAACAATTCTTTCCTTCAGAAGTGATTCCATCATTTTCCCTACCACTGAGGTTAAACTAACAGGTCTGTAGTTTCCTGCTTCTGCCTTGCTCCCACTTTTGTGAAGGGAATCACATCTGCCCTCCTCCAGTCCTCGGGTACCACCCCATCCTCCCATGATTTGTTAAAGAGGGTAGTCAGTGGTGTCACTAGTTCTACTCTTAGTTCTTTTAGAATTCTGGGATGAATCCCATCAGGCCCCATTGCTTTGTACACCTTCAGTTTTAAGAGTTCTTTCAGAACCCTTTCTTCTGTAAATGGGCTGGTATCAACTTCTGTATCCAGAGTGTTTCTACTGTTTGTTTTAGGTACCTCCCTCTTCCTTTGTAAATACTGAGCAAAATGTTTGTTTAGTATCTCTGCCTTTTCACAGTCACCCTCTGCCCACCCTCCCTCCCTTTATTAAGCCTCACTATCCCTCCCTTGGTCTTCCTTCGCTCCCTGATGTACCTATAAAAGGTTTTATCTCCTTCTTAACTGAGTTGGCTATCTTTTCCTCGGTTTGGGCCTTTGCTGTTCTGACTGCCTTCCTAGCTTCCTTTGCTTTAACTGATACAATTCTCTGTCCTTCTCCTTCTGTGATTCCTTGTACTTCCTGAATGCTTTCTTTTCTCTTGAACCTTCACTGCCACTTCCTTTGAGAACCATAGTGGTTTCTTACATCGTTTCATTTTGTTTATTTGCTTCACACAAAGGCTTGTTACCTCTGTGATGGCAGTTTTATTATTCCCTATTGTTCTTCCACCCTCCTTCCTGCCCATTTGCTAGTGCATTCCTTAGGCACTCACCCATTTTGGCAAAGTCAGCCCTCCTAAAGTCCAGTACTTTTGCTTTTGTATGGCTTGACTCTATTGCTGTGTTTATTGTGAACCATACTGTTCGATGGTCGCTAGTTCCTAGATGACTACCCACTTCTACATCTGTGATCCTCTCTTCATCTCCATTTGAGAGAACCAGGTCTAAGATTGCTCCTCTCAAGTGGGCTCCAATACTAGTTGTCTAAGGCATGCCCCTGTAGGGCATCTAGAATAACCCCACTCTTCGAAGTGGCTGCTGCAACTGCACTCCAGTTAACATCTGGCATATTCAGATCACCCATCAGCAATATCTCCCTTTTCTGCCATTCTAAGTATACTTTCTATCATTTCCTTGTCCATTTCCTCCCCTGAGAAGGGGGTCTGTATACAACCCTGTGCGGATTGTGGTGCCACTGCCCGTCTCCAACTTACCACAGTGCTTCTTCTCCTCCCTGTTTACCCTTTTGTTCTGTTGTTTTGATTCTTCCTTATGTAAGAGCTACTCCTCCTCCTCCTCCTCCTCTTTTACCCTCCCTGTCCCTCCTGTAGATAGTGTATCCTGGTATGTTTATGTCCCAGTCATGGTTTTGTGTGTACCATGTTTCTGTGACTGCTACGATATCCAGATGCTCCTCCTCCACCAAGGCCACTAATTTAGGAAGCTTGTTACTCAGACTAAGGCATTGGTGCTCATTGCTCTCCATTTTTGATGGCTTTACCTTCTGTTGCAGCATTCCCCGCTGACCTTTCTACCTCGGCCTTTTTCTCATTTAGTACCCTGTTTTGTAGGGTAAGGCTGGGATTTTCCTGCTGCTTATCAGTGCCTCCCCTTGACTAGTTTAAAAGCTTGCCAATAAAGCATTTAAACTGATTGCTTAAAAGACTTATTCCCTTCCTGGACAGATGCAGACCAACCTGCCGTTGCATAGGCGTGTCCTCCAGGTGGAACCCGCTAATTTTCAATATTTTCACTCCAGATTTTCAACATTGCCATTTTACCACACCTCCTTATGAGCAGTACAGCTGTCATTTTCATCTCGCCCAAAGCGTGTTTCTGCCCATGTAGCACACAATGGCGCAGTCGGTCTGCAAAATCAATTTTTGGGACACATTAAGAAAATCACAGTGACACTGTTCATGAGCAGAGGTCTTACAATGGCTATGTTGAAAATTTGGTGAAAAATTCTAAAATGACTGTTTTACGTGTGCATTGCCCAGTTCCATCACACGCCTGTAGTTCATGGAATTTTCAATATTTGCGGCACTCCAACGACTTCCAAATACCCAAACAGCACATACAAGCAAGCAACATTCAGCATTGACAAATTCTTGTTATGTTTGCTTGCGCCATGCACAAGAAACATGTTGCAGCAGATTGCTGCAGAAGCAGGTTGTGGAGGTACTGGCACTGCTGTGGCCAATGCCCCTGTGCCTTTTGAGGCTTGGCCCACTTTCCCCAGTGCAGTGGCACGCTGCTGCTGACACTAGTTCAGCCAGCATGCCACCACCTTGAGAGGTTTTCCCACTGCAATCAGGGGCCTCGTCATTGCAGCATCAGCCATTCCGCTGCAGCGAGGAAGGACTTGTCATTGCAGGGTGTACCTTGCCCTCCCGACCCAGTATATTTGCTGATGGGAGCCCACTCCCCATTGGCACACTGTAACCTCTTCCCATTTGTTGTTTGCCGAGGAGTGAACAATCCCTTCGGCTTCATGTGCCCACCAACAGTCTTCCGCTGCCGATGGGGGGCCCAATCCCTGTCGGTTTTATGTGCCCACCAACAGTCTTCCGTTGCTGATGGGGGCCCAATCCCTCGTGGCTTCATGTGCCCACCAACAGTCTTCCTGCTGTCGATGGGGATTCCAATCCCTGTCGGTTTCACGTGTCGGACCAACAGTCTTCCGCTGTCGATGGGGGCCCAATCCCTGTCGGCTTCATGTGCCCACCAACAGTCTTTTCGTTACATGGGGGCCCAATCCCGTCGGCTTCACGCCGCCCACCAACAGTCTTCCGTTCATGGGGGGCCCAATCCTGTTGGCTTCATGTGCCCACCAACAGTCTTCTGTTGCCGGTGGGGCCCAATCCCTGTCGGCTTCACGTGCCCACCAACAGTCTTCCGTTGTCGATGGGGGCCCAATCCCTGTTGGCTTCATGTGCCCACCAACAGTCTTTTTGTTGCCAATGGGGCCCAATCCCCCTGCTTCATGTGCTCACCACAGTCTTCTGTTGCCGATGGGAGCCCAATCCCTGTCGGCTTCAATCTCTCTATTAAATTTGCCGATGGGGGAGCCCACTCCCCACTCAGCATAATGCCCCTCCCGATTAGTTAGGTGGTCGTGGGGGGTGCTCTAATCCTCCTCGGCTCTACCCCTGTGTGCCGACAGGCTGCCCAATCCTGCCACAACAGCCCCCAAATACTCAGGTGGCATGCTGAGAGCCACCCTAGCATGCCAAATGTACCCATAAAGGAAAACGTCTTGTGATGTCCGTTGTGTTTTAAAAACCCTGTAAAGAAGAAAATGGACCCTTGCTGTCTGCACCCTCCCCAACCTGTGCCACGCACTGCATACCCCACCTTCCCACACCCACCTCACCCCATACTTTCACTGGAGGCCAGCACGAAGATCTTCAGTGGACCGGAACATGTCTGCACTATTCAAAGCCGACGTGAACTGAAGAAATGCCGTAAGCTGTATAATGGCATAAATAGGGATTTTTCAACTTTGGTGCATATCTCAGGCATCTTTGGGATTTTTGGCACCAAAGTTTCAACATGGGGTTATTGGGACCCCCATTAATTCAGCCACTTTCATGGCATTATTCGGTCCTGAAAAGTGATTTTGCAATCACTCGTGGAATCACTTCGGGATAGATTAATGAAATGACAGTGCCAGTGTTCATGAGGTGGGCTCTCAAAAAGCCTATGTTGCAAATTTGGTGGAAAAAATCCAAAAATGACTGTTTTATGAATGTGCCTATTAAAGAAAATCACAGTGACACTGTTCATGAGCAGAGGTCCTAAAATGCCTATGTTGAAAATTTGTGATGAAAGTCCATAAAATGACTGTGTTACGGGCATGCATTGCACAGTTTCCATGCACCCTTGTAACTTCGCAAATTAGTAATATTATCATGTCAGATTTTTAACACTGGTAATTTTTCACATCTCCTTAATGAATAGTACAGCTGTCATTTTTCACATCCTGGCCGTGAATGTGCTTTTTGCGCCTAAGTAGAATTTTTTTTTTTTTTTTTAAGTCTTGGTAAACTGGTAAGGCCTCACAAGGAACAAGTGCCTGTTTTCAGGGGTGACCTGGGAGCACTGGGTGGTTAAGTGACTTGCTCAGAGTCACACAGTATGCAAATGGAGGCTGTGAGAATCAAACTGAGGTCTGGTCTGCTGGATGTATCAAGTTCATTCACACCGCATTCTCTAACCTCTCAGGCTATACTGCCAGCCCAGCGCAGAATAGCACAGTCACTATGGGAAATCGGTGTTTGGGACAGATTAACCTCGAGGAGTGAGAGGCGGGAGTGACAGAGCTCAACTGAGCTCTGTTGGGACTGCTGTGGATTTCATTGTGGGCAGAAAAGGTGCCAACTCAGGCAGGATCCCAGTACAAAGGGCAGCCTGCAGCACTGGGAGAAACAGAGACGAGTGAGTGAGGGAGGAGGTGGCGAGCTCAGTGAAGCTCTGTCAGGATGGCTGCGGATTTCTTTGTTGGCAGAAAAGGCACCAGCTCAGGCAGGAGCCCAGTACAAAAGGGCAGCCTGCAGCACCGGGAGAAACAGAACGAGTGAGTGAGTGAGAGAGGGGAGTGAGCAAGCTCAATGGAGCTCTGTCAGGACAGCTATGAACTTCTTTGTGGGCAGAAAAAAGTGCCAATGGGGCAGGATCCCAGTACAAAGGGCAGCCTGCAGTGCCGGAGAAACGGAATGAGTGAGTGATGGAGGGGAGTGAGCGAGCCGGACGTAGCTCTGTCGGGACTGCTGCAAATTTCTTTGTGGGCAGAAAGGTGCCAACACAGGCAGGAGCCCAGTACAAATGGGCAGCCTGCAGTGCCGGAGAAACAGAACGACCGAGTGAGAAAGGGGGGAGTGAGCTAGCTCAACGCCCGCTCTGTCTGGACTGCTGTGGATTTCTTCTGCAGAAAAAAAGGCACCAATGCAAGCAGGGGCCCAGTACAAAAGGCAGCCTGCAGCGCCAGGAGAAATAGAACGGATGAGTGAGAGGGGGTGAGGCGAGGCTCAATGAAGCTCTGTCAGGATGGCTGCGGTTTCTTTGTTGGCAGAAAAGGCACCAGCTCAGGCAGGAGCCCAGTACAAAGGGCAGCCTGCAGCACTGGGAGAAACAGAACAAGTGAGTGAGTGAGAGGGGGAGTAGCAAGCTCAATGGAGCTCTGTCAGGACAGCTGTGAACTTCTTCGTGGCAGAAAAAGGTGCCAATGTAAGCAGGATCCCAGTACAAAAGGGCAGCCTGCAGTGCCGGGAGAAACGGAATGGGTGAGTGATGGAGGGGAGTGGCGAGCTGGCGTAGCTCTGTCGGGACTGCTGCAAATTTCTTTGTGGGCAGAAAAAGGTGCCAACACAGGCAGGAGCCCAGTACAAATGGGCAGCCTGCAGTGCGGGAGGAAACAGAACGACCGAGTGAGAAAGGGGGAGTGGCGAGCTCCACGCCGCCTGTCTGGACTGCTGTGGATTTCTTCGTGGGCAGAAAAGGCACCAATGCAAGCAGGGGCCCAGTACAAAGGGCAGCCTGCAGCCCAGGAGAAATAGAGCGGACAGTGAGAGAGGGGAGTGGAGCGGCTCAATGGAGCTCTGTCAGGACTTCAGAGTTGTCCACCTCCCGCCTAGGGTCCTCTGTGGTCCTATATTACAGCAGGGTCTCTGGAGTGGAGACAAAGCAATGATTGGATAGTTTTAGGATTGCTGTAATAATACAGATTTAGTTGTTCTGTTTATTTCTCTAACTTGAGCTAAATATCAAGCTATCTTGTTATGATTGCTGTAGTAATACATATGTATTTGTTCTGTTTATTTTCTAACTGAGCTGAGTAATACTTGGAGGCAATAAGATTTCTAACTGTGCCAAGTGAAACTATATGAGAGCTGAGAACAAAAAGTATGGTAGCTGAGGGTGAAAAACAGACAAGGAGGCTTTAGGTTGCTACAGCACACAGTATCTAATGGATGAGATTTGAGACTGAATTAACCCAGTCAGCAAGGGGGCAGTAGGGGGACTAGTGTTGGGGGGTGGGGACAGGAATTTGAGTGAACAGGGCCTAACAGTTGTAGTAGGGTACAGAACCTGGGATTAAGAGCCAGTAACATAAGATGGGGGCCAAAATGGGGAAGGTGCCACATGTCAATAGGGCGGGCATCTTTGGAAGGGTGGAGGGGTGTACAGGGTGTGGACCCACCATGATCCTGGACTGGGCTTGGAGGATGGGGAGGTGTATGGTCTGTAGATGACTGGCTAGTTTGAGGGAGGAACTGTGGAGTTAGGGAGGAGTCTAAGTGGTAGAGTAGATGAGTATGGAAGGCATCCTGGCTGGGGGGATAGGGGGATGGCAATGGGGGACTGAGGAAGAACAACTAGGGGAGGAACTGACCCTCAGTATCAGTGGCAGTAACAGAAAAGATAGGAGAAAGGAGGGATGCCCGAGGCGAGGGGGCCTCCTGATGGGGAGGAAGAGACCACGAGGGGTACCAGAGGAGAGAGCAGATGGCTGTGATAGGAGGGACCAGGGTGGGACCAGGTGGCATGGAGGGAACAATTAGGAAGGGGAACCAAAAGGGGAAGAGATGTAGGAGGGTATCAACTAGAATAGATTCAAACCTCTGCTATGGGAGAGAGAGGGGAGCAGGAACATACTGAGGGGGAGGGACAAGCGGGGCATGAAAGGGATGGCAACAGGTAGGGGAAGAGATAGTGAGAATGAAAGGGTAGAAGGGCTAGTAAGGAAGGAGGTGGTGACTGGAGAGAAGGAGGCTACGGGAAGGGAAGGATGGGATGGGCATCACTATCGGGTGAAGGAATGGAGACTCAAATCGATAACAGCAGGGATAGGGAGAGGGTTGGAAATCAGCAGGGAGGAGGGGAGGTCGACATGGGAAGCCCAGCAGGAAGTAATCAGGCTGGGAAGGGGTTCAAGGGGATCAGGAGGAATAAGGCAGAGAAAAGGGTTGAGGTAGAAGTAGGGGGTACTGATACAGAAGTCACAGAGGGAGCAGCTGGCGTGGTAAGGGCAGGGAAGAATGAATATTGGGGTGGTGGAAGGGCATTAGAAGGAAAAGGGGTAAGGGATGGGGTACTCATCCTGAGGGATTCTATACTGACAGGGCTGAGATGAGATGACGGGGAAAAGTCACAGTCGATTGGTTGAAGCATCCCCAGGTTGACTGCAGGAGGGCAGGGCATGCACTGCTCAAGTGTGCCACAGTGGGAGGAAGAAACCCTCATTTAGTGTTGCATGTGGGTACAAATGACTTGGCGGGGGACTGTGGAAGTAGTGAAGGGAGGCTTGAGAGGCAGGCAGTGTGAGGGTGGGGGAGTCGGGCATTCTCAGAGGTACTGCCTTTTACCAAGTATGGGGAGGAAGGTAGACTTGAGGAGTTCAACGAGTGGTTGAAAGATTGGTGCCACACAAAAAATTATAGGTTAGTGACTAAGTGTAGGGTCCGGGGAGAATAGTGACTTGTACACGGGCCAGAGGGTACACTTGAGCAGGAAGGGAGGAGACAAAGGCAGGATTAGAGGGGTATCTCTACTAAGGTGGATTTAAACAAATGGGGGTGGGCCAAAAGACTGAGGTTGGTAGAAAGGTCCGGACAGGAAGCCTGATGAGGTCACTGCCCTAGCTATAGGTAGAGGTGGAGGCGTAGTAACCCTGGAAGGGGTGGGCAGAGTGGTCTGAGGTATACAGAAGGCACCACCACCCAGTGAGAATAAGGAGGAGAAAGGCAAAGACTACTGAGGGAGGGACACAGGCCAAGGAGGAGAAGAGTGAGGAGAAGGAGGTTATGGGTGGAAGGTGGTCTGACTAAATGGATAGAGAACTGGTTACAGGGAGAGTGCAGAGGGTGGTGGTGGTGGGGTAACCTCGGCACCAAGAGCAGTGACAAGTGGGTGCCACAGGGGTCAGAGCTGGGCCGGTGCTATTTGGGCTCTTTATCTCTGATACAGCACACGGATGTGGGAGCAGGGTTAGTCTGTTCGCACATTATACCAAATTGGGCGTGGTGGTGGACAGAGAGGATGGATGGGAAAACCTGTAGGTGGACCTCACCAAACTACAGACATGGCCAGTGGAGTGGCAGCTAGGATTCAGTGCAAAGAGGTGTAAGGTGATGCACTTTGGAGCTAAGAACCAGAAGAGGGACTATTGGTTCAGGATCACAGAGGAGGAGAAGGACCTAGGGTGTTGGTAATGGGAGCATGAACAACTAGGCCCAGTGCAGGAAAGCAGCAGCGAAGGCAAACTGGATGCTGGCATGCATCTGCAGGGGTTCTCATCCACACAAGGATGTGATCCTACCTCTCTACAGATCATTGATCACACCACACCTAGAGTACTGTGTGCAATACTGAGGCTATACCTGTGGAGAGATATAAAGTTACTGGAGGGTGCAAAGGAGGGCAACAAAAATGTTAAAGGGGATGGAAGGAAAGGAATATGAAGTTAGCTGATGGATCTGAGCATGTACACACTGGAGAAGAGAAGGATGGGGGATATGATTGAAGTGTTTAACTACCTGAGAGGGTAAATAAACCTAGCACTGAGGGGGTGTTTAAACTAAGGAGTGGAAGAGAGATGAGAGGGCACTGATTAAAGTTGGAAGGGGATGTTTCAAGAGGAAATGAGGAGGCACTACTTTTCTGAGAGGGTGGTGTCTAGTCTGAATGGCTGCCAGAGGGGTAGTAACATATAGGACAGTCAATAGCTATAAGGAGGAGGGATAAAGCAAGAGAAAGAGTCGGGGGCCAAGGGCTGGAAAAGCCGGGAGGAACTGAGAGGGAGGAGGCTGGGGCAGCTGCAATCTAGGGTGCTAGCTGCACCTCAGGCAGACTTACATAGATCGATTGGTGTGTTCTGCTGGCAGATTCATATGTTCATATGTATGTTCATATGTAAAATCACAGTGACGCTGTTCATGAGCAGAGGTCCAAACGCCTATGTTGAAAATTTGGTGACAAATGTCCATAAAATTACTGTGTTACAAGCGTGCATTGTGAGTTTCCATGCACCTCAGAATTTCACAAATTTGTAGTATTTTCACTCCAGATTTTCAACATTGCCATTTTTCCACACCTCCTTATGAACAGTACAGCTGTCATTTTTCACATCCTGCCGAAATATGCGTTTGCTCACTACGCCAGCAGAATACCGTGGGTTGCTGTGGGAAATCAATGTTCAGACAAATTAAGGACATCATAATGACAGTGTTCTAAGCAGAGGTCACAAAATGCCCATGTTGAAAATTTGGTGAAAAATTCCACTAATGACTGCACATGCGAGTGAGTTTCCATGTATACTCGAAGTTTGAGCATTTTTAATATTTTCACTACAGATTTTCAGCATTGCCATCTCTTCACACCTCCCTATGAATGGTACAGCTGTCATTCTTTACATCCTGCCCGATCTGTGTTTTTGTGCATCTGGCACGCTAATGGCACGCTCACTGTGGAAACTCAAAGTTCAGGACACATTGACAAAATCACAGTGCCACTGTTTATGAGAAGAGGTCCCAAATGCTTTCATGATGTGGGGCCTAAAATGAGCCATGTTGAACATTTGTACTTCAAATACCAACAAATGCCCGGGCGTTATGGTTTCTAACCACAATGTCCCACCCTTTACAGACTGACAGACATCAGGGTGTGCCTTTGGATTGCTGACTGTAATGCTCATGCCATTCCAACCCCACCCCCCACCCCCAACCACTGGCAGGCATTGAGTAGTACCTTCACTCTTCAGCCTCAGAGTTCACCCCATTCTCCTATATTGCACCCATTTCAGCATATGTCCTTATGGAGTGGGGTAACTATAAAGCCGAACACCCCAAGGCACAACCTCAACACTTATCAGTGCCTGCAGGATAGGGTGAAGTGAAATGGCATGAACGTTATGGCGACAACACAAACACATACCCCAATGCCTGTCTGTCTCTGCAGGGTGGAGGTGGGGTTGGTATGAAGTTCAATACTTCACTGACATTCCTGCTCTGCATCTGTTCTAACTCCTGCATTTCCAATGCTAATACCAGCAAGCAAACATTCAGCATTGACATGCTTGCTTTATGTTTAACTGCGAGCAAAGCGCAAAGCATGTTGTGGCAGCTTGCTGCAGAAGCAGGTTGTGGAGGTGCGGCAGTGTTGTGGCCAATGCCCCTCTGCCTTTTGAGGCTTGTCCTGCTTTATCCATCGGGATGGCACGCTGCTGCTGACATCTGTTCAGCCAGCATGCCACCACCTTGAAAACATTTTAGCTGTTGCAATCAGGGGCTGCCTCGTCATTGCAGTGTCAGCCATTCCGCTGCAATGAGGGGTGACCTTGTCATTGCAGGGCGGTCCCTTGTATGCCCCTGACCCAGTTTGCTGATGGGGAGCCTGGTCCCTGTCGGCATAATGTCAACACCGAAAGTTTCTTGTTGTCTGCTGAGGGGTGCCCAATCCCCTCAGCATCATGTCCCCACCCTTCTTTGCAGATGGGGCACCCAATCCCCACCAGCTTCAGTCCTCTTTCTCAAATGAATTTGCCAACGGGGAGCCCTGCCCATCGGCATAATGTCCTCCCAATGAATTGTGTGTCGGGAGGGTGCCAATCCCACTTGCTCTTTCCCCAGATCAAAGCAAGGGGCTGCCCATCCCCGGTCAGCTACATCCCCAAAAACATTAGGTGGCATGCTGGAGCCCACCCCAGCATGCCAAATGTCCCTGTAAAAAGAAAACTGTCCCGCAATGCTTTTTTTTTTAAACCCTATCAAACAGAAAATGGTCCTCTTTGAGTCTGTGGCCCCGCCCCAACCTGCACCCACCCTCTGACCCCTGCCTCCCCACACCCCCGGTCACCCCATACTTACCTCTCTGGACCCCACGACACTCTTGTGGACCGGGAACATGTCTACACTTTTCAAAGTCGAACTGAAGAAATGCCGGTAAGCTGTATAATGACATAAATAGGTTTTTTCAACTTTGGTGCATATCTAAGGCATTTTGGGGAATTTTGGCACCAGATTACAATAAAGGTTATTGGGACCCGCCTCTGAATTCACCACTGTCATGGAGTTAGTTGGTCCCGAAGGAGATTTCATGGTCACTGTCAGCGGAATCACCTTTTGGGACTGATTAAGGAAACTACAGTGCCAGTGTTCATGAGGTGGTCTCTCAAAAAGCCTATATGTTGCAAATTTGGTGGAAAAAATCAAAAATGACTGTTTTACGAGGTGACGTAGTTGCTACGCACACCGCAACTTCATGAATTTGCAATATTTTCACGCCCAGATTTTCAACATTGCCATTTTTTTCACACCTCCTTATGAACAGTACAGCTGTCATTTTTCACATCCTGTCCGAAAATGTGTTTCACACTTCCGACGCAGACCAGCACGGTCGCTATGGGAAATCAGTGTTGGGGACAGATTAAAACATGGCAGTGACACTGTTCATGAGCTAAGGTCCTAAAATGCCTATGTTGAAAATTTGGTGATGATAGTCCATCAAATGTCTGTGTTACAGCGTGCGTTGTGCAGTTCCGCCTTGTAACTAGCAGATTTGCAATATTTTCACTCCAGATTTTCAACACTGCCATTTTTCACACCTCCTTATGAACAGTACAGCTGTCATTTTTCACATCCTGGCCGAAATGTGTTTCGCACTTCCGGCAGAATAGCACAGTCGCTGTGGGAAATCAGTGTTTGGGACAGGTTAAGATCAAGCTAATGAGAGAGGGGGAGGAACGAGTTCAGCTGAGCTCTGTTGGGACTGCTGCAGATTTCTTTGTTGGAAGAAAAAGGCACTAACGCAGGCAGGAGCCCAGTACAAAGGGCAGCCTGCAGAGCTGGGAAAAACAGAATGAGCGAGTGAGAGAGGGGAGGGAGAGCTCAATGGAGCTCTTTGGGACTGCTGCAGATATCTTTGTGGGCAGAAAAGGCACCAACACAGGCAGAAGTCCAGTACAAAAGGCAGCCTGCAGTGCCAGGGAAACAGGATGAGCAAGTGAGGGAGGGAATGAGCAAGCTCGATCAATGAAGCTGTCAGGACTGCTGTGGATTTCTTTGTGGGCAGAAAAAGGCGTCCAATGCAGGCAGGAGTCAGTACAAAGGGCATCCTGCAGCACCAGGAGCAATGGAGCGGGCAAGTGAGAGGTGAGGCGAGCTCAACAGAGCTCTTTCTGGACTGCTGCTGATTTCTTTGTGAGCAGAAAAAGGCGCAACAGGCAGGAGCCCAGTACAAAGGCAGCCTGCAGCATTGGGAGGAACAGAATGAGTGAGTGAGAAAAGGGAAGTGTTAGCTCAACAGAGCTCTGTCGGGACAGCTGTGAACTTCTTTGTGGGCAGAAAAGGCACCAATGCAGGCAGGAGCACAGTGCAAAGGGCAGCCTGCAGCCCAGGAGAAACAGAATGAGTGAGTGAGAGAGGGGTAGGAGCGAGCTCAATGAATCTGTGTCAAGACTGCTGCAGATTTCTTTTGGGCTGAAAAGGGTGCCAACACTGACAGGAGCCCAGTACAAAGGGCAGCCTGCAGCGTTGGGAGAAATAGAATGAGCAAGCTCATGAAGCTCTCTGTGACTTTACAGTTGCCCATCCTCCCACCCAGTGTCCTCTGTGGTCCTATATTACAGCAGGGTCTCTGGAGTAGAGACAAAGGATTGATTGATACTTTTAGGATTGCTGTAATAATACAGATTCAGTTCTGTTATTTCTCTAACTGAGCTGAGTAATACTTGGAGTGTGATATGATTTGTAACTGGGATAAGATAAACTATAGGAAAGCTGAGAACAAAAAGTATGGTAGCTTAGGGGTGAAAAAAGGACAAGGAGGCTTTAGGATTGCTACAGTAATACAGTATCTAATGGATGAGATTTGAGACTGCGCATTAACCCGTTCGGCAATGGGGCAGTAGATTGACTAGTGTGGGGGGCAGGAATTTGAGTAAATAGGGGCCTAACAGTTGTAGTAGGGTACAGAACCTGGGAGTAAGAGCCCGTAACATAAGATGGGGCCAAAATGGGGCAGGTGTCACATGTCAATAGGGCGGCATCTTTGGAAGGGTGGAGGGTTGTACATGGTGTGGGACTGCCATGATCCTGGACTGGGCTTGGAGGATGGAGGGGTGTGTATGGTCTGTAGATGACTGGCTAGTTTGAGGAGGGATCTTTTAGGTTAGGAGGGTGTAGGTGGCAGGGCAGATTAGCATGGTAGGCATCCGGGGGGATGGGGATAGCAAGGGGACACAGGAAAAACAACTAGGGAGTGAAACTGACCCCAGTATCAAAGGCACTAACAGAAAAGACAGGAGAAGAGAGAGGGTGCCCTAGGTGAGGGGTGCCTCCTGATGGGGAAGCAGAGACTATGAGGAGTACCAGGGAGAGAGCAAATGGCTGCGGGTAGGGAGGGAGCAGGGTGGCACAAAGGGAACAAGTAGGAGGAGGAACCAATAGGGAAAGAGATATAGGAGGGAAGAAACCTCATTTACTGTTGCATGTGAGTACAAATGACTTAGCGGGGACACTGTGGAAGTAGTAAGGGAGAGTTCAAGTAGTTGGGCTGGCAGTGTGAGGGGTAGGAAAGTCGGTGGCATTCTTGGAGGTACTGCCAGTACCATGTGCAAGCATGGGAAGGAAGGGTAGGCTTGACGAGTTCAATGAGTCCCTGAGGGATTGGTGCCACACCAAACATTGTGGGTTAGTGACTAACTGGGGTAGGGTCTGGGAGGAATAGTGACTTGTCGCGGGGACAGAGTACACTACAGCAAGAAGGGAGGAAGTATTAAAGGCACCATTACTGCTGGCCCACTGGCGCTGAGCATTGAGGTGATGGATGCCACACCTGGCGCTATGCCGCAGGCTGCCAGGGGTCAACAAGGAGGGATAGGACTGAGCAACCGGAGGACTCCTCTCCCAGCTCTGGGCAGGATCCAGGGACCCACCGCCTGTAGCAGCCCCTGGTGACGACCGGTGGTGTTACTAGAGCAGTGTACTAAAGGGAGCAGAGTGTGGCAGATGTTGGCACGCTGTACCTAAGCCGCCATTCTTCGCCCACACTCCACAAAGGAGAGAAAAGTGGAAAATGGGCTATGGTCGGGCAGCATGAGCTTCGACCCTTGCTGACAGCTCTTAGGCACGGTACTTTCAGTTCCAAATACCTAAACAGCACATATAAGCAAGCAACATTCTGCATTGACAAATGCTTGTTTTATTTTGTGACTATGTATTTGATGTGGAACCTTTGTAAATGAACTCTTGTGCTCAAAGGTAATCTCCAAAGTTTTCAATAAATAAATTATGACAACTAGCATTATGCATCTTACTTGAACAACTGCAGAAACATTTGTAAAGGACCCTCAAATGTCCAGAACTAAAGAAGGGTCAGCAACTGCCCCAGGACTTTTAGTTGGGATAGGTGGGGACATCCAGGATGTGCTGCAGAAGTGGCAAACCTGTCACAGCCAGACATAATATAGTTCACCCAAAATGCCCAACATTGTGAAAAGGACTACATGTCATTGTGGAATGCTGCAGTAGGTTTTCCCATAATTTCAATTTTAGCAAAACAGTCACGCCACACACATCATTGATGTCAGGATCTGGTCTAACAGCCAGTTCCCTATGATACACTTTTGTTTCAAGAACATAGCAATCAGATATAGTAAAGAAGTTAAAGAGCCATTTACACCTCCAGGGAACTTTGTAAAACATAACATTTAGGCAGATTTTCACATTAGCTCTGTATTTTTCTCCCCATTTTTCATTACTGAGGTTATGTCCATAAAACAGGATCACTGTTCCTTAAGAGTTCATCAGCTCCTGTTGCTTTGTTCACAACTGATGTCAAAACACTGCTTGTGACATCACAGTTATTCTCATGGCAACAGACTGTGACATCACAATAGAGTATTGTGATTTCAAGCAGGGATACAGCTGTAGTGGAAGAGGAACGCTATATAAAACAAGCATTTATGTCAATGCTGAATGTTGATTGCGTTGGTCCATTGAGCTCGCTCACTTGCCCTGTGTCAGTCGCTCATTCTGTTTGTCCCGGTGCTGCAAGCTGCCATTTTCTACTGGGCTCCTGCCTGCGTTGCAACATTTTTCCGCCCGTAAAGAAATCTGCAGCTGTCCCGACAGAGCTCTGTTGAGGTGGGTCACCCCCCTCTCACTCACTCATTCTGTTTCTGCTGGCACTGCAGGCAGCTCTTTTGCACTGGGCTCTCGCCTCTGTTGGCGGTTTCTTCTGCCCACAAAGAAATCTGCAGCAGTTCTGACACAGGTCCATTGAGCTAGCTCACTCCCCTCTCGCTCATTCTGTTTCTGCTGGCGCTGCAGGCTGGCCTTTGCACTTGGCTCCTGCCTGCGTTGCCACCTTTTTCTGTCCACAAAGCAATGCGCAGGCAGTCATGATAGAGGTCTGTCGAGGCTCGCCTCTCCACCTCTCTCATTCGCTCATTGTGTTTCTTCCAGTGCTGCTGGCTGCCCTTTGTACTGGACCCCTGCCTGCGCTGGCACCTTTTCTGCCCACAAAGAAATCTGCAGCTGTCCCGACAGAGCTCCGTTGAGGTCGCTTCTCCGCCTGTCTCATCTGCTCATTCTGTTTCTCCTAGTGCTGCAGGATGCTCTTTTGTACTGGGCTTCTGCCTGCATTGGCATGTTTTGCTGCCCACAAACAAATCTACAGCTGTGCCAAAAGAGCCCCGTTGAGATGGGTCCTCCTCCTCTCACTTGCTCTTTCTGTTTCTGGTGTGGCTGCAGGCTGTACTTTGAACCTGCCTCTGTTGGCAGCTTTTTCTGCCCACAAAGAAATCTTAAGCAGTACTGACAGGTCCGTTGAGGTAGATCACTCCCCTTCTCTCTCACTTGATTGTTCCCATTTTGCGGTGCTGCAGGTTGGGTTTTGTATTGGGCTCAGGCCTGCGTTGCTGCATTTTTCTGCCCACAAAAAATCCAAGGCGTCACAATGAGCTCTGTTGAGCTCACTCCTCCCCTCTCTTACTCGCTCATTGTGTTTCTCCCGGCGCTGCAGACTGCCCTTTTGTACTGGGTGTCTGCCTCTGTTAGCACCTTTTTCTGCCCACAAAGAAATCCGCCAGGTCTCCTGACAGAGCTCTGGTGAGGTTGCTCACTCCGCCTGTCTCACAGCGCTCATTCTGTTTCTCCTGGCACTGCAGGCTGCCATTTTTAGTGGTCTCCTACCTCTGTTGGCACGTTTTCTGCCCACAAAGAAATCTGCAGCAGTCCCAATGGAGCTCTGTAGAGCCCGCTCACCTGCCTCTCTCTCACTCACTCATTCCATTTCTGTTGGCACTGCAGGCTGCCCTTTTGCACTGGGCTTCTGCCTGCATTGGCACCTTTCCTACCACAAAGAAATCCACAGCTGTCATGACAGAACTCTATTGAAGTCGCTCACTCCCCTGTCTCACTCGCTCATTCTATTTCTCCTGGTGCTGCAGGCTGCCCTTTGTACAGGGCTCCTGCCTCTGTCGGCATCTTTTCTGCCCACAAAGAAATCTGCAGCAGTCCTGACAGAGCTCAGTTGGCCCCACTCCCCCTTTCTCACTCGCTCGTTCCGTTTCTGCTGGCACTGCAGGCTGCCTTTAGCTCTGCGCTCCTGCCTGCATTGCCACCCTTTCGCCTGCCCACAAAGAAATCTGCAGCAGTCATGATAGAGCTCCTCATGGAGCTCTCGCCGCCGCCCCTCTGTCACCGCTTGTTCTGTTTCCTCCCACCGCTGTAGGCTGCCCTTTGTACTAAGCCCCTGCATGCATTGCTGCCTTTTTCTGCCCACAAAGAAATCCACAGCAGTCCCAATAGAGCTCTGTTGTGCTCATTCACTCCCCTCCCTCCCTCACTCATTCTGTGTCTCCCGCTGTTGCAGGCTGCCCTTTTGTACTGGGTTCCTGCCTGCGTTGGCAGCTTTTCTGCCCACAAAGACATCTGCAGCAGTCCTGAGACTCTGACACAGCTCCATTGAGCTTGCCTCCCCCTCTCTCACTCGCTTGCTCTGTTTCTGCCGGTGCTGCAGGCTGGCCTTTTATACTGGGCTCCTGCCTGCATTGCCACCTTTTCTGCCCACAAAGAAATCCAGCAGTCACAATAGACCTCTGTTGAGCCTCGCTCACTCCCCTCTCTCACTCACTCATTCTGTTTCTCCCAGCACTGCAGGCTGCCCTTTGTACTGGGCTCCTGCCTGTGTTGGCACCTTTCTTGCCCACTAAGAAATCTGCAACTGTCCCGACAGAACTCCGTTGAGCTCGCCTCCCCTGTCTCACTTGCTCATTCTTGTTTCTCCCAGCACTGCAGGCTTCCCTTTGTACTGGGCTTCTGCCTGCATTGGCATGTTTTGCTGCCCACAAATAAATCTGCAGCAGTCCGACAGAGCTCTGTTGGTGCCACTCACCCCCATCTCACTTTCGCTTGTTCCGCCTAGCCGGCATTCAGGCTGCTCCTTTGTACTGGGCTCCTGCCTGCATTGCCCTTTCTGCCCACAAAGAAATATGCCGCAGTCCTGACAGAGCTCGGGTTGGCTCACTCACTCCTCTCTCTCACTCGTTCATTCTGTTTCTCCTGCTGCTGCAGGCTGCCCTTTGTACTGGGCCCCTGCATGCATTGCTGCCTTTTCTGCCACAAAAATCTGCAGCAGTCCCAACGGAGTCCGTTGAGCTCACTCATTCCCCTCCTCACTCACTCATTCTGTGTCTCCCGCCTGCTGCAAGCTGCCCTTTTGTACTGGGTTACTGCCTGCATTGGCACCTTGTTCTGCTGAGGAAGAAACTGCAGCTGTCCCGACATAGAGCTCCATTGAGGTAGCTCACCCCTCTCTCACTCGCTCATTCTGTTTCTCCTGGTGCTGCAGGCTGCACTTTTGTACTGGGCACTTGCCTGCATTGCCACCCTTTTCTGCCCATAAATAAATCTGCAGCAGTCATGACAGAGCTCGGTTGAGCACGCTCACTCCCCTCTGTCACTCATTCATTCTGTTTCTCCCACCGCTGCAGGCTGCCCTTTGTACTGAGCCCTGCATGCATTGCTGCCTTTTTCTGCCCACAAAGAAATCTGCAGCAGTCCCAACAGAGCTCCATTGAACTCACCTACCCTCCCTCCCTGGCTTGCTCTGTGTCTCCCGGCGCTACAGGCTGCCCTTTTGTACTGGCTCCTGCCTGCATTGTCACCTTTTCCTGCCCACAGAGAGATCCGGTGAGGAGTCCTGACAGAGCTTAGCTGAGCTCGGTCACCCCCAGTCGCTCAATGCCACTCTGTCCCAAACACTGATTTCTGACAGCTACCATGCTACTGTGCGCTGGAAGAGCGAAAACACATTTCAGCCAGGATGTGAAAATGACAACTGCAACTGTTCATAAGGAGGTGTGGCAAAATGGCAATGATGAAAATCTGGAGTGAAAATATTGCAAACTAGCAAAGGTACGAGCATGCGGAAACTGTGCAATGCACATTCGTGAATACACACTCATTTTATGGACTTTCATCACCAAATTTTCAACATAGGCATTTTAGGACCTCTGCCAATGAACAGTGTTAGTCATTTTCATAATGTGTCCGAACATGGATTTCCAACAGCAACCACACTATTCTGCGTCCGAACTGCGTGAAAACACATTTCGTGCAGGAGGTGTGAAAATGACAGCTGTACTGTTCATAAGGAGGTGCAGAACAATGGCAATGTTGAAAATCTGGAGGAAAATATTAAATTTCATGAAGTTACGAGCATGCATGCAAACTGCACAATGCACGCATATAACAGTCATTTTATGGAGTATCATCAGCAAATTTTCACCTAGGCATTTTAGGACCTCTGCTCATGAACTGTGCCATTGTCATTTTCTTAATCTGTCCTGAACACTGATTTCCCATAGCGACCACGCCATTCTGGGCCGGAAGTGCAAAAACACATTTTGGCCAGGATGCAGAAAATGACAGCTGTACTGTTCACAAGGAGGTCTGAAAAATGCCAGTGTTGAAAATCTGGCATGAAAATATTGCAAATTCACAAAGTTATGGCGTGCATAGCAACTCGCAATGCCGCTAAATAAAACAGTCATTTTTTATTTTCCCACCAAATTTGCAGTATAGGCTTTTTGAGAGCCCACCTCAAGAACACTGGCACTGTCTTTCGTTAATCGGTCCCGAAGGGATTCCGTGACAGTGACTCGTGGAAATCACCTTTCAGGGCGAATAACACCATGACAGTGCCAGAATTCATGAGGAGGGTCCCAAAACCCCATTTTGAAAATTTGTGCCAAAATTCCAAACAATCCTTGAGATATACATCAAAACTGAAAAACCCTATTTATCCCATTATACAGGTTACGGCATTTCCTCAGTTCACGGTTGGCTTTGTAGAGTGCAGATGTGTTCCGGTCCACGAAGATCATCAGGCCAGACTCCAGAGGTAAGTATGAGGGTTGTGGGGAGGCAGGGTGTACAGTGGGTGGGCGTGGGTTGTGGGAGAGGGGGCAGGAGACCCCGAGGGACTGTTTCTCTTTACAGGTTAAAAAAATGACATCGCGGGACTGTTTTTAATTTTACAGGGCATGTGGCATGCTGGGCTAGGCTCCCAGCATGCCAACAAAGTCTTCTGTTTGGGGGGACAGCTGTAGCTGATGGGGATTGGGCACCCACCGTCAGCACACAAGAAAAGGGTGGGCGGGTTTTACATTATTGCGATGGTGATTAGCACCTGCTGGGACACACAAAAGGGGGAGTGACACTACGCCGATAGGATTGGGCACCTAACGGGCAGACAACATAAGCGGGGGAGTTACCCTTATGTCACTGAAGCCAACGGGATTGGGGCCCCTGTCAGCAAATAAACACAGTGAGGGGGCACATGCTGCCGAGGGCATTGGGCACCCTCTCGGTGGGTGGGTTAATAGTGTTTGTGAACATGGTGGCAAGCCACGCTATGTTCTAAGCAATATCAGGGTTTTGAAGTTCAGCCCTGCAACGTTGGGTTGCTCCTCATTGCAGCAAATGGCTGACACTGCAATGACGAGTGGCCCCTGATTGCAGTGGCTAAAATGTTAGAAAGTTGTGGCACGCTGGCTGAACTAGTGTCAGCAGCAGCATGCCACAGCATTGGGGAGGTGGGCCAAGCCTTGACAGTCTGTGGGGCATTGGCCAAAACAGTGCACCGCACTTCCACAACCTGCTTCTGGAAAGCTGCACACATATGTTTCTTGAGCATGCGAGCAGTCAACATAAGAAGATCCTGGGCTGGATTCTCAAAATATCATGGGACTAAGTCTTACTCTGCAACTCCAGTTGTGGATCGAAATCTCTGCAGCAGTCTAGACTGGTATTCTCTGTCTACTGCAGCCGCGGAGATGTTATGCCTGGTCCCATTGGTCGAAATTTTTCTGCACCTGTGGGTAGAAACGCCAGAAGTTGTCTGTAAATTGTGGAGCTGGTCATAAATCAGCTCCACCTTGAGAATATCATAGCTGCAGGAAAAACTGTGGTTCCAAGAGGTGCAACCCCTTATGCCAAGTTTTTCCCACAGCTGTGGATTTCTGCAATGGTCTTCTGTAATACATAAGATGGAGAAGTTTGTAGAAGATATATGATATACAACCTGTGCAGTGTCTAAATATGATGTTTGCCAAAGTTTTCCCAGAGGTGTCAATAGATCTTACTAACATACAAATTGCCAGCAGATTAGGCCTTACGGTCTGTGGAGTCTGCTCAAACCTCTGATCCCTAGTTGGGTGCGAGGCCCCCCCTTGTGTTCCAGAAACCTCTATCATCCATCCCCACCCCTGGGCCAGGCCATCATCTGATACATCCACTTTCTGTGTCTGTCCCACCCTCTCTTGAAGCCCTCCACTGTGGATCTCTGAACCAGCTCGCCAGGCAGCGCATTCCAAGGGTCTACCACCCTCTCAGTGAAAAACCTCCTCTCTTCCCCCTCACCCTTCCACCTTCCAGCTTCAAACCATGCCCTCTGGTGATACCTCCTGCTTTAGTCTAAAGATCCCTTCATGTTTACCCCATTTATTCCCTTGAGGTACTTGAAGACCTCAATCATGTCCCCTATCTCTCCTCTCCTCTCCTCCTCCAATGAAAACAGGCAGAGCTCCTCAAGTCTGTCCTCATATGTCAAATCCCTAGTCCTCGTATAATCTTAGTTGCCCTCCTCTGTACCTCCTCTCCAGGAGCTGTATGTCCCCTTCAAGTGTGGTCTCGTACTGTACACAGTACTCAAGGTGTGGTCTAACCAGTCCATTGTACAGCGGCAGAATCACTTCCTTACTCCCAGAGGTGATCACCTTTACGATGCATCCCAACATTCTGTTTGCCTTGCTAGCCACTGTCCTGCACTACTCAGAGTTATTCATACATGCATCCACCATGACCCCTAGGTCTTTTTCCCGTGTTGAGGCCTCCCAGCACCCCTCCCAGGGTGTACCTGCGTTTAGGTTTCCCACCCAAGATGTAACACCTTACACTTGGTGATATTGAAATTTAATTTCCATGTGTGAGCCCAGCTTTCCAGAGTGTCCAGGTCCCCTGCAGTGCCAACCTCCCTCTTCCCCCTCAACTACTGCTCCCATCTTGGAGTCATCAGCAAGAGACTCATTTCACACCCTATACCCTCCCTATGTATGCATTAAACAGGATCAATTCCAGGACTGAGCTCCGCGTACCCCACTACCGACCTATTCTAGGGTTCAAGAGCTCCCCACCGACCACTACCTCTGAGTGCATCCAGCTAGCCAGTTTTCAATCCATCTGACCATCAAAGGGCCTACTCCCAACCCGTCAGTTTCTCCACCAGACCATTGTGGGGACAGAGTCAAATGCCTTGCTAAAGTCGAAGAATAATACATCCAAAGGCTTTCCCTGTCCAGTTCTGATGTTACCCATTCGTAGAACTCCACAAGATTGGTTTAACATGATCTACCTGGCACAAACCCATGTTGCCGACTATTCAGACCTCCCACCTCCTCAAGTACACCCCAATCATTCCTTTAATATAGTCTCCATTAATTTTGCCACCACCAAGGTCAAACTGATGGGTCTATAATACCTGTACTTCCCTTGACCCCCTTTGTTTTACCAGGAATAACACACTAAGCTGAAAACTTGTTTACAGGTGCGACCTGAGAGCACAGGAAAGTTAAGTGACTTGCTCAGGGTCACACAGTACGCAAGTGGGGGCTGTGGATTCAAACCCAGGTCTCCAGATTTGCAGCTCAGAGCATTAAACCACTGTGTTATACCGCCTCCTATTTTAAATCTTAGATCTTAAAGCCTTGATGGAAAATTGCAGATATGTTCCAAAATCATATTTGCCATTCTGGTATATTGTAAGTGAAGTAAGGGGATGTCAGGGGCTCAGCCTTGTACAAATTATTTTCGACAGTAAATCAGCAAAAGAGACAACAAACAAGTGGCACATTTAGTAATAAACTTGTTTATCACACAAAAGTAATCAGATGCCTTAAAACAGGTCTTACTGATAGACACTGGGAGCCAAAGGTTTCCTAGTACCCCTTGGAGTGAAGATGATCTCGGATGGTCTCAGTCTCAGTGGAAATACGTAATTCAGTAGGTTATATACCTCTGATATTTACTATAGTTAGCAAAAGACCAGATACATAAAATAGGCCTTACTGGTTAAACGTTATGTGGCTCCACAGTGTTGTCTAAAGATAAACAATAATCATAAAGTCAGCTAAAACTGAGAACAAAGGACTCATACAAAATATAGGCTATATTACAGTGTTACATAAATCCGCATTATTGCAGTGTAGGCACATAAGTGTATCTCAGCATGGCACCTTCAGTAAGCAATGTTGCATACGAATCATAAAGTGTCCCTGGTTACTTACATTTGTGCAGTAAGTACCAACGCCCTAAAGATTAGAAATTATTATATTCTTGCATGGCATATAACATATAGATTTTCTGTGGTGCACAGTGGGTATCCAATCGTAGTGTGGGGACCAACATAACATCCCTCCTTGTTTCCTTACCGAAAAGGCAACAACACTATGGGAAAGTAGTGGGAACAGTCTCCAGCATTTATAGACCCAACTCACGAGCCTTGTAAAAGAACTTGAGTTACTCATGCGATGTTGTTTGAGAGTGTGCCTTAGACAGCAAAGTGTTAGTATCAGAAATATAATCAAACCTGCTTGTATAATAACAAAACCTTTAAAGTTAATTCTAACCAAATATTGGAAAGTGCAGCACTTAAATCTTCATCATGGATAAGAGTGTTACGGTCATCTCCAGCTTTGGAAAAATGATTGGTGATGTAGATGAGATGGGTATACTTTCTATCTAGAAGTGTTTTCAAAGATAGTGTCAACAGGTCTATATAGACATTAAAGATGGGCAAATACTAAGACAGGGCAAGCAAATATCCAGGGTCACTGTCAATAACATCTGATTCAACGATGGGATTTGGAGTATTCATGGTATGACCAATTATGGTAGTTTGATATGGAATTAAATGGAAATTAGGAAACTTGACTTCACAGGATTTAAGACCCTATGAAAACGTTTTATGATTTGTGATGATACAGTACTGACCATCAGAATTATATGACATTTTAAGAGTAGGGTCCTTCCATTTCTGCTAGAACTGGGCAGGTGAAAGATTGAATCATGAGTCTTGTAGTCAGTGATGAACCTCTTCAGCATAATTCTGGTAAAGACATCCAGTGTTGCCCACTGGTGAAGATGCTGCCCTGAGTTATCAGTTTCATTGGAATTAATGTCCAATTCCAAAGTAAAAACCAGTCAATGCCGTCCAGTGAATAGCCACAGACCAGCTTGATGATGCTCAATACGTCACAACGACACAAGTGGTGATATCCCTTTTGGCACAACAGTCTGTCCCATGCTTCTAGGGTGGGGTTGAAGACCAGAAAGGTAGTAGATCAATGCATTCTCTGTAGATGTCCTTGTTGAGATGCCCAATGGGGTGAATGGAGGCTAATTGATCAAAGATAGCAGTCCCAAGATCAAAGCATGGTAAAGACACAATAAAAGTGACAAACATGGTATCTCTGAAGGTGCAACGATTGGCATTATAGCAAGGACCTCTGTTAGGGTGACGTGTAACATATCCCAAATTCCTAGCAGTTGACATTGGTATAGCCATTAACCTGGACATGCACATTGTAATGCAAGTTGTGGACCTGCAATGTGGATAGTATCATTTAGCAAGTCTCCGATCACTGATAATATCTGGAATATGTACCAGATTCCAGATCACGGAAGAGATTATTGAAAGTGGTTATGACACAAGAGCCATAAGCAGTGCACTAGAAGTTCCCTGGCAACATGTTGCTTGTCTGCCTTGTTATATTGTGCAACAAATTCATTAATGTTATGCTTAGTGCCATTAAAACTTCTGGCAATATCATTCATGTTATAACCGTAAAGCGCTCTTCCTGACTATGCATCTACATCATGTAATATGGGTGTTAGTATATTATTTTCATGCCATTCTGGAATTTGGCCTTTGACTTTTGATAGAGGCAATATCTTCCTGTTACAGATGCACTTGCCAAATCCAAAGAGTCTGGATATAGTGCCAGTGGCACCAGTGACATCAGCAGTGACACACCTCCTGTGTGATGACGGAGATTTGGTATTCTCCTGGGTATTAGGGTTAGATCTAGATCTAAATAAACCTAAGTGTTCAATAGTATGCAGACCAGCTACTTCATCGTGTGTGTGTGTCTGGTATGCAGCAAGACTAATAACATATAACTGAAAACTTAGAGGTGTTTGTATTGTGACATATACCAAACTCCAATAAGTAAGATTAAAAATAACTGGGACATGCATAAACTGCACATTGTTAACAAGTGTACCTGGAAGGGAGGTGGCAGTAAGACCACTGAGTGGTTCATGTTACTGTGGGAACATTCAGTAAGCTCTGCTTCAATAGGGGTACTACAGACAAATACATAGCTGCTGTAGCCATATAATTGTGAACACAAAAGTCTCTGGCAGAGTCTTCTGACAATTTCACAAAAGGTAGGGTCAATCAGAGCAGTAAGATTATATAAACCAGAATGTCTGTGACTAGCTTGGTGAATGGACAGAGTACCATTTGGGGCAATTTTGGTATTGGGCTAACTTGAAGGTGCCTTTGGAGAGGCGGGCAATGGGGAGTGACTGTCCATTATTGTCAGTTTGCCCTTCAGTTTGAGGGATGATTGGTCAGGAGCCACAACTGTAGCAGTCAGGTAGGCATCCTTGTCTTCCTGAACAGTGATCAGTTTGTTGGGAACATCTATGCTGACTCCTTCAGGGATGGTGGTAGGTTTATTTTGTGAGGTCATGTATCTTACCTGAAGATGATCAAGAAGTGGAAGGAGTTACCTTAGACATTGATTATGTTCGGATATACTGTATAGCAGGTAATATTAGCTCCTTTATTTTAGCAATATTAGCTGAAATGGAAATACTGCTAATATAATTGATCGCTAATATTATCTGTTTGTCATGACATTTCTGGTTGAGCAACATCATAATTAACATTTGTGACTGCTGTTCGCACCCCCACTGCCGCTAAGTACTAGAACATTGACACGTTATGAGTGCAGTTAAAAACTTTTCAACTTTATTGTACACAAACATAAGGTAAAGAGGAAAAAGATTAAATGTCTGCTCCTCTGTTAGGATATTGCAACTGCCACAGTAATGTTAAGTCCTCCATTCTTCCCTCGGCTTCATTCTTCTTCTCTTCTGCTTCACTCTTCAGTAGTGTCAGTGTTTTGTGAAGCAAAGAAAGCACAAATGAACCTGCACTATGATCATACATTCTGGCTACATTTTACATTTACAGTAGTTAACATAGGAGTTGTGGCGTCCTCACTTAGCTGGTGGTGGGGATGCAGCATCTCTGTGGCAACAGTGTTTGTCACTTTGAGCTCAACACCAGAGCTGCCTGCCAGATCTGCACCCGATATACCCAAGGTATCCATCGGGTATTTCCTTTTAACCAGTGATGACTGTAGCCACTTCAAGAGGGACATTACGCTGAAAGCAAGCAACGAGGTATGTGCAGGTAAAATCTCAGGACAACACAGAACAGGTCTACACACTGCACTCATTTGAAAATGGGATGGATTTTAAGTGCTGTCTGTCACACCCACTTCAGTATTGCAATTGTGGGATCACCAAGTGCTAATATAATTGGGCTAATAAGTACCCCATACCAGTCAAGTAAATATATCAGGTGCTAATATAACCTGCTATACAGTAGTTTTCATATCCTCACCATGGACAAAGCAGAGTGCTCCTAGAAGAAGGAGAACCAGATGCAAGATAGCCATCTTGCAGGATACCTGTAAGGAAAAAGAAAAGGTCAGTAGGTACAATTCCACCCAATGGGGTTAGAAAATGTAATTATTCTCCTTTATACAGTTTAAGCTGGTTAGCATGCAACCACTTCTTAGTAAGTTTCTTCTGCTGAAGCAGTCTAACTTGTAGACTGGGGACCGAGTTTGTTAACAATGGAGTAGGGCCCTTCCCATTTATTGGAGAAGGGATGTATAAGGTGAGCAAATCTGAGGGCCATTACCTGATCTCTGACTTGCCAGTCCACCTCTTGTGCATGTTTGTCAAAGTGAATCTTGACTGTTGTTGGGCCTTGCCCATACGATGTGCAGCATATAAGTGGGTTTTGATAATATCATCTGTTGAGTTTTGCAACATATTTGTCTACAGACACTCTATCTGAAGTGGTGTGTTCAGGTCAATCAACAGGTGTTCAGGTAATCTCATGGTTCTAACAGTCATCACCTCAAAGGTGTGCACTGGTGGCGGCTGAAGGAGTACCCTTAATTGTCATAAGGAGTAAAGGCAAAGGAAATCCCAATCCTTGGGATTGTCCTCGATGAATTTGGAAAGCATTTGCTTAATCTGTTGGTTGGCTTTTTCTACCTGACCTGAGGATTCAGGGTGTTATGGATGTGAAACTCTGGTGTACACCAAGAAGCTCAAGTGTTCTTACATCAACTCACCTGTAAAGCTGGTTCCTTGATCAGAGTCTACCTTGAGAGGTAGGCCCCACCTTTGAGAACAGTTGTTCTACCAGGACTTTGCAGTTGCCTTTGCTATGCATTTCTGAGTGGGGAATGCCTCAGCCCACTTGGAAAAGAGGTCAGTAACCACAAGTGCATACTTGTTGTTTCTGCTGGTATTGGTCAGAGGACCAAAAAGTCAATTTGTATCAGATGCCAAGGGCCAGATTATCTCTGGAGAAGTAGTTTGGCATTTCGCTAGGTTGGGGCTGCATTGTTTTGAGCACAAATCAGGCAGTTCTCGATGCAGTGTCTGATATCCTTGGTGATACCAGGCCACCAGCCAACAGATTTCAGTCTCTGGAATGTATTCTTTACCCCTGGTGTCCACCAATTGGGGTGTCATGGACCTGATGAATGAACTCAGATCTCAAAGTATCTCAAACTACCCACAACTTGTAGTTCAAGTCATCAGGCTGATAACATATCAGTTTGTTGTCTTATGACAGATGCAATTGGTTTACGTCTCTTATAAGGGCTATGGGTAGGCAATTCATGTTCAGTTGTTTTGTCTCGGAATCTGAACACATCTTTCAGGTGACGGTTAGACTTTTATGCTGTTTGACAAGTCCAGTGGCAAACGAGGTTCAGGTTTCTTCATTATGGCAGCTATTTGTACTGCTGCTAGGGCCACAGGGTGAGCCATCTCCCATGTCTTCTCGAGCACCCTCTTTACCAAGAGTGTCTGCTCAATTGTTGAAAGAATGGTATGGATCAGATTTTGACTGGGCCTTCACCTTGTGGATAAACAGTTTGTTTTAAAATTGTTGAGTCATGTTGTGAATGTTTACAAAGAGTGCTTTGTACTTCACAGGAGTGCCATCAGAAGATGCAAAGGAGTTCTTCTCCCAGAATTGTAAGAATTCAGTTAGGGAACAACAGACCCAGTTGGAGTCTGTGAAATGATGGTGTCTTCAGTACCATGTTGTATTTGTTCAAGTGAACAGGCCACAGCTGCCAGTTCAGCATACTGAGAAGATACAACACTGCAATGTTTGAAAACTGGACAGTGTTACCACTGGGATGCATGATAAACACTCCAAATCTGGCTATCTGTTCTCTTAGGTAATACAAGGCAGATCCATCAGTAAAGATATGACACAGGGATGCGCTCAGCAAAGAGTTTTGGAGTAGCAGGAAGAAAAGGGCCTGGATCAGGCAAATCAAGGAGTTGGGTGTGCATTCATAACGGGTCTCCTTGGTACAGAAGACCAAGGGCTAAAATAGAGGGCATTTTGGCAGTGTGAACCTGTATGTCATGGTCCTGGAGAAGAAGGGACCAGTGAGTCAGTCTGGTATTGATACTGATCTATCCTTTACCCTGTCTGACAGCAGAAAATTTGTGGGAGTGTGAATGGTGTGTAGAATGATAGGCTGAGTACCCAATGATATACAGGAAATGCTTGACAGTCCTGTAGGTGGCTGGAAGGTTTCTTTCACAAAGACTGTACTTCTATTCCACTGGAGACAGCATCTGGGATGCATAAGCAATGGGTCTCAGAGTACCATTCACCTTTTGAGCAAGCACTGCAGACGTGTTATGTCTGAAGTAGCTGATTCCAGATGGAAAGGTAGAGCTGGATTGGGATTAATTAATGCTAGAGCAGAGGCCAAAGCCTTTTTCAGAAGGGTCACAGCATTAGTGTAAATGAGACCCCAAGTCCAAGGGACATCTTTCTTCAAATGCTCATACAGAGGGGCCACTTTTTGTGCAAACCACAAAAGAAATCCCTGGAGTAGCTGACCATTCCATGAAACATCTGAGTGATACCACACTGGTGGGCGTGGCAAATCTTGTAGGCCTTGGATCTTTTCCAGGCCAGACTCCTGCCTTGTTCTGTGATGCACAGGCCAAGAAAGATAACTTCTTCTAGCATAGTTGTGCTTTGCAGGATTGTACTTGAGGACTGCCTCTGTAAGAGGGTCAGTAGTTCATCAAGGAGGTCTAGATGTCACTCCTTGGTGGCAGTTTCCAATAGTAAATCATCCACATACTGCAGAATACATTTTGGGGCAGAGAAACCCTGCAGGGTGTCCATTATGTGTAGATGGAAAAGAGAAGGACTGTTATGGAATCCCTGAGGTAAGTAGGTCCTAGTATACTGTCAACCCTCAAAGGTAAAGGCAAACTTGTATTGACTTTCCTGAGCTAGAGGCAGTAATCAAAACCATTGAGATGTCAAGAGTGCTGAATCACCTATGATCTGATGTTAGCAGTTTGAGCACTTCTGGTACTGATGCTACAGTAGGGAAACAGCTAGGAGTGACTTGATTAAGCCTCCTGCAATCAGTAGTGAGTCTCAAGATGAATTGAGCTTTTCACTGGCGAAATGGGTGAGTTGGCAGGTGAGACACAAGGCCTGATCACACCTTGCCTAAGGAGTGACTGGATGGTTTCTCTGAGTGATGGTAAGGCCTCGACAGGAAAAGGGTATTGCCATTACCTGTCATGTGCTGGGCCTGTGATTTTGATGGCAGTCTGCATTCTACCACAATCATGCTTTGTGTGTTGCAAAAGAATCCATGTGCTTCTGCATAATGGGTAGAAGTTCTCTGAAAACTCATGTGTCTGGAATAGAGCTATGACATCATATTCTTTGTCACTGGCTGTGATGGTGGCAATCACGTAGGAATCAGGAATCATGACCCATGGTATTTTCCTTAATTTGTATCAAGAGCATGTTGGCCAGATCCACCAGACAGCTGTGTAGTACTAGAAAATCATTTACCAGGTTACTGGGGTGATTAGCGTAATACTATAAGATCAAAAGTGCGATTTGTACTGAGGTTACCTATCACCACGGAAAGTACAATAGAGTGGTAGGTGGATAGTTAGGGTGCCATCACACCTTGTGCACTGGTCCTCCATCCAGTGGATCAAGAGGAATTAGCTGGATCCTCATGAAGTACAGACACAGCCACACCTATATCCACTAAAATAACTAGTTGATAGCTCCTTAACGGTGGCCTTGGCAGGCTTCCGCTTGTGTCAATGGTGAGCTTGTTCACAATATGGACTGGGGCCTGTAATTGTTAATTTGCACTACTGCTTCTGTCTCAGGCTGTCCCTGGAAATGTAGGCCAGACTGATTTCACCTGGCCTCTTCCAGGTCCTCAACAGGGTACAAGGAGGGTTGATTACTAGTAGTCACTGCAATGGACAAGGTCTCAGGATTTGGGCCTAGTGCAGCCTGATCCGAGGAAGTTCCGTGTCACCCTGACCTAGTGAGGCCTGGGCTTCCAGAGCTAATGCTGCAACAGCTCACTTTGGGATAGAGACTGCTACTGACTGATCTTCCCAAGAAGAGTGCAGAGGTTGTTATTCTCTCCACTATGTCATGGTAGGAAGGGCCTTGTTGATAGTTTTGATTGCCCCGATTGTCATTCTGTTTGGAATTAGAGTTGTTCCAATTCCACCTGTTCCTATTTCGATTGCATTCCCCCGACCTATAGTTCTGTTTTTCATCTGAGGGTGCGGCTTTTATGTCTTGGACCTTGCCTCCACTGTGTAGTGAGTTGTGGACTCGCTGGTAAATTGTACCACCACCTCCTTGGCTTTTGAGCTGGAATTCAGATCTCGTTAGTAGAGCTGGTACACATGCTCCATCTTCCTGAGAATATCTGCAAATTTGTCCATTTTAGGAAAACGCAGGCTCAACCTTTGTCATGGATGGATGGAATCATGTTCGAATAAACAAGGTCTTGTACTCAATTTAGTCAGTATCTGAATCTTCCTGTGAAAGTGCTTTGCCAGTACAGTATGCCACATAGTCTTTGGTGGCATGATGCTGGACTCTCTTAGAAGTTTGCTTCATGGAATAGGCCAACATAACGCCAACCATGCCTGGGGTGTGTGCGGCAATAAGTTCTGCAGTGACATCATCAAAGGTCACATCTGTGGCTTGGCAGACTGCCTCTGGGAGTTTCGACCACAGGCCAGGGTCGACAGTCTGCTGAAGGATCTGTACGGGTAGCCTTTCAGCAGACTGAGCATCTCACATTTGAATGAACCTTTTCCAAATGGCTGCTGAGATTGTCTCTGGGGTTCATGCAGCTTATACTGTCAGTGATCTGCTGTACAGAGTGGGCCATCTGAAGGGGATTATTCTGAATCATCAGATGCATATCAGGAAGGGGTTTTGTCAGCGGGCTGCGAAGGGCAGCCTCCGTGGCGCATTTGCCACAGTGTGGATGAGGGATGGCTGGTGGCAGCTTCCTGGCATAGCATCCAAGTACTGTTTGAAGACTCTGCCTTTGATGCTCAGACATCTCCGTCCGAGCGAGGGCTGCCTTGATCATTTGATCAATCTCCTGCTGTCCCTTTATTCAGGGCAGCGACCAGAAGAGCTCTTCGGCCTCAACCTCCCCTCTATCATGGGGGTCACCATCTTGGCATCACACGTGATAGTCATCATTCCACTGATGAAGTAGGGTCATGCTGTTGCAGCATGGAGATCTGCCATCTTGTGGGTGACGGAGGACACTGGGCCAATTGAGGGAGTGGCTGGTGCCATCTTGGCAGTTGTCACCAGAATTATCATTGGATGATGTAATATCAATGGGTGTGTAACAAATCCTGCCCATTGCTTTGACATAACCAGCTAACACTTCTTGCTGATGATGCAGTTTTGCCACCTTAAGTCTACATCCTTGTGACTAACTTTTGGAAATGTTCTGCTCAACACTTTTCACAACCTCTTTCTGTAAATCTCGTTCGCGGCACTCAATTCACAGTTATCACTAAGCGCCCTATCCAACTCATTACTTACTCACTTCAGGTCCCTCTCTCATCTCCTCAAGCTCCTCATGCAAAGTCTCATTCATATAACTCAACAACTCATTCATCTGCAACACCTGTTTCTTATCCTGCTTCAACCTATCACATTCCTCTCTCAACATGCATAACTCTTAATCATTACTCTGTACAGAACAGTGTAGAAGAATCTTTCTTACTATGTAATGACTGAAGTTCTGCTTCAAGCCACTGCTCAGTTTTCACACTTTCAGATGCCTGCAATCTCATCTCTTTCTTAAGAGGCGAGAGTTGCAGTTCAAGGAATGAAACCTCGATTCGGAGGCTTCCAGAGCAGCAGAGAGCCGCCGACCAACAGCTCTTTAGCATCACACTTTTGGCTGTTTGTCTCACCTCTGAGTACTGGGTTGAGATCCCAGTATGGGGTTATTGGATCAATTTGCATCCTGCATGAAATTGGTCCAGCATCCTTGGAGGTAAGAAAATTAGAGACATTGAGTCTCAGATCTGCACAGATATTTGACATAACAGTACCAAAGAAAAGGAAAAGTTTGGAAACACACAATGGACCAATCAGTGTTACCCTGCTGTGTATTGATCCACAGTGGTTGAACTAATAGATGGTAGGGCATCTGCAATCCTGCAATTCAAAACTGCCGTTGAGCATGGTGAGATGGCAGCGACCGTACCCAGTAAGCAGCCAGACTTTACAGGATGCTACAGCATGAAATGTACAGGCAAGATGATACAAGTATGTACACCTGTTTACTACCCGCAAAGGAAGGGTAAGCCAACAAGTCATGAAACTTTGCTAATTTAGACCACCTGCCAACGGTCGCCAATAATGTCAAGGTGCCCCTGTACAGATTATTTTAGGTAGTAAATCCGCAAAAGAGACAATGAACAAGTGGTACATTTGGTAATAAACTTGTTTATTACACAAAAGTAATCAGATGCCCAAAAACAGGTCTTACCAATAGACACTGGGAGTCAGAAGTTTCAATACCCCAAGGAGTGAAGATCTTGAGTGGTCTCGGTCTCGTGGGAATATGTAATACAGTAGGTTATATACCTCTGATAGTTATTATAGTTACCAAAAGACTAGAATACATAAAATAGGCCTTATTGGCTAAACGTTATGTGGTTCCACAGTGTTGTCTAAAGATATACAGTGTTCATAAAGTCAACTAAAACTGAGAACAAAGGACTCATACAAACTACAGGATATAGTGTGGTGTTACATAAATCCACACAATGACAGTGTAGGCTATACAATGACTTCTCAGAAGGATAAACAGAGAGCACAAAAGTGTATCTCGGCACAGTACTTGCAGTAAGTAATGTTGCATATGAATCATAAAGTGACCTTGGTTACTTACATTTAGCTGGCAGTATAGCCTAGAGGTTAGAGGAACGAGTGTGAACAAGCTTGGTATATCCAGCAGACCAGACCTGAGTTTGATTCTCACAACCTCTACTTGCATACTGTGTGACTCTGAACAAGTCACTTAACTGCCCAGTGCTCCCAGGTCGCCCTGAAAACAGGCACTTGTGCCTAGTGGGCCTTACCCGTTACCAAAGACTAAAATAAAAAACAAACAAAAAAAAAAACAATTTGTACAGTAAGTAACAATGCCCTAAAGTTTAGTAATTATTATATACTTGTATGGCATATAACATATAACATATATAGATTGTCCTCGGTGCACAGTGGGTATCCAGTCATAGTGTAGGGACCAAGCATAACAAGGAGCAAATGTGAAATTGACAACCGGTTCAGCCTCGATTCAGACCCCTGTTTTCAGTTTGCCTTTAACACATCAGTCAAGACACTTTAGATTTTTGGTACTGGGATTTAGTAGGCTACAAAGAGTGATAAGTGGCACCTATATGTATGTATATCTTTATTTTATTTATTTATTCGTTTCAAAGATTTACCAGGAAAGACATACTGAGCTGATAACAACTGGTTTCCAGATGCATCTTGGGGAGGGATGTGAAGGGTACACTGTTAGTACAGCGACTGAAATTGGCTACCACATTTAGAGCGCCGCAACAATGGCGACAGTGACAGGTGGTTTCTCTCTCTCTCTCTCTCTTTATCCACTGCAGCATGTAAATGAATGAAATGTTTAATTATGAATGACAATGTAATTGCAGTCATGCCCTAAATGGTGGTGCTTTAATTTAATTTTTGGTCACTTTGTTTTGTACCTTGCATTTATTTGTTACATGTTATTAATTAATTTGGGGATAAAAGTGACAATTGTTTTGTTCTAGCCACACACCCTGAAGAAGGCTGTTTTGCCAAAATGCTAGGGTAGCTGGCACAAAGTTTGCCTTGGTATTAGCCACAATAAATCATCAGTTTGAGTTCAGTTATATGTGTCCGTGGCTTTCTGTGGCTATTTTTGGAGTTCTGACATTTAGAGCAGTATTCGTTTGTTGGGCTGGCCGCCTGTTAGCATTCGCTCCGACTGCTGTTCATGGTGATCCTGCTTAGGAGTTTCTGTATGTTGACCCAAGGCATGAAACAAGTGGGCACAGACAGACTGGCATCATTAGGTCAAAAGTCGTCCTGTTATAGGCCACCACTGCTTTTTCAGATCCCATGGCATATGCTGCCAACTCATCCATGGCATCCAGAACCACCAAGAGTCCCTCTGGCAGAAACTCACATAAAGGGTGGGACTGGACTACCTCCACACAGGGTGGGCTAAAAGTTGGGGCCCTGAAAGTGAACCTTATGGGACAATGATCTGACCAGCAGAATGGATCAATATTGAGATTACCAATCTCAAGCCCCAGAGAGAATATCAGGTCCAAGACATGACCATACTGGTGGTGGGTTGTGGAAGTAATCACTGTGTGAGACCCAGGGACTGCATACCCCAAAATAAATCCTAACCGAACTGTGAGTCTGCCACCAGCCAGGCATTGAAATCTCCCAAATAAGCCATCTAGGCAGTTCAACACCATGTCAGTGATGAAGTCTACGATTTCCTGAAGAAGTTCACCCTCATGCCTCAGGGGCCAGTGCACAAGGAGGATACTACAATCTCTACCAGGACCCCACACACTGCCATGCATTCAAACAATGAGGTATCCCCCATCAGCTGTACCACCAGGTTTAGCTAAACTGTAAGCAGATGGCCACACACACAGCCCCCATGGTCCTTCCTTGGGCAGTGCACTACAGAATACCTGGCTGGGATGGATGATTCCAGGATGGGGCTGGCATTATAACCCAACCTGGCCACCATAATGTAAGCCAGATCGACAAAGGACATGACAGCCACCATAATAGCAGACTTATTCCTCATTGATCTACTGTAGCATTGCACAACACTATTGGAAAGGGACAGCTGCAGGCACCAGCTCCCAGTTACCTGCCAGCTCAATCCGTGGGATCTCTGGATATGGGGACTAACCATGTCTGGACTCTCTCAAGCCCCAATTTCACCCCAGAGCATCTTCTGATCTCCTCACAATCCTAACTGTACCCTCCCCATCAGCCATCTCCCAGTCAAGTGCTCTACTCTGCTCCTCCTCCCAATCCCCACCTCCCTACACTGTCACTATGCTGCATTAGGTTAGGGAGGTCAAGAAGTGTTGCAGATTCCAGAGCAGAAATAAGGGATAACTGAGTCTCAGGCTAAAATGAAGGTGACACATCCCAGCTCAAACTAACAATACTACTCAAACATTCCTCCCACCCAAGACAAGCACTCCTCCACCCAATAACAATAAATAACCCTAGCGCTCTCTCCTAGTCACTAATCACACAATCCCAGCACATTCACTTGCTATTACATAGAACTCTACGCACTAACAACCAATCACTTACCCAACAATATACAAACACCCCTTCCTGAAATTGACCTCCCACCAGTTACCAACAACAATCAAATAAATACTAATTTAAAAACAAGAATCTGCATGTTACTCAGTTTGTGGTGTATGTATCACACAAGAGTTCAGAAGAGAACAGTGAAAAGCCTAGCAGCAGTTCTTGCCATAAAAATGTAAAACTCTTTCTTTCACAAGACACGGCAATGTTCTTTGCAAAAAGAATGAAGAACAGCAGCAGTATAACTCCTGCATGGTTCTCTCACCCCAACCAGGACAAAGTTACTAATCAGGTGCCAGTCAAAAATTGAACACCCAAGAGCTCTCTCCCTCTCCTCTCTCTTGGCCAGCTTTGGCAGCTTCCACTGAGAAATAGTCTCTATAATCCTATGGCCACAAGTCCATGATGGTATATAAGATTCATGGCCATGGGGCAGATCTACCCCTATCACACTCAGATGACCCCAGCTACAGCCACTGTTTTCCTTTCCACTGCAGCTCCTGGGACTCACAGTTGCAGCCTCTCTCTAAGCATACCAGTCCTGGCACCAGTTTGTGTATGTTATTACGTATTGTAAGGGAGGAAGCCCTATATGGTATGTGCTACAGCTACTGTACTGGTACCCAGTTTGTGTTGTTTGATAGATATTAACAGGGAGGTAGGCCATATTGGTCTATGTTACAAATAATGATACTGTACCAATTTATCTTTACTCAAAGGTATTACAAAGGAAGTATGCCTTATTGGTCTATGCTACCACTAAAGATACTGCACCCGTTTGTGTTTACTGATAGGTAATTATAAGGGAGGTAGGCCTTATTGGTCTATGTTACCACTAATGGCACTGTACCAGTTTGTGTTTACTCATAGGTATTATAAGGAGTTAGGCCTCTATGGTACTGAATACATAGCAACTAGTAACCAGTTTGTGTTTGTGAAAGGTATTATACTGGAGGTAGGCCTAATGGTGTATGTTAGTTACTGGTTCCCTACATCATTCTCTGTATTTTGATAGGTGCTATAAGGAATAAATATGAATGGTATATGTTATACTGCAGCTAAGGGTACTCAGTTTGTGTTTGTTGATCCATAGTGTAAAGGAGGTATGTTTTGTCTGTAATAGCTACAGCTAACCAGTTTGCATTTACTAAATATTACAAGGGATGTAGGCTGTATGCTTCAAGTTATAGGCTACTGTTACCAAGTCTGTGTTAATTGTCAGTTATTATATAAAAAGTACTGCATGCTTGAAGGTACTACATGCTTGGATCATATAATGTATGTTATAGCTACTGATATCCTGTCTGTGTTAATTGTCAGGTATTATAAGGAGATACTGTATTATTGGCTCATCTACTATATGTTATAGCTACTAGTATCCAGTCTGTGTTAATTGTCAGATATTATATGGAAGATATGGTATTATAAAGCAGATGCTGTATGCTAGATCATATACTTCAGGTTATAGCTACTGATACCCTGTCTTTGTTAATTGTCAGGTATTATAAGGAAGATACTGAATGCCTGGATTATATACTGTGTTACAACAACTGGTACCCAGTCTGTGCTGTCAGGTATTATAAGGAAGATATTGTATGCCTGAATCATATACTGTATGTTATAACTGCTGGTACCCTGTCTATGCTAATTGTCAGGTATTATAAGGAAGATACTGTGTGCCTGGATCATCATCATCATCATTCATTTTATTGGATAGAAAAATTCAGAAAGGTATTCTCATTACAATTACGTACAGACATAGACAAGTAACAGGACACGTTATTACAAGACATATAATTACTATTGTTCCAACACATACATACTTTTAAAATCACTAAAAACTCATGAAAATTTAAGTGAGACTTACTTATCCAAAAGTTACAATGTCTATTAAATACTCATATACTGTGTTACAGAAACTGGTACCCAGTCTGTGTTGCCAGGTATTATAAGGAAAATATTGTATACTTTATCATCTATCTGCTATACTGTATGTTATAGCTACTGGTATGCCGGCTGTGCTGTCAGGTATTATAAGGAAGATACTGTATGCCTGGATCATATACTGCAGGTTATATCTACTGATACCCTGCCTGTTTTAATTGTCAGGTATTATAAGGAAGATACTGTATCCCTGGATCATATACTGCATGTTACAGCTACTTGTATCCTGTCTGTGCTAATTGTCAGGTATTATAAGGAAGATACTGTATGCTTGGATCATATCCTGTATGTTATAGCTACTGATATCCTGGCTGCTGTGTGGTTGGGTATTATAAGATGCATACTGTATACTTAGATCATATACTGCATGTTATAACTACTGTTACCTTGTCTGGGTTAATTGTCATGTATTATAAGTAAGATTCTGAGTGCCTGGATCATATACTGTATTTTATAGCTACTGGTACTGTATGTGTGTGTGTGTGTGTGTGTTAATTGTCGGGTATTTTAAGGAAGATAATGTATGCCTGGATCATATACTGTATGTCATAGCTACTGGTATTCTGTTTGTGTTAATTGTCTGGTATTATAAGTAAGACACTGTATGCCTGAATCATATACTGCATATTATAGCTACTCATATCCTGTTTGTATTAATTATCATGTATTATAAGGTAAACATTGCATGCCTCTATAATATACTGTATGTTATAGCTACTGGTATCCTGTTTGTGTTAATTGTTAGGTATTATAATAAAATTACTGCATGCTTGGATCATATACTGTATGTTATAGCTACTGATACCCTGTCTGTATTAATTGTCAGGTATTATAAGACGGATACTATATGCCTGGATCATCTGCTGTATGTTATAGCTACTAGTACCTTGTCTATGTTAATTGTCAGGTATTATAGGATAAATATTCATGCCCAGATAAGATACTGTATGTTATACCTACTTGTATATTGTTTCTGTTAATCGTCAGGTATTGTAAGGTAGATACTCTATACCTGGATCATATACTGTATGTTATAGCAATTGTTATCCTGTTCTTGTTACTTGTCAGGCATTATAAGGTAGATATTATATGCCTGGATCGTATAAGGTATGTTTTAATACTTATACCCTGTCTGTGTTCATTGACAGGTATTATAAGGTATATACCGTATGCCTGGATCATCTGATGTATGTTATAGCTACTGGTACCCTGTCTCTCTAATTGTTAGGTATTATAAGAATAGCTTGGCTCATATACTGTATGTTATAGCTACTGTTAACTTGTCTGTGTTAATTGTCAGATATTCTAACGAACATACTGTATGCCCCAATCAGCAGCTGTATGTTATAGCTAATGGTACCGTGTCTGTGTTATAAGGTATTACAAGCAAGATACAGTAGGTCTGGATTATCTGCTGCATGTTATAGCTACTGATAACCTATCTGTGTTAATTGTTAAGTAATATTATGTACAGTAGATACTGTATGCCTTGATCATATACTGTATGTTATAGCTAATGGTATCCTGTCTGTGTTAATTGTCAAGTATTATAAGGTAGATAATGTATGCCTGTATCATATACAGTATTTTATAGCAACTGGTACTCTCTGTTAATTATCAGGTATTTTAACTAAGATAATGTATGCCTAGTTCATATACTGTATGTTACTGCTACTGGCACCTAATCTGTGTTGTCAGATATTATAGGAATATACTGCATGCCTGGCTCATCTGCTGTATGTTTTGCTACTGTTACCCTGTTTGGTACAACTATTGTGTTAGTTGTAAGAGTTTTATAATGAAGACAGTGTGTGCCTAGTTTGTATACTGTATGTTATAGATACTGGCACCAGTTTGTGTTAATTATCAGATATTATAAAGAGTATCACGGTATACCTGGAACATCTGATGTATGTTATAGCTACTGTTACATGTTTGTGTTAATTGTTAGGTATTACAAGGAAGATACTGTATGCCGGATCATTTGCTATATGTTTTGCTCACTGGTATCCTGTCTGTGTTAGTTGTCAAGTATTAAAGGTACATACAGCATGCCTGGATGTTGTACTGTAAGTTATAGCTACTGGTATCCTGTTTGTGTTAATTGCCAAGTATGTTGAGGAAGATACTATATTTCTGGACCATCTCCTGTATGTTATAGCTACAAGTACCCTGTCTGTGTTAATTTTCAGGTATTATAAAGTAGATACAGTATGCCTGGATCATGTACTGTTTTTACATCTACTGGTACCCTGTTTGTGTTAATACTCAGGTATTATATATAGGATAAAGTATGGGGAGAAGTGTGTACGAGAATTTAACACACACCGAGTTGTTGGATGGCACAGTTTATGAATGCCATCCAACAACGAAAAGTAGTAATGTAAATCGAAGTTTACAAGCCTCCCTATATTTTATTTTATATAATTGAAGGGATCCGTTTTCTGAAAAAAAAAGTCGCTGTGTTTAACTTGCAGATAAAAGGTTTTATCTGTGTGAGGAGAACAAATTGTGGTTAAGCGTTTCACCTAAACATTAAGATAACATTTAATTTCATTAAGCGATAAAAGGAACTGCCACAAGTCCGGTATGGAGATCCCTGTTTCATTTCCTGGTTGAATGGTATTATCGTTTGACCTGCGGAAATGTTAGAGTTGAAAGGAGAGAGTTAGGGATCATCGTTTAAGTGTTAACTGGATAAGTTTCATCCGCTGTTTAGAATCGGCTTAACATTTTTTAAACTTATCAGTGATGTGAGGCTGCTGCTGGCTATCTGGGATGGAGTAATTCTTTTTTTCTTAGTGGCAGTTGAAGTTAGAGGGACAGTTTGAATGTGCTATCTTTAGTTTCCTCGGCGCTTTGTTGTGGAGCAGACGGCGTGAATGCATCGTAACACCTACTCAGGTGTTCTGGCATTCTTCACGATTTCATAATACAAGAGGCGGAGACCATTAATTATAAGGATAATACTGCATGCCTAGTGCATATACTGTATGTTATAACTACTGGCACCCAGTCTGTGTTTATTATCAGGTATTATAAGGTAGGTACTGTTTGCCTGGATCATCTGCTGTTTGTTATAGCTACTGATACCCTGTCTGTGTTAATTGTCAGGTATTATAAGAAAGATACTGTATGTCTAGTGCATATACAGTATGTTACAACTACTGGCACCCAGTCTGTGTTAATTATTAGGTATTATAAGGAAGGTACTATTTGCCTGGATCATCTGCTGTATGTTATAGCTGCTGGTACCTTGTCTGGGTTAATTGTTAAGCATTATAAGGAAGATATTGTATCCTAGTTCATATATTGTAAATTATAACTACTGGCACACAGTTTGTGTTAATTATCAGATATTTTAAGGAATAACTGCATGCCAGGATCATCTGCTGTGTGTTATAGCTACTGGTACCTGTTTGTGTTAATTGCTATGTATTACACTATAAGGAAGATACTGTATGTCTGGATAATCTGCTGTATGTTATAGCTACTGGTATCCTGTTTGTGCTAATTGTCTGGTATTATAAGGAAGATACTGTATGGCCAGATTATCTGATCTATCTTATAGCTACTGGTACCCTATCTCTGTTTATTGTCAGGTATTATGAGGTAGATACTGTATGCCAGGATGGTACACTGAATGTTACAGCTACTGCTACCCTATTATGTGTGTTAATTGTCAGGTATTGTAAAGAGGACACTGTAGGCTTAGTTCGTTTACTGTATGTTATAGTTACTGGTACCCTGTTTGTGTTAATTTTCAGGTAGAATATGGAATAAACTGTATGCCTAGTTCATACACTGTATGTTATAACTACTGACACTCAGTTTTTGTTAATTGTCAGGTATTAAAAGGAAGGTACTGTTTGCCTGGATCATCTGTTGTATGTTATAGTACTGGTACCCTGTCTGTGTTAATTGTTAGGTATTATAAGTAATATACTGAATGCTTGGATCATATTCTTTATGTTATAGCTACTGCTTCCAAGTCTGTGTTAATTGTCAGATATTATAAGGAATATACTGTATGACTGAATCATCTGCTGTATGTTTATAGCTACTAGTACGCTTTGTGTTAATTGTTAGGGATTATAAGGAAGATACTGCATGCCTGGATCATCTCATGTATGTTATAAGTACTGGTTTCCTGTCTGTGTTAATTGTCAGGTATTATAAGGTAGATACTGTGTGCCTGCATAACATATTGTATGTTATAGCTACTTTGTATCATATTTGTGTTCCTCGTCCGTTATTATAATGTAGATACTGTATTGCTAGATCATCTGCTGTATGTTATAGCTACTGGCACCCAGTTTGTGTTAATTGTTAGGTATTACAAGGAAGGTATTGTTTGCCTGGATCATCTGCTGTATGTTACAGCTACTGATAAACTGTCTGTGTTAATTGTCAGATATTATACGGAAGATACTGTGGGCCAGATATTCAACGCTTTCGTGGTTCTCAAACAACTTCACGGGAATAGAGCAGGATTAGCCTGGGTCTGCCATATTCAAAAGGCCAACTAGCGCTGGCAAACAGCAGTAGCACTGGGCTATGAATAATGATATGCGAGGAGCATAGTGAACATGACTAAATTAGCTATGAGATATTCAGTGACTAGTGCTGTGCTAGGGTGTTTAAGCGCAACATAAGCGTGACCCATGAGTGCGGTATAATTTACCGCCCAGGAAAAGCGGGTCTTAACCTGGGCAAACAGCTTGCATGGTGCTATCTCAGCATTATTGTGGCGCAGCCCTAACATATAGAGTATGACACTTAGAAACTGCCAGACATGGAGGACACATGCTGCTCACTGATGGCACCACCATGATGCCATCAGCTACCACCAGTCCGAGGCCAAGTACAGACAGTGATGGGTGATCTGACCCACAGGGGACAGCATGGTAGTGTGGCCATACAGCACACACCTGCTGACCATACAGCTGTGGTGCCCAACACATGCCACCACACACAGGCAGCACTGTGGGCATGGTGACCATTGAGGGGAGGGTGTATGGGTGGCCAGACCTCACCACATCCAGGTGTGGCCACAAGACTGGGACACTTGGCTCAGTGTACATGGGCCAGTAGTGGGATTATGCCACCACCTGTGTGCCTGTCTGATCCTACATGCCCCCAGCCACCTACAACACAACTGTACAGATGTCACAGCACACTGCCAGCCATATACATGACACTGTATGCATCATGTGCCATAGGTGCAGCATCTGTGGATCACACAACAGCGTGATAGTACTGTCCACTGTCAGTAATCACCTGCAAGCTGTGCCTGTCACTGTGTACAGCGCAGTGGTCATCACTGCCCTACATACCATAGGCAGTGTCATATCCTCACACTACCAGCCCTCTTGCTACTGTAGTGTCTGCTGTGCACTGTAGCATGACCAACAGTGTGAAGGTTGCATGCAGCACCACCACCACCTGTGCCTATGCTGTGTTGTCCCCTGGGGTACAATATGCTATGCTGTGCTGTACTGTTTACATGAAGCCTGCAGCTATCATCATGCACTACCTGACTGACCTACAGGTGGAGCTTTGGGACCCTGCAGTAATGCTGTGCAAACTGCATGCAAATCAGGGCATGATGAGGCGCTAATGTGGCTGTTGCCCAGATACTATCTAAGTAGGCTCATTTGCATGTCACTTTTGAATATGCAAGTTTAGTCTTGAGACTAGCGTGTCTGCACCGGGCAAACCGCTTAGCTCCATGCTAAAACTGCGCAGTGCTAATGGTTCGGGAATATTATACAGTTTTGATCACTGTTTTTCATGTGTGCTGCGCTGCAGCTGTACTGAGTCCATGCATTTGCCAGAATACACATTGGCCACATAGTTCCTCTCTACCTACTCTTGCGTCGCTGTGCACTGCGTTGTTGTTGTGGTTTGTACTTCCTGGTTGCTGTATTCAGTGCTATCTTATTCCAGGCTCGTTTGCCCTGCACTCCAACCAGTTTTCACAGCTTCATTCCCATGCTATATTCAGAAGCTGTTTGCCCTGGAGCTATTCCTTTTGAATATAGCTTGCTTTGTGCTCAGGCTAGGTTTGCATGCCAGGCAGTGTTAACAACAGGGGCAAAGCTTTGAATATCTGGCCCTGTATGTCTAGTTCATATACAGTATGTTATAGCTACTGGCACTCAGTTTGTGTTAATTGTCAGGTGTTATATATGGAATAAAGGATGGGGAAATGTGTGGTATGGAAATTTAATGCACACCTGAAGTGTGGGATGCTGCATAAACCCCAAGGGCGAAGTCCAGGGTTTATCAAAGCATCCACACCGAGAATGCATTAAAATTCTCATATGCAAACTTCCCATCTTTATTTTATACAATTGCTGGTGAGCAATTTTTCCAGCCCGAGTGCTGTCACACACACACACACACACACACACACACACACACACACACACACACACACACACACACACACACACTGTCTGTCTGTCTCCCACCTTCCCTCCTCCATCAATAACCGTCTCTGTGGCATTTACTCCAGCAGTCCCATGCAGCAGCACTAAATGCAGCAACAGCTTCCAGCCTCCCCAGGTTCCACCAGGCTCCCCAGCTTTGCAGCAGTCCCCAAGTCCCTTTACCGCTCTTTCCTGCCCAAAGCAGCCTGGGCACAACACAGGCGCCTCCAGCTTCTTTTGCTTGCATTTTTCCCTCAGTTACAGTTCAAATCACAACTGCGATCTGCGATCACTCTTACCTCTACATGAAGTCAGGCATGGATCATTTCTCACTGACAGCGGGTGTGTCACCTGAAGCTGACTGGTGAACCACAGGATCAACCAGATACTTAAAAAATTAATGATATGATTAAAGGTAGATATAAAAAATGATTATGGGAAAGTGAGGATACTGTTGTGATGGCTCCTCGCCAATGAAGTTGCAGAGCCGCCATGTTTTTGGAACTGTTTGAGACCGCCACACAGACAGGGAGCCAGTGAAAGAGAGATCCCTTTTTACTGATGGATTGTGTGAATGCCATAATAATCAACTGGTTAGTGTGGCAAATATCAACTGGTTGAGGATTAGGAAGCAAATTGCTCGCCAGTAATTATAAAATACATACTATATGTCTGGATCATCTGCATTATGTTATAGCTAGTGGTATCCTGTTTGTGTTAGTTGTTAAGTATTACATGGATGGTACTATATGCCTAGTTCAAATAGTGTATGTTACAGCTACTGCCACCCAGTTTGTGTTAAGCATCAGCCTCCTTGGCCACTACTTGGCTAACCGCTCCTGGTCTCCTACTATTCCCTCCCACCCATACTTTCTTCTACTATCACTTCTCTCCCTTGCTGGGGACATTGAGTGTAACCCTGGTCCATCAAACTCCCATATCACCCCTTCTCCAGCATCTGGACATATGCCCTGGTCTTAAAATCGCACATATCAATGTCTGCAGCCTTCCATCTAGATTAACTGACCTTGAGGCTTGGATTAAGCTACATAAGCCCCATATTCTGGGACTCCTTGAAACAAGGCTAAAGCCACACCACACTGAAAACACCTTCAAAATACCTGGCTAGCTCCTACCTACACCTCGACAGGCCAGGCAGGAAAAAGGTGGCAGTGTGGCCCTGCTCTAAGGAACCCCTCTCAGCTAACATTGTCCTACCTCTGGCCCTTCTTCACCTAGTGAATGGCTACTCTGAATTGACCCTGAGATCCTGCAAGAAACTCTAAATTGGTACTGCAGTACACCCCAGCGACTGGAAACATTGAACTCACCAGCCTCCTCCAAGACCTGAGCTCTCTAACTCCCTAAAGGAATCTATCCTTCTTGGTGACTTTAATCTAAACTGGCTGAGCTGCCACCAGCCTGATTATGTATCCCTGTTAAAGCAGCACAAGCTGGTGCAGTGATCACTCAACCCACCAGACTTAATCCATGCTCAGCCACCCAGACTCTACTAGACTGGATCCTCATAAACAGGGAGGACCGGCATTACACGCTGGCACCATGACTGACTCTATAAGTGATAACTCACCGACCTATCTCCTCTGGTCTTCCAATCTAAATCACCTCCCACCCAAATACTTAGTTCTCAGAAATTTCAAGCTGCCCAGTCTCCTACAAATCTCCTCCGAGGCCCAGTCCATGGACTGGTCCATGCTTTCCCAATTCAATGCAGCCACGGCAGTTTCCACATTTACCGGACTCTAGTAACACTCCATTACCGCTTTTTCCGACACCACCAGACAGGTCAGAGGCAGGTGCTGCGCTGGGTCTCTAAAAGACCTCCTAGCCCTTATGAATGCCAGAGACCATGCCTGGTCCACTTTCAAAGCAACCCTCTCCTGCCCTCTGGGATGCTCACAGGCACATGAGGAACAAATGTAAACAACAGGCCAAATTTTTAGAATCAGACCCACTTCCACAATCTGCAAAAGGCCAACCTTGGAGACCCTAGAAAATTCTGGAACTCAATCAATTCCTCCTAAACTCCCACCCCAGCTATACTGCACCACATCTCAACTCCCAGGATGGGCTGCTGACCGACCCTCATGATGTGGCCAGTGTCTTCAACTGTAAGTTCACTAACTTATCCATGTATCTAAATAAGCTGCCAACTGCCAAACCTCAAAGCTGTGCCCTAATACTGACACACTGCCATCCTCCTCCTCCAGCCTGCCACTCACCTGCAAATACCCCATTCTATTTTAAAGCCTTCTGCATACACGACACAGTGAAGCTACTCAAAAGTCTACCTAACCATGGCTGCTCCAGATCTGATGGGCTCTCTCCAGTCTTCCTTAAGCTGATCTCTCCAGCAATTGCCAGGCCACTCACCTTCGTCTTTAACCTTGCCCTTTCCACCTCCTCCATGCCTGACCATGAAAGATAGCTAAGGTTATCCCTTTCTTAAATCTGGTGACCCCAAATCCTCTGACAATTACCGTCCGATATTCATCCTCCCTCATCTCAGTAAACTACTGAGAGAGCAGTCCACAATTAGCTCACTGAGTACATGAGCAAATACACCCTCCTATGCAACCAACAGAGTGGCTTTCACAGAATCATTCCACTGCTACTGCCCTCGCCTTTCTGACTGACCACATCCTGTCTAACATGGATAATGGTAAAACCACGGGGCTGTCTTTGTCGACCTCTCAAAGGTTTTTGACATGGTTAATCATGCTCTCCTTACCTCCAAGCCTAGCCTCCTTGGTTGTTCTCAGAAAGTCACAAGCTGGTTCACTAACTACCTTACCAATTGCCCACAATTCATGTGTATTGGTCAAACCTGCTCCCCCACCCTGCCTGTTTCTATGGGGTCCCTCAAGGTTCAATCCTGGGTCCCTCCTTTTCTCCTTATTTGTTAATGTGCTTCCTTTGACTGCCTCAATTGTTATTCTCTCCTGTATGCCGATGACTTGTCCTCTTCCACAGTGACAAATCCATGGCATAATCTCCTCAGTTCTCTCGCTTTAACTATGCTGCGGCCCACAGCTGGTTCTCAAAAAAACTCCTCTTAGTAAATGCCAAAAAACTAAATCCATGCTGTTCGGATCTAAGCCTTTTCTGGCCAAAACTAAAACCATGCCCCTTATGCATTCTCAACCCAGAAGACCCAGATCTGGTGGGCGTCAACACCTACAACTACTCAGGAGTACTGCTCAACCCTCCCTCACCTTCACTGAGCATGCAAATTCACTTGTCAGAAGGTTCCATAAAAAAGTTAGGTGCGCCTACAGATTCAGGCAATACCTTACCTGAAGCCAGACTAGTCATTGTCCAGGGTAATCTTCTCCCTATTCTTGACTACTGCTCCCCTATTTATGCCAAGATCTCAACTACTACCATGGCTAAACTCTCCACTGCCTACAACAGCACCTGTCGCTTTGCTTTATTGGCCCGTTCTCCACCCACCACTGTACCCTCTATAATACCCTTGATGGCTACCGTTACAAAGTCGCTATGACCCTAGCCCTCTGCTGCATGGTGAACAGTGTCATCCGCATGGCTCCAGAATTCCTCCTAACTGCCCTTCTAAAACCAGAACAGTCCTTGCCAACCTCTGCTCTAATGGTACTCCCCTCTAGCTGTTCCTAGGGTATCTACCAACATGGATAGCAGAGCTTGGTCTGCAGTTGCCATTGCAGTGGAACAAACTACCAGCTGAACTCCGTTCCATTGACACACTCTCCAGTTTCAAGTCCCACCTTAAAGTCTGGTTTCTGACAAACTCAACCTGCCACTGCTCCTGGGGTCTGACACCAGCCTACACTAGTCAACTCCCCTGCCCATGGGTTACCCACCTACACACACTAGTCTACTCCTCTGCCTACAACTGTTATATCATATTTTCACAGTAATATTTGACTTCCTTGCCTGTACATATTGTATATATATTTGTTACTGAGTATTCTGTGTATTACTTGCTCCCTGGTGATGCAGTATCACATTGTACACTGTGCCTATGATTTGTTTGTTTTGTACCAAATCTCCTCATGTCTGATATTGAAACCTTGTATTCACTGTTCTCAAATGGACCTATGCATCAAACCTCTATATTGTGCTTACTATTGTTGCTTGTATCAAATCTGTTTCATGTGTATTACTCTTACCTTGTACCCCACTGTCACCCTGTGCCATGTGTTATGACCAGGTCATGCCTGAAAGCAGTCCCTAGGATCAGTGCACTCACCTGGTTATCAAATTCATAAATAAATAAAAATATTATAAGGTAAAAGTACTGGACTTTAGGAGGGCTGACTTTGCCAAAATGGGTGAGTGCCTAAGGAATGCACTAGCAAATGGGCAGGAAGGAGGGTGGAAGAACAATGGGGAATAATAAAAACTGCCATCACAGAGGTGACAAGCCTTTGTGTGGAGCAAATAAACAAAATTAAATGATGTAAGAAACCACTATGGTTTCAAAGGAAGTGGCAGTGAAGGTTCAAGAGAAAAAAAAAGCATTCAGGAAGTACAAGGAATCACAGAAGGAGCAGGACAGAGAACTGTATCAGTTAAAGCAAAAAGGAATCTGGGAAGGCAGTCAGAACAGCAAAGGCCCAAACCAAGGAAAATTTAGCCAAATCAGTTAAGAAGGGATAAAACCTTTTATAGGTACATCAAGGAGGCGAAGGAAGACCAAGGAGGGATAGTGAGGACTCAATAAAGGGGAGATGGTGGACAGAGAAGTACTGTGAAAAGGCAGAGATACTAAACAAATATTTTTGCTCAGTATTTACAAAGGAAGAGGGAGGTACCTAAAACAAACAATATAAACACTCTGGATACAGAAGTTGATACCAGCCCATTTAAAGAAAAGGGTTCTGAAAGAACTCTTAAAACTGAAGGTGGACAAAGCAATGGGGCCTGATGGGATTCATCCCAGAATTCTAAAAGAACTAAGGTAGAACTAGTGACATCACTGACTAGCCTCTTTAGCAAATCATGGGAGGATGGGGTGGTACCCGAGGACTGGAGGAGAGCAGATGTGATTCCCTTTCACAAAAGTAGGAGCAAGGCAGAAGCAGAAACTACAGACCTGTTAGTTTAACCTCAATGGTAGGGAAAATGATGGAATCACTTCTGAAGGAAAAATTGTCAAGTATCTAGAGGCCAGAGGGCACAGGACCCAAGGCAGCATGGATTCACAGCCGGAAGGTCATGCCAGACAAGTCTGATAGATTTCTTTGACTGGGTGACCAAAGTAGTAGATCAGGGAGGGGCTGTGGACATAGCCTACCTAGACTTTAGCAAGGCATTTGACACAGTCCCACACAAAGATTAATATACAAGTTATTCAGCCTGGGAGTGGGTCCCAAGATCACAGCCTAGATAAAAATTGGCTGGAGAATAGGACACAGAGGTAATAGTAAATGGAGTCCACTCTGAAGAAAGTGGGGTTACTAGTGGGGTACCACAGGGTTCAGTATTAGGACTGGTCCTCTTCAATGTCTTTATAAGCAACATTGCAGAGGGACTGGAAGGAAAAGTATTTCTCTTTGCAGATGACACAAAGATCTGCAACAGAGTTGATGCACAAGGTGGGGTGGAAAGGATGAGAAGGGACTTGGCAAGGTTAGAGGAATGGTCAAATGTGTGGCAGCTTAGATTCAATGCTAAGAAGTGCAAGGTAATGCACCTGGGAAACAAAAACTCAGGAAGAGTACACAATGGGGGTGAGATACTAACAACAACAAAAGGAAATGGACCTGGGGTAGTCATATCAGATGACCTAAAGGTGGGCAAGCAATGTGAGAAGGCAGCAAGGAGGGCTGGGGGATTCTGGGATGCATAGGGAGGCATCACCAGTGAAAACCAAGTTATTATCCTCTGTACAGACAGCTGGTGAGAACCCATATGGAGTACTGCATGCAGTTCTGGAGACCCAATCTCCCAAAGACATAGACAGAATGGCGCTGTCCAGAGGAGGCAACTAAAATGGTGCATGGATTGCATCACAAGTCCTATGAGGACAGGTTGAAGGCACTAAACATGTACTCCCTGGAGGAGAGGAGGAGAGAGGATATGATAGAGACATACAAGTATCTTACAGGGAGGAACAGGGTGCAGGAATGCACTATTTTAAGCGAAAAGATGTTCCAGGACTAGAGGGCATGGGATGAAGTTGGAGGAGGGGCGATTCAGAGGAAGCGTGAGAGAAGAATTTCTTCACAGAGCAGGTGGTGGACAAGTGGAACACCCTGCCAGAGGAAGTGGTGGGGGCTGAAACAATCACAGGATTTAAGAATGCATGGGATAGACATAAAAGGAATTCTGGAGGTCAGGGGTAAGGGCAACAGACTTCCTGGAAAACATAAACTGAACTTACAAACTTAAATGGGCAGACTGGGTGGGCCATAGGCCCTTATCTGCCGACACTGTCTATGTATGTATGTATATACCTAGACCATGTACTGTAATATATAACCTACTGGCTCCCTGTTTGTGTTAATTGTCAAGTATTATAAGGAAGGTACTGTTTGCCGTGATCATCTGCTGTATGTTGTAACTATTGGTACCCTGTCTGTGTTACTTGTTAGGTAGTATAAGTAAAATACCATATGTTAGTAAGTTTGTATTTATAAAGGTGTTCTTCCAATGTTCAGAGTGCCTGTACAATACAGTACAATGATAAAATATCTAAAACAGCTAGTAATTCACATAAAAGGCATATAATCATAAAACAAGTATGTCCCCAGAAAAGCTTTCTCAAACAAAATCTGTTTTAAAGGAGTTTTAAACCTCTCCATGATCAGACTTTCACACATCTGATGAGTGGCGTTCCACAGGTAGGAGCCATAAAGGCAAAGGATCTTCCTCAAGGTCTTCAGATATGCGCTGAGACATCTAGCAATCTCATCAGAGAATCGGAGTGGCGGGAGGGACAATGGGGGCAGGAGGTCTTGCAGGTATTGGGGTCCCAGTTCATGTAAGGCTTTGTATGTCAACAACTCAACCTTGAAGGATTCACCATTGTATATGCAGCCAGTGCAGTTTCGCCTTCAGTTGTTATGTGACTGGATCTAGGGTTCCAGTTAACAGCCTGACCACCATGTTCTGCACTAGCTGCAATCAGTGAATATCCACTCAATCCACAATAATCATATACTGTACATTATAGATACTGATACCCTGTCTGTGTTAATTGCCTGGTATTATGAGGAAGATACTCTGCTTAGATCATATACTGTATGTTTTTCTACTGATACTTTGTCTGTGTTAACTGGCAGGTGTAATAAGGAAGATACTGAATGCTTGAATCATATACTATAAGTTATAGCTATAGATACCCTGTTTGTGTTAATTGTCGGGTATTACAAGGAAGATACTATATTCTTGGCTCATCTACTATGTGTTATAACTATTGGTACCCAGTTTGTGTTAACTGCCATATATTATAAGGAAGATACTGTATGTTTGGAGCATATACTGTATGTTATAGCTACTGATACCCTGTACGTGTTAACTATCAGGTATTCAAGGAAGATACTGTATTCTTAGCTCTCCTACTATGTGTTATAGCTACTGGTACCAGTTTGTGCTAATTGCCAGATATTATAAGGGAGATACTGTATGCTTGGATCATATACTGTTTGTTATAGTTACTGGTACCCAGTATGTATTAATTGTCAGGTTATAAAGGAATATACTCTTTGCCTGGATCATCTGCTGTATGTTACAGTTACTGGTATCCTGTTTGTGTTAATTGTTAAGTATCATAAGGAAGATACTGTGTGCCTAGTTCATATACTGTATGTTATGGCTACTGCCACCCAGTTTGTGTTAATTGTCAGATATTATAGGGAATATCCTGTATGCCTGGATCATCTGCTGTATGTTACAGCAACTGGCACCTTTTGTGTTAATTGTCAGTTGTTATAAGGAAGATGCTGTATGCCTGAAATATACTGTTTGTTATAGCTACTGGTATCCTGTTTGTGTTAATTGTCAGGTATTATAAAGAAGATATATATTTTTTTTTATTTAAAAGCTATGAAATTTACAGGATAGGTTCCATGAGGCACTGCACCCATTCAGGCGCCGGTGTTAGTCGCCCATCATTAGAGCACAAAACTGAAATTTGCCACCTCCTCCCCAAGGTTGGCCTCCCTGGAGTTGGAATCCTTAGTTGGGTGGGTGTGGGGGTGCAGCCCTCCACCCCCACACATTAATGGTGATCAGTGAAATTGCTGACTGGCTCCTAATAATGAGCACACTACTGCTGGTGCATTCCAAGGGTGGAATCTTCCATGAGCACAGGGCTCCTTTACTGAACGTCCCAAGTCAAAATGATAATACATAAAAAAAATATAAACATACATAATAACGCACAAACACTTATACAAAATCAACAATGAATAATCAGAGATAAGTTACTCATGAAAAGAGTTACAAATAGATTGTTCCTGTAAAAGCATTTTCTTGAGGTTTTGTTTAAAATATGAAGTGTCGAGAATTAGGAACTAAAGGGAGAGATTGTTCCAGCATGGAGGGGCATCAAAGAAAAAATTTCTTCCAAATTGAGTTTGATATCTACATAAAGTAAGCCCAATTGGGAACATCTGTAAGATTATGACTGTGGGTGGAAGCTAGTAATCTATTCAAAAGATAAACTGGGTTTGATGATTTACGGTTTTATAAATCAATGTAAGCAGTGATATAAATGTCTTGATGAGGGAATAACCAGTTAAACTGAGTTGAGAGTGCAGTGATGTTCATTTTTGGGCTACTTAAAATAAAATGTCATAACTGAAAGTAAATCTTATCTGTTAAAGAAGGATGCGTAACAGAGTTTCGATAAATGGAATCACTATAGTCCAAGATTGAAAGAATTGACTGAACCACTATAATTTTCTGATCTTGTGATGACAAACAATGTCTGGCCCTTCTCAATCAACCTCGGCATTGTTGAGTTTTTACAGTGGTGTTATGAATATAAGACCTAAAAATAAAGTGGCGTCAAAAGTCAAGCCCAAGTATTTAAATTCAGAAACAAGCTGCAGGGAACATTCTGGAGATGAATAGGAAAGGAAGAATGAACATTATTGTTAAAAGACTGTGAGCCAAATAACATTATTTTTTGGCATTTCAAAGTAATAAATTGGAAGAAAACCAATCAACAACTTTATCAAAATCAGTTTGAAGGGTAGAAGTTAGAAACTGTAAATCTTTATGAGCAAAGAAAAGTGTAGTATAGTTAGCATGAAGCCTAGCAGTGCATTCTATAACCAAGTAAGGTAAGGAGTAATAAAAAGATAAAAGAATGGGGCTAAAATAGAATCATGGGGCTCCCTGAGTTAGTGGGAAGAAAGAGGATAGACACCCATTCTAAGAAACAGACTGGCTTCTGCCTTATAAATAAGATACTGTATCCTGGATCATATACTATGTATTATAGCTACTGGTATCCTGTTTGTGTTAATTGTTAAGTATTGTAAGAAGATACAATATGCCTAGTTCATATCAGGAGGCAGTATAGTGCAGTGGTGTAAGGCTCTGAGCTGCAATTCTGGAGACCTGGGTTTGAATCCCACAGCCCCACTTGCATACTGTGTGACCCTAGGCAAGTCCTTAACTTCCTGTGCTCCCAGGTTGCACCTGTAAACAAGCTTTCAGCTTAGTGTGCTACTCGTGATTAAACAATTAAAAAAAATATATATATATCTGTATGTTAAGGCTACTGGCACCCAGTTTGTGTTAATTGTCAGATATTATAAAACGTTTTTCAAAGTTAGGAAATACACCTTTGAGCAGAAATGTTAATTTACAAGCTACTCGTCAGAATAAAATTCGATTATACCTGTCAAAGACAATATTAAAACTGATTAACAAAGGCTGGACAATATTGATTCAGTGACATAACAAAACAGAATGAATAACATAAGTACTGTTTGACAATATATAGTGAACAAAAGTTAACATTCAACAGATCAAATAATACAAAGCATAACATAGGCACTAGGAGCTATACAAGGTAATACCCCATGTGGGTATTGTCAGAGGTTAGAATCTGTGCGCTTTAAGAGCACATTGGAACAGAGAGAGGTACACACATGAGGAGACTGTGTGATGGGTATGGTGCTCGTGACTCATGTGCACGTGATAAGAGGCGCAATAAAGGGGAGCAGGAAGCACCATGATCAGATGGTGCAAGGTTGGGTCTGGTTGGGTAGGTGCAATTGGCAAATGACAGTGCATGGGATGGGGTTTCATTAGCAGAAGAATATCCTGTCTGCCTGGATCATCTGCTGTATGTTATACAGTAGCTACTGGTAACCTGTTTGTGTTAATTGTCAGGTGTTGTAAGAAACATATTGTATGCCTAGTTCATATACTGTATGTTTTAGTTACTGATACCTTATTTCTATGTTAATTATTAGGTATTATAAGAAAGATACTGTATGCTTAGATCATATACTTCATGTTATAGGTACTTGTGCCAAGTTTTGTTAATTGTCAGATATTATAAGGAATATACTGTATACCTGGATCATCTGCTATATGTTATAGCTACAGTACTGGCACCATACTTTGTGTTAATTGTTAGGTATTATAAGAAAGATACCATATGCATGGATCATCTGCTGTATGTTATAGATACTGGTACCCTCTCTGTGTTAATTGTCAGGTATTATGAGGTAGATACTGTATGCCTGGATAATGTACTGTTTGTTATAGCTACTGATTTCATGTTTGTGTTAATTGTCAGGTATTATAAGAAGACACTGTATGCCTGGATCATGCACTGTATATTATAGCTACTGATACCCTGTCTGTATTAATTGTCAGGTATTAAAAGGTAGTTACTGCATGCCTGGATAACATGCTGCATGTTATGGCTATGTGTATCTTGTTTGTGTTAATCGTCAGGTATTATAAAGCAGATACTGTATGCATGTATCATATACTGCATGTTATAGCTACTGGTACCCTGTTTGTGTTAATTGTCAGGTATCATATGGAAGATACTGTATACCTAGTTCATATACTGTATGTTATAGCTACTGGTACCCAGTTTGTGGTATTTGTAGAGGATGGTGAAATTAATTTCACCTCCAAAGATCGGTGCAATCAGAATTTCACCCTATGAAATATTTCATAAATTCGCACATTTTGCTAAATATTTTACAGCTTCAAAACTACAGTGGTATTGCGCAAAGGTTGTACACTGCTACTGCACAATGACATACAGTGAGCTGGTACCTGTAAACGATATACATGTTTTCAATGGGTACCATGCTTGTGCCTACTCGGATATATACTAGAGCAATCTTGCAATTACCACTGTATGAAATTTCACCCTTGAAATGTGGAATTTCTCCCGTGAAATGTAGAATTTCATCAGCGAATGGCAGAGTTTCACCAGCAAGTGTCGAAATGATGCATTTGTGGGCATAATTCTGCATTTTGTGGCAGCATTCTTATTTCACATCTGCAAAATATTTTGAAAATGGAAGAATTTGATGAAGTATTTTGTGGACTGAAATTGTGGATTATGACCATCTCTAGTTAATTGTCAGATATTATAAGGAAGATACTGTTTGCCTGGATCATCTGCTGTATTGTATAGCTACTGGTACCCTGTTTGTATTGAGTTTCAGGTAGTATAAGGAAAATACTGTATGCCTAGTTCATATACTGTATATTATAGCTACTGGCTCCCAGTTTGTGTTATACATATGGTATTATAAGGAAGGTACTGTTTGCCTGGATCATCTGCTGTATGTTATAGCTGCTGGTATCCTGTCTGTGTTAATTGTTAGGTAATATAAGAAAGAGACTGTATGCTTGGATCATATACTTTAAGTTAGAGCTACTAGTACTCAATCTGTTTTAACTGTTAGGTATCATAAATAAGATACTGTGTGCTTGGATCATATATTTTATATTATAGATACTGATACCCTATCTGTGTTAATTGTCAGGTATTATAAGGAAGATACTCTGTGCTTGGATCATATACTGTGTGTTTTAGCTACTGATATCTTGTCTGTGTTAATTGTCAGGTGTAATAAGGAAGATGTTGTATGCTTGCATCACATACTGTATATTATAGCTACAGATACCCTGTCTGTATTAACTGTCAGGTATTATAAGGAAGCTACTATATTCTTGGCTCATCTACTATATGTTATAGCTACTGGTAAACAGTTTGTGTTAATTACCAGCTATTATATGGAAGATACTGTATGCTTGGATCATATACTGGTACCCAGTATTTATTAATTGTCAGGTTATATAAGGAAGATACTGTTTACCTGGATCATCTGCTGTATGTTATAACTACTGGCACCCTGTCTGTTTTAATTGTTAGGTATTATAGAGAAAATACCATACTTGTGGATCACATACTTTATGTTATAGCTACTGGTGCCCTGTATATGTTAATTGTTAGGTATTATAAGGAAGATATTGTATGGTTTGATCATATACTATATGTTATAGCTAGTGGCATCCTGTCTGTGTTAATTGTCAGGTATTATAAGGAAGATACACGTAGTCTTGGCTCCTCTGCTATATGTTATTGCTACTGGTGCCCAGTTTGAGAGGAATTGTCAGATATTATATGGAAGATACTGTATGCCTGGTTCATATTTTATATGTTATAACTACTGGCACCTAGTCTGCATTTATGGACATGCATTATAATGAATGTAGGAAACAGAATTTGAGACATAGTATCTGATGGCAGAAGGAGTCCAAAGGTCCATTGAGTCTGCCTAACTATACACCCTCACCCCATGGTCCTACTGTCCTGGTGGGCTGTACCTTTCCCCGCTAACTCATAGGGGCATCGAAAATATATGTCATAGTTAAGGCTATACAGTTTGCATTTTTGATAGGTATTACAAGGAATGCAGGCTTAGGCCTATATGTTGAATGTTTCGCTAGGTGCCCAGCTGGTGTTATATATGTATTATAATGAAGATATGCCTGGATGGTGTATGTTGCAGTTAAGGTACCCAGTTTATGTTTGTTGATAAGTATTATAAGACAGGTAATCCCATATGGAATAAGTTATAAGTACTGGTACTTAGTTTGTGTTTGTTGCTATGCATTATAAGTAAGGTACTCCTGTATGTTATAATGTAGAGCTGCTGGTTCCCAGTTTGTGTTTGTCGCTATTGCAGGTATTAAAAGAAGGTAGGCCCAGATAATATGCTATGGCTACTGTAAGATTACCTGGTTTGTATTTGTTGATAGGTACAGCAAGGGAGCTGCAGCAGCAACTAGTTTGGTGAGTTATTTTCCAAAACCTCTGGAGAGCTCTTGGGAAGTTTATGCAAGATTTCCTGCAGCACAGGCAGTCACAGAGATCTTTTTCTCTAGATATCTCCACAGAATCTCTATCTAGGTAGACCGGTATCGTAAGAAAGATGGGCTTATATAGTGTATGCTACAGCTAAGGGTACCCAGTATGTGTTTATTAACACTCATTGTAAAGGAGGTACAGTAGGCATGTTTTCTGTTTGTTACATCTAAGGGTTCCCATTTATGTAGGTTGACAGTAAAGTATGTAGGCCTTTCTTGTATATGGTATGTATTAGAGCTTCTTGTATCCAGTTTGTTTGTTGACAGTGTTTATAAAGAGGAGTTCTTAATGGCATTTGTTATAGCTACTGCTAAAAGATTTGCGTTTTGATAGATATTTTAAGGAGGTAGTTCTGGGTGGTGTATAACAGTTACTGGTACCGGTCTGTGTTTATTGATAGGTTTTATTAGAAATGAAGGCATGTATGGTATGTGTTATATCAACAGGTATAATTTGTGTTTTTCAGATGTGTGACTGTAAAGGTATTAGGACTGCATGTTATGTCACAGCTACTAGTACCCAGTTTGTGTTTGCTGACAAAGAATTGCAAGAGATGTAGTCCTGGAAGGTATGTGTGAAATGCAAAGCAAGACAGTTGAGACCATGGCAGATGAGAAGCTACTGGGCAGAATAACTCATATATTTCTTGAAGTATTGTAAGGAGATTTGTCTGGATTATATAGGTAATAGCTATGAATATCTTGTTTGTGTTAATTTCCTTCCTGTTTGTTAATGAGTTTTTCCCTTGGTCTTTCCTCCTGCACCTATTCTGGTCTAATACTTCAAGCTCTGGTTGTCGTTTTGTGTAAGGTGCTCCACACATTCTTTCACCTCCTGCCCAAGCACACTGTTCCCCAGAAACTATATTGTGTGCCTTGACACTGCCAATCCACTCAGAGACAATGCCATTTTCATTGAGGTGAATGTTGTTTATGCCATTCTTGCTGCCTGCTCAACATAATAGAATCACTGCCTTCACTGTGCACACTTGACTCCAGCCTGCCCCTAAAATCATGAAGCCTCAGAACCACTTGGGACTCTGGAAGACTTGTGGCCAGTGCTCATTTCCTGTTTATCGCTCAGTCTCTAAATGTTTACTTCATCAAAAAATGCCTAGCCTTTGATTAGAAGATCTAAGGGTAATCTGGCTTGTGGTGACAGCTCAGACAAGATGAAAATAATGCCCTGTTTACAGTAGAGAGGAATCAAACCCAATACTCCAGCAGTTTGTTTAAGAATCTCTGTTTTTTGAAACCACTGTGTTTTCATATCTCATGCTTTTAAAATCTGATTCTATTCTTTTTTTTTTCCTAGCTGAACAAAAATTCCAATCAGAATACGCTGTAGGCAGCTCGCTGCTTGGCATGAAAATTGCTATTTAAAAGAATGGATTGTTGAGATGAATTTAAAAGGTTGACCCTGCAAGCATTAGAATGCATTGAGGGCTCTAATAGCTGAGCTGTTTAGGGTAGCAGGTAAAATAAGAAAATGGTGGGATTAAACAAAGAGGTACTGTGGTCTAGTGGTTGGTGCACCTGCTTGGGAATTTGAAGATCACTGGTTCAAACCTCAGAAGAACCAAATACTCACTGTGTGACCTTTAGCATGTGACCTGGGAAGGTTAGTTAACCTCCTAGTGCTCCAGTCCCCAAACTGTGAAACAGATAGCAGCAGGATGCACCTGGCAGGTAGATTTGCATCTCAGCTGGCTAGCTTAGATCTATCAAATTTTAAAAAGAAATGTAAACTATAACTATGGACACTAAGCCCAGGGGTTAGTGTCAGCATTTCAGTTGGTAGCACATCTGCCTCTGGACCAGAAGATCGAGGGTTCCAGTTCCACACCAGACTGGGCTCATACCATAAATGCTAACACCTGACTGCAGCATGGAGGAATGTTGCAATGGTGGAGTGTGCAGTCCTTCAGATGAGACATTAAAACAATCTGCCATTTCTGATAGTTGTTCTAGTGGACATTAAAGAACCCAAAAGCACTTCTCTAAAAGAGTAGGAGACTGTTTCTTGAAAATTAAGATTCAGCAGAAGTAGTACAAACAAATCACTTCAAACAAGAAATGAAGGAAACTAAACAAAAAAAAACACTATGAAAATACTAAACAATGACTTCACACATTCAAATAAAAAGTAAAAAAAATAATAATGACAGGCTTGATGATACCCTGATGCACATTAATCCAACACACATTTTTCCAGCAGGAGGAAGAGATACTTCACAAAAGCTGAGAGAATTCATTCAGATACACTTACTTCAAGGAAGACAAAATCATCCCCAGCTAATCCATCTGGGGAATAACCTCTTGTTGCAAAACAAATTTACACCAACTTTGCCAGCTGTGTTACTTAAAATAGAAGGAATACTCAGCATCTAAACCAAATTTCCTCAGTGCACTATAATACAACCAAAGAGCTTAATCTGGTTCAATATCAGATCATTTGCATCTGTGTCCCCCTTCCCCTCGGGCAGCACTGAAAAAAAGACTGTATTGTCTAGCCCTCCTTTCCCAGTCAACAACAGCAAAAAATAAATATATAAATAAATAAATGAAAATAAATAAATAAACCCCATGGGCACTTCTTCAAATCTATGTAGGTGCAGAAAATGTGCAACTGGGTACTGAAGACAATTAAAGAGAGAAATTATCCCTGCTGAGCATTGAACCCAGCCCTTCTTCAAACAACAACTCCATCTTGGTGATCTTCCACCTAAACCATCAGGAATAGAAATCAAATGGGGTGGGCACAAGTCCATTTTCAGTCTAGAGGTAAAAGTCCTGAAGGGACTTGCAGCTCTGAAAGTGGACTCAGCTGTGAGACTGAAGGGATACACCCAAGGGTACTCAAGGAACCCAGGAGGTGCTAGCTTCCCACGGATGGCTGTGTTCAATCGCTCACTGAAAAAGGTATGGTCCTGGAGGACAGAAGGACAGCAGAGATCATCCTCTGTAAGAGCAGCAGGGAAGATGCTAGCAACTACAGGCCAGTCAGTCTCACATCATTGGTGGGAAATTAATGGAAACTCTGCCTAAGGAAAGACTGGTAGAGTATTTTGAATCCATTTGCCACAAGAGCAAAAGCTGAATAGATTCATCGAAGGAGAGGTCATGCCAGATGAATCTGATTGATTTATTTGACTGGGTGACCAGGAACTGGATCGGGAGGGCAGTGGAGGAGGCCTATTTTGACCTTAGCATGGCCTTTGATACTGTGCCATACAGAAGACTGATAAAGAAACTGAGCAGCCTAAAGGTGGGATCCAAAGTGATGAACTGGGTAAAGAATAGATAAAAGAGCATGGCGGTTAACAGGACTCACTCTAATGAGGGCGAAGAGTGACTAGCAGGGTATTGCACGGTTCAGTACTAGGACCATTCCTCTTCAACGTCTTCAAAAGTGACGTTGTGGAAGAACTGATGGAAGATATGCCTTTTGAATAGGACACCAAAATCAGTAATAGGGTGGACACTCAGGAGGGAATGCATAGGGCCTTGGGAAACTTGAGTAATGGTTAAGAGCATGGCAGCAGGGGTTCAATATCAAAAAGTACAAAATCATTCACTTAGGGCATAGGAACCCAGGAGCTGAGTATAGGTGAGGGAGAGGCACTGATAGTCACTAAGCAGGAAATAAATCATGGGATTATCATTTCTTATGACCGCAAAGTGGTGGGGCAGTATGACAAAGCAGTGGGTGGATGCTGGGCTGCACTGGGAGAGGTATTCCAGCAGGAGGAGGGAGATGGTATTGCCACTGTATCACTCACTGGTGAGACCTCACCTGGAGTACTGTGTCCAGTTCTGAGGGCAACAGCTCAGAAAGGACACAGACAGCATGGGAGCAGTCCAGAGGAGGGCAAGTAAAATAGTGCAGGGGATACAGAAAGCCCTACTAGAAGAGGCTGAGGGTCTGGGCATGTACATCCTGGAAGAGAGTAATACCACCTTCCTCTTTCTGCTTATGATACCCTCCCTATGCATTCCAGCATGCCACTGCCTTTAGTGCTACCTTCTCACACTGCCTCCCTTGTTTTTGGGAGTTGGCTTCAGATATTAGGGTGTGTGATTTTTAGTTCTTTGGGGTGTGTGAGAGGGGGTAGGTCCAAGTTGAGTTTGATATCACCAGCTGTGATCAGTAGTAGGGTGATAAGTAGTTTAGACAGTATATGTGTCCATTTTAATCATGTAGGGATGTGGAGGGGTGACTTGGGGTGGTGTAATATGAGTGTGAACTTGACAATTGTAAGGTGGCAAGCAGAGTAGTGGGGTGGGGTGTATGAATGCACAAGGTGGCCTAGGTTAGATGGATAGGGTAGAAGGAGATGGAAGTCAGGCAAGAGTTTGAGGATTGTTAGCTGACAGGTGAGAGAGGTGGGTATGGAGGGAACATGGAGGAGGAGAAAGAACCAAGAGGGAGGAGAGCCACATTGTAATAATGTAAAATGTTATTTTGTACATTGTAGACTACAATGCCACAGCAGCAGCAGCCGGGTGGATGTGGGAGGGTGGGATACACCACAATGTTGCAGCAGCTGCCCAGGTTGATGGGATACACCACAGTGCCACAGCAGCAGTAGGAGGGTGGGTGTGGGAGGGTGGGATACACCACAATGTTGCAGCAGCAGGAGGGTGGGATACACCACAATGTTGCAGCAGCAGGGAGGGTGAGATACACCACAATGTTGCAGCAGCAGCCCAGGTTGATGGGATACACCACAATGCCACAGCAGCAGTAGGAGGGGTGGGTGTGGGAGGGTGGGATACACCACAATGTTGCAGCAGCAGGAGGGTGGGATACACCACAATGTTGCAGCAGCAGGAGGGTGAGATACACCACAATGTTGCAGCAGCAGCCCAGGTTGATGGGATACACCACAGTGCCACAGCAGCAGTAGGAGGGTAGGTGTGAGGAGGGTGGATATACCACAAAGTTACAGCAGGAGGGTGGGATACACCACAATGTTGCAGCAGCAGGAGGGTGAGATATACCACAATGTTGCAGCAGCAGCCCAGGTTGATGGGATACACCACAGTGCCACAGCAGCAGCCTGAGCTGAACAATCAGGCCTGTTTGCCTATAGAAATGCAGCGTGGCTCGGCCTGGGTAATGGCAGTGTGCACTTGTGAAGCATGGAGTTTCTGTACCTTGAATAGTTCTTCTCTCATGGTCAGGGCAGCCACAGGAGTGGGGCGGGGAGGGCTGTGCATGAGCTACCCTCTCAACCTCCCAAGGAGAACTCTGCAAGTCTGAGGAGAGCCTGGTGGAGGAAAGTATAAAGGTGAGTTGGGCAGTCAGAGAGCGAGGTCATGTGCAACTGTGTTTGAATAACAACATTCCTGCCAAGACAAGCTGGGAGGGTTGGGGCGAGGGACAGAGATAACGTAGATGACAGATGGCAGATTGGGGAGGCAGAGCGCCAGAGTAATGGAGACTGCAAAGGAGAAAGGCGGAATACGTCAACTAAACAGGAGCACCGGCAGGAGGCTGAGGCGCTACTAACTAAACAGAGGAGCACCGCGGAGGCTGAGGCGCTACCAACTAAAACAGGAGCACCGCGTGAGGCTGAGGCGCCACTCAACTAAACAGGAGCACCGCGTGAGGCTGAGGCGCCACTAACTAAACAGGAGCACCGCGTGAGGCTGAGGCGCTACTAACTAAACAGGAGCACCGCGTGAGGCTGAGGCGCTACCAACTAAACAGGAGCACCGCGTGAGGCTGAGGCGCTACCAACTAAACAGGAGCACCGCGTGAGGCTGAGGCGCCACTCAACTAAACAGGAGCACCGCTGTGAGGCTGAGGCGCTACTAACTAAACAGGAGCACCAAGGTGAGGCTGAGGCGCTTAGTAAATTCAGAACTTAGAGAGGCAGCATGAGGTCGCAAACAGCAGCTGTATGGCACGTAACTTAATGTGAATTAAATAGTAATACAAAAATCCCTGCTCTCTAAACATGCCGGTCCTGTAAATAAATACAAGTAAAACCTTTGTTCTGAGTTGCGCGTCCTCGCTGTAAGGCACATAATTAAATGTGAATTACATTAATTATTACTATTTACAACTAACAGATTGGCTCTTTCACAGCTCAGAGTCCTGCAGTTCAGTTGATAAAAAATCTATTCTGGGGCTGTTGCTGGTAGTCGAGTCCCGCAATAAGAGTAAAGATGCCAGGTGATGCTCACTACTCCTAGCCCATATGGAGCTCATGCTACTGCCTGCTGTGTGCAGATGGGGGTGAAAGCCCCTCGTGACTGAACTAAGAAGCCCCACGGGAGAAGGGGAGCAGTATAGGTGTACCTCCCTATCTACCTGAGCCAGTGTACAGTAAGAGCCCTGAAGGACTTGGGAACAGGAGAAGCAGGGTCTGGGAGACTACCAAGTGAGCCGCACTAGCAGTTGAACACCCAGTTGAAGTGTTAGATGGCAGCGAGAAGTGTCAGAGCTGTGAGGACTGGAACGAGTCCTGAATCCGACCATGGCTAAGAGCAGGAGTGGAGTCCAGAAGAGATGGCAGTACTGCAGGACGAGGAGGAATGGGACAGCCACAGGAAGCGGGAAGGACCCACGCGGTAAGGGGAGGGTTGTAGATCGCCTTTGGGGCGGCACTGTGCGATATTTGGTAGGCTCTGCTTTTCTTGTTTTGTTGGGGATTGTAAAACAGAACAAGAGTTATTACAAAGGAGAACAGGAATTTATAATTTGATTTATAAAGTTGGTTGCCCGGTAGTTGGCATCGGAAGAAAAAAAACAAGCTGTTTTTGAAACTTGTTTTTTCCCACAGTTGCCGAACCACACTGGAATGCCAATTTTCACCTGTGGTCTCAGCTTGCATCTTGCCCCGTTAGTTTTAGTGGTGGGAGGGACATGCATACCTTTCAACCTCCTGTCTTGCAACTCAGTGATAGGATTTATCGGAATGGATGAAACCAGAAAATACCGCTGTAATTGGCTGCTGCAGTCAGGGACCACCCTGCAAACACAGCTGATCATGACGGGGTGCTCCTGATAGCACGGCCAGTTTCTTTGTGCATAGTGGCATGCTCATTAACAGCCGCTGCTGAAGCAAGGTGTTTTCTTGTCGTGACAAGCAAACACAAAAATGAATATTGGGCCAGAAAAAGCATTAATGAGGGACTCTGAATATGGAAACAACAATGCCCCATTACAAAATAAAATGCACAAACAATATACCGGCAGTATTAAAACAGACTTCAAATTGTCTTAATTTCCAACTATATTAAAAAGGTAAAAACAAGCAAGATGTATGTTCCTTTAAGTGAAAGCAAAATTGTGTCTGAATAAACAAATGGGCCCAGATATTCAAAAGGGGTTGAGCATGGCGCAACAGTGTTGTGCCATCCGCAGCCCACTAATGTGCCCGGTGCGATATTCAAAGGGCAAAGTGCATGGCACAAATCCCAATGCGCTGAGGCGCATCAGTAATGTGTGCAGGCGCAGGTGGAGGGGCGTGCCCATGCATACCCTGCACAGCCCGATATTCAGCCTGAGATGTGCAGAGCCGCGCGGCGCAACCCTACCTGAGCCAGCACAAAGTTGATCCAAAAAGGAACTGATGGCCACCCAAAGGTGACCTGTGGGTGGCCACCTGAGCTCGGCTGCACCTGGCGGCACCCCATGCCTGATCGCGGTTGTGAAAAAAAAGAAATCTGTCCAATATCCTTGGTGGTCCAGTGGACGGCTGTCTGACCGATCACGGGCATTTGTAAAAATTAAGACATCTGTCCAACATCCCTAGTGGTCAGTGGACCTGCCCACCCGATCGCAGGCTCAGTAAAATAATTATATCCCCAAAATCCCTGGTGGTCCAATGGACCCCACACCTCACCACCCACTGAATTCCACTGCCCCACTTCCTCCGCTCAGTGGCGGTAGCACCCCACCCATCTGCCGCCTCACGCCTGCCGACTGACACCGCCGTAGGCTGTACACCCATTGGGCCACAGTGTGAGCTAATGGGTTTGTAGCTCATACCGCATTGCTACATTCAAGATATGGAATGATCCCATTAACATGTCCGAATCTGTAGTACGGTATGAGCTGCACGCCCATTGGCTCACACTGACCAATGGGTGACAGCCCTACCGGACGGTGTCAGTCGGCGGCGGCGGGTGGCAGATGGGTGGTGCTGCCGCCTGCCGTTGACCGTGGGGGAGCAGGGTGGTGGATTCAGTGGGCGGTGGGGGGGGGTCCACTGGACCACCAGGGATATTGGGGATATAATTTATTACTGAGCCCGCGATCGGGGGCAGGTCCACTGGACCACCAGGGATTTGGGGATATAATTATTTTACTGAGCCTATGATCATGCGGGCAGGTCCACCGACCACCAGGGATTTTGGGGATATAATTATTTTACTGAGCCCGCGATCGGGTGGGCAGGTCCACTGGACCACCAGGGATTTTGGGATATAATTATTTTACTGAGCCCGCGATCGGGCGGCAGGTCCACTGGACCACCAGGGATTTTGGGGATGTAATTGTTTTACTGAACACGCGATCAGGGCGGGTAGCGTCCACTGGACCACCAGGGATATTGGATGGATGTCTTATTTTTTACAAATGCCCGCGATCGGGCAGACAGTGGTCCACTGGACCACCAGGGATATTGGAAAGATGTCTTATTTTTTTACAAATGCCCACGATCGGGCAGACAGCAGTCCACTGGACCACCAGGGATATTGGACAGATGTCTTTTTTACAAATGCCCACGATTGGGCAGACAGCATCCACTGGACCACCAGGGATTTATGTGTTTCCTCTTTACTGCAGCCCGTGATCTGGCTGTGGAGCACATTGCTGGCTGCAGGGCGCGTGGGTCCCCGACGGCTGCTGCCTGGCAGGGCGCCAGGTGCAAGTCGTGGGGATCAGCACACCTGCATGCAAATAAGTTATAGACATGCAAATGGCCCCATTTGGCGCCTTGCATACATTATGGCCCCATTTGCATGTCAAGTTTTGAATATCGTAGTTGCTGTGCATAGCGCAATGGAATTTGCGCTTAGCGCATCCCCTTACTCCACTCTGGCCACTTGCGCTGGCACAGTGCCATCAGCGCATACGCATTACTGCGGTGGTTAGGTGCGATATTCACCGATGCTGTGCCATGGCGCAGTTCGCTTGAATATCGCCTGTCCACACCCCTGCGCCTAAGATTGCGCCACAGCCTGGTGCAGTTTGAATATTTGGGCCATGATATATATACTTTAGGCAAACTGCTCTGCTCTTTAAATGCGTCCAACAGGAGACCTAAGAACAAACAGCACACATTTTAAAAAGCATCTGCCTATTAAAATAATGTCAAAAATTACAATGTTAATGTTGAATGCAGGAGAGGCTTTGTTTTAACCTTTCTTCTCTTGTTCATCCTCTTAATAATTCCAATAATGCAGCACATATTTCACAGAATTTCTATAAAGCAGACTGTCCCAAACTGCCTCACATTGCACTTTGTGACAGACTGTTGCTGTGTTAAGCAGCACTATGATGTCATAAACAAAGGCACTGTGGTGTCAGCTGGGAGAGGAAAATGTTTCTTTACAGATTTTCTTGATGCACTGCCAAGAAGCATTAGAAACCCTAGAAAGGAAAACTGAAATGACAAAAAGCATTCTGTAGTAAACTGTAATAGCAAAACAACAGGAACTAGCAACTAGTCCTGCCATTCTGTCCCTGGGTTCTGATGACACCATAAACCATCCACGTCCTAATGTCTGAGATATCACCAGAACACCTTGAACAAGCATTTGTCAATGCCAATGTTGCTCACTTCTATGTGCTGTTTTAGGTATTTGGAAGTCATTGGGTACAAATATTGAAAATTTGCGAACTTACGGTCTGCGTAGGAACTGCATAGCGCGACGTCAGAAACAGTCATTTTATGATTTTTCACCAAATTTTCAACAGCCATTTTAAGACCTCTTCTCACCGAACAGTGTCACTGTGATTTTATTAATGTGTCCCATACATTGAGTTTGCACACCGATCGCGCCATTGTGCTCCACATGGGCGGAAACACGTTTTGAGCAGGATGTGAAAATGACAGCTGTACTGCTCATAAGGAGGTGTGGTAAAATGGCAATGTTGAAAATCTGGAGGGAAATATTGAAAATTCAGAAACCTACGAGCATGCGTAGGAACTGCGCAGAACGCACGCCCATAAAACATTTTTAGTAATTTTTCACCAAATTTTCAACATAGTCATTTTAAGACCTCTGCTAATAAACAGTGTCATGGTGATTTTCTTAATGTGTCCCATACATTGATTTCCGTGACACCGACCGCGCCATTGTGTGCTACGGCAGAAACACTGCTTTGGGCAGGATGTGAAAAATGACAGCTCACTGCTCATAAGGAGGTGTGGTAAAATGGCAATGTTGAAAATCTGGAGTGAAAATATTGAAAATTTGCGAACTTACAGTGTGCGTAGGAACTGCGCAGCATATCAAACAGTCATTTTTGAGAATTTTGCACCAAATTTTCAACATAGCCATTTTAAGATCTCTGCTCATGAACAGTGTCACTGTGATTTTCTTAATTTGTCCTGTACATTGATTTCGCGACAACGACCTGCGCCATTCTGTGCTGCATGGGCGGAAACACATTTTGGGTGAGATGTGAAAATGACAGCTATACTACTCATAAGAAGGTGTGGTAAAATGGCAATGTTGAAAATCTGGAGTGAAAATATTGAAATTTCGCGAACTTACGAGCCTCGTGTAGAACTGCTCAACGCATGCTTGTAAAACAGTCCTTTTCTAATTTTTGCACAAATTTTCAACATGGGGTTTTGGACCCTTCTCATGAATGATGTCACTGTCATGGCGGTATTCAGGCTCAAAGGGTGATTTCGCAGTCACTGCACAGTCTCTGCGCGCGAAATCACCCTTCGGCCTGAATAACGCCATGACAGTGACATCATTCATGAGAAGGGGCCCAAAACCCCATGTTGAAAATTTGGTGCAAAAATTCCAGAAATTCCTGAGATATGCAACAAAGTTGAAACCCCCATCTAGCCCATTATACAGCTTACCAGCATTTCCTCAGTTCAGGTCGGCTTTGAAGAGTGCAGACGTGTTCCCGGTCCACCCAAGATCGCCGACCAGAGTCCGGACGTAAGTATGGGGTGAGGGGGTGGGGAGGCTGGTACAGTGGGTGGGTGCGGGTTGTGGGAGGGGAGTTGGGAGACGCGACCGCTGGACCGCTTTTACTTACAGGTAAAAAAAAAAAAAAAAAAGACGTCAGGACTGTTTGCCACGCTGGGTGGGTCCCAGTATGGCACAAGGACGCTGGGGGTTTTCAGCTGACGGGAGATTGGGCACCCCATCGGCCATGGAATTTATTGCGCTGGGGTGGGCTCCAGGCGTGGCGCTGAGAGGCGTTCAGCGATGGGGGATTGGGCACCCCGTCGGCAAAGGACTGCTTGACTGCTTGCCACGCTGGGGTGGGCTCCCAGTGTGGCACCTACTACTGGGGGAACGCAGCTCAGCCGACGAGGATAGGCACCCTGTCGGCTATACAGTGCACATGCGGGCGGCGCGGCGGCGGTAGTGTGTGGGGAGCTGCCGTGAGCAGCCGATATCTTATTGGCGCCACTGAAGCATAGCTCCCTTTCAACTGGGATACGTGCATTTTGGAAACGGTCATACACAGCTCCAAAATGCATTGGCTTCATAGGGCCGCGACCTGCCAGCACACTGACTGAATGGAGGAGGAGGTGACACACCAAATCTCCCATGATGGCATACTATGTTTCTTGCACATGCGGCAAGCAACATAAAAATTATATCCTTGTCACAGATGTGTTCCTGTCTGATATTGTATATATCATACAGTAGCAATGAAATCACTGCTCAGAAAACTGAAAGTGATCGCTGACAACACTAATATTCAATAGGAACAGTTCACATTTAGTAAGAACAACTTTTAATGTGAATTATATAACATCTACCCTGCTGCAATATGGCATGTGTTGTTAGTCTCTGCACATGATTCAAAAGTACTGACTTTATTGTACTCTATCCCTGTTTCACTCTTTGGTTCTTCTTACAGGATCTGCATTAATTAGTTGTCTGGGGAGAAATTATACTACAATTAAGATAATAATATGGTGTAAATAAGGTCTAACACTGTAAAGCCTAGCAATATACTGTTGTGCCTCGTTGTTTTAATTGATAATGTGGAAAGCTGAAACAAAGCAAAAGCAGACAGATATAGGACAAACCTGTTCATCAGTTGTAGCCTTCTTCTAATTCAGATGCAGTCATATCACTTCAGCCTCAACTGTACCATCACCATGACAACCATGTAATTCAGAGACTATGGCCACTGCTGAATTGATCCTTAAATAAAGCTTTTTTCAAAAACATACACGAATAACGGTGTTTCTGACAACAACAATGTAGAAGCATCTAGCTTTTGTGCATTCATAAGAATTTGTTGTTCTTGCAAGGGGAGGGTAGTAAATCTATAGCAAAACACTGCAGACCACTCCCCATGTACATGAATGTTAATCAACAGATTCTTTAAAAAATTATGTTGTCTTACAAACCATACATGCATATGGAAACTATGTGGCTAACGGCACACGCCATCCATTTATTTTTAAGCTGAAAGCTACAGGGTGACCTGGGCAAAGAACTACATTATATGGTTCAGAAGAAATCTAGAAATGGTTCAGCTGAGCAGTGTACAGTCAGGTCCACGCTGCCACTCCAAGAGAAGGTCAAGCACTGAAAGAGGTTATTAAAGGAATCTGTGGGACACTCACCGAGGCTATAGGGACTGGTTTCACTGCAAGCACCATTTCTCCTCAGCCATCCATGCAAAATAATCATTGGCAGCAGCAACTAGTGGCTCGTGCACCCAAGGCCCCTGTCCCTTGCAGACAGACAGACTTCTTCACTTCAGGTGGCTGTCGGCAGCTCTGTGGGTCATGCTATAGGGAAGCAGAACTGAGGGGAGAGGACGGATCAGGCATTCGGTGCCAGACCCACACCGGCTGGCAGACAAAGCACCACTGGAGAAGTCATCTAGCACTGTGTCTCAAGAAGCTCTGGTAGGTGTGAGCAAACTACAAAGAATATTCAGATGCTTCTCCTCCGTCTGAGCCCGGGGAATTCAGTGATGGCGGCTGAGGCTGCTGCTTTCTAGGAGCCAATCAGGTACCTGGAGTACCCCCTCCCGAAAATCTCAGGGCTGTCTGCACACACTAATAGGATAAATAACTAATCTGGCATTGTAAAAATGCAATTCCATTTGAAAGGAGATTGTGTGCTTCCAAGATGAAACAAGCTGCTGCTCCTCCCACCGCCACCGCCCAACAGAACAAACTCCCAGCCCCAAGCTGGGGCACGGCACAACTGCTGCCTTTTCCTCCTGACAGCCTGCTGAAGGTGAACCGCTGGAAGGCACTGCTAGTCCACATGACTGGGTCAGTCAGCAGGCAGGCGTGCCACCTCTGCTCCCTTTACCTCAATATTCCCAAAAGCACTTACATTTTGACTTACCTGCTTCTTTGTTGTTGTTGTCGTGTGTTTGCCTCTTAGGAACAAGAGTAAAAGTGACAAAAATAGTAAGTTTCTGTAAAGCAAGTGGCAAGCCCAGCACTGTTGAACTTCCTGACCACTTGTGTGGCACCTTTGGAAAGGAAACACAGCATGAGAAACCAAGGATAATTGGATGCTGCAGTCAGGGACACCCGCAGCAAAACAGCTGATTGCGTAGTGACGGGCACTTCCTGATTGCAGTGGTCAATTCCTTTGAGCATACTGGCATGCTCATTAACTGCCATCATCGACAGCTGGCTCCTCTATTCGCCCACGGCATAGACCAGCCCCAGAACTGACTGCTGCCATTTGGCACAACACTGCCCTGCCTCAACAACCTGCTTGCATGGAAGAAGTTGACTTTAATGTGTTTCTTGCACAGCTGCAAGCAAACACAAAAATGAGGAGAGATCTGAAGAGGCTAGAAAACTGGTCCAAGGAATGATAGTTGAGTTTCAATGCAAAAGTGCAAGATTATGCACCTAGGGAGAGGGACCCTAGGGTCGATATGAACTAGGTGGGTAACACTGAGACCACCACAGAGGAAAGGGATCTAGGGTAGTCATAGAAGACAATCCCAAAGTGTCTAAACAGTGTGACTAAGCAGTCAGAATGGCTAACAGAATACTAGGATGCATAGGGAGAGGTATAACAAGTAGAAGAGAGAAGTGGTGGTACCATTGTACAACTCGCTAGTAAAGCCTCATCTGGAGTACTGTGTTCAGTTCTGAGGCCCCATCTCCAAAATACATAGACAGGATGGAGACAGTAGAGAGGAGGGTGATAAAATGGAGACAGCATAAGTCCAGGATGCAGCATAAGCCGTATGAGGAGAGACTCAGAGCTCTCAGTATGTACTCCTGGAGGAAAGGAGAAAGAGGGAGACATGATAGAGACCTTCAAGTATCTAAAGAGGATTAACAGGGTACCAGAGGGGACATCTTTCACATGAATGGAAATAGCAGGACAAGGAGCACATAATGTAACCAAAAGGGGAAAACTTAGGAAGAACATGAGGAAATTCTACTTCACTGAAAGGGTGGTGGAGAGATGGAATAGTCTCCCCAGGAAGTGGTAGGGCAGCCACAGTTCAGGGATTCAAGAATGTGTGGGATAGGCACATGGGAATTATCAAGCTAGGGCAAAGGGGTGGCTTGTAGCATCTGGGGTACCTTAAGCATTAGAAAGAGGGATAGGGACTGGATGGGTCACAAGGCCCTTATCTGCTGACAACATCTATGTATCTAAGTAAAGAGTTTTGGGACAAATAACTGATATGACTGAGTTAACCTTTCCCCACAAGGAAATTAACTGCTAAATCTAGGGATTAGGAGGAATCTGAACCCCTAAATGTGTCTAAGAGTTATCTGACCATTTTAAGTTGTCAGTTATTGGGGATAAAGACTGCTTTACATAATTTGTTTAGAGGTACACTTTTGGTTTGCTCCAGCTAATCTTATGGCCAGGTAGTGGACAAGTCATTAATGACTTCCATGAGTTTATAGTTTTTATTTCTCAGGGTCAAGAAAAATCATTAGCAAAAGCTAGAACCTTGCTGTTTCTGCTCTTGACTTTCATGGCCTCTAGCTGGTCACATTATTTAAAGTGATTTATTCACATTCCATAAATGCCTGTTTCATATAATATGCCATTGCCACCCATGCTTTAGTTGTTGAAGCTGCAATTTGTTTTGTAAAAATGTGTCATAGTAATTTTTTGTATGTTTTGTTTCTGCCCACCCTCCAGTTTTCTGTGTGTGATACATACTCCAGAATGATGTAATGCAAAGAAATTGTCAATATTTTGCATACAGCAACAAGGATTTCTGTGTAACTTATAAAGTTGACTTAAATTTTCATTACTCAGAGGTGCAGTCCCTTATTTTGGTAGTGAGGACTGCAGAATAGCAGCTAATATGTAGACATATATAACCCAGTTCTAGAGAAGCTTGAAGAAGCTAAGTGCGTGTGCACATGGGCAGACTAGGTGGGCCGTAGGCCTTTATCTGCCGTCAACATGTATGTATCTATATATATATATATATATATATATATATATATAACACAGCAAGGCATTGTGGGTACAGCACATAGCTGATATGTCTGTTCCCTTATCAAAGTGCAGTCTCCTATGTTGGCAGTGTTTACAGAAGTACAGTCTGTAGAAAAGTTCTGAAAACTGTTTTTGTGATGCAGATAGACCAAAAAGATAATCTGCCAGTCTGTGTAGATGTTGCTTGACTTTTACTGCCTGCTGGTGAAGTGACAGGTCTGAAGTGGCAGCTCTTGTCAGAATGTGGAGCATGATGATACTTTTCTCTGTTTATGTTACAGTACCTGAATGACTATAAGTAGTTCAGGAGAGTAATTATGAGTCAGACTACTTTTCTGTTTCTTTGCTGTCCAGCTTCCGCTATGAGTCAAAAATTATGAAAGAAAAGGGATGTCTGCAATACAAGACTAACCAACAGAGGTCTCTGTTTCAAAACAGTGCTTAAAACCTTGTTTCCATTGCATGATGTCACGGTTGGAGGTTGTAGCACTGAGAAAAAAAGGTAGGGTTATGCAAATAAAGTAGAGCATAGAAATAAAAGCATTTTTGTCATGGAAAACAGCACTTTTGGCAGTTTGAATGGTAGGAGATTGATTCACAACTTCACAGGTTACTATTCCCATTTGCTATGGCAAACATGACAAAATCACTTTAATTTTGCTTATGAGTGGCTCAATGGCTAATATGAGTAACCTCAGTGACAGTGGGAAACTGTCTTGTTCCCCTTTCTAATAAAAGATTGGGGTTAATTCAGTCCACTGTAAAGACAGCCACAGGGATTCATTCTATGTTTACTCATTTTAAACATTTCTGATCCAAAACATACCTTTTGGGCACTTCATGTAGTTATGAACATTTAATAGAGTGAAACACCTATTCAGTGTCAGTTGAGAGTATTGCTGTTTTCCTTGTTCATCTATATACGGACCATAACCCAGAGATTAACCTCAGTATATTTTACTCCGTCTACCACTTATAAAACCAATCCGATCTCTGGACACCAAATTGGGTATACTGTTTTTAAAAGAGTTGGATAGGGTCTTGGCTATAATTTTGTAATCACTGTTAAGCAGTAAAATGTATCTGTAATTTGAGCATCATAGGTTGTCTCTATCTTTTAGATAGTAAGACAATCACAGATCCATTCTGGCCCTTCTTGGCATCTCTAAGGTTCTCAGAAAGTGTGCTCACTCACAGCTGACCAAGCATCTCAGCCTGCACAGTCTGTTCTCTCCTTGCAATCTGGCTTCAGGAAGGGGCATACCACCATATCTGCATTGCTCGTTCTCCAGCTATCTTCAAATAGCCATGGACAGTGATCTTCTCACTGGGGTCATCTTTGTGGACCTCTCCAAGGCCTTCAGCTTGGTGAAATGAGCAATACTGTTGCTCAGGCTTAAGAACCTAGATCTTTGACAACCAGCCATCCAATGGTTTGAATACTACGAGGTAACTAAACCTAGATAGTATCCTTACAAGGCATTAGATAAGACCTTGCCGTTTCGTTTTGTGGTTCCTAAAGGTTCAATCCTTGGCCCTTTCTTGCTCTGAATTTTGTTACTCACCTTCCAAAGCAGAATGGAAAATGTTATGTGTATATGTATGCAGACGAGACATACTCTGCTACAGTGTGCTGACTAGCGTCTGTGGTTAATTCAATACTCCAATAGGACTGCAACAGAATCTCCTCCTGATTCTTCACCAACCACCCTGATCCTTAATGCAACCAAAACTACTGTAACTTTATGATGTTTGGATACAACAGCTTGCTTACATGTTCAGCTTATCCACTTGTAATTGTAACATCAGATGGCAACATTATTGCACAAGTCAATGTATTTAAATATCTAGGAATCTGGCTTGAGCGAATCACTTATCGATACTATACACACACTGATCACATTGTCGTATAAAATGAGTCTAAAATCAAAGAAACTTAATAGGTAAAACCACTTAGGGTTGACCATTCATTAATACAGCATAATGCATGGTCATTCTAGCCCTAAACCTGACTGGATTTGTTAGTAGCTGCATCACATAATGAGCAAATGGTTCCATGTGATAAAGGCGGTCAGAAAGACGCCCGACACACAGAAAGCGAGCAAACTTGAGCCCATGGTCAAAGGCGACAGATATTGTACCGACCATTGCAAATTGCAATGGTCGCTGCAACAACAAAACAAAACCACACAGAAATCATTTTTTCCAGCTCGAGGGTGCAGACCACGGGCAAGTTACTTGATTTTGGCTACACAGGATGTGGGAGGTATTACACCACTCGCTCTCTTGTAGAGCGTTATTATTGAGTCACTCAAAAGTGCAGCACTCAATAATCAACACTCCACATGGGTGCTACCTGAGCAAATTACTCCTCTACAACCAGAACTGACCTTTCATCACAAACATGGCTGCCACTCTTACTTACCAGAAACCTACAACTAGGCCCAAAAAATTACCTTGTATAAAAACAAAACAAATGAATCAAAAGCTGTTTCACTGAACATCACATTCTTTTACACCAAGAAATAAATAAGACAAGTGACGTACTGGTCATAGTTTTCATTACAAGTGAGTCTTTACTGACAATGAAAACCCTCCTCCAGTCTTTACCTGCTTACCCAGGAAATCTCTACTCCTTACACCTGACAGAGATAAAACTGAAGCTAATGGCTCCAGATGAGGTTTTTTTGTGTATGTGTATAGTAGGTTGGTAGAGGAACATGATATCAGAGGACATATGCTTGTTCCTTCTCCTGTTGGTGCCAAACTGTGGCTGATCGCTGCAAAGCTCTTTTCACTTGTTAATTCCTCTCCTTGACCCAACCATCCCCCTGCCCCACTAATTCTCTGCTTTCTCCTGACCCCCAATTCATATTCCTATTTCTAATTGCTGCCTCTCTTCCTTTCCAGGTGTGGAGCCCATTCAAGGCTCCCACTCCCCCCACCGAGTACAAGCAGCTTCTGATCCCGATTGCAAGGTCCACTGGCGATAGTCTCTGGTGCTGGAGCTCCTAACTATAGGCGCTCCAGCCCCTTCCCCTGCAGAAGCTAGCTCCAGTCCACAGCGTAGCAGGTCCGGAAGAGATACAGCTGCCTCTCACTAGCTCCAGAGCTCCACTTAGTATCCAAAGTACAGAGCTCACTTCAAACTTTTGCCTCTTAGGCCGCTTTCCACCATGACTGGTGGAACTAGACTCTTGGACTTTCCAGATTGGCAGCTGCCTTCAAGCGGCGGCAGCAACCCATAGTCTGAAAAACGTAAGGTCACTTTCTTATTTTTCTGCACCTATTTCTTATTTCCTCCCTCTTGTATAGCCTGCTACCTCCACTAAGTCAATCCCAGTAATGTATGCCTAAGTCACCGAGGTCACTGTTAACTTGATTCAGCACAAACTGGGTTTACTGTTTTACAGTTTCTTTCTGCTTCTCCCTTGTATGTACTATTTTTACAGCTCATAGATATTTAAGATCCTGTCTAACTAGCTTTATTTAAACCAATTTACTAACTGGGTTACAGCCTTCAACACAAAATTTATTCAGTCTCCTAAAACACTGCTTTCAACTGAGTTTTGTGTTTACAGCTCCATTACGTTTCTGCCTTGGCTGAGCAATTTTTATAAAAAATAAATAAATAAAATAAGTTTATAGACTTCCTAAGAACCTGGCTGTATAACTGTATTTAATACATTGCTAAACTGTGTTCCAGCTCTCAGCTAAAGCATACTCAGCCTTCTAAGACACTGTTTAAAGCTCACATTGGAATTAGTGATTACAGCTCCTCTGTGTTTCTGTCCAGACTGAACTCATTCCTCGTCCTTCTCCTGCTGGCACCGAATTGTGACTGATCGCTGCAAGGCTCTTTTCACTTGTTAATTCAGCATTCAACTTGGCAGTTAACTGCACTCTCCTTGTCAGGAACCCAACTCCTTTTGTTCCTCTCCTTGACCTAACCCTCCCCCACCACAATTCTCTGCTTTCTCCACCCCCCATTCATCTTCCCATATCTAACTGCTGCCTCGCTTCCTTCCCAGGTGTGAAGCCCCATCCAAGGATGTTGCCCCTCCTTCCTGCCGAGGACAAGCAGCTTCTGATCCTGATTGCAAGGCCATTTGCAATAAGTCTCTGGTGCTGATCTCCATCTACAGGTGCTCAATCCTCTCCCTGCAGAAGCCAGCTCCAGTCCACGATTTGGCAGGTCCGGGAGAGATACTGTCACTCTCAGTAAGCTCAAAGCTCTACTTGGTATCTTTCCACCGGCACTTTGCGCCGGCTCCCCACCCACCCTACCCTCCCACCCTATCTGACCATATACTTATAGTCAACTCAGTCAGGTGATCTGCAGCTAGAAACTTACTAAGTACCTGCTTTTCCTTAGAAGGTTATATTGTTTCTCTCTAGGAGGAGGTTACATTGCTTAGTGCTCTTCCCTCCTACTTAGTGTTGTCCTCCCCATTCAATGATGTCCCTGTATCCTCATTCCCCCTATTCTTAATTATTTTCCTCTACCTCCCCATCCCACTTGCTCATGTCAAGCCTGTGCTATACCACCCTGGTCCCCTCCCATTCATCTCCAGCCCCTGGCCTACATCCTGGCAGTTAATCGCACCCTCCCTTTGAAATATGGTCCCACTTCCCTTTCATCCCCTCACATCCCTCCTAACAGTCCCATATTCCCTGCTATTCTCCACCTTCTGCTTCCTACTCCTGCTTCCACCTTCTCTCTAACCTTCAGGCTTCACAGATGTCTTCTTCCAAATTCCCAAAGCTCCACTTCCTCATCATAGCTTACTATTGCTCTCTTCAGGGACATTCACTCCAACACTGGTCCTGCTACTTCCTGCACTCCTGGCCACTCTTTCTGCCTCCACCAGCACCCTTACTCCCACAACCCTCCCAAAGGATTCAGGGTACTTCATCTAAATATCCGTAGCTTGCTACAAAAACTTGACCTCCTACAAGTCATGGTCACCACCCTAAAACCAAATATCCTAATTATCACAGAAACATGGCTAGGAGCATGATTCCTGACCACTCAGTCTCCATTCCTGGCTATTCCATTTTAAGGCAGGTAGAGCCAGTAGAGGTGGCGGAGTGGTCATGTACACCCATAACTCCTCCAGTACTCCACTGCTCACTCCCTCCTCTAACCCCACTACACACGATGCATTAGCAATCTGCGTGTCTCTCCCATTACCCTACCCATCTTCGTGGCTGGCATCTACTGCTACACAAACATCCAGCCTCTACCACTCTAGACCTCCTTGCTTCCATCTCCTCCTCTCTAAATCAGGTGAGCTATATATCCTAGGTGACTTCAATCTAAAGTGGCTGTCTCCATCAACAACTAATACCAGGAATGTGGTCAGTGCCCTCAACCTCACTCAGCTGATAATGGAACCCACATGCCCAAACCATACTACCCAAAACCACTCCCTACTTGACTGGGCCCTAACCTACCACCCTCACAGAGTCATTGCCGCTGGAATCCTCCCTGGTGTGCTCAGCGACCACAATCCAATATTTTAGTTAGGAAAATCCACAGACCCAAATCCCCATAAAAACCCTGTAACTACGTTCATACAAACCTTGAATTAGACTCCTCCTGCACAGTCTAACCTCTGACTTCGTTGACAAGGCCTTTGAATATTTTAAAAACATATTCCTAGCAAAATGGAATGCTTATTCTCTCTAACGAACCAGGGTTAGGATAACCACCTTCTACGGATCACACCAGAACTTCTGTCCTGTTTCGAGCAAGAGATCAGGCCTGGAACGCCTAAAATTACCCAGCTTCCTAATGATCTCACAACCTATCGGTCACTCCATAATGCCTGCACTTGGGCAACAAGGCTAGCTAAATTAGAATATTTCAAAACTGCCTTCCATGCAAATATAAACCCCTTCCAAATTCTGGAAGGTGGCCCATGACCTATTCTCTACTCCATCCCACCCACCCTCTACCTGTACTTAATATAAATGGCTCCCACTGCTTTTAACTCCTACTGCACCTCATGCACTGTTGAGTTACTGAAATGCCTCCTAACTGCCCTCCTACCACTTCACCCTCAAATGGTCCCCCTCCCCTTCCCTCCCATTCCCTTTCTCCTTCACTGTAGTCACCCCACATGACAACATTCAGGCCTCCTAGCAATCAACCCTTCCAAAGGCTCCTCCCCAGATGGCCTAGACCCTAAACTCCTATCTCTCTGCCTCGACCATTGCCAATCCATGCTGTCTTATTCTAAACCTCTCATTTTAACAGCCACAGTCCCTTCCCATGGAAACATGTGGTTCCTCCCCCTACCTAAAGGCAGTGACCCTCCTTCCTGGGAACCACCACCTATTTCTTTTCTTCCCACCCTAGCAAAACTACAAGAGCACCTAGTTCTCTCCCAACTTACGCCTTACCTAATTGACACCTCCTCTTCACCCTTCCAACCTGGCTTCAGGAAACATCACCCACTGCTACTTCCCTACTACTGCTCGCTGACTCCATCCTTACAGGGATGGACAATGGACAAATCACTTCAGCCATTTTTGTCGACCTGACCAAAGCCTTCAACACTGTCTCCCTCCCTTCTCCTAGATTCCTCTCAACAGCTGGCCTAGCCCCTCAGCCACAAACTGATTCAAGGCCTACCTCTCTGGTAGAACACAATCTGTCAAGATCTCTGACATCATCCCTCCCTCCAGCTCAGAACAGGTATTTCCACAGGGCTCAGTGCTGAGCCTATATCATCCTCTATCTTCCTAAATGATCTGCCATCCACCTGCTCACCTTCCTATGCCATTCACATGTACACCGATGATCACGGTCCTGTATGCATCTGGCTCCAGCCCAGCTGAAGTTACAACCAACTTGCAGCATGACTCGACCAAAGTTCAGCTTTGGTTTGCTAACCACCAACTTTCTTAGTGCCAAGAAGACCATCTCCATGACCTTTGGCACAAGGCAGAGACTCTCTCAGGCTCCCCGCCTGCCTACCTTCCACACCCTTGACGGGACCCCACTCAAGGACACATCCTTCTTCAAGTACTTGGTGTCTGGCTGGGCCAACACTTAATCTTCTCTGTTCATGTTGATGCCATCCAGAAAAACTGCACCCAAACTTGGTGCACTGTTCAGGAAACATAACTGCATCCCTCTTATGGCTAGGCATGAGTTTGTTCAGAAGATGATACTACCCAGTTTTGACTACTGCAATGTAGTCTACAGTGCTGCTCCCAAGTCCTCTCTGGCCAGATTGGATACCCTCTTCAGTTCCTTCTGCTGCTTTGCCCTTGATGCTCTCTTCCACACTCATCACTGTTCTCTCTATCATGCCCTATCCTTCCCCTCCTCACAAATAGATGATTTTCCCACTGTGCCAGATTCACTCCAACCATTGGTTGACATACTCCTACCTACCTCTCATCCTTTTTTATAACCCCTGCTCCTCCAGCCCACTCACTATGATCAATCGATAGCAGCAGATACTCTGCTGTTCTTCTGGCACTATTGACATAGCTCACTGGGCTGAACACCCACCACCCCAACCCCTAATCCCCTCTGGGTTATCTCTCCTCTGCCAGTACCTGCTGGTACTATTTGAAATGTTTATTTAACTACACATGTGTTCAAGCAATTGTATGTAATACTATGTATCTCTGTTCATGCAACCTATGTAAAACTATGTTGATTCTGTATGTCTGTATTCTGTAAACATGTAAAAATATGTTACTCTGTCTTGACTGTTCTCTGTAAATTATGTTAACTCGTGTGTCATCTCTGTGATGAGGTACCTTTGTAAACGAGCCAATGGCTCAAAGGTTGTAAATCTGATTATACTATAAATAAATAAAAATAAAAACCGACTCTAGCACCTTGTTGGTTCCTGCCCACCACCCTCACTGGTCAATCGGGTTACTCCCATCACCTCCCAAAATGTGGAACTCCCTTCCACCTCAGATTTATCACTCTTTCTCCTGTTATTCCATCAGCTCAGCCATTAAAACTTCACTGCATCTGGCTTTTCCTGTTTTGACCAGCCCTAACTCCCACCCTTCGCCCTGCAAGCCCTCTGCCTCCACCCCACATACATCCTACTGGATCTGGATCTATCCCTGCCCCTCCCCATTCCTCCTCCAAATCTATCAGACTACAAGCCCTCAACCTCCACCCTCATACCCATGCAATTTGGACCCGGTATGATCCCCGCTCTCACCTTCAGCCTCCTCCTCCTCTCTTTTTTCTCCTCACCCAATACCTGTGTCCCTACCCCACCTCCTATATCTATGCAATTTGACCCAGGTTCAATCCACTGCCTCCTACCGCCTACTCTTCCAGCCTCCTCTCCTCCCACTTTACTCTTCCCCACCTGATACCTGTTTCCCTTCCTCCCACATTCTACCTCTGTCTTGCACAGACAGGGTTCCTCTACATACTGTGTGGCCAAGCCCCAGCTGGCCATTTTCCTTCCCCTTCACTCCTCCTTGCTTTTACCCTAACACTCACTGCCTAAATATGTTTCCCTTTGTCGTGTTGACCACTGCCTTGTGCAGGCAGGGTTATCAACATACTGGAGGAATAGCCCACCTCCGCTCCTCACTCCTCCTTGCTTTTATCCTAAACTCTCTCTGCCTTCAACCTGTTCCCTCATGTCATGCTAGACCACTGCCTTGTGCAGGCAGGGTCACCAGCAAGCTGGAGGATAATCCACTTCTCCCCTTCTCCCTCACCTTCCCTTCCTTCCACCCCCACTGCCCTTGCCTCCATTTCCAACCCCCACCCCTTATCCAACCCAAGCTTTTGGGCTACTCCTCAAATTCAAAGCACTTATACCAACCTCTAACCTGCACTCCTGTTCACCCGTCGCTCCTCTCCATGTCCTAGTACGATCCTCTTGATTCCACTCTGCCATTTTCTAATGACAAAACTATGCCTCACTAGGTACTGCCATATGCTAGTTGTGCTACTGTACTTATCTAGCCCTCACTGTTAGCTCAGAATCCATTTAGTTCACACATGTTAGCATTCCTCCGTTCAGTACTTTTGAACTGATTGCTCACTGTATTGTTGTAATCAAATTGTATTCCTATATTGCTTACCTAATCTCTGTATACATTTGAATGTATGCAAATTGTGTTTATATACCATATCAGAACTTTGTTTACTATCCCCATGTTCCTCCCCACCCAGGTCGCACGGAGACAAGCAAATTGTTGCTCAGTGTGCCTTCCTGGTGAAACATTTCAATAAATAAATACAAATATGCAGAATTTTGAATTCCTGTATTTCATGATAAACATTACAACTGTTGAATGTACAGAGAGAGAGAGAGAGAGAGCGAGAAAGAAACAGGGTGAAGAAAGGAAGCAATAATATAAACAAAGACAGGAAAGGTGGGAAAACACAGTCACATAAGTAGAGGTAGGCTCAAACTGGTTAAACAAATTCCTGAAGTTCATAAAAATCACATACATTTGAATCATATATGGGTGTTTTGAGGACACAGTTGCCACCCAATGCCCAAGTCCACCCCAAAAAAAGCTGTCATGCTCTGCATTAAACACGTTTCCATTAAAATATCTTTACTGGTTTGAAATGCAAATAATGTATTTTTAATAAAATGTGTGCCCACATGGTTTTCATTGTTTATTAATGCCCCCATCCCCATTACCAGAATTTGGATAATTTGTTTGTCTTCAAGGTTACAATGGAAGCACACTTCCTTTATTTCTTTTTCTACTTTTCATTGATCCAGCATAGTCATCACATGAAGCAGATACAACTGACAGAGCAACGACAAGAACTTACACGAATAAGCATTCATGTTATATAGCATTAGCACAGAAAAATTCAATACTGCATTTCCTGTTGTAGTCTGGCTGGCGACAACAGGTCATTGACACAATAGCACTAATAAAACTGGTGGCCATGTAACAGTCTCTCTCTCTCTCTGGTAGGTCAAGTCCTTGGCAAAGACATATTAGTACAGGTGCAATTTTAACTAGTTAGCCTTATGTAGGCATGTTCAAAGTCAAAAAAGGATTAAGAGTCAGACTCTGAGTCTATTCCAAGATGCTCTGTCTAGATCCCAATATATCCAACAATTTGTGTAAGCCTTAGATCTGTGTTGTGCAATGAAAGTAAGTTTTCCATTAATTGAATATCGCTCACCATCACCTCCCAGTTTGCCTGTGCAGGTGGATTTACATGTAGCCACCTTCTCATTATAGCTCTGGGTGCAGCAGCAATAAGCACACTCCAATGGATGCATATTTCAATTAAATGACTTGCTTTTTAGATAATTTCTTTTATTTGTATTCATTTAAGTCAAATATTTAAATGCCATTTTATAAGTGCAATACAACACTCCAGGGTATGTCATCATATAGAGGATAATGCCGGGTAACAGTGGTTACCTCGATGTAATCAACTCAAGCAGTTGCCAGGACAACCAAGTAAACCTCGAGGCTCAGCTCAAGAGGTTTACAGTGTCATGGCAACCATGAGAGTGATTATGTACATGGTTGACCGCCATTACTCAGGCATTGTATTTTATAGTGTATGGAAAAACTAGCCACTGTGGTAAAACAAAAACTCTTTTTTTTTCAATGTGCGTTTGTTCTCCTTTCGGCTATGAATGCCTCTTTGTTTGTATGTTGAGCAACTGAAGTGCTGAAATTAGCCACTGTGATCTATGCAGTGGGTCTGTAACTGTCTTAATGGAATGTGCATGCTTTGAATGAATGTCCAAGCAGCAGATCACCTTTCCTTTCAAGAATTTTGACAGACGGTGACATTCTATTCTGTAATCCCATCATTATGACATAGTTAAGTAAGGTTTACAGCATGTTGATGTCATAACGATGGGATTATCAAATCATAAACTGACTGAAAACAGGGTAATAGACACTGTCCATGCATTATACCGATATAATAGTACTTCTCAGGTGCCTTTAATAACTCTCGGCTTCACCTTGTGTCTAGAAACGCTACTGAGGTGTGTGATTATATCACCACAATGCACATCCTGACATGTCTTATTGCTTATATAATCATGGGGCCAAAGCTTCATCTTCTCTACAGATCTAAATGCTGTCTCAGTGTTCTCATGAGCACCAGGTAGTCTCCCACTTCCAGTTCCTTCCGCTGACAATGAAGATAACTTATACTGCTGAGTAAATGAAACCACACTGCTGCCCATCGATCATTAGCACGAGCTGTCCAGGTTCATCCTCTCCTGTGGATGATCTACGATCATTGTTTGCTGTCTAACCAGCTTAACTGGCCAGGTCCCTTCAGCAGGTGAGACTACCACAGCTTTCTGTGTCATACAGAGTGTTACTACCATAGCTTTTTCTGTTGTACAGCGGTGTGACTACCACAGCCTTCTCTGTTGTACTCAGGTGTGATTACCACAGCTTCCTCTGTTGTACAGAGGTGTGACTACCACAGTTTCCTCTGTTGTACACAGGTGTGACTACCAGCAGCTTTCTCTGTTGTACAGAGGTGTGACTACCACAGCTTTCTCTGTTGTACACACAGATGTGACTATCACAGCTCTCTGTTGTGCAGAGGTGTGACTACCACAGCTTTCTCTGTTGTACAGAGGTGTGACTACCACAGCATTCTCTGTTGTACAGAGGTGCGACTACCACAGCTTTCTCAGTTGTACAGCTGTGCACAAGGAAAAGTCCCTGATTATCTCCTAGCCCACCTCACATCGGTCTTATTCCCCAGCAGCTCTTACCTTCTCAATTTGCAGAATGAAGTGGGAATTTGGAAGAAAACCATTTGCATTTGCAACACCAAACACAAGGAACAAACTCCCTCTCCAGTCGAGGAATTCCTCTACTTTACAAGTGTCGAAGTCCAGTCTTTTCAGCCACCTTAGACTCTCTGCATTTATTTCCTCCAGTGCCTCCCTGACCATAATCATGTTGCAGAACAACATTTCTGCCCTTTATTGTTAGCATACCCCACTTTTTTGCTTGCTGTCATTATTGTTTGGATGTACTAACCTCCACAATTTTTTGCCTTGTATATTGTGTCTGTGTGTAACCATACCTGCAGAACTATATTGACCTACTAACTGCTGCTGTTCTTCATGGGATCCCATGAAAATGAGATTCTGTACCAGATTGGGTTACCCAGGTTGGTGTAATTTTAAACAAATGCTTCACATCTCCTGCAGCCAGTTGTAGGATGATAGCCCCAAGTGGCACTGTAGTTAGCCCTAAAGTACTTAATGGAACTGGCATCAAGGTAGTCTGTGGTAGATAATAGTGACCCAGATGCGGAGATTGAAAACAGATTTTGTGAATACTGTAGCTGAGTTTATGTTTTGTGAGCCTGCAATAGGTCAAAAGGTTAAACAACATTAAGGTATGCAATCTTCCAGAAGCTCCCACGGGGTTCTCCATGCGTGGACCTGCTTTGCCCTAGTGGGGACCTTTGCAGGTTCATACCAAATGACCTCTTGTATAACAAGGAGACATTACCCTAAAGAGATGGACAAGACTGTGGAATTCATTGAAAGGAACACCTTTATTCTGTAATGTTTGTCACATCAGTGTCAGTCAGGCCTACTGTATAGAGAAGTATAGTTATGTGTTAGCCATCTAGTCCTGCAACATAGATGAGCCTGTCACAACCAATCTGTGGAGAAGTCAATGCTTTGAGAATTAAAGCTGCATTAAAATTTGTTTTCTAAGGCTTTTGTTAAGAATTTTGTTCAGTTTAGTCTTTTTCTGTTTTGAATTTCTATCATTAAATGAAAGGTTCAGTTTGATTTCCCTACTGTGTTCTCTATTCCCTCATTTTTGTTTGCATACTCGTACATTGTGTGAACATTACATATCTTATATCTTATTCCTTTGTGATTGTGTTGTGTTTGAACTCATGCTGTGGCATGGAAAGGTACAGGTAGTTTATTTTACTGACAACTCAGTGTTCCATCTCTGAGAGCATGTGCTGGATAACAGTAAGTTTGCTTCTACTTCAGTAGCTTGTTCAGGAGTACCTGAGCAATTGGTGTTCTGGGGTTCATGCTGTGCACTAAGTGAGTACAATGGTAGACTAGACATGTCACAGTAAATCTTGAGATATATCCAGACATATTATAGTAATACTGGCGCTATTATATTGTATTAGTATAGATTTTCTTAAGAAACACCTAGATATTCTGGGAAATACTGTAGCTTTGGTTGCTACTCACAGGATGTGAGGGGAGGAGTAAGGATCAGCTCAGTGGAAAAATTATACCAGGCAGGTGACCAAATTGGGAAAGTGTTTAAGCAAGTTTGCAGCCATGAGCTCCTTGGCAGACATAGCTCACTGACTTCTTATGACTCCCATCACGTCTTTTCAAACTTATTTTATTTTTTTCAAATTTAATAAACTTAATTTGCAAATGAAACAGCTAGTTACAGATCCAGAAATATAGATCCTGAGAGAACATTGACAAAATTAAATACTGAAGATGTACTCAGGAGATAATTTATTATGCCAATATAACCACCCTCCACCTCCCTCCAACCTCCCTTTCCTTCCTATCTCCACTGGAGGATAACAACAAAAAAAGAAAAGAAAACAGTAATTGCCAATAATCAAATCATTAATAAAAACCTGAAAATGGTTCCCAGGCCTAAGTGAACCTTTGTAATTTGCCAGCCATTCTGGCAACATGACGCCAGCTTGTAAAGCTAAATGAATTTTCCTGTACCACTCACTGAATTGGGTATACTCTAGTCAAACCAGTGGCAAAAAATCACCTTTTGTACATGCTGAGATCAAAGCTATATGAGGTCTCTGATTCCCCAACAAGTTATTAGAATAATCACCTAAGATACATATCTGGAGGCGGCAGAGAAACCTAACAAGGGGTCAAGGTGCATACAAATATATTCCCAGAAGGAATTACCTCTCACAGAGCCAAAATATGTGCAATAAAGTACCTGATTTCTTTCCACATCTTGAGCAGGGATCAACGAGAGCTTATCCATTTTATGCAATCTAACTGGAGTATAATAAAGATTACGTATAATTTTAAACTGCATATAACAGTATCTATCCCATTTTATAAAGGTAGAGGTGTGTCCAGATAGTTGCCAAGTTCCTAGATAAAGAGGACCCAGGAAGTGATTGATTCCAACTATAAAAACATGGCTTCTCAATAGAGACCAAATATTTCTGTAGTGAGTGATGATAATGACCCTCTGAATTCTGTAACCAGACTTGTCTCACAACTATGAATCAGGGTCTTCTTAGGCCTTAGAGGTGGTAACTATTATGTAATGTAAATACACTGTGCTGAGTGACCTATGTATAACTGTTATTAAATGTAATGTTTGTGCTTTCCTGTACTGACGTGGGGCCTTTGAAAGGAGTCTATGACTCAAAGGATTGTAATTCGATTCTCTCAATAAATAAATAAATAAATAATAGGAGATACAGTGACAAGAGGGAGCCTGTTGAAACAAGAGTAGAATCAAATCACCAAAAGGGCTGAACCACGTTCCCATACCAAAAAGTGAATGAGCATATGTGATATCTGGAGGTACCGAAACATGCAGAGGAGGGCCAGTGATCTTTTTACAGGCCTCCTGAAATAAGAGCAATTTATAATTGGAGGTAAGGTCCTTAATGGTTTTAGCCCCTTATGCCAGGCCAGACGTTCTGTGAAACTGGTTGGTTGGCTATACATAAATTAAGGTTTCCAAATAGAGGTTGTGTAGAGTCCTTAATAGAGCAAATCTTAAGCAGGGCACAAAGCTGTGGTTGAGTTTTAAGGAGGTTGCTAATGGAGTATCCTTGAGGGGTCGAGGGAGGTTCTTCGTGGCAAGATATGGAAGGATCTTATATCCAGGCCATTACTGGAACACAGAGCCTGCTCCATATCAACCCACAGCAGAGTATAGTCCTTAAGAGAATTATGTTCTCCCATCCCCATCCAAAATAAAAGTCTAGCAAGGTGCATGGCCCAATAATATAGATACAAATTAGGAGCCTGCAAACCCCCATCCTGCTTAAAGCACATAAGTTTAGTTAGGGGCCCTGCACGCCATCTTACCCTGCCACAAAAGAAGAAATAATTCTATGAATTGGGGTAAAATATGAATGAGGGAGGGAAAATTAACATCTGGAGGGATATAATAACCTGTGTAAAACGTTCATTTTATAATGTTCAGTCTATCCCACAATGAAAGGGGTAACTAGGTCCAGCATTCCAGGTCTACCTTAATTTGAGTCACCAATGAATCCAAATTATATAGGCACATTTAAGAGGAGAAGTGCTAAGATAAAATCTGAAATATTTCAACTTACCCTTTTTCCTTTCAACCCTAAATGTGTAATATCCACCTTAGAAGTGGCATTATTGAGAGGCATAACCTCAGTTTTAGCAAGATTTAGTTTATAATTAGAGATTGCACCAAATTGTGAAATAATCTGTAGGGCAGCAGGAGGATGTAGTAGGTGAGGAAATATGTAATAAAATATCATCTGCATATGCTGATAACTTATATTCTGTTTGAGCAACAGGAATGCCAGATATCTGGGAGGAAAGATTCAGCTTATGAATGAGAGGCTCCAAAAAGGTTGAATAAATAAGGGAAAGGGGACATCCATGCCTGGTGCCCTTATGCAAAAGGAAGCTGGTGGAGAGGACCCTGTTACAGAGTTTCGGGCTGATGGGGAGGAGGAAGAACTTTAACCAAATGTATAAATTCATGGGAATTCAGTATTTAGGAGCAATGCAAATAAATAGTCCCAAAAACAGATCAAAGGCTTTTTAGCTTCAGGGACACCAACACCGCTGGGTGGAAGAGTCTCTGGATGCCAAAAAGATGCGTTAACTTCAAGATGATCAGCAGAAAGCCTGCCTTCACAAATCCAACTTGCTCCCTACTGATGAGGGAATCCAACACTAGTCCCAATCTGCAGGCCAGAATTTTAGCTAGGATTTTACATCAGCATTCATAAGTGAGACTGGCCTGTAGTTGGAGACCAGTTGTGGGTCCTTGCCAGGTTTGAGGAGAACCACAATGGTTGCTGCAGTAAGGAAAGGTCAGATATTCCATTTGTAAAATATAGTTATAAATGTCTAGCAAGACAGGGGCCAGCTGTTCTTTGCATGCTTTATAAAAATTAGTGGTAAAGTCATCTGGCTGGGGAGATTTATCGGAAGCTAAAGAATCAATGGCTTGGCAAACCTCGGTCAGAGACTATGATGCTCATAATACAGCAATTTGAGGGTCTTCCAACTGTGGAAGGAAAATGCCTTGCAAGAAGGCCTCAAAAAGTTCAGAGTTCAAGTGGCAGGAGGGTGGGTATACATGTTCATATAAATTTTTGAATGATTCCACTATCTCAGGAGGAGTTATAAGAAGGGTACTCAATCTGTCCAGATTGAGGAAACAATCTTGTCCATAGTTTGATTCTGCAATTGGAGAGCTAGTAACTTCCCTGCCTTTTCTCCTTGGTCAAAATGCTTCATTTTTGAGTGTAGTAGTAAGTGTTCTGCCTTTTCTCCCAGTAAAGTATTATATTGAAATCGAGGCGTCTAACTGATCCCCCATTAGTGGCGTAGTATTTTGTGGGCCTTCCTCTAAGTCCCATATGCGAGCTATCAAGGAAGATAGTGTAGCTGAGGATTGTTTTTCCTTTAAGCTGAGAGATGAACCAGTTCTCCTCTGAGAGCGATTTCAGGTTCCCATAGGGTATCAAGTAGTGGCATAGAAGAGGTTAAAATCCATGAATGAAAGAATAAAGGACTGAAGGTGTGTCAACATATTTTCTGCTTTAAGCAACTGATTATTTAGAATCCACATTTTATCTTTAGTCATTAAGGAATAAGATTTAATTGGAGCAAGACAGGTGATGGTCTGAGACAACCCTTAGCTGAGTAGTGAGTTAAAAGAACCCCGGTAGACAATCCACCTTTATCAAAAGTAATCAAGTCTGGAGAAAGAATTGTGGGGTAGAGAATAAAAGAATATTCCTGGCTATCTGGGTTTAAAGACCTCCATGGTTCCACCAGACCTCCCGAAGGCCATCAACTCTCGGAGAGCAAGTTGGGCTGGGGAGGAGGCCCATCGGGTCCTACCAGATCAATCTAAGTTATTGCACAGAACCAGATTCCAGCCCCCCACCAAGTATAATTGGGAGGAAGTCCATGAAGCCAAGATGGGTATAAGGGTACTGAAAAATTGAGGGTCCTCCGCTATGGGACCATAAGCAGCACTCAATATACCTCCACATTCCCAAGCAAAGCTCTGAGAAAAACATAATGTCCCTGGAGGTGTACAACTTCTTGAAGAAGGTGAAAGGGAACCCTATGAGCAATGAGGATGGCCACTTTCTTGCAAGAATCTGAGACAGCACCAAACACCTGCCCCACCCAGGATCGCCAAAAGAGGTGAACCTGGGAAGGGGCAAGTGGGTTTCCTGTAAGAAGGCCACATCCAAATGTAACTGATTTAAGTGCAGCAGAACTTTGGCCTGCTTAGCAGGGGACTGGGAACCCTGAACATTCCAAGTACAAAATTGGTAAATTAACATACTAACATTCTAAAATACCAGCAGAATAGGCCTTCACGGTCTCTCAAGTCTGCTTGATTTTCATTACACGCACTGAAGGCCGATTTTGATGTCCCCTCCCCTTGGGTTATACTGTCCCCAGTACCAGATATTCCACCTGTATTAGGCCTGGTCAGATTTACCCTCCCCTGTACCTGTCCCATCCCCTCTTAAACCTGTCCACAGTCTTCACCTCTACCAGCTCCCTGGGCAGTGCATTCCATGGCTCCACCACCCTTTCAGTGAAATAACATCTCTTCCTCTCCTCTGAGCCTGCCCCTTCCAGCTTACACCCATGACCTCTTGTTGCCCCACCCTCCTTCCTTTGGAACACCCTGACTGGGCCTCCTTTATTGATTCATTTCATGTACTTAGGACCTCTATCATGTCCCCCTGTCCCTCCTCTCCTCCAGGGTGAATATGTCAAGCTCCTTGAGACTCTCCTCATAGGTCCTCTCCCCCAGGCCCCAGATAATTTTGGTAGCCCTCCTTTCTACCCTCTCTAGGAGTGTAATGTCCCTCTTTAAATGTGATCTCCAAAACTGTACACAATATTCGAGGTGTGGCCTAACCAGGCAGTTGTACAGTGGAAGGATCACTCTCGCCTTTCTGAGGTAATCCCCAGGCAATGCATCCCAGCATCCTGTTTGCCCTTGCCACTGCCCTCCTACAGGTCTCTGAGTTGTTCATTTTGACATTTACTACTACCCCAGGTCCCTCTCACCTCCGTGACTTGAATCATGTCTCCTCCCAGGGTATACCCCTGACCTGGATTTCTGACTCCCAGGTGCAGAACCTTGCACTTCCCACATTGAATTTTAGTTTCCATTTTCCGACCACCTTTCCAGAGCCTCCGGGTCCTCCTGCAAGACCACCCTCCTCCTCCCCATCCACCACTGCACCCAGCTTTGAGTCATCTGCAAGAGACTATTTCACTCCTGATCCCTCCTGATGTCTGAGATATAGGCGTTGAACAGGAGTGGTCCCAGCACTGACCCCTGGGAACCCCACTAGTAACCCACCTTGGGATGAGGCTAACCCTCCAACCACCACCTTCTGAGTATGCTCAGTGAGCCAATTTCCTATCCATCTTAACAACTGTCTCCCTACCCTATTTCCTTCAGCTAGCTAGCCAGCAGGCCACTGTGGGGTACCGAATCAAATGCTTTACTAAAGTCCAGAAAGGGACGTCCACTGGCCTACCCTGGTCCAGGGCCCTTGTCACCCAGTCATATAACTCAATAAGATTTGTCTGGCACGATCTCCCCATGATAAAGCCATGCTGCCTATCATCCAAGTACCCAGTTTGCTCCAGTAACCCCCCAGCCTTTCCTTGACAATACCCTCCATCACCTTGCTGACCACCGATGTTACGCTGATGGGCCTGCTCTTTCTTGCCTCCTCTTGATACCCCTTGTGGATCGGCACGACATGGGCCACCCTCCAGTCTTGGGGCATCCACCCAGTCCTCAGAGAGATGTTGAAAAGCTCAGCTAGAGGGACTACCAGGACATCCGCCAGTTCCTCAGCACCCTGGCATATATCTCATCTGGCCCAGGTGCTTTCTCCATCTGAAGGGACCTGAGGGCTTCCCTACTCTCTATTGGGATTTCAGCATCCACGTCCTCCTCCTTTTCACCCTGCACTGCTGGGCCCACCTGCCTGTGGTGGCCACTTCCTTTCCCCAGACCCATCAGGGCCCCTGGTCTCTACCGGTCCTACCTCTTGCTCTGGTTTGCCCCACTCCCCTGCAAGATATAGCCCCTCCATCCCCCGGTATTGCCATGATAAAATGTTAAATAACAGCCAGAATTAAAGTGTGAGCTCAAAATAGGAAGACAAAAAGAAGGAAAACATGGAATAAAACGTTAATATCACTATGAAAAACAGCCCTCTGGTGAAGCCCCACAAAAAGATGGAACCCATAAAATATAACAAAACCCTCAAAAAGTAAACATATTCCTCTTACCCTTACTCCCCACCCCTACAAGTTGAAGAAAACATTCCTAAAGTAACAGTTTAACATATGTATAAGTTGTCTATCATAAGGATAGACAACCCCCTACTACGGTGCATGATGAGCACAGAACTAGCAGGCATACTTCAAACTTCCCACCCCCACCCAAAAATGACAAACTCTTTATCATATATTATAGGGTGGAAATGCAACTAGTACCACTCAAACAGTAGTAGCATGTGTACTATATTTAAAGAGGACCAACCATATTAATTTTATAAACAACAGAAAACAGCCCTAAAAAATGTAGCCCAGCCTAGTGGTAATGGCCCAATTAATCGAAAGGCTGCCAGTCACAACATAAAATATTGTTTCAGCCTACAGTCTTAAGTGAATAAAGGAAAAGTCATTTCAGCAAAATAGAAAGAAAAGCTGCACACAATAAGCCCCTGCAAACAACATTGTTATTCTCATGTAGAGTAGCAAAACCCACAACATAGTAAACTGTATTACAGAGACACAATAATATATTGAAACCTCCTACCGTTGACATTCAGGAATATCTTCAAGTGACTCTGCAAATAAAGTATTTTCAATATAGCCATGTCCTCCAAGGTTCCAGGGCAGTCAAATTAATAATGTTGGCCATCACCCCAAAACCATCACTTATGGCATCAGGAATCCAATCAGAAAGAAAGAAATAGAGAAAGAAAAAAGTATCACGTACAACATGTTTTCAGCTATAGAAGATAACCACTTTAAGTTGAGGCATACCGAATCAAACTGTGTCCATCTCTATAAGCAAGGGGGATTGTGGCCACCAAAGAACAAAAATATCCAGTATTTCAATGTCTCAATAGAAAAATGTTGAAAAGAGACTTTAGTTAGGAAAGCAAAATCTAAATACCAGAAGGACTCAGTATTCAACGATTTCTAAGCAGATCTGGGAGGAGACTTGGAAGAACCTTGGCTGCATGCTCCGCTGACTCGAAGAGCAGGTTCCTCTATGTACACCTTTAGTCATGCTGGTTAGAGGACTCTGAAGCAAATAGATGCTGCCAACAGTTTAGTTATCATGGGGTGATATGCCTCCGTTTCTTCCAGTATAAAGATGCAGCGAATTATAAATCCACCCTGAAGCAGATGCAAAGTGTCCACTTCCATCCGCAGAGCACAATGCGAAGTGGACCCTGTAAAGTGCTCACTTCAGTTATCATTACCACTTTGTGTTTCTCTCATTATGCCTTAACGCCAAGTAAGGCGAAGTGAGAAGAAAATAGGCACATCACATGGCCAGCAGTACTGCAAGTCATAGGCAGGAAGGAAGTGAGTCAGAGAAGCAGTTTCACTTTCTCCTTTGCATTTGTAGAGGGAGAAAGCAAAATTGTGAGAGAAGAGGAGTTTGCTTGGCTCTCGGAGTCATTTCTTGTTACTGCCATAATAATTAAACAGCTTTTTAAAAGCTATTTTATTTAGTGTTTGTATTGTCTTACTGTTTTTTGGTTAGTGAATTTTTTGTATAAGTTTTATTTTTGTTGTGTGTGTGTGACTGACTGTGTGTGTGTGTGTGTGTGTGTGTGTGTGTACGTGTGTGTGTCCACTGTGTGTGTGTGTGTGTGTGTGTGATCCAGTGGACCCAGGAGGATGGAGGGTCACGTTGGAGTCAGAGAAGGCGTCGCTGGCACGTGGGAGGCGTTGGGAGGGAGGAGTGCGGACCCTTGGGGGTGGGGCGGTCATGTTATGTTGGACCGCTCCAGACTCCTGGCCAGTGTTGGTTCCCCACAAAAGCAACAGGAGCAGCAGCACCAATGCCACTGGTGGCCGTTGCTCATCCACCTTCTCCACCACCACCACTAGCAGATGCTGTTGGGGCTCCAGCTGCACCACCTCCACAGCCACAGGAGGTGGCTCCGCAATTGTGGGTAGTGGTGGGACTCATGCCCGACAAGTGCGTATTGTGTCTGGTCCCCCACAGCTCCCCAGTGTGGGAGTTTTAAATTGTATGGGGAGACAGCACAGTGGTGGAGTGCCATGTATGTGGTGTGCTGGTGCGCCGTGGGCCCCTGGGACACATTTGGGGACTGGTGGCCAGCATACCCACATGATGAATCACCACAGGGCAGAGTGGCAGGCTGCCATGGAAGGGCCATGCGTCCACCTGCTGGCCCTTCCATGGCAGTGGCCAAGGGTGCTGCTGGGTGGGAGATGTGCCTCACAGCAGTCACCGCCGCAGCAGGAGGAGGAGGGCTACATCAGGTGCTCCACCACCGCTACCACAGCCACCAGCACCACCCTGTCCACCACCAGCCCCACTATCTGGATTACCGCTGCAGTGGACCCTGGCACAGTCCCTGTTAGCCAGTCTGACCTCTTCCTGGTTTGGGCAGCACTGGAGGAAAACAACAAGCGCTTCAGTGCTTTGGAGCAGCAGGTTACCAGCGTAGAAGCACAGCAGCAGCAAATACTTTCAGTGCTGCACCTGCTGCTGGACCACCATGGCATCCCACAGCCATAGTAAGTCCGGTATTGTTTTCTGCCTCCCACACCCACACCCACCCCTGACCCCACCCACTACTGTGTTGTACTTTTGTTGTGTGTTTTTGTTTGTTATTATTAAATCACACATTTTCCTTCCAGGGAATCTTTCTGCACCATATAGTGCAATACATTTTTGTGAAAGCCAGGTGTAAATGCATTACATTGGGTCACGTGACAGAGGCATTACCATTCTGAAAATCTGCCCACATTCTGCCTCCCTTCTCAACAACATTAGGATGTGATGGCAGGGAGGCGTGTGCGTGTTTCTTACAGTGAATATCGAATGTGCAGGTTTGCGAATGTTTCTTTATGTTAATGGTCAGTTTGTTGTGAAATGTGTGGCCACGTTTCCAGTAAGAAGAGCCTTGAAACATCCCACATTTCACCACAAAGTGAACCTTATAACATTAGGAAACATTGCTTGGGATAGCTGCTGGACATTCAGTATAGCGGAGCATGCACCTACGCTCCCCTGCCATCACGCCTTAACGTTGTTGAGGAAGTGTGGCACAATGTGGGTTGCTTTTCAGATTAATTCTTCCATCATGTGACTCATTGTAATGAAATTATGGGTGGTTTTCACAGACATATATTGTACTCTGTGGAGCAAGAAATATTCCAGTGGAGTAATGCCCCACATATTAGTTTATGTGCATCACCATATAACTATGTAATGTGGTGACTGTCTGTAAAGCAGCAGCGCAACAATCTGTTGATAACTCTGACCTATATTTTTAATGCTCTGTTACAACTTCCTTTGCTTACATCCTGACTGACTGGAATGATACGATAATTTGCAGTAGTTGAGTGTGCTGAACTACCTTTTTCATGTGTGAAATAATGAAAGGAGCATTCCTTTTAAATTGGTGCTGCTGACAGTGAGTGTGGCCAGGTCTTTGTCATTGTTTTCCTTTGCTTTTCTCCATCACATCAAGTAGTTGTTATATATCACTTCTGTTGTTAACTAACAGTTATGCATCAGTCAGTGTTTCATATGACCCCGCGGAACAGTAGTTATTGAAAAGCAGCTGCAAATAAATACAAAGCTGGTGAACAATATTGGAAGAGCGTGCTCATTTTGTTTCATACATGAAAAACAGTAGGAGTAAGAGAAGCAGACATAAATTGTGAGAAGAATCGTATCATTCAAGTCACTGTCTGATGATTCGGACGTAAGTAGTGGTTGCTGTGGCAATTTAAAGTAGCATAAAAAGTACAGTTCAGAACTGTGAGGACATTTTGCAATGCTGCTTTAATTGTAAAAATGTCACTATGACATCATGACTATGAGCTCACAGCAACAATCACAGAACACACAAAAGTGGCACAGAGTCCCCATATTTTTCTACAGGCCCACAATGCGTCCTCCTTGTGCAAAATATTGACAAGTGGTAAAGAAGTGAAAAGAGACTGCTTCAGCACATACAAAGTCCCCAGAATTAATGGCGCACTCAGTCATGCACGCAGTGGTGGCACAGAGTCCACAGATTTTTTCTGCAGGCCCACAATGCATCCTCCTTGTGTGCAGAAAATTGACAAGTGGTAATGAAGTGAAAAGACACTGTTTCAGCACATACCCCAGTATAAAATGATGACTGTGAGGTTCACGTTTCTGGTCCAATGTGTTGTGTGAGACGATTTCACCAAATGAAATGTGATCATCTTAACTGGATTGAAAGGTGCCCTTTGGATGTACACTAATAGTAGCCTTGGTGAGTAGATATATATATGTATATATAAATATATAGATATATGGTTGTGTATTTTGTAGGTGATGATGAGGGGTTGAACTTGACATGGACATGTATTCATGCTATTGTTCTGCATCACACAGGTGACTTATAAACTGTTGGTGTGCACATTCCAGTGCTCAATAAGAATTTTTGCACTTAAATGGAAACGGATAACTCTCAGCACATGAAGGCAAGTATTTCTTTTTGGGGAGGGGAATCATATTTTCTGTTTTGCCTGTAATGGTTTCTTATTTTGTTACTTCTTCACAGATTTCATCTGCATCCTTCTGGAGTCCGGTTGTTAATGATGGTCATGGTCATCGAATGAAACAACTTCTGCGTGTTGCATGTGTGCCCCAGCTCGGGTCGGGAAGGTGTGCCTGATGTTGAAGAACTTTTGGATAAGACCACTTTGACAGAACAACAAAGCATCTCAAGTTTCCTAAAAAGAAATGAATGACTTCTTACAAGTTACAACTTCATTGTTATGTGTCCCTCCCTGGTTCTCAAATCTCAATCCCTATTGTCAAGTTACATTTCAGAGACACATCTTGTCAACTACTAAGACAACCTGTTGTGTGCAATATTTGCAGCAGTTTTACAAAGCAATGAAACGGATGAAATAAAATCTTCATACTTACCAGAATGGATTTCACATGGACATTACATAGGTTCCTCTCTGTGCGGTATAGCTACAGCATCTTTCCCAATGAGTAATAGTGATGGAGCCTGTTTTTGTTCTCCTGTAAAAGAAACAAAAGAAGTGTGATTGTATGTGTTTTGCCACTCATGGCTCTGAAAAGCTACAGAAAACAAAACATACAACTTAAGGAAGTGAGACAGCATAACAAACATGAGTGCACGTACTCACTTTATGGTTTAAATATTAAGAAGCTGGTGGTGGTGGTGCACTGGTGGACTGGTGGTCCGTGGGGGGCAGACAGACTCATGGTGGCAGACTTGCATAACATCAGTCCCGGTGGGGTGGTGGTCCGTGGGGGCAGACAGACTCATGGTGGCAGACTTGCATAACATCAGTCCTGGTGGTGATGGTGGTCCGTGGGGGCAGACAGACTTATGGTGGCAGACTTGCATAACATCTGTCCGTGGTGGTGGTGGTGGTCCGTGGGGGCAGACAGACTCATGGTGGTGGTGGCAGACTTGCATAACATCAGTCCCGTGGTGGTGGTGGTCCATGGGGGCAGACAGACTCATGGTGGTGGCAGACTTGCATAACATCAGTCCGGGGTGGGGTGGTGGTCCAAGGGGCAGACAGACTCATGGTGGAGACTTGTATAACATCAGTCCTGGTGGACTGGTGGTCCGTGGAGGGCAAACAGACTCATGGTGGCAGTCTTACATAACATCAGTCCCGTGGTTGTAGTGGTGGTGGTCCGTGGGGGCAGACAGACTCATGGTGGTGGTGGCAGACTTGCATAACATCAGTCCGTGGTGGTGGTGGTCCATGGGGGCAGACAGACTCATGGTGGTGGCAGACTTGCATAACATCAGTCCCGGGGTGGTGGTGGTGGTCCAAGGGCAGACAGACTCATGGTGGCAGACTTGTATAACATCAGTCCTGGTGGACTGGTGGTCCGTGGAGGGCAAACAGACTCATGGTGGCAGACTTGCATAACATCAGTCCTGGTGGTGGTGGTCTGTGGGGGCAGACAGACTCATGGTGGTGGCAGACTTGCATAACATCAGTCCCAGTGGTGATGGTGGTCTGTGGGGGCAGACAGACTCGTGTTGGCAGACTTGTATAACATCAGTCCGGTGGTGGTGGTGGTCCGTGTGGGGCAGACAGACTCATGGCAGTGGCAGACTTGCATAACATCAGTCCGGTGGTGGTAGTGGTGGTCCGTGGGGCAGACAGACTCATGGTGGCAGACTTGCATAACATCAGTCCGGGGTGGTGGTGGTGGTCTGTGGGGGCAGACAGACTCATGGTGGTGGCAGACTTGCATAACATCAGTCGTGGTGGTGGTGGTGGTCTGTGGGGGCAGACAGACTCATGGTGGCAGTCTTACATAACATCAGTCCCGGTGGTTGTAGTGGTGGTGGTCCGTGGGGGCAGACAGACTCATGGTGGTGGCAGACTTGCATAACATCAGTCCGTGGTGGTGGTGGTGGTCCATGAGGGGCAGACAGACTCATGGTTGGCAGACTTGTATAACATCAGTCCCGGTGGTGGTGGTGGTCCGTGGGGGCAGACAGACTCATGGCAGTGGCAGACTTGCATAACATCAGTCCCGTGGTGGTAGTGGTGGTCCGTGGGGGCAGACAGACTCATGGTGGCAGACTTGCATAACATCAGTCCGGGGTGGTGGTGGTGGTCTGTGGGGGCAGACAGACTCATGGTGGTGGCAGACTTGCATAACATCAGTCCCGGTGGTGGTGGTGGTCCATGGGGCAGACAGACTCATGGTGGTGGCAGACTTGCATAACATCAGTGCGGTGGTGGTGGTGGTGGTCTGTGGGGGCAGACAGACTCATGGTGGTGGCAGACTTGCATAACATCAGTCGGTGGTGGTGGTGGTCTGTGGGGGCAGACAGACCATGGTGGCAGTCTTACATAACATCAGTCCTGGTGGTTGTGTGGTGGTGGTCCAGTGGGGGCAGACAGACTCATGGTGGTGGCAGACTTGTATAACATCAGTCCTGGTGGTGGTGGTGGTGGTCCATGAGGGGCAGACAGACTGTGTTGGCAGACTTGTATAACATCAGTCCCGTGGTGGTGGTGGTCCGTGTGGGGCAGACAGACTCATGGCAGTGGCAGACTTGCATAACATCAGTCCCGTGGTGGTAGTGGTGGTCCGTGGGGGCAGATAGACTCATGGTGGCAGACTTCAGTAACATCAGTCCGGGGTGGTGGTGGTGGTCTGTGGGGCAGGACAGACTCATGGTGGTGGCAGACTTGCATAACATCAGTCGCGGTGGTGGTGGTGGTCTGTGGGCAGACAGACTCATGGTGGTGGCAGTCTTACATAACATCAGTCCCGTGGTTGTAGTGGTGGTGGTCCGTGGGGGCAGACAGACTATGATGGTGGCAGACTTGCATAACATCAGTCCTGGGGGTGGTGGTGGTGGTCCGTGCAGGGCAGACAGACTCATGATGGTGGCAGACTTGCATAACATCAGTACTGGTGGTGGTAATGGTAGTCCATGGGGCAGACAAACTCATGGTGGCAGACTTGCATAACATCAGTCCTGGGGTGGTGGTGGTGGTCCATGGGGGCAGACAGACTCATGGTGGCAGACTTGCATAACATCAGTCCCGTGGTGGTAATGGTAGTCCATGGGGCAGACAAACTCATGGTGGCAGACTGCATAACATCAGTCCTGGGGGTGGTGGTGGTGGTCCATGGGGGCAGACAGACTCATGGTGGCAGACTTGCATAACATCAGTCCCGGTGGTGGTAATGGTAGTCCATGGGGGCAGACAAACCTCATGGTGGCAGACTTGCATGACATCAGTCCTGGTGGTGGTGGTCCGTGGGGGCAGACAGACTCATGGTGGTGGCAGACTTGCATAACATCAGTCCCAGTGGTGATGGTGGTCTGTGGGGGGCAGACAGACTTATGGTGGCAGCAGACTTGGATAACATCAGTCTCGGTGGTGGTGTCCGTGGGGGCAGACAGACCCGTGTCTGAACATGTACTCCCTGGAGGAGAGGAGGGAGCGAGGGATATGATAGATACATACAAGTATCTTACAGGGAGGAACAGGTGCAGGAAAACACGATCTTTAAGCGAAAAAGATGTTCCAGGACTAGAGGGCATGGGATGAAGTTGAGGGAGGACAATTCAGGAAAACATGAGAAAGAATTTCTTCACAGAGCGGTGGTGGACAAGTGGAACACCCTGCCAGAGGAAGTGGTGGGGCTGAAACAATCACAGGATTTAAGAATGCATGGGATAGACATAAAGGAATTCTAGAGGTCAGGGTAAGGGCAACAGACTTCTAGGAAAACAAACTGAACTTACAAGCTCAAATGGGCAGACTGGGTGGGCCATATTCTCTTATCTGCCGACACTGTCTATGTATCTATGTATCTATGTATCTATGTATCAGTCCCAGTGGTGGTGGTGGTGGTGGTGGTCCGTGGGGAGCAGACAGACTCATGGTGGCAGACTTGCATAACATCAGTCCCGTGGTGGTGGTGGTGGTAGTGGTCTGTGGAGGCAGACAGACTCATGGTGGTGGCAGACTTGCATAACATCAGTCCGTGGTGATGGCGATCTGTGGGGTGCAGACAGACTCATGGTGACAGACTTGCGTAACATCAGTCCTGGTGGTGGTGGTGGTTGTCCGTGGGGGGCAGACAGACTCATGGTGGTGGCAGACTTGTATAACATCAGTCCTGATGGTGGTGGTGGTGGTCTGTGGGGACAGACAGACCCATGGTGGCAGTCTTACATAACATCAGTCCCGTGGTGGTGGTGGTCCGTGGGGGCAGACAGACTCATGGTGGTGGCAGACTTGCATAACATCAGTCCCAGTGGTGGTGGTGGTGGTGGTCCATGGGGGAGACAGACTCGTGGTGGTGGCAGACTTGTATAACATCAGTCCTGGTGGTGGTGGTGGTCCGTGGGGGCAGACAGACTCATGGTGGTGGCAGACTTGCATAACATCTGTCCTGGTGGTGGTGGTGGTCCATGGGGCAGACAGACTCGTGGTGGCAGACTTGCATAACATCAGTCCTGGTGGTGGTGGTGGTCCGTGGGGGGCAGACAGACTCATGGTGGCAGACTTGCCTAACATCAGTCCGTGGTGTTGGTGGTGTCCGTGGGGGGCAGACAGACTCACGGTGGTGGTGGTAGACTTGCATAACATCAGTTCCGTGGTGGTGGTTGTGGTGTCCGTGGGGGGCAGACAGACTCATGTTGGCAGACTTGCATAACATCAGTCCCGTGGTGGTGGTGGTGGTGGTCCGTGGTGGGCAGAGACTCATGGTGGCAGACTTGTATAACATCAGTCCCGTGGTGGTGGTGGTCCGTGGGTGGCAGACAGACTCATGGTGGTGGCAGACTTGCATAACATCAGTCCCGGTGGTGGTGGTGGTCTGTGAGGGCAGACAGACTCATGGTGGCAGATTTGCATACCATCAGTCCCGTGGTGGTGGTGGTGGTCCATGGAGGGCAGACAGAATCATGGTGGCAGACTTGCATAACATCAGTCCTGGTGGTGGTGGTGGTCCGTGGGGGCAGACAGACTCATGGTGGTGGCAGACTTGCATAACACCAGTCCGGTGGTGGTGGTGGTCCGTGGGGGGCAGACAGACTCATGGTGGCAGACTTGCATAACATCAGTCCCAGTGCTTGTAGTGGTGGTCCGTGGGGGCAGACAGACTCATGGTGGCAGACTTGTATAACATCAGTCCCGTGGTGGTGGTGGTGGTGGTCTGTGGGGAATAGACAGACTCATGGTGGTGGCAGACTTGCATAACATCAGTCCCGTGGTGGTGGTGGTGGTCTGGGGTGGGGGCACACCGCCTTTTAAAAGCTTCAGTTAAAACCTGCCAACATTAACAACATCATCATCCTCATAAAGAAAACTGCCCTCACAGTCATCGATGTCTGAAGTCTGACCACTGGGAAATTCTTTCTCCATTGTGTCATCATCTACGCCAGTGGTGGGCAATTCAGGCAGCCACTTCCAGTGCCACCAGGATGCTCCATTTCCACATCAGCAAGACCACCATGACTAGGTAAGATACCAAGGTTGCAGTCTGTGCTGGTATGTGCCTCTCATTCATTTTAATGAATGTTAGCAAACAACATTTGCAGGAGACAGATTTGTCCGACGATCCTGACTATTGCACCTGCTGAGCTGAATACCCTCTCAACACTTACACTGGAGGGTGGGCATGTGAGGTACTTCAGTGCCACTGCAGTCAGCTCTGGCCATTCACTGACCTTTCCACTCCAGTACAAAAGAGGATCTTCACTTATTGTCAGATGCCTGTTTTCAGACAAATATGACTCAACCATTCTCTGTGCCACACTAAATCCAATTGTTGATGCATCATCCTGTTCTCCCAAATCATTAATTTCACAAATACCCACTTGGGACAAAGCCTCCCAAAGCGGATTGATGCCACCCTGATCCACTTTGGATGACAGACCACCTGGAACTACAGTCCCCTTACCCTTGCATGATGTGCTTGCTGGTCATCCAGCTACACCTTCAGCTGGATTATGCTGCTGAGGTTTGCACACCTTGGCACGTGACTTCTGCCCCATGAACCAAGTGAACCAGTTGACCACTGATATTTTTACCTAATCAGGCCCTCCCTCCAGTACTGATGCAATTCCACGCTTGTATCGTGGGTCCAGCATTGTTGCCATGGCAAAGTTGTCACTATGCTGAATGCTCACAATGTGATGATTCTGGTCGAATAATGTCAGCATGTGTTGCAGCAACATACTGCTACCACCATCTCCGGCAACATCAAGGCTATGCTGTACATTCACCAATGTCTGCCTCAGCACCCACAGCAGTGGAATTGATTGGCTAATGGAGGAAGACTCACCACTCACTGTCTGTATGGCATGTTCAAAGGCTGCAAAATTGTTATTACAGAGTCCATGAGGTGCCACTGTTCAGTCGCATAGACATGGAGGCCCTAGAACTGTCACGGCTAGTGTGCAGAACAAGATATTCTCAGATGGCTTTGTATTGTTCATACAACCTCTCTGCCATGTATAACGGGAGTTCCATCGGTGACAACTTCCAGGTTCAAGCGGTGCTGAGGCAGGCTGTTTTGTATCTGCAACTGCCGCAGTTGGTCACGGGCCTTTCCAGATCTTGAAAAGTGAGAGCAGATACGTCATGCAATGGTCAGCATTTCCTTTTCGTGCTGCAGAAACTCCTGAACCACAGGATTTAAACAGTGGGCCATGCATGGAACATGAAAAACCACCATCTGTGATGCATTTCACCACATTTGACCAATTGTCACTTATGAACCCAGCCTCAGGGACAGAGGGTTTAGCCATCTGTCAATTTCAGTCAGTACCATGTCCAACACCGCTCACCAGTGTGTAACAGGTCACACTGTGCATAGCAATTGTTGCAAGCTGGCGAATTCAGGAAGATTGCTACCGTGACAATCCACCTTACTGCACTGATTATTCACACTACCAGCATCACAAACAACCCCCGCACCTGTGCCCAATGTGCAGTTATATACATATATGAACTCCCGCTGTTTTGCCACTTGTCCACATATCCATACTTAAATGGATGAAAGGAGAGGAGGAATGTTGAAGGGCATGTCTTACTGAGTCTGAGACAGTAGTGAACAACTCGGGAACAGCACGGGTAGAAAAGTATGTCCTGGATGGGACTTTCCATTTTGGACAGGCACGGGCAGCAAACCGCTGGAACCCAGAATTCTCCACAAAGGAGAAGGGCAAAAGATCAATTGTCAGCATTTCCGCCACAGCAGCATTAAGTTCACGTGACACTGTATGATTGGGGTGTACTGAAGCCACGCTAAAACACTCTGTAACATGGGCTGACTTAAATGTTTTATACAGGGTGTGTTGTTGGTCATAAATGGTTGTGCTCTGTGATGAATGGCATTGGCAGGGGTGGAGTGTGGACATTTGATGAAGACGGTTGCACAGGTGATAATGACAAACCCAGAAATGATGTTATTTTTCCAGATTTGCCAACCGGGGTTGATGTACCACTTGCACTAGACATACTGCATTCACCACCAACACCATGACCACCACCACCACAAAACTGCTACTCTCACCAGCACTGGGCAACATTTCAAAGTCGTTATGGTCCTCTACCTCATCATGCCTGTAGTAATCCTCTGCTCTTATTACCGCACTACTGCACACGCTTAATTTCCTACTAGGCTTAGCAGTCATGGAAGGGGATAACATGCTGGCTATGGTTGCCGGTGATATGGGTGAGCTCCCAGTCTGGTATTAGCTGCCAGCTTGTGCTGGGTCCACAGAGCCAAGTGCCTATTCTTAAGATGCGTATGCTGTCCTCCTGTCCCAAGATGGCTCCCTTTTTACCTCGACTCACACGCACATGGCAAACCGGAAGATTGCAACTGAATCATCATTTGCATCTTGAACAAAAATCCCAAACAAGGAGTGTGATGCTCTGCTTTTAACATGTCCATGATGATGTGGCTTATTTAAGTCTGTTATTTTAAGCACTGAAGTGGGGGCATGATGTTTCTGGCACTGCATACCTGGACTGCAACTGACCACCACGACTACCTATCATATTGATTACTGGGTCATCATCATCATCCACTAAAACCGATAAATCACAAGTTTTACAGGGGAGGATTCCTGCAAACAGATTCAGACACAGCCACTTTCAATTTATTTTCTCTGGTTCCCAACTGGGGTCAATTACATCATCATCATATTCATCAATGTCACTGTCACACACATCCACATCTTCTGCTTGGATGCTAACATGTGGACTGCATGTTGCAACAACAGCGACATCATCAGCAGCAGCGCCACATTCATCATCAGCATCTACACCACCATCACCTGATATTGTTTCACCACACTGTGAATCACTGCATGGAAAATGCGTGACGTTAAGTGCCACGGTGGATGGAATATCACATTGTATGCTATCGTTGACATGATCATCAGAATCAGGTTTAGGTAATGGGATGTTACTGGGAAGTATGACATCATCTACGCTGTCACTCACTTGCACTGCTTCACACTCAATATATTTGGATACGGTACACTGGTGAGAATTAGAACTTGACGCAACAATGCTAATACTACCTCCACCACCACTAACACCAGTAACACTAACACCACCGGCTGGGAAAACATCATCTCCTCCAACTATGAGTGAAGCTACTGATTGGGCTGTAAAAACATTGCAGGAGAAATACCTTTCCTCACATCAGCAATGCACTTCTCTGTCCGTACTACTACCACGCCCACAGCCCTCTTACTGCCAACATTGCCATAGCCAGAAACAGCTTTGCTTGCACGCCTGTTTGCAGACATTTTGGGGATCAACCACAAATATTATTACCAAATTCAGATTTTGATACGTCACTTTCTGACTGAAGGGATGCTGGCTGGATGTGAAGCAAAATAAACAACTGTGGCTTCAGCAACAGATAAGAACTACTGTGTTGTGACACTGTCATGGAATTAAAACAACTTCAGTAACAGTGGTGCTGATGGGGTCACAAAAACAATCCAGTGTGGTAAAAATACCTTTTCAACGTGGGGATGGGGGGCACTGAATACAGACAGTGATGATTTTACGCACTACAAGCAGCAAAACTAAGAACAGAGAACACGATCGCAGTACAAAATCAGGCAGCTGCAGTGGATAGCAGGTTCACACTGCTGCGCTTAGTTGCACTTACACTAGTCTGTGTCACAAATTTTAAAAGGTGTATTATATTTGATGCACGCAACACTGCACACACAACACAGAACAGTTTGTGTACAATGCTGAACGAGGAATGCGACGCAAATGCAAAAGTTCAGTGTACTGCCACCAATGTAAATTTGTAATTTAAACAACCTGACCTTATGAAATGCTGCACCACATTCACACAACAACAGCAAGAAAAGTGTACTATTACTGACAGTTTTACTATGTGTACAGTAACACAGTCAGTTATATAACAAAATATAACCAAAACACAAAGAAATCACTAGTTCAACTTAAATCTACTTACACACAGATACGCCCTCCCCACACAGCGCACTTCACTGTCTTTCACCACACACTCAATGTTGTAAATTAACATTCAAAATCCACACACCTAACAAAATCCGATGATGAGCACAGGAGGGTTTCACAATTGATGAACTACAGTTGGATCCCCCCAAAAAAGCAAAATTGCTCTTTGAACTGCTTTTAAAAGATTGCTACAGACAGCTATCAGAACACACTGTCTCCTACTCCTTCCTACTCATACTACCCCGAACTGAGGCGGTGCAGATCAATATAGAACCCATGTGACCTGAACTCCCATGAATCACTGCAAAATCCACCTTTGGAGCTCAAAAACAAGGCTAAGTGAGGCTAGTGAACTGCCACCAATGTACTTTCGCCTTAAAAAATTGAAAGAGTAGTGACCAGTGGAGGCAGAGTAATGCAGTCGCTGTTTCTAATGCACTTCACTCCTCATTATAACTCAAGTGCTCCGGCCGCATTGTGGAGCACTGCAGATCCGCTTTGCAGTTCGCGAAATGCTTCAAGGAGCGGATTGAGCCTACTTCGCCCACCACTATCCGGTAGCAGCTGGCAGATCCTGAGTAATTCGGAGGTGGTTCCCTCCCAGTAACTTCTTTAAGCTCCCGCACCCTAGTCAGAATGTGTTGCTTTTCTTGAAAGTTTAATAATTTCAAAATTAGCGGTCGAGGGAGCTCCTACTGGTGGCCGGGTCACAAGGAGTGATGGGCCTTTCAATTATATACACTGGATTGAAAGGAGAGGCTCATAAGCTTCTCTTAACATTTTTACAGAAAATGACAGCATTAGGTCCTTCCTCTGATTCAGGAATGCCAAAGATAAGGAGGTTATTCCTCCTACTCCTCCTCTCCAGGTCCTCCAGTTTATCCTCCAGCATGGTGCATTTTTGCCAGAGGGAAACAAGTTCTGGATCCATGTGGTCTCTCCAGCTTTCCAAGGAGATCGTGGAGCATCAATGTCCCCATTCTTATTTTTAATTCTCCAAGATCAGCCAAAGCGAGCGGAGTTCAGATGTGAGATCTTTTATGGTGTCACTGAGGGGTTAATTAACTTTTGAACTGGTCTTTGGTAAGTGGATCAGACCCCAGGCTTGTAGTAGCTCTTTTACCAGAGATGGCGCTTTGTGCACGGGGCCTTTTGGAGGATTTGCTGGGTGTTGCTGGAGGGTTGTTGGGACGGCCTGCTTCATCTCTTTTCGCCATTGCAACAAGTTGCAGGTGCTCGAGTTCGATTTTGTACTTGGTGTCTTCTTGAGTGTCACACAAGAAAATGAAACACTCCAGGTAACGATAAAAATGCAGAAATGTAAGTTTTATTGTTGTAACGGGCGGAGTGAGGATTCAGAGGTCCTACTCAGTTTTCTCGTGATCACGTGACTCCCAAACTTATTTTATTTTATTTCAGAAAACATGTACAAAAATTCATATGGAGACATACATAATATAGTGACATAGTCATTTAAGATCAGAAGTGGCTCAAGGACCATCTTGTCTGCCCTTCACTTCCCACTCTTCTACCCAGGGCACCCCGTGATTCCTCTGGGATGCATACTGTACATTTGTCCGTGCTTAAATTGAAGATCTGCACTGCCTTCATGTTCACTATCTGCATGGTAGGTTATTCAATAGCTTCACCACTCTCTGGGAAAAGACATCCTCCTAACATTGTCCTTGAATTCATCACCCCTGAGCATCAGGACTTATCCTGTCCTCCTGCAGGATAACATGTATACTGAAGCTGGGCTCAGTTATTGCAATGCTGTATACCTAGGGTTATCTGAGGGTTTCTGCAACACCTGTAGCTAGTCCAGAATGCTGCAGCCTGGCTGATTGTGGGCTCCTTGTAGGGATCACATTACTCTGGTTCTGTGTGCACTGCATTGTCTGCCTACACGGTGGTGCATAACCTAACCTTCAAGTTATGCTTGACAACTTTCAAGGCACTACTTGGCTTCAGACCAGACTACTTGAAAGACCTCCTAGTTTCCTACTGTCCAACTGGCTGCTCATTCATCCAATACTGGCCGGCTTGTAGTCCCACTTCTAAACTTCATCAATCTGGGGACTTAGTGCGTGGCCCCCACTCTATGGCATGCTCTGCCAGACCACATTAGATCTGTCTGCTCGTTAGAGGGTTTTAAATCTAGTTTGAAAACTCTTCTAGTCACTGAAACCTTCTTTGAATTGTAATTATTGTAACTATTGTTATGTTGGTGTATGCTGACTGTTTAATTGCCCTATTTGCAGTTGTATTATTGTACAGTGCTCTGAGCCTTCAGGAAAGGGCACCATAGAAAAAAGTTGCCTTGCCTTGCCTGAAGCATACGCAGCTAGCATCCAAGTCTGTGATACATTATTAAAAAAAAAAAAAAAATTATAATATTGAAAGAAATATTGTATTGTAGCCCATAGCATTTAGAGAGGAAGAGTCAAGATTTGATCAAGCCAAGTAAAATATATAAATCAATCATTCCATTACATCTGTTCTCTGATTAACAGGCAGCAAAACAATGACAAAATAACCGAGCAGTTCAAACTCTTTGGTAAAAGCTCCAAGCAAAATGCATGGCTTCTGTTAGATGACTCATCACCACACAATGTTACACCTAAGGTCAAGCACAACTCAGGCCCTCTGTGAGATGTTTCGATACAAGTCATAGAAATGCTAAGACACAGCCTCAATATTTCCATGCCTGCTTCACGCTTACATAAATGTTGTCCCCGCCTCTCCATCATGCATTGCCATGTCTCTGGCTGGGTGTGTTGCATCATTATAACCAACTGTATGCTATGAATGTTGCGGTAAGCAGAGGCTCTTGAAATGGGCTCTTCGTGTAGCACAGAGCCATGCTAACCATCTCAAAAGATTTCTGAACTATTGTTATAAAGGTTTTGGGAAGGTCCAAGCATAGTATGGTCTTCTATTCCAGCAAATATTATGTTTATCAGAAAGATGTCTGCTGGTGTAACACGTTGCTAAATGCTTTATGGAATATTGCAGTGAATAGGTGCTTTGCACTGAGATTTAGATAAGATTACCAAATTATGACTTTTTGATATTACAAAGTGCAATTGGACTTGTCTACTGGTGTGCCTTTATGTAAAGGGCGTGTATATGGGTTCAGTTACTAGTCAATTCACATAGACATACAGATAGGGAATATGAAGCCTGCCTAACCTCACTTGACCTAATGTACCCAGAAATTAGACATATACTCGGGGGATGTTCTCCTCATGTATGATATTTTAGAAGATCCATCATTAATGGTAGAACTGGATATAGAATTTAAACCAGGGAATATGGAAACCAAGGACATCCACTCCAGATTAGGGAAAGCAATTTAGACAGGAAAAAATAATGTTTTTCTATATTTCTAGAGCGGTTAATGTATGGAATTCACTTCTGACTGAAATTATTATCAGTAAAACCAAATTAGAATTTAAGAAAAGTTAGACACTTTCATATGTTCAGGTGGTACCTTAAGTATTTTTGGTGAATTTAGTTCTTGATCAGTTATGGGCCAATGCCTTTATGTTCCTCACACTTCCTAGTATGACTTCCTAGTAAACATAGAAACATAGACTTTGATGGCAGATAAGGACCGCTTGGCCTACCTAGTCTGCCCATTTCCTACTTACTGGATAAGCTGCAGATCCTAGTTAATCAACAGCTTATTTCTTCCTACCCTCCACAAGAATTGCCTTATGTCTGTCCCATGCATTCTTTAATTCTCCCACAGTTTTAGACCCCACAACATCCTCAGGAAGGCTGTTCCATGTGTCTACCACCTTCTCTGTGAAAATACTTCCTCACATTGCCCCGAGCCATCCCCTCTATCTTCAAATTGTGTCCTTCTTCTTGCACATCTCTTTCCTGAAAGATGCTACCTCTTGGACTTTGTTGATTCCACTAGTATAACTGTTTTTCATTAAAATGTGTGTCTGCATTGCTTATCGGTGCCTTGTACTGTGCCAGTAATCACTTGCCATAACAAGCATTTGTCAATTTCAAATATTGTCTTGCTGGCAATGGCATTGGTAGTTCAGGAGTTAGAGATGCATAATAGGAATGGCAGTGAAGTATTGAACTGATGACAACCCACCCCACCCTGCAGAGACTGACAGGCATTGGGGTGTGCCTTTGGGTCGTTGGCCATAATGTTCACACCATTTCACCTCACCCTATTGTGCAGACACTGAGAAGTGCTTAGGGTCTTCGGCCTCACGCTCATCCCATTCCAGTATACCGCTACCACAGTGACTCCCTACCGCGAAGACCATCACAGCGACAATAACTGGGCAAAACCTGCACATCACTGTGATGGTCTGTGCAGTGCCTGAGACTGCATCGCTATTGGGGATGTCTCCATGTTCAATGTAGTGGCAGCATGGTAAAACCTCCCATTCCATAAGAAATACTCTGGGATGGGTGTAGTATAGGAGAGTGGAGGAACTTTGGGGCCAACGACTCCAAGGCACACCTCGATGCCTGTTACTGGCTGTAGGGTGGGGCTGGGGTGGAATGGTATGAGCATTACAGCCGACAATCCCAAGTCACTCCTTGACGCCTGTCAATCTCTACAGGGTGGGTGTTATGGTTGGAAACCCTAACACTTGTGTTAGTTGGTATTTTCACTCACAAATTTTCAGCATGGGCTTTTCATGACCCCACCTCATTAACAGTGGCACTATAAGTTCACTAGCCAAAAGATGATTTTGCACAGCAACTGTGCCATTTGGTGCCACAGGTGTGAAAGCACATTTTTGGGCAGTATGTGAAAAATGACAGCTGTACTGTTCATTAGGAGGTGTAAAACAATGGCAATGTTGAAAATCTGGGTAAAATATGAAAAATCGGTAAAGCCCTAACGTGCGTGGAAACTGCACAACACATGACTGTAACACAATTATTTTGGGATTTTAACCAAATTTTCAACATAGGCATTTTGGGACCTCAGTTTATGAACAGTGGCACTGTAATTTTGTTAATCTGTCCTAAAGTTGATTTCCACAGCTACCATGCCATTGTGTGCCACATATGCAAAACACATTTCGGCAGGATGTGAAAATGATAGCTATACTGTTCATAAGGAGGTGTGAAAAATTTCAATGTTGAAAATCTGGAGTGAAAATATTAAAATTTGTCGAAGTTGCAAGCGTATGGTATCTGTGCAATGCATGTTTTAACGCAGTCATTTTTGGGACATTTTTCACTAAATTTGCAACATGGTTTTGGGACCCCACCCATGAACAGTTACATTGTTGTTTGATTAGTCTGTCCTGAAAGGTGATTCCACACAGTGACCACAAAATCACCTTTGGGACTGAGTAACAAGATGACAGTGCATATGTTCATGAGGTGGGGTCCCAAGAACTCCATGTTCAAAATTTGGAGCCAAAATTCAAAAATGGCTGAGATATCAACTTAAGATGAACTCCCCCATTGATGCCATTATAAACCTTACCGTGATTTTCTTCATTTTGTGTCAGCTTTTGAAGATTTCAGACGTGCTCTGGTCCACAGAAGATCGCAGCGCGGACCTCCAGAGGGAAGTATGGGGTGGGGGTGGAGAAGTGGAGTGGCAGAGGGTGGTGCGGGTTGGGGAGCGGGCACAGTGGACTACGAGGTCCATTTTCTTTTTACAGGGACATTCTCTCTCTCTCTCTCTCTCTCTCTCTTCTCTCTCTCACACAGCAGACATCGGGGATGGTTTTCTTTGTTACAGGTAAAATAAAAAATTTGGGGCACACTGGGGTGGGCTCCTAGTCGTGCCCATGAGGTTTGGGGGGTCTGATGCCGACAGGGATTGGGCCCTCGCCGACAAAGAAAGTGTGTGAGGGGAACATGATGCTGATGGGGATTGGGCCCACGTCGAAAGAAAGTGTTAGGGACTGATACCAATGGGGATTGGGCCCTGTTGGCAAAGAAAGTGTGTGCATGGGGAACATGATGCCAATGGGGATTGGGCCCTTGTTGGCAAAGAAACTGTGTGTGTAGGGGTAACATGCCAACATGGGGACTGGGCCACCCCAATGTAGGCTTTGGGAATTGTGCGTGGCAGACAGCAGGAGCTACTATATTTACTGAAATGTTTCACCAGGAAAGGCACGTAATGGAGCCTTGTCATCTGATCCTCCAATGAGGTAACTGCACCTCATTGGAGTGGCAGATTCTTTCAAGGTTTTGGCACACTTTGAAGTTTCATGACAGTACTAGCATGCTCGCTAATTGGGGGCTGAGGACACACCCACTAAAGCATTCCATGCAGTGGCCAACACTGACACACCTCTGAAATATTCTACTACTGCAAGATGTTGCTTGCACCTCTGCAAGGCAACATAAAAAGGACTTTACAGATACTGCAAATAGTAGTGTTTTTTAGGTAGCCAATGCAAGAAGGCCACAACTGGGTTACTATGCAGAGTTTACATGGCAAATCAAAGCATCCCAGTAACCCAGTTCTATAACTGCTGCAACTCAAAAACTGTGGCTCTCAATAGACACCTTATTAACAGTAATAGTGATCAATCAAAAGGAACACAAAATTCCAGTAGCAGCCTGTTACTGGAGATCACCAAGGTTCAGGAAATTACCTCATGACCACAGTTTCTGCTATGTTAGGATTTGAACCTACAGTCTCATGTACTTATCCAGTGCCAGTGAAGGAACAGATCATGAAAGGTGAACATAGGCTAATGTCTCTGCCCCACAGCAATGATCAGACAGTGTAGAACAGGATATGTATATTGTTATATATTCTTTTCTAGCACCACTGGGTCTAACATTGGAACCTCCTCCTGTGGCTCTCAGTGTGCCATTGCCACCCTCAGAGCCTTTAGTGAATGACCCGTCTTTCCTGCTTTTTCTCACTCTTAACTCTAGCCCTGAACTAACAACCTTCACATATCCCCTACAGGTGGGAGCCAGGAGGTGGGCCAAGCCCTTGGGACATGCAACCTTTCAACTTGAAGAGAGACTAGAGGGAGGAGGTAACTTGGGCAGCCCTGATGCATATGGTAGATTAAGGGACTTTGTCTTCCTAGCTCCACACTTCACTTTTGCCCCATAACCCCATGTAGCAATCCAGCATTCTGTGATCAGAGGATCAGGAAGTCCAACTACCCTTTGGAATTCCTCTGCAGGCCCTGCTTTGGGCATGTGATGTTTCCTTGACAAACGCCAGTCAATTGGTGAGCATCAGCTTGTGGTCCCTCTATAAAGCACCACAGTTTTCTTCCTCACAACTCTCCCTGGGTCACCAGGGCAATCATGCAGTGACAGAAGGTGCCTCTCTCACAGAGGCTGAAAGCATTCATGATGGGTTCTGGAACCCTACCTGTTAGTCTGCGCAAGTCATCCCAGGCTCAGGGCACAGACCCTGGATCATCTGGATGGTAAGGGATAACATTACTGTTGCACTAACTGGCCATCTGAGTTAAATTGTAATAAACCTATAACAGTGTAAGACCAGATTCTGAGCATTGAAATCAGGCTAACATTATCACCCCACAACAGTGCCCTGGCAGTGTAGGATGCAATACTGAGAGATCGATGAACCCTGCATGAAACAAGTTAGAATTCAGCTCCTGCTTTGTGTAAGGACCAAATGGCCCTGCACTTCTTGCTCTTCTCAGGGCCCTGTGCAAAGCAACTTATTACTCTGCTTTTCCAAAAGTAAAGAGATGAACTTGGTTTGTGCAGGGTCCTTTGGGACTGAGATCTGGATTGTGCTTTGGCATTCAGTTCAGTGGAGTTACTGGGGTGATACCTAGGGTGGGTGAAGTTAGAGTTAAAAATTCTAACATCAAATTTCCTTACCTTTGATGTTGTAAAGTCCTAACAGATGTAGAAACATAGTTTTTTTGATTGATAGATACAGACAAACAGACAGGTAATTCTGTAGATATATAGGAAGACAGACAGGCAGACATAGACACTGTCTGCAGATCAACAGTTGTAGCCATCAGTTGTCATGATATTTTCAGAGGCTTTGTGATATTTGTAAAGGTGATGAGCTCTCTGGTGACCCTACAGTGGTACTGTGAGGCAGGCAGGAAATTTCTTTGGGAAATTTCAGGAAACATCCAACTATATCAGTGGCTGGACAGTCCTGATTTGGGCAGCTCTGTCCTTACAGTAGAAAAATATTTTCTAACTTACTTCTAAATGTTGCAGAACACTATAATACTTTCACTAAAACACCTTAAAATGATAAGCAACAATAGAAACAAGTAAATAACTACAACGCTTAGTTTTAATTCCGATTATTTAGAGAAAAAAGTCTGTTTCATTGGTCTAGGTTGCATACTGTCCCACAAAAGAAATCATGATTTAGTAAGAAATGTCCCACGTTGGGTTTCTTAAAAGGTGGTAACCCTATGAAGAGGTAGCATACAAAAATAAATATAATATATAGATAGTGTACTTAGATGGAAAATACACATGAACTGTAAGTTTACATTTGCAACCATAGATAATTTCTGATATGTCCAGATACTTTGCAATGTATCTAAAGAGATTCTCTCTGGTGGCTCATGGTGACATTGCAGACAGGTAGGCAGGCAGGGACTTTTCTCTAGAGATTTCACATAAATATCAGGAAATATCTGCCCATGTCTTTGGTTGCAGCTGTATATAAATAGATAATGTACATAGACAGAGATACTGTACTTAGCTAGATAGGTATGTAGACAGATAGTGTACTAGGCTAGTTACTGTACATAGATAATGTGCATTGCTAGACCATGTACAAAGACACTGTAGATGGAAAGAAATTGTATTTAGATACTGTAGATACTATATATAGATACTGTAGATTGTGTACATAGTTGAACAGTGTGCAAGAATAATTCTATACATAGTGTGCATAAATAGATACGTATATAGACAGTGTACGTAGACAGATACAGTATGTAAGTACTGTCGTAAAAGGAGATACTGTACATAGATACTGTAGACAGTGTGCACAGATAGTTTGTCTATGTAGAAAACATTAGAGTCAGGTAAATAACCATTAAACTTTTACAGCATGGTTAAACACAGCGTAATAAAACCACGCAGTTAAAGATCGCATTGGGAAAAGCAGCAAGGCAAACAACTCACAAATCCAGTGCTCCCCAACACCATAATTAGATGCATCAAGTTAAATTTTGAGTGAACTGTGAATTTCACCCGAAACTTAGAGGATGAAATTCAGCATTTTGTGGATTTGAATTTCGATTGCCTATGAAATATTTCACAGAGCAGAGTTTGTAGACTTCACAGATCTATAATATCACAAACCACACAGCACCAACACAGACCTGAATTTTAATGCAGGGGTTATGCCCTCAGACATCTCCAGTTGGGGGTTTTTGCCCCATGCCCCCCAGAACCAAAAAGATACATACTCTGAGCCACACATACACAAAAAGAAGCACTGTCCTGGACCCATGCTCTTATTGGTGCTGCATTATTATTGGTCCTTATTATTGTCGTAGTTTTTACTGCTGTGCGGTTATTGTTATATGATATTGACCGGCTACCATAATATTGTACACAGACAATGTATGTAGATAGAAACATAGAAACATAGAAACATAGACTTTGAAGGCAGATAAGGACTGCTTTGGCCCATCTAGTCTGCCCATTTCTCTACCTACAAGATAGGCCATGATCCTAGTTAACCAACAGCCTATTTCTTCCTACCATACAAGAATTGCCTTATGTCTGTCCCATGCATTCTTGAATTCTCCACAGTTTTAGACCCCACAACCTCCTCAGGAAGGCTGTTCCATGCATCCACTACCCTCTCTGTAAATAATACTTCCTCACATTGCCCCTGAACCTCCCCATCTTTAAATTCTGCACTTTGTTCTTGCACGCCTCTTTTCTGAAAGATGCTACCTCTAGGACTTTGTTGATTCCACTGAGGTACTTAAAAGTTTCTATCATGTCCCCCCTCTCCCTCCTTTCCTCAATGGTATACATATTAAGCTCCCTTTAGTTTCTCCTCATACGCTTCCTTGCAGACCCTGCACTATTTTAGCTGCCTCCTCTGACTGCCTCATCCTATGTCCTGCGGAGATGGGGTCTCCAGAACTGGATGCAGTACTCCAGATGGGGTCTCACCAACTGTCTGTACAGAGGGATAACAACTTCCTGTTTTCTGCTGATGCCTCCCTGTGCATCCCAGTATACTCCCAGCCCTCTCTACTGCCTTCTCACATTGCTTGCTAACCTTAAGGTCATCTGATATGATTACCCCAGGTCCTTTCCTTTTTGTTGTTGTTACTACCTCCCCTCATTGTGTATTCTTCCCTGGGTTCTTGTTTCCCAGGTGCATTATTTTGCACTTCTTGCACTGAATACTAGCTGCCATACTTCTGACCATTCCTCCAACCTTGCTAAGTCCCTTCTCATCCTTTCCACGCCTCTGTGTATCAACCCTGTTGCAGATCTTTGTGTCATCTGCAAAGAGGCATACTTTTCCTTCCAGTCCCTCTGCAATGTCACTTATGAAGACATTAAAAGGACTGGACCCAATACTGAACTCCTCATGTGGTACCCCACTAGTAACCCTCTTTCTTCAGAGTGGACTCCATTTACAATTACCTTCTGTCCTGTTGTCCAGCCAATGTTTTACCCAGGCTACCAGCCTGGGACCCACTCCCAGGCTGGTTAATTTGACTATTAATCTTTGTGTGGACTGTGTCAAATGCCTTGCTAAAGTCTAGGTAGGTCATGTCCACAGCCCCTCCCTGGTCTACTACTTTTGTCACCCAGTCAAAGAAATCTATTAGATTGGTCTGACATGACCTTCCTGCTGTGAACCCATGCTGCCTTTGGTCCTGTGCCCACTGGCCTCTAGGTACTCAACTATTCTTTCCTTCAGAAGTGACTCCATCACTTTTCCTACCACAGAGGTCAAACTGACAGGTCTGTAGTTCCTGCCTCTGTCTTGGTCCCACTTTTGTGAAGGGAATCACATCCACCTTCCTCCAGTCCTCGGGTACCACACCATCCTCCCATGATTTATTAAAAAGTACCCAGTGGTTTCACTAGTTCCCCTTAATTTTTAGAATTCTGGGGTGAATTCCATCAGGACCCATTGCTTTGTCCACCTTCAGTTTTAGGCGTTCTTGTAAACCCTTTCTTCTGTGAAAGGACTGGGATCGACCTCCTATCAAGAGTGCTTCTGTTAATTGATTAGGCACTTCCCTCCTCTTTTGGAATACTGAGCAGAAATATTCTTTCAGTATCCTGCTTTTCACTGTCCCCTCTGCCCACCCACCATTCATTCTATTCAGCCTCACTATCCCTCCTTTATCTTTCACGCCGCTGATGTACCTATAAAAGGTTTTATCCCCTTCTTAACTGAGTTGGCTATCTTTTCCTCAGTTTGGGCCTTTGCTATTCTGACTTCTCTCCCTGCTCCCTTCTGCTTTAACTGGTACAGCTCTCTGTCCTGCTCCTTCTGTGTTTCCTTATACTTCCGAATGCTATCTTTTTCTTCCTGACTTTCACAGCCACCTCTTTTGAGAACCATAGTGGTTTTTCTTTCATTTTGATTTGTTTATTTGCTTCACACAAAGGCTTGTTGCCTCTGTGATGGCAATTTTGATGATTCCCCAGTGTTGCTCCACACTCCTTCTAGCCTGTTTGCTAGTGCTTTTCTGAGGCACTCTCCCATCTTGCCAAAGTCAGCCCTCCTGAAGTCGAGTACCCTCACTTTTATATGGCTTGACTCTGTAGCTGAGTTTAACATGAACCACACTGTTTGATGGTCACTTGTTCCCAGATGGCAACCCACTTTAAGATCTGAGATCCTCTCACTGCCCCATTTGAGAGTATGAGGTCTAAGATTGTTCCCTCATGAGTGGGTTCCAAACTAGCTGTCTGAGGCCTGCCACCTGTAGGGCATCAAGAATGGCCCTGCTCTTGGATGTGGCTGTAGCAGTGCTCCAGTTAACATCTGGCATATTCAGGTCTCCCATCAACAGTATCTCCCTTTCTCTGCCATTTTAAGAATGCCTTTATCATATCCTTGTCCATTCCCTCCCACTGACATGGGGGTCTGTACACAACCCCTGTGTGGATTGTGGTGCCTTTTCCAGTCTCCAAGTTGACCCACAGTGCCTCCTCTCCTCCCTGTTTACTCTTTTGTTCAGTTGCTTTTATCCCTTCCTTCACATAGAGAGCTACTGCTCCCCTCTTCTCCCTGCCTGTTTCTCCTGTAGGTTATGTACCCTGGTATGTAACATCCCAGTCATGGTTCTCTGTGTACCATGTTTCTGTGACTGCTCGATATCCAGGCATCCTCTTCCATCAAGGCCACCAGCTCAGGGAGCTTGTTGCCCAGACTATGGGCATTGGTACTCATTACCCTCCGTTTCCTGATGGCCTTACTCCTTTTGCCCCATCCCTGTCCTTCTTGCCTTTGTCATTTCTCCATTTACCCTGCCCTTCTCCTTATCGACACCTCTATGTTGGTCTTTACCGCACTTACTACCATGATTTTTTGGGGCTAGGATTTCCTGCTCCTTTCCAGTGTCCCCTTGGCTAGTTGAAATGCTTGCCAATGAAGCATTTAAACCTGTCACCTAGGATCCTGGTTCCCTCCTGGATAGATGCAGCCCATCATGCCAGTATAGGCTTGCATCACTCCAGGTGGACCCCAGTCCCCAATGAAGCCAAATCCCTGAACTCCACACCAGTTTTCAACCACTGATTGAATCCCATGGTGCAGAACACCCTGGCCTCTCCTACGCCATAGATGGTCAGCACCTCCGAGAAGGTTACCGTGCGTGCTACTTGTCTAAGGCCCTCCCAATTCCACAAACTCTTCCTGCACTTCTCTGATCCTTTCTTAGCCAGGTCATTTGTCCCTAGGTGGACAATGACATCCAGCTCCCTCCCTGTGCAGCTGCTCCAGCAATCCTGAGGATTCGCCCTGTCCCTCAATCCATGGTGCCAGGCAGTCACCTTACCTCCCTCTCCCATTCCTCCCCCAGTTCTACCTTTCCTAACAATGGAGTCCCCCACCAGGAGTTGTTTCCTCCTCTGCGGGGTCCCCTGACACCTCCTGTGGGTCTCCTTGTGGAGGTTCCCAGCATCCTCCCTGGTCTCCACTGTGGGTGCCTCCCAGAGGAACCACATTGCCAGAATGGCATAGGAATTGTGAGAGGTACAACTGGAGGGATGCACCTCTGTTCCACCACCCTCACTCTCCCTGAGCCCACTGTGGTCCAACCGCCTCTTTCTTGGCAACCTCTGAGGCAACAGCAGTGGCACTGGTGGTCCCTGGATGGAAGGAGGTCCCACAAATCCTGGCCAACTCAGCCTGGAGATGAGAAACCTCCTCCTCAGCCCAGAGAGGTGTCTGCAGATGGGACAACACCCATCCTCCAGAATGTCTCCCAGAAGACTGCTGCTCCACAGCCACTGCACTGCACCTCTCCCATCATGTCTTATTTCTGGCCCCTTAACTGTTTGCAATCCTTACTTTCTTTCTCTCTTTCTTTCTCTCTCTCTCTCTCTCTCTCCTTACTGTCTGCCTGTGTGCCCTTTAAGCTCCTGATTGTCCTGTTCTGAGACAAGAATATCTTATATTTCTCAGTAGACCCTTACTTGCTCAGAGGCAGACCTCCTGCAGCTAGAGTGGGCGGAGGACTACTCTTGCCCTTCTGGGATGGTGGGTCTTTGGTGGCTCTGTGATCACTCACTTCCTGCTCCCAAACAGGAAGTTCCTGCTGTCAGTCAAATCCTGTGCCTTTAAAAGTAGAACTAGCTTTGGGTGGGAGGGTAGGAGGGCAATATAGTCCCAGTAGAGAAGTCCAGTCACTCAGCAGTCCTTTCTGCTGGTGTCTTCTGCCAAGCTACTAGCAGTATCTTTCTAAGGCAGTCTTTAAATGTACTTCCTTTTAGCTAAGCCACTTCCCCTACTTACTAGATCTTTCTAAGTAATTTAAACCTCACAGCTATCAAGTCCTTTCAATCACCTGGAGATTTACAACTAAATAACTGTTCAGATACAGTACGTTGATGCATTACATAACTAGATACTCTAGGTAGATAGGTAGGTACTGTGCTACTGCATTAGAAAAATAAAAGATGTTGCAGGTACTTCTTGCAGTGGGATTGAAGGAATGGACACTCACTTATTTATGTTGTGCATGTATTTGTATTTAAAATGTATTTAATTAGGAAGCCTTGTGAGCATAAGATGCTCATTTTCAAGGATGACCTAAGAGATATTGAAGAATAAATAGTACACAAATGTCACAGGGCATCAGTAACATTACACACTTACACTCATGTTAAAAATGCTTTTACTGTTCCAAAAGCACTACTAGCAGTTATAGTGATAGTAATGATGACATGGAGAATGGTAAACAGGATACACTGGAGGCTGACAAAAACCCTATAATAATTATTGAGAATAACAATGCCATTAGTGGTAGGTATGAGTCATTTCCAATCCCAGGTTGAGGCAGCTCCAGTTCTGGAGCAGAAAAAAATTTACCCTAGTAGACCAGCAACAGCTGCACATGAAGGAATATGAAATATCTTCCAAATATGAGCAAAGTCCTCCATTAGCACAAAACTTAACCAAGGCAATTGAAAATTGTGTCAGTGGATTTCATCCCTTTTCCTGTGTAAAGGCTGCAGGCTTTTAGCATCTGATATGCACAGCAGTGCTCTGCTACCAGGTGCTCCTCAATTCTTTTTCATGGAAAAGAAATACCAAATATGTACTGTGTATTTTGGCAACAAATTGATCATGCATTAGTGCAATTCTTTATCCACAAAATACATATTACAACTGAAATATGGACACGACCCAAACTGTTGACTACATGAGAGTGACTGTGCATTGAGTTTCTTTGCACCTTATCCTTCCTCAGCCTCCAGCCCTGCCACTAGCAGTAGCATTCAGCAGCCTTTCAAATAAACTCTGATCTGAGCTGAAATGGTTGCTAGTGCATTAAACTGATAGGTGTTATAGACTTAATGTGTGGCTTGATTGAGGTTTGTGCTCTACTTACTGTAGTTCTGCTATTTAATAATCTCACACTTAATCAGAAGAATAGAACAAAATTAAAACCTTACACATTAAACTAATGCATCATACGTAGCTATGCATGAGCGTAATTCAGGTAGAAGAGAAATGGGAAGACTAAACCAGAAGCAATGCATACCACATTCAACATGTACAGTGGAATCAGATCACCTCACTTGTGTGCATCCGATCACTGTGCTACTCTCGCTTCTCTCTCTCTTCTCCCTCCCTCCCTTTCCTTCTATTTGAACACACCTCATAGGGCTGTTAAGGACATCTTACATGTGGTGTAAAGAAGTGAAAATTCTACCTTGCTTGTTAGTTTAGTGTCCTTTCATTTGAAGAAAATAGATGGATACATCAACAACAGATGTGAGGACAGTGCCTTGTGTACTTTGAATGTCATCTACAAGATAAGGAATGCGTTCTCTTTAGTTCCATTTTCAGTCCATTCGTTAAGGGCTGCCTTGGATAGTAATTATCTGTGCAACTGTCCCCCTCTGTGTACCCTGTTTAGATAAGTCACCCACCAGGGCAAAACAAACATCACCAGACCATCAAATTAGCCACTCGGTTGGGCAATGGATAATGGCAGACAAGAAAGACCAAGGAGACAAAAGTGTAAAGATAATACTAACTGATCTAAATAGGCACTACCCAGGATTAGAGCATTCCAGGGATCTCATCCCAACTGGAATATCAGCTTGTCAGAGTTAATACTGTAGCTTTCAGTTACACTGATAATTTAAACAGGTGCCATGGTAAATAATAGCTTTGGAAGGGGACGTTTATTCACAGCCTAATCATTTGCTTTTGTTCCTGACAGACTGGAGGACACTTCACTGAAACAAAAGGAAAATGTGGATTTATTTATTTATTTATTTATAGAAAGAGTTTTACCAGGGATAGTCTGCTGAACCATAATAGCTTGTTTCCAGAGGTATCCTAGAGGGAGGGATAAGGGAGTCAGTGCACCAGTGCTAATACAAAAGTGAAGAAACAAAACAGTCAGTGCACACAAAGCTGCCTATATATATCTAATTTTTAAATCACATCCACAGACCGTGTGACTGCCTGAACCCCAACACTTTGAGATGCTCTGCCTCTTCATCAGGGAGGCGTGGCAAAGTTGCAAAAAGTACAATATAACAGTATTTAAAGGACACATGCCATGAATGTTCATGTATTCAGATTATGCAAGTGCATTTCATTGGATCAGCTACTTGCCTAGCAATCACAAGCAATATGAACAATGTCCTTTAAACTGTTATAAAGAGCTAACCTCCACCAAACACATCGATACTACCAACCCAGTCACATAAACATACAAAATTAAATCAATACCATAAAGGAAAAAATGAGAACAATATGTTAAGTGCCATTACATAAATATTTCACAGTAACTCATACATTTCTTAATGTTAATAGTCCTAGAATAAATATCTGTATTAATCTATGAAAATATTTAAGGATGAATTAAACAGCTTCTAAAAGCCAAGTACAGAAGTTATTAAACAGAATTTTCTGAGAACCCTACTAGATCTCACTTACAGAAAAACAGTATAATCAGTTTCTTCATTTAATACTACAGTTTGTAAAGCAATAAGTTAAAATCCATATTGATTCCTTTTGAAGAAACAGCCTGATTCTGCCTTCCTTCTCCCTATATGCTGTACATGCTCTATTATGCTGAATTTAGCCAGATCTTCATTTTGACCATATTACTCAGCAAAATGTCTGCCAACTGATGCTTCCAAATTCCATTCCTGACATCTCTTAGCTGTTCACTAATTCTTTCCCTAGCCTGACTTATGGTGTGTCCTACATAAATTCTAGGACAAGGACATACCAAAACATATATTACAAAATAGCATAGCATGTCACAAAATCCCGATAGACAAGATGATGTTCATTTCTGGAACTGCCAAATCGTTCTCATGTTTTTCTTTTTATAGTAATGATTTAATTTTGTATGTTTATGTGACTGGGTTGGTGATATCGATGTGTTTGGTGGAGGTTAGCTTTCTTTATAACAGTTTAAAGGATATTGTTCATATTGCTTATGATTGCTAGGTAATTAGCTGATCCAATGAAATGCACTTATAATTTGAACACATGAATATTCATGGCATGTGCCCTCTAAATACTGTTATATTGCATTTTATAATACCACCGCCCCATCAAGAGGCAGAGCACCTTAAAGCACTGGGGTTCAGGCAGTCACACCGGTCTGTGGATGTGATTTAATAAATTAGAAATGTGTTGGGATTTTTGCAGCTTTGTGCGTGCTGACTGTTTGCCTATGCTTGGCCAGGAGTTTTGTGGCACCACACACTGAGTGCACAGCATTTGTGTTGTTAATGTCAGAAGTGACACTGTTACACCAAAATAACAGTAGTAGGCACAGAGACACAGATAAGTAAATAAACAAAATTACTCTTGTGCAATTTTACAATTTATAATTTCAATATACATTTTAGCTCCATTCGGTAAAGACGACCAGAAACAGTGGCTACTAGGTTTCACAGGCCACAGTGAGTGCTGCAGCCAGTGGGAACTATAAATAGATGTAACCTGTAATGGCTATCCAGTAGACTTGAAATAGCAACAAATTAAACAGCAGAGCTGGGCACCAATTCAGGGAGAATGTCTTGCAAGAGTTTGGTGCAGGAGCAGGTGTGTTACGTTAATAGGGTCTCCAAGGGATGTCTCTTATATATGAGGTTCTGAAAGAGATTTGAGTCAGAGACTGTAACACAAAGCTCAGCAGTTCTGTCTGCCCAAACCTCATGAGAGGAGTCTCTATACCATCAGCGTCATTCCTCGCAGGTCCTGTTATCCGATTATATCCATGCAAGGTACTGCATCTGGGAGCCAGAAACCTGGGCCAAGTGTACACCTGGGGATGCTACAAGTCTCAATGGCTAGAGGGACCTGGGGGTGGTGGTGGATGTCAAGATGAACAACTCTGAGACTTGTAGGAGGCAGTGGCCAAAGCCAACAGGATGCTGGGATGCATCGCTAGGAGGATCACCTCCAGAAGGAGGAATTGATACTCCCTCTGTATAACTGCTTGGTGAGGTTCCATCTTGAGTACTGCGTGCAGTTTTGGAGGCCACACTTAAAGAGGGACATTGAACTCCTGGAGAGGGTCAGGAGGAGGGCAGCCAAAATTATCTGGGGCCTGGGGACAGGTTCTATGAGGAGAGGCTTGAAGAGCTAAATGTACACATTGGAAGAGAGAAGGGGCCGAGGGGACATGATAGAGGTCTTCAGGTACATGAAAGAGTTAAATAGGGGAGGAACAGTCAGGGTGCTCCAAGGAAGGGGTAACTAGAGGCATGGGTGGAAGCTGGAGGGGGAGATTCAGGGATAAAGGAGGAGGTGCTACTTCACTGAGAGGGTGGTGGAGCCATGGAATGTGCTGCCTAGGGGGCTGGTGGAGGCAAAGATGGTGGAGGGGTTCAAGAGGGGTGGGACAGGTACAGGGAAGGGTTCTGGAAGCAAAGACCTGTGCAGTAGGAATATCCAGGACTGGGAAGGAGAAGTCAGAGGGCAAGGGGGCAGTAAGGTTAGCTCCCAGGGTGGGTGCTGACCAACAACAGACACGAAGACCGTTAGGCCTATTCTGCTGGCATTTTAGTATGTTAGTATTATAAATCATTTGTGTTTTGCACAAGTGAATTATAGTAAGTTTAGACTAACTCTATTTTTTATTATTTTTAGTGTGCTGCCTCCCGCCCCTGCTACTGAAGTGGAACCTCCTTTCTACCACTCCTGCATGAGAGCATACTGTACACAGAATAAGAGTTACAGTGGCTCTGTGTGGCTGAAATAATGTTATTAATTTATAATGAGTGGTGTAGGAACCTTGAAAAATAGACATTGATGGTAGAAGAAGACCATTGGTCCATCCAGTCTGCCCATGAAACTCTAACAAACCATGGACCTATTGTCTATACAGGGTTCTAACCCACACTATAAACCGCCATGCTTCCCTCCCTACTGCTATCCTCTGAGCAACCACTAAGCCCTTCACTCCATCCCAGCCAAGTTTGAAGCTGTTAGTTTTGGCACCTACCACATCAGCTGGTACATTGTTCACAGCTCCACCACCCTTTCTGTAAAAATGAAAACCTTTCTCATGTCCCCTTGAATCTCCCTCCCCCATCACTTTCCACTCTTGTCCCTGTGCACTTCATCCGCTATTCATGCTCAATAGTTCCTCGCCAGTTCAGCTATGGAGAAGAGTCTTCAAAGCAGGGGAGGCAAGGCAGCACAAATTCAATTCAATTTATTTTTAGAAAGGTGCTATTCCAAATTATCATAGTGTCTGTAAATTAAATTCAATAAACAAGTATTCAACAATAAAATCAACAAAACATAAACTCAGTCAATGATTACAATCTGGAAAGGCAAGTCCAAGCGAGCGAGTTTTGAAAGCAGTTTTAAAGTTCTCCACAGTCAGGTATTCTTGTATCCGATGAGGTAAAGAGTTCCACTAGGTAGAGGCCATGAACTCAAAAGCATGAGCCCCAGATGACTTCAACCAAACCCTGGGAACCTCTAACATGTTGGATGGGAGAGTAGACCAGTCACCTGCATTTACAGTATATGTAACTGTGCCCAAAGTAATTTAGATCCCTACACCTTAAAGTGGAACTCCAGTCAAAATTTTTAAACAAATACTGTAGAACAGGTTATATTTGATGTAAAATAATTATAGCTATATTCACTTACGTGATAATTGTGCTAAAATAAAATGTCACTCATTGGGCCAAAATTGCATATTTTTGCTGGGCATAAATTAGTAGCTAATTGCAGGCGTGAAACTAAATTTTTAATTGCGGCAGATTATCACCATGCACTAAATATAACTAGTGTGAGAATAAACAGTTCTATGGTATGTTGTGCTGAGTATTTTATTTATTTATTTATTTGCTTATTTAAACATTTGTAGCAGGGAAAGGCACACTGAGCCAAGGTTCAGTTCAGGTGTTTTAATTTGTATGTGTAGTCCTAGTACGTCCTTTCCTTTGCTTGGTGTAATGAGTATTTTTCTGAATTCTTTTACTTGTTATATGACCCTGGGGTCTGCATACTTGCTTTTTATTACCTTTATTTTCCCTAAAATGTCTAATCACATATGACAGCAATGCACTGGAGATCATTGAAGACTTTTGCCCTGCTAAATGGCTGTTGTTCTTGTCTCAACAAAATAATTCTTTGTAACCCAATCTTTTTGTTTTCTAGGTGTGTCTCTGGGACTAGACAACAGGAGTGAAAGTTTTCTTTGTAAAGCTATTCTTTTCATCTAACCAAGCACAGCCATAGCAAAAGCACATCAAGTACCCCAGGTGATCAGTGCTATATTTGGTGAAGACTCTTAGCTGTTTTCTTAAAGAATGGCACACTCAATTTTTTTATTTATTTGCATTTGTTATCAGGTAGGCACACTGGTCTGGTGTACCATTTTCAGGCATGGTCCGGGCCATAAAGATGGCACAAAGGAAGGAACAATTATAATTATAGTGCAAAATAAGACCATGAACTGAGTACAGACAATATTCAAGTAGAGTACAGTAAGGTCAGGTAGGAGCACACAAATACAGTGAAGTGTGAGCAGTGAAACATGGGTTGTACAATACAAATTACATGGAATACAGGTCTTATCCCTCAGTTGTTTGCCAAATTGTGAATGTAGCCTTTATAAGTGATCATATTACATGTGGAAGACTAAGTTTGCTGGCAAAGGCACCTAGCTTCACCTGAGCTCCTTTCTTCTAGGTTTGCTTGTAAGGACAGAGCAAGGAACAACATTATCAGAGCAAGGGAAAAGGTTAAGGCTTCTTTTGGCTCGCAGATTTACTGTGTGTTACTATTTTCTTTTGTGCTCACAGGTTTGGTACTGTTTTTGCTTACATTTTACTGCTTTATTGTTCTCTGATTCAAATTGCTGTTGCAGGATATACTTTCTGCTGCATTATTACAGGATGTGCCTACAGGTTTGTTACCATTTTGTGCTTACAGATTACTGCTGTAATCTTCTCTGACTCAAAGTGTTTTTTGCAAGGTATATCTTCTGTTACTGCTTTATTTTCTCTGTAGCAAAGTGTATTTTGCAGGGTATAACTGTGAAATTTTTACAGGTGGTGCTTACAGGCTTTGTGACTTTTTTATCTATCATTAGGCTAAGCAAAATTACAGTTTGCTACGATTTTATTTTATTTTTGCTGAAAGGTTTTAGGTTTGGTATCAAGGTGTTGCAGTCTCTTTCTCACATTGGAAGGAGCTAACGCTTTCCTCCCACAGCTCTTCCAGGGATTAAGAGTATAACTGGGGTGGAGCTGACAAAGTCTTAGTAACTTTCAACATAGGGAAGAGTTAAAAGGTCAGGTTAGTTGGTGTTTTTGAGGTGGAAGACTAGGTTTGCTGGCAAAGGCACCTAGCTTCACCTGAGCTCTTTTCCTCTAGGTTTGCTTGTAAGGACAGTGCAAGGAACAACATTATCAGACAAGGAAAAGATTAAGGCTTCTTTTGGCTAGGCTGGTTTACTGTGTGCTACTATTTTCATTTGTGCTCACAGGTTTGGTACTGTTTTTGCTTACATTTTACTGCTTTATTGTTCTTGATTCAAATTGCTGTTTCAGGGTATACTTTCTGCTGCATTATTACATGGTGTGCCTGCAGGTTTGTTACTGTTTTGTGTGTACAGATTATAGCTGTAATCTTCTCTGATTCAAATTGTTTTTGCAAGGTATATCTTCTATTACTGTTTCATTTTCTCTGTAGCAAAGTGTTTTTGCAGGGTATATATTCTGTGAAATTTTACAAGTGGTGCTTACAGGTTTTATAGTTTTATCTATCATTAGGCTAAGCTTTCAGGGCTGCTGCATTGGTTGTTGGTTGACTGTTTCTGCTCTTACCTCCTTGTTTCTTTCATCTGTGGTTCATATTTTTCGCGGGGGAAGGGCCCAGCCACCCACCCCATCCCCATCTGCAACCACTCCATGCTACACTTTTACAGAGTACCACAGTCGTGACATTTCCTGTAGCAAAGCAGGAAGGGAGGGTCAGAGGGTATCCACACAGTGATCTCACTTACAGGGCACAAGTAATTTAACTTGTTATAAAAAGTTATACAAAAACAAACAAACAAAACAAACAAAAAATCAAACTTTTTTCACTTTCTTCTAATTACTTGGACCAGGTTATAAACTTGGCAACTCAACTGGAGCAGCTATTATTAACTGCAGGTACTGTGGGACACTTTTCAAAAGGGCAGTTATGCAGGATTTGGGACGCTGTCCTACATGCTGGATCATCGGAGATCTGAGGGCTCAGCACCAGGCAGCATGGGCAGAGATTGCGTACCTCAAATTGCATATTTAGAGGAAATATATTACAAGAACCACCCACCATTTTCCCAACATCCAACTGAAGCATCCCGACCGCAGAGGTAGTTGGTCCAGGAGGTTGGCAGGTGGTTAGGAGGGGCAAATCGGTGCCCCATCACTCGATGCTCACAATGTACCATCTCCACAAACCATATAAAAGCTACAAACCTGTATCTGCCTCCATCTCCAAAATCAAACAAAGAGGCAGGCGACACTGCAGAGCAGGACACTGCAGCACAGGAGCTAGCACTACAAAACTCACCCAAAACAGGGACCAATATAAACAAAGCAAAAAGGAAATCCAAAACACATCTGATCATAGGAGACTCCATGATTCAGGGAGTTGATGCCTACCTCCATCCTGGGGTAATGGTTAGATGTCTCCCAGGTACATCAGTGTGGAAAAACACTGACCGCATTGATAAAATCATGCTGGAAGCAGGAGAAAACATTGACATCCTGGTACACATAAGGCCTAACAATCTTGTCAGCTGGTCAGTTGTTGAGACCAACCTGACCATTTGGCATCTCATTCTCTGCGATCCTGCCAGTCTGGAGAGTGGGATAGATGGATGGAAGGTCAGATAAGGGGAGATTGGAGAGCTAAACATGTGGCTCAAGGGCTGGTGCCAGGAAAAGGACGACATTTATGTGGTAACTGGCAACAGTTTTGGGAGGAAAGTTCTTTAAATTCAATGGACTGCATCTGACAAAGGAGGAATCAGTGCAGTGGGGCAGAAGTTTGATGTCTTTGCAGAATATTTAAACTAGCAAATGGGGACAGGGCTGCACCACGAATACATCGAACAGGAAAACACCCTCCCCTCAGCTAGTGATAAAACAGGAGTTCAGCAAGTTTGTAGTTCATTTGCATCACCAGGTAAGGAAAAAGGTCCAACTCCCATATGACATGCAAGGAAAACATGGACCTTGCCCAACAACTACGCACTGAAATCTGGCCAATGGAAAATCATGTACACAAATGCCTGCAGTCCAGGAAACAAGATCCCAGACCTGCAGGCAACAATGACATAGGCTAAACTGGACATAGTAGCCATTAGCAAGACATGGTTCACCAGTAACCACACTTGGGATACTTCAGTACTCAGCTATGTACTGGTCAGAAGAAACTGAGGTGGAAAAAGGGAGGGAGTGGCCCTTTATATCAATGAAAATATCAAAGCTACAGAAATTCAGAATACACATAAGAAGGCATAAGAACTGTGGGTCACCCTGGAAACAGGAAATGGGACAGCCATAAGAACTGGGGTTGTGTACAGGCCTCCAGACCAGGGGAGGACATAGACACATTACTGTTAGAAGATATACAAAACATGACAGCTAAAGGGAGGTTCTGATAATGGGAAACTTCAACATGCCAGATACAGATTGGTCAATACCAGCAGGAACATCCACCAGAACTAGACACATAGTTGATTCCTGCAGGAAGAGGGCCTCAAACAAGTAGTACAACAACCCACAAGAGACAAGGCTATTCTAGATCTAGTACTGACTAATGGGGAAAGGATCACAGATCTCCAGGTAGAAGGTCACCTGGGAGCCAGTGACCATCACATGGTATGGTTCAATTTGGCCACTAGAACTAAATCATCCCATTCCAAGGCAAAATATGGGACTTCAGAGGAGCTGACTTTGACAAGATGGCCAACAGAGTTAAGCTAGCCCTGGAAAGAAGAACTACAGGTGAGGGTACAGGCAAGTGGGCAAGCATTAAGGATGCAATACTTGAAGCAACATCCTATTGTGTTAGGGAGAAAAGCAAGAGCAAAAGAAGGAGGAAACCACGTTGGTTCTCAAGAACAGTAGCAGAAAAGATCAGAGCCAAAGGTTGGCCTTCAGGAAATATAAGGAACGCAGGCGGGATGAAGATAGGGGGTATACCAAACTTCCCTAAGGGAAGCAGGGAAGGCAGTGAGGAAGGCGAAGGCCCAAACCGAGGAAACACTAGCACCAACAATAAAGAAGGGGACAAGACTTCTATAGATACATTAGGGAAAGGAGAAAGTCCAGAGGGGTATTGCTAAGATCAAAGGGGATAGGGGCAGTGTGTGAGGAGGACCAAGGAAAAGCAGCTATCCTAAATAGATACTTCTGCTCAGTATTTACTGAGGAGAAGGTAGGGCAGGAGCCCACAGCTCAGCACCATGGACACAGGGGGAAGAAGGTGCACAAGTCCCTTCACAAAAGAAATGGTCCTACAAAAGCTCGCTAAGCTCAGGGTGGACAAGACGATAGGACCTGATGCCATTCATCCCAGGGTACTAAAGGAGCTAAGGGTGGAACTAACAGAGCCATTATCAGAACTGTTTAGTGAGTGTCTGAGTACAGGAGAGGTCCCAGAAGACTGGAGAAGGGCTCATGTGATCCCTCCCACAAGACTGGCAGTAGGGAGGAGGCAGGGAACTACAGACCAGTCAGATCAGTGTTCAAAGATATCAATTTTTAAGACAGTGTTTAGAAGGAATATGCTCATGAACTGCAGGGTGGGGTGAGGTGGAATGGCATGAGTGTTATGGCCAATGATCCAAGGCACACCCCAATGCCTGTCAGATTCTGCAGAGTGGGGTGGAGTTGGTGTTACTTCAATGCCTACTATGGAATGGCAGACCTCTGTCTGTAAGTGTTTCACCTAGACCTAGCAACCTTGTAACTTTTAAAATGCATTTAAGACTTTGTTAAAATGTCTTTTATGTTTTATAAGTTTAATCTGTACGTCTATGAAAACTGTTTTTATCACACAGACCTTTCAGTATAAAACAAGTATTTGTCAATGCCGAATGTATGCTTGCTGGTATTGGCATTAGCAGTGCAGGAGTTAGGGAGATGCATAATAGGAATGGCAGTGAAGTATTGAAGTAACACCAACCCCATCCCCACCCTGCAGAGTCTGACAGGCATTGAGGTGTGAAGTCGTTGGCTAATACTATGCCATTCCACCACCCACCCTGCAGACACCAACAGGTGTCGTGAGTGTGCCTTGAGGTCCTTGACCCTTACGCTCACCACATTGCAAAAGGAAATAAGCTGAGATGGATGCAGTATTAGAGAATGGAATGAATGTTAGGGCCAAAGATGCCAAGGCACACTTTAATGCCTTTCAGTGGCTGCAGGGTAGGAGTAGGGGTGTAATGGGTTTAGCATTATGGCTGACAACCCAAGTTACCCCCTGATGCCTGTCAGTCTGTACAGGGTGGGCGTTATGGTTGGAAACCCTTATGCCCCAGGCATTTGTTGGTATTTTGCTCCAAATTTTCAACATGGGCTTTTGGGAGCCCACCTCATGAACAGTGGTGGTATCATTTCATTACTCAATGCCAAAGGTGATTTTGCACAGCAGTGTGCCATTCAACCACACAGTTGCTAAAAATGACAGCTGTACTGTTCATGAGGCGGTGTGAAGAAATAGCAATGTTGAAAGTCTGAAGTGAAAATATGAAAAGTGGTGAAGTTACGAGTGTACGTAGAAACAGTGCAATGCACGCACATAATGCAGTCATTTTTATGTTGATTGCATGCATGCACAAGAAACATATTGCTTCAGCTTTCTCCACAAGCAGGTTGTAGAGGCATGGCATTGTTGTTGCCGAAATGCCCCCATAGCCTTAAAGGCTTGTCCAGCATCCCCCAATGCCGTGACGCTGCTGCTGACACTAGTTCAGCCAGTGTGCCATCAACTTGTAAAACTTTAGCTGCTGCAATCGGGGTTGCCTCGTCATTGCAGCGTAAGCCGATCGCTGCAATGAGAGAGTGACCCATCATTGCAGGCGGGATCTTGACACTGATATTGTTTGTGAACAAGGCGGTTTGTGCACGCACAAACAATATTATCCCCCACCATGTTTATTTGCCGACGGGGCCACAATCCCCATCAGCTTCAGTGCCCAAATGTTTATGGTGCTGACAGGGGACCCTCCCTGTCAGCATTAAATCCACCCCATATTGTCTGCCGACGGGTGCCCAATCCCGTTGGCATAATGTCAACCCCACCTTTTGTTGTGTGTGCCAACAGGGGTGCCTAATCCCCATTGGCTACAGCTTGCTCCCCAAAAGAAAGATTCCAGTGGCATGCTAGAGCCCACCCAGCATGCCACAGCCCTGTAAGAAGAAAGCGGTCCTGCAGCGTGTTTTTAACCTGTGAAAAACTGTCCTCAGCGGTCTCCCTGCCCCCTTCCTAACCTCGTGCTCCACCCACGTACACCCTCCTCCTATCACACCCCCTCACCCCATACTTACCTCTAGAACTTTGCGATGATCTTCGTGGACCGGGAACAAGTCTGCACTCTTCAAAGCTGACCGCGAACTGAGGAAATGCCGGTAAGCTGTATTACGGAATAAATGTTTTTCAATTTTAATGCATATCTCAGCCATTTTGGAATTTTGGCACCAGATTTTCAACATGGGGTTTGTGGACACCTCCTCATGAATTCTGGAACTGTCATGGCGTTAATCTGCCCAAAAGGTGATTTCGCAGTCACTGCGTGGAATCAGCTTTCAGGGCCGATTAATGAAATGACAATGCCGGTGTTCATGAGTGGGCTCTCAAAAAGCCTATGATGCAAATTTGGTGGAAAAAATCAAAAAATGACTAGTTACAGCGCAGTATCATGCAGTTGCTACACACGCTCATAACTTCATGAATTTGCAATATTTTCACGTCACATTTTCAGCATTGCCATTTTTTCACACCTCCTCGTGAACAGCACAGCTGTCATTGTTCACATCCTGGCCGAAATGTGTTTTGCACTTCTGGCACAGAATAGTGTGGTTGCTGTGGGAAATTAGTTTTCAGAACAGATTAAGACAAGCATTTGGCGATGCGAACGTTCAGCTTGCAGGTATTTGCAGTGGTATTTGGCACTTGGACATGGCTAAAAATCAGTGACAAAGAAGTACAAGCATTTGTCAATGCCGAATGTTGCTTGCTTCTATGTGCTGTTTAGGTATTTGGAAGTCATTGGAGTGCAAATATTTGGGCAGGATGTGAAAATGACAGCTGTACTGCTCATAAGGAGGTGTGGTAAAATGGCAATGTTGAAAATCTGGAGTGAAAATATTGAAAATTCGCAAATGTATGAGCTTGCGTAAGAACTGTGCAACGCACACTCGTAAAACAGTCATTTTAGGAATTTTTCACCAGATTTTCAACATAGCCATTTTAAGACCTCTTCTCATGAACAGTATCACTGTGATTTTCTTAATTTGTCACATACATTGATTTCAGACACCGACCGCCGCCATTGTGCGCTACGCGGGTGAAACATTCTGGGCAGGACATGAAAATGACAGCTATACTGCTCATATGGAGGTGTGTGGTAAAATGACAATGTTGAAAATCTGGAGTGAAAATATTGAAAATTCGCAAACTTACCAGCCTGCATGAACTGCGTAACACACTAAAGTAAAACAGTCATTTTTGGAATTTTGCACCAAATTTTCAACATGGGGTTTTGGGGCCCTTCTCATGAATGTTTCACTGTCATGGCATTATTCAGGCCCCAAGGGTGATTTTGTGCAGTGACTGCGCAGTGACTCGCGAAATCGCCCTTCGGCCCGAATAACACCATGACAGTGACATCATTCATGAGGAGGTCCCAAAACCCCATGTTGAAAATTTGGTGCAAAATTCCCAAAATGCCTGAGATATGCAATAAAGTTGAAAAACCCTATCTAGCCCATTATACAGCTTACCGACATTTCTTCAGTTGCAGTTGGCTTTGAAGAGTGCAGGCGTGTTCCCGGTCCACGAAGATCGTTGTGCCGAGCTCGGAGGTAAGTATGGGGTGAGGGGTGTGGTGAGGCAGGGTGCGAGTGGGTGGGTGCGGGTTGTGGGAGGGGCTGGGAGAAGTGCCGTGGGACCATTTTGATTTACAGGTTTAAAAAAAGATGGCGTGGGACATTTGCCATGCTGGGTGGGCTCCCAGCATGTGAGAAAGATAACTGGGGGCGTGGAGCTGGCGAGGATTGGGCACCCGGTCAGCAGACAATGTGGACGTTTGCCACACTTGGGTAGGCTCTCAGCGTGGCAGAAGGATGGCTGGGGGCCGTGGAGCCAGCGGGGATTGGGCACCCGTTGGCAAACGACAGCGGATGTTGCCATGCTGGGGTGGGCTCCCAGTGGGGCAGCAAAGATTTGGGGCGTGGCGCGGTGCTCTGAATGACAGTGGTGTTTTCTTTGAAGAAGACCACCCGCTCATCTGCAACTCCGTTCCATTGGTGCAGGACTGCCATGCCTGCTCAATGGAGCAGGGGATTGCAGGGAGGGCACACCTCCAAAGTGTCCCATTCTCCCAAGACGTTCCTTACGCATGCGGCATAAGCGATAAAAATGACAGTGACACTGTTCATGAGTAGAGGTCCAAAATGCCTATATTGGAAAATTTGGTACTAGCACTCCATAAAATGATTGTGTTACGAGTGTGTTGTGCAGTTTGCACGCATGCTCGAACTTCATGAATTTGTAATATTTTCACCCAGATTTTCAACATTGCCATTTTCCCACACCTACTTATGAACAGTACCGCTGTCATTTTTCCCATTCTGTCGAAATCTGCTTTTGCACTTCTGATGCAGAATAGAGTGGTCGCTGTGGGAAAGCACTTTCCACTCACCCTTGTAACCATGGATTATGTAATATTGTCACGCCAGATTTTCAACACTGGCATTTTACACCTCCTTATGAGCAGTACAGCTGTCATTTTCACAACCTGACCGAAATGTGTTTTCACAGTTCTGGCGCAGAATAACGTGGTCACTGTGGGAAATCAGTGTTTGGGCCAGATTAAGAAAATGACAGTGGCACTGTTCATGAGCAGAGGTCCTAAAATCCCTATGTTGAAAATTTGGTGACGAAACTCCATAACATGACTGTGTCAGGACCGTGGCGTTGAACTGTTTCCTAGCACCCTTGTAACTTCACAAATTTGTAATATTTTCATGCCACATTTTCAACAGTGGTATTTTTCACACCTCCTATGAACAGTACAGCTGTCATTTTTCACATCCTGGATAAAATATATTTTTGCATTCCTGCCGGGAATAACACAGTCACTGTGTGAAATCAGTGTCTGGGACAGATTAAGATCGAGTGGTGGGGGGATTGACCGAGTTCAACTGAGCTCTGTCGGGACTGCTGCAGATTTGTTTGTGGGCAGAAAAGGCCCTAAGCAAGAGCCCAGTACAAAGGGCAGCCTGCAGCACTGGGAGAAAAGAACGAGAGAGCGAGTGAGGGAGAGGGAGTGAGCGAACTCACGGAGCACTGTCAGGACTGCTGCGTAATTTCTTTGTGGGCAGAAAAAGGTGTCAATGCAGGCAGGGGCCCAGTACAAAAGGCCAGCCTGCAGCAGTGGGAGAAACAGTATGAGCAAGTGAGACAGAGGGATTGAGTGAGCTCAGCGGAGCTCTATCAGGACTGCTGCAGATTTCTTTGTGGACAGAAAAAGGCACCAATGCAGGCAGGAGCCCTGTAGAAGAGGGCAGCTTTCAGCATCAGGACAAACAGAATGAGTGCGTGAGAAAGGGAGACTGAGCAACCTCAACAGAGCTTTGTCTGGACAGCTGCAGATTTCTTTGTGGACTGACAAAGGTGCCAATGTAGTCAGGAGCTCCGTACAAAAGCGCAGCCTGCAGTATCAAGAGAAACAGAATGAGCGATTGACAGAGCGGTAGTAAGTGAGCTCAATGGAGCTCTATTGTGAATGCTGTGGATTTCTTTGTGGGCAGAAAAAAGTGGCAATGCTGGCAGGAGCCCAGTACAAAGGCCAGCTTGCAGTGGCAGCAGAAGCGGAATGAGTGAATGAGAGAGGGGGGCGAGATCAATGGAGCTATGTCGGGACTGATTCAGATTTCTTTGTGGCCAGAAAATCCGCCAACACAGGTAGGAGCCCATTACAAATGGGCAGCCTGCAGCAGTGGGAGACACAGAACGAGCGAGTGAGGGAGGGAGTGAGTGAGCTCAATGGAGCTCTGTTGGGACTGCTGCAGATTTGTCTGTGGGCAGAAAGGGCAGCAATGCATGCAGGGGCCCAGTACAAATGGGCAGCCTGCAGTGGTGGGAAAATCAGAATGAGTGAGTGAGAGGGAGAGTGAGCAAGCTCAGCGGAGCTCTATTGTAACTGCTGCAAATTTCTTTGTGGGCAGAAGAAGGTGGCATGAGCAGGAGCCCAGTACAAAGGAATGAGTGAGTGAGAGAGGGGAGTGAGCAGGCTCAACAGACCTGTGTCGGGACTGCTGCAGATTTTCATGGGCAGAAAAAGCCACCAATAGAGGCAGGAGGCCAGTACAAAGGGCAGCCTGCAGCACCAGGAGAAACAGAATCAGCAGTGAGAGGAGAATGAGCCACCTCAATGGAGCTCTGTCAGGACAGCTGTGGGTTTCTTAGTGGGCAGAAAAAGCTGCCAATGCAGGCAAGAGTCCAGTACAAAAGAGCAGCCTGCAGCACCAGGAGAAACAGACTGAGCGAGTGAAAGAGGGGCAGTGAGCTAGCTCAACAGACCAAGCTAATCAACATTCGGCATTGACAAATGCTTGTTTGAAATGTTTTCACCAAATTTTCAACATGGCTTTTTGGGACCTCCCTCATGAACAGTGGCACTGGGATTTTGTTATTCCGTTACAAAAGTTGATTTCACACAGTGACCGTGCCATAATGCACCACAGGTGCAAAAACACATTCAGGAAGGATGCAAAATGACAACTATACTGTTCATAAGGGGTGTGAAAAAATGGCAATGGACATTTGGAGTGAAAATATTAAAACTGATGAAGTTACAAGCATCGAGAAACTGCGCATAAAGCTTGTAAAGCAGTCATTTTTGAAGTTTTCACTAAATTTGCAACAATGGCTTTTGGGACACCACCTCATAAACAGTTGCACTGTCATTTCATTAATTGGTCCAGAAAAGGGATTTCACACAGCAACCACAAAATCACCTTTCTGGACTGAGGAACAAAATTACAGTGACAGTGTTCATGAAATGGGGTCCCAAGAACTCCATGTTGAAAATTTGGAACCAAACTCAAAAATTAGCTGAGATGTCAACTAATTGACCCCCCACACTGACTGCAATTATAGGGCTTACCATCATTTCTTCAGGTGAGGGGTGGTGGGTAGGTGAAATGTACAGAGAGAGAGTACAGGTTGGGGAGGAGGGCCGCATGGGAATGACGTAGGACTGTTTTCTTTTTTCAGGTTTGAAAAACAAATATGTTTGGGACTGTTTTCTTTTACAGGAGAAATATTATGGAATGGATTTCGGCACTCTGGAGTGGACTTCCAGTGTGCCAGAGTACTGGAGGGGATCACGCTGACCCGAGGATTGAGCACCCTGAGGTTGGCTGAGAACATATGGGCATGGGGTGGCCGTCGTCCGACACTGGGAGTGGGCATCCCAGTGTCGAACATCAAAGAACTATTTTATGGCACACTGGGGTGGGCTCCCAGTGTGCCACGTTAATGGGAGGGGTATCCTGCTGACTTGGGGCTTGAGTACCCTGATGTCAGCAGGAGATGGAGAACAGGGGGTGCAGGGTCAGCAGCAGCAGTGGGAGGGAGCTAATTTGTTGTCCTACTGTTTGACTGGTTGGCGGGGGGGACTGCCACTGCAAGGCGAAACTGCCCTGATTGCAGCAGAAGATTTCACGGAGGTGCTGGGTAGGCAGCAGCAGTGGGAGGAGCTAATTTGTTGTCCTGCTGTGTGAGTGGTTGAGAGGAGGGGTGCCACTGCAATGCGAAACTGCCCCTGATTGCAGCGGCAGATTTCATGGAGGGTGTGGGGTGGGCAGCAGCAGTGGGAGGAGCTAATTTGTTGTCCTGCTGTGTTACTGGTTGGGAGGAGGGGACTGCTGCTGCAGTGATGAAACTGACCCTGATTACAGCGTAGATTTCTTTCAAGTGCAGTGCATGCTCTGAAACCCCTCCTTAGTTCCATGGTGCCCTTTGTGCTTGTCCCAGGCCCTCTTAAAAGTCCCACCATCTTTACTGAGATCACCTCCTCTGGTAGCACATTCCATGTGGTCACCACCTCTTTGTAAAAATGCTTCAAACATCCTCCTAAATGCTCCCCATCAACTTCAAGCTGTGCCCTTAGTGGTTCTATTGTCACTCAATTTCGAGAGACCTTCTTTTCCATTCTGTTAACTTTCTTCAAGTATTTGAAGGTCTCTATCATATCCCCTGCCCCTCTTCTCCAGGAGTACATCCATAGGCGCCCAGCCTCTACTCATAGGATCTATTTGCTGACCCATGACAATTTTGGTTCATAGGTAGGTAGGTAGATTACAGCCAAGGGAGACAGGGCCCATCTGGAGGCTTGCCCTTTACACAAAGGGTAGGCAGGGATCCCAATGTTTTAAAATGGTTATCTAATCTAGATTTGAACAAGGTAATTTCCTACAACATCAAGCAGAATCCTGTTCCACACACTGACCACTCTTTGGCTATACCATCTTGCTCTTTTTTTGTCATATTAGTCTCCCTTTGATTTGTAAAACATGAGCCCTTGTACTATAGCTATGTTCCCTCATCTCAAAACCCAGACAATTCCATAAGTCATCATTTAAAAATGTTTTAAACAGCAAACAGGAGTCTCCTCTTAATATTCTGTACTCTAATGAGTACAGATCCAGATTATTAACCTCTCCTCATAGATCAAATTTTAAGGCCAGAAACCATTCTGGTTGCCCTTTCTGCATCCCTCCAGGGTCTTAATCCTAGACTTATTTTGTGGGGACCAGAACTGAGAGCAGTACTCAAACTGGGGCCTCACCAAAGAGCAAACATGTGGCATGAGTACCCGACTGTCTGTACTGTGATTGTGTCTCGTATGCAATTTAAAGTTGCATGCACTCTCTTAGCCATCTGTCTGCAATGACTTGCAAATTTTAGATAATTTGAAATGATCTCCTTTGGACCCTCTCCAGCAAGCTGATGTCTCTCTTGTGGCATGGATGCAATACCTTACCCCATATTCCAAACATGGTCCTACCACTGGCCTGTACAAGGGCAAAATTACCTACTCTGCCTACAACTTAATCCCTGGCTATATTCCCTAACATCCTGTTTGCCTTTGAGTTGCTTTCTTGCTTTGCATAGAGTGTTTCAGGTCTCTAGTAATCACCAAACCCAGATTCTTTACTTCCTCTGAAGCAGCTACCAGGATACCCACAGGTAATACTCTCCTAGGATTCCTGGACCTGATGTGTAACACTTTGCACTTTTGGCACTGAAACCAAGCTGCCAGATTTCCGACAATCTCTCAGTCATATCTCTCTTATTATATTTAATTGTCCCATTCGTAGTATTCTAGATTGTGTGATTTGAGTTGACTGTCCAGTCTGTTTCTCTATGCCCTCTGTTTTTAAATGCTCCTTCCCATGTCCTCTTGGGGCCCTACACCTCCCCTGCCCACCCAACTCAGCCCTCACTACTGATCTTTACCTCCAGGCTCTCCGATGTCTCTGACATCCCCTTGGTTCTGGTTTATGCCCACTGAGGGCGTCCCTGCTGTCACCTTGGAGGAAGTGCCTCAGATGCTGGGAATGTAGTTGGGGCCAACAATGATGTACTGTGTTGTGTAATTACATGGGGAGGGGACACACTGAGGGCTGTCATCCAGTGGACAAGAGGTGGGCCTTTTTCCTCTTTTCTCCCCATGCGCTAGGAGAAGTAGTTTTGTTTGTTTTGTTTTATTAGGTTTTAAGTTGTTTGTTTTCAGCTGCTAATTGTGTTTATGATTAAGGACTGATATGTCCCTATACTTAAGTCCCATTTCAAACAGTAATCCACCATCTCCATGGATATTAATCTTCAGTTTTCTAGGCTGAAGAGGCTCAGTTCTTTCAACCTATCTTTTAGTACTCAGATGATAACCCATATTTAATTTTTGTTGCTTTATGATGTACTCTTTCAGTTTCTGTTCTTTTGTCTATTGCAGTGCCCTCCCAAAATTAGGATCCACAGTCCATTATGGGGGCTTATTCTGGTGTCTTTTCCATGACATGTGGGCCATCGAGGTGCCTGGTGACAGCCTCAGGCACCAACTGAGACAGACTGTGATCTGGCCAAAAAAGTAGGACTGTACTGCAGGCAGACAAATCTGGTGAAGATCTCATTGAGAACAGAGCAGCTGTGCTGACAGCAGGTGTGAGCTGTGGCATCCCAGGCATACAGATGTGAGATAACACTGCTTAAAGAGATTCCGAGTTCCAGAGAGGAAGAAAGTGGCAGCTGCCTGCAAGCCTGCACCTATACAATGCTGAAAATCCAGTGTGGAGCAAGAGACCAAGGGCTGCTGATCCGGGTCCCATAGCAGGCACTACAGCAAGGTATCAGACTGCTGATCCAGGTCCCATAGCAGGTACTACAGCTAGGTATCAGATTACTGAATCAGGTCCCATAGCAGGCACTACAGCTAGGTATCAGACTGCTGATCAATGTCCCTAGCAGGCACTACAGCAAGGTATCAGACTGCTGATCCAGGTCCCTTGCAGGCACTACAGCTGGGTATCAGACTGCTGATCCAGGTCCAATACCAGGTTCAACAGCTAGGTATCAGACTGCTGATCCAGGTCTCATAGCAGGCACTACAGCTAGGCATCAGATTGCTGATTCAGGCCCCATAGCACGTACAACAGCTAGGTATCAGACTGCAGATCAAGGTCCCATAGCAGGTACTACAGCTAGGTATCAGACTGCTGATCCAGATCCCATAGCAGGTATAACAGCTAGGTATCAGACTGCTGATCCAGGTCCCATAGCAGGAACTACAGCTAGGTATCAGACTGTTGATCTGGGTCCCATACCAGGTATAACAGCTAGGTATCAGACTGCTGATCAAGGTCCCATAGCAGGCACTACAGCTAGGTATCAGACTGCTGATCAAGGTCCCATTGCAGGCACTACAGCTAGGTATCAGACTGCTGATCCAGGTCCCATAGAGGTACTACAGCTAGGTATCAGGCTGCTGATCCAGGTCCCATAGCAGGTACAATGGCTAGGTATCAGACTGTTGATCCACATTCTATAACAGGCACTCAGCAAGGTATCAGACTGTTGATTCAGGTCCCAAAGCAGGTACTACAGCTAGGTATCTGACTGCTGATCAAGGTCCCATAGCAGGTACAATGGTTAGGTATCGGACTGCTGATCAAGGTCCCATAGCAGGTACAACAGCTAGGTATCAGACTGCTGATCCAGGTCCCACAGCAGGCACTGCAGCTAGGAATCTGATTGGTGAGCAAGGTTCCATAACAGGCACTGCAGCTAGGTGTCACACTTCTGATCAAGGTCCCCTAGCAGGTACAACAGCTAGGTATCAGACTGCTGATCCAGGTTCTATAACAGGCACTACAGCAAGGTATCAGACTGCTGATCCAGGTCCCATGCTTGAGCACTACAGCTAGGTATCAGACTGCCATCAACCAAGGATTTTGAAGCTGGGACATGTGCCATTTGGTCCTGGGCCTCAGCAGCCCCAATAATGTGATTGATGGACAGAGAAGCCAGTAACCACTGCTGAAAGTGGCCATTTCAAAATGGAAAGAGCAAGACTGTATGTATCAGTGATGCCCTGAAAGAGCAGCAATCCAGCGGCCTGCAGTGTCTGGATCCTTCAGGGTCAGAAACTGTTTAGAATGCCTCAGTGTGGCCTTGTTTGAAGAGACACCTTCTGTGTTCATCATGTTGCAAGCTAGCAATGGGGCTGGAGTATAAATATCCTGATTTTCTGGGTTGTTTGACATTTAAACAATGCCATGGCCTGTTGGGGACATTAAGTGAGGATGTTGCTTCATTGCTTGAAAGTGTACAAATGCGGCCCGTCTGTGGCAACATTGATGGGCCAACAATGGTTCAACACCCTACGGTACCCAGGAACCATGTTGGACTCAGCAAATCCCATTATCAGAATGGGAATGAGTAAAGCTGGCTAGCTTGGAAGGGCATCTAAAAACCATGGTCAAGGTGGTTCATGCACTACCTAGTTTTGCCTGCCAGGTTTCCTTGATCCTGCCCTGTTCTGTTTATCTTGGGCTGGTTCTTGACTCCCAGTGTGGTAACACTAATAGTGGTTTCATATCAAGCCCACCAAGAGTTCAGCTCTTGTAGCTTGGTCTGTTGGAATGTCACCAGCCCTTGTCCCCAAACTCCATTTTACCAGACTGCTCTGACTCACCAAAGGTGGTGGCAGAGCCAAATGCATGGAACATGCACGAATGCTGGTACTGAAGCACTCCTAGAATCAGATTTTTTTCATTAAATTAGCCTACTGTTTTTAACCTATAATGACTTTTATATTAAGTAAGCCCTCTGATGTTTTGGTCAACAGACTCTTCCGTCAGGCAAGTCTTGCCATGTGTCCTTCATATTGCTTTGCACACCAAACTGCAGTATGTAATCAATACAGCGTTTAGTTTCCTGTTTAGTTTCCTGCTGAACCAGTCTGGTGGACTGTGCAGTGGATGTGCGGGCACTAAGAGCTGTTCAGGACCACTTAGTGATGCGCTGGCATGGCAGTAGGGGTGCGTCATGCCCATAGACTCTGCTCTCCTCCCTCCCAATTCCCATCAAAATAGTGCTTTTTGGTCCAAGGAAGACTATAACGATATAATTGTTTCACCTGGACCAAGTTTTAATTGTGTGTCTCCCACAGAAATTCTTCTGGCATGACCGTCACTGGGCAGTAGCATTTAAAATCAGGTCTCCTTAATTTTTCCATTCAAATGAGTTAACCGTACACTTTTTTCAGTTGCACTCGGCTTGGATTCAACCTGGACCATCCTGTCAGATCAAGACAGGTGACAACCTAGCCTAAAGGACTGGTGAACAACAAAAGAAATTAGCATAAAGGGATACAAGTATGCCGTAGGAATATAAGGCCAAAAAGCAGTAATAAAATAAAACGCTCGGCTTATTGTTAGCATTAAAACATTTGAGACATGCCAGCTTTTCCATCCTACAACAAGAAATTCGCTGTTGCTTCTGAGTATCTTTTAGTTCAGATTACTATTAACCTCAAGAACCTTCACACAGCACTCCAGTGAAAACATAAAACACAACATCCACATTTGAAGGACAGGTTACCGATCCCAGGCAGCAGTTACAGTAAGGTGGGGTGCCACACTACTTCCTTGTTGCTTTGCTGGCCAACTACCCTAATGGGATGAGGAAACAGCACTGCCTGCTCTCACCACAGCCAGGTAGTATAAAGAGTGAGGCAGCAGCAGATCACAGCAGGCGCACAACACCGGTGTATCTTGAACTATTTCATGCAGAGTGACGAAGCGCAGGCACAGGGGATAACAACTAAGGTTCACGCTGGGGGTTGAGAAGTTTACAGGAGACTAAGGTGTGCCAAATATTGATCCTTTCTGTCAGTTTCTCATGGGAAGCCACTTCCCTTGCCGAAATGCCATGAGTTACTGTAAAAGAGGAAAGTAGCTGGATGACCACGATGGTGTTCGCTCAGCTCAGCCTGAAACTTGTCCGGTTTGGTGGAATGGTGAACCAACCTGCACTTCCTCGGGCAGGCCTGCTGTAGGGACAGAGTTGGCTTACAAACTAGAAACCAGGCATTTAGGACACATTATGTAATGTGGTCAAGGTTAAGGAGTTATTTGGGACAGGTTAATTAGTAGTTATAATATATCTGGCCTCATGTAGCATAACCATTTCAGCTGTGCTTTATCGACATTTTTTATTCAAAAAGGATTTTATTATTTCATTAACACTTCTCTGTGTTGCACTTTTATTTCATCATTATACCATAGGTTGCAGTCTGATTTTGTGTGTGTGTGTGTGTGTGTGTGTGTGTGTGTGTGTGTGTGTGTGTGTGTAATGGTGCATGTGTGTGCTTGTATGCAGTACTATGGGAGGCATTTTCATGCCCAGGCAAACCACATTTCGCCCCTCCCCATTATCCCAACAGTGAAGAAACTTTTCTTGCATCCATCATCAGAAAAAATGGCTTTATAAATTCTACAATTGATTTAAACACGTCTTACTAGTTGATTTAAATAAATCTCACTGTTTATATAGAACAGCCTATTCTACATATGGTATGTTTCAATATGAAAGAATAAAATCAGTATAAATTACACTTACAATAGGAGCAGACTTGAAAATGTCTAATGTGGTGCTTTATGTTATTGTGTTTAAAGTTCTACTTCTATGGAAAGAAAAGTCATTCTGTCACCAGTTCTGACAGGTTAACATATTTAGACTATTACTTTAAGAGTATTCAGCTTGTATTTAGACCCTAGTATTGTTTGTTTAATTTAAACTCTTTTACCATATTACATAAAACAAGTCACTGTTTTTATATAGGTATAGGAAAACTGTCTTCATTTTAAGGAGAATGTATTAAATCTCTAAGAAACTAACAGTTTAGTATTTATTTGTGAATCATCAATCACTAAACCAATATTAGAACTGTTTTATAATGTTTCATTCACCAGTATATTCTACTCTCCAGTCTATGCAGACTATTTGAAAAGTGAGGCACCTCTTCATATATTGAAAACACTATGTCAGTTTTTACTTAATGTATTACAATTTTTTCATGAAAAAACATTATGTGAACATTTCTGTCTCTCATACAGTACTTTTGAGTGCGCTTAAGTTACCACAACTGCAGAGATTGCTGCTATAAACATTTGTTTTCAGGAGTAGTTTATTCTTTAGAGAACCTGGAAAAGATTTAAATGGTTGTTTTTAACATCTCATTGCCGCCATAAGTGATATCAAGCTGCTTTGCTCTGCTATTTGAATTAGAAAAACTCAGCAACTGTGTTATGCTGGTATCACAAACATTGACACTGCCACATTAAAAGAAATTGGTGGCTTCAATAACACATGTCACAGATCCATAAGTATAGCTTTTAAAGTTGAGTTACCACACAGTACTCCCCATCAGAATTATACTGAAAGCGAACAGTAGGAGTCTCCACTTTTGCAGCTGTACTGGGCAGGTGTGGAGTCGTCTTCAAAATCTGGGTTGACAGGTGGTGAACCTCCTCATAATATGATTGATAGAGCTTATCCGGGCCAAAGCAGAATCCGAGAAATCCGTACCATTAGTGGTGATGTCCATCATCCATGGTGAAAGTCCAATCAATGCTACCTGGAGAATAACCATAGACAGGTTGAATAACATCAAATACATCACATCGACACAATTAAATGTATTGCTTCTTCACACAACAGTCCGTGTGTGGGGCCACCCAGACATCAGGAAAGGATGGAAAACCAGTACAGGCAATAGATCCAGGCATTCTCTGTAGATATCTTCATCCAGATGCCCAATGGATGTACCAGTGCAAGCTTGTCGAACAAGGCTGTAGTGGGATCAAAGCGTGGTAAAGAGAAAGTAAAAACAAACATCTTATCTCTTATGGAACATTCCGTAGAGTGAAACAAGGACCAGTGTTAGGGTGTCTGGTCCCCAAACTCCAGGTTCCTAGCTGTTGAAAGAGGAATAGTGAGATATTGTTGCATACATAGCAATACAGCTAGGGTCTTGCATCGTGGACAATACCATTTGGAAAAGCATCTGTCATGTATGATATCAGGGATTCTTCCAGATTCTAGATCACGGAAGAGATTGTTGATGGTAGTGATAATGTATGAGCCATAGAGCAGGGACACTGGTTTACATATCGCGGTGACATGGACGGAAAAGCGAAATCTAATTGGTTAGCGGAAAGCGGTGCCAAACGAAACAGCATTTGTTCTCGTTGCCTCCGTGAGCACAGCACTTTAAATAGCTGGGTAGCAGCGGCGTGCATTCATCTTTGCCTTTGCTTTCTGTGTGTGTTTGAGGTGTGCCAATATTATTTATTACTTTCGCCAGACTTGGACCTATTTCTGCTTACAAGGACAAGAAAGAAGATCTGCTAAAACTACACTAAGTAAGTCTAATGAATTCTGCTCTCTATGCTCGTTTTTTAAACTGTTAGGCAGGTAAGGTGGGGGCCACTTGAATGGATGCTTGGTCTGTCCACTCCAGAAGGAAAACCTCACTGCTTCTTTTAAATATTTCCCCGGTGTTTGTTTTAAATTTTCCTGTGATAATCACGTTTTAATCAGTATTGTTGTTCTTCCTAAGCTCTCTGCTGCTGAGATTGTTTGGTTGCTCTCCATGCTCGTTTTTAAACTTTTAGGCAGGTAGGTGCTCCTTTTAAATAATTCCCTCAGTGTTTGTTTTAAATTTTCCTGTGATAATCAGTATTGTTGTTCTTCCTAAGCTTGCGAAACTTTACCGCTTGGGCTTGCTTCCGAGGCGTCCTTCCTCACAAGTTCGCTCTCCAGCTCCCTGGGCTGCCCTCAATCCTGTTTCCCTCCTAGGCTACCGCAGTGCCACTGGCTGGGTGGTCGCTCGGTCAGGTAGCTCTCTGCTGAGATTGTTTGGTTGCTGTCGGTTTGTCATCCTGGGGCCAGGTGTATGTCCTCCACCCACAATTCATGCAAAATATATTTTTAAGGTAGGACAGGACTGGAATTTTTAGTTCATGGTAGTTTGGGGGTGGAGGTGATTGGACCAAATGCCAGAGCAATCGCATTTTTGGTGTCGCGTTCCATTCTTGAGGCGGGGGTCACAAGGCTGTTGGTTGTGCCACCTGAAAAGATCACCACTGACCTTTTTAAGTGTATTATGGTGGGGGCTGTCTATTTGGGGTGTGGGTACAGCAGGTTGTGTTGGTGGGTAGAGGTTACTGGTAGTGGGGGCGCAGTCCATGGGCTGGGACACAAGCTGTGTTGTGTTACACTGGTAGTGGTGGTGTGGGATGCATGCTGACAGTAGGATGGGGACTGGTTCTGGTGCTGTGGGTACAGACAGTGGGGTGGGGACTGGTGTGGGAATGGAATGGGATACTGGCCATGTTAGTGTTGGCACAATCTGCGTGGGAGTTTTGGGTTTTGGGACATGGTGGAGATACTAGCAGTGGGATGGGGTGGAGACACTGGGTGGGGATACCCACAATGAGGATGTGGATACAAGCCATGTTAGTGTGGGGACACTGTCTGTGGTGGTGCAGAATGGGGGTACTGGCCATGTAATGTTAGTGGACACTGGCTGGGTTGAGTGGGGTGGGATACTAGCAATATGGGGTGGGGATGCTGGCAGTGTTGCTGTGGAGACACTAGCTGTGTTGGGGTGGGGATACTGGCAGTGTCTATTTGGGATGTACCTACTCTAATGTGCACTGTTCAAAATCTGCTATTGTGGGAGAGTGGCCATGCCAGTCCATCCAGGTGAGAGGGCAGTGCTGGTCCATCCCGGTGGGAAGAGTGGCTAGTGACCCTAATGAACTGACCTGCCAGCTTTGTGCTGCAACCTGCTCCACTACCTTCCTTGTGCTGCACATGACCTGCCTTGCCATTTGCTGCCATGGGACTACTAGTCTACTACCTTTCTATGTGCCTGGTAAGTTTTTTTTGTTTTGTTTGGTGGGGCATGCTGCTTTTATTTGAATAGGAGCATAGGGAGGCAAGATGGAGGGCATAGGGGTTGTATGTGCATGAAATGTATGCTTATGTAAACAAACAAGTGTTGTTGGTTGATGGTCGGCAGATGGGCAGGCTGGGCGGACTGGTTCACATGCAGGGAGAAATGGTTCTGGCCTCGGAGGGAGGGTGAGCGGCAGAGTGGCACAGAACCATTTTCACAGCATGCATACAAGTCTGCTGGGTCCGTGCCACGCTCCATTGGTTTGTTGGTTGATGGTCGGCAGATGGGCAGGCTGGGAGGACTGGTTCACATGCAGGGAGAAATGGTTCTGGCCTCGGAGGGAGGGGTGAGCAGGCAGTGGCACACCATTTTCCCAGCATGCATGCCAGTCTGCGGGTCCGTGCCACGCTCCATTGGTTTGTTGGTTGATGGTCGGCAGATGGGCAGGCTGGGCGGACTGGTTCACATGCAGGGAGAAATGGTTCTGGCCTCGGAGGGAGGGGTGAGCGGGCAGGTGGCACAGAACCATTTTTCCCAGCATGCATGCCAGTCTGCGGGTCCGTCTGCACGCTCCATTGGTTTGTTGGTTGATGGTCGGCAGATGGGCAGGCTGGGCGGACTGGTTCACATGCAGGAGAAATGGTTCTGGCCTCGGAGGGAGGGTGAGACGGGCAGAGTGGCACAGAACCATTTTCCAGCATGCATGCCAGTCTGCCGGGTCCGTGCCATGCTCCATTGGTTTGTTGGTTGATGGTCAGCAGATGGGCAGGCTGGGCGGACTGGTTCACATGCAGGAGAAATGGTTCTGGCCTCAGAGGGAGGGTGAGCGGGCAGGTGGCACAGAACCATTTTTCCCAGCATGCATGCCAATCTGCCAGGTCTGTCTCACGCTCCATTGGTTTGTTGGTTGATGGTCAGCAGATGGGCAGGCTGGGCGGACTGGTTCACATGCAGGGAGAAATGGTTCTGGCCTCGGAGGGAGGGGTGAGCAGGCAGAGTGGCACAGAACCATTTTCCCCAGCATGCATGCCAGTCTGCCGGGTCCATCTCACCTCCATTGGTTTGTTGGTTGATTGTCGGCAGATGGGCAGGCTGGGCGGACTGGTTCACATGCAGGAGAAATGGTTCTGGCCTCGGAGGGAGGGTGAATGGGCAGAGTGGCACAGAACCATTTTTCCCAGCATGCATGCAAGTCTCGCGGGTCCGTGCCACGCTCCATTGGTTTGTTGGTTGATGGTCGGCAGATGGGCAGGCTGGGCGGACTGGTTCACATGCAGGGAGAAATGGTTCTGGCCTCGGAGGGAGGGGTGAGCGGGCAGAGTGGCACAGAACCATTTTCCCAGCATGCATGCAAGTCTGCTGGGTCCGTCCACCACTCCATTGGTTTGTTGGTTGTACTCTCCATGAAAGAAATACAGTACAAAATGTGTCATTATCTGTGTGTATGTGTGTGTGTATGTGTGTGTCTGCGTATGTGTGTCTGTGTGTGCGTTCGTGTCTGTGTGCGTGCGTGTCTGTGTGCGTCACGTGTCTGTGCATGCATGTGTCTGTGTGTCGTGTGTATGTGATGGTGTGTGCCTCGCGCTATGTCTGTGTATCCATGTGTGTGTCTGCGTGCATGCGTGTCTGTGCATGTCTGTGCATGCATGTGTCTGTGCATATCGGTGCATGCGCGTGTGTGTGTGTGTGTGTGTGTGCATGTAGAATAATAGACAGTCAGACAAAATAACTTTATTAAGCCACTTCAAACTAAATAATTTAATAAACCATGCCATGTCTAATCTGTGTCCTTCAAAACTGTCAACTGCAGATTTTCCTCCTTGGTTTCCTTGATCGATTGTGGAGGATGTAGGCATCGGATTACCTAGGAGGTAAACAAAGACAAGCTGATAAACTGTATAACTGCATGTAATAATCTTACCACTAAGTTGGACTTTTGCAGGAATGTCTAATGGAATATTTTTGGAAGTGTTGGGGAACTACAGAGAATTGATAAGTTCTTAAAGGTGAACTACCCCCCACCCCGCAGGCACTATATTAAAAATAATCTTTGCACCTGGTGATCACTCAAACTGGTGATTGGGTGCAAAGATCAATTATTCTGTGGACTGCGGGGGAGGACAGGGAGATGAAGCCGTGAGCGACACGGTGGTTATGGGTGGCCTTAGGTGGCTGTACCTCTGCTGGTGGAACACCTTTCCTGAGTTTGAGCTCCGACATGAAAACTAAGAGCTCCATTTTCATGAGGACAAGTTAGAATGTGCCCAATTTACTGTGGGTTGCAATTCCTGATTGGTTTATTGTCTGGTACAGATTGTTGATCTCTCCATTAGCATCCTCAATCCTCAATCAGTTTTGGATTTGTTTTAATTGGATGCACTTTGTTTATATATAATAATTAATAAACCAATCCAGGCAGCTAGATGTTGAGGACTGAACCGTGAGTCCACCTTGGCGTCCGGTGGTTGGCTTAATCACGTCTGAGCTCTGTCAAGCTTTGGTACATGGCATTGGGTGAGTACTGTCATTCTGCCTCTGCTGCCGTCATGCCTGAGGTGGGGCTGCACTTGCTGCCGTCACGCCTGCGGGGTGGGGCTGCCCGCTGCCGTCACGCCTGAGGGGTGGGAGAGCACTTGCTGCCATCACCGCCTGCGGGGTGGGGCTGCACTTGCCCGTCACGCCTGCGGGGTGGGGCTGCACCTGCTGCCGTCCGCCTGAGGGGTGGGGGCTGCAGTGCTGCTGCTGTCTAACCTGAAGAATTGTCAAAAGACTGCTGTTTCCATCTTGCTGGGAGTCTGTGAAGTCTTCAGAAACACCTCCATGCCTGTGCACTGCTGCAAATTCATGCTGATGTTGAACCACCTGCCAACACTGCTACCAGCACCTCATGCAGTCATGCTGCTTATTCCCTTGCCCACTCTTCAAGTAAGTAGGTGTGGTGTTGGTGGCAAGCTGTGATTGGAGAATACATTGATGAGGATGAGGATGTGGATGATGATCTTTTAAACAGTTATGTATATTTTCTGTGGGCCACATGTAAACATTTCAATTATGATTTCAGGCCTTGAAGTGCTGTTGGACGTGATCTGCTGCAAGTGTATTCAAGACCACCGTAAAGGTACAGTTTGCTTTCTTTTGCCCACTAGTGGGTCTTCCATGCTAAAATTGTGACTGCTTTGTTGGTGTTGCAGAACTATTACTTACTATGTTTTTTTTGTTTTTTGTAGGTCAATCTGTGAAAGTGGTGTAAGTGATCTGCTGCTTTGTCACTTTTAGTTCTTTGGAAATTTCGCATCATTACACCATCAAGATGGCAACACCACCACCGAAGATGGCCAAAATCTCCAGCATTACAGTGAAGACCGTGCACTACAGTTCAAGGCAATGGGAATGTATGAAGATGGAGGAAAATGTTCTGCGGTTTTGTGCCCATCCAGTGGACCACATCCGGAAGGATACCGTTGTAGACCACTGCAACAGCAGAAGCATTTAAAACACGAGCCAGAAAGAGAAAAGTGAGAACAGACAGGTAACACTACAAAGCGAGTTTCAACGCCACCACTTCTGCTGCTGCTTCAAGGGAAGAAACAGTTCTCGACACATTGAGGGCTTGGTGTGGGGCCAATATTCCAATTGAGAAACTTGATCAACCCTGCCTCAGAGACTGGATGGGAAAGTATATTAAGAGCATAGGTGCACTTCCAAGGCAGACACTCTCCATCAGAACTACCTGTCAAAACTGCAGAATGAGATGGAGGAGTCAATTCGCCAACAAGTGAAAGGAAGAGCATCACAGTAATGTGTGATGAATCCACAGATTCAGATGCTCGGTGTGTACTGAACATTGTTTTTGTTATCGATGGTGGAAATCTTACATTGCAAATTCCATGGGTTAGTGTGATGAACCATTCAGCTGTTCATAAGCCATTTAAAACTCTGCAGAAATATGAGGTGGAGATGGAGCAAGTTGTGGGTTTTGTCACTGACAATGCCAGATACATGATTAAATGTTTCAATGATGCATTACAGGAGTTATTGGGGACCATGTCATCCATGTCGGTTGCTGGGCACATGTCCTGTCACTTGTAGGTGACACATGGATCGACCATTTGAATAGTGAACAAACTGGTTGCTCAGATTAAACGTGTTCCAGCAGTCCCCAAAACGAAAAAGGAGTACCTGGCATTCATCACAGAGTTGGGGGTGGAGAACAACACTTTACCTCCTGTCCCAGTACTGACACGCTGGAACACATGGTTTGAGGCTGTGAAATACCATACCACCACTTGCAATATTCTAGATTTCTTGCAGGAAGACCAGAGTGATGCAAATTCATTGAAATCGCTACATAACTTATTACCGAATGGATGGGAGAGCTCCAAATTCAGACTACATTTATTGCAGAAAATGGTATGGACATAATAGAGACAATACATGCTGCAATTGAAAGATAAACCACTGGCTGTGTCTATCTACGATACACTAATGGCAATCAAGAACAGATTTGAGGCTGGTGTGTTAAAGACCGATGGCTTTGGAGACAGAACTGATGAGCAGCTTCATCAGCTTGAGGCAGGGCCAAGCAGGATCAAGTTTTGGTATTTCAAAAGCTTTCAGTGTAGCGCAAACAAACTCGAACAAGCATATGGGTCAAATCCTTAGCTACAGTTTTTCAAGGCATGTGCATACTAGACCCATTCAATCTGCCTAAACTGAACAAGGACTACAATCAATATGCAGAGGACATTCCAATGTTTGGACTTCACAGTACAACAGCTTTGAAAAGGATTGGGATCTCTACATAAGACAAGACCTCAGTGACTTGCCAGGAAAGTTGGACTTTGATCTGGGTCAGTACTGGAAGTCTGTGGAGCCTCAGCTACCAGTGCTGTAGAGCTGCCCAGCAGGCAATTTGGGTCCCAGTGTCCAGTGCTGAAGTTGAAAGGTCATTTTCTGTATATGGTCAGATCCATACGGATCAAAGAAGAAACCTCGCGGGTGGACAATTTCGACTGTTTTCAATGTTAATGTTCAATAAATAGGGTACTTTATGTATTGGTTGCCACTGCTTAGCTGTTTTGTTAGTTAACAAAATGTTCAATTAAATTGTAAGGGCTTTAGAGTAACTGATTCTTTTGCACAGTTTACTTTGTTTCACGTTTGCACATTTTAATGTATGTGGATTTTAGTCCAAAATGTTAGTTTTCTCCACTGTTTCTGCACTTTTACTATTTTTATATACATTTTAAATGTTATTTCTTACAGTATTTGGTTTATCCTTATCGATTTAATTTTTTGCTGATTATAAATTTTGCACATTTTAATGTATATGCTTTTGGACTGTTTCTACTTTTTCACCACTTTCTGCACATTTATAAACTAAATTTTATTTAATTTAGCTTTTCTATTTTTATTTAAGTACCTGGTGACATGAAAAGGCATACAGAGCCAGCACTGGCAATGCCCTATGCTCCTTTCCATAATGTAGTATTGACACACAGTACAAAATAGGTACATTCAGCCAGGATTTATTTAGGTGTGGTGGCATACTTGCAGTGTTTGTTTCAGGGCTGACTATATTCACTGTGTTGGAGGGAGCTGGAAGTATTGGTGGTGCTGCCACCATCACCCCTGAGGGAAGGGACCATAGTGCTGATTCACTGCCATCACACCTGAGGGATGGGGAACATAGTACTGTTGCTGTCACACCTGCAGGTTGGGAGACTGCAGTGCTGCTGCTTCGTCACACCGGAGGATGGGGGGCCGTACTGTTGTTGCTACTACTGAACCTGAAGGATGTGAGCCATAGTGCTGCTGCTGCCATCACATTTGTACCTACAATAACTTTAATTGGTACAAGGATGGATAGATGTATTAATAGTGGAGGTAAAATTGCTAAAATGCATGTTAACACAGTTACAAAACACGGTAAAACGGATTTTGGCTTGGCAGACACCGGTGGCAATACCGTTTTACTATGTGCAAAACGAATTTGCTCTTTCAATCACGGTAAACCAGTGTGCCTGGCCATAGGCAGAGCAGAGAATCTCTCTAGCAATGTATTGTTTACCTGCTTCTTTGTTGTTCTGAGCAATGAGTGGTTAATCTTGTCTTTAGAGTCTGTAAATGCCTTAGCAATGTGCGCATGTTGTATACAATGTATCTTTCTTCCTGACTAAGGCCATCCACACCATGCAATAATGGGGGTAGTATATTATTAACCAAACCAGTCGAAAATTTGGAAGAATGGATTTGATAGCAGCAGTGTCTGCTTTATTCCAAGTAGACATAGCCATACCAAAAGGCCTGTGACAGTTCCTGTTGCACCTGTGACATCAGAACTGTCAACTTCACGTGTATTACGTTTGACTTTGATCATCAGGATTGGGTTTTCTCTGAAGTTGCCTCTATGTTCAGTAGTATGGACCCGGCAATAGGGTCTTGAGTGCGAATCTGAAATGCAGCTAAACTATCAAGCAATAACGTACTATAAAATGCTGATGTGTTAGTTTTAGACACATACCAAATTCTTTCATATTCCAGTAAATAAGATTAAACAAAAACAGGTATATGTAAAAATTGTGTTATCAATCAATGAACCAGGAGGGCAGTGGCTGTTAGACCCCTATGGGGACAGGGTATGCTTTGACATTCCAAAAGCTGTTTATCAGTGGTATACATATTAAGCTCCTTTAATCGCTCCTTGTAAGTCTTCTCTTGCTGCAGACCCTGCACCATTTAGTTGTCCTCCTCTGGACTGCCTCTATCCTGTCTATGTCCTTGCGGAGATGGGGTCTCCAGAACTGGATGCAGTACTCCAGATGGGGTCTCACCAACTGTCTGTACAGAGGGATAATAGCTTCCTGTTTTGCTGGGGATGCCTCTCCCTATGCATCCCAGTATACCCCAGCCTCCCTACTGCCTTGTCACATTGCTTAAACCTTAAGGTCATCTGATATGATTACCCCAGGTCCATTTCCTTTTTTGTTATTACCTCCCCACCATTGTATAATCTTCCCTGGGTTCTTGTTTCCCAGGTGCATTATTTTGCACTTCTTTGCATTGAATCCTAGCTGCCATACTTCTGACCATTCCTCCAACCTTGCCAAGTCCCTTCTCATCCTTTCCACGCCTCCTTGTGCATCACCCTGTTGCAGATCTTTGTGTCATCTGCAAAGAGGCACACCTTTCCTTCAGTCCCTCTGCAATGTCACTTGTAAAGACATTAAAAGGACTGGACCCAGTACTGAACCCTGCGGTCCCCACTAGTAACCCTCTTTCTAGAGTGGGCTCCATTTACAATTACCTTCTGTGTCCTGTTCTCCAGCCAATGTTTTACCCAGACTACCACCCTGGGACCCACTCCCAGGCTGGTTAATTTGACTATTAATCTTTTATGTGGGACTGTGTCAAATGCCTTGCTAAAGTCTAGGTAGGCCATGTCCACAGCCCTCCCTGGTCTTCTACTTTGGTCACACAGTCAAAGAAATCTATTAGATTACGTCTGACATGACCTTCCACTGTGAACCCATGATGCCTTGGGTCCTTTGCCCCTGGCCTCTAGGTACTCAACAATTCTTTCCTTCAGAAGTGACTCCATCGCTTTCCCTACCACAGAGGTCAAACTGACAGGTCTGTAGTTTCCTGCCTCTGTCTTGGTCCCACTTTTGTGAAGAGGAATCACACCCGCCTTCCTCCAGTCCTCGGGTACCACCATCCTCCCATGATTTATTAAAAGAGTAGTCAGTAGTTTCACTAGTTCCCCTTAGTTCTTTTATAACTCTGGGGTGAATTCCATCAAGCCCCATTGCTTTGTCCACCTTCAGTTTTAGGAGTTCTTGCAGGACCCTTTCTTCTGTGAAAGGGCTGGATCAACCCCTGTTAAGAGTGCTTCTGTTAATTGGATTAGGCACTTCCCTCCTCTTTGTGAATACTGAGCAGAAATATTCATTCAGTATCCCTGCTTTTCACTGTCCCCTCTGTCCACCCACCATTCATTCTATTCAGCCTCACTATCCCTCCTTTGTCTTTCTCGCCTCTGATGTACCTATAAAGGTTTTATCCCCTTCTTAACTGAGTTGGCTATCTTTTCCTCAGTTTGGGCCTTTGCTATTCTGACTTCCCTCCTGCTTCCTTCTGCCTTAACTGGTACAGCTCTGTCTTGCTCCTTCCGTGTTTCCTTTTACTTTCTGAATGCTATCTTTTCTCCTTGACTTTCCCAGCCACCTCTTTTCAGAACCATACTGGCTTTTTCTTTGTTTTGATTTGTTTATTTGCTTCACACAAAGGCTTCAAGAGATCAAGAGATTCTTTCATTAACTCACCTGTAAAACTGGTTCCTTTGTCAGAGTCCACCTTAAGAGGTAGGCCCCACCTGGAGAAAATTTGTTCCACCAGGATTTTGGCAGTGGTTTTAGTGGTGCATGTTTTAGTGGGAAAAGCTTCAACCCACTTGGAGAAGAGGTCAGTTACCACAAGAGCATACTTGTTATTTCTGCTGGTATTGGTCAAAGGACCAATAAAATCAATCTGCAAGGCATGCCAAGGGCCAGAGTGTCGTTGTGGTAAGAGTTTGGCATTTTGTTTGGTAGGGATGGGGTTGTTTTGTGCACAAACAAGGCAGTTGTCTATGTACTGTTTAACATCTTTGGTGACAAAAGGCCACCAGGCAGTGGTCTTAAGCCTTTGGAGGGTGTTTTCCACTCCTGGTGTCCACCAGTGGGCGTATCATGCACTTGGTGCAAAATTCAGACCTAAGATGTTTGGGGACCACCCACAACTTAGTGGTGGAGTCATCTGGCTGCTATCAGATGAGCTTGTCATCTGGTGACAAGTGTAACTTACCTTCATGCCTCGGTAGGGGTTGTGTGTTGAAGTTTCTCTTCGGTACTCTTGTCAATGAATCTGAACACTTCTTTGAGTTCAGTATCAACATGTTGGGCTGCTGAGAGATCCAAGGGGAAAGGGTTCAGGTTTTTCCTGAGTACTGTAATATGTACGGCCGCATTGGCCTCTGGATGGTCCATCATCCAGGTGTCGCCCCTGTGCCCCTTCCTTGGCAAGGGTGTCTGCTGTGTCAATGAAGGCATGATAGGGATCATGAAGAGAATGGGCTTTGACTTTGTGTACATAGAGTTTGTGTGCAAATTTTGTGCCAGTGAATGCATGTATATTACCAATTCCTTGTACTTCACTGGGCTGCCATCAGAGGAAAGTAAGGAGTTCTTATGCCAGAAGGGAAGAAATTCTGTAAGAGAACAACAAACCCAATTAGAGTCTGTAACGATGATGGTATCCTCAGTCCCATGCTGGATGAACTCGAGGGCACAGGCCACCGCTGCCATCTCTGCATACTGTGATGATGCTACACTGCAATGCTTAGATATTTTAACAGTGTTCCATAAGGGTAAATCACTAGAATTCCATCCCTGCAATTTGTTCTCCCTGATAGTAAGATGCTGAACCATCAGTAAAGATACGACACAAAGAGGTGTTGTCAAGTATTTGTGGCGTGGCAGGGAGGAAAGGACATGGATCCGGAAGATCAGGTGACTGCAGTGTACAGTCATGGGGCTCTCCTTGGAAAATGAGTCCATGAGCCAGCATAGATTGAATTTTTGTGGGTGTGCCTGTATGTCTCTATCTTGGAGAAGAAGAGACCAATGTGTCAGCCTGGTATTGGAGACTGACCCATCCTTCACTCTGTCTGAGAGCAGAAAGGTAGTTGGTGTGTGGTTGGTGTTGATAATCAGTGGACAGTACCCAATGATATACAGAAAGTGCTTGACAGCCCAATAGGTGGCCAGAAGGTTCCTTCCAAAGGCTATACTTCTGTTCCACTGAGTCAAGAGCTGTGATACATATGCAATAGGTCTCAGGGTGCCATGAACCTTCTGAGCCAGCACTGCTGACATGGCAATGTCAGAGGTGGCACATTCCAGATGCAACGGGTAGTGATGGATTGGGGTTGACCAGGCTAGGGCAGAGGCCAAGGCCTACTTCAGTGACGTCACAGCCTGGGTATGTATGGGGCCCCAAGTCCATGGGATGTCCTTTTCAGTAGCTCATACAGAGGAGCAGCTTTCTGAACAAAATCACAGATAAAATCTTACAAATAATTTACCATACCTAGAAACCTTCTGAGAGTTGCCACGCTAGGGCAATGGCAAGTCTTGCAATCCTTGTATCTTCTTCCAGGCAGGGCTTCAACTTTGGTCAGTTATTTTTAGACCCAGAAAGAGTACTTCTTTCTGACATAGCTGTGCTTTGCTGGATTGCATTTCAAACCTGCTCTCTGAATGAGAGTCAGCAGTTCGTCCAAGAGATCCAAGTGTTGTTCCTGTGTGGCGGTTGCCAGCAACAGGTCATCCACATACTGCAAGAGACATTGGGGAGTAGAGAAACCCTCAAGGGTGTCCATCATATCCAGATGGAACAGGGACAGGCTGTTATGGAATCTCTGTGGTAAGCAAGTCCACGTATACTGTCTTCCTTCAAAGGTGAAGGCAAACTTATATTGACTCTTGGGGCCAATGGTAATGACCAAAAACTATTGGAGATATCCAGGCACTGAACCATTTCAGGTCAGGGGTCAAAAGTTGTAGTACATCAGGTGCTGATGCCACCGTTGAAACAACTGGGGTGACCTGATTCAGTTTCCTGTAGTCAATAGTAAGTCTCCAGATGCTTGTGGGTTTTTTCATGGGCCACACTGGGGATTTAGTAGAAATGCATGTTCTGATTACTCCTTGCTTGAGAAGTGACTTGATTGTTTCTGAGAGAAGGCAAGGCCTCAGTTGGGAAAGGATATTGCCTTGCGTCTCATGTGCTGGGCCTGGCACTTCGATGACAGTGTGCATTCTGCCACAGTCATGTTTGTTGATTGCAAACGCTTCCAAATGTCACTGCAAAATAGGAAGAAGCTTCAGAAAATGCCTGTGATCTTTGAACAAATCTATGACATCACACTTTTGTTGTTAGCAGAAATTGTCGCCACAACGTGTGAATCAGGGATCAAAATGGTGTGGTATTGACCCTGAATCTGTATCATTAGCATGTTAGCTAGATCTACCACATAGCCTTGTGGTGCAAGAAAATCAATCCCTATGATACTAGGATGATCATGCATTACCATCGGTTGGAAGGTGTGTGATGCCTTTAAATGCCTAGCTCTACCTGCAAGGGTAGAGATCGGATGCAGGTAACCTAGTACCATCTACTCCTGACACGTTGGTCCTCTGTCCGGTGGACCAAGAAGATGGGTCTGGGTGTTCATCATGTAATACAGACACAGCAGACCTGTATCTAACAGGACTACAAGTAGAGGCCCTAACCTCGGCCTCGGTGCAGGGCCTTCCATTTGTATCCAAGACCAGCTTGTTTACAATCCAGACTGGGGCCTTTAATTGTCAATCTGTACTACTGGGAGCATGGAGAGGTTGGGCCTAACTCTTTGAATCACTTCACCGTGCTGCACAGATATATAGGGAGGAGCTTCCAGGTTCAGGCCTGTATGGGCCTGAAGGCCTGTACTTCGGTGTCACCATGACCTGTTGGAGTCTGGGTCACTGGTTGTACAGCCGTAAGGTCTTGAGCGGGAACAGCATCCGCCACAGAGTGCACTTGCCCCAGGAGCTCTTGAACTTCCGATTTTCCCGGCTATCTCCCTATATGAAGGGCCTGTTCTTTGTTGTTGTTGTTTGCCCTTATTCTTGTGCTTTTATTCTTATGCTAGTTCCGGTTCCCATCCCATTGCTGCTGTTGCTGTTGTGGTTGTTATTGTTGGTGCTGGGCCTGTTGGGGTGTTTGTTATCAGCTGGGAGGGTCTGTTGGTGTTGGACCTGCCCTTCCACAGTGTAGTGCATTGCGGTGTCGAAATAGGCTCCACCATGGCTACTTTCTTGGAACTGTAGCCCAGATCACGGATGTAGAGTTGGTAAACTCTCTCAGTTTTCTGAAGAATGTTGGCAAACCTGTCCGTGTTGAGGTAGGTAGTTGGCTCTACCTTTCTCATACTGCAGGAATCATGTTCCTAAGGAACAGGGTCTTATACTCAATAAGATCTACATCTTCAGCTTCTTGTGCCAGGTGCTTTCCTGCTTGGTAGGCCATCCAAAGTCTCTAGTGGTAAGTCGCTGGACTTTCCTTTGCATTCTGTTTTACGGGTATGCAAGCATCACTCCTACTACACCTGGGCTGTGAGCAGAAATGAGCTCAGCTGCAACCTCATCAGTAGAAGTTACTATCCTAGCGGATGGTATCGGGAGTTTGGTCCACAAACTAGGATTGATGGTTTGGCATAGTATCTGGACCTGATATTCTGCAGTGAGGCTAAGCATCTTGCATTTAGAATGCACTTTTTCTTAGTGACAGCTGAGATTGTTGGACGGGTTCATCTGATCGATACTGTCAGCTATCTGCTGAACAAAGTAAGCCATTTGTAGGGGATTATTGGGTCGATCAGGCAGAGGTAGATTGTCTGGGGTGCCGCTCAGGGTGGCCCAAGTTGCAGCCTCAGCACGAACAATACCATCCTGAGTGCCAGCTTCTTGTAGAAGCTGCCAAATTTGGGTTTTAATGGCCTGTTTACTCTCTCAGGAAGGGTACATTACCTATTGCAGTTTCAATCATTGTTTCTACCTCTTGCCTGTCTTCCACATTAATAATGGCTATCGGTGGTGCTGTTGGGACCAGGCCTGGGCCAGCTCTCCCCGTCATTGGGGACGCCATGTTGGCGTCTTCCATGATGGGCGCCACGATGTCGATGACGATGACATGGTGTGGGTGTAGTGGACTTGCCATGTTGTGGATGGCTGGGTGGTCTCTGGGCCATAGTAGGGGTGTGACTGGGCATTGTACTGAGAGATGTCATCATCTGATACCTCCCTTCAGATGACGGGTAAGGCAGGGCTACGCTTCCAACACCTTAACATGTCCAGCCAGAACCTCCTGCTGATGGTGCAGTTTGCCATCTTGGTTTTACATTCAGCATGACTCACAGCTGCAACATCCATATCAACCTCATCCTGCATTTGCTTTGCAACATTCTATACGCGGCGCTCAGTTCAGCGATTGTCCCTAGTAGCCACTTCTAAGTCACTATGTACCTGTTTTTCTTGTCCTGTAGTTCTCCCATCTCCTCACTCAACTGTGCATTCTCAGTACTTAACAAGTCATTCATATGCAATGCCTGTCCCTTATCCTGTCTCAAACTTTCACACTCCTGCTTCAACATACAAAGTTCCTGTTCTCCAGCTTGAGCTGAATGATGCAAAGTGAATCCTTTTTATTCCATAGAGTTTGGAGTTCAGACTCCAAATTCTGCTGCAGTCTAACACATTCTGTTTCCTGCAAAGCCATCTGTTGCTTAAGAGATGAAATTTGCAGATCTAGGGTTCAAACCTCACTGGACGCTTCCAGAGCAGCGAGAGTCACGACCATCAGCCTTTAGCTTGATGCTTATTGGTTGATTGTCTCGTCTCTGTGTACTGGGTTGAAATCCCCAGTATAGGGTTGTCAGATTGACTTGCGTCCGCGAAGTCAGCCCATCTCCGTGGAGGCAAGGAAGTTTGAGACATCGGGTCTCAGTTCTGCAGAGATATTTGATACAGTGGCCATTGTGTGGAGGAAATGAAAAATCTAACTGTGAAAAGGTACCTTGCTATGTATAGATCCACAGCAGGAGCACTTCATACACAGTCGGGCTACTGTAAGATTTATAGGCTTACAGTTCAAAGCTGTTATGGAGTGAGTCGATTGGCATCGACCACACCCGAAAAGAAACAGCCAGACTTTGTAAGTGACTACAAACCGGTTTTAAAATGGGAGAGGTGATACGGAATGTACACCTACTGTCCCCTGGGAAAGGAAAAAGTTATAGCAACTAGTGAAAACTTACAAACACAAATATCGCTTGCACGAGTCGCCAATTGTCAGGAGGTCTAAACCTCACTTACAGGTTCTTGGTAATATTAGAATGCAAGTAATCACAGACACATTGCATATGAGTAATAAACTTGTTTATTACTACCAAAAAGGATAAAATCACAGTTGTCCTAAGCAGTTCTTACCAATACGAACCGGGAGCCAGTGCTAAGCGCTCCTATACCTCGAGGTTTCTTTGTGTTTCTTGGGATCTCCGAGGTACAAGGCTTGTGTATCACATTATATACCTATGATAATTACTATGGTTACTGTAAAATAGAAACATTTCTAGTTACAGAGATGAGCCCTATTAGCTAAATTAGAGGTGGCTCCATGGTCTAAGATAACATTATACAATTCTGTAGTAGTCATCAGTTTGTGAAACAAAAGAGTTCTTATACAGAGTCTTTCATAACTCAGCGTAGTGGTACAAATCACCAAAAGGTGGCAATGCCGACTTATATATCATAATTATTCCAAGGACACAGGTGTCCTAACATCTTATGAGTAAGAAATACACAGAAAATACATAGAAGAATATATATGTATTAGCAAGCAAAGTGTGTTACAACAATATGTGTTCATATCCTGACATCTACTCTTATACGGTAGATGCCTTAGCCCTATATGTTAGTATAACATATGCCTAAGCACTAGCTGTCTACGGTATACCTCTGAGGGTACCAATAAGGGTGCAGAGACCTCGTGTAACAAACCATTTACATCTTCCCTAGTTCACTAAAGAAAAACCCACACCCTAAACACTTATAGCAACAATTGCTGCAGTTTTAGTAAGTGGTGTCCCACAAGAATTATGAACAACAGGAATGCTCACATATGACTTTCATTCTTACAGAATTCACAATACATTAAGTTAAAAGTGTTATAGTGCTTTCAAAACTATGTTGTGTTTTAGGAGGGATATCAACAGGTGCCACTCACTTTTTATGGCTGTGGGTGGAGCCTACAGCCATCTTGCTGTCTGTAGCTGGAAAATGGAGGAATGTGAAACACTTGTTTTGAACATATCATTGCATCCTTCCACACCTGTAAATCACTATGCCAAATGAAATAAAATACTCCCTTCTTCCTGTTTAGAATGTTGGAGACAGCACTAAAGCTGCTTATCAGATGGCCATTAGGAAACTAAACAGCTTGTTAAATATTGGTTGCCTATCAAACTGGAGATTTGTTTACCCTTTGAAATGCAACAACTTGCACATTTAAATGCAGTACTTAGCATTTAAACATGGTCTTACTACATGCCTCAGCTGGGCAAGTATTGTCTTTCAGGAAAGATTCATACCTCATAAATGTCACCTTTTCCCAGGAACAAATGCACAAAGATTTATATTGTTTTCACCTTACTATCTGATAAGCGCTCAGACATATATCAGGTCTTGTGTGAATTATCCGAGCTGCGGTAATTATATAGCATTCAGCGGGCATTTTTTACTATGCTTTCTGGGGAAAAATATATTGAGCTATAGCAACACACACACACACACACACACACACACACACACACACACCATCCTCATGGCCATAACATTCAAAATAAATACTGCAATCTAATATATTATAAAACAACAAAGAAACTATTTATGTCAGTGAATGCAGTGAAGTTCATTTAAAGAGCTAGTGTACTGCCTTAAACTAATATTAGATTTTAAAAGCAGCCAACCATTACCTGTTATATCTGAGGTACTTTTATTTTCCCTTTGTTTAATTAGAAGATTGTTTACCTGATGTTAGTAGGTGTGATGTGTGGAACAGCCCTTAGCCTGGCAGCTGACATATCTTACTCTATTGCCTCACACTACATCATCACAGCATTGTGACCTCAATGACTGTGACATCACTGTTACTAGGAACAGAAAGTGAGTGACTGCCAGGTCATTCTCCTGTGACGTCACAGTCAGTGAGATCACACTGTGATGATGTAGTGGGGTAGTAGAAAAGCTATGTCAGCTGCCAGGCTAAGAGCTGTTCCCACATCCAGCACAATATTATCACACAGAATACTTTCTGATGAGTAAAGGAAAAGAAAATACTTCAGAAATAAAAGTACAACTGATTACTACTTAAAATTTGTGTTATATTCCTGTCTGCCTGTTTTGGCTCTACTGGCTCTTTAAATATTTCTTATCCTATGTATTGTATCCTGGATAGCATTGGAGAGATGTTACATCTCATTGTCACTGTGATCTTCATTTTACACATTTTTGCACTGTATTTACTTAGGGTGTCACAGATTAGATGCTATATCGTGTTTTCAGTGGGGTCATTATTTTACCATTTTTATAATGTATTTATTCAGGGTAGTCTATTCCAGATGTAAAATATTGTTTTCAGTGTGTTCTGTGCAATGCAATATAATATTGCACAGATGCAAAGCCCGCTGAAAATAAGATGCCATGTCTTCTGTGACCTGTCCTCGCTAAACATACAGCAATCAGTAGGCATAATCTAGGAAGCACATTGTAACAATGTATAAAAGAAGACTACATTGAAACTGCCTCTCACGAGATCTGCATTGTACAAATTCATTAGAAATAATGAGTAAAAGCATCCCAAAGCTCTTCACAGCCGTATCGACTCTGACCAGAACTTGTTTAAACAGTCAGCATTGATTGTGGGAAGTAGAATTTACTGATGAGTGAATAATTAAAGAAGCATTTTCAATGCCGAATGTTGTCAGCTGGCATTGGCAGTGGGAGTGGTGTAGCTAGAGACGATAATGCTGTGATTTTGTGAATGTGTCTCAAAGGTGATTTTGCACAGTGAGCATGCCATTGTGCGCCACAGCTGTGTAAACACGTTTTGGGCAGGCTGTGAAAAATGGCAGCTGGACTGTTGATAAGGAGATGTGCACAAATGCCAGTGGTGAAAATGTGGCATGAAAATATTGCAGATTGATGAAGTTACAGGGTGCATGGAAACTGCACAATCCACGCTTACAACACAGTCATTGTATGCAGTTTCGCACCAAATTTTCAACATAGGCATTTTAGGACTTCTGCTCATGAATAGTGTCATCGTCATTTCCTCAAACTGTCCCAAAACTGATTTCACACAGCGGCGTGCAATTCTGTGCGGACATGTGAAAACACATTTCAGGCAGCTGCAGTGTTCGTAAGGAGGTATGGAAAAATGCCAATGATGAACAGCTGGAGTGAAAGTATTACAAATTCACAAAATCATGAGCGTGCATAGCAAACTGTGCAATGCACGCCATAAAACACTCATTTATTGACTTTCATTCCCAAATTTTCAACATAGGCATTTTAGGGCATCTGCTAATGAACAGTGTCACTGTAACTTTCATCATGTGTCTCGAACACGGACTTTCCACAGTGACCATGCTATTCTGTGCGGAACTGCGAAAACAGATTTTGGTCAGGATGTGAAAAATGACAGCTGTACTGTTCATTAGGAGGTACAGAACAATGACACTGTAGAAAATCTGGAGTGAGAATATTAGAAGTTTGCGAGCGTCGACGTGCTTGCTATTGTGCAATGCACGTCTGTAACACAGTCATTTATGGAGTATTGTCACCAAATTAGCAACACAGGCATTTTAGTATCTCTGCTCATAAACAGTGTTACTGTCATTTTCGTAATTTGTCCCAACACTGATTTTGCACAGCGACGCACTATTCTGCGCGAAAGTGCGAAAACAAATTTCGGCAAGGATGTGAAAATAACAGTTGTACAGTTCACAAGAAGGTGTAGTAAAATGCCAAATTTGAGAATTTGGCATGAAAATATTATGAATGCGCTGTTATGAGCATGCATTGGGCAGTTGCTATGCACCTCGTAAAACAGTCATTTAATGGAGTATTGTCACCAAGTTTTCAACACATGCATTTTAGGACCTCTGCTCATGAACAGTATCACTGTCATTTTTGTAATGTGTCCCAAACACTGATTTCACAGGCGAACCTGCTATTCTGCTTCGAAGCGAAAACACATTTCGGCCAGGATGTGAAAAATTACAGCTGTATGGTTCACAAGAAGGTGTGGTAAAATGCCAATGTTAAGAATCTACGTGAAAATATTTAATTCTCTAACTTACAAGTGTGCATTGGTAGTTGCTATGCACGCTAAGTAAAACAGTCATGTTTTGGATTTTTCCCACAAATTTGCAACATAGGGTTTTGAGAGTCCCCTCATGAACATTGGCACTGTCATTTCATTATGCAGTGACTGTGAAATCACCTTTGGGACTGAATAACACCATGACAGTGCAAGAATTCATGAGAAGGGTCCCATAAACCCCATGTTGAAACTTTGGGCCAAAATTAGCAAAATGCCTGAGATATGCAGCAAAGTTGCAAAAACTATTACATTATGCAGCTTACCAGCATTTCCTCAGTTCGCAGTCGGCTTTGAAGAGTGCAGATGTGTTCCCGTCCACGAAGATCATTGTGCCAGACTCGGATGTAAGTATGGGGAGGCAGGGTGCACAGAGGGTGAGTGCGGGTGGGAGAAGAGCACGGAGACTACGAGGCACCGTTTTCATTTACAGGTTAAAAAAAAAAAACATTGTGGGACAGTTTTTGTTTTGCAGGGCATATGGCATCGCTGGGGTGGGCTCCCAGCATGCCACCTAACTGTTTGGGGGTGTCTGTAGCTGGCAGGGGATTGGGCACCCTCGTGACAAACAACATGGGGAATTTATGCTGATGGGGATTGGGCACCCGTCGTACGCAAAGAAGGGTGGGGTGCAGAGCTGAGGGGATTGGGCACCCTCAGCATTAAACAATTGGGGGTGCTTTATGCGCCGACGAGTGGGCTCCCCAGCGGCACATTCACAGGGGCAGGGGCAGCTGACAGGGGATTGGGCACCCCGTGTTGCAGTTCTATAGCCAGTGTCCCGCCATGTACATAATGGCGAGCATGACAAGAAAAGGACCGCTGCATCTGACGAGCTTTGGCTTGGATTGCAGCGGACCTTTCCTAGATGTGCTCGCCACATTACAGTATGTATGCATGGTGTGGCACTGGCATGCAGGCTGATTGGGAGAATGCGGGACGCACCTACTGGTCGTGCTCACATTCGCCCAACAACGACTCACGCCTCAAGCTGCTGTCCCACAATGTTGGCTGCTAGCGCCAACATAAAAAAGTCAGTTCTAATACTGTTTTGGTGACTGAGAGTTCTCAAAGTTTTAGTGACTGAGGATTCTCAAATAAATACTAAACTATTGGTTTCTAAGAGATTTAATCGTTCTTTTTAAAATCAGGGATTGATTAATACTTGCATAAAAGGGAGATTTGTTATATGCTGTTAAATGACACAAACAATACTTTATTCTAAGTAACACATGTTTAGTATTCTTAAATTGATATGCTGCATAGCTCGGGCCTCCCTAGGACCCTCTTTCCTTTTGCACAAGTTTTTAACCCAATAATATTTTAAGAACAGGTTTTAAGGATGCTTTCCATATCTAAGGTATGTAAAATACATTGGTAGCAATTAGAATGAGTTTTGTACAATCAGATTTTATAGTTTGTGAGTAGAAGCAGATTTTTAAACATGGAAAGCAAAATAGGTATAACATTGTGGTAAGATACACAGAACCCCTATCTTTAAGTCTTTAGAACTTCTCTCCTCCCATAAGTTCCAAGAAATGTCCTTTTATGTTGGCTCACACTTGCCGCCAGCCAACATATTGCAGTAGTAGCAGATTTGGAGGTGTGGTCACTGTAGGCAAATGCAGGGCACGCATCAGTAGGTGCGTCCTTCATTCCCCAATATGCCAGCATGCAGGCACTGACAACAGCAATACATAAAGTGGGCACAAATCTGAGAAAAGTGCTGCTGCAATGAGAGCCAAGCTTGTCATACAGTGGCAGAACGCGCCTCCCGACGTGCGCCTTTCTGGTGCAGCAGTTTAATAAACATGATGGCACTGACTGCCGCCATGCAGAGTGCCGACTTCAGGGGTGCCCAATCATCCTGTTGGCATGCCCCAACCCACTTCATTTGCCGATGGGGAGCCCACTCCCCATCCGGTGTAATGCTCCCTCCCATTCCATTGTGTGCAGAGGGTGTGCCCAACTCAGCATCATGCACCCCCAACAGTCTTTCTTTGCCAACGGGGGCCCAATCCCCATCAGCTTCAGTCCCCCTGCCCAGTTCAATCTGACGACGGCAGAGCCCACTCCCATTGGCATAATGTCCCCAACCCCAATTTGTGTGTGTGTGCCGGTGCCCAGTCCCCTCAGCATCATGTGCGCCCCCACCCATTTCTGTGCTGACGGGGAGCCCAGTCCCCATCAGCTGCAGTCCCCTCCCTGTATCGCAGGTGGTACACTGGGAGCCCACCCTAGTGTACCAAATAAACACCTGCAAAAAGAAAACCATCCTTGTTGTCTTTTTTTTTCCCTGTAAAGAAGAAAATGGTCCCTAGTGGTCTCTCTGCCCCCTCCCCAACTCGCACCCACCATCTGCATACCCTGCCTCCTCACACACACCCTCACCCCATACTTACCTTCTGGAGCCCCGCACGATGATCTTCAGCGGACCAGGAATACGCCTGCACTCTTCAAAGCCAACCGTGAACTGAAGAAATGCAGGTAAACTGAATAATGGCATAAATAGGGTTTTAAACTTTGGTGCATATCTTGGGCATTTCTGGGAATTTTGGCACCAGATTTTTAACATGGGGTTACTGGGACCTCTCCTCATGAATTCAGTCACTGTCGTGGTGGTATTTTGTCCCAAAGGTGATTTCACGGTCACTGCGTGGAACCACCTTTTGGGACCGATCAATAAAATGACAGTGCCACTCTTCTAAGAGGTGGGTTTCAAAAGCCTATGTTGCAAATTTGCGAAATAAACTCAAATGACTGTTTTTCTAGCGTGAGTTATGCAGTTTCCACGCATGCTTGTAACTTCATGAATCTGTAATATTTTCAGTCCAGATTTTCAACATTGGCATTTTTCCACATCTCCTTATGAACAGTACAGCTGTCATTTTACATATCCTGGCTGAAATGTTTCGCACTTCCGCGCAGAATAGCACGGTCACTGTGGGAGATCAGTTTTAGGAACAGATTAAGAAAATGTCAGTGACACTGTTCATGATCAGAGGTCTTAAAATGCCTATGTTGAAAATTTGGTGATGAAAGTCTATAAAATGACTGTGATATAAGCATGCGTTGTGCGGTTTCCAGGCACCCTTGTAACTTTGCAATTTGCATATTTTCATGCCAGATTTTCAACACTGGCATTTTCCACACCTCCTTATGAAAAGTACAGCTGTCATTTTCACATCCTGCCCAAAATGTATTTTCGCATCTCTGGAATACAATGGCATGGTCGCTGTGGAAATCAACTTTGGGACAAATTAACAAAATCAGAGTGCTACTATTCATGAGGAGGTCCCAAATGCCTATGTTGAAAATGTGGTTAAAAATCCCAAAATAATTGGGTTACGGACTTGTGTTGCATAGTTTCTATGCATGCTCATGACTTCACCAATTTTTCATATTTTCACCCAGATTTTAAATATTGCCATTTTTTTACACTCCACATGAACAATACAGTTGTCATTTTTCACATCCTGCCCAAAATGTGTTCACATAGAAACATAGAAACATAGAATTTGACAGCAGATAAGGACTGCTTGGCCCACCTAGTCTGCCCATTTTCCTACCTTAACAGATAAGCTGCAGATCCTAGTTAATCAACAGCTTACTTCCTCTTACCCACCCTAGGACTGCCTTATGCCTGTCCCATGCATTCTTGAAGTCCCCAATGTTCTTGACTCACGACCTCCTCAGGGAGGCTGTTCCATGCATCCACAACCTCTCAGTGAAAAATACTTCCTCACATTACCCCTGAGCCGTCCCTCTATCTTCAAATTGTGCCCCTTGCTCTTGCACATCTCTTTTCTGGAAGATGCTACCCTCTGGACTTTGTTAATTCCTTGAGGTACTTGAAAGTTTCTATCATGTCCCCTCTCCCTTCTTTCCTCAACAGTATACATATTAAGCTCCTTTAGTCTTTCTTTGTATGTCTTCTGGTGCAGATCCTGCACCATTTTGGCTGCCCTCCTCTGGACAGCCTCCACTCTGTCTATGTCTTTCGGAGATGGGGTCTCAAGAACTGCACACAGTACTCCAGATGGGGTCTCACCGCCTGTACAGAGGATAACAACTTCCTGTTTTCTACTATTGATGCCTCTTCCTATGCATCCCAGTATCCTCCAGCCTTCCTTACTTCCTTCTCACATTGCTTGCCCACCTTTAGGTCATCTGATATAATTACCCCAGGTCCCTTTCTATTTTTACTGTTGTCAGTATCTCACCCCCATTGTGTACGCTTCCTGGGTTTTGTTTCCATGTGCATTATCTTGCATTTCTTTGCATTAAATCTGAGCTGCCGTACATTTGACCATTCCTCCAACCTTGCCAAGTCCCTTCTCATCCTTTTCACTCCATCCTGTGTATCAACCCTGTTGCAGATCTTTGTGTCATCTGCAAAGAGACATACTTTTCCTTCCAGTTCCTCTGCAATGTCACTTATAAAGACATTAAAAGGACCGTCCCAGTACTGAACCCTGGTACCCCACTATTAACCCTCCTTTCTTCACTGTGTACTCCATTTACTACTACCCTTGTGTCCTGTTGTCTAGCCAATTTTTATCCAGGCTACCACCTTGGGACCCTTCCAAGGCTGGCTATCTTGTGTATTAATCTTTGTGGGGACTGTATCAAATGCCTTGCTAAAATCTAAGTAGGCCATGTCCACAGCCCCTCCTCTGATCTACTACTTTGGTCACCCAGTCAAAGAAATCTATTAGATTCATCTGACACGACCTTCCCATCGTGAATCCATGTTGCCTCAGGTCCTGTGCCCCAATGGCCTCTAGGTACTCAACAATTCTTTCCTTCAGAAGTGATTCCATCATTTTCCTACCACTGAGGTCAAACTAACTGGTCTATAGTTTCCTGCCTCTGTCCTGCTCCCACTTTTGTGAAGAGGAATTACATCTGCCCTCCTCAGTCCTTGGATACCACCCCATCCTCCCATGATTTGGTAAAGAGAATAGCCAGCGATGTCACTAGTTCTACCCTTAGTTCTTTAGAATTGTGGTGAATCCCATCAGGCCTCATTGCTTTGTCCACCTTCAATTTTATTAGTTCTTTCAGAACCCTTTCTTCTGTAAATGGACTGGTACTGACCCCGTCTTCAGAGTATTTCTCTGTTTGGTTTAGGTAACTCTTCCTCCTCTTCCTTTGTGAATACTGAGCAGAAATATTCGTTCAGTAACCCTGCTTTTCACTGTCACCCTCTACCCAGATTCCCTCCCTTTATTAGCTTCAATATCCCTCCTTTGGTCTTTTCTTCGCTCCCTAATGTACCTATAAAGGTCTTACCCCCTTCTTAACAGAATTGGCTATCCTTTCTTCGGTTTGGGCCTTTGCTATTCTGACTACCTTCCCAGCCTCTTTCTGCTTTAACTGATAAAGTTCTCTGTCCTGCTCCTTCTGTGTTTCCTTATATTTCCTGAATTCTGCCCTTTCTCTTAACCTTCCCTGCCACCTCTTTTGTGAACCATAGCGGTTTTTCCTTCGTTGTGTTTTATTGATTTTTTTTACACAGAGGCTTGTTGCCTCTGTGATGGCTGTTTTGATCACTCCCCATTGTTCCTCCACCCTCCTTCTTGCTTGTTTGCTAGTGTTTTTCTGAGGCACTCTCTCATTTTCCCAAAGTCAGCCCTCCTAAAGTCTAGTACTCTTGCTTTTGTATGGCTTGATTGTATGGCTAAGTTTATCGTGAACACACTGTTTGGTGGTCACTTGTTCCCAGATGGCTACCCACTTCTAAATCTGAGATTCTTTCTCCATCCCCATTTGAAAGTACCAGGTCTAAGATTGCCCCTCCGAGTCGGTTCCAATACTAGCTGTCTGAGACATGCCCCCTGTAGGGCATCAAGAATGACCCTGTTTTGGATGTGCCTGCAGCAAAGGTGCTCCAGTTAACATCTGGCATATTCAGGTCCTCCATCAACAATATCTCCCTTTTTCTGCCATTCTAAGAAAGCCTTCTATCATTTCCTTGTCCATTCCCTCCCCTGGAGATGGGGTCTGTATATAAGCCCCATGCAGATTGTGGTGCCATTTCCTGTCTCCAGGGTGACCCAAAGTGCCTCATCTGCTCCCTGTTAACTCTTTAGTTCTGTTGCTTTGATCCCTTCCTTTACATGAGAGCTACCTCCTCCTCTTTACCCTCCCTATCCCTCCTGTAGATTGTGTATCCTGGTATGTTGACATCCCAGTCATGGTTCTCCTGTACCATGTTTCTGTGACTGCCACAATATCCAGGCAACCTCTTCCATCAAGGCCACTAGTTTAGGGACCTTGTTACACAGACTATGGGCATTGGTACTCATCACCTCCACTTTTGATAGCTTTACCCTTTTAGCCCCATTTCTGTCCTTACTGCCTTTTTTTTTTCATTTAAATCTGTTCTGCTCCCAATAACTTCTGTACCTTGGTGTTTACCTCACTAATCACCTATGTTTTGTGGGGAGGCTCAGATTTCCCAGCTCCTTTTCAGTGCTCCTTGGCTAGTTTAAATGCTTGCCAATGAAGCATTTAAACCTCTCACCTAGGATCCTGGTTCCCCTGACAGATGCAGACCATCGCACCAGTATAGGTCTGCATTCCTCCAGGTGGCTTCCCAGTCCCCAATGAAGCCAAAACCCTGAGCTCCACACCAGTTTTTCAACCACTCATTGAATTCCTGGTGAGAAGTGCCCTAGCATCTCCTTGCCATAGACAGGCAGCACCTCCGAGAAGGTTACCAGACGCGACTTTGCCCAAGGCCCTTCCAACTCTACAAACTCCTCTTGCACTGCTCTGATCCCATTCCTAGCCAGGTCATTTGTCCCCAGGTGGACAATGACATCCAGCTCCTCCTCGTGCAGCTCCTCCCACAATCCTGAGGATTCGCCCTGTCCCTCCAAGCCGTGGTGCCAGGAAGGCACCTTACTTCCTCTCCCCATCCCTCCCCAATCTCCCCCTCAATGATTGAGTCACCCACCAGGAGTTGTTTCCTTCCCTGTGGGGTCCCATGCCACCCTCCTTTGGGTCTCCTTGTGAAGGTTCCCAGCATCCTCCTTGGTCTCCACTGCAGGTGCCTCCATAGAGAAACCACTATCCACCAGAAGAGTGAATGAATTGTGAAGAGGTACAGCTGGAGGGATGCAACTTGTTCCACCACCACCTCTCTTCCTGAGCTCCACCCTGGTCCAGCCACTCCTCTTCTTGGCAACCTCTGAGGTAGTGGCATTGGCCCTGTGGTCCCTGGGTGGGGAGGAGGTTTCATGAATCCTAGCCAGGTCAGCCTGGAGATGGCAACCTCCTCTCAGACCAGAGAGGTGCCTGCAAATAGGCAGCATCGCAGCCTCAGAATGTCTCCCAGAACACTGCGCCCCACAGCCATTGTACTGCACTGCACCACTCCTATCATGTCTTATTTTGTGTCCCTCTACTGTTTCTCTGGATGCTTACTCTCCCTCTCCTACAACTCTCACACTTCTTGTTCTGGGACAGCAACTTCCTATCTTCTTCAGTAGTCTCCTTCTTCCTTGCTCAATATCAAACTACCAGCAGCTGGGGGACAGTGAGCTACTTTTTCTACTTCAGGGTTGACAAAATCAATGTTTCTCTATGATCCTTTTCTTCCTACTGCCAAACAGGAAGTTCCTGTTGACAGTTATATCCAGTGGCTATAAAAGTAGAACTGGCTTTGGGTGGGATGGAGGGCAATTGGTAAGAAAAAGGCTAGCAACAGGAAGTTGTAATTTGACTCACCTGCTTTTCTAGTGTCTAAACCACACCCCAGGTAAGCTCGCTTTCCTCCTACTGGTTTAGCAAAGTCACCTGATACATACCTTCCTGCACAGAACACACACTGCCTTTCTTTCTTTTCTTTTCTTTCTTTTTAACCTTAATAAGACCCTTCTACTTCTAATAAAGTTATCTGTCTACTTAATCTTAACTGACACTGACTCCTACTGAGATATAAGTTTTAAATTAAGAAGAAAATGTAGCTCTTTTAATTAGCTGCTTTCTGCTCTACAAGCAAGGCTAGCAACCATGTGTTTTCATGCCTGTGTCACCAAATGGCATAGTCACCTTTCGGCTAACAAACTGATTGTGCAGCTTTGTTCATGAGTGGGCTCACAAAAGCCCATGTTGAAACTCCGAGTGAAATACCGACAAACACCTAAGGCGTTAGGGTTTCAACTGTAACACCTCACCCTGTAGAGACTGACAGGCATCAGGGGTGTGACTTGAGATCATTGGCTGTAATGCTCACGTCATTCCACCCCTCACCCCCACCCTGCAGCCACTGACAAGTATTGAGGGTGCCTTGGAGTGTTCAGTCTCAAAGTTCACCCCATTCTCCTATACTCCACCCATCTAGGCATATTTCTTTATGGAATGGGTGCATATAAGGCCCAAAGACCCTAAAGCACATCACAACACTTGTCAGTGTCTACAGGGTAGGGTGAGGTAAAATGGCATGAGCATTATAGCTGACAACCCAAGCACACCCCAACACCCGTCAGTCTCTGCAGGGTGGGGTGGGTTGGGTCAGTTAATACTTCACTGCCATTCCTATTATGCATCTCTAACTCCTGCACTACCAATGCCAATGCCAGCGAGACAACATTTGGCATTGACAAATGTTTTCTTTACCTTCTACTTTTGTCTTCAAGCTGTAAGGCTAGTCTATTCAATACTGCTGAAAAGTAAGTGATGTAACATACAGTCAAACTGGATATCTTTTCAAAAATCTGGGCCTCAGAGCTACACTATTATACACCATTGTAGGTGCACTGTTAGCTAAGACACTGGGCATAATGGCTGGTCAGAATTAGCCCTCAGTTTTAGTACTGCATGTCAAACAGCAGGGCTATTAACATTAATAGTTGCGCAGCGCTAACAACAGATAACACATCTGAATGGAACAGGAGCTATATTTAAGGGTCCTGAGTGGATCCTCATGCTGAATACACAACTGTCACTATGTAGATAGGACACACTTTTGCATATAAGCCACTGTCATATATTCAGTGGATTTTGGAAGTGGTAACTGGCAACCAATGTGGCACTATTTACTGCTTCCAAATCTCTACCCTTACCAATGTGCACAGCAGTGTGCTATCCCCTAACCCTACCCTTTCCTAATCTTCAAATGAATAGTAATTCCCTGGTAGTCTAGTGCTCCCTGGCCCAATCCCTGAATGACTAGCAATATCACTAGAAGTTTACTGTCCCAATCCCTGAATAAATACAACATACTAGGTAATCCAGTAGGTCTATCCCTGATCCTCACATGAATAGCAACATCCTTGGTATTCTAATGGCCTCCTCACTAAATCTCGAATGTAATAGAAATATCACTGGTATTCTAGTTGTACAGCCCTCCTTCCTGATGCCCATTATAATAACCATATCCCCACCCGACTCCTGGACAATCCACTCAGCACCCACTGCTGCCACCTCTCTGCCCCAACTCACCCATCAAGTTCCATGCCTGGTCCACTATCAGCTCTGCAGCCAGTGACAAGCACAGACTCTCCACACATCATCTTGTCCAACTGCCACCTGAATGGCATAGAGCAAGTAAGCATGTACTGTACTATGGAAACAGCGCTTTCTACTGTATGCATGTGCTCACTCACTGTTATTCAGATGGCGCCATCTGAGGTGGTATGAAGGGATCTGTGATAGTTGCTGTCTCCACATCTGACAGCAGACTGGGCATGGAACACTATGGGGCAGTTGAGGTGGATGGGGAGATGCAGTAGATGTTGATCTGGTGGGGGTATGATTATTTATAATGGGATCAGGTGGAAGGTGGTACCACTGGACTAACAGAAACATTGCTATTCATGTGGGGATCAGATAGGGAGGCCACTAGACCACCAGGGATGTTAGCTAGTTAGTGAGAGATTGAGGGGACACTTGGCTACCAGACACTATTTAGACAGGGATTGGGTGAGGGTGGTTGTAACAGTTGTGATGCTGCACAATCTATCTGAGCATTTGTGGGCGGAGGCATTGTGCAAATGTGATAATTGCCACATTTACGACATGCAAATGACCTAGGGTTGCTCAGATTCTCTGGAATCTGTTCATGCACACAAAGTTCTCCTATAAGTCCAAGCACACTCTAATTACTACTGTTAAAAGACTGATAGCATTTACAATCGACTCTTCCCTTTCCCCTTTTCTCCTCCCCCATATCTGTCCCTTCCACATTCCTTTTGACCCTGGTTCCAGCTCTAAATTCTGCATACCGTATCACTATATATCTTTTTATATTAGGTTTTATTTGTGTTCGATGCACCTGACATGTATATTTTTTACTTGTATGAAAATTGTGTCCTACCCAAAACTAGCTGTATCTTCTGTTCCAGACATACTACTGTCAATGCTACCTGCTGATACTTTGTATATACTGCATTATTGTATCTCACTTTATTTGTATTATTACTATTTTTTTGTGTTTTGCATCCCATGTATATTGTCCCTTGTTCCTTGTTGACAAACCCAGGTCCACCTCGAAAATGAGCTTGCTCAACGGTGATCGCCTGGTTAAATAAAGACTTTGATTGATTGAGTGATTGATTGATTGAAGTACAATGTTCGAAATTCCAATCTGATTCTGGTGCCAATCCAATTCTGTGTATGGACTTGGAATGGTATCAGAAACGGAATCGAATTTCAAATTCATATCTAACCCATCATGTAACCCCTCCACTTCCAGTTCAGATAAAAGTATATAACAACCCCACTTAACAGGCCCAGACAACAGTGCTCTCTCCACCAAGCCCCCAAGTTACCTGGCTTGGTGGGCCTCTGCTTCCCTGAACTGGTGGCTCAGTGGGTTGGTGGTGGACTGAGCACCTGGTGGTCTGGTCACACAGGTAGTGGTCAGTATTGGTCTGGCCAGCATTGGCTGCTCTTCTTTTCTCTCCCCAACATGACCTCTCACTTGCATATTTCTGTGCATCACTCTCCAGTCAAGCAATTTTGTTCTGCACTCAGACCCCTCACTTCTGGTCCCATCCAACTCATCTCACCCCATCCCTGAATCAACCAGAGTCAGAACCTGCTGCCTGCCACTGACCGCCATTCCAGCTGCCAACCATGCTAGAGTCTCACACACTTGTTGTCGTACAACCCTGTGCAACCGTATCATGGAGGAACAGTTCCACCTGCTGCCTGCAGGGACATTTTTAGTTTGGCCTAACAGCACTATATCCTGGGTGACCCAGCAGACACTGACACTAACTAAATCACAAAGTTGCTCAGATCAAAAACCCACTGTTGGTGCTGAGTAGTCCTCCACTTTTCCCTTCTCAGCAGACTCATCAAAGAAGAGAGGATGGAAGGAAAAGTATTGGACAAGTTGCGGGCTGCAAGACATGGTCTCTCAGTGCCTGCCTCACATGGTGGAAAATATAGTGCCATGCCCAACATCGGGGGCCAGTGGCATAAGAGAGGACTAATTTGGATACTATATGAGTAACCAGTTGGTCAGTCACTGCTGGCTGATTAGGGTCACTCATGGTGGTCATCATTTGCATCAATTGGTCAGTGCAGCCAGCCAGAGGCACCGTAGCATAGGGAGGGACTGAGGGCAGCACCTCACCAGACAAACTTTGCATATGTCCTATGACCTACACATCACTGAAGGTAAGGGGGGGCATGGACGAAAACAAAACAAGAGGGATGGACAAATGGGGATCCAGGAAGGAACTTGACAACCTTCAGTTTTACCAATGCTGGATATGGATTCAGAGATGCCAAATTCACGTTCATCTTTATTTTTCAGAATTAGGATTTGTGCCTTCAATCCTGAAAACTTAATTCTGAAAAAAAGCCTCAAATCTGAGGTATCTCATTCTGTCGGACAGATTCTGAGCAAACTTGAAACAGTCCCTTAGTGCCTTGAGTGCCATATGAGGGTATTCACATACCGAATGCTGAACATGGTCCCCAGGAACACAGGTACCATGCCACTTGAATGTTCTCTCTCTCCTTGCTCCTAGGAGTCTGTTGCCAGAAGGAGGCTGCTACCACCACACTTATGCAATTTACATGGTACTAACACAACTGCATATTGCTATAGGCAGCACACACTGGACAGGGCACTCTGCCTGTGTATATATAGTGGCGTGGTAGCGCTTACTGTAGTTAGGGTTCAGTAGGCAGTTTAATGTTAAACCTCAAATTTTGCACTTTAATAACTTTTCAACTGTTCAACAGATTTGTTCAAAATTTGGTATGAGCTGTCCTGGGATAGATCTCTTGACGATAAAGTTTCTTGTTTTGGCTGTTTTTTCATCCTTCACTACGGCCATACCATTTGGAATTTTGATCTGCAATTTTCAGGGTAGAAAGAGCTTGCCCCAACAAAACAAGCTAGCACTGGTTTGGTGAAAACTATTAATCTGTTCCAAAGTTATTGAATTGTGAAATGTCAGGTTCTGAGCATGCTCAGTTCCATATTTTGATAGCTGCATGGTATGAATAGGGATTTAGGGCTCATGAAAGGAGGATCTTGACAGCTCGCAAAGAGGATTCATAAAATCCTCTTTGTGAGAAAAAATTCCTTTCATGAGCCGCCATCTTGTTTTCATTTTCTTCTCAAACCAAACCTTATAACTTTAGCCAGGATGTCTTCTGCAGAATTCCAAGCATGTATTTTATTCATATGGATGCCCCTACAGACCTATGCCTTTGGTTTACTTTACTGTGGCCCCAGAATGCTTATTTTTGATTTTAAAATCTTTCGTAGTTTCTTCTGATCCCTTTTGTGGTGTGAAAAGGATTTTGATGCCTCATGAAATGGAATGGGTTGTCAGACCAGATGGGCCTGTGGGCAATACCTTTGGATTCTGACACCTCACAAAAAGGATTTTGGCACATCATGAAAACGGATTAATTTTTTAAATCCTTTTTCATGAGCTGTCAAAATCCCATGAGGTGACAAAAGCCCTTTTCTCATTGCAAAGAGGATTTCTGGCAGGGCTATGTGGTCCCATAATCATGAAAAGGGATTTTGACATCTTGCAAAGGGATTCAGCTCGTGAAAAGGGATTTTACAGCTCATAAAAGGGATTTAAAATTAATTGGTGGTGACATAGTTTCAAACTGTAGTAATGACAGGCACCCATCCTGGACTATCTGTGTGTAAGTCCTCTAATCGGACTTACCTTTTGGGAGCTGGAGCTATGTGCTTCCTTGTGGCATGGTTTGTGTCAGTGGCTTGTTGGGGGGATGCACCTTTCAGCCCCATTTTGGCTTTGTGATTCCAGCTGTAAGGTTCCTGGTATTCAGTCTGTGGCAGGCAGGCTGAGTGCTGGGAGTGGTTGCTTCCATGTCTCCGGTGCAAAGTGGGTTTTAGGTCCAGTTTTCGGTTAGCTGGGCCTGAGTCCACATGGAGTTGGATTCAGAAGGAACAGAAAGGGAATTGTAAATAGTTTATGGCAGCTTGCGCTTACTGCAATGCGTAGCCACCAGGCAAAGAAAATTAAAGGAGCTGCTGCTTTGTTCATTATGGGGAGTAGTTTTAGCACCAGCTGGTAGCAATGGGGGCACATTATAAATAGTTTATTATGGGACTATGTGTCCCATAGATCCTTGGAGCATAGGGGTTTTAGGCACCAGGAATTGGTCCAGATTGGACCTTTTGGGGTTTTGGTGCCTAGGAATTGGTCCAGATTTGACCTTTGTTTTGGCAGGTGTTTCTGGTGCCCTGAGAAGAGGATAAAAGCTGGACCAATGCGGGAGAAGGGGTGGGGGGAGAGAGAGAGGAGACATCAGAGGAGAAAGAGAAGTTTGAGCAGGGGTGATTGCTCACTCAGCCATTTAGGCAGTCCAGTGGTTGGGAGAGCAGTTGATGTAGTAATGGCTGCTTAGTTTAGAGCCCCATGAGGGGATCCAGAGGTCCAGGCAAATACCCTGGTCCCAGAGACTGTTTGCTATTGCACCAAATATAGAGAGACTGAATAAGGATGCCAGGGTTCCACATCAAAACAGCGACTCCCAAAACAGCAAGGAGTCAGAATGGCACAGAATAATAGTGAGTGCCATTATCTGCAAACTTTCTGTCGCTCACGCCATACCATTGTAGTGGGCCTGCTTCTATAACCCCTTACTTAATATACCAACTCCAGGGGTCCGGACCTCAGGTAGGGGGACATAAAGTTCACCGATATGGCACTCACTATTATTCTATACCATTTTGACTCCTTTGTTGTTCAGAGTCGGTATCTTCACGGGCTCTCGGTGCCAGTGGGTTCTGGAGGTTTGCAGGAAAACCTTGGTTCCACATGGCCTCAGCTAGAGATTTGTTTCTGTGTTTAAGGAGGAACTGATGCTGTTTGCTGTTAAAGGCCTGATTCGGCCACTAATTATGCTGACTGTGTTTGGATTGTGGCTGCCTAGCCTTTAAGGTAGATGCCTGGGATTTAGTTTCTGATCTGACCTTCACAGTTCAGAGCACCATTCAAGCTTCTAATGTGACTACATGGTCCAGGGCAACCTGATCGTGTGTTTTGCTCCATGGAGTGACTGTTTCTGTTTTATTCACTGTTCATTAAATGGCATCCCTCGTTCCTGCATTTCTGGTGTTTGTCTTGTTTGTTTGGACTAACAGTTTGCAGCTAACAGTCTGACATTATGGCTGTGATACATTCTTCCATGGTTATACTTGTTACAGCTGTTTGACAGTCTAGCATTAGATACACCGAGGATCTTATCTCTGGTCTGTACAAAATATATACAGTTGGTGCAAGTCTCATCCTTTTTTCATTAAATATACTTTACTGAAACAACAAAATTTTCCACTTTGTGACACAACAAATACGAGTAATAACACTACACTCATCACATATAGAACCAACATCTGTCCCCTGCCCCTCTCCCAGAGTACAACACCATTGTAACTTGTCACCCATAATTTGCTTTGGGGTTTGGAGCTCTGGTCTGGAGCATCCAACTTGAAGTTTTCTCTTTCAATTTCACTTCCTGTTTTCAGTAAATTCTAGGTACCTTGTCCTTCTTCTTAGCACTGTGTGTTTACTTTTATCTTATTTCTTCCCTCTCCTATACTGTACATATTGTTTCTTCTTTCACGATTTTTTTCTATCCTGTATTTCTTTAGGCAAAGCTTCAGATTAGGCCAAATCTTCTTGTTCTTCTTTAACTGGGTCACCCCAATTTTATTCCATCCTCGTACTAGTATCTGGTCTTGTGGGACACGATACATGTTACACATTTCTTGTCTTGCTGAATACCCTTTGTTTCTCTCAGGTGCTTGCACCAGCTGTTTAATTCTCCTCACTTTTTTCTCTCTGCTTTTATTTATATAGGGGCTATTCAATGGGCTGACTCAAAATATGCAATTTATCTTCAAGTGTGAGGGTAAGACCATAACTCATGAGTAGCAGAACCACGAGTGAGATTTGAATATCTTGCCTACTCACAAGTGATGATAAATTGCTTATTTTAAGTCAGGCTATTGTATATTGTAATCTGGCAGTATAGCCTAGAGGTTAGAGTAACGAGCTGTGAATGAGCTTGGTACATCCAGCAGACTAGACCTGAGTGTGATTCTCACACCTCCACTTGCATACTGTGTGACTCCAGAGCAAGTCCTTAACAGCCCGGTTGCTCCCTGAAAACAGGCACTTGTGCCTAGTGGGCCTTACCCAGTTACCACCAAAGACTAAAAAAATAAAACAAAACTGGTTGCTTCAGTGCTGTACTAAGCATTGTAATGTCATCAGCATTGCAGAAGCTGCTTCTGATTGGTTCAGTATTCCACTGTGATGATAATTTAAAAATATTTCATTGTGAGAACAGTATTATATTTTTGATATCTTGCTGTTACTGATGTCATAAACTAAGATATTTTTATCTTGCCATTTCACCACCACTCCTGTTATATATTTGGAGTTTCTTGCACCAGTGGGTATAGGACTGTTGCCCATTTTTTGACTGAGCCATTCTCAAGTTTTCCTGAGGTGCTTTTAGCTTCCATTATTTCATTTTACCAGTAAGAACTTGAATGTTACAGTTGATGCAATATTGTTTTCAAGGCACATTCTTTGCAGTGGTATTATTCTGTTTTACTGAGATTTATTTTGGGGGCAATGGATTGGCATCTTGGATGGGGCACTGTGGAGGCACTTCTGGGACAATGGGCTGCAAATACTTTGACATCAGTTCCTGGCGTATAGTTATTCTGTCTCCTGATGGTTCCTTCCTTCATTGGGGTTTGTTAAGAGTAATTGTTTTCATTAACACACTCTACTTGGCCCCCAAAACTCATATCTGTTTTTGATTATGGTCACAACATCCATAGTTACCTGGAATGTTAAAGGTTTAAATAATCCAGTGAAGCGGGTAATGGATTCTTTCTCATCTTAATTCCATTCACACAAAACATCGCTTTCTTACACGATTCCCAGCTTTTAGATGTGAAGCATGCAACATTACACCAGGATATGGTTGAACAGATCTATTTTTCATCTTTCACACAGAAGGCATGGGAGTGGCTATCTTGATTTGTCACAGTCTTCCTTTGTTGGTACATTCTCATCTTAAAGATGGTCCTGGCTGATGGATTTGGTACTGAGTACTTTATACTCTTTCTCTATTAATTTTTTTTCTCTCTGTGCTCCAAATTGCGACAATCTGGTTTTCTTCCAGAATACTGTTTTTTACCCTTTCGGGCTTTCAGACCATATTATTTGGTGAGGAGATTTCATCATTACAGGTACTCCTTCTGGCTAGATCACCTTTTCCCAATATACTCTCTCTATGACAGTCAAGGTTCTTATCTCACAGTGCTTCAAATTAGGTTTTATTGAGGCCTGTAGAATTTGCATCTTTAATACATACATACATACATACGAATTTGAAAGCAGAAACAGGCCCTATGGTCTATCAAGTCTGATCGAGAGTGAAGCTACCACTGTAGACCGCAGCTACTCCACCTCCCACTCACTCCCTCCAGCAATTTCTCATTACTTACCCAGACACCCCCTTGCCCTGTCCAATGCACTTTGAAAGTACCCACCATCCTACATGATATCACTTCCTCCAGTAGGGTATTCCACTATGACAGTACCTTCTGTGAAGTAATGCCTTCTCATCTGTCTCCTAAATCTGCCCCTCCAATCTTAAACCATGTCCTCTTGTGTCCCTTCCTTTTCTTAGCCTAAATAACTCAGCTGTGCCAGACTTGTTGAACTCCTTCAGATACTTGAACATTTCAAGCATACCCCACCAATCCCTCCTCTCCTCCAGTGTGTACAAACTCAGATGCCTCAATCTGTCCTCATTTGGGTTGCCTTCCATCCCTTTATCATTTTTGTTGCTCTCGCTGCATCCCTCTAGTAGCGTGATATTTTCTTCAGATACAGCTGCCAGAACTGCACACATTACTCCAAGTGCGGTCTGACCAAAGATCTGTAGAGGGCAGGATCACGCCTCATGTCTGGACAAGCGCCCTTCACAACACACCCCAGCATCCTGTTAGCCTTGGCTGCTACCTTTCTACACTGGGTACAGCTGATAATTAAAAGTTTTTGCTCCCAATTTTCTGTATATCTGTCACATGTTCCTCTTCCAGTGGGTTTGAGATGAGACTACTAAACTGTTTCTTCTAAATGATATGGGGAGCAGATTAAACCCAATCCAAAGAGATTTCACTTATCTAAACAAAAACAAGGAGGATTAGGTATGATTAATCTTTGGTATTGTATCACTCCTCCTTCATGGCATCCTGTCTTAAGATTAACAGAGGGAAACGCAGCACTCTTGGGACCAGTGGACACAATGTTTGTTTCAACCCTTTCTTGGGAAATGGGGAATGAGGCCCCAAAATCACCTCAGCACTGCAGGTTCCAGTTGCTATCCCAGCAATCAAAAAATTTAAAACATGGAAAGTGAGTAAAACTGTAGTACAGAATTTAAACAGGAAATCATTATATTTGAAAATAATGGAGAACAACTTTACAGTGCAAGTAGACTGTCCAAAATGTCTACCATCCAAACTAAATTTAGCATTAAAATCTTAACTGATGTAAGAATCCCTGTAAACATGTGGAATGTGCAGTGGCTTAGCTGTCATGGCAAGTCAGTGGTAAAGGAAACCTGAAACATAAACCTATCACAGAAAGACAATGCCTCAGACCAGAATGTATAGGGGCAACCCTGTTCAGAATTTTAGAGCATTTCTTTTACACTGTGGGTTGCTGTTCCATTAATAATAATAATAATAATAATAATAAACTTTGTTTGTATGGTGCCTTTAAAACCAAGGCCTTTAACAAAATAAACAAAACAAACGTCTCAGCAGCAAAAGTGTATCAGTCTGGTATCATCCAATAGTTAGTCACCAAAGCTTGGTACCAAAGGAAAATTTAATGCCTGCTAAATCCTTCCACGGTCCTGCACTCCACGTAACTGATGAGGTAGAGAGTTCCAAAGGGTAGGGGCAGTGTGCCCAATGCTCTAGCCCCAGAGGATTTCAAACACACCTTGGAATCTCTAGCAACCCCTTGTTGGCTGAGCGGAGCAATCACCCAGGGAAGTAAAGGACCAGAGGCTCTTTCAGGTAGTCCTGGCCAAGTCCGTGTAGGGCTTTAAATGTCAGAAGACCAACTTTAAAGGTGATCCGCCACTGAACTGGCAGCCAGTGCAGTCCATGCAGCACTAGTGAAATATAATAGGACCAAGATGATCCCGTCAAAAGCTGGGCTGCTGCATTCTGCACTAGCTGCAAATGACGGATTTCACCTCTGGTAGCCCTAGGTACAGGGAGTTGCAATAATCTAAATGCGAGGTCACAAAGGTGTGGATCAGAGTAGCAGGTCGCTGGATGGAACAAGGTGCTTAATCCTGGAGATATTCCTCAGATGGTAAAACAAGGATTTGACTACAGTCGACACCTGCAAATGCAGGGTCAGCCTTCATCAAAATTACCCCCAGGTTTCGCACCTGCTCAGAGATCAGGATTGGCACACCCCAAGAAAGAGTCCAGAGGGTGAACCTCACCCAACCCCCCACCCCATTCTGGTGACCTGGATCCACAACCAGTACCTCAGTCTTATCATAGTTCAACTTCAACTAACTGGCATCCATCCACTCCTGGATTTCAGCGAGCAGCGATTAAAGATCGAGACAGCTCCATCCTGGTCGAGTGCAAAAGAAAGGTAGAGCTGGTATCATCAGCATAGCAGTGAAATCTCAGCCCATAACTTCTTACAATGTCTCTAAGGGGCAGTATATACACTGTGAACAACATGGGGGACAGCACTGAGCCCTGAGGAACCCCACATGATACAGAAACTGGATCCATGGAATGAACCCCAGACACCACTCTCTGAGATCTTCCCATGAGGAACGATGTAACCACCCGAGGACTGTACCTGACAGTCCACAGATGAACCTCAGATGATCAAGCAGAACCCATGGTCCACAGTGTCAAATGCTGACGAGAGATCTAGGAGAACCAAAATAGAATGACCTCTGATCTCTAGCCATCAGGAGATCATTGAGCACTCGAACCACTGCTGTCTCAGTACTGCGCTTCTTTCAAAATCCGGACTGGAGAGGTTCATAGATATCATGGATGGTCAAATGGTCCTCCAGCTGAGTGGCCACTACTTTCTCAATCACCTTCCTAAAAAGGGAGGTTAGAGATTGGTCTGTAGTTTTCAAGGCCGCCTGGGTCCAAAGAAGCTTTCTTCAAGAGTGGTGTCACCACCACCTCTTTCAGTGAGCTTTGAAACTTACCTGTCTCCAAAGAGCACCAGACTATTCAAGCTAGGACCGGACCGATAGAATCAATACAACCCAAAATCAGGGAAGTAGGTCCCGATCCATACTACAGCATGTAGGGTGCACACTCTGACAATCCACATGACATCCATGAAAGCCGCCGTCCATGTCTGGTTTCCATACCCAGGGCACTATCAAATGTGGTAGGCCAATAGCCTTGGCGGCCCGAGAGGGTCATTCAGCTCATGTGGTGGTAGTTATGCAATGCTAGGTCCATTAAAACAAGACTGCAATTATTCCAGATCTTGTTAAATCGGTGGACCTAGCTTGCATCACTGAGACTTGGCTAGATGAGAACTCTGGCCCCATTCTGGAGGCTGCAATTCCAGCTGGGTACTAGTGATACACCACCCTAGATTGGATCGTGGGAGGTAGTGGTCTGTTTCAAGACCAAACTTAACCTCACTAAGGTACCAGTTGGGAGACTAAGTCATTTGTGTGTACCTTAGTAGCAGGTGTAGGTTGTGGATCACTCTCATCTACCGTCCACCAGGAGATGAGAAGCGATTCCTTCATGACGTCAGCGGACTTGTCGTTGACATGACATTTGAGTCACCAAGACTGATGGTCCTGAGTGACTTCAATGCCTGAATCGACAACGAACTTTCACAATTTGGTCAGCACTTCCTCCAGTTGATGACATCCCTGGCCTTACACAGATAGTTACCATTGCTACACATAGTCACGGTCACCTTTGACTTAGTCTTCCTCCTGTGGATTAAGGCCTCAAACTTGGGGGTGGAACCAGTTGGATGCTTTGATCACTACACCATGGGGTTTAGTTTTAGCACCCCTCTACATAGGCCTACCCCTGTGGAGATGACTAGGTACTGTCCTTATGAGATATAAGCTCTCAAGGCCCAGCGGTGGTGCTAGATCTCTCATCCTCTCAGAGGCAAACAGTGACCCAGAGGCCCTCGTAATGGCTTATAATTCAGCCATTGTGGCGGCCCTGGATATCATTGCTCCTGTCCATGTTTGTCCTCTCTCCCTTCACCCTCGATCCTCATGGTTTGATGGGACTTTGAGGGAGATGCGGAGAATAAGACAAAGGTTAGGCGTTGCTGGTGGAAATCAGCCCTCAATACTGACCACCTTAGACTGATGGACCATTACCCAAGTCTATCGATGGCCAATCACTCATAAGAAGGCAGAGTTCCTGTCTGGGGAGATTAAGTGGTTGCTCAAAACTGACCAGCTCAGCTTGTTCCCGAACTGTGATAGACTGTGCAACCCACCCTGTCTACAAGTCCAGAAAGCTTTTTTCGCAAAAAGAGTGTGATGAGCTTGCTCGATTCTTGTGACTAAGGTGGCTGAGATCAGGCGGCGCTCCATCCAGCACACTCTGTGGGTGCTGGATGGATCATCATGGGGCCACTGTCCCTAGGTTTTCTTGGAGTACCTTTGACCAACCGCTTCCATGGATGTCATTCGCCAGTTTTAGACAGATCTGCCACCAGGTGAAGTTGGAGCCCTATGAAGCTTATGAAATATGAATGTCTGATTTTAGAGGAATATACAGGTTTTCTAAACAGATACCACCCCAGCATATTACGCAATGTAGTATTTGCATGCATTAAGTATTATATGCGTAGGCTAGATGCCAATATTCCCTTTAGCATGTCAATACACCGAGTTTAGTATTAATAAAACAAATAGAGTCTGCAATTCTACAACTGAAGCTGAAGGAAAGTTTACAGCTAGATGGAAGAAAATGTCATCTGTATTGAAACAGCATGTACTGGATCAAATGAAAACATATAGGTACACCTTGCAATGTAAAATGGGAAGAATCATGCAAGTGATTAGAGAGCAATTTTCAGTTGTATTAGAGAGAGGAGAATATGAGTTTCAATATCTTGTATCTCTGTTTTCTTAAATAAAAATACCCTACTTGTCAGTAGGGGAGCTGTTGTCTGGGTTCAGGATGGCCAGTGTGGGCAATCCTCTGGAGGGTATGGATGTTCAGCAGGCTGGGAACTAGTCTCCCGATCTCAGCTTTGTTGGAGACTGAAGAATTTTATGACGCAGATGCGGATACAGAAGAGAGAAATGTCATTTTGGGTACTGTGGATACTGCTTCACCTAACCTCTTCATAAATACTCCAAGTTCAGTGAGTACTCCAGTTTCTATTGATTCCATGATGACAAGTTTATTTTCCCAAGCAGACCTAGAGCTTAAGGTTCAGCACTTGGCAGCCAGACAAAAGAGGTAACAGACGACTTTTAAAATTGCAAAATGCTAAAACATTGTTTCTGAGGCTTTGGGCCCTTCAGATACTACACCTGCTTTTGGTAGTAATGTAGGCAGATCATCCTCCGAGTGTGAGATACCCCGGATGGTTCTATAGGTCTCGAGATGACGCTCCCCTGATTATCCTACCAAACTACATGGGTGAACAATCTAACGCCACTGTGTTCTCCTTTACTGTGAAAGCACCTCCTAACAACACAATACAGAAAGAAAATGTCAAATCTAAATGTGCTTCCTTAATTTTTGGTAAAAGAAATATCTTACTGAACCAGATGACCTCAGACGAAGAGTCTGCAACTGAGACCGCTCCGACACAGGCGCTGCTTCTACTGAAGCTCCCAAACTACAGCAAACAGCAGTGGCAGCTGTAAAATCTGCTTTTACAATTTCCTCCACTCCAGTGGTTGACACTATATAGAGCTCTGAGGAGTCAGGGTGAAAGCAAGCCACAGATGGCACCTGGATTCCTGACCCTCCGTGGGACATCACAAATGATCCCAACATACTCTACATGGAACCCGATCGAGAACAAAAAGGAACAGCCTCCTTCTTCTGCTGATAGCATCGGCACAGCTATTCTTAAAGGGACACAGTCAACCTTTTTGCATCTTATTATTTTTAGGTAAAACCCCATATTTTATGATTGCTTACTTTCTCTGAAATACATTGATATTGCTGGTTGTTTTATCTGCCTCCTTGCTTTTTAGAACCAAAATACATGGTAATGCATAGCTATGCCCAGCTTTCTTTTGCTTTCAATCACTGAACTGCGCTTAGTACACACTTCCTGAACATTAGAAACACTCTCAGACAGTGCAGTTGCTTATGATACAATAGTCTCCCTACTCCCACTGCATAATGAGTGACTAGATTGTGTTAGGGTATTCCTGAGTCCAGGAAAGATGCAGTGGAACTGGTCAAGAAATGTAAACAAACATGTTTTGGTGTGGTAACAACAGTATGGAGGACAGTCAGTTTCACTTTTTAAAAGAAAGAAAAGGTTCTGAATCAAACTACAAGCTGCACCAATAGTCTTGGTAGAATGTGAACAATCATAAAATGTGTTTTTAAACTAGGGACACTTTGAGGCCTAAGGGGTTAACAGTGTTCCTTTAAGGGAGCAAAAAGAAATTGATTATGTGCGGCAAGGAGGAAAAGACATTATAAATATACAGCATGGTGGAAGACAATGCCACAGACCACCCACACCCAATACTCCGTAACAGCCAATGCTATTACTACATTAGTGTGCACCCACAGGCCCCCCACACCAATACTCCTATAATGGCCAATGCCATTACTACATCAGTGGTGCACCCCACAGACCACCCCCCACACCCAATGCTTCTATAATGGACAATGCCATTACTACATCAGTGGTGCACCCCACAGACCCCCCACACCCAATACTCCTATAATGGCCAATGCCATTACTACATCAGTGGTGCTGCACCCAGAAAATGCCACTAACATAACTCTAAAAAGTTAGTACAGGTACCCCCTCCCCTTCTGGGCAACGCCTGAGAGGCGTTCAAGGCCTGATCGGCCCAAAAGGCCAATTTAGGAAGATCCTGAACCTAGATCTCGACCTCTATTATCTAATTTATTTGCAAAAAACAAAAGAAGCCCCCGTAAGAATGCAGTCCGTATTTGCTGGCTAAAGGATCAAAGGTCTGACAAGCAGTATATGGGCAAAAATCTACTCAAGGACTCGCTGCACTTTACACCAGCAGAGGTCTTTTGCTATCATTAATGTCTCAGGAGAGGACAATTAGGACATACATTTCGGTTCCCCATGCTTTGAGCTTTTCTGGCAAGATACAATAGGGTGAAATGTTCACCATTGTGGTCCACCTACTTGGTCATCCCTCTAACCAAACCCCTGATAAAAGTTACATAGATACATAGATACATAGACAGTGTCGGCAGATAAGGGCCTAATGACCCACCCAGTCTGCCCATTTGAGCTTGTAAGTTCAGTTTGTTTTCCTAGAAGTCTGTTTCCCTTACCCCTGACCTCTAGAATTCCTTTATGTCTATCCCATGCATTCTTAAATCCGTGATTGTTTCAGCCCCACCACTTCCTCTGGCAGGGTGTTCCACTTGTCCACCACCCGTTCTGTGAAGAAATTCTTCTCACGTTTCCTCTGAATCATCCTCCTCTCCAACTTCATCCCATGCCCTCTAGTCCTGGAACATCTTTTTCACTTAAAAATAGTGTTTTCCTGCACCCTGTTCCTCCCTGTAAGATACTTGTATGTCTCTATCATATCCCTCTCTCCTCCTCTCCTCCAGGGAGTACATGTTCAGTTCCTTCAACCTGTCTTCATAGGACTTGTGATGCAATCCATGCACCATCTTTGTTGCCCTCCTCTGATCCTTCTCTACCCTGTCTATATCCTTACGTAGGTATGATCTCCAGAACTGTACACTGTACTCAGGTGGGGCCTCATTAGTGTCTTGTATAGAGGAATTATGACCTCCCTTTTCCTGCTGGTGATGCCCTGCTTATACATCCCAGCATCCTATTTGCTTTACCTGCTGCCTTGTCACACTGTTTCTCACCTTGAGGTCATCAGAGATGACAACCCCAAGATCCCTTTCCTGCTTGGTGCATGCTATATCCTCACCCCCTAACTGATATATTGTGCCAGGGTTTTTGTGCCCCATATGCATTATCTTGCACTTTTGCATTGAATTTCAACTGCCAAACCCTTGACCATTCTTCAAGTTTCTGCAGGTCGCTTCTCATTCTGTCTACACCCTCTGGTGTGTCTACTCTGTTACAGAGCTTTGTGTCATTAACAATAATGTTTCAGAATGGGGGGTCCATGTGGATGACATTATGTATTGGTTAAACCAGAAGCCGATGTCCTTAGCGCTCCAGAGGCTATATTGGATGAAGAAATGTTTTGGACTGGGGATGGAAATTCAAGTTTAAGTTACATCAATCCACACATGGTATTTGTCACATTCCTAATTCTCTTACTGGGGAGAGATGGGGCGGGGGCTGCTTTTACAGGCCAACCCTAAGCTTGTTATAAATGCAGTGTATGCACACCCTCTCCAGTGTCTGTAATCATCCTAGATGTGACAACTGCAGGGAGATTGGGCATATCTCCCAGCAGTGTGCAAATCATACTCACTGTGACCTCTGTGAGGAGTATGGCCATAACTTTACTGAATGCCCTGGGCAGCAAGGAATAAAGCAAGCACTATTAACCCAGACTCTCTTATTCAAAAGCTCAAGATGCAGTCACAATCCCGGATGACCTAGACACAGACACGGCATTAACCAAGAAGGAGTCTCCTTGTTGTAACAGAAAGTGAAGTTAAAGAGATGACACCTAAGGATGTGGGCTCTCCTCTGTAACTTTGGATATATCAACAAAGGACATACCACCAGCCCTTGAACCTGTTTACTTTGAGGACCCCCACAAAGCAACCTGTCGACCTCGAATAAGGGGGAACCTCTGATATGCCTCCACCACATCAATGGTCTACTTTGCAGGGAGAAGAAGGTCTGCCAGAAATTCTAAATTGGATCCCGCTGTGCAACAAGTGGTTCAGGAAAACCTCCTTTCTGTAGTGGCCAAAACCAACTAAGGAGAGACAGAAATGGATATCGAGGAACCTGACTGTGTACCCAGCCTCTAGGGACTACAGGTCCCCAATCAGACATTACTGATTATAAAGGGAAGAAAAGAAAAGAAAATTAAGATTTCATGAGATGGTTTCCTTACTTGTTTAAATGTCTAAATTAGGGCTAGTATCTCTAAATATTTATGGTTACTAAATTACAAAAAGCGTCATGCCATTTTTGTTTTTCATGATTCTCATTATGTAACCCCTAGGTGGCGCTATGCCAAGGCTACTACCCCTACCTACTTGGTTAGTAGCAGGTTAAGGGCCTGGTATGAAACGGTGCCTCCATCTGGAGGTCAAGGTTGTTAGTGGTCAAGCTAACCCGGACACAGCCCTCTGGGACACTGTAACCCCTCTTTCCCTTCTAGTGGCCTGAACAATATGAAATAATTACTTTCACAATCATAGGTATCATAGGTAATACAGAGCCAGTAGACCATAGTCCATGATGCTTGCTTAATATCAATTGTATCCCATTATACAGTTTTGTTGCAAAGTACGAATCCAAATGTATTTTAAAGGTAACCATGTTTCACATGTTACTACATCCAACGACAAGCTATTCCAGATTTTATACACTGTTATTGAAAACCAGCTACTTTTTTAGTTTTACATTGTTCAACTATCAGTTGAAGTGGATGCCTAGTAGTGTGAACAGTGTCCCTTAGCCTCAAGCCCAGCATCTCCCAACAATGACCCTTACTCACCTAGCAATTACCCACACTGTTTGGACTTACCACCAGGGCTGTTCCTCTAGCTTGACCCTGGGGACCCCTGTCAAACAAGGTTAAGCACAGCAAATAGCAACAGTACAATACTTTTGGCACAAACAGGAACCACAATCAGGTTAAATGCAAACAAAGTTAAATCTGTTTTACTCAGGGACTTGAACAAGGGTGGGCGTAATCAGGTTGATTTGCTGAAAAGCTATATTAATCAGACAGTTATGCATGCAGTTCAGAGTCCCTACACAGTCACACACACCTGGGTACCCAGGTAGGAAAATGGTGGGCTAGCCAGGAATGTTGCAGCTGGTTGCGCCCTGTGATGGAAGAAAGCAACATGCACAACACACACTATTTGTAATCCAGAGCCGGAGGGCTCAGTTCATGAAAGAAAAGGCAACAAGACAATCGGATGACAAGACTTTAGATTTAGCTGTTTGCAGGGAGCTACCTGATGTTTTCTCATGATACCAATACTGGACACAGGCAGGATGAAATCGAGACTGCAGGCTGTTGAGCTGGAGTGCCCAGAGAAGCAAGGCCCACACAAATCACCAAGGCATCGTTCCTGTTCAAGATGTTGAGCAGGGGCTGATCCCAGGCTGGTCTCTCGTCAATGACTTTCTCTGTATAGCAGGTATTCTGGCTGGACCAGTGTAGCAGGGACCAGGCAAATGGAAATGGATACGGATTCAGTCCATGGAGCTGGATACAGCCTCCAGCAAGCAAAACACAGTTCAGACACACAGTGGGGAACCAAATCACAACCCACTATAAGCACACAGCACATTCACATGTAAGGAAATTCCACTGTACCAGGCAAATAGCAATCCAGTCACAATTACAGAGTGTCTGCACAATCCGGGAGTTCAGAGGTAGCTGGAAGTCCTGACAGGCCGACGCGATTCAGCAAATCTTCAGTCTTCTTCAGGTTAAAGCCTGGTCAAGAATTCAGTGGCTTAATTCACTCTCCAACTTCAGATTCCAGTCCAAAACACACAAGTTCCTCTCAGGAACAGCAGGCAGGCATGCAGGCCAAACTCAGGCCTTTCCACAGTTCTCCCATGCGAATCCACTATGGATTGGTGCTTGAACTATCTCGAGCTGTCATTTCTTCACTTCCCAGCTCAGATCTAACTGAAACTGCAAGCAGTGAGGGACTTTCCCAAGATCCAAAAGGTTCAGTTGGCTGATCTGTATGTCAGTCACAACAGGGGCTCCTCCAGGTTATTTTAGGCACCAAAAGCCCAAAACTACAATTCCTACAAGGTTTGGCCCCACCAAGCCCCTGTAGGCAGGCTCCATTTTAGAGTCCCAAATGTACTGATTGGCCCATTCTGCAATCCAGGACCAAGATGATGGAAACAAACAGAACTGTCCATGCTGCAAAGAAGGCAGGTTAGAACAAACTGCAATATTATTACTACTACTTTAACAGATGATCAGCAAACAAGTACATCTTCTAACAGAGCTCCCTCTCAGATTAATTATGACTGCAATCCAGGCAGCTCTTAAAGAGACAGTACACTGATGCTATACAGGCACTCTCTGGCAATACATTTAAACTGCTAAATGCAGGACACCAGCCTGGCAGTGAACACTTAGGCAAGCTCAAGGAAGACTTTTCAGGAACCCCATTTGTAGGGGGTTACATCATGTTTGTCATTTTTATAGGAATTCTGGTTGTTTTACCTGATCAAGTCCATTTATTTACATCAGAATGGGTCTGGGGTCCCTCTTTCTGGTCTTTTGGGCTAGATAAGGCTGATGGGTAGGTATTCTTGTTCAGGGCTCATCTTTCTAAACTTATGGATGTTATCCTGGGCAAGTTACTAATTATAGATGTTATCCTGGCAGGTTACTAATTATAGATGTTATCCTGGGCAGGTTACTGATTATTGATGTTATCCTGGGCAGGTTACTAATTATAGATGGGAACTGGAATAGTACCTCCCAAATTTATAGTAGTTTATGGCACTCAACTAAAAGCTGAGAGAGTTGACCTTTGACCTTACTGCAACCTTACTTGGTTACATCTAAGCAGATTCTTTTGGGAGGTGACTTCAACTGTGGGTTTCTCAGTACAGCTATGACAAACATAGGAAAAAGAAATATAGTGACTTGAATGCTCTAGAAAATGCATTCCATTGTAGATCTTCAGAACAGTGTGAATTTCCAAACATCAGGCCCTAAATTCACCTATAAAAGTGGTAAATTTGTCACAACAATAGATCATATCTTCACATCCAAAAATATGCAGATTTCTCATTTTCTATTTTACCCATGGAATTTTCTGATCATTTAATTTCAGAAGTACAATTTCAACTCCCCCAAACAATATTAGAAAGCAAAACAAATGGAGACTTAACTCCTCAGTTTTGTCAGATTCATTCATCGAGAAGAAATAACTAACCTATTATGGCCAAGAACGCCTGTATTTGATTTGTAAGAAGAAATTGGGGCTTGGTGGTATGACACCAAGAAAGATCGAGGGCTGTGGTTTCAGAAGTTTGGCAGGAAGAAGGAAAGAGACAGATGTTTTCATTATCTCAAACTTCGCCTCAACTACAATATTTGTATTCTCTGGTGTCGATTTCAGATATGACTACTCAGACCAAATCAATGATATTAAAATTCAGACGAGACAGTACCAGTATGATAGAGCATGCACAATAAATGCAAAACTTAGTTATGGCACTCAGAAAACACCCATTGGTGATCCATATGAAGCTCGTAAACAAAGGGGAGAAAATACCACCTTCTCTTGTTTAAAAGATAAATGTGGAGAAGAAGCCAGAAGGTGAAGGAAGAAACATATTCAATTCAGTGCTTTAGAGTAACTGGTAATTGTATTTTCTTTTAAACTTAGATTGTAGGCTTGTAGTGACACTATACTTTCTTTCTGTGTTGTCTTTACTTATAATTGTTTTTGGCTGTTGAAAATTTAAACATATAGTGGTGGTGTAATTCTGTGCTGTCTTTAATTGCTGCAAATTTTATCTTGGCTTGTCTGACTGTCCTGTAGCTGGGTGAAGGGTGTTAATTGTCTGGCCTCTGACCTCAGCTACGTGATAACTGGAGGTGGGGCTTAGTCACAGTTAAAGCAGCAAACAGAGGTTCATCTTCTCAGAAGAAGCCAGAAGGTGAAGGAAGGAAACATATTCAATTCAGTGCTTTAGAGTAACTGGTAATTGGTATTTTTCTTTTAAACTTAGATTGTAGGCTTGTAGTGACACTATACTTTCTTTCTGTGTTGTCTTTACTTATAATTGTTTTTGGGTGTTGAAAATTTAAAACATAGTGGTGGTGTAATTCTGTGCTGTCTTTAATTGCTGCATTTCGCCCTCCCACCCCTTCCCCAACTCTTAATTATATGCCCTGATAAATCTGATTGACAGAGCTAAACACAGGGTATAGTAAGAGGTGTGAAGTAGGAGGGCATATGGAGAAGACCACCCTCAGCACGACAAGTGTTTTGACTCATTTATTTATTTATTGGTTTCTTTTCCTTAAAAATATATATATCTGACGATCAGTTACAGGATTTTTAGTACTGTAAATAAATAAAAGAGAACTAAGAGAGCTTCAGTAGCAGAGAAGTAGTGGAATTGCAGTATAATGTGGGAGTGGTGCAATGCAGTGGCTGTGGGGCAGCATATTCAGGCAGACCTTCTGGACACTGAGGTGCTGCCCTATCTGCATGCATCTCTGGACTGCGGGATGAGGTAGCCAGACTCAGAGCAGAAGCAAACTGGGTCAGGAGTACCATCACCCCTATCCAGGACCACCCAGTCCATCGCAGCTGCCTCAAAGGATGCTGAGAACGAGAGCACTTGAATGACAGTGGGCTCAGGGAGGTTAGGAGCAGTCAGGCAGAGGGCACATCCCAGATCCTATTCCTCTCAAGAACTCATATGCCACACTGGCAAATGAGGACAACCAAATAGAGGTACCCAGGAAGTGGAAGGAAAGGATGTGGAGGTTAGGCAAGGAGGTGACCTCAGTGGGAAAGCAGTGGACCCCAGAGGAGGAGGAAGCGAATCCTGGTGGGGACTCCATCATAAGAGGATCCAGCTAGGAACACAGGAGGGGAGGACAGGAGGTGAGGTGCCTACCAGGTGCCACGGCATGGAGGGATGGAAGGAAGATACTGGGGATCACTGGGAAGGCAAGATGGGAGGGTGAGCTGGATGTCATTATCCACCTAGGTACTAATGACTTGGCAAATGGGGAGCCAAAGGAAGTTCAGGAAGAGTTTAGGAAACTGGGAGGGTTCTCAAGCAAGTAGCTACTTCTGTCACTTCTCAGAGGTACTACCTGTGAGAGGCAAGGAGAGCATAGGGTGCATGCACCAGGAACTTTAACTCATGGTTGAAGAACTGGTGCTGGAGGAAGGGTTTGATTCTTGTGACTGGGGACCCACCTGGAGGATGGAGGTTTGTTCAAGCCTGACGGCCTGCATCCATCCTGGAGGGGATCCAAGCACTCAATGATAAGTTTAAATGCTACATTGACAAGCATGGCAGGCCAGCAAGGACGGCACTACTTGCTCACCCTCACAGCTAGTAGTGGAACCAGTGAACTAGAGGAGTGGCTATCTCTGCAAAGCAGTGTGCAAAAGATGGAGATTAGTGTCCAAAAGGTGGTAAGCAGAAAGGGGCAAAATTCAGCAGAAGGGCAAACAGCAAGGAGAACCAGGGATAAATGACAACAAGGAAGGGGCTGGAGAGAACAGTGAAGCAGTCTAGGGAGGTCAAATCATGGTAAGCCTATGTGCAAATGCCAGGAGCCTTAGCAACAAGATGGAAGATCTGGAGGCTGTCATGGTACAGTCAGACCTGGACATTGTGGCCATCACTGAAACCTGGTGTAATGATAACCATGACTGGGAGATGGCCATACCTGGCTACAACATATTCAGAGAGACAGAGCAGGCAGGAAGGGAGGAGGAGTGGCACTGTATGTGAAAATGACATAAGGGCCACACAGATCCAGGAGGAACAAATGGGGAGAGATACTGTGGATTAAGCTGGAAAGGAAAATGGGCCAGCTATCTGCACAGGTGTGGTCTATAGACCACCAGCCCAGGAGGAAGAAACAGATAGGGAGTTGATGCTAGCATCCAAAGGATGGCAGACAAGGGTGAGGTAGTACTGGTAGAGACTTCAATATACCAGACGTGGACTGGAGCATCCCAGCAGCAGCATCAACTAGGAGCAGATTTATCCTGGAGTCCTTCAGGTGCCTTCTCAAGCAACTGGTCATGGAACCAACTCGGCAGAAGGCAATACTGGACCTTGTGCTCACAAACAGGACAGTGTGATGGGGGTAACAGTGGGGAGCACCTGGGTAACAGTGACCACCAGTCATTGTGGTTTGAAATCACAGAAAGGGCAGAACCAAACCACACAAAACACGATCCTGGATTTTATGGGGCAGACTTTGGGAAAATGGGGAGATACTTGAAAGAGGCATTAAGGGAATGGGACAGGAATCAGGGGTTGAGGAACAGTGGGCAGTATTTAAAATGGGGATTATAAGAACAACAGAATTATGCATTAAGCAGGTTAGCAAGAGGAAAAGGAAGAGGAGACCATTATGGTTTTCCAAAGAGGTAGCAAAGAAAGTGAAAGCCAAAAGATTGCATTCAGGCAATACAAAAAGACACAGGCAGAAGGGATAGGGAGAAGTACCAGGAGAAACAAAGGGAGGCAGGAAGTCAGTAAGGGAAGCCAAAGCTCAGACAGAAGAACACATTGCAAAATCAGTGGGTAAAGGGACAAACCTTTACAGGTACATAAGGAAAAAGAAAGACAAAGGAGGGATAGTGAGACTGAAGGGGAGGATGGGAGCCGTGTGGAGATGACAACAATAAAGCTGACATATTGAACAGGTATTTCTGCTCAGTCTTTACTAAGGAAGAGGGGGGTAATGGGTCTGAAGGGAGTACAAGGGTGAGAATGGTAGAAATGGACACAAGTCCTTTACACGAGAAAGGGTCCTGAAGGAACTGAAGTAATAAGAGCTGATAAAGCAATGGGGCCAGATGGGGTGCACCCAGGGTCCTTAAAGAACTAAGAGAGGTGGTGGCTGAACCTCTGGCTATCCTGTTCAGCCAATCACTGGAAACAGGGAGGTACCCAAAGACTGGAGGACAGCAGATGTAGTCCCCTTATACAAAAGTGGGAACAAAGAGGAAGCAGGGAACTACAGACCAGTCAGCCTCACCTCGGTAGTGGGAAAGATCATGGAAGCACTACTGAAGGAGAGATTGGTGGAACATCTGGTTGTCAATGGACTACAGGACCCAGGCAGCATGGTTTCACCAGGGAGGTCATGTCAGACCAACCTCATTGAATTTTTGACTGGGTGACTAGGAGGTGGATCAGGGAGGCAGTGGACATGGCCTATCTGGACTTCAGCAAGGCCTTTGACACTGTGCCACATAGAAGACTATTACACAAACTGGGGAATATGGGTGTGGGCAGGACAGTAGTGTGGTGGGTAGGTAACTGTCTGGGTGGCAGGACACAGAGGTGGTGGTAAATGGCTGTCACTCCACAGAGGGAAGAGTAACCAGTGGGGTACCACAGGGATCAGTGCTGGGACCAGTCCTATTCAACATCTTCATCAGTGACATTGCACAGGATCTAGAAGGCAGAATTTCACTGTTCGCTGATGACACAAAGCTCTGTAACAGAGTAGACACACCAGAGGGTGTAGACAGAATGAAGGACCTGCAGAAACTTGAAGAATGGTCAAGGGTTTGGCAGTTGAAATTCAATGCAAAGAAGTGCAAGATAATGCATATGGGGCACAAAACCTGGCACAATATATCAGTTGGGGGTGAGGATATAGCATGCACCAAGCAGGAAAGGGATCTTGGGGTTGTCATCTCTGATGACCTCAAGGTAGGGAAACAGTGTGACAAGGCATCAAGTAAAGCAAATGATGCTGGGATGTATAGGCAGGGGCATCACCAGCAGGAAAAGGGAGGTCATTATTCCGCTGTACAAGACACTAGTGAGGCCCCACCTGGAGCACAGTGTACAGTTCTGGAGACCATACCACGTAAGGACATAGACAGGGTAGAGAAGGTTCAGAGGAGGGCAACAAAGATGGTGCATGGGTTGCATCACAAGTCCTATGAAGACAGATTGAAGGAACTGAACATGTACTCCCTGGAGGAGAGGAGGGAGAGGGATATGATAGAGACATACAAGTATCTTACAGGGAGGAACAGGGTGCAGGAAAACACTATTTTAAGCGAAAAGATGTTTCAGGACTAGAGGGCATGGGATGAAGTTGGAGGGAGGGATTTACAGAGGAAACATGAGAAAGAATTTCTTCACAGAACGGGTGGTGGACAAGTGGAACACCCTGCCAGAGGAAGTGGTGGGGGCTGGAAACAATCACGGGATTTAAGAATGCATGGATAGACATAAAGGAATTCTAGAGGCAGGGGAAGGGAAACAGACTTCTAGGAAAACAAACTGAACTTACAAGCTCAAATGGCAGACTAGGTGGGCCATAGGCCTCATTCGTCAGACACTGTCTATGTATCTATGTATCTATGTGGCACTTTGTTGCCTCTCTACTAACCTGCTTCATAATATTATCACTGAACACCCCAGTAGCTTTTACTTCTCCTCTCTGTCTTCTAGTTTAGAAATAACCACTTATCTAGATAAAATAAAATGTAATCCCTCCCTGTGACAACAAGGTGCAAGAAGCCCTATTACAGCAGCAGAAAACTGGGTAACTCCTGGAATAGATGGCTTACCATATGAACTCCATAAAACCTATTTGGAAATTCTATCCGTTTGTTTGGAAAAAGTCTTCACTTCTATCTTGCAACAAGACCTCCCTCCTAAGGATTTCTTTATAGGCTTCATAACCTTTTATATAAATCAGAGACAAGCACCAGATGCAAAACTGGAGACCTGGCCCAGATATTCAAAAGAGTGAGCCATGCACAATAGGGTTGCGCTGCAAGAAGTCTGAAATTGCGCCATTCTGCGAGTTATTCAGCAGGAGGCAGTTGCGCCCCGAAATCATGCTAGCAACAGCGCAATGATAATGAAGGCATGTAACCGAAGGGGAGGAACCATGCATAAATGGCACAGTGTGATATTCAACGACTTGGCGCCATGCACAATAGGGGAGCAAGTGGAAGTAGCGCCATAGCAGAAATGATCCAAAATAAAAAGGAGCAAGGGAGAGGTACAAGAAGGCTGCAGGGAAGCCACATGAGTCGGAATCATAGGCAGACAGGCAGGGCAGGAGGGACAAACAGGGCAGGCCAGAAAGGGCACCTGAACACCCAGGCACATGGAAGGTGTGGGGAGCCACAGCTAGTGCAGAAGGGGCAGTCACACAGCACAGAGGCCACCACAGGCAGGTGTTCCCTGTGCAGGGGAAGTAGCAGCCAGGACAGTGGGAGAATACAGCAACAGCTGCTGGGGAGTGAACACAAGCTAGGGACATGGCCAGTGCCACCTTCCAGATGAAGGCCATTATGAGGGGGGTGAGAAGGCGGACGGCAGGGGCATGGCCGTGTAAGGGGCCCATCGTGCGGTATGCCCCTCAACAGACAGTACCGAGCCCACACCAGCTTTGACCTACTCTGATACTGAGATTGTGGGCCGGTACCACCTGAATAGGGTAATCTTGAGGCGGCTCTGTGAGCTGTGCAGTGATGTGATGGAGGCACCACATGACGGAGCAATGCCCTGTCAGTGGAGATGAAGGTAACAGCCTGCATGTGCTTGCTCGCCACGGGTACCTTCCAGAGACCAACTGGGGATACCACAGGCATAACCCAGTCAGCCACGCCATGCCACCTCACCCTATTCCTCATAGGGCTTGGGGGCATGGCCAGAGGTAACATGGGTAGTGGCCTACATGGCCTGGGCAGGGCAATGCTGATCACCAAACCAACCTCCACCCTCACACACAGGTGACAGGGATACCTACCCTTTCCTGGCTGCTCACAACCCACTGAGGCCCGCGACCTCATCGCAGCAACACTACAATGAGGCACACACCACCACACATAATGTCATTGCATGGGTATTCGGATGCTGAAGGCACGCTTCCATTGCCTGGACAACTCTGGCGGTGCCCTACAGTACAGCCCCTCAAAGGCTCATGGGCTATTCCTGGCCTGTTGCATCCTGCACAACATGGCCAACCAAAGTGGGACAGCCATACAGGCCTAAGAGGGGGACAGTGATGGGGACGATGAGGACACCGCGATGATGGTGATGGGCAGCCCCCTTGGCCGGCTGGGACCCCGACTGATCCGCTGGCACAGCTGCACTGAACACCATCACGGAGGAGCACTTCAGCCAACCCAGGTAAGTCATGGGGCTATGTGCAACCACCAGTGGCTAAGGCACAACCCACAAACATGCATGGACACACACCGGGTGCATGCTGTCAAGGGAAGTGGCAGGGCACAGAAGCACACACACAACCAGGGATGGGTGAGGATTAACATGCCATGTGGATGGACACACACACACACACACACAATACACTAAATGTGCACAGAGGGCAGGAGGCACACTGACCCAGAATGCCAACCTAGCAACACACATGTCCACAGACCACCACGCCCACTGTCTGTCCATGTACATGTCTCAGATGCTGCGCACCATTGCACATTGGTGTACAGCGCAATGCAGGCATCATCATGCACATGCAACTGTGGACAACAGCCGGGACGGTGTGCAGATGGACTGTGTCTGTGTGCGGGCTGGGACCCCACCCGTGGATTGCCCACTCGAAACACACAATGCACACAGGGCAGCACCATACAGTAGCCACGCTGGAGACAGGTCAGTCCCATGACACAGTAGCCAGGCCACCACAGATGCATGGGCGGCCTGCCAGACCCACCAGCACTGATAGGCTGACCACTGACCTCGTGGGTGGCACTGATGGTCCCCAGGGTTCCACTGTGTGAACATGACCATGCTCACGCAGGGGTCTGCAGCACACGGAACATGCCCGCGCCAGGAATGCTCGGGATGCCCACAGCTGAACCTGGTGCCTACAGGTGGGAGCCGCACGATGCCGGGAGCTGGGGTGGATAGTGCACCGCGTGGTGGTTGTGATGCATGGGCACCTGACTGTGTGCCCAACATGGCCATGACAGCAGTGAATGCCTGTGCATGCCTGTCAATGGCAGCGGTCACATCCTCCCGCAAACGGTCCATCCCTGCCAGGATCAGAGCATTGTCCCTGCTGCGACGCCTCTGCCCACTCCAGAGCCACACGCAGTGCATCCATGGACGGCAGCCGCATCTGCTGCTGGACTGATGCTTGCAGTAGGCGGGTGTGCTCATCCAAGAGGTCATCTGCCTCCTCGGCATCCTGTCTCTCAGGGTGTGCAAGGCCCCGATGATCAGCACCCCTTGAGGGTGGGTGCTGCTCACCAGGACCAAGTCTGGGCATATCCACAGGTGGTGCCCAGATGCCGCCGCTGAACCCTGTACCCCCAAGCCCATTGGCCGACTGCTGATGCTGCCCCTCCGGCTGCCACTCCCCAGGGCTCAGTGGTGCCACCGCAGTGGCCACAACAGTCCCACAGTCCTGAACAGACACCAGTGCTGCCCCACTGGTGCTGACAGGCACAGGCTGGGACTGTGCTGACACCAGACCCTCCACGGCAGCACCACCCACAGCCATGAGCACAATTGCCCTGCTGTATGGCCATCCCGTGGCACACACGTGTCACTGCCCATGATGGTAGCATCATCATCACCGTGACGGACTCTGCACCAGCCACAGTCACAGCATGCAGGCATCCGTGGATGCCAGCACACTGGGACACAGGCAGGGCTTCCTCCACACCTGTTACAATGACATCAGTGTGGACAGCCAGGCGGCCCCACTGTCGCAATGCTCCACGATACCTGTGGAGGTGGATGGGCCTCCTTCAACTCCAGCTGACTGTCCTCAGTGGACAGGCCAACTACCACTGACCCATGCAGATGCTCAGGATCTGTAAGGGAAAGCAAAGTCGCTAGCATTGCATGTGACCTACCTGCCCCCATAGACAGACCATGACTTACCATGCAGTGATGGGCCACCACCCAGCTGGAAGCCACCACCCAGAACACCCTCAATGGTACTGCACTGTATGCTTCCAGCAAGCCTCTCCTCCTGTGGGGTCAGCTGTACCATCTCCGCTGTCCCCACCTGTTGCAGCACGTGCTGCCCTGATGGCAGCCACCTTCTCCTTTATCCTCCTCCTGTCCATGCCCATCTTTTTCTTACACTCCTGCACAGAGCGCTGGTGGCTGCCATGCAGGTTCAGAGCACGTGCCACCTCCTCCAATGCAGCAGCATGGGCTTGAGGTGTTCCTCACGTCCACTGAGAAGTGGCTTCTGACCCAGGTAGGCCTTGAACAGGGCCTCAGTTTCTGCCTTTGTGTTAGGCCTCCTCCCACCACTGTGTTCCTCCTCTCCAACAACCTGCTCGGTCATTATGTAGCCTGTAAGAATGGCAGTTGTTACCTGTGACTGTGCAGTCTCATGCATGTCTCTAAACCACAGTCCACACTCCCAAACAGCATGCAACTCACCAATAGACTGCAGTATCCGACTATGGCCATTGCAGCAAAATGTCGACTTTTATAGCGCAACCCATGCAAATGAGGCGAGGAGCAACTTTAAGTAGATGCAGATTGCAGTGCTGCGCCATTGAATGGCTGATTAGATGATTTGCATATGATGGCTGAATATCACACTGTTGAGCTTTGCGCAATTGTGTTGAACGTGCTGAGCCAATGGCGCAGTTCTGTGACATGTGTAGTACACACCTCACTGCACATGCCGGGTTGCTGATGCAGGCATCTGCCATGCTGATGACGTGCTGTGCACGTTAGGCAATGCAGGGCACGGCCACCATTGTGCTAGTGGTGCTATTGGCATGGTCACTACATGGTTCTGTGGCTCTGGGGCCATCATAGGCTAATGGGCCAACTGCGTGGTGGCGCTATGGTGCTGCAGCACACAGGCAGCCAATTGCGCTCACATGCATTGTGGTCCAATGGTGCTGTGAGTGTCCATGCGCCAGAGACCCTTGACCCTGTTCTCGACCTTTGCTCCCCAGGCACCATGCATCAGGCATGGGTGCACCTCATCGCACTGTTCAGTGACAGCACGATAGGGAATGGCAGCTCTGTACCACACAGCATCTGCACGTGGGGAGCCGCACTGCAGAGCGCCATATTGCCAACTAGAATACAGAGAATGGCATGCAGAAGGCAACCCAGTGGTCTGCTATTGAATTGGCCAACCTAGTGGTCGAGTGTGAGCTGCACCATGGGCCTCTGTTCAGGAGGCACTGGACAGGGCCAGGACCCAGGTGTGGCAGGAGGTGGCCACTGCCCTTGAGGAGGCCACTGGACAGGGGAGGTGCAGAACAGTGCAGGCACCGATACGGGGACCTGAGGAGGAGGGAGCCAGAGCTACTGGCATGCCTGCGGGCACGTGCCAGGAGGGGCATGGTGCCACGGCCAGGTAGGGGTTCCGTCAACACACTTTATTGTCCATATAGGTAACAGTGTTGTATGTGTCCAGCACATAGAGGAGGGATCGTCCGGGGTTGGCTGTGGTGGTGTTCACAGGTGTGGGATGGGTAGGTCTGGCTGGGTGGGAGGGCACAGACCTTGGGGTAGGGGACTTTGCTATGGGATTGTGCTGATGTTCCTCTCCATGTTTGCCCCACAGGCCCAGAGGAACGCTGCCGCGCGCGGAAGATGGGCGGTGGGAGGAGAATGGTGCAGCCAGGCGGGCGAGGGCCTCACCCCCACCTGACCGGCCTGATGAAGGTGAGTGCCATACATCCATGATTACTACTGCATGCTGTGTGACAGGGTGGGCAGCGGGCATGGCCACCATCCATCGACACCACTGTCATGCACGCGACTTGTTACAGTCAACACTGTCCAGTGGCAATGCATGTCTGGGAGTCGTCAATGGTGGTCCATACGGCACCAGGTACATGGTTGTGCCACTGCCTTTGCACCACATAGCCATGTCACTAAATGGCCACGGTGGTGCCGAGCATGACTTGGCTGGTGGGTGTGTGTGGCATTCCGCATGGCTGTATGCGCCTGGGTGGGCAGGTCCTGTGGACGTGATCACTGCAGGTGGTCACACACCATCACAGAGGTATGTGCCACGGCCGTATGCCATGCACAGTGGGCGGGCTGTATGGGGTGTGCATTCACACCTATTGACTATGCTCTCTTGTCCTAGGTACCCACCAGCTCGTGAGATCTGGGAGGCACTGGCAGAGATTTTGTTGGTGACAAGGGTGTGTCATGGACATTCTGCGATGCATAGATGAAACCGGGGTATGGAGGAGGCACAGGGCCTGGAGGAGCCAGAGCGGGAGAGGCGCCCCGCTAGGGATAGATTGTCCCAGTATTCTCTACCCCTGACCCACCCTCACACCCCTCCTTCCCCATCCCATTTGTCCACCCTGCCTCTCTACCCACCCCCACGCTGTTTCAGGCCCCAACCTTGTATATAGTTCATATGTTATATCGTATATAGTTCTTGTAATCTTGTATATAGTTGATTGTTATATTTTTTCAAGACATTTAATTTTGATATGAATACTGTGGTGGTCTCTGATTTGCAGCGGACTATAGGTGCTCAGCTGCAGTGGTATGCATGGCGCCAGGGCTGGTGCGCGTCTGGGTGTGTGTGTGTGTCTGTGTGGAGGTGATTATGGTGTGGGATAGCTATCAGTCAGTGTCTGTGGTGTGTGTGTTGTTCCCTGTACACTGGATGACTGTGTGCAGCGGTCCATGGTGCATGGTCTGTGTCCATGGCGCACCCATCGGCCTGTCCATGGCCTGTGCATCTGACACACATGCATGTCTGTGACCTGCATGGTCCGCTGGTATGTTAGTGGTGGCAGTCCCTGCAGGGCAGCAACTGTACCCGCACATTGCTGGGTTGCCTCCTGTCATTGATGTGGTGCATGCATGCTGCCTGGGTGGCACTGTGGGCACCAAAGTTGTTGTCCCACCTCCATGCTGTGCCTGTGTGTGTTGCAGGGTTGTGCCTCACTGTCTGTGACTTGTGCTCCGGTGACTGATGGTGGTGTCTGGTCCACAGTGCCTGCACAGGGTGGCTGGCACTCCAGTACCATGGAGGACTGCGGGTTGTTTGTACACAGTTTACATGGGCCCACAATGGGGACTTGGTTGCTCCACCACTGCATCGCTGTGTTGTTGTGCCCTTGGTATGGGTGGGTGTCTGTCCTGACACTGTGCGGCATCCGTGTGGTGCATGCCTCCACGCACCACTGTGGGTGGCTGTGCTGGCTGTTGTGGCCAGTGGTGGGTCGGGTGTGTCATTGGACTACTGTGCAGGGTGCTGTACCACTGGTGGTGGTGTCAAGGGCACGCCCTGTCCCGTGGGGTACCTCATGTGCCAATGCATGGTTGGTCTCTCAGCAGTACCTGGGGCTGTGCATGGTGGCACTGTGTCTGCCATTGTTGCATTGCCGTGTGCTGCCACCCACTGATGGGTGCTCATGGTTGGGCTGGCTTGCATGGTTCTGTGGTGCACAGGTTGCAGTGGCACAGTGGGGGTGGTGGCATGCATGGGTTTCCTGCAGTGGTGGTCACTGCTCATGGGGGGTGTCTGGGGGTCATAGTGAAGGTGTGCTCTGCACTGGGGATGGTGTGGCACGGGTGGTCAGCCCTCCTTGTGTGCCAGTCACAGCTTGCCGGTAGGTGTGATGGGGCACCGTGGCCCGGCTGTGGGTTGTTTGCTTGTCTCCATGGGCCAGTGGTTATTCCAGCCCTCCCCAGTTGTGCAGTGCATTGGGTGTGAGGGATGATGTCTGTTCTGCTGTGTGTTCCTGTGTCCATCTGTGGCATGGGTAGTTGTCTCCTACCTCCCTGGTTGTGCAGTTACATTGCTCTGCTGCTGGGGCGTCCCTGGTTGCGCTATGGCACCTCTGGACTGCTCAGCTGAACATCCCTTGTTGTGCTATGGCACATCAGATCTACTCAGCTTCCTTCCCTAGTTGCACTATGGCGCAGGTGGTGCGATATTCAGTCGTCGGCTGTAGGCGCAGTTTGGCCTGCTCTGTTTTTGAATATTATGCCTCTTGCATGGGAGCAATAGACCTGCGCTTGCTCCTGCTATTGCGCACTTTTAGGCACAGTTTGAATATCTGGGCCCTACTGTATAAGTCTTATAATCTGATTATAAAATCTTAACCCAACTGCTGAATATCTGTTTAAGAAATATAGCTAATATCCTCTTTCACCTACATCAGTTTTGTGGCCTCCTGAACATAAAATCCAACACCCACTTATGATTATCAGACAAATTTTGGAACACTATAACTCTAAGCAGAACGTTGGATTGATATTATCTGTAGATCAGAGCAAGGCTTTTGATAGGGTTAGCCATTCCTTTTATTGAATACACTCTTGCCTATGGTATTTGCCCCAAGTTTATTCAATGGCTAGATACCAATAATGACGCTAACCCAAAGTTTTACTTCAAATTTATTACCCTTCTTTAGTAATATTTTCTGAAAAATAACCCAAAACCCCTTCAGACTGAATCCCTGTATTTCTCCATGGGCACTAGAGGTTGGAAAAAATCTGCTCCTGAAGCAATTTGCGAATTAATGTGGAATCCTTGAGTAATCCGCAACGTGAACGGAGTACTTCAAGGCCATAATGAGGAACACGAAGACTATTGAAAACAATGACTTCATAGACTACTCCACCTTCCCCTAACCACTTCTGCATCAATTTTAATGAGAAGTACATTTAAATCAATGTACTTCACATCACTTTGCCTCTTGTGAGCTCCAAGGTGAATTTTGCAGTGATTCATGGGATTGCAGGTCACATGGGCTTTAGATTGTTCTGCACAGCCTCAGATCTGAGTAGTGTGTGTGTGGAAGCTGGAGACAGTTTTCTGTCAAAGCTCTGAGATTCAAACCCTCTCAAAGCTGTTCAAAAGCCTTTTGAGTTATTTTTGCTCAAAATTTAGTGCCTCTATTGTAGGAAACCCTCCTGTGCTCATATCAAGTGTTTATTATTTGTGTGTGGATTTTGAATGTTAATTTAGAACATTCAGTCTGTGTAGTGATGGACACTTGAAGTGTGCTTGGGGAGGGGCATATCTGTGGTGGAAGGAGGTAGGTAGATAAACTGAGAGAAAGGCAGTCTCTGTTTGGTCATATTTTCTTGTATAACTGTGTTAATGTACACACAGTAATATTGTAATTTTGGACATTTTTTTGCTGGTTGTTGTGGTGCAGCATGCATAATTTCAGTTTGTTTCAAATATTTGGTTATATTACTGAAGTTTTCAATTTGCTGCACATTACCTCACCTGTAGAGTGTGTGTGTGTGTGTGTGTGTGTGTGTGTGTGTGTGTGTGTGTGTGTGTGTGTGCAACGTATGCCATCAAATCAGAAACATTTTATTGTGCCACACAGTAATTGTAGTACTATGAACCTGCTATCCATTCTGCTATTGTGTACTGTTTGTGGTATCTTGGTAGTGAACTGCTCCTGCAGTGCACTGCCCCCCAAGCAGCAAAGGTATTCTTTCCAGATTTGGATTTGTGACTTGTGAGCACTGGTGCTCAGCACAATCTTTATCTGTGCATTTGCATCTCTTTAGGGCCCAATCTCTATCTGTAACTAAAGTCACAGTTGTTTGTTTGGCTTTCCTTCAGAGTACTGGTGTGGTGCATATCTAGTCATGAACATTGTACTCATTAGGTGCATTTTAAGTCAGGAGATCATCACAAGTCAGTCACGACACAAAACGTGTTCTTCATCTTCATGGTCACATCACTAATTACAAAACTCTAGCTTTTTGGGTCGTAAGTTGCATGTAAGTCTATTTTGTAGTATCTCGCTTGTCCATTGTAGTCAGACTCATTGATATGAGTTTTCAAGTCAGGAGTCAGGGTGGTACAGGTCAGGGAAGTACAGCCATAGGTATTTGCGACAGTACATTAGTCATGTCACACCAGTCACTCATCATCACAAGACAAATCACGTTCTTCACGAATTGCAGCAGTTAATTTTTTTTCAGTTCTGATGATACGCTGAAGACCTGTAAAGATGGCAAAACATTAATGAATCTTTTAACTTTTTTTTAAATAATGCCTCACCCTCCCCAAAAAATACTTACCTTCACTGTCTTGATAGTATTCCAATGCCAAAATTCCTCATCGAGCCAAGAAATGTGCACCCCAAGTTCGACTGCATGACCTGTGATACAGTAAAAGCAATGATTACATATATATATATATATATATGTATGTATATATATATAATATATATATATATATATATATATACATATATTTATAAAATGGGTAAAAATAAATGCTCCAAATCCAGTGGTCTGATTGTATAAAACACATCACATGACCATGCATATATCAGAGTGTTACCACTGCATGCACTTTACCCCTCAAAAACAATTTGACATTTTATAAGATAGATAAACCACTCTGAGGTGTGCAGTCATGCTCTGATATATGCATGGTAATAGTCATGTAGAGCGCAAATAAATGGTACGGTATCAGGGGCACAGGCAAGAAGCGCCAACACAGGAAGGGTGACTGCACATATTGGGAGACAGACAGCTCAAGAGCAAATAGCGCAGCAGCCTGGTTACAGCACCCCCATGAACAACTAACAGCAGCACTGTGAGCACCAGCAAGCTGGCAGGTGGGAGAGGCACTCGGCAGGGAGACACATCCAGTTGTCAAGCGCAGGATGGCATGCACAGCAGGCCGTGGCCAGCAGTGGCAACAAGAGGAAAGGGCGAGCCATGAGTAGGCCACACAGGGACATCACCACTTCAGCAGCACAGTGTAGGGGAGGACGTATGAGCCCATACCACCCAGCTGCTCCGGGCCACACACATGGGCAGGGTGCAGGACAACAACCCCAACTCCATACAAACTACAGCAGACACAGACACCTACCTCACCAGACAACACATGGAGGATGGAGCCCTTGGCCCTGCACAGGCAGAAGGGCACCTCAGCCAAGGGTGGCGGTTCCGGTAAGCAGGGCCCATTGACATGGCGGTACTGGGATGGGGGTGCGAACTACACCACCTGAAATGCAGCACAGACAGGAAGGGGCATATCCATGTGGAAACTGGGTGGAGGCACCCGCACCCATAACAATGGCAGCCACAGCACACCCCTCAGATGTGACAGCATCTACACCATGGAGGTGCATTACGCAGAGCCAGAAGGGCAAGCCATGGCTATCCACAATGGCTTTGTGTATCGCAGAGACAAGGAGGGACCAGAGAAAGTATATTGAGGTGTGCCAAGGTGAGAAGGTACCATTGCATGGCCCACCTGCACACTGCTGAGGACATGGTGGTAGCCACCATCTGGGAGCACAACCACACACCCGATGCGGAGATGTGGGCATGCGCGTGATGGGAATGCTGTGGGACAGGGCACAGCGTGCCATGGATACTGCTTCACAGGTCATCGTGGCAAGCATGTCGGCATCCCCGCGCCATAGCCGGTCACTACCAGGAGTGCTTCTGCTGTGCTGGATGGTACAGCATGTGCTACATGTGGCCTATAGCTAGCCAACCACCCCACAGTCCATTGAGAGCCTAATCATCCTGGAGGAGTACACCTTGTGGTGGATGGCATGTGCTTCCTCCTGTACGACAGTGGGGGAGCGAGACCGAATCATCATCTATGCCACGGACTGTGGCATGCAGCATCTGACCAGCAGCATGGACTGGTTCATGAATGGCACATTCAGGGCGCACTCTGCCCTGTTTGATCAGCTCTACACCATACACGCCATCCAGCTGGGCACAGTCCTGCCAATGGCTACACCCTGACATGTACCAGGCGGGCACAAATGTACATCAGACTACTAGGCCAGCTGAAGCTGCACAACCCTGCCATAACACCTGCCATGGTCCTGATGGACTTCTGAGCATGCCAGCTAGTGTGGGGTCACCACCGGATTCCCGAGGCATGGGTCAGGGGGTTTGTTCCACTTCACCCAGGCCCTGTGGCGCAAGGTACAGCAGCTGCCAGATGTACTGGTGCGGTATACCCACGAGCCTGACTTTGCGCTGCATGTTCGAATGCTGCTGGTGTTGGCATTCTTGTCACCGCCAACATGCCAGTGGTCCTCGAGGAACTCAGGGAATGGGAGTACATCACCAGCAATGAGGACATCTTCCAGCCCCTGCTGGACTATGTGGAGGACACATGGGTCGGCCGCTACCAGGCGGTCAGGTCGCTGGCGTGTCCCATTCCCAGTCAAGCAGTAGAACTGCTATGACTCCACCCTTCAGGGCCTAGCGAGGACTAACAACGCGGTGGAGGGTGGCACAGGGCCTTTAACACCCGGTCGGTGCCTGCCACCCCAGCATCTGGCGCCCTCGAGTGCCTGAGAGAGGAAGGTATTACTGCTGTGTGGTCAGAGATGCTGTTGTCTGGGGCAAAGGCACCACAACCGTGGAGACAGTATTGGGACCTTGATGCCAGGATCTGTGCCATCATGGCCAACTATGACACCAGAAGCCACTATGATTACCTGCATGGGCTGGCACACAACTTTGTCTTCCATGTCTAGCCTGCCATGGCCTCCCTGACGTGCACCAGCCCTGCTGCTGATGACCAGCCCTGGGCAACGCTGTTCTGTGCAGCACCGCACAGTGCACAGTGTGTGCCCTACGACACCACCCTGCATAGGTATGCCCTTCCAGGGCTGCCCACGCATCCACCCCCGTAGTCGCTCTTTGATCCCTCATTCAGGCCAGGGCCACGTGCCTGCCACTTGCCATAAGCTGGGGGAGCTGGCAGCAAGGTTAGCCACAGAACTGCCCTCAGCTGTGCCCCTCATGTTCTGACCATCTCTGTCCCACTGTGCATGCCTGTTAGCTGGCGCCCCTGTCCCTGGGTGGCAGCTTGCTGCAAATGCCATGCCTCCTTGTGGTCATGCCCAGCCTGGCCATCCCTGGCCACTTGCACTTCCAGACTCTCCTTCACCATGGTGTGCCTTCCGTGCTTTGTCCACACTGCCTTGCAGGGTGCGCCATGTGCTCGGTGCCCTTCCTGCTGCCCTTGCTGCCGTCACCCTTTCAGGCATTCAGCACTATTGTGCGGTCACCATTGTGGCATTTGCTCTGTCTCCCTCGCTGTTTCTGGTGGCGCGACTGTGGATGCACCCATATCATATAAAACCCACGCATGCCTTGGGTGGTTGACACACACCAAGGCGTCTGTGATATTAGAGTGCAACCACACACCTCAGAGTGGTTTATCTATTATATATACATGTATATATATATATATATGAATATAAACATTTACGGTCACGTTCTGTGGAAACCATGATGGTGCCAGGTACATTAACTTACCAAGGGTAGTATTAGTGTACTCACAGAGGGCATCCTTCCTGTTGGGGTCAGTGCAGAAGACTTTGGGCAACCAACAGCATTATCATATCATCATAGACGGTTAACTGAATGGTCAGGTTATCCTTCTAGCACATCATTTGGCAAGACACTGTGCATCAGCCTAGTCAGGTCTAGAAGCATTGCATGAAATTCCAACAGCAGCGGCAGGTGACATAGTTCTTATCGGAGTGTGCATGCATGACTGAGTGTGGCATGAATTAATAGAGACTTTCCTTTAATTTTATGCTTTCATTTCTCTTCATCTGGAGTTGGGAATTTTCTGGACATAAGACAACAGCATTTTGGGGGCACAGTTCGGAGACTGGGTGCACTGCACTCATGACTGACTGTGGCATGAATTAATAGAGATTTTCATTCCATTTATGCTCTCATTTCTATTTTTCACCAAATTTGCAACATAGGATTTTTGGAGCCCACCTCATGAACAGTGACAGTGCAGTTTGTTAATTGGTCCCCAAAGCTGATTCCATGCAGTGACTGTGAAATCACCTTTAGGGACCAAATAACGAAATGACAGTGACTGAGTTCATGAGGTGGGGTCTCAAGAACCCCATGTTGAAAATTTGGAGCCAAAATCACAAAATGGCTGAGATATCCACCTAAGTTGAACCCCCACCCTCCCATTGATGCCATTATACAGCTTACCGTGATTTTCTTCAGTTTGTGGTTGATTTTGAAGAGTTCACACATCTCCCACTCCACCAAAGATTGTCACACCAGGCTCGAGGTAAGTTTGGGGTGAGGGTGAGGGTGGGTGCGGGTTGGTGGTGGAGGGTGTCGTGACCACGAGAGACCATTATCTGTGTTATGGGGAGAAAACAGACGCCACGGGAAGTTTTTTTTTTACAGGTTTGCTTTGGGCACACAGGGTGGGCTCCCAGTGTGCCACCTGTGTTTTTGGGGACAGGGACTGAAGCCAACAGGGACTGAGCCCCATTGACAAAGAAAGTGTATCTGTGTTTGGGGAGCATGATGCCAAGAGGATTGGGCACCCCTCTGCAGACAAACAAAACAAGGGAAGCATTATGCCAATGGGGATTGGGCTCCCCATTGGCAAACAAACTGGCAGGGGTATGTCAGGTGGGGGATTGGGCACCCCAATGTCAGTTTCTAGGACTGTGAAAGGCTGGATGGTGGCAGCCACTGTCATGTTTATTGAAATGTTTCAGCAGGCAAGGCATGCCCTGCACGAGGGGTGCCTCATTGCGGCAGCTAAATTTTTTCGTTGGTGGCACGCTTCTCAACTGATGTCATAGACAGCATGCTCATTCATTGGTGCCACAGAGACCAGCCCAAAAAGCAGTGGCACCATTGGCCACAACACTGCCACACCTCCACAACCTGCTATTCCAGCATGCTGCCACAAAACACTTCACATGCAAGACAACATAAAAATTGCCCTCCTGGGAAAATAGATGCACTACTGACAGAGCTCAACAGTACTAAGGTACCTTAACAAATGTGGGAAACAGCATGGTTATGTGCATATGGTAGTCTAAATGTCAGGGCAACAATAAACACAAAGCCATAGAGGAATGAACATGTCCATACCATGACTGTACAGCCCAGGAGGAAACAATAGAACACTTTTAATTTCCTGCATATATGCTAGAAAGGTGCAGACATTTTTGCACAAAATGACGTTACCCTGGGTAGCTAAGATGTCTTGTGAGATGATCACACTGGGCATTGACCTCTAACTTGCAGAAATATCATACTAGTACCTTAACTGTATGTTTTGCCTGCTTAAAGTTTATTTGTGGCATGCTAGATGCCAGCAGGTCTTCCAACAGCACCGTCTGCCTTATGAATCTGTAAACAGACTGTGCATATATTCCTCACAAGAAATCTATGAATATGAAGTCTCTGACAATCCTTTATAAAAAGTACACATGTGGTGGGAAGGTTTTCTTTTTTCTAAAGTATAAGTGAGATGCTGCAGAACACCCTAAGATTATATAATGGGTTTCAGTGTATATATTTTTCTTTTGCTAGTATTGTAACTTGTGATTTCATGCTTTCTTTTGTCTTTTGACATGTTATGTATATGTGATTTTCAATAAAATTCTCCTACTCTTGTAGTAGGGGAGCCATGCTCATTTCTTGGCAGTCAGCCAAGATGGCTGACACTGCAGATGAGGATGATGATGGAGTTTTGCTCAGTTTTCACTGTTGGAGGGTTAGAGTCAGCTGACCAGCCCTGACACTGAAATGGTGCAAATGGAAGTTACTAATGAAATCAAAGCACAGTAATAGAAAATGCCACTGAATTGAATGGAACCTTTAATCAACCAAAGGAGCCATGGAATCATGGAACATGCACAGGAAGATAAAACCAAAATGGAATGTTCTGCTTTATCAGAAACCTTTTCTGTAGCTGTTGCCGAACTTGTACTATGAAATGCCTTAGAGGAAAAGACAATGCAGCTATGAAAACAAATAGAAGAGGGGAAGAGAATTTTTGCTGAGAGTGATTGCGACTGCTGAATCACGTGCTACAGCTGTTCCCGAGCTGCAACAAGCGGCAGCTGCAGATGCTGACCATATCACCAAACCGCACTCTGTTGCTATTTCTAAAGTATTTACACCTGCTGCTGCCACCTTAACCAGAGAAAGTCTTTAGGCTTGAAACATAAGCCTCAGACCCAGATGTGCAGAGGTACAATGAAGTTTTACCAAAACCACAAGACAGCAATATTGCTACAAGAAATACAGTGCAAATTTCCAGATGATGGGACCTAAACAAAATACAAACAAGGAAACAAATAAAGATTTGCATGTCACATCAAAAGCCTCCAATGTAAGTAATGAAATTCACAAAAGCATACCTATTTCAGTAAACAAAAATATTAATTTAGAGACTGCAGCTGAGGAAGGAAAAGATACTGGGGCCCCAGAAACACTTCTAGTCAGTACCTCAACCTTCATGTATGCCAACATTAACTGCAGCTTCTCCTCTTTGTGAGGATATTACTTACCTGTGGGCAGGGGACTCATATTACAGGACCCAACAAAAGATCTTTATGAAACCTTTGTTATGATGTCAGATCTGTTTAAAAATCATGGCGAACTTGCCCCACGGAAAAAATGTAATACGCTTATTGTATAAAGGTGGATTAGATACACCCCTGACAAGGTGCACATCGCTAGATCTTTATTGAAAAATTCTTTGAAGTTCTATGCCTCAGAAATTTTCACTTTAATACACACAGAGCGATCATAACTTTGACATCCGCTTTAAAACAGTAGAGGCTCTGGACAGATTTTGGACAAAATATAATATTCTGAAGGATACCCCGCTATGGTCACCATTTTGGCCATCCTGATCATGAAACCAGCAGTTAGGACTATTACTGATTTATTCAAAATGAGGGAGTTAATGTCTCAGACATTTTGTTTTGGCTAAAAAGTGATGTGATATTTAGGAGCACTCAACAACAGTCATTGATTCTGAACAGATTTGGACTGGGGTTGAGGTGAAAGTCACATTGATTATGTGCAACAATGGTATAATGCATCTGCCTGGTTATTCTTATCTGGAAAGAGACAGGGTTCACTCTTCTATTGAGGGTGACTGAAATCATGCCACAAGTGTGGCTCTAGATTGCACCTTAGTAGTGCCTGTGACACCCCAGGTGTGTACATTGCTTAGAGTTAGGACACCTAGCAGCAACCTGTGTAAATTTGTTCAGGTGCAATTTATGGAAGAAAGAGGCCACTCTCATGTGGCAGTCCTTGGCTTCACATAATAGTGAAGAAAGTGTTTCACATGAACCTGTTATAACACAGGCATAGAAAAGAGGGTGTGCCCAAGCCTCAGAACAGAGAATGACTGCTTTACAAAGAAAGAGAACAGCGCTTGCAAACAGCTAGTGATTCCATCCTTAGACAAGGCCCTACCACTACAGAACCAAATACCACACTTTTAGAAACTGGACCCCTCCCTCAGAACCATCTCTCTCAGCAACCAAGAGTTGATCACTCTTGTAAATGAGAAAATGACTGAAACACCCCAGCTCCAGTACCTGCACCTGACCTTATGCAGCCAGAGCATGAGAGAATGTTTTCCCTCCTCCTCTCCACCCAGGCCACCCTCCAAGAGGAAGTGCCCTTCAAACAGGTGGAACAGAGGAAGAGATCCAGAGCAAAAGTAACCAAGGGAAAGGAACATAAAGAAAAGGACAGGAAACTTCTAGGAGAAAAATGTGCCCCACAGATAATAGCTTTGCTGTTTTACAATCAGATAAGAGTTGGGAGATACGGATGAGGAATCAGATTCTCCTCCATAGCATCCTCCACACAAGATCAGTCTACAGGGTTGGAGGATACTGGTGGGGAGACAAAGTAAAGAAAAACAGAACACTATATCTAAATGTACTTAAGGTTGTATTCCCCCATTACAGTTTCTTCTTATGACCTCTTTTAGCGTAGTTACTCTCAATGTAAACAGCATAAAGAATAGCAAAAGGAGATTAACAGAACTTTCAGAGTTACCCCAGTATAAAGCCAGCATAATCTGTTTCAAGATACTAGACTTAAAACTTTACAGGACATTTCACAGGCTTCCAGTCTTTGGGAAATGGTGCCACTTTTTGTCAACAGGTGACAACACATGTAATGGTATAGGGATTATTTCTCAAACAATCTGAAAATAGCAAGATTAATATACCTTGACCCAGGAGAGCCCTGGTTCTAGACATTCATTATGGGGCAACAAGAATTAGATTAGTAAATAACTATGCTCACATATCAAACCCCCAAAACTGAGCTGTTCAGGAAAATACAGCCTTTTCTGTGCACATCCAGACTGGTCCTTTGGGCAGGTGATTTTATTTGTGGCCTACATCAGTCAGACAGAGGCCCAAAAGACAAACAAACTATTTTGTGATTCAAATGCTCTAAAAGATATTATTGCTACCACAAATTTAACAGATGCCTATAGAACATTACACCTTACAGGAGGAGGAAACATGTATATAAGAGGAATATATGCCACACGACAGATGTCCTTCTACTATCACAAACCTTAGAATTTCTCAAAGCCCAGACTGAAGGCGTAGCTTTTTCAGACCACAGGGCAGTGATTTTGACATAGACCTGGGGAAACTCCCACATGCAGTAAAGGCCCCTGGCACCTCAGTGCTGAAATTTTAGAGAATAAAGACATACAAAAGAAGGGCAAAGGTTTTGGGTAGCCAGAAGTTCAGTACTATGCATGTATGATTCTGTAATATATGGAGATGGCCAAATAATAGTATCCTATCACATACAAAAAATCATAGTAATACAACACTCCCAAGTGATAATACCATCGTTGACAAGTGATAATACTATTGTTCAGAGCTGATAATACTATAGTTTCAGCTCTCAATGATAGTATTATCACTACAATCCCAGCGCATGTCCAAATCTGCCTGCCAACAAACCCAGTTGCCATGGTGCCACGTTCCTTGCTGCACAACCCTACTGACGGTGTGCATCTCCATTGAGCAGCTTTTCTGTACTAGGCGGGCTCAACAGCTTGAAAAAACATGGCGTCTTTTCCTCTCGCTAAGTGAGAGGAATGTGTTAAGTTTGTTGCTTCAATTTGTATTATATTTTGAAACAAATAGTGGACTATGTCACTCATCCTGCATTTGCCAAGCGATGAAAAACCTGAATGGTAGGACTGACTACTAAATTAAAAGAAACAATTTTTTTTTTTTAAACGAGCGATGGGACACTCGTTAGCTTGTGTGCAGCTCAGAGACAGCGGTTCTCAATGTGGCAGCTGGCCAGCCAGTTTCACAAAATCCACATGAAAAAAAGAATGTTCACAATGGGGTCCATATATTATAAAAATAACAAATAAAAGTATGTATTATAAAACAGCTAGACCATCTTGAAGTTTTGGGAACTTTGGAACCTCTAGAGCTTCGCTCTCAAGTTCCAAGTCCCCAAAACCTCGATGGTCTTACTGCTTATAATACATAGTCCTCTATCTATTATTCTATTTGTAACAGAATGGTGGGAGGACTCTAAATTTTTTTCAAAACAACTAGGAATCATTCCATAGCAAAATATTTTGACTATCTAGGTTTAAGAAAACAATTACACTTATTACATTCTAAATCAGAAAACAAAAATTAATTACAGTTCATAGATTAGTGCAATAAAAAAGAAATGTTTAAACAACAATATAATAAGGCCCAAACTCTGAAACAAGAAATGAAATTTGGGACCCAAAGTAAAAGCAAACCTTTGACCCTTTTAAAGAATGTAAGAAAAGGACAGAACACAGAATTTTGACAACCTTAGTAGATGAATTTGAAACACACATACCACTAAACAAGGGATTTTGAATACAGTAAATAAATATATTGGAAGTACTTTTGGTGCACCCTAAAACAAAAGAAAATAGTCAATATTTTGAGGATTTACCTATTCCAGAACTATCTGAGTTTCAAAAAAAGATTTTTTGAGATTCTCTTTATTCTCCTACAGTACCTGACCGGGCATCTCTCAGGGTCCCATACTCTGCTCCACGGCTCCACCGCCCGCCTGAACCACTTCATCCATCGCTACATTGGGATCAGGTGTCCAGACCCCCGACCTCAAGGAGAGGCCCACAAGACCCCAGGGCAGAGTTGGGAGTTGCGGCCAACATTGGACATGTGGCCAGGGCACCTGATGGTCGCGCTGCCTCACCCAGCGGTAGGGAATTTTTCTTGTGTTTTAACCCTCATTGGCTGGGAAGTACAATGCACCCAGTGCGCTGTGTCTCATTCCCGAGCATACCCACTGAGCGCCTCCCAGCCAATCCCCATTCTTCTGGCTTCCCGACTACTGTGAGCCCTGAACCACCAGAGGCCACTAGTCTGTGAGAGCAAAGGTCTCTCTCAGGAGGGAGAGCTGTCCTCTGGATGCTTGATCCTCACTCTCTCCTGCCAACCCCTTGTTCCCAAACCCAGGTCACCGGTGGCACGAGATGACGCCCAGCGCCAACCCTCAGTGCCACCGGCCGGCCCAAAAAAGGATTTAATTAAACAAATATCTAAAGAAGAGATTATAGCAGCTATTAGAACATTAAAAGCAACACAGCCCCAGGGTCTGACGGATTGACCACCGAATTTTATAAACATTTCATGGAGGAGCCTGTATCAACTTTGCCATTCCTGTATAATGAAATTTTGGACACTAAGACTTTGCCTGCTTCTATGACAATGGCACATTTAATATTTTATTTAAGAAAGGCAATAGAAGAAACTTAACAAATTGGAGACCAATCAGCCAACTAAATACTGACTATAACATTTTAGGAAAATTCTGGCCAAAGATTAGCTGTAGTTTCACAGGTATTTATTAGTGAGATGCAGACCTGCTCCATACCTAACAGATGTGTCCAAAATAATTTATTAACTCTGAGGGAACTCATTAAAAATGTCAACAAGGCACAAACGAGGCATTCTTCTTAGTCTAGAATAAGAAAAGCATCTGATGCTGTCTCCCATAACTATTTGTTTTATACATTACAGAAATGTGGTCTACCTACAGAATTTATGACCTGAATTAAAAGCATGTATGCTGCAGCAAAAGCAACCCCAGTAGTTAACGGATGGACAGGGCACACACTAGAACTCCTTAAAGAAGTACGGCAGGGCTGCCCCATTAGCCCTTTACTATAATGTATACTGCATTGATCCACTGTTACTAGATATTCAAAGGGAAAGATACATAGAGGTATAGCATTGATACAGCTTAGCCCCCAAATTAAAACACTGGCTTACGCCGATGATGTGGTGATAATAGTTAAGACAGGAACAGATGAAATCAAAGTAACAGAGCAACTTGTGACCTTTGCATCTGTTTCTGGGTCAAAAATAAATTTCGAGAAAGAATAGGTGTGCCTTTAGAGCTGGCTCTCTTCATGCTGCCCTTCCTAGGCAAACAAAAAATTGCAAAAGAACCAATTCCAAGTTTGGGCAGAATATTTGGTGAAGGTAATTTGGCAACAAATAAATTGGGAGTCACTAATCCAGAAAGTGGAACAGCTGGTTGGCCAATGGAAGAATAGGCAAATTTCAAAATTAAAGAGAGTCCTACTAATAAAGAACTTATTGCTCCCTTATTTTTTATATGTTAGCTGTTTGTTTCCTCCCCCAAGTTGGAAACCAGGATTTATAGCATATTTTTCAGGATCTCTGGGGCAGCCTCTTAAATCCTATAAAGTGGAAACAACCTATAGACCAATAAAGAAAGGCGGCTTGGGACTGGTGAATCCCATAGCCTTTACTACAGTATTTTCATTATGTTTGCTTGCACGCATGTGCAAGAAACATAGTGCCATCATCCGAAGCTGGAGGTGTGTCAGCCCTCTTCCAATTCAGTCAGTGTGTTTGCAGGTGTGGCTGCAGTTCTCCAATGCCTGCTGGAGCTGTCTATGACAGCTCCAAAATGCAGTGGCTTACAGTTGAAAGGGGAGCTATGCTTCAGTGCTGCGACTCAGATATCGCCTGCTCATGCGCGCTCCCCACACACACACACACACACACACACACACACGCTGCATGCTGCCTCCCAACACACACACTGTATAGCCGATAGAGGTGCCCAATCCCCATCGGCTATACGCGCCAAGAAACACGATTTCCATATGCCATGCTGGGGCACCCCACAGCGTGGCTATGACATCATAGCCGACGTAAGCCCACCCCCATCGGCCCACGCCCCCACCCCAGCTATCCTTCTGCCACGCTGGGAGCTCACCCCAGCGTGGCAAACGCCCCACGCCATCCTCATTCAAAAAACAAACCTGAAAATCAAAAATGGTCCTCACTGTGTCTGCCCCACCCATGCCCACCAACTGCACACCTACCTCCCAACACCCCCCACCCCATACTTACCTCCGGAGCTCGGCGCGACGATCTTCAGCAGACCGGGAACATGTCTGCACTTCAAAGCCGATCATGAACTGAGGAAATGCCAGTAAGCTGTATAATGGGATAGATAGGGTTTTTCAACTTTATTGCATATCTCAGGCATTTTTGGAATTTTTGCACCAAATTTTCAACATGGGGTTTTTGGGACCCTTCTCATGAATGCTGTCACTGTCATGGCGTTACTCAGGCAAAGGGTGATTTTGCAGCCACTGCATGAAATCACCTTTGCAGAATGATTAATGAAATGACACTGCTAGTGTTCATAAGGTGGGCTCTCAAAAGCCAATTTGAAAATTTGGTGGAAAAATTCTAAAATGACTGTTTTACGTAGCTGCAGCAGGTCAGTTCCACGCATGCTCGGAAGTTCACGAATTTTCAATATTTTCACTCCAGATTTTCAACATTGCCATTTTACCACACCTTCTTATGAGCAGTATAGCTGTCATTTTTACATCTCACCCAAAATGTGTTTCGCTCATGTAGCACAATGGCGCAGTCGGGTGTGTGAAATCGCCTTACCGGGACATATTAGAAAATCACAGTGACACTGTTCATGAGCAGAGGTCTTAAAATGGCTATGTTGAACATTTGGTGAAAAATTCTATAAATTACTGTTTTACGAGTGTGCGTGTAGAGTTCCTATGCATGCTCGTAAGTTCGCAATTTTCAATATTTTCACTCAGATTTTCAACATTGCCATTTTACCACACCTCCTTATAAGCAGTACAGTTGTCATTTTTCACATCTCACTATTGAACGTGTTTCTGGTTTAACAGCATTATTAATGGTGCAGTCGTGTGCGAATCAATGTATGGGCTTGGGCAAGAGGACCCACTGCACAGGGCCAAGGAGAGAAAATAGAGTATATAAAAAAATAGAGATATTCATCTCATCACTGGAATCATTTCTTTCTGTATATTTGTGACATCAAGGTCTCTTTATCTTCTGATTTGGCAAATTTTTCTATAATAGGTCTGGGAGGTCCATTCATTGCTGAAAAAGTATTTGATCTAAATGTTCTATGGGCCCTGTCTATTTCCACTTGAATGTTCTTGGTGTCAGTGTCCATATAGCAGCAATAATCTGTTTCAGTGTGTCCTTTATATGTCGTATATTTTCCCACCTCAGGAACCCCTAAAACTCATATATTTTTTCTATGGATCTTGTATCAAAATCAATTACCTTATTTTTAAACTCCGTAGTTACTTGCTCCAGTTCTTTTATTTGTCTCCGTACAGGTGCTGATTCATGTTCTAAGTTAGAAATACATTGTTGAATTGTAGTTATATCTGTCTCATCTGGGAGTTTCCAGTAACAAGAATATTGACTGTTGTTTGTGTATTATCAATTTTCTGTTTTGTTCATTCTATTTTATGTACACCATTATTTATTTTTGCTAACTGGGATAAGATTTTTTTTTGCCCATATTGGTGGATCTGTTCCTTCCTCTTCTGAGTCCGCTCTGTGCATCTGAAAATTCTGACTTTGTTTCTCAGTCGCTACTTAGAGTATGTGCACCTTTCTTTTTCTGAGGTTGTTTTAATGACTTTTGTATTTATACTGGGATGAGCGGTGTTGTCCATATCCCCTGCTAATTTTGAAGACCATAAACTTTCTTGTCCGCATGTTCATTATGTTCCTCAGTGTTAATATTCATATTTTTTCTGAGAGTTCACCTGTTCACTTAGTTTCTGGCTCATTTGAACTTCTCCTAATGCTGCACCTCCATCCTCTTGCTACAGGTACTTGAAAATTCAAATTCATAAACACATTTTGCTGTGCCTGTGAATGTTCGAGCTGCCTCTTACGGGTGCACTCTCTTCTTCAGCTCACAGCTCTTTGCTTAGGTCTGGCACCCTTTGATTTCGTTGTTGCCATAGGTTAAGTCAGGTGTTTCATCAGCTGCTGTGATACACCTGGGATGTGCTTTTCCAGTCCCTCTCCGCTTGGTCTGTAAAAGATTTGAAAGTATGGGGCATTTGCTTCAACAGTTTTTTCTCTCCATTTGTTGTTTTGAGCCTTTGTATTTGTCTCCTGTTTTCTCTCATATGACAGTACTCCAGGCATAAACTTTCTTCTCTGAAATATGAGTGCAGTTGGAATCTCTTCTTTACCTTTTGCTGACAACATGGATACCTGCATTTTTGTGTTTGGTAGCAGGTTGGATGGGCCAGGTACGCTTAACTTGTTTAAATTTGGGATGTTCTCCTTCTTTTAATCTTTTAGTGTTGCTTTTCTGTAAAATACGCCCTTAACCTTGATTTAATTTCCAGCTGTTTTGTTGTTTTTACAGGTGGGTTTGTAGCATTAGACATTTTCTTTGCTGATATCCTAATGCCATACTGTTGGAAAGTTTTAAAGGCTTTACGCTTTGTTTTTATCTTTCTCCATGCAATACTATGGATAATTCATTCAGCTCAAGAAATCAGGAGTTCAGTATGTCACAACATAGTTGGGGGGCGGAGCCACTCCTTCAATGGCTCAGTTTTTTCAGTGTGTAGGCAGAGCCCATGCCCATCTTTGCAGTCATCCAGGCACACAAAATCTGTCTAGTCCTGTGTTACTCCTACTCTTGCTGTGTAACCCACAGTGTCATTCTTAATCTGGTATCTCTTGTCCTGTGTTACCCCTACTCATACTGTGTAACCTTCAATGCCATTCTCCTCAGGAATTTATCTCATCCTGTGTTACCCCTACCCCTACTCATGCTGTGTAGCCAAGGAGGAGGGACCCTAGCGGGGAAAGCAGTGGACCCCAGAGGAGGAGGAAGGAATCCTGTGGGGGACTCCATCATAAGAGGGATCCGCTAGGAGCACAGGAAGGGGAGAACAGGGAGGTGAGGTGCCTACCAGGTGCCACGGCATGGAGGGATGGAAGGAAGATCCTGGGGATCACTGGGAAGGCAAGATGGGAGGGTGAGCTGGATGTCATTATCCACCTAGGTACTAATGATCTGGCAAATGGGGAGCCAAAGGAAGTTCAGGAAGAGTTTAGGAAACTGGGAGGGTCTCAAGCAAGTAGCTACTTCTGTCACTTTCTCAGAAGTACTACCTGTGAGAGGCAAGGGAGAGCATAGGAGTGCATGCACCAGGAACTTTAACATGGTTGAAGAACTGGTGCTGTGAGGAAGGGTTTGATTCATTGGTGCCTGGGGACCCACCTGGAGGGATGGAGGTTTGTTCAAGCCTGACGGCCTGCATCCATCCTAGAGGGGAATCCAAGACTAATGATAAGTTTAAATGCTACATTGACAAGCATTTAAACTAGCAAAGGGGTTGCAGGCCAGCAAGGAGGGTACCTACTTGCTCACCCCCACAGCTAGCAGTGGAACCAGTGAACCAGAGGAGTGGCTATCTCTGCAAAGCAGTGTGCAAAAGATGGAGATTAGTGCCCAAGAGGCGGATAAGCAGAAAAGGGCAAAATTCAGCAGAAGTGCAGACAGCAAGGAGAACCAGGGATAAATGACAACCAAGGAAGGGGCTGGAGTAGAACAGAGAAACAGTCTAGGGAGGTCAAATCATGGAAAGCCATGTGTGCAAATGCCAGGAGCCTTAGCAACAAGATGGAAGATCTGAGGCTGTCTAGTGCAGTCAGACCTGGACATTGTGGCCATCACTGAAACCTGGTGTAATGATAACCACGACTGGGAGATGGCCATACCTGGCTACAACATATTCAGAAGAGACAGAGCAGGCAGGAAGGGAGGAGGAGTGGCACTGTACGTGAAAAAATGACATAAGGGCCACAGAGATCCAGGAGGAACAAAATGGGGAGCGATACTGTGGGTAAGCTGGAAAGGAAAATGGGGACAGCCATCCAACAGGTGTGGTCTATAGACCACCAGCCCAGGAGGAGGAAGAAACAGATAGGAGTTGATGCTAGCCATCCAAAGGATGGCAGACAAAGGTGAGGTAGTACTGGTTGGAGACTATTCCAGACGTGACTGGAGCATCCTCAGCAGCAGCATCAATTAGGAGCAGATTTATCCTGACTCCTTCAGGGTGCCTTCCTCAAGCAACTGGTCATGGAACCAACTCGGCAGAAGGCAATACTGGACCTTGTGCTCACAAACAGGGTCAGTGTGATGGGGGTAACAGTGGGGAGCAACTGGAAAACAGTGACCACCAGTCATTGTGGTTTGAAATCACAGAAAGAGCAGAACCAAACCACACAAAAACACATATCCTAGATTTTAGGGGGCAGACTTTGGGAAAATGGGGAGATACTTGAAAGAGGCATTAAGGGAATGGGACAGGAATTAGGGGTTGAGGAACAGTAAGGTATTTAAAATGGGGATTACAAGAACAACAGAATTATGCATTAAGCAGGTTAGCAAGAGGAAAAGGAAGAGGAGACCATTATGGTTTTCCAAAGAGGTAGCAAAGAAAGTGAAAGCCAAAAGATTGCATTCAGGCAATACAAAAGACACAGGCAGAAGGGGATAGGGAGAAGTACCAGGAGAAGCAAAGGGAGGCAGGGAGGTCAGTAAGGAAGCCAAAGCTCAGACAGAAGAACACATTGCAAAATCAGTGGGTAGAAGGACAAAACCTTTACAGGTACATAAGTGAAAAAAGAAAGACAAAGGGAGGGATAGTGAGACTGAAGGGGAGGATGGGGGCCGTGTGGAGGATGACAGCAGTAAAGCTGACATATTGAACAGGTATTTCTGCTCAGTCTTTACTGAGGAAGAGGAGGGTAATGGGTCTGAAGGGAGTACAAGGGTGAGAATGGTGCAGAAATGGACACAAGTCCCTTTACACGAGAAAGGGTCCTGAAGGAACTGGAAGTAATAAGAGTTGATAAAGCAATGGGGCCAGATGGGTGCATCCTAGGTCCTTAAAGAACTAAGAGAGGTGGTGGCTGAACCTCTGGCTATCCTGTTTAGCCGATCACTGAAACAGGGGAGGCACCCAAAGACTGGAGGACAGCAGATGTAGTCCCTTATACAAAAGTGGGAACAAAGAGGAAGCAGGAACTACAGACCAGTCAGCCTCACCTCGGTAGCGGGAAGATCATGGAAGCACTACTGAAGGAGAGATTGGTGGAACATCTGTGTCACGGACTACAGGACCCAAGGCAGCATGGTTTCACCAGGGGGAGTCAGCCAGACCAACCTCATTGAATTTTTGACTGGGTGACTAGGGAGGTGGATCAGGGAGGGCAGTGGACATGGCCTATCTGGACTTCAGCAAGGCCTTGACACTGTGCCACATAGAAGAATATTACATAAACTGGGGAATATGGGTGTGGGCAGGACAGTAGTGGTGGGTAGGTAACTGTCTGGGTGGCAGGACACAGAGGGTGGTGGTAAATGGCTGTCACTCCACAGAGGGAAGAGTGACCAGTGGGGTACCACAGGGATCAGTGCTGGGACCGGTCCTATTCAACATCTTCATCAGTGACATTGCGCAGGACCTAGAAGGCAGAATTTCACTGTTCACAGATGACACAAAGCTCTGTAACAGAGTAGACACACCAGAGGGTGTAGACAGAATGAGAAGCACCTGCAGAAACTTGAAGAATGGTCAGGGTTTGGCAGTTGAAATTAATGCAAAGAAGTGCAAGATAATGCATATGGGGCACAAAACCCTGGCACAATATATCAGTTGGGGTGAGGATATAGCATGCACCAAGCAGGAAAGGATCTTGGGGTTATCATCTCTGATGACCTCAAGGTAGGAGAAACAGTGACAAGGCAGCAGGTAAAGCAAATAGGATGTTGGATGTATAGGCAGGGGCATCACCAGCAGGAAAAGGAGGTCATAATTCCGCTGTACAAGACACTAGTGAGGCCCCACCTGGAGTACAGTGTACATTTCTGGAGACCATATCTACGTAAGGACATAGACAGGGTAGAGAAGGTTCAGAAGAGGGCAACAAAGATGGTGCATGGATTGCATCACAAGTCCTTTGAAGACAGGTTGAAGGAACTGAACATGTACTCCTGGAGGAGAGGAGGGAGAGGGGATATGATAGAGACATACAAGTATCTTACAGGGAGGAACAGGGTGCAGGAAAACACTATTTTTAAGTGAAAAATATGTTCCAGGACTAGAGGGCATGGGATGAAGTTGGAGGGAGGACGATTCAGAGGAAACATGAGAAAGAATTTCTTCACAGAACGGGGTGGACAAGTGGAACACCCTGCCAGAGGAAGTGGTGGGGCTGAAACAATCACGGATTTAAGAATGCATGGGATAGACATAAAGGAATTCTGGAGGTCAGGGGTAAGGGCAACAGACTTCTAGGAAAACAAACTGAACTTACAAGCTCAAATGGCAGACTGGGTGGGCCATAGGCCCTTATCTGCCGACACTGTCTACGATATCTATGTATCTATGTAACCTCAATGCCATTCTCCTCAGAATTCTGTCTAGTCCTATGCTACCCTACTAATGTTGTGTAATCCTTGATGCCATTCTCACTCAGGAATCTAGTCCTGTGTTATCTCTACTCATGCTGCATAACCCTCAGAGCCATTCTCCTCAGGAATCTGTCTAGTCATGTGCTACCCTACTTATTCTGTGTAACCTTTAATGTCATTCTCCTCTGGAATCTGTTTAGTCCTCTGTTATCCCAGCTCATGCTGTTTAACCCTCAATGCCATTCTCCTTCAGAATCTGTCTAGTATTGTGTTACCCTTACTCATCCTGTATAACCTTTAATGTCATTCTCCTCAGGAATCTGTCTAGTCCTCCTGTGTTATAGATACCTCAACTAATGCTGTGTAATCCACAATGCCATTCTCCCTCAGGAATCTAGTCCTGTGTTACCTGTACTCATACTGCATAACCCTTAGAGCCATTCTACCTCAGGAATCTGTCTAGTCCTATGCTACCCCTGCTCATACTGTGTAATCTTCAATGTCATTCTCCTCAGGAATATATCTAGTCCTGTTACTACTACTCATATTGTGTAACCCTCATTGCCATTCTCCCACTGGAATCTGTCTACTCCTGTGTTACCCCTACTCATGCTGTGCAATCCCCAATGCCATTCTCCTCACGAATCTAGTCCTATATTACATCTACTCATACTGCATAACCCTCAGAGCCATTGTCCTTCAAGAATCTGTCTAGATCTGTGCTACCCCTACTCATACTGTGTAATCTTTAATGCCATTCTCCCTCAGGAATATATCTAGTCCTGTATTACCCCTACTTATACAGTGTAACCCTCAATGCCATTTTCCTCTAGAATCCATCTAATCCTGTGTTACTCCTGCTCATACTGTGTAACCCTCAGTGCCATTCTCCCTCAGAAATTTGTCTAGGCCTGTGTTACTCCTACTTATGCTGTATAATTCTCAATGCCATTATTCCTCTGGAATCTGTCTGGTCCTGTGTTACCTCTGCTGATCCTGTGTAATTCTCGTGCCATTCTCCCTCAGGAATCTAGTCCTGTGTTACCTCTACTCATACTGCATAACCCTTAGAGCCTTCTCCTCAGGAAGCTGTCTTGTCCTGTGCTATCCCTACTCATAGTGTATAACCTTCAGTGTCATTCTCCTTCAGGAAGCTGTCTTGTCCTGTGCTACCCATACCATACTGTGTAACCTTTAATGTCATTCTCCTCAGGAATCTATCTAGTCCTGTGTTACTCCTACTTATAGTGTGTAACCATTAATGCCATTGTCCTCCACAATCTGTCTAGTCCTGTGTTACCCCTACTCATACTGTGTAACCTTCAATGCCATTCTCCCACAGGAATCTATATAGTCCTGTGTTATCCCTACTCAAACTGTGTAACCCTCAATGTCATGCTCCCTACAGAATCTTAGTCCTGTGTTACCCCTACTCATGTTATGTAACCCTCAATGCTATTCTTCTTCAGGAATCTGTCTAGTCCTGTGCTACCTCTACTAATGCTGTCTAATCCCCAATGGATTCTCCTCAGGAATCTAGTCCTGTGTTACCTCTACTCATACTGCATAACCTTCAGAGACATTCTCTTCAGGAATATGTCTAGTCCTTGTTACCCCTACTCATACTGTGTAACCCTCAATGCCATTCTCCTCAGGAATCAGCGCAATCCTGTGTGTTACCCCTACTCACGCTGTGTAACCCTTAATGCCATTCTCACTTAGGAATCTGTCAAGTCCTGTGTTACCCCAGTCATGCTCTGTAACCCTCATTGCCATTGTCCCTCAGCAGTACTCTGTGGCCCCCACTCATGCTGTGTAAACCTCAATGATGTTTTGTTCAGGAAGCTGCTTTGTCCTGTTATCCCTACTCATGCTGTGTAACCCTAATCACCATTCTCCTCAAAAATCTGTCTAGTCCTATGTTACCCCTACTCATATTGTGTAACTCTCAGTGCCATTCTCCTCAGGAATTTGCCTAATCTGGTGGTATCCCTTCTTATACTGTGTAACACTCATTGCCTTGCCATTCTACCTCAGAAATCTGTCTAGAACTGTGTTATCCCTACTCATGTTGTGTAACCCAAAATGCAATTTCCTCTGGAATCTATCTAGTCCTGTTACCCCCAACTCATGTTGTGTGATCCCCAATGCCATTCTCCTTAGAAGTTTGTCTAGCATTGTGTTACCCCACACATGCTGCATGTAGCCATCAGTGCCATTTTCACTCTGGGATCTGTCTACTCCTATGTTACCCTTACTTATGCTGTCTAACTCTCACTGTCGTTGTACCACAGGACTCTCTCTAGTCCTGCTTTTAAATACATAACAGTGCTAGCTTCCACAAGCTAACTGAATAGGCTATTCCACATGTTAACCTCACTCTGTGAAGATTAATGCTTTTAATGTTTCCACTTACCCTGCTCCCACTGATTTAAGGGCATGCACCCTAGTTCTGCTTCTACTCACCAGCTCAGGCATCTGCGTATACTCTATCCTGTTGATCCCTTTGTATTCAGAACACAGCACTACTTTCCTCTGCCTTCTCATCTCCGTAAGCAAATAATACGAGCATGTCCAATCCTGTCTTGTAGCATTTACCTCCAAAGCCACTAATCAGTTTCCTTAAGGAAATATACAGTAACTTAGTGGTTAAGAGCACTGAGCTGCAAACTTGGAAAAAGTAGGTTTAAATCCCACATCTACCAGTTGCATACTGTGAGACCATGAGCAAGTCAGGTAATCCTCCTATGCTCCCAGGATGTACCTGGAAACAAGCCTCTGCCTAGTGTGTCTTTCCTGGCCAAACTTGGTAAAAAAAACTAAGCAGAATAAGTCACAGTTAAGTTTAATAAGATTTTAGAAAATGTACATGCATTTTAAAGCACACACAACATAAGCTACAAAATACAATCTTCACACTCAGAGAAGAGGAAATAAAATGCTTAAATAGACAAGATTGTCCGCCTTTTGATGAGACATTAAACCGAGGTCCCTGCCTGCCTTTTCTGGTGGTTGTTCAGGTTGATGTTAAAGATCCCATGGCACTTCTCAGAGTAGGGGAAATTTTTATTGATAAACAAAACAGAAACTGTCAGTACACTACATCTCATCATAACACCATACATAATTAATAACGAAACCATAACTTAATGTATTAATCTCTTATAATTAAACCCAAACTTCATCTCTAGAAGAATAATTTGTGAACTCAAAATCTAATTACATGATCATAACATTTCTAAATATCATTTTAAATAACTATATCATCCACCATTCATGACAATCAATATATTCTAATAATCTTAACAATCTTATTAGTATCATTCCTAAATTTACGATTTCCCCACTCAACCTTCCCAATCCAGTCCTTTCCATAAACATTGACATTTCTCTTCTCCTAGCATATTTCTTTCATAGTTATAGACTTTTTCCAGTTCCTTCTGACTTTAAACAGTATATCCTGTACTTCTGCTTCCTGGACTTTAAACAGTATATCCAGTACTTCTGCTTCCTAGACTTTAAACAGTATATCCTGCACTTCTGCTTCCTGGACTTTAAACAGTATATCCTGCACTTCTGCTTCCTGGACTTTAAACAGTATATCTGGTACTTCTGCTTCCTGGACTTTAAACAGTATATCTGGTACTTCTGCTTCCTTTTGTTGTAAGACTCTAAGCACCTAGATTACCAAATTGACCATTTAATACAGGTGAACACCACCCAAATAGTACTTTTATTCCACTTCTGCCATTCCTTCATCAATTGTCCTAAGATCAAAATGTCATAATTAACCTATGTAAACAGTTGCTCACCCCATAATACAGCTAGCGAATCCCAAAATCACTGTAAACATGTACAGTTGAAGAATAAATGGTGCATGTCTCTACTTTCCCACGCAAGTCCTTTCCATACACATCCTCTTCTCCATCATTTTGTGCTCTGGTTACCTTGGACATTCAATTTTTGATTCAATTTTGATGACCACACAGCCATATCACATCCTGCATCTTTAACAGAACTCTTGGCTCTATTACACTTTCCAACAATAGTTTACTGTCTATGTGATTATCAATTTTAAATAAAGGGTCTTCTAGACAGCAATATGCAACCAGCATTTAATAGAATGTTTTCTGGTCTACATCCACAAACCAGGGTAATACAATCTTCCACAGTCTAATGTATTTTGGTGGCATCTGTACATAGATAGGTAAGGCTTTCTCCGATGTATGCCACTTTCCTCTTCTCCATGCCTCCAGAAACTGTGCTTCCACCTCTTCATACTCCCTATCCCTAATCCTTTTCCCCTAACACTAGTGGCTTTATATTACTATAAAAAATTCCTGAATAAGTAAATTAGCATTTGTACCATATCCAGCCCATCTTCTTTTCTATTTCTATAGGTATGTGCTCTTTCACTGGATTCAATCGGCTTCCCCACAAAAACAGAAAAAGGACCCATTATTTTAGCATGCATGCTATACTGTAGGGATATATATGTGAAACATATAACAAGGTCGGCATAAAGTAAGTTTTCAATAAATATACCCTTTTTCTCGTCATTTTCCATGATTTCCATGCTTGTACTTTTCTATGTGCATATCTGTGTACTTTATCCCCTTGCTTGTTCAGTCTGTCTTGTACCAAATAAAAGCCCCAGTATTTTTACATCCCCTTTAGCACTGGAATGGGAAAATGTTCCTGCAGTGGTGCATTGCCCAATATCAATAACTTACTTTTTGTAGTATTAATTTGTATCCCTGTTCTTCCTTTCAACTCCACCAATATTTCCAGGACACCCTTCCAGACTCCAAATCTCACTGTATTAGTACAATCATCCGTGTAGGCTGACACCTTCTGAAATATCTGTCCTTCTACATTATAAACTGGTATTACATTCTCAGAGTTTCTATTGTCTTAAAATTGGATCAGTGGCAAAGACAGGTAACAGTAGGCTCAAAGGACAACCTTGTCTAACCCCATTTCTCAGGTGAATAGGGATCCTAAGTGCCCATTCACTAACGGGATCACTTTAGCATGTTCATATATACATCTGATCATAGCAATAAACTGTTCCAGAATCCCATATTGACACAATATCTCCCATAAATAATCATACTTTACTGCATCAAATGCAATTTCTTAATCTAAGGTTATTATGTACCCATCCAATTCCATTTCCAGTCCTTGTTTCACAATCTCCTTATAAATATCAGATTTTGCTGAATGTTCCTATCAAGCACTGCACATGTTTGTTGTGGTAGAATCACTTGTTTTGCCACTTTGTTAACCTAGCCATCAGGATTTTAGTGAATATCTTGTAATCTGTTGTGAGTAATCTCAAAAGCCTCCAATTCTGTATATCATGAGGATCACCTTTTTATATAACAAGGTCATAACTCCTTCAAACATACTAGGGACCAAATTACCCCCATATAGTATCTCCTGATACACTTCCTGTAACCATGGCACTAATTCAGCACTAAACTCCTTATAAAATTCATTGGATATGCCATCCAACCCAGGTGTCATATTCACTGAAAATCTGTCAATAGCTAGCTTAATTTCTTCCTTAGTAATAGGTGCTATCAATTCCTGTTTTTCTTCCTCCAATGTCTCTGGCACTACAATATTATTTAATAGTTCAGAGCTCTATGAGACTCTTTTTCTGAAATGTCTTACAGATATGTGTATAAATAGTATTTTGCATGCCTCACGGTGTATCTTTTACCTACCATCTTGCCCTATCAGGGATGTGAAGATATTTTTTTCACCCTTTGCAGTTCCACCTCATAGGGATTCACTATCTCTTTTTTACCTTGTGTTACAAATTGTAGGCACTTTGCTATCTCCTCCATTACTTTGTGATACTCATATATTTTATCCTTTAAGTCCTGTAGTTGAGCCTCTCTATCTCCTCCTAAGGTCCATGCTTGAGTTAAAAGCTTTAAATAGCGTGCCCTTAACCTAAGATATGTTATATAATTATGATTTGCTGTTTTTCTCGAAAGTTGTTTTACTAAATCCCTGATGTCTCTTTTGTATCCTCCCACCACTCATTGGGAGTTTCATACAAAACTAATGTCCTTCGGACTTCTAACAGACCTCTAATTTCCTGCTGTACACCCTCATTCTGTAATATAGAAGCATTTAATTTCCAGTTGCTTCTCCCAATAGTAGTCTTAAGCACTGTCCGATAGGTAAAATGTGCACTTCTATTCCTGTCGTCCTATCTGAAGCAAACCAAAAATCTCTTCCTTGTTGACGGTCTCCGTTATAAAAAGTATGCTCAGGAAGACTATCTCCAAGCTCATAGATATCTTTTAAGAAACAAGTTTTAAGATGTCATTCAACAAATGTGTCACTGTATATTTTACTGTTTTTCTACCCCAGTCTCTTAGTGCCAATCCACAGTTAAAATCTTCTCCCACAAGATTAACTTAGAGGTAGCTAGGAAGAGCTCTATCATTAGAAATAATTATGTTCTGTTTGCCTTTTCTGAGGTGCATATATATTAATCAGCCTATATGCTAACCCATAAATGACCATATCTACCATCAGAACTCTTCCTGGACATAATATCCAAGACCTTTAAAATTTGCATATGCATGTTAGAGAACAAAATATCAACATTCTGGCAGGGCTCTTCCCACTGACCACAAGGAGGGCCTTCATCGCCAATCCTTTTTAGCTTGCTTACCTCCATAATCATGTAATCTAGTATCCTGTACAAAAATGAGCTGTCTTCCCCGTGATACAGACTAGCAAATGTAACAATATGACTTTCAACATTTTTAATGCTGTTAACATTAACCGTTGTAATGTTAATATTAGTTTGCATAAGCAGAAAAGTCAAAATAAACACTTAGTCCCTTTTATGTTATTTTCTTCCTTTTGGGGTTTGGTTTATCACCTTTACTAGTCCTAATGTTAACCTCCATTTGAGAAGACATCACTGATGATCCATCAGATTCACCACCTCTGTCCTTATCCTCTACCTCCATTAAGACATCACATGTATTATGTACTGGAGTTTCATTCAATCCAGGAGCATTTTTACCCTTTGAAAAGGAGGCGCTGCCACTATCCCTGGGGTGGCATTACAGCCTCCATCCCTCTTCTTCAGCCAGGATCCTTGCCCTGAATGCACATCATTCAGGAGTGCTCCTCTCACTGTTCATTTGCTGCCACCTAGTCTTTGCCTTGACCCTGAAAATAATCCTCAGGTTCTTGTAATCTCTGCTGTGAGGTCATGGGGAGTTGAACTTTGCTCCACTGCACCACTGCCTCATTAGTTCCTGTACAGATGACCTTGGACAAAGGTCTCTGTGGTACAGGCACTATGGCATTCAATTGAGCCATTAGCTCATATGCAGGCATTTTTTCTTTCTGTGCTGTAGCCACATAAACATCTTGTTCTGCTCTTACTGACTGATCATTATGGCAGCAGCCATGTAGAGTGCCAAAATAACAACGCAGTCTGTGGGGTGAGGTAAGAAGAGTGGTGTCCTAATGAGCGACTGGACATAGAAAATGAATGACAGTAAAAGATTGAGCCATGCCGCATCCCGCAAGGGTGACACCCTGACGAGCAACATACTCCCTGCGAGCCCGACAGGCCCGAGCAGCAGTGAAGCAAGCATCAGATGTGGGCAGCAGGCATGGTGAAACCTTGGGAGACAGGGGCCCTGGAGGGCATGAGCACTGTATGCCGGTGACAAGGACCACAGGCACTGACCGTGCACACCCTCCCAGATCAACACACCACCACCACAGTTGCAGAAACCCTACTAAGCCCATGGCAGACCTGTTCACCACCCTGCCACAGGATGCCTGCCACTGTCATGGCATTGTCACTCAGTGGTTTCCACTGTGTCCTGTGACCCTTCCTACCCTTCTCACAGACCCCCGCCCATGGGCTTTCCTCAGCCTGTCATCTTGTGCTGCCTGCCTTGTCCTGTAGCCCAGCGCACTATGTCCTCGACCATGAGCCTTGTTGGGCATGCTCAGTGCCCATTGCCCTCTTGTGTGCACCATGCCTGCACTCTGTGTCATGGGCGCATTGCTGCACATCCTTTCGGACTCTGCCTCCTGCATGCACTCTCTCATCCAGTCATCGTTGTTCCACAGTTGCCCTTCCTGCCGCCTGCATTGTTTAGTTGCTCTGTGGGGACTCGCTTCGAGGAGTCACCACATCACATAAACCATCATTACTATTGTGAGATGCCCAAGAACAATTTCTAAATGTGTGGCCTTGTTCGTCACATAATTAGACTCAAGAGGTTGCTTGCATTGTGCTCCATAATGCTCAACTCTCCACAGAGTCCGCATTGTTTCTCACAGACATTGCTGAAGTGCCCCACCCCCACATTTGTAGCATGCTCGGATTGGCCAGGGCAAAATATCACCCCTGCCATCTCTTCCAAAAAGAAACAGTTTGGGAGATGCTGTGTCACACCTTTTCTTTTGCTTTACTGTGATTTTGTATTTCCATCCCCTGTCCATAAATGTTCTTCATTCAAGATGGGCTCTGAATACCCATTCACTATGCAATGCTGCTTCAACCAATACAAAATGTCTGCCATATTAACCTCTTTGTTTCAAAAGAGGATTGTTAGTGTTTTATACATGGGCTTAGTTAATGGTACTGACAAAACGGTCTCCACAGGGGGCCATTTATCAGCAACTGGTACTGTTCCAGTTAAAGTTCTAAGCCAGATGGATGTTTAAATGAACATCATATATGGTATCCCCAGGCATATGAATCGGGCATAGATCTTGTATGCATAAAACTTCATACTGTTTTCAGTAAGGCATGCCCCACAAACAGTCTATCTGGTATATCCGTTGAATTTCCTCTGAATTTAAGCCTGACCTCATTTCACCTTGTGGCAGGCTCTGAGGCATTCTAATGGCATTTGGAAACAGTTTTCTTTAGCTTTTGCATGTCGCACATTTACAGTTGCAGTGGAATCCCTGTTTCCTTATCACAGGGAGCAGGCCGTATAGGACTATTAGGCACCTTGTCCATTAACAACTCAGTAGCCTCAGGAGCTGGAATCGGGAGGGAGGGGGTCACTCTCCAACCCTGCAGTGTATTATTTCCTTCAACTCCCTAATAACAGATAACACTGTACCTGTCTTAGTGATATTTCCTGATTCATTCCCCACAATCACCTGCCCAGGCAATATCTGTGAGGTTTGGGAACAACTAGCCTGACCAGAGCACTCTTCCTGCGTACTGGACCCACTGTCTTTTCAACAATCTCGGATGTTAGCATCCCATCTAGTACCATATGGATTTTTACCTATCCTGCTGCTTCTAACAATTTAGCCACCCAGTCTACAGGTACTGTTCTAGGTTCTGACAATGCTGCAGCCAGTATTGTACTTGCTGGTGGCATAGGCACCTGAGCAACTTCCCACCATTCCCTTTGCTTTTTTCCCTTTATTCTGCATTTCTTTGCTGGATAATTTTTCCCAGCCCTCCTGTAGAAATTCCAATTGTAAAATGTATTGTTTGGGGCTCAGTATTTGTAGCTGCCATTCTGCTTCCCAACAGAAAATCTTCTATTTGCTGCCGCTGTTCTTCAGCATTTAACTGTGAAGAACGGCCTTGCAGCATAACTTCCTCCTTTCTACTGTCCTGCCCCCACTCCCATCTGATTCTTTTCACCCATAGTCTGCAGGACCTTAGAAATTGTACAGCCATCCTGGGGATTTTCCATCTCTTCTTCCTCCATAGCTCCCATATTCATTCCTCGCTCTTCAAACTGATCATCAACATGTGCATCAGTATAATCTCCTCATTCTGCACAGTCCTCTCCACTGTCTCCTGCTTCTGCAGCTTTTTCTGAGTTCCATTTTTCTTTTTGAAATCTCCTTTCTTCTACAGCTATGAGCTTGCAGATTTCCTCTGCCTTTGGACCTGCCACTACCATCTTCTGAACTTCCATTTCGCAATCCAGGTTAGTCACCTCTTATTCAGCCAAAATGAATAAATTTCAGTCAAATTCTCCTGTCCCTTGTTGGCCCCACATCGCATAACGACTGGGAGGAGACCTGCTTCCTGGCCCCAGACATATCCATCCTCCATGACTTCCAGGCAGACTGGCCATCACAGCACCAGTCACAGTGCTTCTACCGGAAGAGTAGGGAGAATTTTTTATTGAAACCATAAGAAATGAATACATACAAAACAGTATAACATCATACACACTCATAATGAAAAATAAATAAAAATAGAAAATAAAAACATAATTAAACATTTCAACATATATGACCCAATTCAACTAACCCCTCCCTCACTAAAGGAGCAAGGGAATATTTCATTAAACATAAAATTATAAACATAAGCATTTTGTCACATAAAGTCATAAAATTAAAGAGAAACAGTAACAAGAACTTCATCATACATGTGATACAATATATCAGCAATATTATCCCAAAACCTGTCTTTATTCTTTTTTTTATTAAATGCTGATTCCTTCCCCACCCCACTAAAAGAGTAGGGGAAACATAAACATACCAAACAGTTTTACATCATACCATCTCAAAAATCTAATTTCATAACAAAAAAACTAGTTGCAACTGATTAGATGGACATTGATCCCTAAAAGAAACACATTAAAAGGGATCATAAAAGAAATTAGTTCCATTTATATGTCAATTAATTTTAAGGAGAAAGCAATATAACCTCAGATGAAATCAAACCTCTCCACAAATGCGCCCATTTCACTTCTCCAAAACAAATCTCTCTATCTTTGTTTGAAACCTGATAAATCCATCAAAAACATAAAAATAATTACTTTACAGAAATAGTCTGTTGTTGTAAACTGATCTGCACCTACTAATCCACAACTAATAAAGCAAAGTGCATGAATAATTCTCAGAGTACCGATAAGCCCCGTTTGCAAGAACCTGTGTGAATCCCATAATATAATATATGTAACTAGGGATTGCAATTGTCCTTTCCACCTCTCCTTAAATAAATCCCAAAATTGTGAAGCATATGGACATTGAAAAAAAGATGGTCCACGGTTTCTATTTTCAAGGGACATCCCTCTCTAGGACAATAACGTCCTGTAAAGTTTTTATGTTTCTGGTTCCCTTTGACATTAATACGACCATGAATCCCAAGCCATAAAATATCCCACAATTTTCCAGGAATCCTATCATTTACTATATACTCAGAAATATTATTTTGTTCCTGAACAAAAAATCTGAAAAAGGATATTCTTGAAAATTATTTAATAAAATATTTGTATACAATACTTTCCTAGATGACTTGAGAATCATCCCATATTTTACTTTCCATAACTGTATTTTATCAAAAATCCCACCCATTCAGCCGCAAATGTGGTTTGTGTTTATTTTTATGTACAAACGTGCTTAATTTCCACTCTAAAAGAACACCTTGAAAATATTGAACATGTCCTGTTCCTAAAGATGACCTTGTTGTTGCATTAAATGTACTAAATTATTATAAAGGAATACTGTGAAAAACAAAACAATGGAATTATCATATTAACTCCTCCTTCATTCATAGGTTTATACAATACGGCTCTTTTAATTGGATTAAAGTGACTACCCAAAAGCCACTAAAAGACCTGCATTAAACGTATTTCAAGAGATTTTGGTAAAAAAAAGACTGCACTAGTAAACAAAAAATTGGAACTAAAATGTTTTAATGCAATATATTCGCTTTAATTTGGACATTTTCCATTTATTCCACTTATGATTCATATTTTCCTCAAATTGTTACTTTATTCCAATTGTAAATGCTAAATCAGAATCACGCCCAAAAACCTAGAATTCAACAGGGTTCAGTAGCTACAGGAAAACCTTCTATTGTCTTAGAGGATGTTGGGAATACAGTAAGACTCAGACATATTGTCTTTTTATCATTTAATCTAGCACCAGTAGTTTTCCAATACCCAAATCAAATTAATAGCTATTTGAATTGACTCCCATCCAAAACTACTATGTATAAATCATCTGCATAGGCCAAAGTTTACAATGCGTACCAGAGTACCCAAAACTTGTTTTATACCAGGAGATCTATACAAAATCCTTAATAAAGGATCTATTACAAATACATACAATAGTGGCTCAATGGACACCCTTGCCGACTCTTAAAAATCAAATGCTGAGTTCCTAACCAGCCATTATCGTGGGTTATCACATATGCCAAAGAATAATATAATTTCACCCACTGGAAAAGAGGCAGGATTCCATACACCTCCAGATATACCCACAAAAATGAATAAGAAACACCATCAAAGGCTTTTGCCTGGTCTAAACTGACCAGATATCCAGATCTATGCAAAGGCTCTTCTCCTAAATTTTTCTGTGTCATCAATTCTCTTAACAAAATAAAATCCCATTATATATCATCCTGGAAATGAACAGAACTGCTTAGAACAAATCAAATCTGGCATTATTCCACTAAGCCTATTTCCCAATAATTTTGAAAATATTTTAAAGTCCATATTTAACAAAGTCAATGGTTCCCAGTTTCCAATGTCCTTTCTATTCCCTGATTTATAAAGAAAATCATTAACCCCTCATACATAGAGGTGCGTAATATAAATTCTGTTAAGAAATAATCATATAAATTCAGCAACTCATGTGGCTAATTCCCATAAAACTTTATAAATCTCACTGGAAAGCCCATCTGATCCAGGGAAACATTCTTGTGAAGGGACTTTATTACTGTCTGTAATTCCAATTGTGTAAAAGGCTCAATAGGACTTCTCACCTTTGTTTAATTGTTTAATTAGTATTTCAGAAAGACAGAAAGCTGAGGAAGAGCCGCTGCCTGTAACAATTATCTGCAAAACCTGAGTCTAGGGCTGACATGCCAAAGTGCTCTGCAATATGCGAATCTAATATATTCATAATACTCTGGATGTCAAAACTTCAGTACCAGCTGAAGTCAGTAAACTGCTGATCTTCATTCACTCTCTCTGTTTTGACACGCCATAAATGGATTAATTTGTTCCGAGTCCCTTTCATTCCAAACATTTGTTCCCTTTGCAAAGCAATCAGACAATCATACTGAAATTGACTCAAATCTGCTTTTACATCCCTAATTTTATTACCACACTCAGTTACTCCTATCGACTGTTGTGATAATAACATCCCCAACTCTTTCCTAAGCTGTAAATACTTATGGGTCATAGTAGAGACTTGTAATAAACCTTTCACTTGAAAAACCCTTTAAGACATAACTTAAATTCCTCCCACCATAATTCCAAATCCTCAAATAAAATTAACATTGATAACTTGTCTCTTATCACCATATTTAATTCATTCAATATTTTGTTTTGCAAAAACAGGGAGGTATTCAACCTCCAGACTCCTGCCCTGAAACTCTAGTAATGAAGTAGAAACCTCAAGACCTATCAAGGAATAGTCTGGTTTCTACTGGAGGTTCATACATTAGTTACAGTCAATGATTAGTGAGTAAATATGAATTAATTTGGGAAGACAGGATACCTTTAAAAAGGTAGGATTAGATTGTCTATTCTTCTGAATATGAACATCTTTTAATCCCGCTTGTTGAATAATTTTATTAAGAAAGGTTTTATCACAATATTGTTTCCCATCCCTGCCTGTGGCTGAAAGTTAATATTAAAATCTCCTCAAAAAATATCTGTCAGGTAGTAAAAGATAAGGCTGAACTTTTCATAATAATTCCATCCGATTAGCCTTTGTTTGGGGCCCATATAGTGTAATAAAATGGCAAGAAACATCACCAATCACTATATCCAACATAAATGCCTGACCAGGATCTATGTCCACCATCTTTGTTACCAATACATCGTGATACTTAAAACAAAATCCCACACCACTACATGTATCCTCCCTAATGACCAAAAGATGATCCCCAATCCAATCTCAGAAGCCTGAGTCACTTCCCAAACGTATGTAAACAGGTATCTTGTAAAAATACTACAGCATAATTTAAATGTTGTAGTACACCAAAGGTGGATAGTTATTTTTTACTGACTTAATACTATTTACATTTAGACTTGCAAGTCGCAAAGTAAACGGTTCAGGGAGGAGGTTTTATTGGCTTACCACTAGACCTAGTAACTGCTTTACTATGCCTAGGAACCTGAACCTTCCCTGCTGGCAATACAGACATACTTTTAGAGGAAAGTGATTCAGCATTCTAGATGGACCGTCCATTTCCATAGGACTTTCTGTTTCTACCTGATCTCTCCATGTAGCAAAAAGGGCAAACGATTGGACAAGGGCAAAGGGACAGTGGAACCTCTGAAATAATTATCTTTTTCTGGATATTGGGGGCATTGGAGATTCTTCGGTAAGTGCCACCACTCTTGTTCTGTAATCACTAATTCAGGGAACTGATCATAGTATCTATAGTAAATTACGTACCCTGGGGTAAAATCTTGTTAATTTAGTGTCCATATGGCATAGAGAACCATGAGGGGTTACGTGAGGTTTCCTTCTCAATAAGTTGCTCCTCAAGTATCAGTGGATCAGATACTAAAACAGGTACGACTGTGTCTGTAAGTAAAATAGGTTATATCTTCCCTCTCCCTCCATTAGATCATTCCTTACCATTCCCCTGTCCCTACCCCTCCTTCTACCCTAGGGGCTAACTCCTCTTCAGGGTATGAGGATGGGTGAAAATACCTCCTAGCCTTTGATAGACAAAAATCTTAGTCTGAAAGCTCATCAGGACTTTGGACCACCCAAGGGCACTCAACATAGGAGTGATCCACTTCTCCACACAAATTACAACATGGGAGAGCAGTACATTGTGCCACCGAATGCCCTAAAACCCCACATTGAAAACATTTAATTTGATCACAGTTCACATTTAGATGGGAAGAGTAGCCACACTTGTAGCAACATTTTGTTGCCCAGCATAGAATATGATTCCTCTACCCGTCCCAGAAAAAAAGAATTAGGAGGTGGTGAATCCAGATTCAGTTTGCTGTAGTTGTACTCTAACAGTCCACCCCCAGTCCAAAACCCATTATCGTCCATAATGGATCTAGGTTTATCAAAACAGAACATGCTTCTCTAACCAAAACATAATATTATCCAGATTAATACCTTCATTGCAGAACTAAATTGTCACAGTTTTCACTGTTGGTTTTGTAATAGGAATTGCTATAAAATCTTCCCAAATCTCTGAGTGTTTGACTTCATAATAGAGCCTCCAGAATTTATCAAGGAGGCTACTGTGCAGAAATTCACATTGTATGTATGATCTCCGGGGGTATAAATGTGTACACCTCCACCGGGAAAACCCATAGAATCCAATAATAAATGTTTCCTCACCCAGATTCTATTGGGGACAATAGGTGCCAATCCAGTGTATTCAAACAAACCAAAATCTTCTTTTCACTGCCTCTGCAGGCTTCTGAAAAAGATCTGCATATGTTTTGGGTTGGTTATGCTCCAATAGCCCAACTATTTTGCTTTTAGCATCGCGCTCTACCTGCTCCTCAGAGTATGGTCCAGAATAACCAGCTTCTGTAAATAATGAGTCTTGTAAAATCAGTATGCCATTATTTCCTATAATTTTAGGTGGATTCTGATCACTGGCTACTGGGTGGAGGCCTTCCATCTCACTGAGAGCATCTGGCGAGTAGCTAAAGTCAAAGCCTCAGTCTCAGACAACACAGTCACAGTAGCCACTTGAGAGTACTTTAATTTTCCTCTGAACTGGTCATAAATATTGATGGATTCAAACTATATAAACCCTTATTTAAAGTTGTATGATATTCTGGGAGCCTGGACGATCCGCACCCAAATATTTTTTTGTTTAATCCAACCTGCTCTAGACAGAGTGTCTTCAGGTGCCCATGACTTAGAAGGGTCCTGAACCCCTTCGTCCTGTAATTCAGGCCCTCCCTGTCCCAGTGAAGTCAGTATCTGAATAGGGTGACTACTTGGTAATTCTGTAACTGAGTCAATAGGAAATCTTTTATTACCTGTCAATATCGGACTAGCCACGGACCTCTTCCGTTTCTATTTTTTTGTGTTCAAGTTTTTGTCTGCAGGACTGAAAGTCTTGCTCAGCCACTGTAATAAAAGTCTAGCAAATGTTTCTTTTTCCTTTCTAATTCCAGTTGTAAATCCTCTTCTCCTTCCATTACTTCACCATCCAAATCCTTCTGTGCTGTAACTACCTCTCCATCCAGAGCCATATCACGAACCAAGCCATTCACAGGATTTTCTTCACCGCTCAGCAAGAGCTCTGGACCAACAGTAATACCACAACCTCCTCCTCCAGTGTCCTGAACCAGAATGGGGACCTCCATTCCTCCTGCAGCTTCAGCGCCACCTGCAGAAAGAGTAGGGGAATTTCCACGGTGTCCTGGCCAAATTTCCCATTTCACTAAAATACCACCAACAGCTTAATTTGGTTAAATTTCAGTAGGTTACCATCTGTATCCCCCTCTCCCCGGTTGCCCTGAAAAAGGACTTCTAGTCTCAGTGGGCCTACCTGGTCAACAAAATTCAATAAATAAGATTTTAAACTTTAGTAAGTGACACAGCTTAACTACTGTAAATGGATACACTGTTTAAACTCAGAAACATACAACTTACTCCCACACTGGCTGGCATTCTCTTCTCTTCTAGCCATGGCCTAAACGGGTCTTGCTACTTTTAAGGTACTGGTCCTGTGTTTCACTGTATCACTAGTAGACTCAATTGAAATAGAAATATGAAATAGGTTTAGAAACATAGAAACATGGACTTTAGATGACAGATAAGGACCGCTAGGCCCATCTAGTCTGCCCATTTCCTACCTACAGGATAGGCCACAAATCCTGTTAACCAACAGCCTATATCTTCCTGCCCCACAAGAATTGCCTTATGTCTGTCCCATGCATTCTTGAATTCTCCCACAGTTTTAGACCCAACAACTTCCTCAGGAAGGCTGTTCCATGCATCCACTACCCTCTCTGTGGAATAATACTTCCTCACATTGCCCTGAACCGCCCTCCTTCTATCTTTAAATTGTGTCCCTTGTTCTTGTAAGTCTCTTTTTCTGAAAGATGCTACCCTCTTGGACTTTGTTGATTCCCTTGAGGTACTTGAAAGTTTCAATCATGTCCCCCCTTCTTTCCTCAAGGGTACATATTAGCTCCTTTAGTCTCTCCTCATTGTGCTTCTCTGCAGACCCTGCACCATTTAGTTGCCCTCCTCTGGACTGCCTCTATCCTGTCTATGTCCTTGAGGAGATGGGGTCTCAGAACTGGACACAGTATTCCAGATGGGGTCTCACCAACTGTCTGTACAGAGGATAACAACTTCCTGTTTTCTGCTGCTGATGCCTCCCTATACATCCCAGTATACCCCGGCCCTCCCTACTGCCTTCTCACATTGCTTGCTAACCTTAAGGTCATCTGATATGATTACCCCCAGGTCCTTTCCTGTTTTGTTGTTGTTACTACCTCCCCACCCATTGTGTATTCTTCCCCTGGGTTCTTGTTTCAGGTGCATTATTTTGCACTTTTTGCATTGAATCTTAGCTGCCATCGTCTGACCATTCCTCCAACCTTGCCAAGTCCCTTTTCATCCTTTCCACGCCTCCTTGTGTATCAACCCTGTTGCAGATCTTTGTGTCATCTGCAAAAGGCATACTTTTCCTTCCAGTCCTCTGCAATGTCACTGATGAAGACATTAAAAGGACTGGACCCAATACTGAACCCTGCGGTACCCCACTAGTAACCGCCCTTTCTTCAGAGTGGACTCCATTTAATTACCTTCTGTGTCCTGTTGTCCAGCCAATGTTTTACCCAGGCTACCACCCTGGGACCCACTCCCAGGCTGGTTAATTTGACTAATAATCTTTGTGTGGGACTGTGTCAAATGCCTTGCTAAAGTCTAGGTAGGCCATGTCCACAGCCCTCCCTGGTCTACTACTTTGGTCACCCAGTCAAAGAAATCTATTAGATTCGTCTGACATGACCTTCCCGCTGTGAACCCATGCTGCCTGGATCCTGTGCTCCACTAACCTCTAGGTACTCAACTATTCTTTCCTTCAGAAGTGACTCCATCACTTTCCCTACCACAGAGGTCAGACTGACAGGTCTGTAGTTTCCTGCCTCTGTCTTGGTCCCACTTTTGTGAAGGGGAATCACATCTGCCTTCCTCCAGTCCTCGGTACCACACCATCCTCCCATGATTTATTAAAAGAGTAGCCAGTGGTTTCACTAGTTCCTTAATTCTTTTAGAATTCTGGGAGAATTCCATCAGGACCCATTGCTTTGTCCACCTTCAGTTTTAGGAGTTCTTGCAGAACCCTTTCTTCTGTGAAAGGACTGGGATCGACCCCCTATCAAGAGTGCTTCTGTTAATTGGATTAGGCACTTCCCCCTCCTCTTTTGTGAATACTGAGCAGAAATATTCGTTCAGTATTCCTGCTTTTCACTGTCCCCTCTGCCCACCCACCGTTCATTTTATTCAGCCTCACTATCCCTCCTTTGTCTTTCTACGCTCGCTGATGTACCTATAAAGGTTTTATCCCCTTCTTAACTGAGTTGGCTATCTTTTCCTCAGTTTGGGCCTTTGCTATTCTGACTTCCCTCCCTGCTTCTTTCTGCCTTAACTGGTACAGCTCTCTGTCCTGCTCCTTCTGTGTTTCCTTATACTTCCGAATGCTATCTTTTTCTTCTGGCTTTCACAGCCACCTCTCTTGAGAACCATAGTGGCTTTTTCTTTAGTTTTGATTTGTTTATTTGCTTCACACAAAGGCTTGTTGCCTCTGTGATGGCAGTTTGATAATTCCCATTGTTGCTCCACACCTCCTTCTAGCCTGTTTGCTAGTGCATTTCTGAGGCACTCTCCCATCTTGCCAAAGTCAGCCCTCCTAAAGTCCAGTACCCTCACTTTGTATGGCTTGACTCTGTAGCTGAGTTTAACGTGAACCACACTGTTTTATGGTCACTTGTCCCCAGATGGCAACCCACTTCTAGATCTGAGATCCTCTCACTGCCCCTCGTTTGAGAGTATGAGGTCTAAGATTGCTCCCTCACGAGTGGGTTCGAAACTAGCTGTCTAATGCCTGCCACCTGTAGGGCGTCAAGAATGGCCCTGCTCTTGGATGTGGCTGCAGCAAATGTGCTCCAGTTAACATCTGGCATATTCAGGTCTCCCATCAACAGTATCTCCCTTTCTCTGCCATTCTAAGAATGCCTTCCATCATATCCTTGTCCATTCCTTCCCCTGACATGAGGGGTCTGTACCACAACCCTGTGCGGATTGTGGTGCCTTTCCAGTCTCCAAGGTGACCCACAGTGCCTCCTCTCCTCCCTGTTTACTCTTTTGTTCAGTTGCTTTTATCCCTTCTTTACGTAGAGAGCTACTCTCCCCTCTTCTCCCCTGCCTGTCTCTCCTGTAGGTTATGTACCTGGTATGTTAACATCCCAGTCATGGTTCTCTGAGTACCATGTTTCTGTGACTGCTATGATATCCAGGCATCCCTCTTCCATTAAGACCACCAGCTCAGGAGCTTGTTGCCCAGACTCACGGGCATTGGTACTCATTACCCTCCATTTCCTGATGGCCTTACCCCCTTTTGCCCCATCCTGTCCTTCTTGCCTTTGTCACTTTCTCCATTTACCCCTGCCCTTCTCCTATTGACACCTCCATGTTGGTGTTTGCCACACTTACTACGTGATTGTTTGAGGGGCTAGGATTTTCCTGCTCCTTTCCAGTGCCTACCCCTTGGCTAGTTTAAAAGCTTGCCAATGAAGCATTTAAACCTATCACCTAGGATCCTGGTTCCCCTCCCGGACAGATGCAGCCCATCATGCCAGTATAGGCTTGCATCACTCCAAGTGGACCCACAGTCCCCAGTGAAGCCAAATCCCTGAGCTCCACACCAGTTTTCAACCACTGATTGAATCCCATGGTACAGAACACCCTAGCCTCTCCTATGCCATAGATAGGTAGCACCTCCGAGAAGGTTACCGTGCTGCTACTTGACTAAGGCCCTCCCAATTCCACAAACTCTTCCTGCACTTCTCTCATCCCTTTCTTAGCCAGGTCATTTGTCCCTAGGTGGACAGTGACATCCAGCTCCCTCCCTGTGCAGCTGCTCCGCAATCCTGAGGATTCGCTCCCTGTCCCTCCAAGCCATGGCGCCAGGCAGGCACCTACCTCCCTCTCCCCTTCCTTGCCCAGTTCTACCTTCCTAACAATGGAGTCCCCCACCAGGAGTTGTTTCCTTCCCTGCAGGGTCCCCTGCCACCCTCCTGTGGGTCTCCTTTGTGGAGGTTCCCAGCATCCTCCTTGGTCTCCACTGTAGGTGCCTCCATAGAGGAACCACACTTTGCCAGAATGGCATAGGGATGTGGAGAGGTACAACTGGAGGATGTGCCTCTGTTCCACCACCCTCACCCTCCCTGAGCCCACTGTGGTCCAACCACTCCTCTTTCTTGGTAACCTCTGAGGCAACGGCAGTGCATGGTGGTCCCTGGATGGAAGAAGAGGTCCCACAAATCCTGGCCAACTCAGCCTGGAGATGAGCAACCTCCTCCCTCAGCCCAGAGGTGCCTGCAGATGGGACAACACTGCATCCTCCAGAACATCTCCCGGAAGACTGCTGCTCCACAGCCACTGCACTGCACCACTCCAATCATGTCTTATTTCTGGCCCTTAACTGTCTGGCAATCCTTACTCTTTGTCTGTTTTTTTTCTCTCTCTTCTTACTTTCTGCCTGTGTGCTCTTTAAGCTCCTGATTGTCCTGTTCTGAGAAAAGAATATCCTATATTTCTCAGTAGACCACTTAAAGAAAATAAAAATGCAGCCCGACAATATGGAAGCCAGGTGCAGCCATGTGGTTTTAAAGTATAGGACTTTGCCTTGGGCTAAGATTTTTAAGAGGTTTAAGTTTATATTTCCTGTAGTCAGTGTTGGAATTAAACTTTATGATTTTTGGGAGTTAAAGGGACCCATAAAGGTCATATCCTTAAATTGAATCCCATTTCCCATTATAAGTCAATGGCAGTGATTCGTGAGATATCGGGGCTCACTTCAAAGCTACAGTAGGAGGGCTGAGCCCTGGCAAGCCCTCCTTGTAATTCCAACACTGCCTGTAGTGCAGAAAGGCTCCCACCACTACTTCCAACTTCAAACAGATTTTTTTTAAATTAAGGCAAACCCTGTTCAGGTTCAAGTGTCTTTCTTTTATTCTGGAATCTTCCAGTGCAGCCTGTTAGGATAAAGATAAAAGATCACAATCTCAGATCTCTTCAGAACACTCAAGTTTATTCTGTACATAACTTACATGGACTGGTAGCCATAAGGTGAAGAACCCTGACTAATCCGAGACTTTGTAAAGGAAGCAGGCTTCCATTTCTAATGGACGAGAATGGCATATTTACTAATTGTATTGATAGTATTGTTTCTTTGTTAATGTTGATCAGTTATCTTATGCTGCCTCGTTAATGTGCTGTCTTCTTGTTCTTGCCCTGAGACATAATTTTGAAATGGGGCTGTAGTCTTAATTTACCCAGCCTCCCAGTAATGAATAAAACAGTAAGTGAAAAATTTGCCAAGCTGTGAGAGTGTTTCTTCCTACGACTCTTTCTTGACTCATATAGCCCATGCTATCTTAAAGACATAAGACAATGAGCTTTGTAAAAGTAAACGACATAAAGAAAATAAAAATGCAGCCCGACAATATGGAAGCCAGGTGCAGCCATATGGTTTATAAGTATAGGACTTTCCCTTGGGCTAAGATTTTAAACGAGCACATTGTCCAGCTGCAGAGAGTTCAATAGACCATACAAGAAAATATGTATTTATACTACAGAATAAAATTCCATAGAACTAAGACTAGTGCTGGGCAAAATGTTTCATGAAAATTATTGCCAGCAGTGTACTTTGTCCAAATATGGGCATTTTAAAAAATAAGTTTATAATAAACATGCATTTTGGTACATTTATGTGCAAAATACATTGACAAGAATAACATTTGTGGAAATAAGCAGTAATTTTTTCCTGCAAATTGTGAATTAAAAAAAAACCAGAGGTCCCAGACACACAGTCATAGTCGGGGTGATGGCTTTGAGGCGCATGTAGGGTCCCCTTACCACCACCCACAAAACAAAACTGTCATACTCAGATAGTTCTTTTAGCCAGAGGGAAAAGAGCCTTCCCCAATGGCTATGTGTGGTGGTCCCACACAGAGTTTACCACCAAGCACTGGACATGTGGCACCCACAGACATTTGGGCATGGCAGTGTATCAGTACCATGGCATGCTGCCATTTCAACGTCTGTAGCAGTGATACTGCTGCCCCTATTGTACCCCTGACCATGCACCTATATGGCCTACATTTGGGCTGAGATGATAACGTATGATTTGTCCATTGCAGTTCTTCCCTGGTGGTCCAGTGCACCACTGGTTGTTCAGGAGGTAAGTTAATTCCTGGGTGTCCAGTGGAACCTCTCTCTATCCCTGATCCTTAAGTGTGGTTGTTGAACATTACTGGCCACTCACCAATGTCAGTCCTATGTCCCACCACTTGATTCCATTGTGGATTCATTCAGAGCTACTGCACGCCATTGCACTGTTGAACTGCTTTAACCTGTTCTACACTGATACTGTCTCTTATGGTTTGCAGCAGCCCGTGAACAGGCTGGGAAGGAAGTGACTGTGCATAGCACAGTGCTTCTGTAGCACACTGGCCCCCTGCCTCTTTCTCTGTACTGGTGCATTGGCCATTCTACTAGTGCATGAAAAAAAGCTTTGTGACCCTTTGTGTACAACACAATGAGGCATAAGGGTAAACCGAGACATGAAGTGGTCTTATAAGCATCTTACGACACTACAGGAGACTATGGTATAGGGTCCCCGTATTAAAAAATATGCAGATTGAAATGTTTATGTGCAAATACTTAAAATTGCTTTGTTGTACTCAGATTAGAATGTTCAAATACCTCAAGGGTATGAACAAGGTGGAAGGGATAACATATTCCAATTTAAAAGTAGTGCCCAAACAAGAGGGCATGACATGAGACTGATGGGTGGCCACATAAGGGGTAATGTCAGGAAGTTCTTTAACAGAGAGGGTGGTGAATGTATGGAATAGCCTGCCCCAGGAAATGGTGGCTGCCCATACAGTTGCAGGCTTCAAACATGCATGGGACAGGAATAAATTAATATTAGAGATGGAAAGAAAGGCTAAAGCCAGTGACCAGATAGGGTCACTGGCTGCTATGTCACTTAACATAAACGGGCAGACTGGATGGGCCTGAGGCCCTTATCTGCTGACAGTAATATATATGTAGCTTTGTAATTGCGACTTATTTTAAAATAGCCTCTAAAATTTAAATATAGAATCTGAATATGCAAAATGTGTTAACATATGCATTTTCAAATAAAAGACTACTAAATTTGCAAAATCATCCATTTTAGGATTGCAAAATTATGTACCTTAAACATATTTGCAAAATGCATTACATTGCATGAAGCTCGTGCAGTTTATCACATCTGTGTGGAACGGAATTTAATCATTTCACTCAGCTCTAATTAGGAAATCAGTTGTGATGGCTAGACAGACAGACAGAAAGACAGACAGTCAAGGATAAGACAAGTGTGGATACAGTTCTTAATCCACTACTGAATAGTGGAGATGACACGGTCAGAGCAATGATGGTTGGGGAGCTGGTGGGTAACCGTGGCCTAAAACTTCACTAAAAACAAGACAAGGCACTAATTTCATGGGAGATGATTCTGATAAGCTGAGATAGATGAGTTTGGCTAATTTTGTGACTACTCAACTCCACTTCAGGGAAGGAAAGGATGCAGCTGAAATTTGCATTTAAACCAGGGCTCTTCAAGGTGCCTATTCTGAATTGCCAAATGCTTCGCTTCTGCAGTAGTTTATAATTCAAGCCACCCCATGCAGCTCCTAGGCTTATTGTCCCAATACAGTTAAATTTAAAACAATGAGAAGGGCCATAGTGTTTTCTCATCCTTTTATACCAATAGCATGGAAATACACCCCTATGTGAAGTTTTAACTTGTGCTTAGCTTTACCAAGGTAAAATGCATGGCAACTGCAACATGCTAGATAAATGACAGATTTTGTGTTGCAGTTGATAAGATACGTTACTCTGCAGGGTTCTACCAGTATTCATAAGGGTGACCTTTACCTTTCATCCCTGTGAGGATGATTTTCTGTGTATGGATAAACCTGCCTTTGCCTGTTTTTTCCATCCCTGTGTGGAAGATTTTCTGTATGTGTATAAACCTGTATTTGCCTGTTTTTCCATCCCTGTGAGGATGATTTTCTGTGTGTGTATAAACCTGTCTTTGCTGTTTTTTCATCCCAGTGAGGATGATTTTCTGTGTGTGTATAAACCTGTCTTTACCTGTTGTTTTCCATCCCTGTGAGGATGATTTTCTGTGTGTGTATAAACCTGTCTTTGCCTGTTTTCCATCCCTGTGAGGATGATTTTCTGTGTGTGTATAAACCTGTCTTTGCCTGTTTTTTCCATCCCTGTGAGGATGATTTTCTGTGTGTGTATAAACCTGTCTTTGCCTGTTTTTCCATCCCTGTGTGGAAGATTTTCTGTGTACGTACAGTATAAACCTGTCTTTGCCTGTTTTTCCATCGCTGTGTGGATGACCACTTCTGTATGCATTGTAACCCGCCTATCCATGCGGATACTTTGTTGAATGTACGCCTGGATTGTAGGTGTCCCACATAGGAGTTTGTCTGTATGACTGTATTTTGTACTCCCCTGGGTCATGCTTGAAAATAGGCAGGGATTTTTACCAATGCACTTCCCCAGTCACAAAAGCTAATAAATAAATAAGTCAGCCAGTCAGGGTGACAGATCTCTAAGTCCAGCCCTGCATTACTCCGAGTATGGACCAAGGTCAGGGACCGAGCAGGATGGATGGGTCTTCTTGTGCTAACACAATCTAGATTTCCAAGTTTCTATGTTTCAGTGCATCAAATATAGACCATGTGGCACTTATCGGAGGGATGATCATGAGGAGAGCCAGTACGAAACCACTCAGAGACCCCAAGTACTGAGCCAGTAAAGGGAACCAAAACCACACAGTAGCAATACAGTAACTAGAGAAAAGGGCTTAAACTTGAAGTCCCTATACCAGCCAATATTAATCTGAAGCAGGAAATGTCCAGTATACTGCATGTCTTGAAATCAGCATGCATCCGGAGCTCTCAAGAGGTTCCACAGTCCAAGAACTGCAACCACCAATAATGGAGTGGGGAGTAAGGAAGGAAGAGAAAAGTGGTATCAGGGTCCCAACAGGAGACTCCATAGCAATAGCAACCACATCATTCACCCTGATGCCCCAACTCGGGAAAAGGATAGTTCAACCCCTGAAACTCAGAAAAGGAGTGCAAAAGCAAAACATGAGAAGTAGGCATATCCACCACTATTGTCCCAGACATAACACAGCCATACCGCTAGTGGGAAAGCCCTCGGAAGCCAGTCCACATATAGCCTCTCTTGAAGATTAAAATCTCTCTATGCCAAGCACTTCAAAGGGCAGGCTATAATAGTGAGTGCCTGTTTTTAGACAGCAGTAGTACAGACCCAGAGAGAAAGACGACAACCCCACCAGGCCTCCACACACACCCCAGCTGATTTCATGCTTAAGGTCAGCTACCCCAAAACCAGTTGGGATAGAGGGACAGGACACTAATAAGGGAGATCAAGAAAGCAGTGGTGGAGGGGCAAATTGTTAAGATTTCAACATGCCAGATGTACACTAGAACATTCCTGGATCGAGAAGCACATGGAACCAAGTGCTTGTGGATGCCTTCCTGAACAATTTCTAACTGAAGGTAGAAGAGGAGATATGGATGGTGCCATGCTGGACCCTGTTCAGTTACATCAGGAGGGACCACATAAGAGAGGTAACAGTGGAAGATCTCTGGGCCAAGCAACCACAACATGGTGTGATTCAGCATAGGTCTCAAAGACCAGCGAAAGAAGTCCTAGATGCTCGTTCTGGATTTTAAAAGAGCAGACTTTAAGAGGATGGAGGCAGAGACTTAAGGGGCAGGCCAATTAGAGGGTGGAATTTATGGAGGACCATCAAATCAGGTAAGCTAAGCGGTATAGAAGGCATGTCTAAGACAGATGGGATGTGAAAGAGGAACAAGAGACCTATTTTGGTTTCCAGGAGGTGAAGAAATCAGTCTGGGACAAGGAAATTTGTCTTTAGAAGGTATATGGCTGAACAGTTGGAGGCAAATAGGTAGCTCTGCTTTAGTAATGGAAAGAGGCTACAATGCCATCAGGAGGGCCACACTGGAGGCATAGCTCAAATTAGCCAAAGGGTTAAGGAAAATGTAAAGGCCTTCCTAGGTACAGTATGCTAGGGACAGGAAGAAAAACAAGGAGGAAATTGAAAGGTTGAAGAAGGAGGAATATAGGTGGAGGAAAACAGGCAAAATGCAGGCATATTAAATGAATATTTCTGCTCAGTCTTCATGGATAAAGATTTACTTTTTAATTTGTTTATTCATTTGTTTACCACGTAAGTGAATTGAACCAAAGCCCTTTTCAGACATGACCCAGGCCATAAGGCAGAAAGAAGAGATTGACAAGATTACAATTCACACTGTAAGTGCATCGCTGAGTAAATCATACATGTGCATTAGCAAAGGCAAGCTGACCAGCCAAGGAAGTAGTTACTAGCCAACAATTAAAACTGAGGGTAAAATATAACAAGATGAAGGGCCACTTCCAGAGTTCAGCATTAAAGTTGAGAGGGTGACTAAGATGGTGACAGGGACAGAGGTCAGATGGCTTAAAGGTCTAAAGGGGTTGAAGGTGCAGAACTCACTGAAACCTGATGGACTGTATCCATGGGGGCTCAGGGAGGTGAGACAGGCTCTGATAGAACCCTCGGCAGACTTGTTCAACTGCTGACAAGCAACAGGCATGGGCTCTCTAGACTGGAGGATTGTGCCTCTACACAAGTGTGGGAACAAGGGACATTTGGGCAAGTACAGACAAGTCTGCCGACCTTCATTGAAGGGAACTGCTGAGACTAGTGTCAAGGGGTGGTTGGTGGGCTTCCTCGAAACCATGGTTTTATGGACAGTAAACAGCATGGCTTCATGAAAAGGGTGGTCCTGCCAATGAAACTCATAGAATTTTTCAACGCGAGTGAATCAGTCAGTGGACAGAAGCCAGGTGATGGAGGTCCTTTATTTGGAGTTCAGCAAGGGCTTTGACTATGTTCCCCATAGACTTCTTATGAAGAAGTGTTACTTGGGTGAGTAGAGAACTGGTTAGGAGGAAGAACCCAATGGGTAGTGCCAAATGGAAGGCACTTTGAGATTAGGAATCTGTCCTGGGTTCTGTCCTCTCAATATGTTCATCAGCGACATTGAGAGGGCATCCAGGGCAAGTTATGTCTCTTTGCAGATAACACAAAGCTCTGCAGTAGAGTAGATAGTGACAAAGAGATCAAGGCGATGCAGAGGGATCTACAAAGGCTAGAGAGGTGGTCTAAGGTTTGGCAATTGAAATTCAATGCAAAAATGCAAAGTTATGCACCTAGGGGAAAAACAGGACAGAGTACTGGATGGGAGGGTTAAACTGAGCACTCACAGAAGAGGAAACGGACCTGAGAGTCATCATAGTGACTACTAAACAATCTAGCCAGCTTAGCAAGGCCTATAGTAAGGCGAATAAAATGCTGGGTTATATTGGAATGGGTTTACAGGATAGCAGGAAAAGGAGGTACTGCTACCTCTATATGGGTCATTAGTGAAGCCACACCTGAATCGGTGCTCAGTTCTGGAGTGTTCACCCAAGGAAGTACGGGGACAGGCTGGAGATGGCACAGTTCAAGATGACTGAGGGCCAAAAGGGCAGATCTTACAAAGATCATCTGACGGCACTGAACATGTACTCACTGGAGACCAGGCAAGAGAGGGAATGTGATAGAAACCTTCAAGTTCCTGTAGGAAATAAACAAAGTGAACTGTTTAGCAGGTGTGCAGCATCAAGAACCTGAAGTCATAAGTGGAAACTGGTGGGGGAAGTTTCAAGAGGGACGTGAAAAACTGCATTTTATGGAACAGGTGGTAGAGCCAACGAACTATCTGCCAGCAGAGGTGGTGATCACCAAGACCATAAATGATTTCAAGCATGGCTGGGAAAGAGTAAAGGGTTTGGTGGTTGCTCAGGTCAGTAGCAGTAGGGATGGGAGTGAAGGGTGGACCGGAGGATAAAACCTAGTATGGACAATAGGTCCCGGGGCAGAAGGGAACTCTGGGAAGACTAGGAGGACCTTTGTTCTTTTTCTGTCATCATTGTATATGTTCCTATGTTTCTATAATTCAAGAACACTGCCCAATGCAATAAGGCATGCTGGACTTTTCAGACAGTGGAAGGAAGTGATCCTGCGCCTCTATTTGTCACTGATAAGAATTGGTGGATCCAGCAATTATAAGGCTCTATGGTAGCAGGTCCATTCACTATGACTAAATTACATATAAATGGTATCACGTCATAGGTGAATCAAACTGAGCAACTCAGTTTGGAGCGACTCAGTTTGAGCCCTGTGATATGAACTACCCTGAAAGGGTAGCGAAGCCGTGTTATAGCGAAAATGCGGGACAATAACAGTGAGTGTTAAGGAGGGTGATCTACATGAGGAAGATGATCAGAAGAGGAGGGTTCCAGGAAGAAGTATGTGGAGGTAGTTTGAGGGGTGTTGCCAAGCTGGCTATGTGGTGTGGTGGTGAGGGTGGATGGCTGCAGTTAGGAAGGTCTAGGGTTCAGAGCTTGGTAGAGGTATTGTTTTTATTTTGGGTTTATGGGAGTTATACTTTTTTCTTGTTCGGAGTTCCTCCTCTCCTGACATGCAACCCCCAGTAGCATGTTAAGTCAGCAACTGAATATGAGTGATGGGAATAAGAGCGGACGTCAAAATAGTGAACGTTAAGATAGCACAGTGCTAAGAATAGCTATGTGCCATTACTACTACAGTTAAGTTGAGTGCATAGTGTTGAGGTGTATGTACTACTCTATACTGCTATGTATAGTACTATGTAGAGTATGTATAGTGCTATGTACTAGTATGTACTGTACTACTCAATTTGTTATCCACTGTAAAGATGTTTTTCCTCTCAGTTACGCTCGTGTTGCTGCCCAAGTCGTGCCTGAAAACAGTCCTCTGGATCAGTGCACTTACCAGTTATCAAATCAATAACTAAATAAATAAAAAAATGTGGAAGGGTTTCTGCAAGGGTTTGTCTTTCTTCGTTTTGCAAGCAGCCACCGAGCTGGCCGTGTGGTGTGGTGGTTAAGGCAACCACTGTTGAAGTGGACAACCTGGGTTCGAGCCTGTGTAGGTAAACTAATTTTGTTATGTTTTAAAGATGTGTACTTTAATTAATTGTTGATATCTGTGTCATTACCCTGCCCCTCAACATTGTTCTCCCCTATCTGTAGTGTCCCCCACTGTTCTCTCCTGCCAACATGTGCATCCCCAATGTAGCCCCTCCTGAATTTGCTCTTCCCCAGTATCAACCCCCAGAGTTGATTATATTAAGTTAGAGGATGCAGGGGCATAGCCTCAGTATAAAACAAGTAGCAGCCTTTTCATTATTTGGAAAATGTAGCGATGGGGGCCATTGCTGATGGAGCTATAGTGCACATCACAGTTTCCAGTTTTCACGATGTGCACTTGCTGACTTGTGAGTCGCTGTTGTATTTTCACTGTTAAGACATGGAACCCACCCCTGTAGTTGATAATCATTATTTAGGAGGATGCAGGGGGCGTAAGTCTCCATGTTAGGGGTGCATGGGGTACAGCCTCTGCATAGATATGTTATTCCATTTGTTTTTTGGGTTGGTGCTGTTATTGTGGTCGCTGGGAGTGTACATCACCATTGTGCTTTTGGCAATGTGCACTCACTGTAAAGGCGATCGCTATTTAGCATTCGTCGTTATGACATGGAACCCATATAAATGCATTGCAGCATACAGCAGTATTATAAATCGCTAACATAAGTAGAATAAACTCGTGTGGCCCACTACCCAAGGTTATTATGTTTATGTAAGTAGTATGCACAGCAGGGTGTGCATTATAAGATTATAATTACTGGTGGGTGCTTTTTCCATAGGGAAACCTAGTTATAATTTTCTGTTATAAACAGCCGATTATAACGGCAAACACATGATGGGTTTCCCTCGGACCACATGCAAGTCACTGGTCTTCTCTGCTTCGTTCCTGGAGCAATCGGCCACAGTCTTAATTGCTCCTTGCAGTCGGTGATAACTTGATTTTTAAGTCGTTTCGTTCTCCATTTACCCAGAAAACCAGAAAAGAAGGAGATGCTAAATGGGCACTAGATTTCCTGTCAGCATACTTTGGCCAGTGGGGTCTCCCACCTCTTCAACTGAGAGCATGCTAAAAGTTCACCACTCATGACTGGTGTAAGTTTAACTTAAAAATGAAGACAGATTTTAAAACAAATCTCCAGTTTTTTTTTAAATCAAACATGTAACACTCTGTCGGAGAATTCTAACTTGGCAGCTCACACAGACGTTGTAACTCGGCAGACACAGAATGCTGACTGGTCCCGCTGTCTGAACACCAGTCTTTGCTTATTCTATTTTGTATAATTGCTGAGGCAAAAGTGCACACCAGCAATTATATAAAATAAAATATAGGGTGGTAAGTGTAAAACTCAATTTTATACACCCTCATTGTGGGATGCATTTCACATAAACCCCTCGGGCTTCACCTCGGGGTTTATGTAGCATCTCACAACTCGAATGTGTGTGTGCAATCTCATTACACATACCACTCCATACATTATTCTATATTTAATGTACACCCCAGCGGTGTAGGTAGCACAAGGCCAAAGGCTAAGTGGCCTTATGCCCATGGGAAATGCATTAAAATCATATGAAGCACACTTTGGAGGGGCTTATTACACTTATAAAATGGCTCTAAGTAGATTTTTGTTTGGGAAGGGAGGAAAATTAGATTTGACACCTGGCAATGCATTTATAGAGATTTAATATACAGTCCAGTGACATCTCTTGGCCAATGAAATTTCTAGATTTTTTCTTGCCATTTCATAATACAACATAATGAAAAGTAAAAGATTCTGCCTCCTTGCTTAAAGCCCAATCCTTTTAATGGTGCCCCCTTCGCTATTGCCACATATACCTTTTAAATCCTGGATCCACTACTGTTATCCCAGAACCACCAGTGTTGGTGAGGCTGCATCAAGAGAACATTGCATTTTGAAACCTCGCTTTAAAGTGGACAAGGACCGCTTAGAATCAGTCCAGAGAAGGCAACCAGAATGATACACAGGCAGCAGTGGAAGACCTGTGAGGAAAGACTGGATGGCCTGATCATGTACTCCTGGAGGAAACCGAAGTGAAAGCGGAAAATGATTGAAACACTCAGATATCTGAAGCAACTAAATTGGGGCTCTGCCAGAAACTGTTCATGCAGTGAGAGGGTCTGAGACAAGGGACGTAATGTGTGGGAGTGAATTTAGAAGGGATGTGATAAAACACTTCTCATGGTGAGGGTGGTGGACAGGTGAAACCCTGTACCGGTAGGTGGATAAAGATGACATACTGTAGTTATGGGTTTCAACAGAGTAGCAGTAGGAATGTTATTTATACAGCACCCATCTCCAGTGGCCCACGGCACTTACAAAACAGATACAGTTAACATCGCAGATACAGTACACAACAAATACACATTACATTCTAAAATGCAACGAACTGCAATAAAATTACAGTTGGTGGACTCAGTGATAGAAACCTTTTCTATCATATTTTGTGGTATCCTGGTGAAACAAAAACATTTCAATCACTTTGTAAAAGAGGCCAGTGAGGAGCATATCTGAGGTCCCATGGAAAGTTGTTCCAGAAAGTTGCAGCTGCTAAAGCAAATTATCAATCCCCAGATTGCTTAGTCTGGCTCACAAGATCACAAGACAATCTGTGTCTACAGACCAGAGAGGGTGGTTTGCACGTGAAGGCATTAGGAGCTCTTACAGATAACCTCGCCCATACAGTTTAGGGTTTTTTAGGTGAGCAAACCTATTTTAAAGGTGATGTGCCACTGAACCCTCAGCCAGTGCAGTTCTCAGAGCACTCGCATGCTATGGTCAGAATGAGGAGCTCCATCAGGCCACTGCATTCTGTACCAGCTGCATGCAGTGCACCAAACCTGCTGACTGCCCAAGATAAAAGCATAACAGTAATTCAGCCACTGTGTTACAAAGGCTTGTACTAGGATCTTCATGCCCGTCCATTGCCACAAAGGTTTAACCCTTGAAATGTTTCTAAGATGGAAAAGGCAATTGTGGGCCACTACCAACACCTGATACTCAAGTGTCAGACTATGGTCCACTGTGACTCCCACATTTTCATTTTCTCAGCAACTGAAGGCAGCACACCATGAAGTGTCATCCCACATCCCTCTGCTTGTGTTGCAGGGCTTGCAGTTGACCTGAAGCGACTATGAGGACCTCCATCTTGTCTGTGTTCAGGCTCAGTCAGCTAGTGGCCAGCCAGTCCTGAATCTCTGCCAGGCATAAATTTAGCAGGAGACAGCAAGTGATAGACAGGGAAGCTGAGAACAGAAACAAGACAAGCGGGGGCAGGATACGAGGAGAGGGTGGGGAGCTGGCGGGATACAGAGAAAGCGTCGAGGAGGGATAACAGGGTCCTAGAAGTAGCATAGTAGGAGATTCAATCATAAGAGGAATCAACTGAGGAAGCAAGGGTAATAAGATTAGTGAAATATGGGTGGACTGCATACAGGGAATGACGGCACATGAGGTAAGGCACATTATGCCATCATACGTGAGGTGGCAGGGGAAGACCTCACCTGGTGCTGCACCTTGGCTCAAATGACACTGACAGAAATAGCCTGATGGAAGAGCAGGCTAGATCTAAAGGACTAGCCAGGGCTTGGGAGAATAATTTTCAATCCATAGTCTTCTCAGAGGTGTTTCCAGTTCGAAGGCAAGCGCTATTAGGAAACAGATGATTAAAGAGTCCAACGAATGGCTGGCTCTTTGGTGTAGGCAAATGGGGTTTGGGCTGGTGGGAAACTTGGGTGAGATATGTGAGGACAAGGGTTTGTATGCCTCTGACAGACTGCGCCTGAGCAAGAAGGGTACAATGGCTCTCAAACAAAAAACTGTGAGAATTAATTGTACAATCTTATCATTTAAACTAAACGGCATGGTGCTAAGACAAATTAGTCAGACCAAGAAACAAGAAGTGGAGGAATTCCAGCCCCCAAATGGTGATAGGGACAGCAAGAAGAATTCAGGGTAGGCGAGACTAGAGTGCTATTGGGGATAGCAGAGGGATTGGCTGGCCAGTGGTATCTCTAAACACTAGGAGCTTAGGAAACAAAATACCTGAATTCCAAGCAATGATGACTGTAGGAAGAGTTGGCATAGCAGCCAAAACGGAAACTTGGGCAAACCAGTACCAGGTCTGGGAACTCACAATTCTGGGTACAAATTATATAGAAGAGATAGGGAAGAGGGTGGGGGAGGGCTTTCTACATTACGGAAGAAATAGTGATTAACAGAGAAGAAGATGAGTGAGGAGAGCAGAAACCTTATGGGTCGCCGTCCAAAATGGGAAGGGAGGAAGACAAGATTGGGAGTGAGGTATTGGTCTCCATCTCAGTCAGAGGAAGTGGATGGAGAATTAGTAAAGAACATCACTGAGCACTGCCAAAGGGTAACACGGTGGTGGTAGCAGATTTCATCCAAACAGGGTAGACTGGAGCACTATGACCACCACTAGGGCCAGGGAGCAGACCATTCTGGATGGGTTCCAGGATGCATTCCTCACAGAGAGTACATGAACCAACCAGGGAGGGGAACATTCTGGATCTGATATTATCTGAGGGAGAGCAGGTGAAGGGATGTTAGGGTAGAGGACCCCTTGGTGGGAGTGACCACAATACAGTATGGTTCTCCCTAGACATGGGGACGGTGGGCACTCGCAGTAAAACCAAGGTGACAGACTTCATGAGGGTTGATTTTAGAAAGATGGCAACTGTAGTGAGAAAACATGTAGCAACCATTAGGCAGGAGATAGATACAACTCAAAAGTGGGACATTATAAAGACAGGACTGACTGAGGCAACAAACCTGTGCACAAGGTGTGCCAGAAAGAATAAGAGGTCCACGAAACCTAGTTGGTGGACAAGGGAGGTTCAGGAGAGTGTAAAGTGAAAAAGGGCAGCATTCAGGAAATTTAAAAACAGGCAAGGAAGAAGACAGGAAGGAACTCACAAAGAGATCAAGGGAGGTGACCAGAGTTGTGAAGGAGCCAAGGCCTTGAAAGAGAGGAAACTAATACAGGGGATTAAGAAAAAGAAAGACTTCTTTATATATACATTAGGGAAAAAAGGAAAACTAGGGAACAGATAGCCAAAATTAAAAGGATGATGGATCAGTAGAACAGTGAGCAGAACAAGCAGAGGTACTTATGAGTATTTCTGCTCAGTCTTTATAGAGAGGAGGTGGGCCCATCCCAGTGGGGAGGAGGGTGGTCGGAGTAATGTTGACAGACTGTGATATCCCCGTGGAGAAGGTACTGAATAACCTTAATTCCTAAGGACAGATAAGGCACCTGGGCTGGATGGGATACTTCCGTGAGTGCTAAAAGAGCTGGTAGAGGTGCTGGCGGCACTCTTGGCAGATGTATTTAATACCTACCTGCACACTGGTTGTCCGCCACTGGACTGGAGGACAGCACATGTGGTGGCCACCCGTAAGAGTGGCCCAAGGGACGATCGGAGAATTACAGGCCAGTCAGCCTCACATCCATAATGTCTAAATTAATGGAATCCATCATGAAGGAGAGGTTGGTGGCATTCATGCAGGAGAATGGTCTGCAAGATGAACATCAGCATGGCTTCATCCAGGGGAGGTCATGCCAGACAAATCTGGTGAACTTCATAGATTGGGTCACTAGAGCATTGGAGGAAGGCAGTTCATGTCTATACTTGGACTTCAGCAAAGCTTTTGATTCAGTGCCACAGGGTAGGCTAGGGGCAAACTGAGTACCTTGGGTGTAGGGAAAAATTGACTACATGGACAGAAAGCTGGGTAAGCAATAGACAGCAGAGGGTGATAGTAGGGTGGAGCTTTCAAAGCCTTTGGCAGTTATCAGCGGGCTCCTCAGGGATCCATTCTGGGGCCCGTGTTTTAACGCCTTCATCGCTGCCATAACCAGGGAATTGAGAGTAAAATTAGCCTATTCACAGATGACACCAAATGAGTGCAATAGTAGATGAAGGGATGAGGGAGGTTCTGCAAAGGATTTGGATACACTAGAGATGGTCAAAGACTTGGCAATTGAAATTTAATGCCAAGAAGTGCAAGGTTATGCACTTTGGGTCCAGGAACCTTAAGTACAGCTATCATATTGGGGAGGAGGGAGGCTAAAAGTCTCAGAAGAGGAAAAGGATCTGGGCGTGATAGTAGCAGGAGGCTGAATCACTCAGAGCAGTGCAGAAGGCGGCAGCCAAGGCCAACCAGGTGTTGGAGTGTATAGCTAGAGGATCACCTCCAGATGTGCAGAAGTTATCCTGCCATTGTACAGATCACTGGTAAGGCTGCATCTGAGTACGTGTTCAGTTCTAGCGCCCTACTTAAAGAAAGATATCAGGCCCTGGAAAGGATCCAGAGAATGGTGACCAAAATGATAAAAGGGATGGGAGGGAGATGCTAGGAGGATAGGTTGGGGGAGCTCAACATGTACTCCTGGAGGACAGAAGGACAGGGAGACATAACAGAGACCTTTAAATGTTTAAAAGGCATAAATAGGGAGATACAGACCACATGTTCAGGCTAAAAAGAGGGGGTCACTAGGGACACAGCATGAAGCTGGAGGGAGTAGATTCAAGATGGAACTAAGGAGAAACAATTTCATGGAGAGGGTGGTGGCGGAGTAGAATAGGCTACCAGAACAGCTGATCTCACAAAAGACAGATTACTTTAAAAGAAGATGGGATAGAGTCAGAGGCGAAATAAGTGCAAGAGGAGACCATCTAGGAGAGGAGGGAGGAATGGAGGGAAAGTAAGTTGTGGTACAGACCACAAGCTGAACAATCGAGCACAAATGACAGACCGACAAGACCTTTATCTTCTGGCTTCTTTCGTATGTTTGTATGTTCGTAATAACAATTCTGGTCACAAAAGAAGGTACAGCTGTGCGTCATCTACATAGCAGTGAAAACACACATCATACCACCTGATGACCTAACATAAGAGCAGGCGCTACATTGTGAACAACATGAGGGATCAGAAAGGTGGGATAGACACATGGATGTGGTGAAAATGACAGAGGGTTTGAGCAAGGGTCACTCAACTAACAAAGCAGAGCTACAAGTTAGGAGCACAGCATCGTCCTACCAGTGCTATACTGGCAGAGTGTGATGTCTCCCGTTTGCCTGTGAGAGTCCCGTTTTATGACTCAGTTCACACCCTCCATACAGGACTGTTATCTCCTGACTGAGTCACATCACTGTCCGAATGACCTACTGCTGTCATGAGCTCAGGGACGAGCCCACCACGTGTGATGCTGGGCGTGCCCACAGCACTGTCTTGCCCTGGGCGCGCATTGGTTCATAGACTGTGACATGTTTAGCAGGCACCATTGCTGTAACAGCAGGGGAACTGGTGCAGATTGAGACTCGTCTACTTTCACAGTACAGACTGGTACTCCTAAACTTACACACACAGCATGGGCTCTCAGCGATCTCCACTCCAGGATGGTCTCCTGTCCAGGAAAAACAAACCTTCCTTCACCTGAAGGAGCACTGACAGCATGGAAATCAGAAATAATCCTTTGCTTTATCAGCCAGTTGAAAGTTATACAGTACATCAGCATAACAGAGTAAAGGACGAAATATTTCCTAATGAGAAAACTGTTTAACCCATTACTTTTGATGCGATGCTGGGGAAAGGTTCAGCCCCAAAGGATAATTATATCTGTAGTGGCTTAAGATAATGGTTTCACTTTATCTATAAATGGCAGGCCAGAGTTGTTTCATTGAATTACCTTGTTGACATGTTCAGTCATGCTACTGGAAGCTTTCTTTCAATAACAAGAATGAGGTCGCTTTTCACACCTGGGCTTTACTACAGGATATATAGATGCAGTATATTACATACTGCATGTATATAGCCTGTATTATTGAATTACTGTGTAATTGTTTTTACATTATTTAAGTAACAACTTGCTGTGCACGCAATCTCCTTCCTAGAAGGCTAATCTCCCTCCTAACTTGACAAAACCTCCCTCACACACACAGGTTGAAATTATCACAGTATGTACTGGTGAGGACTAAAGGGAAGGACCAGGTAGATTCAATGGATCAAAGGTGTTTTCTGCCCATAAAAGTCAATGCTTCTATATTGGGTAGGGGTTAGGAAGGAAGCCAATGGGCCCCATGGGATGGACGACAGACCAATGAAATTGAAAATCACTGTGGCTCAGAAACAGGCCCAAAGATTAGACAGGTGGGGTAAGACTGTGGAGTCGTTACTGCGTACCAGGGCCACTGCACTGCATATTGCCATGTGACTGGTGCTATGCTATGGACAGTTGTTTGGGGAGGGTTCAGCCAGTTCTGTTGCACCACCAAACATCTGGCAGCCACATACACATTGTATCTTAGTTTTTGGGGACTCCTCCCAATGGCAACAACTTTTTCTTTGTGTATGGTAGTTTTGGTTTGCTGCCTGTTTTACCTCAAATTGCACTCCTTCCAACTACGACTGTTTATCAGGGCCCAAATTATGAAGTCATTCAATTTTTGGTAGTCAAAATGCCTCTCAGGTCCCAGACTGTGAAAGTCAATACTCTAAGAATGATCAATTTGTGGAATGTAGTATAAACTAGAACTTTTAAAATAATGTTCCTTTCGGACGGATCAACCATTTTGGATTTACGCCTGCAAGGTTGGATTAATCAGATTTTCATTGTTTCCTTCTTGGGAGCCAAATACAATACTTGCTCTCACTTTAGTTTGGAAGTTGCTACCTTTGTGGGGGTCTAATACTTGACTGTTATGTGATGTTTAGATTTTATGAGTGAACTGTAGAACACTCTGAAACTTGGGAAAAGCAGTTACTGAGCTGTACCCAGAATGAAATAATGAAATCCATGCAAAATAAATACATATTGAGACATCAAGTACTTTCAAAATGACATTAACTGAAGCCCTTGGTGCATACTTATTGCTCTGTTTATGGTCACTGCACTTGAGTATATAACTCAGTGAAGTGCTTTGTGATACAGTGTACTGGAAGGGGTTGCATAATGTCATATTCTGTTCTTTTTGTTTTATGTTATGAAGCTCATCATGTGCACTGTCTCTGTTTTCTGTAATCCAGTCCCAGGCTGACCGTGCCTGGTTCCACTTGACCCTCTTCATTGTTTAAATTGATTGCTCACAAAGAGCTCTGTGACATTTGTCAGGCAGTAAAATGAAGTCTTCAGTAACCAGCGTAAATCTCTATGAAAACAAGTAACATGGCGGATGCTCAAGTAACCAAAGGCTGCACTCATACTCAGGTCCCACATGGCTTCTTGTCCTCAATGAACCTGCCAAGATTGTCTGAAACATTGCACCACTTTTAGGTGGTGTGATGCGCAACTCCTCAGGGCGTGGGAAAATCCCTTTATTTTTAGCCTTGCACCAGCTGTTGTGGTGTGGCAGACCCCAGCAAGGCTCTCTCCTGCGGGCTGCATGCTGACGCTAGCACCTTAGCTCACATTAACCCAGCAGTTCCATCAGTTCCACAAGACAGTAAATCAAGTTCCAAAAGGCAGTTACAAGCAAACAAAGAACAGGCTCACCAGCAGGGACGCTGGTAAGTTTTCACTGAGGTGGAGAGGAGAGGTTGTGCTGCAGATGGCGGTGGTTGAAGTGGTTTGGTGGTCTTGGACCCATTCATTATAAAATATCTAACAAACTGTAGTGAGGAGGAATATTACTAGAGAGAAACTAAATCCAGTGTGCCAGAGTTGCAATACCCATGGCCCCAACTCACTGGCCTAAGCTTTGACAGTAACAGTCTCTCTCAAATTGCAAATGCTGCAGCTGGTAATAGCTGATGCAAAGGAATGTTTGAAACGGCATTTTTTTATTTGTAATTTTGAACAGAAAGCACACCCTGAGCTCTGACAACTCATTTACAGGTGAATCCTGGTTAGGAGGGGTTAAAGCTGATCTATTTTATGGACAGGGGATGTTGTCCAGGACACCTGAAAAATCTATTCTTACGGAAAGTGCTTTGAAATCTCTGGTTTCACCTACACAGTCACCAGTGATGGTTAGGAGGGACCTTTGTTTAACATCTCATCAAGGGTAGCCCATCAACAGCGCAGTTCCACCAGGTACTATACTACAGTGTCAGTACTGGTTATTACCTAAAGCTCCTGATGTGAGACTAGAACCTGTGACCTTCTGGTCTTGCAGCCCCAGGGACAAGCATGCACCCTACTGAGCTGCCGACATTGGCACATTAATACAAATACAAATTGTTATGAGGAAATATGGTGAACTAATTGGGAACTCACCCAAAGAGTCTAGCACAGCCTCCATTTCTGGTAATCTACTGTACCCGATTCATTTACATCAAGTGCAGGGTTTTAAATAATTGATTAGCAGTTTTTCTTGGGACAATACTAACTGTACAGAAAGCATTTATATAGGTTTTCTAGAAGTGTTACATAGAAACATAGAATTTGATGGCAGATAAGGACCACTTGGCCCACCCAGTCTGCCCATTTCCTACCTAATGGATAAGCTGCAGATCCTAGTTAACCAGCAACCTACTTCTTCCTACCTCCACCCCTAGAATTGCCTTATGACTGTCCCATGCTTGCTTGAATTCCACCACTGTTTTGACTCCACAACCTCCTCAGAAGGCTGTTCCATGCATCCACAACCCCTCTGTGAAAAAATACTCCTTACATTACCTCTGAGCCGCCCCATCTTTAAATTGTGCCCTTGTTCTTGCACACCTCTTTTCTTGAAAGATTCTACCCTCTTGGACTTTGTTGATTCCCTTGAGGTACTTGAAAGTTTCTATCATGTGCCCCTCTCCCTCCTTTCCTCGAGGCTATACATATTAAGCTCCTTAAGTCTCTCTTCATATGCTTCTGGTGCAGACCATGCACCATTTAGTGCCCTCCTCTGGACTGCCTCCATCCTGTCTATGTCTTTGTGGAGATGGGGTCTCCAGAACTGCATGCAGTACCCCAGATGGGGTCTCACCAGCTTTTCTGTACAGAGGATAACAACTTCCTGTTTTCTACTGGTGATGCCTCTCCCTATGCATCCCAGTATCCCCAACCCTCCTTGCTGCCCTCTCACATTGCTTGCCCACCTTTAGGTCATCTGATATGACTACCCCAGGTCTCTTTCCATTTTGTTGTTGTTAGTATCTCACCCCCATTGTGTACTCTTCCCTGGGTTTTTGTTTCCCAGGTGCATTACCTTGCACTTCTTAGCATTGAATCAAAGCTGCCATACATTTGACCATTCCTCTAACCTTGCCAAGTACCTTCTCATCCTTTCCACCCCACCTTGTGCATCAGCTCTGTTGCAGATCTTTGTGTCATCTGCAAAGAGACATACTTTTCCTTCCAGTCTCTCTGCAATGTCTCTTATAAAGACATTGAAGAGGACCGTCCTAATACTGAACCCTCGCGGTGCCCACTAGTAACCCCCCTTTCTTCCGAGTGGACTCCATTTTACTATTACTCTCTGTGTCCTATTCTCCAGCCAATTTTTACCCAGGCTGTCATCTTGGGACCCATTCCCAGGCTGGCTAACTTGTATATTAATCTTTTGTGTGGGACTGTGTCAAATGCCTTGCTAAAGTCTAGGTAGGCCATGTCCACAGCCCCTCCCTGATCTGCTACTTTGGTCACCCAGTCAAAGAAATCTATTAGATTCATCTGGCATGACCTTTCCACTGTGAATCCATGCAGCCTTGGGTCCTGTGCCCTCTGACCTCAAGATACTCGACAATTCTTTCCTTCAGAAGTGATTCCATCATTTTCCCTATCACTGAGGTAAACTAACAGGTCTGTAGTTTCCTGCTTCTGCCCTGCTCCCACTTTTGTGAAAGGGAATCACATCTGCCCTCCTCCAGTCCTCAGGTACCACCCCATCCTCCCATGATTTGTTAAAGGGGTAGTCAGTGATGTCATTAGTTCTACCCTTAGTTCTTTTAGAATTCTGGGATGAATCCAATCAGGCCCCATTGCTTTGTCCACCTTCAGTTTTAAGAGTTCTTCAGAACCCTTTCTTCTGTAAATGGGCTGGTATCAACTACTGTATCCAGAGTGTTTCTATTGTTTGTTTTAGGTACCTCCCACTCTTCATTTGTAAATACTGAGCAAAATATTAGTTTAGTATCTCTGCCTTTTCACAGTCACCTCTGCCCCCCCCTCCCTTTATTAAGCCTCACTATCCCTCCCTTAGTCTTCTTTCACTCCCTGATGTACCTATAAAGGTTTTATTCCACATCTTAACTGAGTTGGCTGTCTTTTCCTCGGTTTGAGCCTTTGCTGTTCTGGCCGCCTTCCCAGTCTCCTTTTGCTTTAACTATACAGTTCTCTGTCCTGCTCCTCTCACGATTCCTTGTACTTCCTGAATGCTTTCTTTATCTCTTGAACCTTCACTGCCACTTCCATTGAGAACTATAGTGGTTTCTTACATCGTTTTGTTTTGTTTATTTGCTTCACACAAAGGCTTGTTACCTCTGTGATGGCAGTTTTATTATTCCCCATTGTTCTTCCACCCTCCTTCCTGCCTATTTGCTAGTGCATTCCTAGGCACTCACCCATTTTGGCAGTCAGCCTCCCAAAGTCCAGTACTTTCGCCTTGTATGGCTTGACTCTATTGCTGTGTTTATTGTGAACTATACTGTTCGATGGTCGCTAGTTCCCAGATGACTACCCACTTCTACATCTGTGATCCTCTCTCCATCTCCATTTGAGAGAACCAGGTCTAAGATTGCTCCCTCTCAAGTGGGTTCCAATACTAGTTGTCTAAGGCATGCCCCTGTAGGGCATCTAGAATAACCCCACTCTTAGAAGTGTTATGTTTGTTAAACACAGTGAGGCAAGTGCTATGCATTTTCACAATGTTTTAGAACTTTTATGAGCAAAACGCTAATCAATTTTAGAGTTAAATAAAACACTGATCAAGTGGGTTATCCCCAGCTTCCCATAGATCAGTGCCCAGTCACTGGCAACAGTGCCTAATGATGACTAAAACCAATGAACCGCAGTAACTTTACATCTGCAAGACTCCAAACTGCAGGATTCACATGCTGACAAAGACAGTGGCCAGGGAAAGATTAATGGCTGTTGCTAACCCAGTTGGCCTGATACTGGTAAAGCATATTTTGTGTTAGCTTCAGATGTTAACCACTACAAGTACTTTGTTGTAAATACAGTATCCTTTCACTTTCCCAGTCCCTTTTCCTTTCTACTCAGCCAGTCCACTGAGTGACTCATATGAGGGTGTGGAAATGACAGCTCTCAGTAGGCTCTAGAAAATAACATCTGTAATCAAAGGAAAGGGTGTAGGCACTACAAAGGCTGTGCAGCTATTAATGTGAGTACACTGTGTCTTGAACTTGTACATGAAAATTCTAAGTTCAGATTAGAACCACTAGGACTCGTACCTCCTTTGGGAAACATGCTATCTCGTATACCCTTCCTCTATATGAAACCAACTCCAATCTATACTAAAACTAATTCGCATTGTCTTGGTTAACTTCTTCAGAGTCTTAACTGCATCTAAAATAAAAGATACTTGTACCTGCCTCTAAGCCCCCTTTATCCTTATGTGTGCTTCTTGACTATTGTCTCTATTGGTCCTTGCCTTACTGAGATCTTAAACCTTCAAGTTTGCAAGATGTCTTCCATGGCTAACTAATCTATAGGATCTTTCTATCTGCTCCTATACCCCTTCCTTCCTTAGGCCCTCTATCTACATATTACCCTTTGCTATACCTTTTTTATCCTAGGCCTCCTACTTATACATTACCCTGTGCTAACCTACCCTTCCCCAACCCTGTTCACCCTAATTATCTTATCCTTCTTATCATGTGTTCACCACATTATGATTATCTATTGCATCATACAGTGATAAGATTTTAAACCTTACCTAGTATTGACTGCACACTTTTTACAAAATGTCCCTTAACTGTACATATATTTATAATGTTGTACATTGCTATGTAATACCTGATTTGAGCCTTGTGTGCACTTTGTATATTTGGTTACCAAGGTGCTGTACTAGATAATGTGTCACTGTATGCCTATAACTATCAGGACCTCCTTGTGAATGAGCTTGCTTAATGGAGTCTTCATGCAATAAACTTGAACTTGAAACTTGAACTTACATATTCACTGGGAGACTTTACACAAGAACATAAGACAGCTACACGATCCAAACTTTTGATTGCTATTGTCCTAGTGGACTGTACTTTTAGAGCATTAGAGGAGAAAAAGAAATCAATTCTGGTAGATAAGATGCCCTTCAAAAATTAAACATGGCATCTTTTTGTCTTGGGCCATACCATCCTTGAAACCTGCAGTAGTTATCATATCTTTAAGTACAGAAGTTCATATCATTATACATTTTTATGTTGCATTAGTAGCAGATTTGGAGAGTGCGGTCATTGTTGGGTGAATGCAGGGCACGCATCAGTAGGTATGTCCCTCATTCCCCAATAAGCCTGCATGCCGACGCCACACGGGGAATACATAATGTGGTGAACACATCTAAGGAAAGGTCCGCTGCAATGTGAAGCAAAGCTTGTCATACAGTGGCACCTCCGGCGTGCTTTCCCTGGTGAAAAATTACATGAAACATGGTGGCACACTGCCTGCCACAATGCCGATTTTGGGTGCCCAATCCCCTGTCAGCATGCCCTGACCCAATGTATGTGCCGACAGGGGCCACTCCCCATCAACATAATGCACCTCCCATTTATTATGTGTCAAGGGGTGCTCAATCCCCTCGGCTCTTGCTCCCCCTTGGTATGTGCCGATGTGGGTGCCCAATCCCCATCGGCTACAGCATCCCCCCAAAACACTTAGGTGACATGCTGGAGCCCACTCCAGTGTGCCAAATCCCTGAAAAGAAAATCATCCCTCAATGTTTTTTTTTTAACCCTGTGAAAGAAGAAAATGGTCTCGCTGTCTCCTTGTCCCTCCCATAACCCGTGCCCACCCTCTGTGCACCCTGCTTCCCCACCCCTCTCACCCCATACTTACCTCCAGTGTCCGGTTTGATGATTTCAGTGGACCAGGAACACGTCTGCACTCTTCAAAGCCGACCACAAACTGAAGAAATGCCAGTAAGCTATATAATGACATAAATAGGTTTTTCAACTTTGGTGCATATCTCGGGCATTTTTGGAATTCTTGCACCAAATTTTCTACATGGGGTTATTGGAAAACCCTCCTCATGAATTCATTCACTGTCATGGTGTTATTCAGTCCCAAAGGTGATTTCGCGGTCACTACATGGAATCACCTTTCAGGATAAGAAACAAAATGACAGTGCCACTGTTCATGAGGGGGCTCTCAAAAAGCCTATGTTGCAAATTTGGTGGAAAATCAAAAATGGCTGTTTACAAACATGCGTTGCACTGTTTCCATGCACGCTTGTAACTTCATGAATTTGTAATATTTTCCTCCAGATTTTCAAAATTGGCATTTTCCACACCTCCTTATGAACAATATAGCTGTCATTTTACATATCCTGGCTGAAATTCATTTTCGCACATCCGCTCAGAATAGTGCGGTATCTGTGCGAAATCAGTTTCGGGACAGTTTGAGAAAATAGCGGTGACACTGTTCATGAGCAGAGGTCTTAAAATGCCTATGTTGAAAATTTGGTGCAGAAAGTCCATAAAATTACTGTGTTACAAGCATGAGTTGCACAGTTTCCACACACTTTTAACTTTGCAAATTTGCAATATTTTCATGCCAGATTTTCAAGACTGGCATTTTTCACACCTCTTTATCAACAGTACAGCTGCCATTTTTCACAGCCTGCCCAAAATGTGTTTCTGTACCTCTGGCACACAATGGTGTGGTCGCTGTGAGAAATCAATTTTGGGACAGATTAACAAAATCACAGCACCACTGTTCATGAGGAGGTCCCAAAATGCCTATGTTGAAAATGGGGTAAAACTCCCAAAACAATTGGGTTATGGACGTGTGTTGCACAGTTTCTATGCATGCTCATGACTTCACCAATTATTCATGTTTTTCCAGATTTTCAACGTTGCCATTTTTATGCCTTCTCATGAATAATACAGTTGTCATTTTCCGTCCTGCCAAAATGTGTTTTCATCCCTGTGTACGCCAAATGGAATAGCAGCTGTGCAAAGCCACCTTTCAGCTAACAAACTGATTGTGCCGCTCTTCATGAGGTGGGGTCACAAAAGCCTATGTTGATAATTTGGGTGAAAATACCAACAAGCGCCTACAGCGTTAGGGTTTCCAACTGTAACACCCCACCCTGTAGAGACTGCCAGGCATCAGGGGTGTCACTTGGGATCACTAGCTGTAATGCTCATGCCATTCCACCCCACCCACCCTGCAGCCAGTGACAGGCATTGACATGTGCCTTGGAGTGTTTGGCCTCAACGTTCACCCCATTCTCCTATACTGCACCTGTCTCAGCATATTTCCTTATGGAATGGGGTAAGTATAAGGCCCAAAGCACACCACAACATTTGTCAGTGTCTACAGGGTAGGTGAGGCCCATTCTCCTATACTGCACCAGTCTCATAGAAACATAGAAACATAGAATTTGATGGCAGATAAGGACCGCTGGCCCACCAGTCTGCCCATTTCCTACCTAATGGATAAGCTGCAGATCCCTAGTTAACCAGCAGCCTACTTTTCTACCCCCACCCCTAGAATTGCCTTATGGCTGTCCCATGCATGCTTGAATTCAGCCACTGTTTTGACTCCACAGCCTCCTCCGGAAGGCCGTTCCATGCATCCACAACCCTCTCTGTGAAAAATACTTCCTTATATTACCTCTGAGCCACCACCCCATTTTCAAATTGTGCCCTCTTGTTCTTGCATACCTCTTTTTTGAAAGATGCTACCCTCTTGGACTTTGTTGATTCCTTTGAGGTACTTGAAAGTTTCTATCATGTCCCCTCTCCCTCCTTTCCTCGAGGCTATACATATTACACACAGTGTATGTCCTTATGGAATGGGGTAAGTATAAGGCCCAAAGACCCCAAAGCACACCACAACACTTGTCAGTGTCTACAGGGTAGGGTGAGTTAAAATGGCATGAGCGTTATAGCTGATGCCCAAAAGGCACACCCTGGCACCTGTCAGTCTTTGCAGGGTGAGGTGGTGTTGGCGTCAGTTCCATACTTCACTGCCATTCCTATTATGCATCTCTAACTCCTGCACTACCAATGCCAATGCCAGTGAGACAACATTCAGCATTGACAAATGCTTGTTCTTGTTGTACCTGCTCTGTCTTTTAAAGAGATACCACAGTTATACCACCCCAGTTAACTAATCTCTTGGTTTGTAAATATGGCCAAACACTTTGGAATAACGCTGTCCTGCCTGCTTTAGTCTGTGGAGCATATATATATTTATGTATAATTCTGATGGCGGGTTGGCCCACTGAGACATACAGTCTCTTTTCAGGTACGACCCTGAATTAGTTACATAATGCAGGAAGAATAAAATATTCAACATTTACAGAAAGCATATCAAATGAAAAACCTGCATGGTACAAAGGTATTAGTTACATACTGTACATTAGGTAATTAAGTTGCACAATATTTACAGAGAAGTAGATGGACAAAATCGTTTGTATAATACATATAATGTACACTAAGGACCGAGAGATCATGGAGTGCACTTTGATTAAATTACTTAATATTTACAGCGAAGTAGACAATAAAGCAGAAAGTAATTAATTCATGTAAGATAAACCAAAGGAGCAGGAGGTCAGCAATTACAGTTACAGGGTGCTAACACCCAGAAGAAGGCTTTGAATCAATCTCAATTGCTATCCTGCCTGTTCTATGTCAGATAAAGGGCTCTACCAGTTTCAATTTCTGTACATTTTTGACTGAACATGTGAAACGTTTAAACAAAATACCTAACCCATCACACTTGTCTTCTCCTTGTGACCAGAAGGAGGCCCTGAGAGACCATCATTTCTTTGTTGCTGAGATTTCATATAGTGTTTTCAGCCTTGTAGCAACATTCCCTAGCAACGCATCCAGAACAGCTATTGTAGATACCTGTTTCCTATATGTTTTAATACCATTTTAATACTATTGACATTAACTGAAATGGGATATTGTGGCACCTCTACACATTGTAATGCACTGGGGCTCTGTTACTGCACATGTCTGGGACCTTGTTCTCCATAAGATTTTTAGTAGCAGATGTTTCTTGCATAGACTTATCCCAATTTGAGGAGTACCCCAGAGCAGAGGATGCTAATTATGAATTTTCTTAGTTCAGCTCTTCCTTATCTTAATCATTCCACTGCTTGGAAGTAACAGAGCTGCATATTTATTTGCATCTATATTTCTATGGGTTGTTGAAGTTTTGAGTCTTATTCCCCCCTTCCTCTTTCCTAGTGGAGACAACAGTTATGTCCATCTCCTCAGGAGGGACGGGAGGATGCTTGTCTGGCTGTAAAACTCTTTTTCTAGCAGTATTACCTTCAAGAACTATGGGGGATTCCTCCTTCCCAGGTATCTCCTCCAGTAGAGTTGCACTGAAGGTGTTAGTATATAATATTTACACCCTCTGTATCTTTCTCTAAACTACCCTCTGAAACAGGAGTATCCATAGTATTTTTGGAAGGACCAATGGTCTCCTTAGTAACATTCTGATCAGTCACATTTTCCCTCTCTGCTGGCATTTGCCTGATTACCAGATCTTCTAGTAGAAGCTTCAGATGCTCCCTTTGCTTTTTCTTTATCAGTCAAATCTCCAGATTCAACCCTCCACTTCTGTTGAGTGAGGTCCAAGGACACTGCCTACAGGAATGACAGACCCTGATGAAGGGTTTTCATACCCTAAGTACCAGCTAAGTAGTGGTTAGTGAGCCCATCCAAACACTGGTGTTTGATGTATTTGCAATAAAGCATTTATTTTGGAAGAAGCTAGTATGTTTGGTGTTCTTTTGAGTGCAAGTATTGGAGCTGAGACTTGTGACTTTGGACTAGCCACCCTCTTCTGCACCATTCCCTCTATTGTGGATTCATAGCCTATTTCTGGAGTTGATTTGCCTATAGGAGTGACCCTGCTCCACACAAAGATTACAGTGAAAAGAATTGGGCCAGCTAAGACTAATGTGACCATATTTAACACAGGTTGCATTGTTCTGCTTCACATGCTGTACTCAAGTGACCCCTGGACCCAAATTTATGACATGCACAAGGCTGTCCAGAATACAAACATACACCTCTCTCCCTCCCTAAGTAAAACTTCTCAGGAGGTGACAAATACCTATATTTGTCTGGTTCAAGCGAACCTTAATTTCCAGCCCAAGTCCACACTTACTCTGTGTCTGTGATTGGGATAGGGTTATCCAAGATGCCACACCATTGTTTAAGCCAATATAAAATGTCTGAAATGTTTACATCTTAATTCCTGGAGATAACAGTAAGTTTTGATAGCAGGTTTGGACAATGGGATTGCTGTAAAGGGTTCCACACAGCAATATTCTTTAGCTGCTTATATTTCAACCAAAACCTTTCAAATGATTTTATGGTTTTAAAGTTAACATCAAACACGTGATATGTCTTACCTGGTTACCAAAGACTAAATAAAATAAAAAAATACTGTTTTCCTTGAGATGCGAATAACAGCATACAGTTCCACGGCAAAAAAAATAAACACTGAGTTTTTCAGCAGATTATGGATTACATAAATTCAGCTGGGAAGGCTTGGGACTACCTCATATTTCAGTCTTACTGCATTACATCTCTGGTTTTGTTCCCTATGGGCAGCACATAAGGCTGATAATCAAAATGTATGCGGGGTTCTTCAGCTGTAGGGTGAGGCTGAGATACAGGGTCAGTATCACAGTCATTAGATAAATCACCTTCTGAAGCCAGGTGAGAAAACATCCTTCTCTGGCACTTGTCCCTCAGGCTCCTCTATGGGCTCATTTTGAGGTGTAATATTAATTTTATGGCTGATGGTATTCTGTCCTCCTGCAACACCCTCCTCCACAACATTACCACCCTCTCCATCACCAGCAGGTTCTGCAGGAGTACTACTACTAGGAGCAACAGGCACATCAGTTTGTACTGAATAGGAGACATTCTAGGCTGCATTGCTGCCCTATTTGCAGACAACTGTATGCTCTGATGGAGAAGGTTGCTCATCTCCAGGCTGAAATGTCAAGGGTAGGAAGCCTCCCCACCAAGGATCACCAGTGCCGCCACCACTGCCTTAGAGGTTGCCATGAAACAGGAGCGTTGAACCACAGTGGGCTCAGGGAGGTGAGATTGGTGGAACAGAGGTGCATCCCTCCAGTAGTACCTCTCCACAATTCATATGCCATTCTGGTGGAGCATGGTTCCTCTATGGAGACACCCACAGTGGAGACCAAAGAGGATGCTGAAACCTCCACAAGGAGTCCCACAGGTGGGTGGCATGGGACACCACAGGAAAGGAAGCAGCTCCTGGTGGGGACTACAATTGTTAGGAGGGTAGAACTGGGAGAAGGAAGGAAAGGGAGGCAAGGTGCCTGCCCAGCACCATGGCTTGGAGGGATAGGAAACAAATCCTCTGGATCCGGAGCAGCGGTATGAGAAGGGAAGCTAGATGTCATTATACACCTTGAGACAAATGACCTAGCTGGGCATGGGATCAGAGCAGTGCAGGAGGAGTTTGTGGAGTTGGGGAGGGCCTAAGACAGGTAGCACACACGGTAACCTTCTCAGAGGTGCTGACTGTCAATGGCATGGATGAGGCTAGGTACTCAGCCCATGCAGTTCAATGAATGGTTTAAAACTGGTGCGGGCTCAGGGTTTGGCTTCAATGGGGACTGGGGTCCACCTGCAGGGCTGCAGGCCTATACTGGTGCAATGGTCTGCATCTGTCCAGGAGGAAACCATGCTCCTAGGTGACTGGTTTAGATGCTTCATTGGCAAGCTTTAAACAAGCCAAGAGGCGAGAGCACTGATATGAAGAAGGAAATCTCAGCCCCCCACAAAACTGGGCAGTTAGCGAGGTAAACACCAAGGTACAGAGGTTGATAGGAGCAGGACAGGGCAAATGCAGTAAAGGCAAAAGCAGTAAGGGCAGGAATGGGGCAAAAAGGGTAAAGTCATTCATAAATGGAGGGCAATGAATACCATTGCTCATAGTCTGGTAACAAGCTTCCTGAGCCAGTGGCCTTGATGGAAGAGGACACCTGGATATTGTGGCAGTCACAGAAACATGGTACACGGAGAACCATGACTAGGATGTCAACATACCAGGGTACACAGTCTACAGGATGGACAAGGAGGGTAAAAGAAGGAGGAGTAGCTCTCAAGTAAGGGAAGGGATCAAAGCAATGGAACTAAAGGGTAAATGGGAGGAGAGGGAGACACTGTGGGCCACTTTGAGAAAGGTAGTGGCACCACAATATACACAGGGTTATACACAGACCTTCATCTCAGGGGAGGAAATAGACAAGGAGACGATAGAAGGCCTCTTCAGAATGGCAGAAAAGGGGAGATATTATTAATGGGGAACTGATGTTGACTGGAGCACATGTACTGCAGCCACATCCAAGAGTAGGGTCATCTCGATGCCCTACAGGGGCATGCCTCAGACAGCTAGTGTTGGAACCCACTCCAGAGGGAGCAATATTGGAACTGGTAATCTCAAATGGGGACAGAGAGGATCACAGATTTAGAAGTGGTAACCATCTGGGAACAAGCAACCACCACAGTGTGGTTCACGAAAAACATAACCGGGGAGTCAAGCCATACAATAGTGAGGGTACTGGACTTTAGAAGGGCTAACTTTGGCAAAATGGGGGACTGCCTAAGGAATGCACTAGCAAATGGGCAGGAAGGCAAGGTGGAAGAACAATGGGAAAAATCAAAACTGCCTTCATTGAGGCAACAAACCTTTGTGTGAAACAAATAAAGAAAACAAAACAAAGTAAAAAACCACTATGGTTCTCAAAAGAGGTAGAAAGGAAGATCAGGGAGAAAAGGTAGCATTCAGGAAGTATAAGGAATCACAGAAGGAGCAGGACAGAGAATTATATCAGTTAAAGCTGAGGGAAGCAGAGGAAGGCAGTCAGATAGCAAAGCCCAAACTGAGGAAAAGATAGCCAGCTCAGTTAAGAAGGGGATAAAACCTTTATAGATACATCAGGGAGTGAAGAAAGACCAAGTGAGGACAGTTAGGCTTAATAAAGGGAGGGAGATGGGCAGAGAGAGACTGTGAAAAGACAGAATACTGAGAGAATACTTTTGCTCAGTATTCACAAAAGAAGAGAGGGAGGTACATAAACCAAACAATAGAAGCACTCTGAGCAGGGGTCAATACCAGTCCATTCACAGAAGAAATGGTCCTGAAAGAGCCCTTAAAACTCCAAGGTGGACAAAGCAATGGGACATGACAGAATTCACCCCAGAATTCTAAAATAACTAATTGGAGACCTAATGACACCACTGGCTATCATTTTTAACAAATCATGGGAGGATGGTGTGGTATTTGAGGACTGGAGGAAGGTGGATGTGATCCCCTTCACAAAAGTGGGAGCAAGGCAGAGGCAGGAAACTACAGACCTGTTAATTTGACCTCAGTGGTAGGAAAATGGTAGAATCACTTCTGAAAGAAAGAATTGTTGAGTACCTAGAGGCCAGTGGAACACAGAACCAAGGCAGCATTTGATTCACAGTGGAAAGGTCACGTCAGATGAATCTAATAGATTTTTTGACTTAGGACCAAAGTAGTAAACCAAGGAGGGGCTGTGGATATGGCCGACTTTAGAAAGGCATTTGACACAGTACCACACAGAAGATTAATAAACAAGTTAGCCAGCCTGGGAGTGGGTCCCAGGGTGGTAGCCTGGATAAGAAACTGACTGGACAACAGGATACTGGGGTAACAGTAAATGGAGCACACTCTGGAGAAAGGGGAGTTACTAGTGGGATACTGCATGGTTCAGTACTGGGACCAGTACTTTAACGTGTTTATAGGTCACATTGCAGAGGGGCTGGATGGAAAAGTATGCCTCTTTGCAGACGACACAGAGATCTGCAACAGGGTTGATACACAAGGTGGGGTGAAAAGGATAAGAAGGGACTTGGCAAGGTTGGAGCAATGGTCAAGAGTATGGCAGCTTAATTTCAATGCAAAGAAATGCAAAGTAATGCAGCTGGAAATGAAAACCCAGGGAAGAGTACACAATGGGTGGGAGAGGTACTAACAACAACAAAATGGACAGGAACCTGGGGGTACTCATATCATATAACCTTAAGGTAGGCAAGAATGTGAGAAGGCAGAAAGGATGGCTGGGTGATTCTGGGATGCATGGGAGAGGCATCACCAGTAGAAAGCAGGAAGTTGTTATCCTCTGTACAGACAGTTGGTGAGACCCCATCAGGAGTACTGCATGCAATTCTGGAGACCTCATCTCCGCAAGGACATAGACAGGATGGAGGCAGTCCAGAGGAGGGTGACCAAAATGGTGCAGGTCTGCACCAAAAGCCATATGAAGAAAGACTAAAAGAGTTTAATATGTATACCCTTGACTAAAGGAGGGAGAGGGTGGACATGATAGAAACTTTCAAGTACCTCAGTGGAATCAACAAAGCCCAAGAGGGCAGCATATTTCAGAAAAAGAGATGTGCAAGAAAAGAGGGGCACAATTTGAAGTTAGAGGAGATGGCTTCAGGGCAACTTGAGGAAGGTTCCACCACTTGATAATGTTGGGGACGTCCTAGACATCCCTGACAGCGATGGGGAACATTGCTGACAGTAGGCATTGTTCCCGACAGAAGAAAGTGTTTTCTGCAGGAGGCTTTGCCTTGCACTGCCCCATCTTTAAATAACCAACTCCGAGTCAGGGTTGGTTCAGGGTGGGGCACAACACCAAGTTGCGGTTTCAGGTCTAGCGGACAACCACAGTGAACAATCTTGGCCTGGTGAGATCTGTCACTGTGGTGGTGTTCACTGTAGAAATGTCACTGTGGTGGGGTGATACCAGTGAGGAAGTATTTTTTCACAGAAAGGGTGGTGGATGCATGGAACAGCCTTCATGAGGAGTTTGTGGGGTAAAAACAGTGGGTGAATTCAAGAATGCATGGGACCAACATAAGGCAATTATAGTGGGGAGGTAGAAGAAAGTAGGCTGTTGGTTAACTAGGATCTACAGCTTATCCAATAAGTAGGAAATGGGCAGACTAGGTGGGCCAGCGGTCCTTATCTGACGTCAAAGTCTATGTTTCTAATAACTTGAATCCCTGTGGGACCCATTAATTACCAACATTTTTAACCCAGCCAGCATTCAACAGTGCTGTTTCTACATACCAGGCTTTTAGTCTGTGATCATTAAAGTTTGTGAATTTTGAGCCAACAGAATGGCCTTGAGTTGTGCCTAAATGTTTGGCAGTCTTTCCCCTCCACAACAGGCTATCTCTTACCTGTTGCAGAGGTCAAAACAGAAGATCCTGGTTGTTTAATTCTGGGTGCTTTACCTGGCCCAGCTCTGGTTTTGTCTGCTGTCTATGGCTCCTTGTTCATTCCAGTTTCCAGCATCCCTTGAAGTGACCGCAATGCGAGGCTTCAACAACAGCACCCTCCAAAGCGGCAGTTAAACATTCTGCAGAAGATTCTGCATTTGCAGGTACACAATTCTTTCAGAAGTGCAGCAATTCTTCAAGTTCTGTGACAGATGGGGCTGACAGCTGTCAAAGTGCCTTGATGTAGCTGAACTGTTGTCAGTATCATAGAAGACAGCTCCTGACTCCTGTGAACTAAACTCTTTACTATGCACAGTGTTCCCAGGCTGCTGACAAGTTCTCAGCAACGTTTCTTTTTCTCTTTGAAAATGGGCTTCCTCTTCAAAAACCATGCTAAGTAGTAGCCTTTTTCCTTTTTCCATAGCCCGCTTTAGTGTTTCCTCTTCAGCCAGCCTATGTTGGTATTGTGCAGAGTTGTACATCTAATCAACAAGTTGTGTCATTCAGCTGCTTCTTCCTCCATATCAGTATCCATTTTCTGCAATTCTCCTGTTCATGTTGGACCTCTGGAGAAGAAGGTAATGGGGAGGAGGCCCTCTCTCCTCAATCTGTCCTTTACTCTATTCTCAGTTCCTCTAACTGGAAACATTCCCCAAAGGGGTGACTCCACTGCCTCAGGGAACTACCACCTAATCTCCCTTCTTCCTATCTTAGCCAAGCTCAAGAACACATTGTCCTCGCTCAGCTCACCCCTAACTTGACTCTACCTCCTTTTGTACCCATTTCCAATCTGGTTTCCATAAATCCCACTCCACCACTACCTCCCTCCTGCATCTCACTTACTCTATACTCTCTAATATGGATCAGGGACACATTACCTATGTCATTTGTCGACCTGGCAAAGCTTTGACACTTTCTCCTCCCTCCTCCAAATCACACTGCTGCTGGGTTAAACTCCTTAGTGTGGTTTCAATCTTATCTTTCAGGCAGATCACAATTGGTTACGATTGCCTTCTCAATCTCCCCTCCCTATCCATCACTACTGGTGTCCCGCAGGGCTTTGCACTTGGCTTTATATTATTTCTATCTTCCTCAATGATCTCTCTTCAGCCTGTTCCACTTCCCAAATCCACATGTATGGACGACACTATCCACTACATGTCTAGCTCCTACCCCACTGACGCTGAAGCTAGACTGCAACACAATTTCAACAAGGTCTAACAATGGTTCCAATTCAACCAATTATTCCTTAATGCCAAAACAACAGTCTCCATGTCCTTTGGCACAAGACTGAGACTTGCAAAACTGAAATCCCTTCCTTATTTTTTATTTATTTATTAAGTCTAGGATTACAAATACCTTTGAGCCTTGGCTCTTTTACAAAGGTTCCACGTCAGAAAATACAAATTATGGGGAACATCAAGACAGACATTACAACAATGTGGACATTGCAAACAGAGTACAGATTAATACAAGGGTAGCATTGTAACAAGGCAGCCAGCTGCATTTGTTAGAAAATAGACAACAGATAAGAAGTGCAGAGTCATAGGGAGAGGGAAGAGGGATGGGGGAAGGAATGTAGGAAGGGTGGGAAGAGGGTGAAAAGTGCAGCACTGGGTATACCAAGATGTGATGGTAGAATCCAGTGAGGAGGGAGGGGACCACTAGAGCAGGAAGGGAAGTGGAGAAACAAGGTTAAGTTGGGCAGTCACAGGAGCTGTTGGTAGTGAGATAGTCCCGGAGCCTAATTTTAAACATACCAATTGTTGGAGCAGAGGAGATGATGAGGCTGAGGCCATTGAACCAGAGTGGAACTCGATAAGCAAAAGAGCGTTGTCCCTGTGAAGTGTGACAGTGGGGGACTTTCAGTAGTTGTAGCGTGGATCTCCTAAGGCACCATTTGGCACCATTTGTTAATTCGGTGTTGTAATAGAGTTAAGACCCCAGAAGGTGCAAGGCCAAGGCAGATTTTTTCACCATGGAGCAGGTGAGAAACTTTATGCGGTTTGAGTGTACAGGTCACATGTGTGGGTGAGACGGTGAGCACCAGTGATGAGCTTTATTTAAGGCAGTTGAGAGGCATCTAAGGGCTGTGGCTGTGGCGAGCCATAAATGATGAGACCAAAGTCTATTACAGAGATCACAGAGCTCAGGACTGCAACCTTCAAAGCTACTGGCGTAAGGTGTGGTCTGTGTTTGTAGAGGAGACCAAGCCGTATATTAGCAGTTCTAGCTACATTATCTACATGAAGTCCATAGGAGAGATTAGGGTCAAGCTGTATCCCTAAGTATTTAAGGACCCCACCTGATCTAGATTGTTCCCTGGGTGGTGGAGATAGCCAAGTGGTGTAGCTTGTGTGGGTTATGAGAGTTGCAGAAGAGCATAGATTTGGTTTTCTTGTCATTGAGGACCAGTTTATGATTAAGAAACCATGTCTCTACAGAACTGAAACCAAGTTAAAGGTTGTGTTGAAGAGTTGCAGGATCTTTGAGTGGAGAATACAACAGCATCATCGGCATATAGTATGATCTGCTCAGAGCAGTGGTAAGGGAGGGAGTTTAAGAAAAGGCTAAAAGGAGGGGCCAGTATGGATCCCTGTGGGACACCAGTGAACAGGCAGAGTGTCAGAAAGAGTGTTCGCAATTTTTACTCTCTGCGACTGGTTTTCTAAGTAGCTTTTAAACCAGAGAGAAGAGTCAGGTGACAGTCCGGCATTCAGTAGTTGGTGAATTAGTAGTCCATGGTGTACTGTATGAAGGCCTTGGAGGTCGATGAAAACAGCCCTGTGGAAGGCTGTTGTCAAGGGATTTGTGCAAAGCTCCAGTGAACTCAAGAAGGGCTGTGGTGGTGCTGTGACCTTTCAGGAAGCCATGTTGTTGTGGACAAGATATATATTGTATTTATCCAAGTGGTCGGTAAGATGATCAGCCACGATCGCTGAGTGCTTTAGAGTGGGGGCAGTATGGAGATAGGGGCGATAATTTGAGTGATTCGTCTTATCCCCACTTTTATGTGACGGTGTCACGGTGGCTGTTTTCCATAGGTCCGGAATTTTCCACAGCTGAGAGAGAGGTTTAGGATTTTGTTAATGGATGAATTACCTCATCGAGGGTGAGCAACAGAAGCTTAAGGTCCAGGGTGTCGCTACTAGATCTAGATTTAGAGATAGCTGCAGTAATATATGACAAACTTCATTCAGCCTACCTCCTTGAAGTAGAAGAGGGATGGTTAGACTGAGGGGCTGAGGTATTTGGGAAGTAGGCCCTTTTTCGAAAAAGTCATGGGATAGAACAGCACTGAGGTCTGAAAAGCCATGTTAAAGATGTTTGTGATCACAGAGAGGGTTGTGGATGCATGGAATGGTCTTCCGGAGGAGGTTGTGGAGTCAAAATCAGTGGTGGAATTCAAGCATGCATGGGATAGTCATAAGGCAATTCTGGGGGGTGGGGGTAGGAAGAAGTAGGCTGCTGGTTAACTAGGATCTGCAGCTATCCAGTAGGTAGGGAAATGGGCAGACTGGGTGGGACAAGCGGTCCTTATCTGCCGTCAAATTCTATGTTTCTATGTTTCTATGTTTCACCTTGGGGTCGAGGGTTGAGGATCCATCAACCATTAACATGGCGGAGAGGTTTCCACATCTTGGATGGCTCCCCATCGAAAATGTCTCCACCTTTAGATACCTTCGGCCTGGTTAGACTGCCACATGGACTTCTCTGCACACATGAATGCAATTCAAAAGAGCTTACACCCCAAGCTTGGTGCCTTATATAGAAATAAGGACTGCATCCCACAGTGTGCCTTTGTGCAAAAAATATCCTCCCACCTTTAACTATGCCAACATAGTCTACAGTGCTGCCCCATAACCACCCTAGCCATCTAGACACCCTCTTCAACTCTTTCTGTCATTTGTGCTTTCCTGCCCCCTTCATACTCACCATTGTGACTTGTATAAAGCCCTGTCTTTCCCTCCTTGGAATCCAAATGACTCTCTCACACTGCCACTTTCATGGCCAGATTCTGGTCTACTAAACTCCTTCCTATCTATCTTCTGTCATTTATACTACCACCAACGCACTTATTTCCTCCATAACTCTGACCTTAGATCTTTCATGATCCACCACCATCCTACCACCACTGGCCAATCAGCTTTCCCTTTCCGCTGTCTTAAAACATGGAACTCCCTCCTTACCTTCATCCACAATGCCACATCTTCCTTTTCCCTCGCCTCCCTTTTAAGAGATTTCACAACACATACCTGTTCTTGCAAATCCATCATCTCTTCACCCCTCTGTTTCTCCTGCCCCAGTCCTAAGTCTTCTTATGGGCTTCCCACGATTTGGTTTACTATACTTAGTCCCCAGCTGCCCAAATCAACCTGTGCACTTATCCTCTAATTCTTCTCTAGGCCATTACGTAGCCCTCCTTTTCCATATTCTCTCTGTTTCCTCACTATTACTGTATTAGTATTATATACAAATGAGGCATATTAATCTAATACTTGTATATATTAGTACACATTGTATATTCTATGTATTGTATAGTGCAGTGTATGTATTTTTTATTCCAAATGTATTTACTGTTATCTATTTTATTTGTACTTCCATTTCCCCTTCCCCAAGGGCGCATCTGGAAATGAGATTTACTGCTCAGTATGCCTGCCTGGTGAATCTCTTAAATAAATAAATCTCTTGAATAAATAAAACACCTGCAATATCCACATCCAGGCAGCCATCTTGGCGAACAGCAAGACTGCCAGATGATCCCTACAGGAAGAGTACGGAATGTTTATTGAACTCAAAATTATCGAACAACAAAGGTATAATAAACAGTCAGCATATCATGAGTACAGATGTCAAACCACAATGATAGCAGGAAAGGAAAACATAAAAACAAAAAAGGGAGACAACAAAAAAAATGTACAAAATAAACAATCTCCTGTGCTGATGTAACGTCTCAGCAAACTGAAAAGAGGAGGGAATTTTAGTAAGACAGGAGAATTGAGGGTGTCAAAAGAAGTATAACAAAATGGATAGATGGAATGCACAGTAAAACATACGAGCAAAAGCTTACTGATCTTAACCTATAACCATGGGAACTCAGGCGCACAAGGGAGATCTTTAGCTGATGTATCATATATCTAGGGATGGGCAACTCCTGGAAGACCTGGGACTAATAGAGAATCACAGGGCCCTCTCTCTCAGAAGTCACAATCATCAGCTGATGCTGACCTACAGTACCCTAAACTAGACAGTGGAAGATATTTCTACACACAAAGGATTATACAGCTGTGGAACTCCCTGCCAAAAGAAGTGGTGGAAACAGATACCTTTGGCACCTTCAAAACCAGATTAGATAAACATCTACTAAAATCAATGGGCACATAATAACCTGCTGGTGGGAGATGTACAATAGTGGGCATAATAAGCCTTCTGTGCATCTATCTAACCTAGTATGAAATCCTACAGAAGCATGAGAAAACATCAAACAATATACATACTTCAGGAACTAACAGTGAAAAGGATCAAGCAAGAACAACCTCAACATTAGCGAAATACGGTGAAAACCAACCGAGCATTGCAGAACAAAGAAACTGAAAAAGTAGACTGTTCTTTCAGATACAGAGAAGCAACATAAACATGAATCATATTTGCAACAGCTGAAGGAACAATAGTCCTCTATTGCAATGTAAAGGCACAACGTGATTGCCAGAGATAGTATTTACAGGATGCAAAACAAACCTGGAGGATACGAGTGGTGAACCCCGACCATGGAGGAGGGTACAAACCTAACACCACAATCTCATACATGACCATGGTAAAAAGAGGTTGTGCCACAAAATACTCAGATGCTGCCAAAATCTTGACTATAGGGGCAGTCAAAAGAAAGTGGGACTTGTGTCTCTAGCAGCCCCAGAAAAGCACCCTGGGGCATAGGCGTTCTGACACACATTGTGCTTCAGAGTCATGGCCTGCCATCCTCCCATGCAGACTAAGCCATAGCACATTGTAACAGCCTAGTAAGACTGTTCCACCAAGCAGAATAGAGACAGATAATTACTCTTAGTGTATCTAAAAATAGGAGTAATAGACTTATGTTCGAGTCCCAGGGTAGGTAGGAGCTGCCAGCAAAGTATAGGGTGGCCCCTGCAGAATATAACAAGCAGATTTAGAATATAAAATTGTAATAAACCAGTAATGAGCAGTTTAAAATAGATTAGCTATTAGGAATGAGCATGTGCATATTATTAATGGTTATATTGGGATGCAGCGCAGGGGAGTTGGAAAGGACTCCATACCCTGGCCTTCCTCACACACATGCAGTTTTGCTCATTTTATTCATGATTGGAAAGTTTTGTATATAAAACACAGTGTTCATATTTAAAAAATGGTAATCGTAGCCATTGGTGGCCAGTGGGCTAGTAAATGTTCACCCTGGCTACTGTAGCATGCTCTGGTGATCCAGTGATTGATTTGGCCTGCCTGGGTTGCCTGATGAATTGAAACGTTTTATTTATGTTGTAAAATTGATCCTGAAGGAAAGAAAGCTGCTCTGTGGTAAATAAATAAAGAAAGTGCAGAGTGGCAGCTGTGGCCTCCTGGAGGTGCCAAAAGGAATGAGGAGAGAGTGTGAGTGACTGAACGTTGGTCCCACAGCAGGCGCAAGATGCTCAAGTAAGGAATCCCCAAGTGAACTTGCTGACTGCTGCTCCTTCACTCCGACACGGTCATAAGTAAGGCTTCAGCCTACAAGCAGTGAAACCTGCTGTGCGAGAAGCTTTGAGAGGAGATGCATTGTGCGCTCCTCTCGAGGCAGGATCAACCAGATATTTTTCCTCACTTAGATGTATGCAAGCGATAAGTGCCAGGGAAACTAGTTGTAGGGACTAGCTCACAAATAAAAATAAAAGAGCACAGTCTGACATTGACTCGGGTAGTCCACACACTAAGTTGGCAAGCATTTTGAGAAACTCACATAGGAGCCATTTTGTAAACATACTAACATACTAAAATGCCAGCAGAACAGGCCTAATGGTCTTTTGTGTCTGCTCATTTGGTCAGCCCCAACCCTGGGAGCTGACCTTGCTGCCCTCTCCCTCTCTGGCTTCTCCTTCCCAGTCCCAGATATTCTCCCTGCACTGGTTTTGCTTCCAGAACCCTTCCCTGTACCTGTCCCACCCCTCTTGAACCCCTCCACCGATTCTGCCTCCACCAGCCTCCTGGGCAGCGCATTCCATGGCTCCACCATCCTCTCAGTGAAGTAGCACCTCCTCCTTTCTCCCCTGAATCTCCCCTCCAACTTCCACCATGCCTCTAGTCCCCCCATCCTTGAACACCCTAACTGCTCCTCCCCTATTTATCCCTTTCTGTACCTGAAGACCTCTATCATATCCCCGGCCCTTCTCTCTTCCAATGTGTACATATTTAGCTGTTCGAGCCTCTCCCCATAGGTCCTATCCCCAAGCCCCAAATCATTTTGTTTGCCCTCCTCTGGACCTCTCCAGGAGTTCAATGTCCCTCTTTAAATGTGGTCTCCAAAACTGCATGCAGTACTCAGTGCGGCCTCACCAAGCAGTTATACAGTGAGTATCACTTCCCTCTTTCTGGAGCGAGCCCCTAGCGATGCGTCCAAGCATCCTGTTGGTCTTTGCCACTGCCCTCCTACAAGTCTCCGAGTTGTTCATCTTGACATCCACCACCACCCCCAGGTCCATCTCTGCCATCCAGACTTGTAGCATCCTCCCCCAGGTGTACACTTGGTCCGGGTTTCTGGCTCCCAGGTGCAGTACCTTGCATTTCCCTGCACTGAACCGCAGCTTCCGCTTCTAGACCACCTTTCCAGTGACTCCAGGTCCCCTGTGAGGCCACCCTCCCTCCTCCCCATCCACCACCGCCCCCAGTTTTGAGTCATCCATAAAGAGACTCATTTCACTCCTGATACCCTTCCTTATGTCAGAGACATAGGCGTTGAACAGGAGGACCCAAGGACCGATCCCTGAGGGACTCCACTAATGACCCTCCTTGAAGATGAGACTATCCAACCAACCACGACCCTGGGTCCGGTTCTGGAGCCAATTGCCTATCCATCTGATCATCTGGTTCCTCACCCCATTTCTCCCAGATTATCCAACAGGCCCCCATGAGGAACAGAGTCAAATGCCTTGCTGAAGTCAAGAAAGAGGACATCCACTGGTCTAACCAGGTCCAAAGCACTCATCACCCAGTCATAGAACTCCACAAGGTTTGTCTGACATGATTTTCCTGGGATGAATCCATGCTGTCTATCGTCCAGGCACCCCAACTTTTCCAGGTCCCCCAGTCTCTCCTTGACAATGCCCTCCATCACCTTGCCCACCACCGATGTCAAGCCGATGGGCCTGTCATTCCTGCCACCTCCTTTGATCCCCTTGTAGATAGGGCACCATGTGCCACCTTCCAGTCCTGGGGCACTCACCCTGTCCTCAGAGGGATACTGAAGAGCTCTGCCAGGGTTTCGCCAGGACATCTGCCAGTTCTTCAGCATCCGGGATGTAATTTATCCGCCCTGGTGCTTTCTCTGTCTTAAGGGACCTGAGGGCTTCCTTACTCTCTGCCGTGATTTCCACCTCTGCTACCTTGTCCCCTGCTTTTGCCTTCCCTCACCTGCCAGTGATGCCCCCAGACCCGTAATCGGTAAGGGTCCCCCCAGTTTCACTGTCTCCTTCCATGTATGATGCAGCACCCCATTTTCCTTGGCGAAAACTGAGGTAAAGTACTCATTTAGTACCTCAGCCTGCTCCCTGAGTCTTGTGCCCATCCCTCCCTGTTTTAATCCTGCTAATCTGCCCCTTCACCCTTCGTTTTCCCCAATGTATCTAAAGAACCCTTGTTCCCTCACCTAATTTCCCTGGCCAGGTTCTGCTCCTTCCTTGCCTTAGCCGCCCTCAACACCTGGTGGCCCTTCCGGCCATCAGCTCGTCTCCCCTCGGTTCCTTTCACTCCTTGAGCACCTGAATTGCCTATAGGCCGCCTTCTTTCCCTCACCACCTCCTGAACCTGCCTGGTCCACCAGCATGGTTTTCAGGCCCTACCGCATTTTCATCTTACTCTTGCGCAGGTGCTGGTAGCATACCTGCACCCCCTCCTGATGATTTCCACCTACTGTCAAGCGTCCATGTCTGGCCCAATCCCATCCAAGTACTCTTAAGGATCCTTCCCATTTCCTTGAAATCCCCCCTGAAGTCAGTTACCTCCATCTTTGTGCAGCCTTCTTCCCTCCTAGGTTCAGGCAGAACCAGACCATGGCATAGTCGCTCCCATGTGGTCCTTTACCTCCAGGCCCCCAATCTGGTCACTGTCTGCAGGACCACATCCAGTATCCGCTCCTCCTGGTCAGTTCCCCACCTGCTGAGTTAGGAGCATCCTGAAAGACATCAACAACCTCTGTTCCTGGCCACGAGGATGTCATAGTCTCCCAGTCTGTTACTGGCATGTTTAAGTGTCCCAACACCACCATCCTTCCCTTCCCAATCTGCAGTGTCTCCCAACATCTGCCACCAGACTCTCCTCCAGCTCCTCCGCCAGTGCAGGGGTCTATACACGACTCCTATTTTTACTCTCTTGCCCCCCCTTGTTATCAAGGTGACCCAAATCGTCTCCACAGTTGCCTCCGCCTCCTCCACTCCTCCTAAGGCAATGCAGTTTTGACTATTATTGCTACCCTCCTCCCTTCCCTCCACCCTGTCCTTCCTGAACATGGTGTAACCCTCCAGGTTCAGGTCCCAGTCATGCCCTGCGGTGGCCCAGGTCTCAGTGACCACTGCCACATCCACTGCTCCCTCAGTTAGCATCGCCTGGAGCTCAGGCATTTTATTGCCCAAGCTTCTGGCATTTAGCAGGACTACCTTCCACCCTTTCCCTATACTTCCATTTCCCTGTTCATGTTCCGAGAATTCTGTCTTCCCCTGGTCTGCACCTTACCAGTCAGCTTTTCCTGCATTCCTCCAGCTCCCCAGAGTGAAGAAAGAGTCCCTCCTTTATCGGACTCCCTCAACAGCCTTTTCTCCATCCCTCCCCCTCTCAAGTTTAAACCCCAAACTATATATAATTTTTTAAAATTAAATCCCTCATTCCCTGGTGTCTCGTGGACCCCCACCCACACCACCTGTCAGGAAGTGCCCCAGCCCTCCCCAGTCTACATAGCCCTCCCTCACCTCCCAGGCGGTGGCCGGTGGGCTCTTAGAATGAGCCGTGCTTGTACAAGCACGTGCTCATTCGATATACTCCTGGTCATTGTAATTTTTAGGGAATAGAGTACTGGAGGGGTTTGCTTTGGTCCCTGGTGGGGAAAGGCAGGATGGGGGAATGGCGTTATGGACCTGGAGGGTCCACGTGCTATTCCCCATCTCTGCCCCCTTGCCAGTGACCAGGCAGCCCCCTCCTGTTCGCTATCCCATGAAAACTGCCAAAAGACCAGGAGCTATCAATGAATGAGCACGTGCATGCACGCTTATTCATTAAGAGTTCAGTCGGGCTGCTGTCCATGGAGGTGAGTGGAGGGCTGCAGGTGACCTGCTTGGGGTGGACTGGGGGACAGTGGGGTGGTGGGACACTCCCTGATGCAGTGGGGAAAGTGGGGGTCCACTAGACACCAGGGAATGGGATTTAAAAAATATACATATTTTTACATGTGACCGACTGGCCGTCGATCAGTGGGAGTGTGTGTGGGGGAGGGGTTATTGCTATAAATTATTCAAACAGTGTCTGGTGAATGGCAGTGGGGGTGGGAGGGTCTGCCAGATAACAGTGATGCAGGAATGGGGATTTAATTAAAAATAAAATGTTATATATATTTTACATGTGGCTGACTGGCTGGCTATCAGCAAGTGTGTGGGGGTGGGTGGGGTGATTGTTTTAAAGTATTCAAATGGTGTCCTGCGGGGGAGGAACTACTAGACACCAGGGATTTATATATGTTTTTAACATTGTAGCCAAAGTTTGTGTGGGAAATGTACAATTTCACCTGTGAAATTCCATGCTTACTTCGATCTAACCTCAGCCAGACGACAAAGTTCACGATTGCGCTTGGCGTATTAAGTGCAATACACAAAATATTTTCGGAGCAAAGTTTGTCGACTTTGCCCATCTCTACTTATGAGTGAATATTGGCAGATACCTAGAAGCTACAGACTGGTGTAAAACTGCCTTTATCACACATGAAGGACTGTATGAATTTAATGTATTACCGTTCGGACTGAAGAATGCACCTACAATGTTTCAGAGGATGGTGGATGAAGTGTTGAGAGAAATTGAAGACGGTTCTGTTTCCTTAGATGGACGTTGTGATCATCTATTCCAGAAGAAAGGAGGAACATTGGGAGCATTTGACAGAGGTATTGCAAGGCTCATGAGTCACGGACTTACCATGAAAAGAGAGAAATGCAACTTCCTACTGAAAGAGACAAAGTGTTTGGGTCCCATGGTAACTGAAGAAGGAATATTACCTGAACCAGCTACTGTGCAAGTCATCTGAGATTTTCAAAGACCAAAGGAGATAAAAGATATTGAGAGATTTCTAGGACAATGTACTTAGTACATACCTTTTATTCAAGCAAATGGCAGATACTGTAGAATCTTTGAACCAGTTAAGAAGAAAGAGAACCAAATGAAATTAACACCGTCCAAGAAAGCATTTCAGACTATCAAAGAAAAGATGGAAGAACCAAGAAATTGTACTTTCCAGATTTTGACAAACCATTCTATCTAGCTACACATGCAAGTGACAAAGGAGAACTGGTGCAGTACTATACCAAGACAAACAAGGAGAGAAAAAGTGTTTTCATATGCTAGAAGAACTTCAATAGCAACTGAAAGAAAGTATCACACATCTGAGAAAGAATGCTTAGCAACTGAGTGAGCTATCAGGAGATACAGATGTAACCACTAGGTGGTGTTATCCCAAGGCTACTACCCCTGCCTGCTTGGCAAGTAGCAGGTTAAGGGCCTGAGTTCTGAAACAGGTGCCTCCACCCGGAGTCAGGGCTGGTAGTGGTCAAGCTAACCTGGGCACAGTCCTCCAGGACACCGTAACCCCCTCTTTCCCTCTAGGTATGAGGAGACTAAAGGAGCTTATGAGGAGAGACTAAAGGAGCTTAATATGTATACCCTTGAGGAAAGGAGGGATGAGGGGGACATGATAGAAACTTTTAAGTACCTCAGTGGAATCAACAAAGTCCAAGAGGGTAGCATCTTTCAGAAAAAGAGACTTGCAAGAACAAGGGGACACAATTTAAAGATAGAAGGAGGGCGGTTCAGGGGCAATGTGAGGAAGTATTATTTCATAGAGAGGGTAGTGGATGCATGGAACAGCCTTCCTGAGAAGGTTGTGGGGTCTAAACTGTGGGAGAATTCAAGAATGCATGGGACAGACATAAGGCAATTCTTGTGGTAGGTAGGAAGAAATAGGCAGTTGGTTAACTAGGATCTGCAGCCTATCCTGTGGTGAGAAATGGGCAGACTAGATGGGCCTAAGCGGTCATATCTACTGTCAAAGTCTATGTTTCTATGTTTCTAGAGGCCTGAACACTGTACAATAATCACTTTCACAATACCTGGTACACCACACACATTTACACTGTTTAAACTTACCACCAGGGCTGGTTCCTCTGGCTCAACCCTGGGGACCCCTGTAAGACAAGGTTATGCACAGCAAATAGCAACAGTACAGTACTTTGAGCACAAACTGGAACCACAGTCAGATTACATGCAGAAAAAGTTAGATCTGATTTATTCAGGGGACTTGTGAACAAGGGAGGGCAAAATAAGTTAATTAAGCAAAAGGTTATATCAATCAAGCAGTTAGGCATGCTCTTTGAGTCCCCACACAGTCCACCTCTGGGTACCCAGGTGGAGAAGAGATGGGCTAGCCAGGACAGTTGGCCAGGGTTGCAGCTGTTTGGGGCCCTGTGATGGAAAAACACAACATGCACATTACACAATATTTGTAATCCGGAGCCAGAGGCTCAGTTTGTAAAGAAACGAAACAACAAGACAATCAGATGACATTTGGATTAAGTTGTTGTTGCAGGAACTACCCTGGTATTTACACGATACCCAAGACTGGATACAGACTGGGCCGGAATTCAAGATTGCAGGTGGTTGATCTTGAATGCGAGAAGAAGCAAAGCCCACACAGTCGAGGCGTCATTCCTGTTCAAGCGTGGAGCAGGGGCTGATCCCCAGGCAGGTCTCTCATAGAAACATAGAAACATAGAATTTGATGGCAGATAAGGACCACTTGGCCCACCCAGTCTGCCCATTTTCCTACCTAACAGATAAGCTGCACATCCTAGTTAACTAACAGCTTACTTCTTCTTCTCCCCACTAGGGCTGCCTTATGCCTGTCCCATGCATTCTTGAAGTCCACCACTGTTCTTGACTCCACGACCTCCTCAGGAGGCTGTTCCATGCATCCACAACCTCTCAGTGAAAAATACTTCCTCACATTACCTCTGAGCCATCCCCTCTATCTTCAAATTGCTTGCCTGTTCTTGCACATCTCTTTTTCTGAAAGATGCTACCCTCTTGGACTTTGTTAATTCCCTTGAGGTACTTGAAAGTTTCTATCATGTCCCCTCTACCTTCTTTCCTCAAGGGTATACATATTAAGCTCCTTTAGTCTTTCTTCATATGTCTTCTGGTGCAGACCTGCACCATTTTGTTGCCCTCCTCTGGACAGCCTCCATCTGTCTATGTCTTGCTGAGATGGGGTCTGCCAGAACTGCCCACAGTACTCCAGATGGAGTCTCACCAACTGTCTGTGCAGAGGATAACAACTTCCTGTTTTCTACAATTGATGCCTCTTCCTATGCATCCCAGTATCTCCCAGCCTTCCTTACTGCCTTCTCACATTGCTTGCCCACCTTTAGGTTATCTGATATAATTACTCCCAGGTCCCTTTCTATTTTACTGTTGTCAGTATCTCACCCCATTGTGTACACTTCCCTTGGGTTTTGTTTCCCATGTGCATTACCTTGCACTTCTTTGCATTGAATCTGAGCTGCTATACATTTGACCATTCCTCCAACCTTGCCAAGTCCCTTCTCATCCATTCCACTCCATCTGGTGTATCAACCCTGTTGCAGATCTTTGTGTCATCTGCAAAGAGACATACTTTCCTTCTTGTTCCTCTGCAATGTCACTTATAAAGACATTAAAAGGATCGGTCCCAGTACTGAACCCTTCAGTACCCTGCTAATAACCTCCTTTCTTCACTGTGTACTCCATTTACTACTACCCTTTGCGTTCTGTTGTCTAGCCAATTTTTATCCAGGCTACCACCTTGGGACCCACTCCAAGGCTGGCTATCTCGTGTATTAATCTTTTGTGTGGGACTGTGTCAAATGCCTTGCTAAAATGTAGGTAGGCCATGTCCACAGCCCCTTTCTGGTCTACTACTTTGGTCACCCAGTCAAAGAAATCTATTAGATTAGTCTGACATGACCTTCATGGTGAACCCATGCTGCCTTGGGTCCTGTGCTCCACTGGCCTCTAGGTACTCAACAACTCAACAATTCTTTCCTTTAGAAGTGATTCCATCATTTTCCCTACCACTGAGGTCAAACTAACTTGTCTGTAGTTTCCTGCCTCTGTCCTGCTCCCACTTTTGTGAAGAGGAATCACATCTGCCCTCCTCCAGTCCTCGGGTACCACCCCATCCTCCCATGATTTGTTAAAGAGAGTAGTCAGCGGTGTCACTAGTTCTACCCTTAGTTCTTTTAGAATTCTGGGTGAATCCCATCAGGCCCCATTGCTTGTCCACCTTCAATTTTATTAGTTCTTTCAGAACCCTTTCTTCTGTAAATGGACTGGTATCGACCCCCGTCTTCAGATTGTTTCTCTTGTTTGGTTTAGGTAACTCCCCTCCTCTTCCTTTGTGAATACTGAGCAGAAATATTTGTTCAGTAACCCTGCTTTTCACTGTCACCTCTACCACATTCCCTCCCTTTATTAAGCTTCAGTATCCCTCCTTTGGTCTTTCTTCACTCCGTGTTTTACCTATAAAGGTCTTATCCCCTTCTTAACAGAATTGGCTATCCTTTCCTAGGTTTGGGCCTTTGCTATTCTGACTGCCTTCCAGCCTCTTTCTGCTTTAACTGATAAGTTCTCTGTCCTGCTCCTTCTGTGTTTCCTTAAATTTCCTGAATACTGTCCTTTCTCCTTAACCTTCCTGCCACCTCTTTTGAGAACCATAGCTGTTTTCCTTTGTTGTGTTTTATTGATTTGCTTTACACAAAGGCTTGTTGCCTCTGTGATGGCTGTTTTGATCACTCCTCATTGTTCCTCCACCCTCCTTCTTGCCTATTTGCTAGTGCTTTTTCTGAGGAACTCTCTCATTTCCCAAAGTCAGCCTCCTAAAGTCCAGAATTCTTGCTTTTGTATGGCTTGATTGTATGGCTGTGTTTATCGTGAACCACACTGTTTGGTGGTCAGCTTGTCCCCAGATGGCAACCCACTTCTAAATCTGAGATCCTCTCACTGCCCCCATTTGAAGTACCAGGTCTAAGATTGCTCTCCTCCGAGTGGGTTCCGATACTAGCTGTCTATGCCTATGCCCCTGTAAGGCATCAAGAATGCCCTGCTCTTGGATGTCGCTGCAGCAAAGGTGCTCCAGTTAACATCTGGCATATTCAGGTCCCTCATCAACCATCAACAATATCCCCTTTTATGCCATTCTAAGAAAGCCTTCTATCATTTCCTTGTCCATTCCTTCCCCTGAGATGGGGTCTGTATACAACCCCATGCGGATTGTGGTACCATTTCCTGTCTCCAATGGTGACCCAAAGTGCCTCATCTGCTCCCTGTTTACTCTTTAGCTCTGTTGCTTTGATCCGTTCCTTTACATGAGAGCTACTCCTCCTCCTCTTTTACCCTCCCTGTCCCTCCTGTAGATTGTGTATCCTGGTATGTTGACATCCCAGTCATGGTTCGCTGTGTACCATGTTTCTGTGACTGCCACAATATCCAGGCAACTCTCTTCCATCAAGGCCATTAGTTCAGGGGCTTGTTACACAGACTACGAGCATTGGTACTCATCACCTCTACTTTTGCTAGCCTTACCTGTTTTATCCCATTTCTGTCCTTACTGCCTTTGCCTTTTTTACATTTAAATCTGTTCTGCTCCCTAATAACTTCTGTTCTTTGGTGTTTACCTCACTAATCACCATGTTTTGTGGGGAGGCTGGGATTTCCCTGCTGCTTTCAGTGCCTCCCCTTGGATAGTTTAAAAGCTTGTCAATGAAGCATTTAAACCTCTCACCTAGGATCCTGGTTCCCCCGGACAGATGCAGACCATCGCACCAGTATAGGTCTGCATCCCTCCAGAGTGGCTCCCCAGTCTCCAATGAAGCCAAATCCCTAGAGCTCCACACCAGTTTTCAACCACTCATTGAATTCCCTGGTGAGAAGTGCCTAGCATCTCCCTTGCCATAGACAGACAGCACCTCCGAGAAGGTTCCGTATTCTCTACTTGTCTAAGGCCCTTCACAACTCTACAAACTCCTCTTGCACTGCTCTGATCCCATTCCTAGCCAGGTCATTTGTCCCTAGGTGGACAATGACATCCAGCTCCCTCCCTCATGTAGCTCCTCCCACGATCCTGAGGATTTGCTCCATGTCCCTCCAAGCCGTGGCACCAGGAAGGCACCTTACCTCCTCTCCCTTCCTCCCCATTTCTACCCCCTAATGATTGAGTCCCCACCAGGAGTTGTTTACTTCCCTGTAGAGTCCCATGCCACCCTCCTGTGGGTCTCCTTTGTGAAGGTTCCCAGCATCCTCCTTGGTCTCCACTGCAGGTGCCTCCATAGAGGAACCACTATCCACCAGAAGAGCAATGATTGGGAGAGGTACAGCTGGAGGGATGCAACTCTGTTCCCACCCTCTCCTCCTTGAGCCCACCCTGGTCCAGCCTCTCCTCTTTCTTGGCAACCTCTGAGGTAGTGGCATTGGCCCTGGTGGTCCCTGGGTGGGGAGGAGGTTTCATGAATCTTAGCCAGGTCAGCCTGGAGACGTGCAACCTCCCTCTCAGATCAGAGGTGCCTGCAAATAGGGCATCGCAGCCTCAAAATGTCTCCTGGAACACTGCCGCCTCACAGCCATTGCACTGCACCACTCCTATCATGTCTTATTTTGTGTCCTCTCTACTGTTTCTCTGGATGCTTACTCTCTCCTCTCCTTACAACTCTGACCCTTCCTGTTCTGGGACAGCAACTTCCTATCTTCTTCAGTAGCCTCTTTCTTCCTTGCTCAATATCAGACCACCAGCAGCTAGGGGAGAGTGAGCTACTTTTTCCTTAGGGTTGACAAAACCAATGTTTCTCTATGATCCTTTCCTTCCTACTGCCAAACAGGAAGTTCCTGTTGACAGTCAAATCCAGTGGCTATAAAGTAGAACTGGCTTTGGGTGGGATGGAGGATAATTAGTAAGAAAAAGGCTAGCAACAGGAAGTTGTAATTTGACTCACCTGCTTTTGTAGTGTCTAAACCACCCCCAGGTAAGCTCTCTTTCCTCTTACTGGTTTAGAAAGTCAGCTGATACAGTACCCTTCCCAGCTAAGAACACACACTGACTTTCTTTCTTTTTTAACCCTAAATAAGACGCCTTCTACTTCTAATAAAGTTATCTGTCTACTTAATCTTAACAGACACTGACTCCTGCTGAGTTATAAGTTTTAAATTAATAAGAAAATGTAGCTTCTTTTAGTTAACTGCTTTCTGCTCTACAAGCAAGGCTAGCAACCAATCAATGGTTTCTTTGTGCAGTGGGTAGTCCAGCTGGGCCAGTCTGGAAAGCCCAGACGCATGGAGACAAATTCTGATGCAGTCCATTTTGGGCTGGATACAGCTTCAACAAGCAGAACACAGTTCACACAGTGGGGAACTAACTCACAACCCACTAGCAGCTCATAGCACATTTACATGTACAGGAATTATACTGTGCCAGGCAAAGCACTCCCTGGTCATAATCACAAAGTCTCTGTACACACCAGGAGCTTAGGGGTAGCTGGAACTCCTGACAGGCACGATCGCATTCAGCAAAATCTTGGACTTCTTCAGGTTGAGCCTGGCCCACTTCAGTAGCTTACTTTAGTCACACAAACTTGGATTTAGTCACAATAATTCTCTTCTCTACCTCTCAGGAGCAGCAGGCAGACGTGTAAGCCAAAAACTCAGCCTTTTCATAGTCCTCCCATGCGAATCCACTCAGGATTGCTGCTCAGAATCACTTCAGCTCCTCTCATTTCACTTCTCAGCTCAGAATTAACTGAAAACTGCAAGCAGCCTGGGACTTCTCAAGATCCAAAAGATTTGGTTGGCTGATCTGGCTGTCATTCAAAGCAAAACTCCCCTTCAGTTGCAAAAAGGCACAAAAGGTCCAAACTAAAGTTCCTACAGATTTTGAATTCAGACAGCTCCTGTAGTCTGGCTACATTTAGGTACATTTTAGGTCCCATCAGTACAGTTTGGTCCAATTTGCAGTCCAGGACCAAGATATTGGAGACAAACAAAACAGTCCTTGCTACAGAAAGCAGGTTAGACAAACTACATTATCATTATCACGCTAAATGATTTTCAGTAAATAGTTACATCTTTCAACAGAGCTCCTCTCAAATTACTTAGCTGCAATAGGCAGCTCTTAAAGACAATACACAGATGCTATACATGCTCTGGTAATCACATTTAAACTGCTAAAACGCAGGAGCGCCAGCCTAACAGTGAGCATTTAGCAAGCTCAAGGAAGACATTTTGGGAACCCCATTTGTAGGGTGGTTACACAGAGGATGCTTAGACAGCAAACAATTCACGTTCAAGTTGTATACAGATCACAACACCTTGACTTGGTTGTTCACAATGAATAACACCAATGGAAAGTTAAGACAGGTGTCACTACTTCATATTCAAAATACAACACTGCAAGAGAAGTGCAATGTAGTGGCAGGTTATCTGTCACAAAGTACTGAGAGTGATGAAGAAGAAGTTGAACCAGATGTCACTGACATGGAAAGAATAATTCCTGAATTATGCTGCAATATTAACGACAACAACTGAAGAAGATAAAGAGCAACTGTTACCGTTCAACCGAAGAGAAGCCAGAAGAGCACAGAGAAATGATCCAGAATTGAAGAAAACGATCAAGATAATCCAGCAGAGAGAAGACACTGAAAGTTCTCCCATCAGATGGAAGAGCCAAGTCAAGAGCACAACTATGTGCTGGTAGATAACGTACTGATGCTACATCCCGAGTCCAGAGGAATGGAAAGTATGGCGAATGATCGTAAATCATCCCAGTGGACCATGGGCAACAACTGCCACAGACTAAGTTGGACCATTGCCAAAGACAATTAAAGGAACGATTACATCATGGTAGTTGTGGATCAATTCACCAAATGAGTGGAAATTTTCCTTACACAGAACCAATACCGGCGTGTTAGTGTAAAAATGGAAATATTTTGCACATGGGAATTCCTAAACACATAATAACTGACAATAGACTGCAGTTCAAGTCTGAACAATGGGAACAATTCTGTAAAGTTGAGAGTCAAGCCTATCTACGACACATACCATCCACAAAGTAACCTAGACTGAAAGAACTAACAGAAATAGCAAAACTTACTTACGTGCATATGTGCATGACGATCAACAAAGATGGGATTAATATTTACCAAGAATTTTAATGACCTTACAGAGTGCAGTACAAGACTCGACTGGATGTAGCCCAGCCGTACTAATGTATGAATGAAGTAATACTACGCATCGACAGAGAGTTGTGAGGAGAATCAGAAATAGTGGAAGATATACCAGAAGATACAAAGACTTTAACAAACAATGTGCAAAATGCTGGGAAACTGCGAAATGTTAACAATGCCCAGAGGCACTAGCGCAGTGCTATGATCAAAACAAAAGAGATGGAACTATGGACTGTGGAGAGATGGTACTATTACAAATCGGATAAGACTCAAAAATTTTCTGCAAAGCTTGCGAAAATAAGGACCATTGTTGTTGCAAGAAAATGTTCCGAGGTCCATAGGAGCTTCTATAGGACCCATCCACTGCTCTAGACAGAGGGTACACCACATTAGTAATCTTAGAAAGTTAATAAGTAGATATAGGACAAACTACATCAGAATGAATTCTGGGTGCACCAGATGTGCAAACTTCTTGGAAGAGCCAGAAGAAGAGCATATTCACGAAAGTCACAGTACACAGAGTTATAGTTTCAGACCTAGGAAGAGTGTGGAGTATAGAATCCTACATTCCAAGGGTACTCAGTCCTAGTGGGTCAGCTGAGGCCAAAAAGTGCACAAGAAAACAGTAAAAGTATAATGTTTATCTGTGTGTAATAAAAATGTACTAAAAGTAATTTTGTTTGTGTAAAACTTAAAGTAACAAGGCTTTCTAAGTAGGTTAGGCCTTGGTCAACATTGTTGCCCTTCCAGTGGGGGACTGTAACAGCCTAATAAGACTAGTATAATAGGGACAGATAGTTAGTTTTAGTGTATCTGGTCAAGGACTTAGGTTCAAGTCCCAGAGTAGGTAGGAGCTGCCAGCAAAGTATAGGGTGGCCCTTGTAGAGATATAACAAGCAGATTTAGAAAATAAAATTGTAATCAACCAGTAATGAGCAGTTTAAAAATAGATTGGCTATTAGGAATGAGCATGTGCATTATATTAATGGTTATAGTAGTGTAACCCCTAGGTGGCGCTTTTCTAAGGGCTACTACGCCTGCCTGTATGGCAATGCACAGGTTCAGGGGCCTGAGTTCTCTAATTAGGTGCCTTCACCCAGAGAAATGGTATTGGGGTTGCTTATCTGAAACATAGAAACATAGACTTTGACGCAGATAAGGACCACTTGGCCCACCCATTTCCCTAACTATTGGATAAGCTGCAGATTCTAGTTAACCAACAGCCTACTTCCTGCAACCCCCACTATAATTGCCTTATGTCTGTCCCATGCATGTTTGAATTCCCCCTGTTTTAGACCCCACAACCTCTCCAGGAAGAGCGGTTCCATCGTCCACCACTCTCTCCAGAAGAAGAATTTCCTCATTGCCCCTGAGCCGTCCCTCCTCTATCCTTAAATTGTACCCCCTTGTTCTTACACATCTCTTTTTCTGAAAGATGCTACCCTCCTGGACTTTGTTGATTCCTTGAGGTACTTGAACATTTCTATCATGTACCGTCTGTCCCTCCTTTCATCAAGGGTATACATATTAAGCTCTCTCAGTCTCTCTTCATATGATTTCTGATGCAGACCCTGCACCATTTTAGTTGCCCTCCTCTGGACTGCTTCCATCCTGCCTATGTTCTTGCATAGATGTGGTCTCCAAAACTGCACACAGTACTCCAGATGGGGTCTCACCAACTGTCTGTACAGAGGGATAACCAATTCCTTTTTATGTTTGCTTGCACGCATGTGCCAGAAACATAGTGCCATCATCCAAGTTTTTGGAGGTGTGGCAGCCCTCCTCCAATTCAGTCAGTGTGTTCACAGGCGCTGCCACAGTTCTCCAATGCCTGCTGGAGCTGTCTAGACAGCAGTCCAAAATGCAATGGAGTACAGTTGAGGGGGAGCTACACTTCAGTGAGCAGTGATAAGATATTGCCTGCTCAGCGTGCTCCCCACACACACACACACACACACACACATGCACACGCATACTGATGATTGTCCCCCACACTGTGTAGCTGACGGGGTGCCCAATCCCCATCAACTGTGCTGACCCCCAAAACAGAGTTCCATATGCCACGCTGGGTGCCCACCCCAGCGTGGCTACTCATCCGTATAGCCAGCGGGGTGCCCAATCCCCGTGTCGGCTCCACTAGTTCCCCAGAGTACTGGGTGCCATGCTGGAGCCCACCCCAGCATGGCAACAGATACTATCACCGACAGGATGCCAATCCCGTCGGCTCCATGCCCTCCCCACTAGCCATCCTTGTACCACACTGGGGCCACCCAGCATGGCAAACATCCACGCCGCCATTTAAAAAAACTGAACTGAAAAATGGTCCTTGCTGTCTCTGCCCCCACCCGCACCCACCCACTCGCGCCGCCTCCCCACCCCCACCCCATACTTACCTCTGGACTCCAGTCGCGGCGATCTTCGGTGGACCGGGACACATCTGCACTCTTCAAAGCCGACCCGAACTGAGGAAATGCCGGGTAAGCTGTATAATAGGATAGATAGGGTTTTTTCAACTTTGCTGCATATCTCAGGCATTTTTGGAATTTTAGCACCAAATTTTCAACATGAGGTTTTGGGACCCTTCTCATGAATAGCCTCACTGTCATGGCATTAATCGGGCCCAAGGTGATTTCACAGTCACTACGAGAAATCACCTCTCAGGACCCGAGTAATCTAAAACAACAGTGCCAGAGTTCATAAGGTGGGCTCTCAAAAAGCCTACAGTATGTGGCACCCTGACAGAGGGGATATCAGGGTTTGTAGAAGTTATTTTCAAACCGCTGGTTATACAAAGGGATAGTTACATCAAGGACACCACTCACTTCCTACATAAACTTTCTGGTTTTAAGGACTTACCACCTGATACCCTTTTAGCCACGATGGATGTAACCTCCTCTACACTAATATTCACACAGATGGCATTTCAGCCTGCCTCAAATACCTGTATGACAAAGAATTAGACCCCAACATTGACCCTGGAGTTGTGGGTAAACTCACTGAATTCATTCTGACACATAACAACTTCAGCTTTAATGGTAAACATTATGTTCAAACTATGGAACCATAATGGGAACCAGGATGGCTCCTCAGTATGCTAATCTTTTATGGCAAATTTGGAGGAGGATTTTCTAAGGCACTGTACACATAAACCACTCGCTTATTTCTGTTACATTGATGATTTGTTTATAATTTGGACAGAGGGCACTGACACACTTAAAGATTTTCACCAAGAACTTAATAACCTCCACCCAACTATAAAGCTTTCTCTAGAATATTCTGCCACAAGTGTACATTTTCTGGATACCACTGTCACTATTAAGGATGGTACCTTACATACCTGTCTTTACAGGAAACCAACAGACAGACAGAGATACTTACACAAGAAAAGTAATCACCCGAGCCACACAAAGAAATCTGTTATATATAGTCAAGCACTTGTATCACCGCTCTGTTCAAATGAGGAAGACAGAGACACACATCTGGCGATGTTGAAAAACACCTTTATTGAGCAGGGACATCATGCAGGGAAATTGACAGTGCAGTGGAACGTGCAAACACAGGTCCCAAGAGAACAGCTACTGCAATATAAGGAATGGATGACTACCAACAGAATACCCTTAGTAGTCACATACCATCCTGACCTTGAACTCCTAAGTAAGATTACTAAGGATCTCCATCCAATAATTAGTGAGGATGAAACCCTTAACTGTATTTTTCAAGAACTACCACTACTGTCTTTTAAACAACCACCTAATTTAACCAACCTGATTATTAGGAGTCAACTTGAACCGGAACAGAATACCATGACATCATATGGTACACGACCCTGTCATCAATGCACATGTAAGACATGTAACCTCATTTCCACTTCAGACTGTGTGGTTACATCACAAAACAGACTATTCAGGATACAGGGAATTATACATGTACATCAAGTAATGTGGTCTGTTTTATCCAATGCAAGAAATGTCCTCGCACAGGTTATGTGGGAGACAAGCCAACAACTCAGCACTAGAATGAATTCACAGACATTCTATTAATCACAAGATGATTGAGAAACCAGTAGCCCAGCACTTCTCCCAGGATGACCACACAATCTCAGATATGTCTGTGATGGTCTTAAAAGGACATTTCAACAGTACACAACAGAGATGGGCTTCTGAAATTAGACTTATTTTACTTCTCAATATGGTGGCGGATGGATTGAACATTGATGTTGGGTACATGACACATTATTCCACTTAAACTTACATAGACCTTTACTTTAAAAGATGGACATAAACAGTTTAGTTCTTCAGCGGGCCTTTGATTTTGTAAGTTTATGGTTATCTACATTGTTGACTTTTCACCTTAACACTGTGGTGAGTGCGTTTGAGTGTGTGTGTGTGTGTATACTGATGTATGTATGTATGTATGTATGTGTGTGTGTTTGGTGTGTGTTGTGTTTTGTGTGTTGTGGGTATGGTGTGTATGTGTGTTTTGTTTGTTGTGCGTGGTGGTGTGTGTGCGGAATGTGTTTGCTATATTTGTTGTGTGTTGTGTGGGGTGTGCAGTGTGTGTGTGTGTGTGTATGGGGTGTGGTATGGTGTATGTACACACATATGTTTGGGTGGAGGCGTGGCATGGGGCAGTTGTTATGTGGCTAGAACACTTAGTTTTCACATATAGTGTGCATTTATTTCCTTCATTAGATGTCAGTGGGTGGATTTCACACTGTCACATTTTAACTGCTCATATTAAGATGCATATCTCATTTACTTGGGGTTCATTAAAGGTGTAATTCCTTTGGTTTTCATTTAGATTGCTTAGACTGATTCTGTGCATTTTGTTATACACAGACTCTGTGTTGAAATCCGCATTTATCAGGCTCATGGTCTCGTTTTCTTGGGGTCCTTGACAAGAAATTTTTTTTTTTTTTTTTTACTTACACTTACAAGTGATACTTTCATGCATCATGTTTATATGTGTAGGTTAATTTGAGGCTTTGATTTCAACTTGCAGTTATACCTAATTTCAAGATTTTGTCTCTCATTATCTGTCCTTTAATATACCAGGACAATTGGAATGTAAGTTGTAGCTCATCTTACATGTATTAGAGAGAATGCCACTCCAAGGTTTTTTATCACTAGAATGCTTTCTTGGCATACTGAGACATTTTAAATTTATGTGACAAGAACTCTCTGGCTGTAGAGAATTCTTGATAACCTTTGCCCTTCTGAGGCTCTTCAGTTTAAGGCATACTGGTGTTAATTAGCTTCTCTGACGTAATCTTTCATTATGTTTTAAATGTATATGTTAAACCAATGAGAATTATTTCTGCTTTTTCTATATAATCTGGTGTTAATAGTATGGGATATTTGAAAAAACTGCCACAAAGCTTCTGAAGAAGGACCTGGTTGGTTGAAGCTAAAGCACTTTGTTCTTTTCTGTAACATCCATGTTGGTCCAATAAAAGGTATCAAATCATTTGTTTCTGGATCTGTTTTTTAAAAGGACCAATACTTCACCTACAACATTTTTTACAGTATGTTGAAAATTCGTGGTAAAATTCCTAAAAAATGACTATTTCACAAGCGCAGCATTGCGTGCAGTTCCTATGCACGCCATAAGTTCACAAATTTTCAATATTTTCACTCCAGATTTTCAACATTGCCATTTTACCACACCTCCTTATGAGCAGTACAGTTGTCATTTTTCACATCTTGCCCAAATGTGTTTCAGCTTCCATGAAGCGCAAATGGCGCGTCGGTGTGTGAAATCAATGTATGGGACACACATTAAGAAACCACAGTGACACTGTTCATGAGCAGAGGTCTTAAAATGGTTATGTTGAAAATTTGGTGAAATATTTCTAAAATGAAAGTTTTACGACCAGATTGTGTAGTTCCTATCAGACACCAGTAAGTTTGCAAATTTTCAATATTTTCACTCCAGATTTTCAACATTGCCATTTCATTACACTTCCGTATGAGCAGTACAGTTGTCATTTTCACATCTTGCCCAAAAGCGTGTTTCCGCCATGTAGCGCACAATGCCGGCATGATCGGTGTAAAAAATCAATGTATGGGACACATTAAGAAAATCACAGTTAGACTGTTCATGAGCAGAGGTCTTAAATGGCTATGTTGAAAATTTGGCGACAAAAGTCCATAAAATGACTGTGTTATGAGTGAGCATTGCGCGGTTCCCACGCACCCTCGTAAGTTCATGACTTTGTAATATTTTCAGTCAGATTTTCACCAGTGGCATTTTTCCACACTTCCTTATGAACAATACAGCTGTCATTTTTCACAACATGGCGAAATGTGTTTTACACTTTCAATGCAGAAATGCGTGGTCGTCAGGAAATCATTGTTGGGACAGATAAAGAAATACAGTGACACTGTTCATGATCGGAGGTCCCAAAATGCCTGTGTTGACAATCTGCTGTAAAAATCCCCAAACTATTTACATTATGGGTGTGCATTGCACAGTTCTATGCACGCCTGGACTTCACCAGTTTTTAATATTTTTACTGCAGGTTTGCAACATTGCCATTTTTTACACCTCCCATGAACAGTATAGCTGTCATTTTCACATCCTGTTTGGAATGTGTTTTTGCACCTGTGGTGCTAAATGCCGTAGTCACTGTGCATAAGCAGCTTTGGCTAACAAACTGATATTGCCACTGTTCATGAGGTGGGGTCACAAAAAAACATGTTGAATATTTGGAGTGAAATACCAGCGAATGCCTGAGGTGTTAGGGTTTCCAACCATAATGCCCCACCCTGTAGAGAATGACAGGCATCAGGGTGTGACTTGGGATTCTTGCCTGTAATGCTCATACCATTCCATACCCTGCAGCCAGTGAGAGGCATCAAGGTATGCTTTGACCTTCGGCCCCAAAGTTCACCCCATTCTCCTATACCGCACCCATCTCACCGTGTTTCCTGATGGAATGGGGTGTGCATAAGGGCCAAAGATCCCAGGCACACCGTGACACTTGTCAGTGTCTGCAGGGTAGGGTGTGGTGAAATGGTGAGCGTTATGACTGATGACCCAAGGCACACCCCAGTGCCTGTCATCTCTGCAGGGGTGGTGGTGGGTTGGCTTCAGTGCAGTACTTCACTGTTATTTCAATTATGCAGCTCTGTAACTTCTACACTACCAATGCCAATGCCAGCAAGCAAATATTCAGCATTGACAAATGCTTGTTCTACTTGTGATGCCCTTCCTATGCATCCCAGCATCCTCCTGGCTCTCCTTGCTGACTTCTCACATTGCTTACCAACCTTTAGATCATCTGATATGACTACCCCAGGTCCCATTCCATTTTTGTTATTGTTAGTACCTTCTCTGCTATTGTGTACTCTTCTCCTGGGTTTTGTTTCCCAGGTGCATTACTTGCATTTCTCTGCATTGAATCAAAGTTGCCATATGTCTGACCAGTCCTCCAACCTTGCAAAGTCCCTTCTCATCCTTTCTACCCCCCTTGTGTATCAACTCTGTTACAGATCTTTGTGTCATCTGCAAAGAGGCATACCTTTCCTCCAGAAACATAGAAACATAGAATTTGATGGCAGATAATGACCGCTTGGCCCACCCAGTCTTCCCATTTCCTTACCTACTGGATAAGCTGCAGATCCTAGTTAACCAGCAGCCCACGCCTTCCTACTCCCACCCCCAGAATTGCCTTATGACTATCCCATGCATGCTTGAATTCCACCACTGATTTTGACTCCACAACCTCCTCCGGAAGGCCGCTCCATGCATCCACAACCTCTCTGTGAAAAAATACTTCTTAAATTACCTCTGAGCTGCCCCCTCTCTCTTCAAATTATGCCCTCTTGTTCTTGCACACTCTTTTTTGAAAGATGCTACCCTCTTGGACTTTGTTGATTCCTTGAGGTACTTGAAAGTTTCTATCATGTCCCCTCCCCTCCTTTCCTCGAGGCTATACATATTAAGCTCTTTAAGTCTCTCTTCATATGTCTTCCGGTGCAGGCCCTGCACCATTTTAGTTGCCCTCCTCTGGACAGCTTCCATCCTGTCTATGTCTTTGTGGAGATTGGGTCTCCAGAACTGCACACAGTACTCCAGATGGGGTCTCACCAGCTGTCTGTACAGAGGGATAATAACTTCCTGTTTTCTACTGGTGATGCCTCGCCTATGTATCCCAGTATCCCCCAGCCCTCCTTGCTGCCCTCTCACATTGCTTGCCCATCTTTAGGTCATCTGATATGACTAACCCCAGGTCCCTTTCCATTTTTGTTGTTGTTAGTATCTCACCCCCATTGTGTACTCTTCCCTGGGTTTTGTTTCCCAGGTGCAATACCTTGCACTTCTTAGCATTGAATCTAAGCTGCCATACATTTGACCATTCCTCTAACCTTGCCAAGTCCCTTCTCATCCTTTCCACCCCACCCTGTGCATCAACTCTGTTGCAGATCTTAGCGTCATCTGCAAAGAGACATATTTTCCTTCCAGTCCTTCTGCAATGTCGCTTATAAAGACATTGAAGAGGACTGGTCCTAATACTGAACCCCTGCGGTACCCCACTAGTAACCCTCCTTTCTCCTGAGTGGACACCATTTACTATTACTCTCTGTGTCCTATTCTCCAGCCAATTCTTTACCCAGGCTGTCATCTTGGGACCTAATCCCAGGCTGGGTAACTTGTATATTAATCTTTGTGTGGGACTGTGTCAATTGCCTTGCTAAAGTCTAGGTAGGCCATGTCACAGCCCATCCCTGATCTACTACTTTGGTCACCCAGTCAAAGAAATCTATCAGATTCATCTGGCATGACCTTCCCGCTGTGAATCCATGCTGCCTGGGTCCTGTGCCTCTGGCCTCTAGATACTCAACAATTCTTTCCTGTAGAAGTGATTCCATCATTTTCCCTATCACTGAGGTTAAACTAACAGGTCTATAGTTTCCTGCTTCTGCCTTGCTCCCACTTTTGTGAAGGGAATCACATCTGCCCTCCTCCAGTCCTCAAGTACCACCCCATCCTCCCATGATTTGTTAAAAGGGTAGTCAGTGGTGTACTAGTTCTACCCTTAGTTCTTTTAGAATTCTGGGATGAATCCCATCAGGCCCCATTGCTTTGTCCACCTTCAGTTTTAAGAGTTCTTTTCAGAACCCTTTCTTCTGTAAATGGGCTGGTATCAACTTCTGTATCCAGAGTGTTACTACTGTTTGTTTTATGTACCTCCCCTCTTCCTTTGTAAATTCTGAGCAAAAATATTTGTTTAGTATCTCTGCCTTTTCACAGTCTCCTCTGCCCACCCTCCTCCCTTTATTAAGCCTCACTATCCCTCCTTGGTCTTCCTTCACTCCCTGATGTACCTATAGAGGTTTTATCCCCTTCTTAACTGAGTTGGCTATCTTTTCCTCGGTTTGGGACTTTGCTGTTCTGACTGCCTTCCCAGCCTCCTTTGCTTTAACTGATACAGTTCTCTGTCCTGCTCCTTCTGCGATTCCTTGTACTTCCTGAATGCTTTCTTTTCTCTTGAACCTTCACTGCCACTTCCTTTGAGAACCATAGTGTTTTCTTACATCGTCTTGTTTTGTTTATTTGCTTCACACAAAGGCTCGTTACCTCTGTGATGGCAGTTTTATTATTCCCATTGTTCTTCCTCCTCCTTCCTGCCCATTTGCTAGTGCATTCCTTAGGCACGCACCCATTTATGCAAAGTCAGCCCTCATAAAGTCCAGTACTTTTGTCTTTGTATGGCTTGACTCTATTGCTGTGTTTATTGTGAACCATACTGTTCGATGGTCGCTAGTTCCCAGATGGCTACCCACTTCTACATCTGTGATCTCTCTCCATCTCCATTTGAGAGTATCAAGTCTAATATTGCTCCCTCTCGAGTGGGCTCCAGTACTAGTTGTCTAGGCATGCCCCCAGTAGGGCATCTAGAATAACTGCACTCTTTGAAGTGGCAGCTGAAACTGCACTCCAGTTAACATCTGGCATATTCAGATCACCCATCAGCAATATCTCCCCTTTTCTGCCATTCTAAGTATACTTTCTATCATTTCCTTGTCCATTTCCTCCCCTTAGAAGGGGTTATACAACCCCTGTGCGGATTGTGGTGCCATTGCCTGTCTCCAAATTTACCCACAGTGCTTCTTCTCCTCCCTGTTTACCCTTTTGTTCTGTTGCTTTTATTCCTTCCCTTATGTAAAGAACTCCTCCTCCTCCTCTTTACCCTCCTGTCCCTCCTGTAGATAGTGTATCCTGGTATGTTTACGTCCCAGTCATGGTTTTGTGTGTACCATGTTTCTGTGACTGCCACAATATCCAGATGTTCCTCCTCCATCAAGGCCACTAATTCAGGAAGCTTGTTACCTAGACTATGGGCATTGGTACTCATTGCTCTCCATTTTTGATGGCTTAACCTTCTGTTGCAGCATCCCCACTGAGCATTCTACCTTGGTCTTTTTCTCATTTAGTACCCTGTTTTGTAGAGAGGCTGGGATTTTCTGCTGCTTGTCAGTGCCTCCCTTGACTAGTTTAAAGCTTGCCAATGAACATTTAAACCGATTGCTCAAAAGACTTGTTCCTTCCTGGACAGATGCAGACCATCCTGCCAGTATAGGCTGGTGTCCCTCCAGGTGGAACCCCAGTCCCCAATGAAGCCAAACCCTGTGCTCTGCACCTATTTTTCAACCATTCATTAAACTGCATGGTGCCACTCACCTGGCCTGACCCATGCCTTTGACTGGCAGCACCTCTGAGAAGGATACTGTGTGTGCTACTTGTCTTAGGCCCCTCCCAACTCTGCAATGTCCTTCTGCACTGCTCTAATCTCATGATGAGCCAAGTCATTTGTCCCTAGGTAGACAATTATGTCCGGCTCACAATCCCTTACAGCTGTTCTCGTGATCCTGAGGATGCGCTTCCTGTCCCTCCAAGCCATGGCACCAGGCAGGCACGTTACTTCAGTTTTCCCAGCTCCTCCCAGTTCTATCCCTAATAATTGAGTCCCCACCAGGAGCTGCTTCCTTTCCTTGTTATGTCCTCTGCCTCCTTCCTGTGGGCCTCCCTTGTGACAGCTGTCCTCAGCCTCCTTAGTCTCCTCTGTGGGTGCATCCATAGGGGAGCTATGCTCCCCAGAATGGTGTATGGATTGTGGAGTGGAACAACTGACTGGGTGTGCCTCCGTTCCACCATCCTCACCCTTCCTGAGCCCACTGTGGTCCAACTGCTGTGTTTTCTTTGCAACCTCTGGGGTAGTGGTGATTGCTGTGGTGCTCCCTGGATGGGGAGGTTCCCTTCCTACTGTCCAGTGTGGCCTGAAGACGGGCAACTTCCTCCCTCAGGGCAGAGTTGTCTGCAAATAGGGCAGCATCTCAGCCTACAGAAAGACTCCCGGAAGACTGCTGCCCCACAGCCATTACATTGCACTACTCCCACATTTGTTTTTTTTTTGTGTGTGTGATTGGTTTGTTATATAGAAATATATATTTATAATATGCAATGCGTATGCTTATATTGTCAGTGCAGTGTGATAGAGGATATGACAGTGACATGCACCTTGCACTCTTGAGAAATGATGTCAGAACCCCAGCTATAAAGAAACTATTTCCAGGGGTGGGTGGGGTGAGGGGTGTGAAGGGTTGGGCCTAAACTGTGCCCTGGCAAAACAATCAGCTAAAAGCTCTGACCCACTGCTGCAATGAGTGCCTTCCTGTTAGCAAGATGCCCTACACAACAATTTGATAGAGAAATACCCTGCTAATCAAACAGAGAAAATCCACACATCCAAGTCAGACACAGGTAAACCTTCCCAGACCCAAAACAGGCCTTGTGGTTTGTGCTCCAAGAGCTGTCAGCCCCAAAATAAGTCAGCTGTGCTTTAAACTCTTCCTGCACTGAAAATCTTAAGAATTGTAACAAACAAACGTAAACCTAGATCCACCACTCTCTGTTGCTTGAAAGACTGTATTTTCCTGTTTCACACTGCAGGTTTTCTGTGACCCTTAACCCCAGTAACTCTGTTAAAAGAGTTTAACTATCACAAACTCCTACACACCAGTAAATTATTTAAAAATAGTTTCTGTCCCAAAATCCTAGTAGTCAATCCAGCTACCCCCAAGGGACAACCAGAATGCAGTATTCAAACACTTATGAGGTTACTTCCAAGATAAGCAGAGTTTGCAAGTTTCTTTTTCAACTCCTCAGCCAACTGCAATTCATTTAAAAATAGTTTAACTGTCAGCAAATCCTAGTAGACAATCTAGCTACCTCTAAGGACCTACCCAAATGCAGTATTTACATCCTTCTGAAGTTACTAACAAGATAAACAGAGTTTACAAGCCCTTCTTGGTTAAACACTAAATAAATGTGAATAAAAAGCAATTACCAAGGGTGGTTAGTTTCACCTCCCACAGAATTAAGCAAAAGTGCACGTTTGTTGCAGATATCAAGTGCAATATAGAATTTCTACACAGCTAGCAGTTGAAGAAAGTAGTGTCCTTCCAGCTCCAGAAAATGTGATTTGATCCTCTGCAATGTCACCTATAAAGATGTTAAAGAGGACTGGACCCAGTATTGAGCCTTGAGGTACTCACTAGTGAACCCCTTTCTTCAGAATGTGTTCCATTCACTATTACCTTCTGTGTCCTGTTGTGCAGCCAGTTTGCTACCCAGGCTACCATCCTGGGACCCACTCCCAGGCTGACTAACTTGATTATTAATCTTTGTGTGGACTGTGTCAAATGCCTTGCTAAAGTCTAGGTAGGCCATATCCACAGCCCCTCCCTGGTTTATTACTTTGGTCACCCAGTCAAAGAAATCTATTAGATTTGTCTGATATTACCTTTCTGCTGTAAATCCATGCTGCTTTAGGTCCTGTGCCCTGCTGGCCTCTAGGTACTCAACAATTCTTTCTTTCAGAAGTGATTCCATAATTTTCCTACCACTGAGGTCAAACTTACAGGTCTGTAGTTTCCTGCTTCTGCCTTGCTCCCACTTTTGTGAAGGGAATCACATCTGCCCTCCTCCAGTCCTCAGGTACCACCCCATCCTCCCATGATTTGTTAAAAGTGTGGTCTTGCCTCCCTGTGTTAGGTACAGAAGCTGTAAGGTGTCCAAGAAGGCCAATATCCCTGTGTCAGGTGCTACATTCATTGAGGGTTTGCTGGATGAACATATGGCCTGATAGTATGGCTGCAATACCTATTCAGTTCCTAGGGATTGGAGACAGTGTTCCCATTCTGTGCTCTTATAGCATGGATTTGGGAACTGGTCTTTGTTTTCTTAAGTGGTAGGCCAAAGGCTTGTCCCCTTGTTGACAGCATCCCAGCATCTATGTTTATATCTGAGAAGCTGTCATTCTGCCTTCCGCTGCAGGACAACGTTAATTTTATATTTAAGCCCCATGACTGACAATATAAGCTCCTTAGGAGGTGAGGCGTTCTTTTAAGATCACAGGTTCTTTTGCAACTTGGCCACCTCCTCTATTCTCTTCTTATTTTGGGATGCTGAATAAGAGATTATGCATCCTCTTAAGTAGGCCTTAAATGCCTTTCATACTGTATGTGCCCCTACTTCCCGTTGGTGTTAAGTTCAAAGTATGTCCTAGCTTGCACTCTTATCCATTCAACAAACTCTGTCCTTTAGCAAGAGGTGATTATACCTCCATCTTGTAGATTATGGTTGCTCTGGGGTATGAAGAGCAGACTGAGTGTTGCATGGTTGGATATGACCATTGGTTCCATAACCACCTCTTGGATACCCTGCAAGGCCACCCTGTTGATCAGTCAGTAATCAATTTGACTGTGTGTACCATGGACTGCAGAGTAAAACATGTAATCCCTGCCTGTGGGATTGTCCTTCTGTCATTGGTCCATCATTCCCCATTCCTCCTCTATGGCCACTAATGCCTCCCTGACTCTAGTATGTGTGTCTGGGGAAGGCTGTAACTTGTTCAAGAACATGTCCTGTACCAAACTAAAGTCACCTCCAGCTATTATTGGCATGTCTTGTTTGTCACCTTTAGCCTCAGCCAAAGCCTGGCTGATTTGAGAGACAAAATCAGGCCCATCCTGGTTTGGTGCATCACACTTGCTAATACAACTTTACCCCAACCCTGGGGAAAACAAAATGGACTACCATCCAACAACCTTGCTTGTCCATTTTACCCATTCTTCCGTCCATTGACACATTCTATGCAACAGTATTTGCACACCCTGGATTTGGATGTGGCTCAACTGTCTTTCGTACCCACCCACTGTACTGTCCTGGCCATGAGATGCATCTCCTGTAGCATCACCAAGTCAGTCCTCAGAAACTTAAGGTGCTGCAGGACTTTGTTGTGCTTATCTGTGTGGTTCAACCTTTTTCATTCCAGGAGACACACCTCATCACCCTCTCCATGTCTTTGAAGACAAACCAAAGTGCTATCACCCATGTACTACTTACCTCTTGGGGTTTTGCCCCTAGCCTCAAGCTCTTGCATTAGTCCTGCTTTCCACATCCCAGAAGCAAAGCAGCCACAAGGTCGAGATCTTAATTGTGTCCCCATCGGTTCTGTGCTGTTCCAACCAGCAAAACACAATATAACAAAGGCAGACCAGGCACAACAACAAGACACTATCTCTGAGACAAAAATAAGAAACTTTGTCTGTCCTCCTTTTATCTCCATGACTCTTAACGTATTCTCACTCTTCTACTCCCTGGCTAGCCTCTATCAACCACTTGTATTCTGTGTTGCATGGAGAACATTTTAACTGTGACTTTACTGTTAAGTGCACACCTCTACTGATACCAAACAGTTTTGACTGTGTGTAGAAGCTAAAGTGCCTTAGGTGTGGACGAAGGGGTAAGTAAATATTCTCTACCCCAGCTACATCACCTTGGTGCTTCAAAATAGATTTGGTTGAACCAGAGCTGTTTCTGCTTCTGCTCAACTTTGCTATTTTACCATCTGAGAGCTGTTTCAGTCATACAGCTTTCATGCTGACCCATGTCAACCACCGAGCCACTTGTTTGCATGGATTCAGGAATGCCCTGGGCCCTATTCTTCTATTCATGAGAAATGGTAGGAAGGAAAGGTCAGGGTACTGGAGGGATGGGGGAATCACCCTGCATCAGCTCCAGTTCTCAAAGATGCATCATTGTCACCCTATTCTGCCTTAGTGGGTTTATGCAGTATGCTCTGGACTGCTGCCGAATGTTGAGGCCGTGCTGATGACGTGGAGGTGGGGATGAGGGGCATCTTCAGAACTCTGCAGAGCGTGTCTTCATATTGAATAATACTAACTGCCCTCCTGTATATGCTTTCTGGTGCCTGACTTAGCCTCCATTCCATACGTTCCCACCCGCGCCAAAGCCCTCCTGCATATTCTGGCCAATTTGTTCCCCTGTCTATCCTCCTACATGGGTGTCCTTGCTTTAGTCTTTGCTCCCATCTCTTTGGACATTGTCCTTTCTCCCACCTATCTGATTATCCCTGTTAGTCCCTGCTTATGTCTGCTTTGATAAATACTGGTGAGATTATCCCCAATGCATCACTGACAGCCTCAACACAGCTTTCTCTGACCTCAGCACTGTCCTCCTAGCAACTTTTTGACCCCAAACCTCCATCATAGTTGCCTACCCTCCACCACCCTCCATTCTGCCTCTGCACCATCTTCCCATAGATTCAGGCCATATCTAACTAAGGCCCTTAATGGCACCAATCCCTGTAACGACCCTTTAGACACTAGGCCTCTTAGCCAAGTTATTGATGTAGTGCTTGCCCCCACTCACAGACCTGCTCAAATCACTCTCTGTGTCTTGGTCAGTTTGCCTTGCTTGGAAAATGGTGGTCATCACACCAATACTCAAAGGTGGGAACAGATCCTCCCAGTAACTACCGGCCAATCTTCATCCTCCCCGCTCTCCAAAGCCTTAGAAAAATAGTGGCAGATCAGCTCACAGAATACCTGACCACACACAATCTATTGTGCATGGAGCAGCATGGATTATGCTCAGGCCACAGCACCACCACAGTTCTTCTGGAGTTTGCCAACTTTCTGCACTCTGCCCTGGACTCAGATCACATTGCTAGGCATTGTCTTTATCAACCTCTCCAAGGCATTTGACATGATCTGTCACTCCCTCCTGCTTGACTCTCTTCTTCAGCTTGGTTTCTCCTAAGGGCCCTCTCCTGGTTCACTAGCTACTTGTCCTCCAGGTCCTAGTGCTTCAAAATTCACAGTACTCTCTGAAAGCACTAGTCCTGTCTGCTCTGGTGTTCCCCATGGCTCCATTCTGGGCCCACTGATGTTTAGCCTGTACCTTAATTTGCTCCCCAGCTCCTGCTCTGGCAGGGTCCTTCTCTATGCAGATGACGTTGTCCTTTCACTTCTCACCCAAACCCTGCCTCCTCCAGATCTCCCTCTAGCACTCCTTCAACCAGACTGAGTGCTGGTTCACGGACCACAGATTGGGCATTAATCTAAAAAACAATGCTATTTACCCACTATCAAATCAGGGCTAGAAACTCCCCTTCAGATACTTTCTAGCTCTTCACCCTTTAACAAGTGTCCTCATACAAATACCCGGCATCACTTTTGATCCTTCCCTCACCTTTCACTCCCACATCAGCACCCTCTCATCTGCCACCAATGCATGGATTGTTCTTCTTTACCACCATAAGGACTGTCTTCCTCCCAAAGCATTCCAGCTGGCTGTCACCTCCTCAGTCCTGTCCCTTGTGGACTATGGCCTTCTAATCTATGCAGCCACAGATATTACAGCACTCAGTAAGATCCAAATGTCAATTAATAAGGCCTGCAGGCTCCTGACTTGTGCTGACAGACACACACATACCCGCTCACTCTACTCCTTCGCCAATGTGCTCAATTTTGAGGAGATTCTCCTCTACTAATCCTGTCTACTGACTAAAAAAACACTCCTCAGTCTCTCCCCAGTGGGGTGACCCTCATTCCCTCCCCTGCCACTCCTGCTGTCTCCAACCGCAGTGCCTTGAAGTCCACCCTCCTTGTCCCTACAGTCTGAACCTCACTCATGAGGTACTTCTGCTACAGGGTCCCATCCTGGTTCAACTCCTCCCTGCCACTGTCACCAGTCTCCTTAGAATCAGTCCTTTCAAAATTGCAATCAGGAACCACATATTTTCCACCCACAGCTGTAGGTGTGCATGATGGTTGGGTTCCCATGCCTGTCAGGCTCACCCACCTTGTTGGGTCCAAAGTTAGTCTTTCTCCTACTGTGACAACTCCCTCTGGGGCAGCTACAACCTCACCACACCTATGCACTGCTTGCATTCTGATCTGATTGCCTAGCTACCACTTTGTTTAGGCCAACATATTATCTTGTATAGCTGCTTTGCTATTATAACCCTGTCTGCACACTTTAGTGTTGCATCTAAAGTATTGCTGTATGTGTTCTGTAACCATGTTATTCTGTGATTGCTTCTTTTTACTTGATGTGGAGCCTTTGCAATGAGTCCATGACTCAAAGGATTGTAATTCTGATATGTATAAATAGATAAATAAATTATCATCTGGCAGGGGGCAATACCTACCATACTACAAGATGGCTAGATGTTATTACAGTTTGCACTGTCATTACTGCCCCACATTTCCATGCCTTATATGTCTCCCTTACTCCACTGCTTTTGCCACAGTACTTTCTAGCTGCTTATGGTTCAGAAGTACTAGATCATCTGGTGATTCCACAATCTATTTGGGCATTCCGTAAGTAGCTCTACATGGTACCATGATGCTCTCCCATATATTGTCCCATCTCTCTACCCCCGATTTATGGCATCATTCCTTCAATTTGTCTCCCCGCCTTATGTCCTAGTCATCCCTATTGCCCCTCTCTCTCTCCCCACCCTCCCCATCTAAGCAACCACAGCAAAACAGGTTACATTTAACATAGAAGCGTTTAAACTACAGTCTTTGTAACTGACAACAAAAACATACCACTTTTAATACATTTTCTGTACTTGTGGCACTGATCAGCTTGCTATTGCCTCCATGCCTCCCCTTTGGAGAGATCCACATATTTTACAGTCCAGGGGTGCTTCATGCATGACCCAATTCAGCCACCTCTGCAAATGATTAGGATCCGGTATGATTATATCATTCGTGCTTCCAAGCTACCATCAACCCTCTGTGAACTCTTCCACTGCATCTGCCCAATCTCTACAGGTATCTCCCATCTTTCATTTGTTGGCCTGCTCATTCCAGTTGCTGAGTACTTCCTTGTTGCAGATGGAGACCTCTCTGAAATATTTGGCAGGTGGGGAGGCTTTCTGGCATGACGGATGTCTTTCACATCCTGTTCCACTGCTGGATTTCTGCCTGGATCTCTGCTGCTGAGGAAGAGTTCCTTCATCCTGATCGATCAGGTTGCATGGGCTTAGCATTTTCTGCAGGCAGGTACCTTTTCCTGTGAGCCAAGCTGGCATCCACCATTTTAGTTCTGCTTATTGGTCTCTACCATTTTACAATTGTTGTTTCACTTTGTTTACTGCCCCCACTCCCTCCCTGCCTGCCATGGTCTTGGTTCCTGTGTGCTTCTGGATGGTCACCTGGATACCAAAGCTTTTTGGGACTGATAGTTCATAACTTGATATTTGGCCAGCATTTATTAATCCTTCAGACAATGTCCTGTTGGCTGTTACCCATGAATTATTTACCATCTTTTGCTACATATAACCCTGTGAATCAATGGAACCTGTACTTAAAATCCATTGCCCTCAAGTCTTTTTCAGTTAACCAAATGCCTTTCACTGCATGGACACCTTGTGGAAAAATCTCTATAGAGAGGTATTGTGGCACCCCTAAAATAATTCTTTCTTTCATGGAGTACCTTAGCAGATAGGTGATTATTGGCCTCAGGGAGTGCTGGGAGCTGCTGGTTGCCTCAATGTTTGGTGAGACCTCTCCAGCTCCATAGGTCCCTTCATTGATTGCCCAGAACCCTTGGCAGAAAATCATTTAAAAGCGTTCTCCATATTCTGTCCTTCTATGCACTCAGAGGATCCAAATGTCATTGTGGCATCCCCATTTTTCCTGCTTCTCTGCTTGATCCCACAGTTTCCATGGCTGTTATTCATACTCCTGAGCTTTGCTAAAATTTTGTGCAGGTGTACCTCCAGGACATCAGATCTTTGCTCCACGATGTTTACCCTGCCCTGGAAGACTCTAACATCTTCGGTGGTGCTAGCAAGTGATGTTTTCATGTCAGCCATGTCCACTATCAGAGTCTCCAAGATGTGTGATGTAGCCCAACTTGTCTCTACCTCTCTGCTAGCCCCTTGAGATGCCTGGGTTGTGACGATATGTCTGATACACTTGTGGTACTCCCTTGATTTGAACAGTAATGTTCTGCCAGTAAATATTGTATAACAACTAGTTGAATATTGTATAGGTCACTTAGTCCATTTTAGTGTGTTGTAGCCAAGTGTTAACAGCTCCTCTGCAATGGTCTCTCTCTTTTGTCAATCCAGATTCATATTTCCCACTCCCATCCATTCATCGGATAGTGATTAGGATAGTCCCAGGCTTCTCCTGTTCAAACCTCCCAACAGGGCTGTCATTTGTCTTCTTCATGCTACATGATCTGAGTATGGAGAGTGTCGATTTTGACTCATTCTGTAATGTTTAGTTTCCAGAACCTCACAGTGTCTTAGGAGAGTAAATCTGCTGTCAGACTCCATGATATAATTTGCATTTACTATAAGGCAGGAGTGGAGGTAAGCATTTAAGTGGTCATTTTCTTTTGTGGCCTAGGCTGACTCTCTTTTACCTATAGTTATCTCTGGAGGTAGTTTGCTGTAGAAATGGGCAAAGTGGCTAATTTGCTCCTCAGTGGATGCATTAGGCGTGAAAGTGAATTAGTCAAGTGATCTGCAACATAAACAGAGTACTGCGTTATGATGGATAACTCAAAGTCCATGAAGAACAATGATTTCATGTTACTCCACCTTCCCAAACCAGTACTCCACCAATTCTTAAGGTGAAGTACATTGAAAGCAATGTACTTCACCTCACTTTGCCTTGTTTTTAAGCTCCAAAGGCGAATTTTGCAGTTATTCATGGGATTTCAGGTCACATGGGCTCTAGATTGTTCTGCACAGCCTCAGTTTGGGGTAGTGTGAGTAGGAAGCTGTAGAGACAGTCTGCTTTGAGAGCTCCCTGTGATTCAAACCTTCTAAAAGCTATTATAAAGCTTTTTCAGTATTTTTTTGCTGAAACTTTAGTTCATCGATTGTAGGAAACCCTCCTGTGCTCATATCATTGAACGCTTATTGTTTGTGTATGGATTTTGAATGTTAATGTATGGCATACAGTCTGTGTACTGAGAGACAGTGCAAGTGCGCTTTGGGGAGGGATTATCTGTAGTGTAGGTAGATTAACTTGGAGAAAAGACAGTTCTTTCTGTTTTGATGATATTTTTCTTGTATAACTGTGTCAATGTACACACAGTAATATTTTCAATAATTCTTGCCATTTTTTGCTGATTGTTGTGGTGCAGCAGTGCATAATTTTAATTTGTTTAAAATATGTGGCTATATTACTGAAGTTTTCAATTTGCTACGCATTACTTAGCATGTGTGTGAGTATGTGTGTGCGCTTGTCATGAAATCAGATACTTTTTATTGTGCCACATAGTAATGTCAGCAATGTGAACCTGCTATCCACTACTGCTATATGATTTTTGTGCTTCTCTGTGGTATCTTTACTGGTACTAGCACTAGTGACTGTTACTGCGGCAGTGAAGTACCCTGCTCCACCCCCGGCGGCCCACCCCAACCGATTTGGAATTCTTTTCCAGATTTTAATTTCTGATGGTGAGCACTGGTTAGTGTTGTGCCTTTGCATCTGCATCTCTTCAGTGTGCAGTGCAATCTTAATCTGTCTGTGCATTTGCATCTCTTTAGGACCCAATCTCCATCTGTAACTTAAGCCACAGTCATTTCTCTGGCTTGCCTTCAGAGTACTGGACTGATGTGATGCATAATTCTGCATGAACATTGTATCATTAATATGTGTTTTTAAGTCAGGACCATCGACACGAGTCACTTGTGATACAAATCACATTCTTCATCATTACGGTCACAAATGCAGTCACAGATCATGATTTACTGATCACGCATGAATCACAGCATTCATTTTTTTACTAGTTATTTGGATGTATTGTAAGCCAATTTTGTAGTACCTCCAGGCTTCCACCCACCTCACCATTGTACTCATTAATAAGCATTTTTAAGTCAGGGAGTTTTGTGCTACAGCTAATCAGGGAAGTACAGTCAATGGCATTCATTTTCCTTCCTATACAGCATGTGAGTTACAGTACTGTAAGAAGTGGTGGGCAAAGTGGTCCCAATTTGCTCTGCAAGTGATTCATGGAGTAACATGTAATCCGTGGAGTACTCACAATGTGAAGCAGAGTATTTCGCTCATAATGAGGAATGTGAGCCCATTGAAACAAATGGCTTTATGTTATTCAGCCTTCCTCAAATCACTTCTCCACTAATTTTAAGGTGAAGTACATTGAAATCAATGTAATTCAACTCACTTCACCTTGTAATTGAGCTCCAAATTAAATTATGCAGTGATTCATGGGATTGCAGGTCACATGTGCTTCTAGATTGTTCTGCACAGCCTCAGTTCTGGCCAGGGTGTGTGTGTGCAGTGGTAGCTGGAGACAGTTTGTCTCAGATCTCTACGATTCAAAACCTCTTAAAGCTATTTAAATGCCTTTTTGAGTCAGTTTTTTTTGCTCAAAATTTAGTACATCAGTTGTAGGAACCCCTTCAGTGCTCATCTCATCGAGTGTTTATTGTGTGTGGATTTTGAATGTTAATTTAGAACAGTCAGTCTGTGTACTGTGAAGTATGCTTTGGGGAGGAGCATATTTGTGCAGTAGGTACATTAACTGGGAGAAAAAGGTAGTCTTTCTGTTTTGGTTACATTTTCTTGTATAACTGCGTTAATGAACACACAGTAATAGAAACATAGAAACATAGAATTTGACAGCAGATAAGGACCGGCGCCCACCCAGTCTGCCCATTTCCCTGCCTACTGGATAAGCTGCAGATCCTAGTTAACCAGCAGCCTACTTTTTCCTACCCCATCCCCTAGAATTGCCTTATGACTGTCCCATGCATGCTTGAATTCCACCACTGTTTTTGACTCCACAATCCTCCGGAAGGCCGCTCCATGCATCCACAACCCTCTCTGTGAAAAACTACTTCCTTAAATTACCTCTGAGCCGCCCTCTATCTTCAAATTGTGCCCCTTGTTCTTGCACACCTCTTTTTTGAAAGATGCTACCCTCTTGGACTTTGTTGATTCCTTGGAGGTACTTGAAAGTTTCTATCATGCCCCTCTCCTTTCCTCGAGGCTATACATATTTGCTTCTTTAGTCTCTCTCATATGTCTCCCGTGCAGACCCTGCACCATTTTAGTTGCCCTCCTCTGGACAGCTTCCATCCTGTCTATGTCTTTGGAAGACTGGGTCTCCAGAACTGCACACAGTACTCAGATGGGGTCTCACCAGCTGTCTGTACAGAGGGATAATAACTTCCTGTTTTCTACTGGTGATGCCTCTCCTATCCATCCCAATATCCCCCAGCCCTCATTGCTGCCCTCTCATATTGCTTGCCCACCTTTAGGTCATCTGATATGATTACCCCAGGTCCCTTTCCATTTTTGTTGTTGTTAGTATCTCACCCCCATTGTGTACTCTTCCCTGGGTTTTGTTTCCCAGGTGCATTACCTTGCACTTCTTAGCATTGAATCTAAGCTGCCATACATTTGACCATTCTTCTAACCTTTCAAGTCCCTTTTCATCCTTTCCACCCCACCTTGTGCATCAACTCTGTTGCAGATCTTTGTGTCATCTGCAAAGAGACATACTTTTCCTTCCAGTCCCTCTGCAATGTCGCTTATAAAGACATTGAAGAGGACTGGTCCTATACTGAACTCCTGCGGTACCCCACTAGTAACCCCCTTTCATCAGAGTGGACTCCATTTACTATTACTCTGTGTCCTATTTTCCAGCCAATTTTTACCCAGGCTGTCATCTTGGGACCCACTCCCAGGCTAGCTAACTTGTATATTAATCTTTTGTGTGGGACTGTGTCAAATGCCTTGCTAAAGTCTAGGTAGGCCATGTCCACAGCCCTCCCTGATCTACTACTTTGGTCACCCAGTCAAAGAAATTTATCAGATTTGTCTGGCATGACCTTCCTGCTGTGAATCCATGCTGCCTTGGGTCTGTGCCCTCTGGCCTCTAGATACTTGACAATTCTTTCCTTTAGAAGTGATTCCATCATTTTCCTACCACTGAGGTTAAACTAACAGGTCTGTAGTTTCCTGCTTCTGCCTTGCTCCCACTTTTGTGAAGGGGAATCACATCTGCCCTCCTCCAGTCCTCAGGTACCACCCCATCCTCCCATGATTTGTTAAACAGGGTAGTCAGTGGTGTCACTAATTCTACCCTTAGTTCTTTTAGAATTCTAGGATGAATCCCATCAGGCCCCATTGCTTTGTCCACCTTCAGTTTTAAGAGTTCTTTCAGAACCCTTTCTTCTGTAAATAGACTGGTATCAACTTCTGTATCCAGTGTGTTTCTACTGTTTGTTCTAGGTACCCCTCTTCCTTTGTAAATATTTTCAGTAATTCTTGCCTTTTTTGCTGATTGTTGGAGTGCAGCAGTGTATAGTTTGTCTGTTTAAAACATTTGGTTATATTACTAAAGGTTTCTAATTTGCTACACATTACTTGTAGTGTGTTTTGTATTTGTGCGATTCGTGCCATTAAATCAGACACCTTTTGTTGTGACACAGAGTAATTCCAGCAGTGTGAACCTGCTTTCCACTGTACCTGCATTAATTTTTTATACTGCTTTGTGGTATCTTTACTGGTAGTGGATTGTTACTGCCATGCACTAATCCCCAACTGGCAAAATGTTTCCTTTCCAGATTTGGATTTGTGACTTGTGAGCACTGCTTAATGGTGTTGTGCCTTTTGTATGTATTCTTTGATTGTGCAGTGTAATCTTAATCTGTCTGTGCATTTGTAGTTCACCATTAATTCTGGGAGACTGCATTTCTTTCTACGCCTCATTTCACTTTGTCAGCACTGGGGAATTTTCTGGACACAACGCAGCAGCATTTTGGGGATGCACATTAATTCTGGTGACTCTGTGTGTGACTTGAACACTGTGTACATGACTGAGTGTGCCATTAATTCTGGGAGACTTTGCATTTCTTGTTATGCTCTCATTTCACTTCATCAGTACTGAGAAGTTTTCTAGACACAAGACAGTAGCACTTTGGGGATGCAAATTCATTCTGGTGACTGTGTGGGTGGGGTGCTGCTAATATTGTTGTCACTCTGCCTTACTTCACTTTAAAGGTGGAATGACAATGCAAAGTAATAATAACAAGGTGAAGTGAGCTCTTTCTATGGGGCACTGTGCATAGCAAAGTGCCAACATGAAGTGGCCACTTCGTGTTCACTTTGCCAGCAGATTTTAAATTTGCTGCATCTCTAGTCTGCTGTCATGTTCTGTGGACTGGGATACATCTGCACTCTTCAAAGCTGAACCACGAACTGAGGAATCAAGGTAAATGCCATACTGTATATCGTATTGCAATGACATTTGAACTTAGGTTCATAATTTGCCATTGTTAGGTATTTTTCCACCAAATTTTCAAAATAGTTTTTTGGGACCCCATCTCATGATTACTGTGACTGTTATGTCATTAATTGGGCCCGGAAGGTGATTTTGTGCAGCTACTGTAAAATTACCTTCTGAGCATGATTAACAAAGTGAAAGTTGCAGTGTTCATGAGGTGGTGTCCCAAAAAGGTCATGCCGACAATTGGGTGAAAAAATCAAAAATGGCAAAGTTATGAACATAAGTGCAAAACACCATTGAAATATGTTATACAGCACTTAAAGAGCCTGACACCGTAGACAACTCTGAGAAAACGAATGTTTAGCACAATTTAGTTTATATTTTCATATTGTTTCTGTAATATTCTTCTTTATTACTAAGGCCATTTGCATGTAAACAGGATCACTGCCCTATCTATTCTGGCTGCTTGCCTACATATGACATCACAGTTCTGTTTATGACATTACAGTCTGCTGCTGTGGGATAATTACAGTTCCATAAATGGGGATTATTTATTTATTTTTTTTAATTTAAAAGTTGGTAACCAGGAAAAGCACCATGACCTGAAACTCATTTCAGATGCAATCCAGATTATGATGTCATATGTAGGATAGCAGAAAGAGCAGATTAAGTCTAAAAACAGAAAGTCTCTTTTGTACAGCTGTTCTCAGTAATAAAGAAATAAGATAAATAATTATAGAAAATAAATGAAATATAAACTGAACTTTCTAAATCTCACATTTGTTCCAAGTTTTTCTAATGGTGTCAGGGGCTCTTTAACTTTATTCCTCAGATCATGGATTGGCTTTGAAGAGTGCAGACATGTCCCAGTCCAGAGAAGCTGACTGCATATGACCACTGGAGGAAAGCATAGGATAAAGTGGGGTGTGGGGTTATGGTTACTCACTAGCTGGGACGAGTTGGGGTAGGGAGAAGGAAGTGATGATGAGGGTCAGTTTTTCTTTGTCAGGTTAAAAAGAAAAAAACATCTGGGGATGGTTTTCTTTTTGCAGGTACCATAACAGTAAATTAACTATTTCAGGATGCTGGGGTGAGCTCCTCAGTGTCCCACTCTGCTGAGGGGAATTGAAACACCGACATGGGGATCGGGCCCACCAATGTCAGTGCAATAAACAAGGGGCTGCAGGGGGCCTTCTGACACTGGGGGTAGGCATCCTGCTGTTGAGTTATAAAAGCAATAAACTGTTTCAGGATACTGGGGTGAGCCCCAGTATCCTATACTATTGGGAGTTACTTGTATATGCCAACATGAGGGTTGGGCCCTGATGTCAGCAAGTATATTAAAACAATAGGTTTGGGGGCATCCAACACTAAGGGTGGGCATCCTGGTGTCGGATTATACAAAACAAAATAAATGAATAAACAAAGACTGCCACCAGAGATTGGAACCCCGTGAGCAGATAAAATAGTAAGTCATTGCACTGTCAGGATGGTGACACCTATAATGACAGTAGCCCCATCCCTGACATATGAGTCACACCAACAGTCCATTGCAGTATATGACTGCTGTGTTGATAGTGCTTGCCTATATGACACAGCTGTCCTTTAGTAAATGACAGCTGTGTCATACGCATGTGCTGTTGAAGTGAAAAAACAGCTATCCATAGAACATTGATTTTTTAAACTGCGCCTGCTCTCAAACAAAACTTTTACTTAAATAATTTAAAACGTACTAAAGTGTGAGAGGTAAAACCACAATAGCACACACCTTGAGCAAAACTCTATCAAACCTGAAAGTTCCAGGTATCAAATCTTTATATTTTTCAGTTATTGAGAGCAAATAAAAGTCTTAAAACAGAGACTTTTATGTTTTTTTCACCTTTGTAACTTTGTCCATACATAATCAAGCTACAGAACATTTATGAAATCAAGAGATTGTGGCACAATGGCTGTGCTTGACAAATTTCATGTAAATCAGTTGAATGAGGGCAAAGTTATGAAGGTACAAAGCTGAGATTCAACATCAAAGTGCCTCCTCAACTGTAATACACAGGCACAACCCACCTGTGTAATAGGCGTGGTCGGGTTCCTCATAATTAGAGTTGAGAAGCCTGTTTAATGTTAAATTGCAGAATATGCACTTTAATAACTTTTTAACTGATCAATTGATTTGCACAAAACTTGTCACACGCTGTCCCATGGGTAGAGATGTGCAAACTGGAAATTCTACATGAAATATTTCATGAAATTTGCTCATTTCGCAAAATTTTTCGTGGGAGCAAAATGCAGACTTTGCCTGCATAATGCAAAATTTCACCTGCAGAAGTCAAAATTTTGCCTGTGGAATGCAAATTTTCACCTGTAGAAGGCAATATTTTGCCTTCTGCAGGCAAAATTACAATTATGCAGGTGAAATTTGAATTTTCCACCTGGCTAAATATTTCACGTAATGGGTGAATTCTCAAAATATTTCACATGGAGAAATTGCTGATTTTACCAGAATTTCATTGGCAAAATATAATTTCACAACATCTTTACCCATGGGGTAGGCATCTTGATCTGAGAAGGTTTGTTCCAGTTGGATGTACTTATTATGAGTTCTGGATAGTGCAAAAACCTCACAATTTGCCATTTCTTGCAGTTGTTCTTCATCACTTTGTGTCAAGATGATTTGTAATTTTGGTGGGATTTTTTATAGTAGAAACAGACTGGATCACAGAACTGCCTTGCATTTGTTTGATGTAAAATTATTAAAGTGTTGCAAAGTTATTCAGTTTTTAATTTCCATTATTTTCAAAGGGAATTTCACTTTCTAGGGTAGAGGGATGGGACAAAAGGATTTTGGTCTCATGAAAAGGATTCTTTTCATGAGGGACCAATCCTTTTTGCAAGAAAAATTCCTTTTCGTGAGCCACCATCTTGTTTCTTTCACACAGCAAACTGTCATAACACTTCCAGGGATGTCTTTTACAGCCATCCAAACATTTATCTTGATCATTGGGATCTGATGAGCTTCACTTAGTTTTTTTTATACTGTAGCTCCAGGGCCTCTGAACTTTTCTTTTTTAACTATTTAAATCCTTTTTCATCACTCGCAATAACCTTTTAAGAATCCTTTTTCATTCTAATGAAAAGGATCATGGGTCATGAAAAGGATTTAGGACACACAGAAAAAGCCTTTTCAGATTTTCCTGGTAATTTTCTATTTCCATATTGTAGTGGTCCTCCCAATCACTGTTCTATATGAAACATTAGTTTTCCAAAGTGTAGTGGTCCCTTCCCCTTCCCGGTCACCAATCTTATATAAATATTAGTTTTCCATAGTACAGTGGTCCATCCCCCTTCCTGGTCACTGATCCCATGTGAAATATTTTTCCATAGTGTAGTGGTCCCTCCCTGGTCACAGATCCAATATGACTATTAATTTTCCATAGTATAGTAGTCTGTCCCTCCTCCCCAGTCACTAATACCATATGAAATAGTTTTCTGTAGTGAAGTGGCCCTCCCCATCCTCCCATCACTGTTCCTCATGTATCCTGAGGTCTAGTGGCACCAACACCTCTGATTACCATTACCCATTTCCTTGGTGTCTAGTGGCACCCCAAACACCAATCTCCATCCCTGTTATGCAGTGGTGTATTCCTGGTGTCTAATGTTACCCATACCCTTCCATTGAAGAAAAAAACTGAAATATAGAGAAAACAGTCCTCAATTTTGGGGGTAAAATCTGTAAAAAATAGCTACTCGACAATCAGCACCCCACCCACCTCCCACTCAGCATCCACCACCCCACATTCCCTCATGAACCTCAAAAGGTCCCAGGTTCAAGACTCACTCTCCAATTGAAGACACTTCTTATTACTGGAACAGGCTACTGCAATGTGAGAAACTAAGGTAAATGCAGTTCAATGTATTTCAGTGGGGGTTTCAATGTTTATGCATAACTTAGCCATTTTTTGAGATTTTGTTCCCAACTTTCAACATAACCTTTGGGCACCCGCCTCATGAACAATATTACTGTTATTATGCTGCTTCTGCCTGAAAAGCAATTTTGTGGTTAGTTGGCAAAATCTCCTTTTGGTGGGATTTGACAATTTTTCTTTACCTTGTTATGAGGTGGGGTTATAAGAATGCCATGTTGAAAATTTGAAAAGTTATGACCATTCATTGCAATTCCTCTACCCAAGCTTGTAACTTTGGAAATTTTAAATATTTTGACCCCAGATTTTCAACATAGCCATCTTATTACCCCAGCTCATGTATATCACAGCTGTAATTTTCAACTCTGGCCAACATGAGTTTTTGCACCTATGGGATGGAATGGCATTGTAGTTGCACAGAACTGCATTTTGGTAGTAATTCAAAATTATCTTTACCAGGTACATGAGGTGGGGTAATAAGATGGCTATGCTGACAATTTGGCCACTGTTGCCATATAAATAGAAATGCAAGTCACAGAGAACCTTGTGCTTCCACAGGTATATACATATATGCATCTATGGATTGATGGGAGAGCAGGCAGATAAGGATACAATTATACTATCTCAAAAGTAGGGAAATAAATTGCTTTGCTAATTGTCTAGTTAGGCTCAAAGCCACAAAAGCAGAGAAATGTGGTATTTGGGGAACCAACCATAACACCCCTATCCTCATTGTGCACACACCAACAGGCACCAGGAGTGTGTCTTGGAGTCATCAGCCCTAACTCACATCCCATTCTCCTATACTGTACCCATCTCAGCTTATTTACTTATGTAATGTGGTGAGTGTCAGGGCTGACAACCCCAAGGCACACCTCAGATGGCTGTGGGTGTGTGCAGTGTGGGGGTGGGATGTTAAGGTTGGAAAACATAACACCACATTTCCGTACTTTTGTGGCTTTAACCCTAACAAGAACATTAATGAAGTTTTTTGCAATTTATATATATATTATAGGGGCGCAGTAGTGCCCCAATATTAGGTTCAGTTTTCACTTTGATGTTAAACATAACATTTTAAACTTTAATAACTTTGCAACTGTTCAAGTGACTCGCATGACATTTTGCATGTGCCATCAGGGACCAAAGATCTCTTGATGTGGCAATATTCATTCTGGTCTGATATGTGGTGCAGAGATACAGATTGTCAAAAAAGTGAAAATTACCACTTTGGGTGAAATTATCATGCTGCTGCACAAAATGGTGTGGAACTGTGGTCTGAAATTTTAAGGGTATATATTGTAGGTCTTTCATCATATACTGTATGTGCCTTTTGAAGGTTTGGTGACAACTTTTAATCCATCGCAAGGTTATTAAATTTTAAAGTTCCCATTATTTCCTATCAGATCAGTTAGATGTCCTGCTTGAAAAAGGATTCTTTATCGCAAATGCAGAATCCTTTTTTGCCAATGCAGGATCTTTTGCTGCAAATGGAATCTTTTTCATGTTGCCACCATCTTATTTTCAGTTAACAAGTGAAACACAGTTAAATTGTTTTAAAATAGAGGGCTTTAGTAAACACCAACAGTTGTGTTTACCTAATCGGGCCCTTAGAATAAGATTCTGGAGTCAGTTTTGATAAGTTGTTTAGAAAAGTTTTTTTTTAGCTGCAGAAATCCTTTTTCTCAAATAGCAGAAAACATATGTTGCTAAACAGGATCTTTTTCTGTGATTTGCAAAAATGATTTTCTTTTACCACAAATTGCAAAAAAAAAATTGTGGAAAAGGATTCTTTTCACAGTTTGAAAAAAAGGATTTTTAGACAGCTGTTTCTTTGTCACTGCACAAGGCTTGTATTTTGGTTTGAAATTGTCAGGGTATAAAGTGTGTGCCTCAAAGATGTGCCTTCTGCTGGTCTGGTGAAAATATATTAGAAATCAAAAATAATTGAGCACCCAACAAAAGCCATACACCACAATTATGGTCATTTTATTCCATCACTTTTATTAATAAAAAAGCAGCATAATGCACGAAGAGCAACAACAGTCAGAAATCACAGAACATCAACAAATGTATACATTTCACAAGGTGACCCTTGCTTCAACAGAGCTGAAGTGCAAATGCTTAACATTTCTTTGTATATTATACTTTCAATCACTCAATTAACATTTCCACATTTTTGTAAAGACACACACCAACATAGTAATAGTTAAAAATAAATGAAATCTGGCACAAATCTTAATCAATTGCAGAACAATCCAAGCAAGTATTGCATCAAAAGTAATGAGCAATTTAATTTGGCTACAACCACATGTGTGTAATTCATTTCACATAAGCATTAAATTACCTTTTTAAGAGTGCTCACTATTTCAAATAGGCAGACTTTTTAAAGAGCCAGGCAATAAAATCATTGAATATAACAGGGTAATAGAAATCCTATGATTATAGTACCAAATGCAAATATAATGTACAAACATATACGATCTAAGTTTTATGTTTTGCATGCTAACAATTGCACAAATATGTTTATATTTATTTATTTATTTATTTTGAAAGTTGGATTTACAACCTTTGAGCCAGGGAGTCATTTACAAAGGCACCTTGTCACAGGGAGGGTAGACATGGTTAGAGTGTGAGATACAACAGTGGTAACATACAGGTGCAATACAGATAAAAAGAACACAATATAACGGTGGTTTATGGATTAAAGTTACATGCAGTAAATAGCAATCAGAAACAAAAATCAAAAAGAAAGGGGGAAGCAGTCCAACGGATATTGTCAAGGCTACGGTCAAGAAACATATGTTACACACAAATTACAAATTTCAATGCATATCTATAAAATAGGTGCAATGATCATTGCAGAAGAAATCCATTGATCACAGTACTATATGCAAAGCATCATGCATGTACATATGCCATCTACAAATAATTTGTTTCATTCTAGCAATAGCACAAAATGTATTTGGTGTATTGCACAAATTGAAAAGATCTGTGCATGTGGAAAATTTGATTTCTTCCTTGCATTAATAAAACGATCGTTATACATGTTGAAAAATAAAAATAAAGAAGGCTACAAATGCATAACATAATATTTATGTAAACCTAAATATAATAATGTATACAGCCTAAAGTTAACTTAAAAAGGCTGAAAGGTCAAAAGCATAATTGATGCCCTCTCACTCCTGGCATGTAACTGTTAAATCCAGTAACTTTCTTTGGCCAGTTTTCTTTCCAAATCATCTCCACTTGCATTCAATGTTACCTGTTCAAAACCAACAAAATCAATTGTGTGTTTCATATGTTTATATTGGATAATGTGTTTAACAATTGCATAGCCGTCATTTGAATTATGTATGACAAGAACATTTTCACCAGTCATAGTCTTGGACATTCAAGTTGTTTGTCCTGATAGAAATGACCACAGCTACAGCAGAACAAATAGACTATACCTTACTTCTACATGTAATAAAATGTTCAATTTCTATCTCTTGATCAGTAAGTGGGTTTGCAAATGTTTTACAAGTTCTCAGATATTTACAATAAAATGCAAGACCCATATCTAAAGTTTCCTCTTGGTGGGGGGCAACTAAGTATGAACAATACCTGGGCATTCAGGAAGCATCCTTGGAGCCACAGGTCCTTTAATAATTTTAGCCTATATATCACCACATTAGGACCCTGATTTACTACATATTTTAATCCCGTTCCAAGTTCAAAATATCCCAATTTCGATAAGTAATATTTTTACTTCATTGCACCTAGTAGAAAAAGTAGTGACAAACAGATACATTTTCTGTCCATGTGGTTTGTCCTTTGTAATGAACAACTGTGAATTATCCATTTCTGTTACTGCTACTACTGCACTAACAATGGATCTATTACTGTAGCCCCTCTGTCTAAACATGACCACTTGGTCAACTTGTGTTCCTCAAACTCATCATATTCTTTGCATTTGTGTTTTGTCTGAATCAGTTGTCATTTTGGTATGTTAAAGTTGTATGGTGAGGGTGACAGCTATTGAACATAGTAAGACTGTTACGGTCCATCTCCTTTTGAAAACATGTGATACAAACATCTCCAGATGTGTTTCTGTGTATTTTCAAGTTAAGGAACATTATTTCACCAGGAAGAAGATTTTTTTTTTGTATTTTAAACATCTGCAGGTGCTCTCCAACTAAAATTAGAAATTGATTGAATTGTGTCTGTGTGCCCTTCCAGACTATAATCACAACATCTCACATAGTACCACCACAAATCCAAAATCCAAAAATTGATTTCTGGTGGTGCTATACAGAACCTGGTCCCAATAGGTAACAAATAACAAGCATAACTGGGGGCCATTGTTGCCCCATTGCCATATAGTTTATTTACAAAAATAAACTTTTCAAATAAAAACATATTTTTGCTGAGTATCAGCCTGCCAATTCAAGCAAGTACCATGTATGCTTTGAAACCATACTTTCTCGGATATCAAATTAAACAATTAATCAATTGCTTTTAAACCTCAGTGTGGGAATGTCGGTATATAGGAACTTATGTCTAAAGTAGCAAACAACCACCCATCCTGGAAATTCAGATTTTCATAAAATTAATGACTTCCATTGACTCCCTAATATAGGACCTTACTGATTTTATAAAAGGTTGTAGATGTTCAGCTACAAACATAGACAATGGTTCAGAGAGCTAACCCCAATCAGAAATTGTAGGGCTTCCTGGGGTTGTGCAATGTTTTTATGTATCTTCAGCGGAATATATATAACAGTCACCACAGGGTGTGCCACCATGAGTGCCCTATACTCTGCATCTGTTAGACACCTTCTTGCAAAGCACATATTTAAGATTTCATCTACTTCCCTTTAAATTGCATATTATGATTATGTTTTAGTTTGACATAAAAAGTCTCATGTTTCAGTTGTCTTTTGATTTCTCCTACATAATACTCTCTACTCATTACAAAACTGACCCATTTGTCTGCTGAGCGTATGACAATGTTGTGATTGTTTGCCAAACTTTTATTGCCATACACTCCTGAGAAGAGCAGTTTGAATGCACATATATCTGTTTAGTTTTTAAATTCTCCAGATCAAGCTCACATTTATTAACTAATAAAGAGATTATGGGGTTAACACTGCAGCAGTAGGTAGAGTGTGCTCTAAAAGCTGTATTTACAGTCTCAAACTGTACATTCTCACAACCTGAACAGATAGATTGGAAGGCTAAATTTCTAGTATATTTTTGTAAATCAGTCACAGTGTTGAAATAATTTATGCCTATATATGGTGCAAAAGACAACCCTTTACTTAGAATGGCAACCTCATTTTGTGTTAATTTCTGTTCAGAAATATTAATGGCAGGTAACTGTGACAGGGGGCATAGTTTGCATACCAACATTCATCAGTTGTTATAAGAATGCTGTCTCCTACTGCCTCTTCCATGTAATCCCACTCCCTACTCATCCTATTCCTTCTCTGATTTGCTGTGAATAGGGCTCTTGGAATCTCATCCTGTACTGACTCTGCCTGGGCTGAACATTCTGGTCCTCTTCTTCTGGATCTAAAAGGATCAGATTCATATGTAGCTGATGGATCTGTTCTATAAAAAGCACAGTATTATCTTTATTAAGAGTGACAGCTGCCCTACCATACACTTTCAGAATTGTTCTTTAAAATTGATTGTGGCTTTTCTGAAATGTTCTTCTTGATTATCCAATTATGTATTCTATTTAGTTTGTAATCATTCTCATTATGAATGCATTTTTCTTCTTTGCTTTCTGCAAAGCGATTATGATGGGTAATTTTATTCACTGCATTATGTTAAATTTCTCAAACTCCTCTGCAGTGCATTTCTCCATGAGCTTAATTTCAGCTTCAGCTATTTCCTTAGAAAGTTGTTCTCTAACCAGGTCAGCCATTTTAGGATTAATTTAATGTTCTTAAAGAATGCTTCATCTATATTAGCCTACCACAGTGTCATAAATTCTGGGTCATCAAAGCCAAATGCAGGTTTGCTGATAATGTGAGGTCCATAGGTATTCGCTTTATTTGCGATATGCCTCCAGCATAATCTTATGCCATTATATTCTTCTTCCGTGCATGACCAGTTTCTCTAATTTCTTATAAATTACTTTGACATCTGAGCCATCCTGGGCCTCTGTAGCACTACTGGTGGTAGCAAAATCTAATTCATCCTCAAGATAGAATGTCTGCAAAACTTCTTGATGTACTTTGGTTATTCTCAGACCCCACTTATTACTTCTTCTACAATACTTTACAAGGCAAAAAAGTAAATATATGTACATAGGGAACTACTGACGCCAAAATAAAACAATATTACATTGTACTAAATGTTGCATGCTGCTGCTGTAAAAAGTTTTTGAAGCTCACGTAATACCCCAAAAATGCAAAATAATGTTGTGCAAAGGTTTGCCTCCTCCAGCAAATGAGAACCTGTGCTCAAAAATGCATCAACTGCAATGCGTAAAGCAGAAAAGGAGCACCGAGAATGAATGGTGGTATAAAATCAAACATGAACCAAAAAATAAAAAATAGTTCAGCACCCTCTTAAAGCCACAAACCACAACCTTGGTAATTTTATTCCATCACTTTTATTTATAAAAAAGCAGCATAATACAAACAAAGTAACAGCAGTCAAAACCGTAGTAAAACAACAGACATTTACGTTTGCAAGGTGAACCCTTGCTTCATCAGAGCTAAAGTGCAAATGCCAACAAGTCTTTATATACTATGCTTTCAATCGCTCAATTAACATTTCCACATTTTTGTAAAGACATGCACTAACATGGTAATAGTTAAAAATAAACTAAACCAGGCACACATCTTAATCAATTGCAGAACAATCCCGAGAAGTATTGCATCAAAAGGAATGAGCAATTTAATTTGGCTACAACCACATGTGTGTAATTCATTTTACATAAGCATTAAATTACCTTTTCAAGAGTGCTCTCTATCTCAAATAGGCAAGCTTTTAATGAGTCAGGCAATAAAATTGAGAGTATAATAGGGTAACAGAAATCCTATGATTACAGTACTAATGCAAAACATAATGTGCACACATATACAATCTAAGTTTTATTTGTTGCATTCTAAGAATTGCACAAATATATTCAGTATGTTGCACACAAATTACAAATTTCAATGCATATCTATAAAATAGATGAATTGATCACGGCAACAGAAATCCATTGACCACAGTACTAGATGCAAAGCATCATGCACACATATATCTAATCTACATATTATTTATTTTGTTCTATCAATAGCACAAATATATTTGAATATTGCACAGAAATTACAAAGGTCTGTGCATGTGCAAACTTTTGATTAATTTCTTGCATTAATAAAAATTTATTTATACACGTTAAAAAAATAAAATAAAAAAGGCACATATGTTGACATAATATTTATGTAGTCAAGTCAAATTTATTGTTGATCAGTTAAATAACCATTACAACATTACAAAACTACACAAAAGTATTACAATACATCACTGGCAATACAGAGATATATACTCACATATACATTATCTATTATTAGCACAGTAACTGGTTATAATCTGATATCTTAAAATCAGTTCTGATATAAATTTCAGGTAATATATAAACATTCATACTAAAATAAGACCATTTTATAGAAAAACAATTAGTTTGAAGTCTAGTTATAATAAGGAGGCTTCAAATATACAAATTATTGCATTCTCCTAAAGCTCAATTATGCTATCCATCCCAATTTTATTGCAACCAGTGGTCATCATACTGGATCCTAAATAAAGAAGATCAAGGCATTTAGGACTTCTATGGCTGTCCAGGTATCCATCAGAAATACTATGACTTTACAAAATGAAAACACTTAGTCTCTAGGGCTACCATTATGATCTCTATGATATCAGTGAGACCATCCCACTTTAAGTGAGACTTCAGGTGCATGCTGCAGCTCATGCTGCCCCATGCTCCTTATCCCCAGATATGGGAGGATTTATACACCAATTACAATGAGAGTCACTTAAGGCATACCCTGACCATAGCAATCACTCTATTCATTATTTTCTTTCTATATAGGACACCAAAATAGCTATTTAAGGGACATTCATGCCCATCAAATGTAATCCAGAAAAACAGGTTCCTACCACCAATGTCCAGACCCTTTTGGGATTCCAGAACCACCTGTTAAAGTACTCTATTCTAAGCAGAGTGGCAAGATTCCATCTCCAGACCAGCATTCAGAAATCATATGTTGCTGATAATACCTTCCCTCTTTGGTATTACTGCTGGTGCACCCTCCAGCACATGCTACTCCGTGCTCGGTGTTTGCCTGGTATGGGAGGACTTATAGACCAATTACAAATTAAAATCTTATGCTAGTTTTGAGAGACCCTATCTAATTCCACCCATCTACAATTTTCTTATAACATATAAAGCCCCCAAATCCCATTATTGGGGCCCAACATGGTTACCAGTTTCAAGCCCAATTCAAGCTGTCAGCAGGTAACTGAATGCTAGTTCAATGAATTAGGCATACCCAGTGAGCAAACAGACCTTTCTTTCTGCATTTGCAGTGGATAAATATACTAAATAAACTGTATATGTATCTATATAAGAAAAAATAAAAATAACGCACAGTCCTAATGTAACATTTTACATCATGTTACTGCTAAGCACTTGAACAGCTAAATCAGCATAGACATTTTAAACTTCTTAGTCTGGGAGTTCATCATTTGCATCAAAATTTTAGGACTATAGAATAAAGGATAAAGCAAAAATAAAGGATCAGGACTCAAACCAGTATATATATTCTTGCAGTTCAACTGCCTCAGAGTTCAAATCAGATTTAGGACCCATCTCCAAGAGCCCAATTTCAAGGCATGAAAGGAATCAAATTCCTAAATTCCTGAATCTTTCTAGATTTTGGCATCAGTCTTCCCAGGCTAACCATTCATCACAATTTCAAAGAACAGGATCATCTCTGAATACCAGGTCCACAACAAGCACTCCATCCTCAGAGTTCCTCTGGCTGTCTGAGAGTCTACCAACTCCTCGACTTCTAGAAGTTCATACACCAGTTTTTATTTTCCTTTCTTTTAGCCTAACTAGGTGTAGCAGACTGAATCTTATGTGCAGCAAAACATCATACTTTCTTATCTCTGTAACAGACCTGTGAAAACAGAAAAGTACAAATCACACTCCTCTGAGTGCAATAAATGTTAGACTTTAAAATACTCTTTACAGACCTTCTGGTAATGTTGGCATACCTGTTATAGGTTTGAATGAACTTATCAGCAAATTTGCCATAGGTCCAAGCAAACAAACAACCCTTTTGTTCTATGCACTGCAGTCTCTGATCTCCTCCAGTCTCCTCACAGTTCAGAAAGATATCTTCAAAACAGATGCCTGGATATCCTCAGGTCCACATTTTTCCAGGAGCAGCTTTAAGCATTTAGCTTCATCTAGCTTGTCGAGCTTATCAGCATTTTACACCTCCCTATACGATTCCTCATCATTCTTTCTGGATGGTGAATAATCAAATAAAACAGCATAAATGCCAAATGCCGAGGACAGATGGTCGCTTCATCTGAATTGCTTAAAAGCTCATGAGGACACAATATAGCTTAAAAGCTCACTCAAACAAATATAGTCAGGGTTGCATTCATAAAATTAGCCTCTGAAAGATAAATTTAAAACCGAAAATAAGAGTAGAAAAGCCAGTCATGGAGTGGAGCAGAGCAGCCCAGCCCAGCAGCCATCTTGCTGCCCCGACCGTTATGGGGCTAGAACCCACCTAATATTTATGTAAATCCAATATAAAGCAATGTGTACAGCCTAAAGTTTACATAAAAAGGCTGAATAGTCAAAAGCATTATTCATGCCCCATCATTCCTGGCCTGCAACTGATAAATCCAGTAACTTTTTCTTTGGCCAGTTTTCTTTTCCAAATCACTTCCCTTGCATTCAATGTTACCTGTTCAATATCAATAAAATCAATTGTTTATTTAATATGTATATATTGGTTAATGTGTTTAAAATTGCATAACTGAGATTTGAATTCTGTATGGCATGAACATGTCCACCTATTCTAGTCTTGAACATTCTAGTTGTTCACCCCACATAGAAATTACCACAGCTACAGCATAACTAATAAACTATACCCTTACTTCTACATGTAATAAAATGTTCAATTTCTATCTCTTGGTCTGTAACTGATTTGCAAATGTTTTACAAATTCTCACATATTTGCAATAAATGCAGGACCCACAACTAAAGTTTCTTCTCAGCGGGGGTCAACAAAGTATGAGCAATACCTAGGCATTCAGGAATCATGCTTGGAGCCACAAGATCTTTAATATTTTTAGTTCTATGGAACACCACATTAGAACCCTGATTTACTACAACTTTTAATCTAGGTACTGAGTGAAAAATATCCCAGTTCCGATAAATAATATTATTTACTTCATTACACCTTGTAGAGAAAGCAGTTACAAATGGACACATTTTCTGCCCATGTGGTTTGTCCTTTGGAACCAACAACTGCAATCTGTCCATTTCTGTTACTGCTTCTACTGCACTAAGAATGAATCTATTTCTGTATCCCCACTGTCTAAATATGGCCACTTAGTCAACTTGTTTTTCCTCAAACTCATCATATTCTGTGCATTTGCATTTTATTAATGAGTTGTCCTTTTGATAAGTTAACAAGTTGTATGGGTGAGGGTGACAGCTATTGAACATGTGAAGACTGTTAGGGTCAATCTCTTTTGTAACAAAGTGGTACAAACATCTCCAGATGTATTTCTGTATATTTTCAAGTCAAGGAACACTATTTCATTATGATGAACATGTTTTTGAATTTTAAACATGTGCTGGTGTTCTCCAACCAAATTACAAATTGATTGAATTGTGTCTGTGTGCCCTCCCAGACAATAATCACATATCTATATAGCACCACCAGAAATCTAAAAATTAAAAAAACTGATTTGTGGCGGTGCTAGACAGAACCTGTTCCCAATAGGTAAATATATAAACAAGCATAACTGAGCCATTGTTGCCTATATTGCTTTATTATTTATCTGCAAAAAATATTTTCAAATAAAAACATATTTTTGTGAGCACCAATTCAACCATGTACCACATAGGCATTGAGACCATACTTTCCTCATGCATCAAATTCAAAAATGTTCAATTGCTTTTAAATCCTTAGTATATGGAATGACAGTATATATGGAATCTACGTCTAAAGTAGCAAACAAACGTCCACCCTGGAAATCCAAATTTTCCATTAAATTAATGACTTTCATTGAGTTTCTAACATAGGACCTTTCTGATTTTACAAAATGTCGTAGATGTTCATCTACAAACACAGACAATGACTCAGTGAGCCATCCCGACCAGAAATTATAGGGCTTCCTGGGAATTGTACAATGTTTTTATGTATCTGTGGTAGAATCTATATAACAGGCACCATAGGGTATGACACCATGAGAGCCCTATACTCTGCATCTGTTAGACACCTCTTGCAAAGCACATATTTAAGATTTCATCTACTTCCTTTAAATTGCACAGCATGATTATGTTTTAGTTGTACATAAACATTCTCATCTTTCAGTTGTCTTTTAATTTTCCCTAAATAATAATCTCTGTTTATTACAACCACTGTCCTCTTTGTCTGCTGCGATATGACAATGTTGTGATTGTCTACCAAACATTTTAATGGCATATGCTCCTCAGAAGATCAGTTTGAAGGCATCTTTATCTGTTTAGTTTTAAACTCTCTAGATGAAACTCACATTTTGTAATGAATAAAGAGAATATGGGGTTAAAACTAGGATAATAGGTAGAGTGTGCTATAAAGAAGTACTTACATTCTCAGACTGTACAAACTCACAACCTGAATAGATACCCTGGAAGGTTGAATTTCTAGCATACATTTGTAAATTAATCACATTGTTGAAATAATTTATGCCTATAGGTGAAAATATATTACTTTGTTCTGGAGTTCTAAGGGGTTACATTTTGCTTCATTTTACATTGGATAACATCATAATGGGAGGTGTACAGTATAATTTTTTGCCAGTCCACTGTGAAGAAACAGTTTGCAATTTTCTTCTGAAATTTCCAGAGTACAGATGCTTTGCCCCACCAATGTGCATTTTTTCTGGTTTCTTGAAAATATATTCATTTGATGTGGAGTTCTGTGGGTTAAATTTTGTATTGTTTCCAATTTGATAACATTGTAATTGAAGGTGCAAATAGTTGTTTCTTTGTCATTCCTCTGTGAAGAAATGTTTTTGCTATTTTCTTCTAAAATTTCAGGGTACAGATGGCTTGCCCAACCAATGTGCCTTTGCTGGTTTCATTAAAATATATTAATTTTTACCGAGTCACACAGGTTTGACATTTTCTTATGTTTTCTATAGGAGAACATTGCAATGTCAGGTGTTTCTTTGGGTCTGCACACTACATCATTGGATCACAAGGCCCTATACTATCTTAAAAATATATTTGGCTGGGAGCACAGGGCCCTCAGGGACCTACACTCCCACATGCAAATATGGATACTAGGGCCCTGTGCTTCCACATGGAAACAGGGATATGATTGCAATATTGCAAGCATTATAGAAGGATGGCACTGCACATTCGAAAACACAAATAAAATATTATAATGGAGTGCTGGGAGCAGAGGCTATATCCATACATGGCAGCCAAGGCCTGGAGTGCCCTCTTCTCCAACATGCAAATAGCAGAGGATTTTGGAGTGATGGGAGTGCAGGGCCCACAAGAAAATAGGGATACAATTACAATCTCTCAAAATTTACAGATGGTTGGGAGTGTAGGGCCTGTGCTCCCACAAGCAAATAAGACTACAATTACACTTTCTCAAGAAGTAAGGAAATTCTCTGTAAACAGCTTCATTAATGCACCATTAGGGTTCCAGGAACAAAAATTGGGAATTGCAGTCTTATGGTTTCCAACTAACACTCCACTCACCTTGGGTTTCAACCCTTACAACCTACGCCACCCTGACACCAACCCTAACACCCCATCATGCATACAGGAAAAGGAGTGGAGGTGTGTCTTGTGGTTGTGACCCCAATGCTTGCCCCATTCTTCTATACTGTATCCAGCTCAGCTTACATACTCATAGAATGGGTTGAGTGTTTGGGTTCACAATCACAAGGCACCTCCCACACACTTGTTGCTGCATACAGGTTGAGGCTGGCATTTAAGGGTTGGAAAGCCAGGGTGGGGTGGGTATTATGGTTGGAAAGCCAGGATGGGGGGTGGTGTTAGGTTGGAAAAACTTTTGTGTAATGCAATTTTTATCCCTGCAGGTATGCTTTGGTATACAGTCCAGATGACCCGAGTTTGATGGAAAGGTCAGTGGCTCAGCTGGATGAGGTTAGGGTGGAGGATGGCACTGTTATGCAATGAAATGAAAGATGCAGGGTTGCCACATGGGTCAAGGTATCATATATTGATGACAACTCTCTTCTTGGGTTCTCTGTCATAATAGAGAATGCATTATGGTGATTGCTATTATGGTAAGTGTATATCACCGAAAAGCAATTTGGTGATATACATTGCAGGTAACCGGGCACACAAAATACACTTCCACCCCCTACACGCCCTGATTAAGGATTGTTAACTCCAGGAGGGTACATATTGGGAGGGGTCACTGCCCAGTTTAAAAGAAAAAATGTAGTCCCGCAGCTGAACAAAAATCTTCCTGGCCCCGATCCCTGAAGCCAGGACCCATGCCATTGGAGCCAGCCTCCTACCTACCACACCACACAGTTGGCTCAGGGAGCTGGCACACTAGTGGTTAATAACCCTCCTTCCTATCCCTCCCCTTTTCCTTGCTATATTCTTTTTCTGCTTGCCTTTCCTTCCCTCGCAGTTGTAGTCTGAGCTACCCTTGTATATCGGACATAATAATAGCACTGTAATATGGGTCGCTGTTTTGACCGGCCACCCATATACAATTGCTATTATCACTGGATACCCTTTTCTTGGCATAGGGCCCTGCATATCTTCACCTCTGTGTAGTAAAGTGCACTGTGCATTAGTGGATATGGACTCTTGCCCTATGCATCTGTATCTGGGTCACAAGGAAGTACAGGGAACAGATGTTCTTACCATCAACAAGATTGCCCTATGATTTCTTGGCATCTGTCCCTACACTATTTTTATATTCTATAATAGGTAACACTCGTGCAATAGATGCACAAGTGTTACATGTTTATAGAACAGATACAAAATGGTAATATGATAATAGTAATGTAGTTAATATCTGTTTGTAGTAATTTTATGTATTTTTGTTTATATGACAAGACACCAGGTGTCCAATATCGAAAGTTTTTCCCAGTAGCAAAGTGAGTGCCCACCATTCACCCAGGGTTTGCACCCATGCACAATATTCAACATATGAGGAGTGCACACTAAATGGGATAGCATGCACACAAGGATCAGTGCACAAAGGGGAGGGAGAAGACATGAATATTAGTGTAACACAATATTCAGCCTATTAGCACTGCACAAAGGAATAGTGCTGGCCACTTTGTGCAGCACAATAATGGCTGAAAAGGCTAACTTATTCAGGACAACCCTAGCACTGGTGGAAACACTGCAGCCAACAAATAAGTTGGTGGCTGGGGAACACAATTGCACCCTGGTCTAGTGGCACCCCTATCCTCTGAACCCCATCCCTTAACAGCACAAGCATTCTCTGGTATCCAGTGGTACTGCACAGTCAGCCTTCTATCAAGTAATACTCATTCCTTGGCATCTAGTGGCACCCCTGTCCTCTGATCCCTGGTGCAGTAGAATACAGAACTGTCCCTGGTGTCCAGTGGCACTCCCATCCTCTGATTCTCAGCCCTGTATTATAGTAAACTTCTCTGATGTCCAGTGGTACCCTGATCCCTGGCTACATATTATAGTAAACTTCCCTGTGATCATTGGCACCCCATTCCCTATCATTGTCCCTGTATTATATAAATATTCCCTGGTATCTAGTGGTACACCCCAACCTCCAAGCACTGTCCTAGTACAATTGTACTACTCCCTGACATCTAGTACATCCCCATCCATCGAGCTCAGTCCCTGTACAACGTAAAACAGTTCCTGACATCTAGCAGCCTTCCTGCACTACTGGCACTGAGTAACCCATCCTACCATCCCTACTTATTGATTTCACTAGTGTGGCAGATTCAATATGGCAACCAGTATAACCAACCTCTCAAGACTTCAGCCAGCTCCCACATGGACTAACAGGAGCACACATCCTCTGTACTGTAAAGGGAGCACATGTACCATCTTATAGTATCTGCACTCCTTTACAGTATGTGCACTCACTGTCAGTCCATATGGCAGACAGTTGAGGTGGTGAGAAGAGGGCTGTGCCAGTCAATATATTGGGTCTGTGGCACTGGCAACACCAATAAGGGGGCTGTCAGGATGGGTTGCATGATGCCAGTGGTGCAGGAGACTGCTAGATGCCAGAGCATCTCTTATGCTTATACTGAGGATGAGAATTGTTGGCTGAGGGCTGCTACTAGATGCCGGGAATAGTACAGTTTGCAGGGCTGGTTCTTGGATGTTGGGGGTACTACTAGACTCCAGGGAATATTTAATATAATACAAGTTGGCAATGAGGGATGTAAGTGCCACTATACATCAGGGAAGTTAACAATAATTCAGGTAAGGATCGGGGAGGTAATGCCACTGGGCATCAAGTGAGTTTGCTATAATACAGGGTGAGGGATCAAGGGACAGTTAGTGTCACTGGAAAGCAGGGAATATTTAATATAATGTGGGGACTGGATGGTGGGGTTGTGCCACTGAACACCAGAGACTGAGGTCCTTTAATGGGGATGTGGATTAGAGAATGTGGAGTGCCGATAATACCAGGGAATGAGATGTACTTCATGGTTACAGGTATTGGAGGTCAGTGGGTACCATTGGATGCCAGGGAATGGGTTTTCTTTAATGGGGATGGGTGATCAGTGTGGGAGGGAGCCAGTCGCATGGGCGAAATCCGCTACTCGTTGCTATGCAAATGAGCACGAATCGGTATTCAAAATGTTCCTTAGCACCTTGAATGCCCAATGGGCTCATTTGCTTGTTTTCAGCTGAATATCACACTGGGGCTCCTGGCACTAACTGTTCTGGGTTACACCAGTTCCATGCACTTGTGTGTGCTGCATACAGCTCAGATCCATGTCAGGGTAGCACTACTGCACTTTATGCTGCCCTGACATGGTCTCTATTCAGTCAGATAGTGTCAGTGCACTTTCTGACTGAATATTGTGTACTAGGGTCACGGATAAGGCAAGCTGTGCACAAACCTCTGTGCTATGCTTTTGCCCATTTTCCAGTATCGGACCCACTATTTTGTGATAATTAATATTTTGGGTTTAGAAGAACTAGTCAACTTCTGGGGTTGTACCATAATCTTCTTTCTTTTCTTTTTATTTACATACCAAGAAAAAGTGTTGTATGATAGTAAAATAGTGAGCTTTATTGAGTTGCTGTGAACAGTCATAAATAATGACATGCATGGAGTTCAAGTGTTCTCACCATGGGAAAGACCATGGGAAGAATTGTTTATCATGCATTTGGAACCTGTTCCTATGACAGCAGAATCGGAATAGGCAATTGAAGCACAAAACACAGAATACAATTCCTGGGTCTAGCATGCTGAGGCAATGTGAAGTGTGATGGAATTGTGTATGTATTCTTCAGTTCTTCATTCCAGTTTCTTCACAGTGGTGAATGATTGACAATCAAGAGCTGTTATAAAATGGCAAGAAAAAATACACTTATCTGATTGGTCAATAGTCATGAAAGGTGTGAGGATATCTCAGTACAACATAACAGATCTACACCTGGCCAGCCCTATATGCCTGTGGAGGGAAAAATAAACAGATCACTACACCTGTCACCAGCTGTCAAAACCTCTGCAGTGACCAGCTTCCCAACTTCTCCTCACAACAGCTGACAGTAAGAAAGAATGGCAGAACAACCAGAAATTAATTTCAAACTATTCACTGTACCAGACATAAATGAATGATTTGGCACTGAAAATGAGCAAAGAACTGAACAGCCAAAAAATGAAATGGGGTAGGGGAAGAAACGACACCTGCAACTAGCTCCTGAAGACCTGGACAAATTTGAGTAAGAAAAAATGAGTCAACAACAAAGAGAGCTATGTCCTAGGCAAGGAATATATTCCTGGACTGGCTGACTGAAAATAAAATTACCATAAACTTCACAGAAATAACACCATCTGATTTGAACAGTATTCTGAGAAACTTCTATGGCTCCATCAAAACTCTACAGGCAACCCATACTGCATAAGCATCTATACTGGCTTACGAGCAGGAATCAAGAGATATTTCAATGACCCCCATTAGCAAGAACATTAACCTAATGTCCGATGCTGAATACCAATCTGCAAATAATGTTTTTCTGACCAACATTAAAAACCTCTGGCATGAAGGAAGGACAGCATGAAACATTATTCCATGATCCCCTCAGCCAGTTCGAATGCCTCTGAAACTCCAAGTCACTGTCCTGTGAGACGACAGAGGGTCTAGTCCACTGCATCTGTTAGAGCTACAAATACATTTTGCCAGACACAACTGTGGAGGCAGACGCAGTTAAAGCCTGATTCATTTGAGATCTGCTCAGACAGAACAGGAGATGAATACCTAACTATTACATTTAATGAGAAAATGAAGAATCACTCAAAATTCCAGAATGGGAAGAGACCACCTAAGAGGCTGTATGCTTGCCCTACTAGGATACCCCACTGTCTGACAGAAGCATTCAAACTACCTGAACAAAAATTACCCTGAATGCACCCAGTCTCTACCTGCATCCACAAAAGAAACCTGCAAAACCATAGGCTCAAGAAACTATTTGGTACACATTGGAGTCAGTGGGAATTTAATTTCTAGCCTCATTGCTCCCCAAAATTTGCAAAGCCGTGGGCCTCTAAATGAGTTACACTAACCACAGTCTCTGTGCTACTTCAATACAAATAATGTATGATGCTGGCCTAGAAGCTCAGCAAATCATGGCCATAACTGGCCACCATGCAGAAAAATCATTGTGCAGTTAATGGGGCCCTCCACACAAACCAACAAAGGTGGAGCCAACCTCTCTGGAGCTACCACGAGCATGCACAGACTTCTGCAGTCACTTTACCAGAAGCATCCAGCACCCACCTTCAAATAGCTAAAGCATCCTGCATAAATGGAAAGATCCAAATCAGTACACCTCCAGAAATCCTCCAGCAAACAGTGCTTCAGAGAACTGAACTGCCAACCAACAGAAATGAGCAAACCACAGGAAGCAGCAGTACAGTACAATCAGCAGCAACTTTCACCTTGTAATTATGGAACCAAGTAAACAGCCAAACAATCATCACAGGAAATTGCATGTGCAGTTTCAACATATATAACAAGTAATCACACGAACGAGGAAGCAGTATGTTAGCCCAAAACACAGAACACAACCTTGAATTGCATCAAACAAAATACAGAATAGCCCCAGCATGAAGCTTCAGAAACAGACCTCCCCAAGTGCACAGAAAGAAATGCACCTACAAATACAAAATGAACTGTATTAAGCAAACAACCTCTGAAAAACTAATGAACTGCATGAAAAAAATGTTCTCAGAATTCATTGATTTTACAAATATTGACTGATAAAAGCAGGGAAAAAGCATGTATTGCACTATTTGTTAAAATGCTATTTATTCAACTATTTAATCCAAATCTTTTGCTCAGCAAATGATTTCAACGCAATAACTAGCGTATGAATGGCACAATTTGAATATCACCTGTGTCGAAACCCTCATTCTTGTTGTAAACAACAACAATTTGTGATAATAAAGTCTTACTGTTGGAGTCAATCAAATGACACTTCGGTGTCCGACTGACCACCTCAGGCTTGACTCTGTGCAGTACTACCTCGAGCGGCGGACACCTCCGATGTTCTACCATGACAAAAAAAAAAAAAATAGGTAGATATGAATCACAGTACAGTTTGAAAAGACTTACAACAACAGTAATCAACCATGACAACATAACATTCTTCTAATTATGAACCACAAACATTATAGTCACATATTATAATAACAATTCTATATTTCTGTGCAGGGGCCCAACACACCATTATTCTAGTCTGTAACTCGTGGGGCATCAAACCTATTGATATACATTGTATGTGTCTGTGGTGTATTGGTTGGTCCACTGAACCACCAGGTATCGTTCGAGGAGGTGGTGGGTTTAGACACTTACTACTGATAAGCCATTTCCTTCCACTGGACCACCAGGGACACGTTCATGAGAGGATGGTTTATTACACACATTACAGACTTACAAATATTGGATGATAATACTAATAAGGCACTCTAGTGTTTATATTAATGCTCCTTAATCACTCTGTGGGGACGTAGTACTAAGCTGTGCCTCATGCCACATACACCAATAAACACTGGTTACACAACATAATCCTCATCCCTTCTTATTGCAATCATACAGTATACAGTATTTTACAATTCTGAATTCATGCACAACTAATGAAAAGTTGTGCTGATTATCGGTAGTGGCGCCCCGCAGCTGGCTTGCCAGCACCCACAAGCTTCATGTCAAGGTGGTACAGCATATATCATTGTCAGTATCCCTCATTGTTTCAAAATATGAAATGTTGAAACAGATTCCACTTCCTCTTTAGCACAACAACAGTCTTATTTTTACACCAAAGCTATGCAAATAACTATTTATGCACCTCATAGTCAGTTTCTGGTTTGTACTCCCCATCAAAACCCAGTTCCTCTATGGACTGCCTCAAGCAATCACACACCTCACAAGGTCCACTGCCTCAATTTTTTTAGAGTCTTAGTAGTTCTGATACAAACAAAACAATATCTACATTAGTATCATGCAATATCAATCATTTCTTAAGGAATTCCATATAATACTAATTAATTAAAGACATAAGCTTCAACATATCAAACACCTCAATAGTATTATGCAGGACCTAGAATTCAGCCACCTCAACAGTAACAACAACTGCTGCACACATATGGTGTCACAGCATACAATCAGTAGTCTCAGGGGTGAGGCCTACTGCATCGAACATGACATTTGGATACACATCACATATCCATGTCTACTGAACTGTTACACTGAAAGTGATATTGAACACGGATAACCCACATTGCACAACTGTGGAACACTAAGTATACCAATAAATGTGAAGACAGCTACAAACTGATTGAAAGTTAAATACTATGATAATTCCGTTGTACATTCATGGCTACACTAATTACTACCCATATCTACATTAAAATATCTGTTCCTGACATACCAGTAAAGAACATACATTGAACAGCACCACTGTGTTTTGTTGTTGTACACATACCATACTGTAACAGCTACAATACTGTAGACCACAGTAAATACTACAATCATTTACATACTCATACTATACAATTATTAAAGGTTCTCAGAAATGCTGCAATCTTATGGCCATTAACTTCAACTGCCCATTAATCATATTATACTCACAACCTGATCACCATGGTACCACGGATTGCTCCTGTCAGCATTCCATCCTCTAGCACAACTAATGTATGTAATAATGCATTCTGATTTTGAATAACATTCTTAAACTGCTGGTGTAAGACTATTTATTAAAATCCCTCTAAATCAGGAAAACATTCATAACGGATACTTTTAACACTTTTCTTTTTAAAACATTTTATAATAACAACAAGGCAGTCCATAGTTACAAATGGTCATTAATCACTAGAACCTGTGGCACTCAGCTGCCTTGCCACATAACACCCCTAGGGTAATGAACAGACAATCTAACCCTGGTCTTACTAACTGTTTAAATGTTGAGACATACCATATCTACAATTGTGACGACAGCAGCAAGTAAGTGCTAAGTGTTTCCCCACTATCTAATATAGCAAACCCATATATGGCATGTCGTGAGTGATGCATACAGTTGATCTATTACTACATTAATATGATTGAAGAACCTTTGTGTATATAATATTTCTAAACAGTCAACAATCTTAAAGGACTTTGATTCCATCTTGAAGGTCTCCCAGAAAATGACAATTGCCACGGTATTCCATCTAGTAAAGACAATCATTTAGTATTTTATTGGGTGATATAGTAGACATTCCAGCCATGCATAGAAAAGCAGTTATCTATTACCTTTCTGTGAGCTCTGTCAATCAGATACATGATGTTACCAAGCCAGACTCATGCTCTGTAATATCTGAAACATGATAATACAGGCAACATACATAATAAAAACAAAGGTCCAATTTGCCTCTGCAACTAAATCTACCCAGCGTTTGCCCAAATCATTGTCAAGATGTATTAGCAGTATGTCGGAGGGTAAGTTATCAAAGTCTGTCCATGGTTGGCATAGATGTTCCCATCTCATGCCACCACGACCGAACCATCTTACATAGCAATTGGGGAGCTGCAGGTCTCAAAAGTACTATGAACTGCAAACCTCAGCTGTCTTTATGTAACTGTTTCCAACTATCCACAAATCCTTTGTTATTTTCTGCCATTCTAAGCTTTAAACTCAGAACTGTATAGAGAGCTACAAGAAAGTCAGTGTTCACCCTGCAGTGACCAGACAGCACTGAAAATCAAACTGATATTTTCCCTCCTTATTTCAAGCTAGCTTCAGTGGGTTCAGATAAAAACACCAAATCAAATAAAACATTCCCTCACTCCTGAACCCATTAACCAATCGAACTGATGCATTCAGTATTACTAGACCTATGTTCCTGCAAAATCTGCAACCACTGACAATTTGAAAATGCATCCTTTCATAGGCAGTTTTAAACAATGACAACATCAGAAAAAGTCTGATTGGTTCCATTTCTCATAGAACTCCCACGCACCTTCCTATCTACCTCCATTTGCAGCTGTATGTACAAATTAGTACAAAATGATTTCACTTTAAACTATTTTTTGTTAAGAATATAGCCAACTAAACAATAACAAATAACACTATGATTCAACATCAAAAACGTTTTTATTAATAGTATTTGCATGTTGTTATAAGTTTTTTAATACTAGAAATAATCATTTGAAGATAGACTGTACTTACAGTTTCAAACTGCTCTCTCAGCAATATTGCAAATGGCTCCTGTTTACTTCTTCTTCAGTGTTGTCTGTCTCTGATTGGTTCTCAGAAATGGTCTGACAAATCTTAAATTACATTGGTAGACGTAGCTGACGTAGCTGTCAGTCTAACAGACTGTTTTCTGATTCAATAATGAATGTTTTTGGCACTCCCAAGTGTTACATTAATTTTACTGTCGAATGCACGAAAGTATATTTGCGACATTTTCAATAGCATGACAGTAAAATTTGTGAAAGTGTCGAAGTTCGACAGTACTTTTGACCATATTGTCGAATGCACGAAAGTAAGATTTGCGACACTTTCGAATGCACGAAAGTATTTTACAGGAAGTTTACGTTAGCTCATAAGCAATTTTCAAGACTGTCTGTTTATTGCCACAATTTCAGATTTAATGGAAAATAGCTAAATGCTCAATTATAAACACATTGATGCTGCATAGCTGCTTGAACTCAGTACACTTCAGATATTTAACATACAACGCCCAAGCGTGCATAACAACTGTGCAACGAGACTGTGAAACAGCTGTTTGTTGTAATTTTCACACCCAAATCTAAACATAGCCATTTAAGACCTCTCCTCATAAGTGTCACTCTGATTGTTATACATGTGTACCATATAGTCATTTCTCACATCAACTGACCCAAAATGCAGCACATAACCAGAAATACAATTTTGTCAAGATGTGAAAATGCAATCTGTACTATTCATAAGGTTGTGTGTTAAAAGCAGAATTGTAAATTCTCAACTGAAAAGTATGACAATACACAAACTTAGAAGTGTACATGTGAACTGCACTGCGTAAGCTTGTAAATCAGAAATGTTTCAGAATTCTCACACCAATTTTTCGACATATTCATTTAAGTCGTCTGCTCATAAACACAGGCACTTGATTTTGTGACTATGCCCCATACAGTTCGTTTCACAATCAACTGCAACATTGCACAGTACATGTGCAGAAAACATTTTTCCATGTTGTTAAAATAACAGCTCAATAGTGATACACAGGAGTACTAAAACACAATGTTGATAATATGCAGCAACGATATTGAAATTTAGATTAACATGCAAGCATACTTAGCAACTGTGAGTAAACACAGTCACACAACAAGTAACAGTGGCATGTTCTCCCTCTAATTGTAAACATACTAATTGTTACAGATTTGGTAATGAACACTATCACTCTCAAGTTTTGGTCTACCATATAGTAAATTAGCATACTGACTATGCCATGACACGCTACATGGTAGAAAACACATTACAAGTCCATGAAAAAAATTACACCTTTCCTAATCATAAGTACACATGGGAAAAAATCTTTTAAATGTGGACTAGAAATATTGAGAATGCACAAACTTCTGATATTATGTAGCAGCTGCATGAATGCACATTCATAAAAACTATTGTTTAGTTATGTTTTACAAATTGTTAACATACTTAGCATGACAATTCTAACAATACACACTGTTATAAGAAATTTACTGAAGCCTATTCTAAAACTTTTTCTCTCTCTCATACAGGTGCCTGATACTTCTGTAAGATTGCTTACTGTCACTGTCAACCATAATACAAAATACCAACTAAATACAGACATAGATGTTGTCTCAAAAATGAGGCGGTATAATAGTACTACACTGTTGTATAAGGGCAACAAACAAAACAGTAAAGACACACCAAAAATGAACATCGACAGAGTTTTTACTGCAACAGTGACCCTACATCAAGTCACTGCACAACTAAACGAAATTCCTTAACAGAAAGTAAAAATGTATACCATCACAAATGATGTGGATCCATCTCTCTGAGATGAAACACATCTGTTTTGAATCTAACCATCAAAACGCTCAAAACAACACCGAAACTCAAAAATAGTGATTTACAACTCAGAAAGAGAAAGTATTTCCAGTCACCAGCAAGTAAAGCTAAGATCGAAGATTCTATCGCTGCTGTGCTACGGCACACCCGCAAAAGAGCAAGAGTCACTCTTTCTCTGATGAATTTATGTCTGAAAGTACGTAACTTTGTCAACAGAGAACTGTTTGTACTACAAACGATTGTATGTAAGATGTGTCATGTGCTTGAACAATTCAGGAAACTTGTATATGCCATTAAAAACTTCAATAGTATCCTTGTTTGACTGTTGACAACTTCTGTCATGTTTCACAGGACAGTGGCTGCACACACAGCACTCAGAAGCATATTTCTGGCAAGAGTCTTATCATTACTTAATAAAAGAACAGACATTCAGTATTGATGAGTCCGGCAAACTAAAAAATGTCCTCAGTATCTCTGATGACAATCAATTGGATACTGATGATGACTGTGATCCAACCACACTCTTCAATAAATGGCACTGCCTTACATGGTCATGTGATGATACCTGCAACCGTAGGCAATTGTCATTTCAAAAACTAGAACACTTTGTTAACCTATTTGTAATAACAGATCGCAAAGAGACATAAACTGTTTACAAAATTGACCATTGTGAACCTGCACATACTGACTCATGGGTCACCTACTTGCATGTCTCGATAGTGGTGTTTGTGATAGTATTTTTCACAAGGATGCTTGCAATGCATCAAACAGGCATGCGGAACTTTGTCTACAGAGTATATGAAGCACAGCTGAACATAATTACCTTGTTTAAATGACTTATTGCAGTCAGGTGACATGCAGGGTGCCATCACTTTCCTAAAAAACTGCAACACGCTACTTCTGTACCAGAAACAACTAATTTTCGTGTAACACTTCTGTAGAAAAATCTGTTTCAGTGTTAGAAAATGACATTCTGAAACAGTACGGGAAGGAAATTGCTAAGTTTGAGGTTGCAAAGTCTCAGAAGTTTGATTCTGTATGTGTGTCATGCAACCGTTTGTGCTACACAAAACAAACAGTCACAGTCAACCTAGAAACCTTGTCACCATACAATGACATGTGGTTCCGCCTGGCAGCATTCTTGCTGCTGAAATCTGACTTTCACTTACAAGACACCATTGTGCTATGCAAACACTGTTTTCAAAACTAGTGTAACACTTGCCAGCAAGGTCAATGCTAAACAACATGGAAACAGATGTTACACCAAGTGAGATTTCAACATTGAATATGTTTGAACATATTCTAATTCAGACAATGAAACCATTCAAACGATTCTACATCTGAACACAAAGACACGGAACATTCCACAGAAAGAGCTTGTTAGATCTCTAAAGGGTTCTGTGATGTATCTACTACCTCTACAGGAAATGTTCAAACAATCTCAACTGAAAATAAACTGGCAATTCTTGTAAATATTTATGTGCCTACAAAGGCCAAGGTCATCTCCCAAGATGTTGTCAAACGTGCAAAAGGTAAGCTTGCTCTTACTTATTTAAAGTAATAATCCCTTTATACAGAGACCTGGACATAGATCAGATGGCCAGTCTCTGGTCAACATGATCTATTAGAAAAAGTAAGCCAATCATTGAGAAGGTCAGTACACAGACAAATGACAATGTGTATGAACAGTACACAATTCACCCACTACATGGCAGAGATCCATTAGGAGACAACATTGATCTCAATCAAATGAAGCAGGTGGAAGGTGAGCCTGTCAGCATTTGGGAGGCAACACTAGAAGCACGCTGTTTCCCAGACCTATTTCCAAAAGGGTCAGGCGGACACCTAGATGAAAGAGAAGTATAGGTACAGGGTGCTGAGTACCGCACTAGTCATGTCCTCAGCAAAGATGGCAACCCAGACGTAATATGACAGTACCTGTTCCATCTGCTCTGGGAGAGTGAACTTAGCATTCTGTCTGCATCTATAACACATACCATTCATCTAACAAGTCCACTAGATGGAATAACAGCTGCTCAATTTCTAGAGAGATTAAAGCAGAAAGATAAAATGTAAGTGAATCTGTCTTCCATACTTTCAAGTCTCCGTGGCACCAAAGAATATTGAGTATCAGACACTCGGAAGTAGACAATACTACGAGAGTATGGTGCAGCCACATGGTTTGTCACACTTAGTTGTGCTGAATATGCCTGGACGAACTCATTGAACTGTTGAAGCGGGCAAATTCTGATGTCGAAGGCATCTCATCGATGACATCGAGAGAAATGTGTTCACTTGATCCTGTGTCTGTCACAAGACATTTTCACAAGCGTTCCATGACATTCTCACTTTCATCTTGTCAAAGGACAATCCTCCTCTAGGTATTGTGGAACATTACTTTTGGAGGACAGAATATCAAGCACGAGGTGCCACTCATATCCATATGTTATTGTGGATCAAGGATGCGCCATGCATTGGTGAACATGAAGCAGCAGAAGTGCTATCATTCATCAAAAAATATATCACTTGTCACATTCCAGACAGGTATGACAGTCCTACACTATGGAAGTTGGTACAAAAGTTCCAGCGACATACTGCGCAAAAATATTGTCATAGTAGTAAAGAACAAATCAACTGGTACACTACGATGTCGCTGGATTTCCTAGACGAGTTTGTCAGAATGGTGCCATGAATGACCTTTTCTCAGCAATGCAACACCACTTGAAGGCAAAATCAACCAAGAGGGTATACGAGTTACCCAGAGATGAAAAAGAGGTACATCAATGACTACAACCAACTCTTCTCCTAATGTGGCAAGCAAACATAGATGCTCAGTTTGTGGCTGATAACTCACTGGCCCTGGTTCCGTATGTCACAGTACATAACCAAACATGAACAGACTAGCTTGCAAGATCTTTGGGAAGATATTGCCACTTCAAGCAAAAAGCCTGACATCTCAGCTGTGGTCATTGGGTTTGAAGACTCTTTCACACAGAGAATGTGGAGCTTACGGCCAGTGACGGTTAATGGGTACACATCTGTACGGAAGTCTGACACTGTACGCTTCCTCAGTGTAAACCACAAAGAGAAACGGAGCGTACTGATTCCTCATGCTTAAATGAGGAGCTCACTGTCATACACCTTCTTCAAAACATATCTTGAAGAATAACCTGATAGACACATACTACCCACGTAGACACAATGACATGAATGATATGTGTCTGTTTGAGGTGGCTAAGTGGTATGACTACAAGACAGGTGCAGCACCTGACTCAACACGCCACATTTACAAGGGTCAATGGACTAGATCGTGTCTCATGAAGAGACACAAGCCATGGCTTATAGATCACTGCAAACTGCATCTAGGCACATCAGAGGCACCGAACATTACTACTTTTGCTCTCCTATTCCTATTTAGACCCTGGAGGAGTGAGTCTGAATTAAAAGGCGACTCTGCACATTCAAAGACCATTCAATCTCACTTAAGAATTTCCAAACTGAGTACTCACAGACATATATACAAAGACTAAAACAGAAAGAACAGCTTGAGAAGGCAGAGAAGCAACTTCAGGAAGACACTCCAGTTAGTCCACAAGACAACCTTGATCCAGAAGGACAAGGTGTTCTAGGTGATCCTCTGCCCTTAAATGCCCCAGAAGTGTTAATGTCAGAAATTGAGACAGCCATGCAACATGGCACACACTCTATGGTCAACCCAGCTGACTTAAGAGAAAGACTAAATCAGCTGCAGCATACAGTTCACTCTCAAGTAGTTGAAGCTGTCCAACAAGGCATACTATATGAAACAAAACAATGTGACTGCACTCACTACAAGCCACTACTAATGTTTGCTAGCGGTTCAGCTGGCAGAGGAAAGAGTTTCCTGATTGAAGCCATCACTGCAGAAGCACCGAGTGTGACAGGCTCTTCAATGTCTGTTGCTGTAACTGCTCCCACAGGACTAGCAGCATACAACATTGGTGGAGTAACATTACACCATCTCTTTATGTTGCCAGTCGAACATGGGAGAACTGGAGAGTATTGTAAACTGTCATTTGAGGTTGCATCTCAGCTCCGCTCCATGTTCACAAAGATGCAGTTACTAATCGTTGATGAAATCAGCATGGTCTCCAATGTCATGCTTGCCTGTATTCATCTACGCTCTACAGCAGATCTTAGGTACTGACGATGGAGTGCCATTTGCGGCAAAAGTATACTTGTGTTGGGAGACCTTACAACTTGCACCAGTCAATGCAGAGCATGTATTTACAACTCTGACTGCCAAGCAAGCTAAGAATATCCTCGGTTGCATTGCAGGCTATAACATATGGGAATTATTTACCCATGTTGAGTTGTCTGAGAACATGCGCCAAAGTGGTGATCTAGCTTACAAATCACTTTTAGATGAAGTTCGTACAGGTTCTCTATCACCAGAACATGTTGTATGTTAAATGATCGAAAAATCACAGTACATAGTACATGCATAGAAACAGCATGTAATGTCTTCAGCAATATATACTCTACTGGCAGAAACATAATGTGTCTTATGCCATGACTAAAGAAATGCACTGAATTCAACAATCTAATGCTGCAGAGAGAAAACCAAGAGATTCTAACTCTGCATGCAGTTGATACAGTTGATGGCGTTATTCTTAGTCAAAAGCTAGTAGCAAAGATGACTGAACAACTAAGTGAACCGAAGTCAGATGTTTCACGAACAGCTGGCCTAGAAGCTGTTCTCACAGTTTGTAAGAATGCATGTATCATGCTGCACCGTAATCTAGATGTAGAACAAGGTATGGTAAACGGTGCTATGGGAAACATCATTGACTTTGTCTACAATGTCCAGAAGACATATATTGAGACACTTGTAGTGCACTTTGACAACACGCAGCAGTCTGTACACATAGATCGAACCTGCGTTAAATTCCAGGTTTTCAAGGATGTCTATGTAAACAGAAAACAGTTCCCATTATGTGTTGCATATGCTGTCTCCATTCACAAATCTCAGGACTGAGTTTGGATTCAGCAATGGTGACATAGGTACAGACATTTTCAAGGATGGCATGAGCTAGCAAGCACTTTCATGTGCACGTAGCCTTCTGGATTGCACATCATTAGTATAGCACCTCAGAAAATACAAGCTGACAAGCGATGTATTCTTGAGTACAACAGGTTACGACTCTACATCAGCCACAAATGTCTTTAATACCACTGCCTACATATCTGTCTGTCTCACACAATTCAGTCACAGCTAGAGGTAGCAACAAACAGCAGCAAGCTTCCAAAAGTGATTCAGCAAAAAAGAGTTCAGCAAAGACCACAACTCAAGTAAACATTCACAACCAGCAATTTGTCAGAAATCAGTTGGTGTAGCTGCTGTACCAGTCTTTGACAACAGCAGTAGAGTAAACTGCTATGCTAACTCATCTGCAAGTTTTCACAATGCCACAGTTTGTGCAGTATCTGCTTCACAAGACAATCCCTATCAAACGCTTTGAAGCAGATTATCAACATGACTTCTGACCACTCTAACAATGATACAATCACTAACACCACTACGACAGGTGTGTAGCTACATATGCTGGATGTAGTACGTTTGCTGTGACATACAGCAAGACACTACCGAGTTTATGATGGCTGTCATAAACAACCTGGATGAAGACGGCACCCCAATGCGGCAGTACTCACAGTAACATATGTTACAAAATATGTATGTGTTTCATGTGGCACCACAGCGTGAAACCACACAAGACATGCTGTGGATTACTCTCTTTGTCCCTGAAACCAAAAGTGTCAAATTTCGACAGCTATTCACCAATGCTGAATGTAGTCATGCCTGTGGAAGGTGTGGAGGCAGATGCACTCAGTCCATAGGTCTGAGGAGTTCATCTCAATATCTGTTGCTTATGTTGCACAGATTTGACCCCAACGGGCTCAGAGTTGATACTCCTATCACAGATTACACAGCTAGTAGAATAGTCTTCAACCAATCAGTGTTTGACACTCACAGTATAATCTATCACCTATGGTCAATCCATGCATTCTGGGCATTACACCTCGTTACTAAGGTGTAGAACTGGATGGTTAGAGTGTGACGACTCTACAAGCAGTTTTAAACAGAGACTACAACACTTGAAAATGCATATCTTCTAATATTGAAGAATTATGACAACCTTCATATTTCAGAAGAATAGGACAAAACATGTTGCATTTAAAATGACTACTTTGTCCAAAAACATTCATGCCTCATTACAATGTTGTATAATGTACTAACTAAATAAACCATACAATTGCAACAAAATGGTATTCTAACAGAGACATTACATACACTGTAACATGTAAGATCTTTGTGGATCAGTGACTACATGAAAATTGTTGTAGTGGCTCTAATCGGCGTCAACAATATTCACAGTCACTAGAGAAACCATGATTACATGTCTATCAAAGATTGTACATCTAAAACTGAAGCCTTACTGCTCTCCTCCTCTGTACATCTTTAATTATCCATGTATCAACTCATGCATAACAACAAATTTATATGAGTTATAAACTGTACTCTTGTAAACAAAGAGAAGTTCTCAGTTATCATCGTAAATAACTAAGCAACTACTAACATTCAACAAACATTCCACTCTGTCTCAAGTTGTCTACCAACACTTCCATTTGATCTTCTAATATTGAACAATTATGATAACCTTCATATTTCAGAAGAATAGGACAAAACATGTTCCATTTAAAACATGACTACTTTGTCCCAAAAACATTCATACCTCATTACAATGTTGTATAATGTACGACTCTAAACAAACCATACAATTTCAACAAAATGCAATTCTGACAGAGACATTCCATACAGTGTAACATGTAAGATCTTGTGTGGATCAGTGACTACATGAAAGTTGTTGTAGTGGCTTCAGTCGGTGCCAACAATATTCACAGTCACTAGAGAAACCATGATTACATATGTATCAAAGATTGTACATCTAAAAACTGAGGACTTACTGCTCTCCTCCTCTGTACATATCTTTAAGCATCCATGTATCAACTCATATATAACAACAAATTGATATGACTTATAAGCTCTTACTCTTTGCAAACAAAGAGAACTTCTCAGTTATTATCGTAAATAACTGAGCTACACTTCTAACATTCAGCAAACATTCCACTCTGTCACAAGTTGTCTATCAACACTTCAATTTGTCTATTGACTCTTGATATAGAGAACATCATTCGTCACCATGCAACAGTGTAGAACTATCACGCTTTCACGTAATACTAGTATTGTACATATGTAAAAATAACTACCTTTATTGATAATGCAAGAAGCTGAATTACACAACTGTAAATAAGAACCAATTGCAGAATCTCATTTACTGACTTTTACATGTGTTTGCAATTACTTGTACATAATATAAACATTTGTATTCAGGTGTACATTGTTAATAACTAGTTTGATACCTGTACTAAAAATACTAGTGTGCACTAAAGTACAAGTGAATGTTTTACATATTATTCAGCACTATAGTAACTACATTTAATTAACCATAAGTTTGTTAAAAATGCATTCCATACACAGTTTTAGTATTTACAAGTTAAGAATTTACATAGAAGCCAATGAAAGAATTGATAATATGTCATTTGTTCATGTAAAAATATAATATTTTTTAAACTTGTCACATAAGTAATTCTACCGTATGTAAAAAAATATTGACAATTGTAAATCAGACACTGTTACTGATCACAACAAACTACATACCTGTTCCTGACAATATTTATGATCGCCTCAATTGAGGGGTCGGGTGGGAATTTTCCATTTGTGCCTAGTCAGTGACATATTATTAAATAATACCAATCAAATGTCACAAAACTAACATTTTTGTATATTGTACTACTTAGACAGTCAGCATATGGTTTTTCGCCCACCCCAGGAACATCCACATTAGCAGTCACACAATTACAACAAAACACTTGTCTATCATGTGTGTAATCACACTTCACAACCTACTGATATTGCCTTATTAACATACCACACAAGTAATGCACTGCACATAATTACAACATACAACCATTTTTAAAAAAGTTACATTTTTTTACAAACTGCATTCACATTCAATAGTAAATATATATAATGAAGTGCCACAGCTTCAGCCTGACTATTAGAATTCCAGGTCGAATGTCAGAGACTACTTCCTCACATAAAGAGTAGTGAGTACCGAAACATAACTAGAAACACACAATACCTGATTAGTTTCCTATAATATCACACACTTACTCCAATCCATATTATACAGTTCTTATTATTCTTACACATTTACATATATGACAAGCAATGATTGCACACATACAAAGATTGTATTGTGAGACTGCTTCTGTTAACTAAATTTCACTCTTGATTGGACCTTTTCTCCATTTGACAAATTGGCAATACATTTTTTCAAACCATAACCACCTGTGTCGACTCCTTACTTTAAATACCATTATGACATAAAAATAAGTGTCTATGACTTAAGCATACAAATCAATGTTAACTAATACTGCTACAACTATACCTCCATCAATTTGTTTGGTACCTATGACATACAGTCAGTATCACAGCATATGCAACGATGTGGGACATTGCATGTCACATTTGACAGAATTCCTAACAGTGTAAAAAACTCAGCAATGTACTTACTTTTCCTGTGCCTATGCAGTCATTATTACTATACCAAGGTGCCACACATCAGCACCCAACAGGTCACAGCTGTGACTATAAATGTACCATTCAGTCACTACTATGTGTACTTCAGAATCTGACAAAATGGACGTTTCTTATTGGCTGCAAACATCCTAACAACCTTATGTTAATCTTTTATTACCATACATGAAGAGGTTAACAATATACTGAACAAGGTTTAAAACTGTTTAAAAACATGTTTCATTATTATAGCAATAAGTCACTCCCAAGAACTGTGTTAATGGTCAGTCAATCACCCTATAGAGACATGTGCCACTTGGCCACACCTCGTGCCACAGCACACCCCTAGAACGTGATTAACAGACCATTAACATAACCCCTTGTCATGCCTTATTAATAAATTATTAAAAGGGTCTCAGAAACTGAGCTTTCTGACCGCTGCAAACATTCTAACAGACTTCTGTAAATCTTTTATTTACATACATACAGAGGTTAACCATTTCCTGAACAAGCTTTTAAACAGTTTAAAACATTTTTGTTATAATAGCAATAAGGCATTACTAACGGCAATGATAATAGTCAGTTAATCACCCTATCGACATATGCCACTCGGCTACACCTCGTGCCACAGTACACCCATAAAGGTGATTAACAGACCATTAACATAACCTGCATCATGCATTATTGCTTAATTGAATTAAATAACCATATAGCCTAGAATCCCTCAGACATCCCTTTTCAGGGGTGACCCGAGAAGCAAACAGTAGATCAAATAGAACACAATTGTACATATACAAGCTGAGGGTATACAGTATGCTTCAGTTTACAAATACATCTGTGTGGTCATCTACACCTACAATTACAATATACTACCTAACTTGTTCTGACATTGGTGCTCCACTGCCTACCCGACCCTGCTGGTGATGTCTTGTGTCATAGTAACACCAACAGCAATGCAAACAGAAGCGCTAACAGTGGCACATATGGTAACAGAAGTGAAAATGAGAGCATAAACAGGCAACGCACACAGTGACACAGATAACAATGATCTGCCACATGATGTGTTAAATGGAGGTTTGTAATTCTGCAAACATCCAAACAGCCTTATGTTAATCTTTTATTGACATACATGATGAGGTAAACCATTTACTGAACAAGGTTTAAGACCGGGATGCACATTGGTTGTCATTAGACGTAACTCTCACCCCATCACGTGTGTAAAGCAGCAAAAGTATAGGAGAATGAGGTGAAAGTTAGAATCCACGATCCCAATGCGCACCCCAATGCCAGTTGGGGGGGTGGGCGCGGGGGTCAAAGGGTGGTTTTCAACTGTAACAGCAGATTTCCTCACTTTTGTAGCTGTGGAACAACCCTAACTAATGCATTAAACAGAGTTTTTGCCTCTAATTTCCTTCTTTTGAGAATGATAACGAAATAGTGAATATATACAGTGGCAGGAGCCCAGACTCCCACCACATGATGTCTTATGGCATCTAACAGGAAAGAAATGCAAACAGAAGCACTAACAGCAGCGCAAGGTAATGCAACCACGAATGAGAACAGAAAGGGTAACGAACACAATGGAGTAGATGGGAACGTTGTGCCACGTGATGTCTTGTCACATAGTAACATGGTGCCTGTAAATGGAAATATCAATGGGCATGGTGACGCAAAGTGAAACAGAAAGAGAAACAGTACGGTAGAAACAAATGGCAAAAAAGTTACAGAAATGCAATAGCAAATGAAAACGCAAAGGATAACACACATGGTGGCACAGACGTCAATGGAAAGTTAAACGAGTATGGAACTGCAAGCAGAAAGGGCAACAGTAACATTAATGTAAGCGCACAGGCTGGTTTCTTAAAGCAGCAGAAGTATAGGAGAATGGGGTGAGAGTTAGGACCCACAGTCCCAATGCACACCCCAGTGCCGTTCGGGGGTGGCGGGGGTCCAAGGGGGTTTCAACCTAATAGCTAATTTCCTCACTTTTGTCGCTGTGAACAACCCTAACTAATGCATTTAATGGAATTTTTTGCCTTTAATTGCCCATCTTTTTGAGAATGATAACGAGAAATAGTGAATGTAATGCAGCGGTGGGAGCGTGGGTTAGGACCCATGATCCCAATGCACACCCCAGTGCCAGTTTGTGGGTTGGGCGGGGGGTCCAAGGGGGGTTTTCAACCCTAACAGTGAATTTCCTCACTTTTGTCGTTGTGGAACAACCCTAACTAATGCATTAAATGGAATTTTTTGCCTTTAATTGCCCATCTTTTTGAGAATGATAACGAGAAATAGTGAATGCAATGCAAGTGGTGGGAGCTTGGGTTAGGACCCTTGATCCCAATGCACACCCCAGTGCCAGTTTGTGGGGTGGGCGGGGGTCCAAGGGGTTTTCAACCCTAACAGCGAATTTCCTCACTTTTGTCGCTAGGAACAACCCTAACTAATGCATTAAATGGAATTTTTGCCTTTAATTGCCCATCTTTTGAGAATGATAACGAGAAATAGTGAATGTAATGCAGCAGCGGGAGCGCGGGTTAGGACCCACGATCCCAATGCACACCCCAGTGCCAGTTTGTGGGGTGGGCGGGGTCCAAGGGGGGTTTTCAACCCTAACAGCGAATTTCCTCACTTTTGTCGCTGTGGAACAACCCTAACTAATGCATTAAATGGAATTTTTTGCCTTTAATTGCCCTTCTTTTTGAGAATGATAACGAGAAATAGTGAATGTAATGCAGCAGTGGGAGCGTGGGTTGGGACCCAAGTATCCCTGCACACCCCAGTGCCAGTTTGTGGGGTGGGCGGGGGTCCAAGGGGGGTTTTCAACCCTAACAGCGAATTTCCTCACTTTTGTCGTTGTGGAACAACCCTAACTAATGCATTAAATGGAATTTTTTGCCTTTAATTGCCCTTCTTTTTGAGAATGATAACGAGAAATAGTGAATGTAATGCAGCAGCGGGAGCGTGGGTTAGGACCCACGATCCCAATGCACACCCCAGTGCCAGTTTGTGGGGTGGGCGGGGGGTCCAAGGGGGGTTTTCAACCCTAACAGCGAATTTCCTCACTTTTGTCGCTGTGGAACAACCCTAACTAATGCATTAAATGGAATTTTTTGCCTTTAATTGCCCTTCTTTTTGAGAATGATAACGAGAAATAGTGAATGTAATGCAGCGGCGGGAGCGTGGGTTAGGACCCACAATCCCAATGCACACCCCAGTGCCAGTTTGTGGGGTGGGCGGGGGTCAAGGGGGTTTTCAACCCTAACAGCGAATTTCCTCACTTTTGTCGCTGTGGAACAACCCTAACTAATGCATTAAATGGAATTTTTTGCCTTTAATTGCCCTTCTTTTTGAGAATGATAACAAGAAATAGTGAGGGCCCCGTGCTGCCGCCACATGATGTCTTGTGGCATACTAACAGGGACAGCAATGCAAACAGAAATGCTAACAGTGGGGCACATGGTAACACAAGCACAAATGAGAACAGAAAGGGTAACACACATAGTGGCATAGACCGGAACGGTCTGCCACGTGATGTGTTGTCACAGAGTAACATGGTGCCTGCAAACAGAAATGTCAATGGGCATGGTGATGTAAAGTGAAACAGAAAGATAAACAGTACTGTAGACAGAAATGGCGAAAAATAACAGAAACGCAAGCGCAAATGAAAACGCAAAGGATAATGCACATGGTGGCGCAGACGTCAACGGTAAGTGAAACGGATGCGTACTACAAGTGGAAAGGGCAACAGTAACAGTAATGTAAGTGCACAGGCTGGTTTTCCCCAAAACCTGCATAGACAAAGACGGTGAGTACAAATAATGTATGCATAATAATGAGTATCGGCGCACAAAATGAGAACTTGGAATACTGAATATGTTATATCTCAGGAACCGTACAACGTAGAAAAAAAATTTTAAAGTCATATTATTTACAACTGTCCTGGCTAATTTGGTACTTAGCCCCCTAAAGGGCTAAGAACTTTTCTGACGAAAAGTCTGTATCTCGCACCGTTTCCGAGATACGGGCCCTGAAAGGCACGGCGAACGCGGTAATGTTATCCTATGGGAAAAAAAGAGAAGTTCAGAGTGCCATAACTTTTCTTCCCTGTAATATTTTTTCACCAAACCACCGAAAGGCACATCTGTGGGCTCTTGGCTGTCTTCCCTCCAAATTTCAGCAAAAAAGACCAAACAGTTATTTTGCAGCAGGGATCAAAAGGATTTCTGTAATGCATCGGGCACCGTAATGTTAGCCTATGGGAAAAAACATCAACTTTGGAGTGCCATAACTTTGCCACCATGTAATATTTTTTCACCAAGCCACTGAAAGGCACATCTGTGAGATGTTAGCTCCGTTCCCTCTAAATTTCAGCCCATAACTCCCAACGGGTCTTTTGCAGCGCAGTGCCAAAGAATCGCTGTCACTTTCCCAGCGATGGAAAACTACTGTTGAAATTTGCGAAAGCTTTTGCACGAAAGTTCGACACTTTCATGAGCATGAAAGTAATTTGCGAAAGTACTTTTTCCAGAAATTTGAAAAACATATTTCTGTGGTGTTTTAACACAAAATAAAGACATGGCAAGCATCCTCAGGGCCCGACTAGGTGAATACAAAAAGAATTAGGTTGCTAGAGGGTCTCAAATTTAAATGCCAACCATTTTTCTGATCACCAACTGAAAACAAAATGGCGGATTTGCGAAAGTAACAGGCCCATATGCGAAAGTAAAAATGCATTTGCGCCACTGTCGAACTTTTTGTTAACTTTTCCCATTGACTTATAATGGGAAACTGTTTTTTGAATAACTTTTGAACCGTTTAAAATTTTTTCACCAAATCTTCAAAAGGCACATTGGGGACCCTGGCCGCATGTTCCCTGAAGATTTTGGGCCGGTCGCGCAAACTGTACGACCTGTAGGTGCGACCATAGAATTCCAGAAAAAGCGTAAACGCGCGCACAGATCACACTTAATAACTCCATAGCCGTATATCCAACCAGTACAAAACTTGGCAGATCCTAAGACCTATGATTCTTGATCACGTATTCCAAATTTCAGGCAAATCCATCAAACAGTTACAAAGTTATTAAGGTGCAAACTTTTGGGGTTTAACATAGAAATGGCTCCTCTACCATAATATATATATATATACGTCAACCCCCCCACCAAGAAAATACATATATATAGATATATTATGGTAGCACTGTAGTGCTACCATAGTTAGGGTTGAGTACTCCATTTAAGGTTAAATGGTGAAATTTTGCACCTTAATAACTTTGCCACCGTTCAACAGATTTGCCTGAAAGTTGGCAGGCATGGGGCGTAATCATAGATCTTGGGATCTGCTAACTTTCGTACCGGTCAGATATACAGCTGCAGAGTTATTAAGCGGCATTGTGGAGCACAATTATGTATTTTTTCGCATTCTTTGCTCACACCTACAGGTAGCACGGTTTGTGCGACTGGGCTGAAAACTTCAGGGAACATGCGGCCGGGGTTCCTGATGTGCCTTTTGAAGATTCCATGAAAAAATATTGAACAGTTCAAAAGTTATTCAAAAAACAAGTTTCCCATTATAGTCAATGGGAAAGGTTAACAAAAAGTTTGACAGTGTCTCAAATGCAGTTTTTAGTGTCACAAATGACCCCTGTAGTGTTGTGAGTCAGCCATTTTTTTCAGTTACTGATCACAGAAATGCTTGGCATTTAAAATTGAGACCATCTAGGGACACAATTCTTTTTGTGTTTACCTAGTCGAGCCCTGAGGATGCTAGGTAAGTCTTTATTTTGGGGTTAAACATCCCAGAAATATGTTTTAGAAATTTTTGGGAAAAGTAGTGTCACAAAGTAGTGTCGCACCTGCGACACTTTCGTGATTTTTTTTGCGAAAGTGTTGCAAATCACAACACTACTTTGCAACACTATGGCCAAAATGACAGGAATTGTTTGTCACCCTGCTGCAAAAGAACGGTTTGGTCTTTTGGGCTGAACCTTGGAGGGAAGAAAGCCAACATCTCACAGATGTGCCTTTTTTGTAGTTTGGTGAAAAAATATTGCAGGGATGCAAAGTTACGATACTCCAAAGTTGACACTTTTTCCCGTTGACTAACATTGTGTCATCTGCTGTGCCTTCCGGGGCCCGTATCTCGGAAATGGTATGAGATACAGACTTTTCATCATGCAGACCTAGCCAGGAAAGTCATGACTCATATGAAATTAAATTTTTTTCTCTACGTCATTCGGTTCTTGAGATATAAGCAATTTAGTATTCCAAGACCTCACTTTCTGGTCCCAGGACCATTATTATGCATACATTCTTTGTAGTCACTGTGTTTCTCAGTGCAGCTGTTGGGGAAAACCAGGGTGTGTGCTCCAGTTACTGTTACATGTAATGTTTCCACATGCATTTCTGTACCCGATTGCATTAGCATTTCTGTGTACGCCACCATGTGAGTTATACTTTGTGTTTCTGTTTGCACTTGCGTTTGCGTTACTCTTCCCATTTGTGTCTACAGTACTGTTTCTGTTTGTGTTTCACTTTGCGTCACCATGCGCATTACCATTTCCGTTTGCGGAGGCCCTTCCATTTGCATTTGCTTTTGTCTTCCGTTTTGCGTAATCGTTGTTGTTACTGTTACCATTTGTGTTTCCAATTGTGTTCCCATGCCCGTGCACGTTACGGTTTGCATTTCCATATGCGCTTACATTTGCGTTTCTGTTTCCTTCGGTGTTATTGTTGCTGTTACCATTACCATTTGCGTTTACAATTGTGGTGCCATGACCGTGCGCATAACGGTTTGCGTTTCTGTACACGCTTGCATTTGCATTTCTGTTTCTGTTTCCTTTGGCGTTATTTTAGCTGTTACCATTACAATTTGCATTTACAATTGCAGCACTGTGCACATTATGGTTTGCATTTCCATACGTGCTTGCATTTATGTTTCTGTTTCCTTTGGCGTTATTTTTGCTGTTACTGTTACCATTTGCATTTACAATTGCGGTACCATGACCGTGCGCATTACGTTTTGCATTTCCGTACGCGCTTGCATTTGCGTTTCTGTTTCTGTTCCCTTTGGTGTTATTGCTGCTGTAACAGTTAACATTTGTATTTACAATAGCAGTACTGTGACCGTTCGCATTAACAGTTGCATTTCCGTACATGCTTGCATCTCCGTTTGTGTCACTGTTCGCTCTGGCGTCACTTTGTGCTTGCATTTCTATTAGCGTTTAAAGCTTTTATTTAAAGTGATAAAAGGTTAAATTTCTTTTCCATCAGATCACCCAGACTATGGAACAAATTACCTCAAGATATCGCCGATTCAAAAAATATTACAATACTTAAGCACAAACTTGATAAATGGATGAATGAATGGGACATGGGTAAATGATCCACCAATATGGAGGACAGTCTCGACGGGCTATTGGCCTTCTTTTGTCCTAAAAACCAAGTAAACCAAGTAAACCAAGTTTGCTTTACCATTTACATTTGCATCACCATGTGCGTAACCATTAGCACTTGCGTTTGTGATGCAGTTACCGTTACTATGTCACAAGACATCATGTGGTGGGATCATGGGGCCCGAAGGGCCTGCACTCCCACCACCGCATTCCATTCACTATTTATAGTCCTCATTCTCAAAAAGAAGGTAAATCCATGGCAAAAAACTCTGTTTAATGCATCAGTTAGGGTTGTTCCATAGTGAAAAAAGTGAGGAAATTCGGTCTTAGGGTTGAAAGTCCCCCTTGCACCCCCCAGCCCACCCACTCAACTTGCATGGGGGTGTGTGTTGTGGTCTTCGGTCCTAACTCTCACCACATTCTCCTATACTTCTGCTTGTTTACACATGTGATAGGGTGAGAGTTAGGACTGACAACCCAACACACACCCCAATGCTCGGTTGGGGGCAAGCTGGGGTGCAAGGGGCTTCAACCCCAGACCGAATTTCTCACTTTGTCACTGTGGAACAACCCTAACTGATGCATTAAATGGAGTTTTTGCCGTGGAATATATATATATATATATATATATATATATATATATACACACACACACATATACAAATAACTCACCAAGGCTACTATTAGTGTACACACAAAGGGCACCCTTATCTGGTTGCGGTGATGGTATCTCATTTTCAGGAATCGCAGCACACTTTGGACCAGCAACAGTTCTCTCTTGGTCATCATTTATGATGGAACACTGAATGGATTCAGTCATGTTATCCCGCCTTCACACAGTTTTGCAAGACACTGTGCATCATGACATCAGCATCACAGTATGTTCATTTTCTGGACAAAAGACAGTTGCATTCTGGGGATGCAGAATTATTCTGGGGACTCTGTGTGACTACTGTGCGCATGAGTGACTGCACAATAAATTCTGGGGGACTTTGCATGTAGTGTAACATTCTCATTTCACTTCGTCAGCATGTGGGAATTTTCTGGACACAAGACAGTTGCATTTTCGGATGCAGAAAAATTCTGGGGACTCTGTGTGACCACTGCGCACATGAGTGACTGTGCAATAAATTCTGGGGGACTTTGCATGTGGTGTAACGCTCCTATTTCACTGCATCAGCACTTGGGAATTTTCTGGACACAAGACAGTTGCATTAGTGTGTTGTGATTGTGAGCACATAATGTCATAATTAAATTATAAATTAAAGCAGCAGTGCAACAATGTGGTGAAAATTTTGACCTATACTTTTTTATGCTATTTTATATTGCCAGCCACTAGTTACCTCCTGACTTGTATGATACCCTTCTTTTCACAATTTGTGTCTGCTTTAGTGCTTTTTCTCATGTCTGAAAAAATAAAAGGAGCACTCCTTTAAATATGGCTTAGACCAGGTTTTCATCACTATTGGCAGCTGTTTTTGAACAAATATCATTCTGTGACATCAGAAAACAGTGCCTGCTGCATAATTGTTAATTTTACTCACAACAGAAGTGATATGTAAACAACTAATGGAAAAAACAGTGGGAAAATACTGATGAAGACCTGGTCCACACCATATTAAAAGGAGTGTTCCTTTTATTATTTCAGATATGAAAAAAGTACTACAGCAGACTCAAATACTGGAAAGAATGGTATAACACAAGTCAAGAGGTAAGTAAAGTGGCAATATAAAATAGCATGAAAAAGTATAGGTCAAAATTTTCACCAGACTGTTGCACTGCTGCTTTAATGTCTATTTCAAAAAAGAAATATTTCTGGAGCCTTAGTAATGTTTACTTTGTGCCGGGACTCGTAAAGTGTTTGTCAAAAAGCAGGACTGAGCAATGCAAGTATACTGTGCTAAACTGCATGTGTACCGTCAGTGTTCTTTCCTGTGTGTGCAGACATTGTCCAGCTTCATGCAAACATATATATGGTGTGACTTGTTGCAGTATGTAAAGAATAAAGATAAGAAAGAATATATGATGTATATTTTATTTGTACTCAGGAACACAGACTCCCGGCTTCTTTATGTCCCACATATGTCCACCACTACAGGCCAGGCTGCCTTCAAATACCGCATGCCTAAATTATGGAACTCCTTGCTGACAGACATTAGGCACACAACCAACACACAGCATCTTAACTCCCTCCTTAGGATGCATTTCTCCTCCACCTGTACATGCACCTAGCACCATAAGGGGCCTAGTGTAGGGGCCTGGTGTCTCACCCTTCCCCAGTACCTGACAGTTTATCGAGATGTGCAATAGCTCCAGACTAGCGTTCACAGACCCCTACCCCAGCTGTATTTACCATGTATATTACTATGACATAAACGTATTGCTGAGAATGATACCACTACCGCTTCTGTATTTACTGTGTATATTACTATGACATAAACGTACTACTGAGAATGCTACCATGCATATAAATGTCCTTTGCTTGTTGCTCACAACAGCTGTACCCAGTGTGTTCTCCGTATGCATGTCTAATTGTATATATGAGCTTTGACATGCGTATGTCAAGTTTCATGACATTCAGATGAGGAATTGGGAAGTCATACGAGCCCAAAGTCTGGCAATTTATTATAGATGTGAACATTTCTGAAAATATTTCTATTCTTACAAATTAGCCACCTTCTGAGCTAGATAATTGAAAATGTATTTTTATTTATTTATTGAGTCTTGGATTACAACACCTTTGAGCAATTCAACTCATTTACAAAAGTTCCACATCAGTAGAACAAAAACAAAACAAGGTAAACAATAGATAAGTAAATAGCAGATATCAAGAATATACTTACAAAAATAATAATACATCAAAAGTAATCAAAACAGCACTGAATGTTACTCAATATAACAGTAGAGTGTGCTAGAAGAGAGGGCAGCCTGGGAGGCCTTGTCAAAATCTAGGAAAGAAAGTAATGGGGTGTAAGGTGGGGGATGGGAGAAACAAGAGGGAGAAGGAGATGAGTTGCACAGGAGGTGGAGAGGGAAGGAGCAGAGTTGCAGAGGAGGTAATGGGGATAGAGAGATGAGAGGATGGGGAGGTGGAAGGAGTGAAATGGGATGAGTGCAGAGATAAGGGGGGAGTACTGGTGAAGTGAGGGGGAGGAAGACAAATTAATAGTATAAGGAGAAGAGGTGGAGTTTAGTCAGGAGAGGGGGTAGTCTAGCAGGCCTTGTCTAAAACCCAGGGGAGAGAGTAATATGGGTGGGAGAGAGGTAAGAGAGAGAAATGTAGGTAGAAGGAGGGGAAGAAGTTGCAAAAGAGGTGGCATGAGATAAGAGAATGGGTGGAGGGTGGAAATGGGAAGGTGAGGAGGAACAAGGGAAGAACTTGAAGATGTGTGAGTAGAGAAGAAGCAGGGGTGAGGGGTGAAGGGGAAAAGGCTTAAGGGTAGGATCGAAATGAAGTGCCAAGAGTTAAAAGTGCCGAAAGGTATAAGCACAATGATAAAATAATCAGAAGGCTGCTAAGGGTGGCAGTCACATGCACTGTTTGCTAATAGATATTGCCGAAGTTTGTGTTTGAAAGGGTTGAGTTTTGACTCGGCAGAGATGTCCCTAGTCAGGGAGTTGAGCCTGAGGGGGGCTCTGTAAGCAAAAGACCTCTGACCTAAGGTGGTGCGGCATCTGGGAACAGTAAAGACCTGAATTGCCAAGCTGCAAGTATGTTGGGTACTGTGACAAGGGCTAAGGAGCTGTTGGACCCCAGGGGGTAACAAACCAAGGTGTGCCTTCTTAGCAAGTAAGCAGGTTTGATATTGGATCTGGTTGAATAATTGAAGCCACCCAGTCTCAGCATATAGGTCACACATGTGTATGAGGTGGGCAGCCCCAGTAAGGAGTCTGCATGCTTTGTTAAGAGCAACAGTGATCCTGCGAAGGGATGTAGCAGAGGCAGAGCCATGAACAACCAACCCATAATCAATGATAGTAATGACAGAGCTGCAAATTGCTATTCTTAGTGCCTCAGGAGTGAGGCTATGCTTGTGCCTGTGGAGTAGGTCAGTCCTTATGTTGACAGTTTGAGCTACATTATCAATATGTTGTGAGTAGGTGAGTGAGCTGTCAACAGTGACCCCTAGATATTTGGAGGAGTGGATCTGTTCAAGTGGGGTGCCAATGCAGTTTGTGATGAACAAGGGTTTGGACTTGTGTTTCTTAAGGGCATTGTTGACAAGCATCACTTTGGTCTTTTTATAGTTTAGCACCAGCTTTTGAATGTTAAACCACTTTTCCACTTCTGAGAAACTGTGCTGAACGTTATCCCGGAGGCTCTTAGGGTCAGGATTACTAGAGCAGATCATGGCATCATCCATGTAAAGCAGAATCTGTTCATGACAGGCTCGTGGGAGTAGTGGCACTGTACTTTCTTTGTTGTCTTTACTTATAATTGTTTTTGGGCTGTTGAAAATTTAAAACATAGTGGTGGTGTAATTCTGTGCTGTCTTTAATTGCTGCAAATTTTATCTTGGCTTGTCTGACTGTCCTGTAGCTGGGTGAAGGGTGTTAATTGTCTGGCCTCTGACCTCAGCTATGTGATAACTGGAAGTGGGGCTTAGTCACAGTTAAAGCAGCAAACAGAGGTTCATCTTCTCAGAAGAAGCCAGAAGGAGAAGGAAGGAAACATATTCAATTCAGTGCTTTAGAGTAACTGGTAATTGGTATTTTTCTTTTAAACTTAGATTGTAGGCTTGTAGTGACACTATACTTTCTTTCTTTGTTGTCTTTACTTAAAATTGTTTTTGGGCTGTTGAAAATTTAAAACATAGTGGTGGTGTAATTCTGTGCTGTCTTTAATTGCTGCAATTTTCGCCCCCTCCCTCCTCCTTCCCCAACTCTTAATTATATGCCCTGATAAATCTGATTGACAGGAGCTAAAACACAGGGTATAGTAAGAGGTGTGAAGTAGGAGGGCATAAGGGGAAGAAGACCTCCTCAGCATGACAAGTGTTTTGACTCATTTATTTATTTATTGGTTTCTTTTTCCTTAAAAAAAAAATATATATCTGAGGATCAGTTACAGGATTTTTAGTACTGTAAATTAATAAAAAGAGAACTAAGATAGCTTCAGTAGCAGACAAGTAGTGGAATTGCAGTGTAATGTGGGGAGTGGTGCAATGCAGTGGCTGTGGGGCAGCCATATTCAGGCAGACCTTCTGGACACTGAGGTGCTGCCCTATCTGCATGCATCTCTCTGGACTGTGGGATGAGGTAGCCAGACTCAGAGCGGAAGTAAACTGGGTCAGGAGTACCATCACCCCTATCCAGGGACCACCCAGTCCAATGCAGCTGCCTCAAAGGATGCCGAGAACGAGAAGCACTTGGATGACAGTGGGCTCAGGGAGGGTTAGAGCAGTTAGGCAGAGGCACATCCCAGATCCTATTCCTCTCAAGAACTCATATGCCACACTGGCAAATGAGGACAACCAAATAGAGGTACCCAGAGAAGTGGAAGGAAAGGATGTGAGGTTAGCCAAGGAGGTGACCTCAGTGGGAAAGCAGTGGACCCCAGAGGAGGAGGAAGTGAATCCTGGTGGGGACTCCATCGTAAGAGGTATCCAGCTAGGAACACAGGAGGGGAGGACAGGTAGGTGAGGTGCCTACCAGGTGCCACGGCATGGAGGGATGGAAGGAAGATACTGGGGATCACTGGGAAGACAAGGCGGGAGGGTGAGCTGGATGTCATTATCCACCTAGGTACTAATGACTTGGCAAATGGGGAGCCAAAGGAAGTTCAGGAAGAGTTTAGGAAACTGGGAGGGTCTCAAGCAAGTAGCTACTTCTGTCACTTTCTCAGAAGTACTACCTGTGAGAGGCAGGGAGGAAGCATAGGAGTGCATGCACCAGAACTTTAACTCATGGTTGAAGAACTGGTGCTGTGAGGAAGGTTTGGATTCATTGGTGACTGGGGACCCACCTGGAGGATGGAGGTTTGTTCAAGCCTGACGGCCTGCATCCATCCTGGAGGAATCAAGCACTCAATGATAAGTTTAAATGCTACATTGACAAGCATTTAAACTAGCAAAGGGGTGGCAGGCCAGCAAGGAGGGTACCTACTTGCTCACCCCCCACAGCTAGCAGTGGAACCAGTGAACCAGAGGAGTGGCTATCTCTGCAAAGCAGTGTGCAAATATGGAGATTAGTGTCCAAAAGGTGGATAAGCAGAAAAGGGGCAAAATTCAGCAGAAGGGCAGACAGCAAGGAGAACCAGGGATAAATGACAACCAAGGAAGGGGCTGGAGTAGAACAGTGAAGCAGTCTAGGGAGGTCAAATCATGGAAAGTCATGTGTGCAAATGCCAGGAGCCTTAGCAGCAAGATGGAAGATCTGGAGGCTGTCATGGTACAGTCAGACCTGGACATTGTGGCCATCACTGAAACCTGCTGTAATGATAACCATGACTGGGAGATGGCCATACCTGGCTACAACATATTCAGAAGAGACAGAGCAAGCAGGAAGGGAGGAGGAGTGGCACTGTATGTGAAAAATGACATAAGGGCCACACAGATCCAGGAGGAACAAAATGGGGGAGAGATACTGTGGGTTAAGCTGGAAAGGAAAATGGGGCCAGCCATCCACACAGGTGTGGTCTATAGACCACCAGCCCAGGAGGAAGAAACAGATAGGAGTTGATGCTAGCCATCCAAAGGATGGCAGACAAGAGTGAGGTAGTACTGGTTGGAGACTTCAATATTCCAGACGTGGACTGGAGCATCCCAGCAGCAGCATCAACTAGACAGATTTATCCTGACTCCTTCAGGTGCCTTCCTCAAGCAACTGGTCATGGAACCAACTCGGCAGAAGGCAATACTGGACCTTGTGCTCACAAACAGGGACAGTTTGATGGGGGTAACAGTGGGGGAGCACCTGGGTAACAGTGACCACCAGTCATTGTGGTTTGAAATCACAGAAAGAGCAGAACCAAACCACACAAAAACACGTATCCTGGATTTTAGGGGGGCAGACTTTGGAAAATGGGGAGATACTTGAAAGAGGCATTAAGGGGAATGGGACAGGAATCAGGGGTTGAGGAACAGTGGGCAGTATTTAAAATGGGGATTATAAGAACAACAGAATTATGCATTAAGCAGGTTAGCAAGAGGAAAAGGAAGAGGAGACCATTATGGTTTTCCAAAGAGGTAGCAAAGAAAGGAAAGCCAAAAGATTGCATTCAGGCAATACAAAAGACACAGGCAGAAGGATAGGGAGAAGTACCAGGAGAAACAAAGGAGGCAGGAAGTCAGTAAGGGAAGCCAAAACTCAGACAGAAGAACACATTGCAAAATCAGTGGGTAGAGGGGACAAAACCTTTTACAGGTACATAAGTGAAAAAAGAAAGACAAAGGGAGGGATAGTGAGACTGAAGGGGGAGGATGGGAGCCGCGTGGAGGATGACAACAGTAAAGCTGACATATTGAACAGGTATTTCTGCTCAGTCTGTACTAAGGAAGAGGGGGGTAATGGGTCTGAAGGGAGTACAAGGGGTGAGAATGGTGCAGAAATGGACACAAGTCCCTTTACACGAGAAAGAGTCCTGAAGGAACTGTAAATAATAAGAGTTGATAAAGCAATGAGGCCAGATGGGGTGCACCCCAGGGTCCTTAAAGAACTAAGAGAGGTGGTGGCTGAACCTCTGGCTATCCTGTTTAGCCAATCACTGGAAACAGGAGGTACCCAAGACTGAGGACAGCAGATGTAGTCCCCTTATACAAAAGTGGGAACAAAGAGGAAGCAGGGAACTACAGACCAGTCAGCCTCACCTCGGTAGTGGGAAAGATCATGGAAGCAGTACTGAAGGAGAGATTGGTGGAACATCTGGTTGTCAATGGACTACAGGACCCAAGGCAGCATGGTTTCACCAGGGGAGGTCATGTCAGACCAACCTCATTGAATTTTTGACTGGGTGACTAGGGAGGTGGATCAGGGAGGCAGTGGACATGGCCTATCTGGACTTCAGCAAGGCCTTTGACACTGTGCCACATAGAAGACTATTACACAAACTGGGGAATATGGGTGTGGGCAGGACAGTGTGTGGTGGTAGGTAACTGGCTGGGTGGCAGGACACAGAGGGTGGTGGTAAATGGCTGTCACTCCACAGAGGAAGAGTGACCAGTGGGTACCACAGGGATCAGTGCTGGGACCGGTCCCATTCAACATCTTCATCAGTGACATTGCACAGGATCTAGAAGGCAGAATTTCACTGTTAGCTGATGACACAAAGCTCTGTAACAGAGTAGACACACCAGAGGGTGTAGACAGAATGAGAAGGACCTGCAGAAACTTGAAGAATGGTCAAGGGTTTGGCAGTTGAAATTCAATGCAAAGAAGTGCAAGATAATGCATATGGGGCACAAAACCCTCGCACAATATATCAGTTGGGGGTGAGGATATGGCATGCACCAAGCAGGAAAGGGATCTTGGGGTTGTCATCTCTGATGACCTCAAGGTAGGAAACAGTGTGACAAGGCATCAGGTAAAGCAAATAGGATGCTGGGATGTATAGACAGGGCATCACCAGCAGGAAAAGGAGGTCATAATTCCGCTATACAAGACACTAGTGAGGCCCCACCTGGAGTACAGTGTACAGTTCTGGAGACCATACCTACGTAAGGACATAGACAGGGTAGAGAAGGTTCAGAGGAGGGCAACAAAGATGGTGCATGGATTGCATCACAAGTCCTATGAAGACAGGTTGAAGGAACTGAACATGTACTCCTGGAGGAGAGGAGGAGGGAGAGAGGGATATGATGAGACATACAAATATCTTACAGGAGGAACAGGGTGCAGGAAAACACTCTATTTTTAAGTGAAAAAGATGTTTCAGGACTAGAGGGCATGGGATGAGTTGGAGGAGGGCGATTCAGAGGAAACATGAGAAAGAATTTCTTCACAGAAAGGGTGGTGGACAAGTGGAACACCCTGCCAGAGGAAGTGGTGGGGGCTGAAACAATCACTGGATTTAAGAATGCATGGGATAGACATAAAGGAATTCTAGAGGTCAGGGGTAAGGGGAAATAGACTTCTAGGAAAACAAACTGAACTTACAAGCTCAAATGGGCAGACTGGGTGGGCCATAGGCCCTTATCTGCCGACACTGTCTATGTATCTATGTATCTATGTTATTCAAGTAGATACTGAAGAGAAGGGGCCCCAGTATAGATCCCTGAGGCACTCCAAAATGGACTGACTTCCTTTCGGAGAAGACATTGGCTATCTTGACATGCTGTGAACGGTCTTTTAAGTAACTTTTGAACCAGCTGATAGCATCATTCAACATCCCTGTGAGTGATAATTGCCCGAGTAGCAGTGAGTGGTTCACAGTATCAAAGGCCTTCATCAGGTCGATAAAAGCAGCCCCAACCAGATGGCCTTGGTCGAGTGCGTTATGTATGACACCAGTGAATTCTAACAGTGCAGTGGTAGTACTATGACCTTTACAAAAGCCATGCTGCTGGGGACATTGGATATTGTATTTGTCCAGGTATTCCACAAGATGATCTGCAATTATATGCTCTAGCGCTTTTGATAGAGGAGGTAGAATGGAGATTGGCCTGTAGTTTGTGTGCTGTGCCCTATCTCCACCTTTGTGCACTGGGGTTACTAGGGCCTGCTTCCATTTTTGGGGGAATTGCCCAAGCCTTAGAGAAAGGTTCAGAATCTTGGTAAGAGGTGTAAGAGTTTCCTCGAGGGTGAAGGCAAGAAATTTGAGATCTAGATTGTCCCCACTGAATCTTGCTTTACTGAGTACTTTGCATATATACTTTCTAGCCTCATGCTTAGTAACCTCTTTGAAGTAAAAGGGGGGCTGCTGCTGAGCATTGCAGACTGGGGGGGTGGCAGGGGCAGAGACCATGAAAAAATCAGGGGGGAGGACACTGCTGAGGTCTGTTAAGGCATCATTAAAAATATTGGCTATGGCCAATGGGCCGAGTCGGGCTTCCACCAATGTTAAACATGGTGGGTGCTCTCTTGAAGACTTTGCCAGTGACTTCCTTTATGTTGCTAAATAAATTTTACTGTCACCCCACGAATTGGAAAGTGCCTCCCTAAAGTATTGACTTTTTGCAAAACAGATGGCTCTGGTACAAACATTTCTGGATTTTTATAAGCCTGAATATCTGCATGAAAATGCTTATGCATACTTTCTTAGAATACTCATAGAAACTGCTAAATAGAGAGGTAATTGGTTGTGTACTTTGAAAGTTACAGTAAGTTCAATATCTGACAATTTATGTATTTGTTAAATTATGTGAAAATGTTCAATAAATCTGGATGTTTACAGCTCCACAGCTTCTGGTAGTGTACACTCAAGATGTTTCATGCACACCAAAATAAATATGTCCTGAAATCTAATTAAGCTGTATAAATGTGGTTGAGTATGTTAGAATGTATTGTGGATACTTTAGAAATTACTAACTGATAAAATGTGCTCAAAAATTCATGCACACAGAATAAATAATGCCAGTAGAATTCCACTTGCGGAATTTAACTTTCACAAAGTACTTACCACCACTGAATCACTTTACCTGTGCTAGCATCATAACCCTACCCCTCCAACACTCCTCTGACGGTGATGCCCAGCATCATGCTCCATCATGAATCACCTTACCTGCACTAGCATCATGTCCCTGCAATACCCCTCCAACACTCCTGTGACAGTGATGCCCAGCATCATGCTCCATCATGAATCACCTTACCTGCACTAGCATCATGTCCCTGCAATACCGCTCCAACACTCCTGTGACAGTGATGCCCAGCATCATGCTCCATCATGAATCACCTTACCTGCACTAGCATCATGGCCCTGTAATGCCCCTCCAACACTCCTGTGACAGTGATGCCCAATATCATTCTCCATCATGAATCACATTACCTGCACTAGCATCATGGCCCTGCAATGCCCCTCTAACACTCCTGTGACAGTGATGCTCAGCATCATGCTCCATCATGAATCACCTTACCTGCACTAGCATCATGGCCCTGCAATGCCCCTCCAACACTCCTGTGACAGTTATGCCCAGCATCATGCTCCATCATGAATCACATTACCAGCACTAGCATCATGGCCCTGCAATGCCCCTCCAGCACTCATGTGACAGTGATGCCCAGCATCATGCTACATCATGAATCACATTACCTGCACTAGCATCATGGCCCTGCAATACCCCTCCAACACTCCTGTGACAGTGATGCCCAGCATCCTGCTCCATCATGAATCACCTTACCTGCACTAGCATCATGGCCCTGCAATGCCCCTCCAACACTCCTGTGACAGTGATGCCCAGCATCCTGCTCCATCATGAATCACCTTACCTGCACTAGCATCATGGCCCTGCAATGCCCCTCCAACACTCCTGTGACAGTGATGCCCAATATCATGCTCCATCATGAATCACATTGCCTGCACTAGCATCATGGCCCTGCAATGCCCCTCCAACACTCCTGTGACAGTGATGCCCAGCATCATGCTCCATCATGAATCACCTTACCTGCACTAGCATCATGGCCCTGCAATACCCCTCCAACACTCATGTGACAGTGATACCCAGCATCATGCTCCATCATGAATCACCTTACCTGCACTAGCATCATGGCCCTGCAATGCCCCTCCAACACTCCTGTGACAGTGATGCCCAGCATCATACTCCATCATGAATCACCTTACCTGCACTAGCATCACAGCCCTGCAATGCCCCTCCAACACTCATGTGACAGTGATGCCCAGCATCATGCTCCATCGTGAATCACCTTACCTGCACTAGCATCATGACCCTTCAGTACCCCTCCAGCACTCCTGTGACAGTGATGCCCAGCATCAAGCTCCATCGTGAATCACCTTACCTGCACTAGCATCATGGCCCTTCAGTACCCCTCCAACATTCCTGTGACAGTGATGCCCAGCATCATGCTCCATCGTGAATCACCTTACCTGCACTAGCATCATGGCCCTGCAATACCCCTCCAACACTCCTGTGACAGTGATGCCCAATATCATGCTCCATCCTGAATCACCTTACTTGCACTAGCATCATGACCCTGCAATGCCTCTCTAACACTCCTGTGACAGTGATGCCCAGCATCTCGCTCCATCATGACCAAAGATATCCGGGTACTTCTGTCACAGTGGACTAAGTCACAACTAGTTGTAAGGCTTGGTGTCACTTGGTGCCACTGTTTTCAAACAGTAAAAATATACATTGTTATCTATAGTGTTGTTAAAGAGTCAGCAGGTGGCGTTGTACAGAAACAATTCTGCATGAGCATGTGCTTCAAAAAGTCATTAAGTCAGTGAGCTTTTGTGTTTACCTGACATACTGCAAGAATTCAGGCTAGTGCACAGTGATGTCTATGATTATTCTTCATGATTCATTACTAAAGATAATGTCCTGACACTTGATACCACAATACTTTCACTATGGAAGCTTCTATGAATGCTACCATAAACCCAGGGGAGAGTAAACAATGGGGGGTATTAACAACAACAAAATGGAAAGGGAACTTGAGTAGTCATATCAGATGACCTAAAGGTAAGCAAGCATTGTGAGAAGGCAGAAAGGATGGCTGGGGTGGGGGGGATACTGGGATGTATAGGGAGAGGCATCACCAGTAGAAAACAGGAAGTTGTTATCCCTCTGCACAGACAGTTGGAGACCCCATCTGGAGTATTGCTTGCAGTTCTGGAGACCCCATCTCTGGAAGGACATAGACAGGATGGAGGCAGTCCAGAGGAGAGCAATTAAAATGGTGCAGGGTTTGCACCAGAAACCATACGAAGAGAGACTAAAGGAGCTTAATATGTGTACCCTTGAGGAAAGGAGGGAGAGGGGGGACATGATAGAAACTTTCAAGTGCCTCGAGGGAATCAACAAAGTCCAAGACAGTAGCATCTTTCAGAAAAAGAGATGTGCAAGAACAAGGAGACACAATTTGAAGATAGAGGGGGACTGCTCAGGGGCAATGTGAGGAAGTATTTTTTCACAGAGAGGATGATGGACGCATGGAATGGTCTTCCTGAGGAGGTTGTGGGGTCAAAAGCAGTGGGGGAATTCAAGAATTCATGGTACAGACATAAGATAATTCTGGTGGTGAGTAGGAAGAAGACAGTTCTGGTGGGGGTAGGAAGGCTATTGGTTTACTAGAATCTGCAGCTTATCCAATATGTAGGGAAATGGGCAGACTGGGTGGGCCAAGTGGTCCTTATCTGCCACCAAAGTCTATGTTTCTGTGTTTCTATGTTTCTTCCTTATTATTTGTTTATTTTGTTTATTTCAGGGATCAGAAATACCTTTGAGTCAAAGACTCCTTTACAAAGGTTCCACATCACGTATAATAGTTACAGAGATACAATACAGTTAGAGCAGAATAAACAATATAGTAAATGTTACAGACTCCTTCACAAGGTTCCACGTCACACATAATAGAACAGAATACACAATGCAGTTAGTGCATACAAATAATACAGTAAATGTTACAGAGTAAAGAAGTTAATTTTTAACAGGACTAGTAGGCTAACCTTCAGAGCTAGTGCAGTATGAGACTGTTAGAAGATAGTAGGAACTTAACAACCCCGAGAAGGCGGCGTTAAGAAATGTAGGAAGAGGCCAGCCAGAGGCCATTGTCAAAGTAGTAGAGGGCCAGGGGCACTGGTTCACATATAGTCACAGATACTTATGGACCGAAGATGAGCACTCAGGTGTGATTTGAATTGACCAATTCTTTGATCAAGACACAATGCGTAGGGTAGGGAATTCATCCACAAGGGTGCCCTGTAGCAAAAGGATCTGTGGAATTGTGTTGTACGGCAGGAGGGGGTGGAGAGACGTTGGGTATCTGAGCTATGGGTGTGCTGAGCTTTTGGGTCCATGGTGATTAAAGGGGTAAGTGCTGCAGGGGAGAGGTCAAGGGAGATTTTTTTTGCTAGGACACAAGTGTGGAATTTGATTCAACTGTCCAGATTAAGCCAGTTGGTGTCCTGATATAGCGCACAGGTATGGGTAAGCCTGTCACACCCTAATATAAGATGGCAGACCCTGTTTAGGACAAGTCTAAGACTATCAAGGGCTGAGGAGCTTGCCCCAACAAAGGTCAGAAGGCCATAGTCAAGCAGGGAGAGTACCGAGGAGGAGATAGCAAGCTTAAAGGCCTCGCGGGTTAGCAATGTTTAAAGCAGTACAAAAGCCCTAATCTAACATTTAGAGCCTTAGATAAATGATGAATATGCTCGTGATAGGTAAGGCCAGTATCCAAAGTGATGCCCAGGTATTTGAAGGAATGCACAGATTCTAGCGGGGTCTGAGACGCAGATAGTATTTGTGGAAAACGCCCTATCCTGGAATTCAGCTGGTGCGTGAAAAGCATACATTTGTTTTTTTTATAATTAATAATAAGTCATTGTGAGGTGAACCAGCTTTCAACAGCATTGAAGGAGGACTGGAGGGAATGGTGGAGTTGAGAGGGATCTGGGCTGGAGGAGGAAATGACAGCATCATCTGCATATAGTAATAGATTGGAGGTGCAGGTTGCAGGGAGGGAGTTAAGGAAGAGGCTGAATAGGAGGGGACCCAAGATGGACCCTTGAGGGACCCCTGAGAGGACAGGAGATTTGGAGGATAGAGTATTGCCAATTTTAACTTGAAGAGTTCGGTTGGTAAGATAGTCGGCAAACCAACCCACTGCATCCTTTGAGAGACCTAGGTTAAGTAAGGAGGTTTGGAGTAGTGAATGGTGGACGGTATCGAAGGTCTTAGTGAGGTTGATGAAGATAGCACCAGTGATGTGGCCTTTATCCAATGCTGTATGGATGTGTGATGTTAGTTGAAGCAAGGCAGTAGTAGTGCTGTGACCTTTGCGGAAACCATGTTGTTGTTTGCAGAGAAGGTCATATTTGTTGAGGTGGTCAGTGAGCTGATCTGAAACTATTCACTCTAAGGCCTTGGGGGGGTAGTATGGAGATTGGGTGGTAATTGTTTGAAGGGGTGCAGTCACCACCTTTAAAAATGGGTGTGATGGAGGCAGATTTCCAGATGGCAGGGAATTTACCTAGTGAGAGGGAGAGGTTTAGAATGTGGGTGAGAGGAGCTAGGACTTCCTTAAGGGAGAGCCTAAGAATTCTGAGGTCAAGGGAGTCAGCACTGGAGGAGGCGCGACTAAGGGCAGCAGTAAGATATGGTTCAGCTGACTTGGGTGAGATGCGACGAAGGTAGAAGGGGGGCACCAGGATGCGGGGAGGGTGTGCTAGGGGCTGGTGGGTCATAGAATTTTGGGGGAAGAATATGGCTGAGGTTGGAGAAAGTATCACTGAAAACAGCAGCGATGGTAGAGGGATTGGAGGTCAGGGACCCATTTGACATGACCTGGGAGGGGACCAGATTGGGGACCTTACCGCATATTTCCTTGATGTTGTTCCAGAATTTACGGCCAGAGCCCCAGGACGAAGCTAAGGTGGTTTTATAGTATTCAGCTTTTGCCCTGTGAATAGCCCAGGTGCAATTGTTCCGAGCCATTCTGTAATTCTGTCTATCATGAGGGAGGCCAGACTCTATGGAGAGATGCCATAATGAGTCTCTAGTTCTCATTAGAGACTTGAGTCTTTCAGTGACCCAAGATACATGATTGCCTTTCACCGTTCTTTTAGTGAAGGGTGCATAGAGGTCACATAAATTATTAAAGGACCGGGTAAATAGATCCAAGGCACTGTCTATATTTACGGAGTTTGAGATGAAAGACCAGTCCACGGCCCTGAGGTGCGCTTTTAATTGTGTCAGTTTACCAGGACCCAGTTTACATTGCACAATTATTTTGGGAGGGGATCTTGGGATTTTACAGGACCATGAGCAGAGCACCAGGGAGTGATCGCTGAGGGCATCTGGAAGAATGGACACATTGGTGATCTTGCCCGGGTGATTGGAGAAGATGAGGTCCAGTAAGGAAGAGGATCCAGTACGCAGATCCAGATGTGTGGGGGAGGTGACCAGTTGAGTAAGGTCTTGGGCTGTGATGAGATCAATGTATGGGATGGCATCTTTACTTAGCCAGTTGATGTTAAAATCGCCAAGTACTAGTAGTTCCGACTGAGATGGTAGTGTGTCCAGATATGACAGTAATGTTTTGAAAGTTGAATTTTGGTCCTTTGGGGGGATGTATGCTGTTGTTAAGTATATAGGGTTATGGGCTCTTCCCAGAGTCAGCTTGACAGTGAGTGCCTGAGATCCAGCCCCCAACTGGAGGGCTTGGAGTAGGTGACCTTGTAAGGTGTCCCTAGTGTAGAGGGCACAACCACCCCCTCTCTTCCCATATCTATCTGCACGGTAAAGGGTAAACCCAGGCAGTGATATGGAGGAGTCCGGTGTCTGAGGGGTGAGCCAGGTTTTGGACAATGCTATGACATCTGGATGGTGCATCTGTACCCAACCCTGGAAGGAATCCCACTTTTTTAGAATGCTACAAATATTGAGAGATGCAATGCGCAGCTGACCCTGGATACATTGGGGAGGCAGCTTGACCTTTGGTGGTCCAGGATTAGGATGTATATTCCCAGACAATAGGAGGAGGAGAAGCAGGAATCTATAGGAGGGGTACCTGAAACACTTCCTCCTATTTAAGAGGGATGTCAGGGTATGGGGTTTGGAGGAGGGGATAGTAGGAATGGGTAGAGCAAGGGCATTCAGGTGGGGTGAAGGAGGTAATGAAGGTCAAAGGTGGTCGATGGTGTTACATGTTCGGGTGGGTGAGTCAGGACAGTCCCTAGGGGAGTGGCCAGGGTGGACTGACTAGACTGGCACTCAAGGCGAGTATGGGGAGAGTAGTCTATCCACCAAATCCCTATAACGGGGTCATGGGAGAGGCTCATGGTTACCCAGAAAGTCACTAGCTGCCAAGCGTTCATACTGTAGGCAGATGCAGAGGAGGTGGATAAGGGAGGATCTGGATATAATGGGGGGTGGCTGGGCGGGGGGGCAGTTGGCAAAATAGCAGGATAGTAGAAATGATCATGACACTAGGAGATTGCAAGCTCTGCTGTGGTAGTGAAACAGGAGAACAATCAGAAGAGCAGCCTCTAGTGGTTGAAAAATATAAGCTGCAAGTGGAGAACTTGGCTGATAGGTTAAAACAGCCTATAAAAGGGAGTGTTCACCAAGGGTGGTGGTGGGAAGCCGACGCCCTGCGTCGACGGGGCCAGAATCCAGCAGAGCTGAAGTCCTCATTGGAGCAGCAAGCACAGAGGATCACTGCAGTTTCCCGTACCTGAAAAATGCTGGATACGGGGAGTGGGGGTGGGGGAGGGCGCCGTAGTCTCTGGCCCTCATGACCTCCCTAGAGCTTCTGTTGAGAAAGAAAGGACAGGTAAGGAGATTTATATAGAGGTTGCTGAGGAGCAATGGGGAAGGGGGTACAATTAGAGAGCAATTCAAAAACAGGAAGGTGCCAAGAGATTCAAGGAGGCAGGACTCGGTTAATCCTACTATCTTGTAATGCTTGATTAAAATAGAATTACTGCACCAGTCACATCGGTAGCTATACCAGAAATCAAATAGTAACTGCTGCTACAGTACTTTCAGTAGGTTTGTTATTTTAAGATAAAACAGTACTGCTGCTTCTGCAATGGTAATGATTGCATAAAATGGACTTAAGGCACCAGTCACTTAGGTAGCTTTTACATGAAATGAATAGTAACTGATGCTACAGCATTCTACAATCGCTATGGCTCCGAAGCACAAACGAGCAGGTCTTAAGGCACCACTCAGTCAGGCAGGACAACTAGTAATACTGGTAAAATGAGCCCTGTAGAGACTATCTCCACATATGCGCCGACAGAAAAATGGTGCCAATTTCAAAATCCAGCAGAGTTGAAGTCCTTGCTGGAAAAGCAAGCACAGAGGATCACTGTAGTTTCCCATACCTGAAAAACGCTGGATTCGGGGGGTGGGAGTGGGGGGAGGGCGCCATAGTCTCTGGCCTTCACGACCTCCCTAGAGCTTCTGTGGAGAAAGAAAGAACAGGTAAGGAGATTTATATAGAGGTTGTTGAGGAGCAATGGGGAAGGGGGTACAATTAGACAGCAATTCAAAAACAGAAAGGCGCCAAGAGATTCAAGGAGGCAGGACTCGGTGTGGTGTGCTCAAGATGAAGAAGATGTTATGATGAGGCACCAAAGGTCCGAATTAAATTCGGATAGGATAACTGCTATTCGGACAAGGAGAGGCAGGAGTCAACTTAGTATTTCAATGCCCACAGGGGGCGTTTATTTGGTACCAAGGGGTAGACAGACACAGTCACAAGAAGGAGGAGGGGATGCCCGAGAACAATAGGGCAATGGAACAGGGAAATACTGAAATACTTTTTATCTACCACTTTTACGGTTACCACTGCAAGCATAAACTTTAGACCTACTGCCACTCTTATTCTAGTACTAGTTTATACTGTACTTCTTTACTCTAAACCAGAATCCACTCTTATTCTGATACCAGTTTATACTGTATTTCTGTACTCTAAACAAGAATCCAGTCTTATTCTGATACTAGTTTATACTGTATTTCTATACTCTAAACCAGAATCCAGTTACATGGGCTACTCAGCACTACATTAGGGTGATCAGCATCACACATCTACAAAAGAGTCCAGATTTTACAAGAGTCCAGCGATCCGGCGTCTTCGTGTACAACGTCATTCTTCGTTGGTAGCTACAAGGGAAATAAAACAGAACTGTAGAACCCTAATCTCAATTCCCAGCAATGACCTAGATAAGGCCACTGGGGTGGTGAGAGGTTTAGTAAACAGACCATATATCTTGACCAAAGCCCCTCTCTCCAAGGCTGCGGAATGTAGAACCAAAGCAACTGGTTCCTGAAATAGCACACTAAAGCAAGAGGTTCCTCGGCCAAAACCCACTTCTAGGGTTGCCAAGGATGAAGAAAGACCAAGATCTGCATGGCAATGAATCCAATGGAGGACTACCACGATCCGACTGATGCTGCAGCACTCCAAGGGCCAGCTGGACTCAGAAGGAACTCTGACAGGACTAGGAACCATAAGAATCTGAAGAGGTGATGGTTGACTCTGCAATCCTAGGATCAGGAACTAACAGAAAACAAAGAAAACGGTGGACGCGTCCCCGACTGGGTTTCAACGGACTCGACTTTCAGCGAACGACCAGGTGGGGGCACAGAACAGGTTCTCCAAGATGAGCTCTCTCTCTTCTGTAAAGGGCGACCAACTTCGGGACATCTGGAACAGGAACCATACGGAGCGACACTGACACTGCTGTCGTGATGCGTTTCGGCGGACATACTTTCAAGCTGTGAAAACAAGAAAACGGCGGGTACGACTTGTACGACTGAAGACTGACTCGACTTCAGCAGACAACACAAATGGACGAGATGAGTTGATGGATGATCTTCCTGGAGTGAAGAATGCTGAAAGGATGTCTTCTTCTGAGTAGAGACGGATTCTGAGCACGTGGTGTTACAGACCACACTATGAGACTGCAGTGTGGTGGAAGATTGAGACTGTCTTGGTACAGTAGTAAACATATAACTGAAGAACGCCCAAAGAACTGTGGAATGATACAATAATTTGCCGGAGGAGGGCAAATTATAACTTCAGGGGGTAATTGTTACTGATAAGGGCCAATGTCCAGGTGCTTAGAGCAATAGTTCAGGTACTTGGACCAATAGTTCAGGTACTTAGGGCAATAGTTCAGCATAAGCAGTACAGTAATTACACAGTATAGGCAAATAGAACAGTCTCAAATGAACCCCTGTTTCTATAGGTAGGGTATTCTGGAATAGAATCCCTTACTGTACATTGTGGCTAGGGAATCCTTTAGTACCACTAGGCTGGCTTGCCCTATTCCGCTAGGCCGGGGCCTCCCTATAGTACCACTAGGCTGGCTTGCCCTATTCCGCTAGGCCGGGGCCTCCCTGTAGTACCACTAGGCTGGCTTACCCTATTACGCTAGGCCAGGGCCTCCCTATAATACCACTAGGCTGGCTTGCCCTATTCCGCCTAGGCAGCCTCCCTTTAGTACCACTAGGCTGGCTTGCCCTATTACACTAGGCCGGGGCCTCCCTATAGACCAAGCTTTACCTCGGGCCTAATGCCCTACCTTTACCTCGGACCTGAGGCCCTACGTTAGCTTGGGCCTGGTGCCCCACCTTAGATTGGGACTGGTGCCCCACTTTACAATGGGCCTGGTGCCCCATGAAATACTGGGCCTGGTGCCCCACTTTGTACTGGGCCTGGTGCCCCTCGTTACCTTGGGCCTGGTGCACCTCTAAACTTTGGGCCTGATGCCACACTTTACCATGGGCCTAATGCCCTACTTTATATTTGGGCCGGAATTTCCCTTTTAAATCTCGTTGCCCCTTTAAATTCTTTCAGCTCACTGAGAGATGCTGTCAGTTATCTTAGTGAAAGCCCGCCTCAATTCCGCCCCCCTGTTGAATATTAATAGGCCTTTTACCTGGCCTTAAGGTACTGGCCCCTCCCCATGGGCGTCACTAGCCCCGCCTCCCTTTTTAATATTAAATTCGCGGGTCCTAATGACCCGATGCTCTCATGCGCGCCCAGCCGCCTTTTCCAAGCCGTTACTACTCTTCACAACAAAAATGCAGTCTCTACACACTGGCGGTCATACAGCTGCAGGCTCACTAACTCATCAGCTTCTGCGTATCCTAGGGAGTCTTCTGCTGCACTGGGAGGCGGGAGGTGAGCTGCAGTGGGAGGGAATCACTCAGATGGAAAGAGGGACAGCTTGGGGGGCCTCCGACGGCCAACAACGATGCGGCGCTTCTCTGCCACCGACGTGGGACCGGATATACTTCTTCAACACCTCGGGGCTTAAAATAAATAATCAGAGGGCAAATTAAATAAACGGAGGTCTTTTAAACCCTAGAAACGCTGGGGAAAATGGGCATTTTTCTTCGTGGTGCCCCGATGGCACCACCGATGACTTCACACCACCGCAGGCTTCTTCAGGCAGTGGAGGCAGAGCAGGCACACAGGTAAGTCCTCAGGGACGGCTTCAACCACCAGGTAAGCCCTTTCCTTGTCCCTTTGACTTACTGTGTCCTCTCTCCTCAACAGCTGCCCAGGAACTGACCAACTGACTAGATATAGAATTATATTTAAAATTTAAAACTGACTGGGTTCTAGAATGGCTGGATTGGAATGCTGTGCATGAGCCACTAAGCACAGCATTCCATCCAGACCATTATGACATGGAATGCTTACAAAATCCATCTTTTGACCAGCTGTAAGTGCACAGGGCACTTTTTCTATTATTTACAGTGTTTTGTGTGTGTAGGGAGGTTGACTTTTATGTCTAGGGGCCCCTTTGTACAGTACCCTGCTGCCTACCACTGCAGCAGGTACTCTAAGCACCTACAAATTCTGCGTTCATTGAATTTTATTTCATTTTTCTGGAATGACCACTTTTGGGGCATTACACTCGGTTAATCCTACTATCTTGTAATGCTTGATTAAAATAGAATTACTGCACCAGTCACATCGGTAGCTATACCAGAAATCAAATAGTAACTGCTGCTACAGTACTTTCAGTAGGTTTGTTATTTTAAGATAAAACAGTAACTGCTGCTTCTGCAATGGTAATGATTGCATAAAATGGACTTAAGGCACCAGTCACTTAGGTAGCTTTTACATGAAATGAATAGTAACTGATTCTACAATCGCTATGGCTCTGCAGTACAAACGAGCAGGTCTTAAGGCACCACTCAGTCAGGCAGGACAACTAGTAATACTGGTAAAATGAGCCCTGTAGAGACTATCTCCACATATGCGCCGACAGAAAAATGGTGCCAATTTCAAAATCCAGCAGAGCTGGAGTCCTCATTGGAGCAGCAAGCGCAGAGGATCACTGCAGTTTCCTGTACCTGAAAAATGCTGGATCTGGGGTGGGGGTAAGGGTGGGAAGGCGCCTATAGTCTCTGGCCCTCACAACCTCCCTAGAGCTTCTGAAAATGCTGGATTGGGGGTGGGGTAAGGGTGGGAAGGCCAGAGTCTCTGGCCCTCACAACCTCCCTAGAGCTTCTGAAAATGCTGGATTCGGGGTGGGGTGGGAAGGCGTCATAGTCTCTGGCCCTCATGACCTCCCTAGAACTTCTGAAAGCTGGATTCGGGGTGGGGGTGGGAAGGGCGCATAGTCTCTGGCCCTCACGACCTCCCTAGAACTTCTGAAAAATGATGAATTCGGGGGTGGGGTGGAGGAGGCGCCGTAGTCTCTGGCCTCATGACCTCCCTAGAGCTCTGAAAATTCTGGATTCGGGGTGGGGTGGGGAGGTGCTGTAGTCTCTGGCCCTCACGACCTCCCTAGAGCTTCTGAAAACTCTGGATTCAGGGTGGGGTGGGCGAGGCGCGATAGTCTCTGGCCCTCACGACCTCCCTAGAGCTTCTGAAAAATGCTGGATTCGGGGGGTGGGGTGGGGAGGGTGCCGTAGTCTCTGGCCTCACCACCTCCCTAGAGCTTCTGAAAAATGCTGGATTAGGGGGTGGGGGTGGGGGAGGGCATGCATAGTCTCTGGCCTCACGGCCTCCTAGAGCTTCTGAAAAACACAGGATTTGGGGGTGGGGGTGGGGTGGGCGCCGTAGTCTCTGGCCCTCATGACCTCTCTAGAGCTTCTGCCACTTTAGCCAGCCTTTACCTTCCTCGACAATGGCAACTCAAGTGTAAGACTAGGCAAAACATGCGGATGTGGCCTTCAGGAGAGTAGAATAACATTCCACAATTTTACAGAAGGTCATGAAATTCAACTTTAATTATTTATGTTATTTTGGAATTATTGGCTGCTTAAAACTTGGACAGCCTTTGAACAAGAGATTAGAGAGTTGACACACACAGCATCTTTTTTTTTCTTTCCATATTGTTTTCTCCTGGCTCGCAGACTGTCTCTCAGGGATATACCCCGTTCACAGGGATATACCCTCATCAAGCTTAATCCAGCCATTATTAAGTGGACTGCCGAGTTTTGCTTCAACATTATTTTCCCTCCCATCTCCCCAGGTAGGGGCTGTGGCTTTGTCATCCACAGCTCCCCTTGTGGCAGAAGCAAGCTGCTTGGCCCACCCTCAGGGGTCACTGTGTTGGTGGAAGCTGCCACCAACCCTTTCTAACTAAGATGCACTGCCAAGCAGCAGCTGTCTCGGCCATGGCCTGCCTCCCAATGTTTCCAGGCTCGCTTGCAAAACCATGTCAACAGCATGTCAGCACGACGCTCTGCTACTGGGCCAGGGTGGTGGCCTCAAAGCCTAATGTATAGGGTCAACGGACCTAAGGAGACTGGTGATGTTCCATTCTTTAGTTTTAGAGTTATATGGATTTAAATTTCTGCATGTTTATGTAATTATGAAATGTAATTTTTAAAACAAATGGAGTTTTTTAAGTCGGTCACCTTTAAAAATAGAAATATGAAAGTTGGTACACTTCTGTGAGGACCTTGGGAAAGTCATTGTACCGCATTTATTGCAATTCAGACAAACACTTTTTAAATTAGATGAAAATAACAGAAATCACAATATTAGTAACATTTTGTGACATTTTTGTTGACATTTAGTGAATTTTCACAGAAACAAAATCAACATTTCACTAACAGAAGATAAATTTCACCCAACCCTTCCTGCAGACCCCTGTGTGGCTCAGTTAGCAGCCTGTCTTCTCTTTTTCCACTGTATGCTTAACTGCTTTGCAGTACTTGCAGATGTGAATCTGATTCATCTCTACATTTCTGTATTAATAACTAAATTCTTTAAAACACAAGACATATTTGGCTAGAAAAGTGAATATGACAAAGGCTTCCTAGTTGCATTCACTTCAATGTAATTTAACAAAAACCTGTATACCTAATTAGAGTACAATGTATGTTACTTTCAGCATTCTAAAGTGACTGTCTATATTCTGATATTCCCAAAATTGCTGCAGTGATATTGACCCAGTAAAGGCTTAACAATTTTAGATTACAAATAAGTCACATCAGATGCCAGATTGTAATGAGTATGGTTCGGACTGGGGGTTAAAGGCACAAGCATCTGTCATACTTTAAAACAGTTAGTTGAAGTTTTTTACAGGGTTTATTTACCTGTGTTGTATATAGTTCTAACTGAATTATGTTAGGTTAATTGTCCTTATTTCTTTAAGATAATATTTATTACTGTAAGGAATTTATGTGTGCTATCTTCAGTTCTCAAGTTTCTTCTTCACACCATGCTGAGAGTCTTCATTTTGTAATGCTGTACCTATGAGTTCCTGTGCTTCTTCCCTATCTGCCTTCTGTATTTGGATTTCTGAAGGCTTAGACATCTCCTGGTCTTCTGTATAAAAAGCCTAATTTTCTTATAATTGAAATGTTGTTGTATTTTTCTAAGAGACACATGAGTAATGCAAATCACATCAACACAAAGTACATAAGTTCAGTAGTACCGAACAGATAAGAAAACAATGACTTCTCAATGCCGAATGTTGCTTGCTGATATGTGCTGTTTAGGTATTTGGAAGTGAAAGTACCGTGCCTAAGAAGACTACAGAGGACCCTGGGCGGGAGGGTGGCAACTCTAAAGTCCCAGCAGAGCTCCATTGAGCTCACTCACTCCCCCTCTGTCACTTGCTCATTCTATTTCTCTCAGCGCTTCAGGCTGCCCTTTTGTGCTGGGCTCCTGTTTGCATTGGTGCCTTTTTCTGCCCACAAAGAAGTCTGCAGCAGTCCTGACAGAGCTCTGTTGAGCTCGCTCACTCCCCCTCTCTCACTCGCTCATTCTGTTTCTCTCAGAGCTGCAGGCTGCACTTTTGTACTGGGTTCCTGCCTGCGTTGACGCCTTTTTCGGCCCACAAAGAAATCTGCAGCCATCCTGACACAGCTCTGTTGAGCTTGCTCACTCCCCTTCTCTCATTCGCTCATTCTGTTTTTCCTGGTGCTGCAGGCTGCCCTTTTGTACAGAAGTCCTGCCCGAATTGGTGCCTTTGTCTGTCCACAAAGAAATCCACAGCAGTCCCGACAGAGCTCAGTTGAGCTCGTTCACTCCCCCTCTTTCACTCGCTCAATCTTAATCTGTCCCAAACACTGATTTCCCACAGTGACCACGCTATTCTGTGCCAGAAGTGCAAAAATATATGTCAGCCAGGATGTGAAAAATGTCAGCTGTACTGTTCATAAGGAGGTGTGAAAAAATGCTAGTGTTGAAAACCTGGCATGAAAATATTACAAATTAGAAACATAGAAACATAGAATTTGATGGCAGATAAGGACCGCTTGGTCCACCTAGTCTGCCCATTTTCCTACCTAACAGATAAGCTGCAGATCCTAGTTAACCAACAGCTTACTTCCTCTTACCCGCCCCTAGGACTGCCTTATGCCTGTCCCATGCATTCTTGAAGTCCCCTACTGTTCTTGACTCCACAACCTCCTCAGGGAGGCTGTTCCTTGCATCCACAACCCTCTCAGTGAAAAAATACTTTCTCACATTACTCCTGAGCCGTCCCCCCTCTATCTTCAAATTGTGCCCCCTTGTTCTTGCACATCTCTTTTTCTGGAAGATGCTACCCTCTTGGACTTTGTTAATTCCCTTGAGGTACTTGAAAGTTTCTATCATGTCCCCTCTCTCCCTTCTTTCCTCAAGAGTATACATATTAAGCTCCTTTAGACTTTCTTCGTATGTCTTCTGGTGCAAACCCTGCACTATTTTGGTTGCCCTCCTCTGGACAGCCTCCACTCTGTCTATGTTTTTGCGGAGATGGGGTCTCCAGAACTGCACACAGTACTCCAGAAGGGGTCTCACCAACTGTCTGTACAGAGGGATAACAACTTCCTGTTTTCTACTATTGATACCTCTTCCTATGCATTCCAGTATCCACCCAGCCTTCCTTATTGCCTTCTCACATTGCTTGCCCACCTTTAGGTCATCTGATATAATTACCCCCAGGTCCCTTTCTATTTTTATTGTTGTCAGTAACTCACCCTCCATTGTGTACGCTTCCCCTGGGTTTTTGTTTCCCATGTGCATTACCTTGCACTTCTTTGCATTGAATCTGAGCTGCCATACATTTGACCATTCCTCCAACATTGCCAAGTCCCTTCTCATCCTTTCCACTCCATCTTGTGTATCAACCCTGTTGCAGATCTTTGTGTCATCTGCAAAGAGACATACTTTTCCTTCCAGTTCCTCTGCAATGTCACTTATAAAGACATTAAAAAGGACCAGTCCCAGTACTGAACCCTGCGGTACCCCGCTAGTAACCCTCCTTTCTTCACTGTGTACTCCATTTACTACTACCCTTTGCGTCCTGTTGTCTAGCCAATTTTTTATCCAGGCTACCACCTTGGGACTCATTCCAAGGCTGGCTATCTTGTGTATTAATCTTTTGTGTGGGACTGTATCAAATGCCTTGCTAAAATCTAGGTAAGCCATGTCCACAGCTCCTCCCTGGTCTACTACTTTGGTCACCCAGTCAAAGAAATCTATTAGATTCGTCTGACACGACCTTCCCATCATGAATCCATGCTGCCTTGGGTCCTGTGCTTCACTGACCTCTAGGTACTCAACAATTCTTTCCTTCAGAAGTGATTCCATCATTTTCCCTACCACTGAGGTCAAACTAACTGGTCTGTAGTTTCCTGCTTCTGTCCTGCTCCCACTTTTGTAAAGAGGAATCACATCTGCCCTCCTCCTCCAGTCCTCGGGTACCACCCCATCCTCCCATGATTTGTTAAAGAAAGTAGTCAGTGATGTCACTAGTTCTACCCTTAGTTCTTTTAGAATTCTTGGGTGAATCCCATCAGGCCCCATTGCTTTGTCCACTTTCAATTTTATTAGTTCTTTCAGAGCCGTTTCTTCTGTAAATGGACTTGTATCGACCCCCGTCTTCAGAGTGTTTCTCTTGTTTGGTTTAGGTACCTCCCCCTCCTTTTCCTTTGTGAGTACTGAGAAGAAATATTCGCTCAGTATCCCTGCTTTTTCACTATCACCCTCTACCCACATTCCCTCCAGTTTATTAAGCTTCAGTATCCCTCCTTTGGTCTTTCTTTGCTCCCTAATGTACCTATAAAAGGTCTTATCCCCCTTCTTAACAGAATTGGCTATCCTTTCCTCGGTTTGGGCCTTTGCTATTCTGACTGCCTTCCCAGCCTCTTTCTGCTTTAACTGATAAAGTTCTCTGTCCTGCTCCTTCTGTGTTTCCTTATATTTCCTGAATGCTGTCCTTCTCTCCTTAACCTTCCCTGCCACCTCTTTTGTGAACCATAGCGTTTTTTTCCTTCGTTGTGTTTTATTGATTTTTTTTACACAAAGACTTGTTACCTCTGTGATGGCTGTTTTGATCACTCCCCATTGTTCCTCCACCCCTCCTTCTTGCCTGTTTGCTAGTGCTTTTCTGAGGCACTCTCTCATTTTCCCAAAGTCAGCCCTCTTAAAGTCTAGTACTCTTGCTTTTGTATGGCTTGATTGTATGGCTGTGTTTATCGTGAACCACACTGTTTGGTGGTCGCTGTTCCCAGATGGCTACCCACTTCTAAATCTGAGATTCTTTCTCCATCTCCATTTGAAAGTACCAGGTCTAAGATTGCTCCCTCCTGAGTGGGTTCCGATACTAGCTGCCTGAGACATGCCCCATGTAGGGCATCAAGAATGACCCTGCTCTTGGATGTGCCTGCAGCAAAGGTGCTCCAGTTATCATCTGGCATATTCAGGTCCCCATCAACAATATCTCCCCTTTTTCTGCCATTCTAAGAAAGCCTTCTATCATTTCCTTGTCCATTCCCTCCCCCTGAGATGGGGGTCTGTATACAACCCCCATGCGGATTGTGGTGCCATTTCCTGTCTCCAGGGTGACCCAAAGTGCCTCATCTGCTCCCTGTTTACTCTTTAGTTCTGTTCTTTGATCCCTTCATTTACATAGAGAGTTACTCCTCCTCCTCTTTTACCCTCCCTGTCCTCCTGTAGATTGTGCATCCTGGTATGTTGACATCCCAGTCATGGTTCTCTGTGTACCATGTTTCTGTGACTGCCACAATATCCAGGCAACTCCTCTTCCATCAAGGCCACTAGTTCAGGGAGCTTGTTACACAGACTACGTGGCATTGGTACTCATCACCCTCCACTTTTGATAGCCTTACCCTTTTAGCCCCATTTCTATCCTTACTGCCTTTACTTTTCTTACATTTAAATCTGTTCTGCTCCTAATAACTCTCTGTACCTTGGTGTTTACCTCACTAATCACCATGTTTTGTGGGGAAGGCTCGATTTCCCTGCTTTTCAGTGCCTCCACTTTGGCTAGTTTAAATGCTTGCCAATGAAGCATTTAAACCTCTCACCTAGCATCCTGGATCCCCTCAGACAGATGCAGACCATCGCACCAGTATAGGTCTGCATTCTCCAGGTGGCTCCCTCAGTCCCCAATGAAGCCAAAACCCTGAGCTTCCACACCAGTTTTTCAACCACTCATTGAATTCCCTGGTGAGAGTGCCCTAGCATCTCCCTTGCCATAGACAGGCAGCACCTCCGAAGGTTACCGTGTCTTCTTGTCTAGGCCCTTCCCAACTCTACAAACTCCTCTTGCACTGCTCTGATCCCATTCCTAGCCAGGTAATTTGTCCCCAGGTGGACAATGACATCCAGCTCTCTCCCTCGTGCAGATCCTCCCATGATTCTGAGGATTCACTTCCTGTCCCTCCAAGCCGTGGCACAAGGTTACAAGGGTGCATGGAAACAGTGCAATGCACGCTTGTAATATAGTCATTTTATAGACTTTCATCACCAGATTTTCAACATAGGCATTTTAGGACCTCTGCTCATGAACAGTGTCACTGTCATTTTCTTAATCTGTCCCGAACACTGATTTCCCACAGGAACCGCACCATTCTGTGCTGGAAGTAAGAAAACACATTTGGCCAGGATGTGAAAAATGACAGCTGTACTGCTCATGAGGAGGTGTGAAAAAATAATGTTGAAATACCAGTAATATTGCAAATTCATGAAGTTACGAGCATGCGTAGCAACTGCACAACGCATGCTCGTAAAACAGTAATTTTCTGGATTTTTCCTACCAAATTTGCAACACAGGCTTTTTAGGAGCCCGCCTCATGAACACTAGCACTGTCATTTTGTTAATTGGTGCTAAAAGGAACTTCCATGTAGTGACCACAAAATCACCTTTCGAGACTGAATAATGCCATGACAGTGGCTGAATTCATGAGGAGGGGTCCCAATAACCCCATTTTGAAAATTTGGTGTCAAAATTCCCAAAACTGCCTGAGATATGCACCAAAGTTGAAAACCCCCTATGTATGCTATTATTCAGCTTACCTGCGTTTCTTTAGTTCACGGTCGGCTTTGAAGAGTGCATACGTGTTCCCGGTCCACCAAAGATCATTGCGCTTGGCTTTGGAGGTAAGTGCATGGGTGAGGGGAGGCAGGTGCACAGAGGGTGAGTGGTTGGGGTGGGGCCACAGACTCAATGAGGACCAATTTCTGTTTACAGGGTTTTAAAGAAAAACATTGCAGGATGGTTTTGTTTTACAGGGCATTTGGCATGCTGGGGTGGGCTCCCAGCATGCCACCTAAATTATTTTTGGGGGCTGTAGCTGACGGGGATTGGGCACCCTGTTGGCACATGGGGAAGAGCCGAGGGGGACTGGGCACCCCCCTTGGCACACAGTTCATTGAGGGGGGCATTATGCCAATGGGAGTGGGGTCCCCCATCGGCGAAATCAACTTGGAAGGGGGGACTGAAGCCGATGGGGATGGGGAGCCCGGTCGGCAAAGAAAGCAGGGGGGCATGATGGCGAGGGGGATTGGACACCCCCTCAACATACAGCATAAATTTTGGTGTGGGGACATTATGCCAATGGGAATGGGCTCCCCATCGGTGAACTGGGTTGGGGGCATGGAACTAACTGCCCTGCAATGATGGGTCGCTTCTGCGATGCAGCGGAATGTCTGACGCTGCAATGATGGGGTGACCCCTGATTGCAGCGGCTAAAATGTTTCAAGGTGGTGGCACGCTGGCTGAACTAGTGTCAGCAGCAGCGTGCCACCCATTGGGGAATGCAGGCCACACCTCAAAAGGCAGGGGGGGCATTGGCCACAACAGTGCCGCACCTCCAAAACCTGCTTCTGCAGCAAGCTGCTGCAGCATGTTTCTTGCACATGCACATGCACACAAGCAACATAATAAAGAGCGACAAACACTGCCAGAAAACTTTGTAGTAACCATGTAGAAGCTCATAGTGGATTAATAAGGACATGTGTAACAGTAAGATACTGATACATATCTTAACAACATGAGAAAAACATAATATACTGTAGCTGGTTGGGGCCTGGCTGGCTTATGGAAAAAATGAAGAGTCTCTGTCAGTATAGGAATAATGCACAACAGGGTGTGTGTTGTGCTGGGGTAATGTTACGCCTTTGGGGGTTGGGCACAAGGCTGCAGTCCGAGTGCATTTGATGTTATCCCAGCATGACACACACCCTCAAATGCATTATTCCTATTATACAATGCAATGGCTCCTTTGTTGAAAACTAAGGAAAACATAAAAAAATGCATTTTAGAATACATTTTCCCTTACATTGTAACATTTGGATATAAAATAGTCCCTTTTTCTTAAATCAGTTAACTCGTATTTTGGTAATGGTTACAGCAGTATACCAGTTAATATATTGATTTACACACTGCAACAAGGAATTATGGCTAGATTTTTAAGTTAATTTACATTTTTCTTACTCAGCAGTGCAATCTCTTATTTTGGTAGCGGTGACTGCAGTATAACACATAATATGTAGATGTCTGTAGCAATGCATTGTGGATGCAATATGCAGCTGGCTTCCATTTTTCCTTACTGGGAAGTGCTTATCCTATGATGCAGAGGTATTTCATAGTCTGTAAAACAGGCAGTTGGGGATCCAATTCCTGCAGACAATATACCTTCACAAATTTATGTTCTTAGCTAAATGTACTTCTCTCATAATTTACTATTCCAACTCCACACCACCATGAATTGCCCCCAAGTAAGTTTCCATTTTACATAAAAGTTTAAAGAAATGATTATGTTTCTGCTAGGATTTGAACTGCTGATCCTTTGCCTGTTAAAGAAACATGCATTCAGTTTGCCAGTGAGTTGCAGGTAAGCAGGTTGCAGTTCTTATGGTATACAAGTTATTTCACTACCTGCAAAACAAGCAACTGGGAATCTAATCCCAGCAGGAGATTTACCTTCACAAATTGTTGTTCTTAACTAAATTTATGTTGCATATATAATTTAACATTCCAACTCCACACCACCATGAATCAACACTCAAATGAGTTTCCATCTTACAAAGAAAAAGTTTTAAGGCCCTGCCTGGATTTCAATTGTATCTATCTGTATTTGAACCACAATTCTTTACCAGGTATGTAAACACACATATTCAATGTACCACTTAGCTACCGGTAAATTAGTTGTAGTTCCCATGATGTTGAGATTATGTCACATTCCTCAAAACAGGGGACTGAAGGATGTAATCCCAGCAGGGAGGTCACAATTAAATTTACTTCTCGTATTATTTACTATTCAGTGCTACACCACCATGAGTCACTACTCAAGTAAGTTTACAACTTATAAAAAAAATGTGAAAAGAAAGCTTAAGTCCCTGCTCAGATTTGAGTCACTGATCCTTTGCCTCCTAAACAAACACACATTCAGTGTGCCACAGAACTACAGGTAAGGGAGCTGCAGTTGCTACAATGTAGAAGTCATGTCACAACTGCAAAACAAGTACCTGGAGATCTAATCATAGAAGACAATTTACTTTAACAAGTTGTAGTTTTTTGCTAAATTTACTTCTCTTATAATTTACTGTTCCACTCCACACCACTATGAATCTCTACTGAGCTGAGTTTTTATATTCTAAAAGAAGTTGTTTAAGTTCTTAAGTCACTGCCAGGATTCATACTATGTCTACCTGAATATAAACCACAGATACTTTGCCTTCTAAGGAAAAAAGAGTCAGTGTGTCACTCAGCGGCAGGTAAATGAGTTACATTTCCTATGGTGTGGAGGTTCTGTCACAATCTGCAAAACAGGTGACTGGGTATCTAATCACAGCAGATGATTTACCTTAACAAATAGTTCTTCTTGGCTAAATTTACTTGTAATATAATTTACTATTCCAACAGTATAGCACGGTGGTTTAAGGCTCTGAGCTGCAAATCTGGAGACCTGGGTTTGAATCCCACAGCCCCCACTTGCATACTGTGTGACCCTGAGCAAGTTACTTAACTTCCCTGTGCTCCCAGGTTGCACCTGTAAACAAGCTTTCAGCTTAGTGTGTCTCACCTGGTTAAACAATTGGGGAAAAAAAACTCCATAGCAACAAAAAATTGCCACACAAGTGAATTTCTGTCTTACAAAGAACATTCTGATCTCTTGCCTACTAAGCAAACACACATTCAGTATGCCACTAAGCTGCAGGTATGGCAGTTGCAGTTCCTGTGATGTAGAGGTTTTGTCACAAGCTGCAAAACAGCTGACTGGGGATTTAACCTTAGCAAGTGATATATACCTTAAAAAATTGTTGTTCTTAGCTGAATGTGGTTATATAACTTACTATTCCAGTCCCACACCACTATGAATCACCACTCAAGTGAGTTCCATTTTACAAAAAAAGAAAAAAAAAGAAAAATCTTTTAATCCCTGCCGTGATTTGAACTGCTGATCTTTTTTTTTCATATAGCTGTTTGGTCCCTGTCACCTCCTCCCATTAACTGGTGATGGGAACACAATAGCATTTGTACAGGTTGTCTCCCCTGACTGCCTTGAGGCCCTGGCACACAGCCATGTGAGTGTGTGGAGGCACTCTATGCACCCTGTGGTGCCACCTCAGCCCCTTCCACTTCCTGTAGCTGGTTGCTGCCCCCTCTTTACCTACGCTACCCACAGGACCTCCCCCCATGCCAGCTCCTCGACGACCCGAGGTCTTTCCTGAACCCGGGTCACTGACATAGCATGAGATGTGGCATCCAGTGCCTCAGTACCCTCTGGCTGGCTAACTGCTGATCTTTTGACTGTTAAGCAAACACACATTACTTGCACCGATGAATTGTAGGTTAATGAATTGCAGCTCCTATAGTTCAGAGGTCATGTTATATCCTGCAACACAGGTGACTGGTGATGTAGTCAGAGAAGGTGATTTACCTTCACAAATTGTTGTTGTTAGCTAAATGTACTTCTCATATGCTGTAATTTACTGTTCCACTCCAAACTACCATTAACCACTACACAAGTGAGTTTCCATCCTACAAAACAAAGTTGAAAAAAGTGTTTGAGGCCCTTCCCAGATTTGAACTATGTCTACCTGAATTTAAACCACTGATCCTTTGTCTGCTAAGTGAACACACATTCAGTATGCCACTGAGCTGCCGGTAAGGGAGTTGTATTTCCTGTGGTTTAGAGGTTATATCTCAACGTGCAAAATAGGTGACTGGGAATTAATCTTAGTAAGCAATTTACTTCATAAATTATTGTTTCAAGCAAAATTTGGTTGTGATATAATTTGTTATTCCAACTCCATGCCACCATGAATCACCACTCATAGACTTTGACGGCAGATAAGGACCGCTTGGCCCACCTAGTCTGCCCATTTCCCTACCTACAGGATAAGCTGCAGACCCTAGTTAACCAACATCCTATTTCTTCCTACCTCCCACAAGAATTGCTTTATGTCTGTCCCATGCATTCTTGAATTCTCACACAGTTTTGGACCACACAACCTCCTAAGGAAGGCGGTTCCATCCGTCCACCAACCTCTTTGTGAAAAAATATTTCCTCACATTGCCCCTGAGCCATCCCCCCTCTATCTTTAAATAGTGACCCCTTGTTCTTGCACATCTCTTTTTCTGAAAGATGCTACCCTCTTGGACTTTGTTGATTTAACTGATGTACTTCAAAGTTTCTATCATGTCCCCCCTCTCCCTGCTTTCCTCAAGGGTATACCTATTAAGCCTATTAGTCTCTCCTCATATGGCTTCTCTTGCAGACCCTGCACCATTTTAGTTGCCCTCTTCTGGACCGCCTCCATCCTGTCTATGTCCTTGCGGAGATAGGGTCACCAGAACTAGATGCAGTACTCCAGATGGGGTCTCACCAACTGTCAGTACAGAGGGATGACAACTTCCTGTTTTCAGCTGGTTATGCCTCTCCCTATACATTCCAGTATCCCCCCAGCCCTCCCTACTGCCTTCTCACATTGCTTGCCAACCTTAAGGTCATCTGATATGATTACTCCCAGGTCCCTTTCCATTTTTGTTGTTGTTACTACCTCCCACCCTCCATTGTGTAATCTTCCCCTGGGTTTTTGTTTCCCAGGTGCACTGTTTTGTACTTCTTTGCATTGAATCTAAGCTGCTGTACTTCTGACCATTCCTCCAACCTTGCCAAGTCCCTTCTCATCCTTTCCATTCCTCCTTGTGTATCAACCCTGTTGCAGATCTTTGTGTCATCTGCAAAGAGGCATACCTTTCCTTCTAGTCCCTCTGCAATGTCACTTATAAATACATTAAAAAGGACTGGACCCAGTACTGAACCCTGCGGCACCCCACTAGCAACCCCCCTTTCTTCAGAGTGAACTCCATTTACAACTACCTTCTGTATCCTATTGTCCAGCCAATGTTTTACCCAAGTTACCACCCTGAGACCCACTCCTAGGCTGGTTAATTTGTTTATTAATCTTTTGTGTGGGACTTTATCAAATGCCTTGCTAAAGTCTAGGTAGGCCATGTCCACAACCCCTCCCTGGTCTACTACTTTGGTCACCCAGTCAAAGAAATTAATTAGATTTGTCTGACTTGACCTTCCCACTGTGAACCCATGTAGCCTTGGGTCCTGTGCACCACTGGCCTCTAGGTACTCAACAATTCTTTCCTTCAGAAATGATTCCATCACTTTCCCTACCACAGTGGTCAAACTGACAGGTCTGTAGTTTCCTGCTTCTGTCTTGCTCGCACTTTTGTGAAGGGGAATCACATCCACCTTCCTCCAGTCCTCAGGTACCACACCATCCTCCCATGATTTGTTAAAAAGGGTAGTCAGTGGTGTCGCTAGTTCTCTCCTTAATTCTTTTAGAATTCTGGGGAAAATCCTGTTAGGTCCCATTGCTTTGTCCACCTTCAATTTTAGGAGTTCTTATAGAACCCTTTCTTCTGTGAAAGGTTTGGGATCAACCTCCCCCCATCCAGAGTGCTTTTGTTAATTGGATTAGGTATCTCCCCCTCAAGGGAATTTCCATCTTACAAAAAAAACTGAGTCCCTACCAGGATTTGAACCACTGATCTTTTGTCTGCTGAAGTAGCACACATTATGTGTGCCACTTAGCTATAGGTAAGTGTGTTACAGTGCCTATGGAGGAGAGGTTATGTCACAACCTGAAAAATAGGTGACTTGAACTGTATTCAAACCTAGACAAGCTTGAGCTGGGACTAATTTAATTAACTACAACATACTGTTGAACTATGTTCAGTTATCTGAAAGTTTGACCTTTAGCTCCGCTGAAACCCTTAACTACACTAGCAATGACATCTATCAATTTCTCTCTTACAGCAAAAGTTGTAGTGAGACAGAAAAAAATGTGCAATCCAGGGGATCAAATTCAGGCTTGTGCAGGTCTGAATCCCTACATCTAGTCCTAAAAGACCTATCACTGACATCATCAGTGACATCATGCAGCTGAATGACTCATACTGAATGTAACCTTAAAACTTAAGTAAATGGGTAAAAGAGTGTGCATGTCCAGAACAGGTGCAAACAGCTATGCTTTTGGCACTTTAAAAGGGAACAGGATTTTCAAGAGTTCATTACCCACACCTGTGGCTCCTCTCTAGGAAAACACCCTGTAGTAGAATTTTGTGAGTTTTCTGCCACAGCAAGCTTTTCAGCGTGGTGTGGAAAAGCAAGGGCTGAAACACAGAAAGATTTTATTAATAAGAACGCATCCCAAGCAGACATTTGGTGCTTCAGGCAGGTAGAGCTACAGCCTGAAAGGTACCAAACATCTTTTTTTGTGATAAATTTATTTATTTATTTAAATATATTTTTATTTCTTTAAATGTGCTTTACTAGGTTAGCAAGCTTACAGTAACACTAAGATGAAGATGAATAATGACTGAGTAATCCTTAATACAGCATTAAATCTATGCTTAACTGTCTATCAGAAAACACACAAGAGGGGTTGAATGCATGTCCTTCTACTTGGACCATGGCAAGGTGAATCCTAACCCCCTAGGTTTCTCTCCTTATGAAGGGAGCATATATAAAGAAGGTAAACGTAGCAGCAGTAGTGCTACCAGTTGCAACGCCAGCAACTTGGATGCAGTAGTGAGTCAGAGTTATGGGGGAGTGGCAAGAGGAGGGGTGTAGGATCAAGCATCCTGGAGGATTCTTTCCTCCACTGGGTGGATGGTCATTAAGCTAGACTGCAAAACCGCCACCTACTGTAGGTGACCATCTGTGACGATATGAGCAGAGCATCTAAAGAGCGGTAGGATGCTCCCTGCAGAAGGCATCAGCACACTCTGTGTGCTTTGTCATGCCGCCTATGCCACTGAGAAACCTGGAGGGAGTAAACACTGAAAAACCCATTACCTGTGGCAGGATGAAGTGGACAGCCCACCGCAAACCCCACACTGCCTACTGGGCTCAGGGTAGGCTTGACCTAGCAAAGGCTTCCAGAAGGGGATCTAGGGTAACCCCATTTGGCCCCACCACAGAGCGAAGCTGTGGGATTCAAACCAAGTCCCAGAGACAGTGGGTGGAGGGTTGGGGGCATCAGCTGACAAGCGGCCAGCCATTGTGCAGGGGAAAAAAGGGAAATATTAAGGGAAAGTGCTTATTTTGTAAATATGTAAAATTTAATTCGGCTAATCATAGAAACATAGAACATAGAAACACAGAATTTGATGGCAGATAAGGATCACTTGGCCCACCCAGTCTGCCCATTTCCCTACCTAATGGATAAGCTGCAGATCCTAGTTAACCAACAGCCTACTTCTTCCTACCCCCACCCCCCACAAGAATTGCCTTATGACTGTTCCATGCATGCTTGAATTCCACCACTGTTTTTGACTCCACAACCTCTTCTGGAAGGCTGTTCCATGCATACACAGCCCTCTATGTGAAAAAATACTTCCTTACATTACCTCTGAGCTGCCCCCTCTATCTTCAAATTGTGCCCCCTTGTTCTTACACACCTCTTTTTCTGAAAGATAATGAGGCACTTGAAAGTTTCTATCATTCCCCCCCCCTTTCCTTGAGGCTATACATATATAGCTCCTTAAGTCTCTCTTCATATGTCTTCCGGTGCAGACCCTGCACCATTTAGTTACCCTCCTCTGGACTGCCTCTGTCCTGTCTATGTCCTTCGGAGATTGGGTTCCAGAACTGCACACAGTACTCAGATGGGGTCTCACCAGCTGTCTGTGCAGAGGATAATAACTTCTTTGTTTTCTACTGGTGATGCCTCTCCCTTTGCATCCCAGTATCCCCCAGCCCTCCTTGATGCCCTCTCACATTGCTTGCCCACCTTTAGGTCATCTGATATAACTACCCCCAGGTCCCTTTCCATTTTTGTTGTTGTTAGTATCTCACACCCCATTGTGTACTCTTCCCCTGGGTTTTTGTTTCTCAGGTGCATTACTTTGCACTTCTTTGCATTGAATCTAAGCTGCCATACATTTGACCATTCCTCCAACCTTGCCAAGTCCCTTCTCATCCTTTCCACCCCACCTTGTTTTTATGTATTTATTTATTTGTAAATCAGTTTACAACCTTTGAGCCAGGGACTCGTTTCCAAAGGTACCTGGTCACATTGAGGACAAACATAGCAATTTTAGGTTACAGAGCACTGGTTGCTGAAATAGGCATTCACCAGAGGCGCCATGTCACATTGAGGTCTAACAAAATACATTTAAGTTACACAGTACAAGTAAATGAAATTGGTGTTACACAAGTTGAATTCATATCTTGTACAATCTAGTGGCATTACCATAATACAACAGGCACTGGCCTGGTTATACATAGGTATGGTGCACCGGGGAAGAGGTGGTGGGGTGGGGCTAGGTGGAGAGCCACCCGGCGGGCATTGTCAAGAGTGAAATGGTCGAGGCCGCATTCGGAGACAGGAGCAGCTCCAACTGTTAAAGAGTTGACTCCTAAGGGCGGTTTTGAAATTGGAGATTGTGGTGGCATTGGAGATGGGGCAGGGAGAGAGAGATAAACCAGGATGGGGCTCTGTAGCAGAAGGACCTCTGAACATGGGCGGTTCTTGATCTGAGGACCAGTAGAGTGGTCTTGTTGGAGGATCATGTTGCGATAGTAAGTGGGATCTGGTGGATGGAGGCTGTCACCCCAGGAGGGGAGAGCCCAAGTAGGGTTTTTTTGTGAGAAGGCAGGTTTGATAGCGATGCCGTTCATCTAGGGTAAGGAGTTTAGCTTCATCATACAGTTGAGAGGTATGTGTGAGCCTGGGGGCACCAGTAATCAGTCTGCAAGCCTTATTTAGGGTTAGGTGAATTTTTTTGAGGACATTCGTGTCAGCAGCACCATAGACTGGCAGGCCATAGTCTATGAGGGACAATACTGAAGATGTAACAGCGAGCCAGAGCACATCTTGGGGAATGCAGTTTCTATGGTGGTAGAGGATGCCAAGCCGTGTATTAGTGGTGGATGTAAGGGCATCAATGTGGGTGTGGAATATGAGGGCTAAATCGAAGGTAAACCCAAGGTATTTGTAGGAGCAGACTTGTTCAAGTGGTTGTTTGGTACTAGGAAGGATATGGAGTGGGTGGTTGCCGGCTTTATTTTAGGGGTGGGCAAAGAGCATAGTTTTTTTTTTAAGATTAATGATGAGTCTGCGCTCCTTAAACCAGGCCTTGGCATCATTGTATGACTGTTGTAGGGAGTTCTGAAGGTAGATGGGATTGCGGTAGGTGGCAAAAATGACAGCATCGTCTGCATACAGAAGAATTTTGCCAGAACATGCACTGGGCAGGGTGTTCAGATAGAGTGAGAAGAAAAGGGGGCCCAGGATGGAGCCCTGAAGTACCCCTGAGTGTATGGGGTGGGTATCAGAGAGTGTTCCCTTGATTTTAACACACTGTGAGCAAGCGGATAGATAGCTCATGCACCATGCGAGGGGGCCAGCAGAGAAACCAGTGTGGCAGAGGGCATTCAGCAGAAGTGGGTGGGAGACAGCATTGAAAGCCTTAGAGAGGTCAATGAACACTGCACCAGCTAGGGAGCTGGTGTCCAGGGAGGATTGTAGGAAATTGGAGAACTCAATTAGTGCAGTGCTGGTACTGTGACCAGCATGGAAGCCATGCTGCTCTGGGCATAAGATGTTATGCTTAGTCAGATATTCAGTGATCTGAATGGCCACCACTTTTTCTAGGGCTTTGGGGGATGGAGATTGGTCGGTAGTTGCTGGCGGAGGACCTGTCACCCCATTTATGAATGGGAGTGACTGTGGCTGTTTTCCAAGTATTGGGAAATTACCCCAGGCAGAGGGATCAGTTTAGTAGGCTGGTGAACAGGGCAAGAACTTCATCCAGCACCAGCCTGAGAATACTGGGATCCAGTGAGTTGCTGCCGGGACTATTGCCATTTAATGCTTTGATTAGGAGGGGTCTGTCTTCCTGGGCAGATACCTTGCGCAGGTGGAAGCTGGGGCGGTGGAGGACAGGGGGAGGTAGGCTGGGGGGAGGGTCAAAGAAATTACTGGGAAGGAGAGAGCTAAAGTCAGTGAAGGAGGTGTTGAGGCAGTTAGCTATGAAGGCAGGATCGGTGGAGGTAGTGCCATCACTAGTGAGCTGGGATAGGGGAGGGGAGCATGATTTTCCATTGAACTGTTTAATAGTGTCCCAGATCCCCAGGAGGAGGTGAGGGTGGCCTGGTAATGGTCGGCCTTGGCTTTTCGGACAGTCCAAGAGCACCTATTCCAGGCTGCATTGTATGCTTGTCTATCAGACAGCCGGCTCGTTTCAGTGGCAAGGTGCCAGAGGTTATCCTGATTGCTAAGCAATTGTAGTAGGGTAGGGGTAATCCAGGGTGCATTCTGTTTTTTTTGATTGAATTTTGGTGAGGGGTGCAAAGAGATCACAGGCTTTGTTGAAGGTTTGGGAGAAGAAGGCGAAGGCAGTGTCAATGTCGGGTGCACGATGAATGGGGGACCAGTTTATCTGGGTGAGAAACTGTTTAAGTTTTTCCATCCCACCAGGGCGGAGGCGCCTGCGGAGTGTGGTCGGGCTTTGGGTTTGGGAGTGGGGGCAGCCCAAAAAAATAGGATAGGGGAATGGTCACTTAGGGAATCTGAGAGGACCTGGATGTTTTGGATTTTTTGGGGGCGGTTGGTGATAATTACATCCAGAATGGTGCTGGTTCCTCTTTTTGGGTTTATTCTAGTGGGCTGAGTGATGAGTTTCATCAGGTCTTGGGCAGCGAACGAGTCTCGGATCATGGAAGAGGAGGCGCTGAGCCAGTTTATGTTAAGGTCCCCTACTAAGATTAGTTCTGCCTTGTGGTGGAGGGTGGCCAGATATTCACTTATAGATACCTGTGCTGGGTTCTGGTTCTTTGGGGGAACGTAGAAAGTGGTGAGATAGAGAGGGCCCCTAGAGGGGTCAGGAGTGAGTTTGAGGTAAGGTCCTGGGCCTCGTTTACAAGGGTGGGGGTAGGGAGTGCTTGTCCAGTGATTTTGTCCCTAGTGTAGATTGCACAGCCTCCCCCTTGTTTGCCTACTCGGTCCTCCCGGTATAGGGTATAGCCAGGGAGGGAGACAAATGAGTCAGGGGTGGATTTGGACAGCCAGGTTTCAACCAGGGCTATGATGTCTGGTTGATGAGCCATGGCCCAGCACTGTAGGACGTCAAACTTTTTCAGCAGGCTGCATATGTTCATGGAGGCTATTTGGAGACAAGTGGGCCAAGTAGGTGGGCAGGAGGAGGCAGGGCCTGGGTTGGGATGTATGTTGCCAGACAAGAATAGTAGGAGGACCAAGGCTCTGGTCCGGGGGTGGCAGCAAGTCAACCTTCGGGGTGCACGCTGGGATGGGGAGGTGGCCATAGTGGAGCAAGGAATGGGCAGGGTTCGAAGGGTTGGGAGGGCAAGGACGAGTTGCAACCATGGAGAGTCAGGACAGGCAGTGGGGGGTAGCTAAGGGGTGGGTGCTATGGGCCAGGGTACATGGTCAGTGTAGGGTGGGATCAGACTAGGTCGGAGGGAGTTGGGGGTGCTGGGATAAGTGGGCCTGTGAATATGCCTGGCTGATGGGATGTGTGTACTAGCACGAAAACGAGGGGGAGACATTCAAGGAGAAGGTGTGCAAACATAATGCCAATGGTAGCAGCAAGGCAGAAAGGGTTCAAGTATCTTGGCTGCCCCTCAGAAATCGTGGATACCACTTTGGATTAGAGGTAGGGTCACGGACTCTGGTGGACAGGGTACAAGGTTCAAGACCCTGATAGAGCAGGTGAAAAAGGACCTGGGTGAGTGTGGGGATCCACGTTCTGGGTGACTCAAAGCGGGCTGGAATTGGGCCAAAATCCAGGATGAAAATAGCGACTCCTAGTGGTCACTGAGGGTTAGTGACATGCTAGGGTAAGGATCTGGTGGTTGGGCAGGGGGCCAGTATGCAGGGCTAGCTTGGAGTCTGGGTATAGGTATGAGGCGTGGGCAGAAACAGGATTGAGAGTAAGGGAAGAGAAGTTGTGTATATGGGTAGAGGGGTTCCAGGAAGTAGGAGGAGGGGGAAGTTCAGGTAGTGAAACTGATGTGAGTAGTCAGGGGGTCCCTTTGGTGGCTGGCTGGTATAACCTACTAATGGGAAAGTGGGGACTTAGTACAATAATATACAGGAAATTACATCACAAGTATGATACACAGAAAATGACATCACAAGTATGAGACTATATAAGTAGTGACAAGTCTGGGTGGGTGGGGCAGTTGATGTGTGCAGTGAATCGATGGGCTAACACCCCTGTCAAGGGTGCTGATGCAGGAGGTAGTTTAATTACCTCTGAGCACCAGGCTTGAATGTCCCGCTCCAGAATGGAGTGCTTGGCTGTGTCTGTGTATCAACTCTGTTGCAGATCTTTGTGTCATCTGCAAAGAGACATACTTTTCCTTCCAGTCCCTCTGCAATGTTGGTTATAAAGACATTGAAGAGAACAGGTCCTAGTACTGAGCCATGGGGTACCCCACAGGCAACCCCCCTTTCTTCAGAGTGGACTCCATTTACTATTACCCTCTGTGTCCTGTTCTCCAGGCAATTCTTTACCCAGGCTACCATCTTGGGACCCACTTCCAGGCTGGCTAACTTGTATATTAATATTTTGTGTGGGACTGTGTCAAATGCCTTGCTAAAGTCTAGGTAGGCCATGTCCACAGCCCCTCCCTGAGCTACTACTTTGGCCACCCAGTCAAAGAAATCGATTAGATTCATCTGACATGACCTTCCTGCAATGAACCCATGCTGTCTTGGGTCCTGTGCCCCTCTGGCCTCTAGGTACTCAACAATCAGATATTATTAGTCAGGAGGTCATCATCATTCATTCATTCAGCTGATAGAGGGAAGACAAGCTGACCACTGCTACAAGGAAGTGCATTTCCAAACTTTTTACTGCCCACTGAATGAATCCTTTAGGGATAAATACATTAATGTTTTGTTTAAATGTATTATGTATTCATAAGGCTCACTGTGCATTGTTATTGTTGTAAGTCCACTCAGTAAGGGCAAGGAATATGTAACTGTTTTAATACATGCTTAGTTGATCAGTACTGAAAATGTTGTGTATATTTATTGCAAGTGTAAGTGTGACTGCTGTAACCCCACTGGTGGAACATCTGGTTGTCAATGGACTGCAGGATCGAAGGCAGCATGGTTTCACCAGGGGGAGGTCATGTCAGACCAACCTCGTTGAATTTTTTGACTGGGTGACTAGGGAGGTGGATCAGGGGAGGGCAGTGGGCATGGCCTATCTGGACTTCAGCAAGGCCTTTGATGCTGTGCCACAAAGAAGACTATTACACAAACTAGGGAATATGGGTGTGGGCAGGACAGTAGTGTGGTGGATAGGTAACTGGCTGGGTGGCAGGACACAGAGGGTGGTGGTAAATGGCTGTCACTCCACAGAGGGAACAGTGACCAGTGGGGTACCACAGGGATCAGTCCTATTCAACATCTTCATCAGTGACATTGCGCAGGACCTAGAAGGCAGAATTTCACTGTTCACTGATGACGCAAAGTTCTGTAACAGAGTAGACACACCAGAGGGTGTAGACAGAATGAGAAAGGACCTGCAGAAACTTGAAGAATGGTCAGGGGTTTGGCAGTTGAAATTCAATGCAAAGAAGTGCAAGATAATGCATATGGGGCACAAAAACCCTGGCACAATATATCAGTTGGGGGGGTGAGGATATAGCATGCACCAAGCAGGAAAGGGATCTTGGGGTTATCATTTCTGATGACCACAAGGTAAGGAAACAGTGTGACAAGGCAGCAGGTAAAGCAAATAACCAGCAGGAAAAGGGAGGTCATGATTCCACTATACAAGACACTAGTGAGGCCCCACCTGGAGTACAGTGTACAGTTCTGGAGACCTTACCTACATAAGGACATAGACAGGCAGAGAAGGTTCAGAGGAGGGCAACAAAGATGGTACATGGATTGCATCACAAGTCCTATGAGGACAGGTTGAAGGAATTGAATATGTACTCCCTGGAGGAGAGAAGGGAGAAAGGGGACATGATAGAGACATACAAGTATCTTACAGGGAGGAACAGGGTGCAAAAATGCACTATTTTTAAGCAAAAAAGATGTTCCAGGACTAGAGGGCATGGGATGAAGTTGGAAGGAGGACAATTCAGAGGAAATGTGAGGAAGAATTTCTTCACAGAATGGGTGGTAGACAAGTGGAACACCCTGCCTGAAGAAGTGTTGGGGGCCGAAACAATCATGGGATTTAAGAATGCATGGGATAGACATAAAGGAATTCTGGAGGTCAGGGGTAAGGGGCAACAGAGTTCTAGGAAAACATAAACTGAACTTACAAACTCAAATGGGCAGACTAGGTGGGCCATAGGCCCTTATCTGCCGACACTGTCTCTTTATATATGTATCTATGTATGCAGAAAGGCAGCTGCAAAGGCCAACAAAATGCTGGGTTGCATTGCAAGGGGTATATGCTCAAGGAGGGAGGAGGTGATTCTGCCACTGCATAGGTCATTAGTTAGACTGCACCTGGAGTACTGCGTGCAGTACTGGTGCCCCTATCTGTAAAGGGACATTACGTCACTGGACCAGGTGCATCACAGGGTGACAAAGATGATCAACTGGGCTGGGGGACTTATCATACGAGAGGAGACTGAGGGAGCTGAACATGTTGAACTTGTAATCGCTGGAGGAGAGGAGGAATGGGGGGACATGATTGAAACCTTTAAGTACATGAAGGAATAAAGAAGACAGGTACAGAGGGGCTGTTCAAAGTAAGAGAGAGGAGGGACTCACAGGGCTATGATATGAGACTGGAGGGAGGAAGGTTCAGGAGGGAGATGAGGAGCCACTTTTTTACAGAGAGGGTGGTAGCTGGGTGGAATGCATTACCAGCAGAAGTGGTATCCAGTAGAAGAGTGGACTACTTCAAAAGGGGCTGAGACAGGGCAAGGGGGAGGGTCAATGGAGGGGAAGGATGGAAGGGAGGGGCAGCTGCAGAATAAGGGGTGCTAGATGCACATTCGTGCAGACTTGATAGACCTCTAGGCCTTTATCTGCTGGCAAATTTTGTATTTTCCTAAAAATATATATTTTCATGAAGCAAAGTTTCCCAGCTTCATGCACCTCTATTCATAACCTTCAATTTTAAAGTCCAGCTTCTTCTTCATTACATTACAGAAGGTTCTTCACGTCAACATTGAAGTTGCTTCCCAATCTATGGAATGATATCATAGATACTATATTCATTAAATCTGGAAAAAATAGTTAATACATTTTTTTCCTGATGGGCTTCAGAGATCAACCATAGTGCATTCCCTGGAAAATCAGACTTCATTTGCTATATGATTTGCTTCTTTAAGGGGGAAGGAAAAATTGCAGGGGTCACAAAAAACGGTGAAATCCCATGGCAAGATCTTTCAAACAAGGTATTGATCTTACCTGCAGGTGTCAGGAGACATTAAACATAAGTATCTAAATCATATACAAGTTATCAAGGCACCAGCCATTTTATGGAATTTTGAAACAGAACATGACATCACTGAGGGACAAGCTGTATGTTGTTAATTACAGGTTGCTCCTCAGTGACATCACATTCTGTCTCAAGAGTCCCTGAGATGACTGCTGCCTCGATTTAATTTACAGATGATTTAGAACCTCTCAGGATTCCTGACCCCTACAGACAAGACTAATAACCCATTTTGAAAGGTCTTTCCTGGGGTATTCAGAGGCTGAGTGACCCCTGCAATGTTTACTTCAACTTGTACAAGAAGAATGAAATGTTTATTTTTTTTTTCACTTTTTGGCTTTATTATTTTGAAAAAAGTGTAACATTTATGTGTTTGGTTTTTAGTATCTGATGTTAGAACTGTAGAGTCACAAAAAAGCAAAATTTCAGCAACACACACAACTGTTTTGTCAGTACCCTAAATTTCCCTACATGTCTGGTGCTATTTAGAATACCCTTGTATCAGTGCCTTCAGCAACTTTTCAGGGAGTTAACAGGAATCACTGCTGTGACTCTCAATCAAATGAAAAAAAATCACATGGTCAAAATATCAGTTATAACCTTATTTTCGATTTTCAACATGCATTTATATAGGGACATAGGATCTGGCATGCAAGGTCAGATCAGCAGTCCATCCAGCTGTCACTGCCATGCTGCCCCTCATTACTGACTGAGTACTCCCTCTACATTTTCCAGTTAATATCCATGATATTCTGCTCCAGCAGGTATATATTAAAAATGTTAAAGTATCTCCACTCCCCACTTCTACCGTCCCTTCTGGCAGCCCATCCCACAGTATCCCCACCTTTAGAAGGAAAATATGTTTCCTGATTTTTCCCCATATTCTGCCCCCCCCACCGCATAGCCTTAGAACATAAGAATGTGTTGGCAGACGGCGACCATGCAATCCATCTAGTCTTCCCAATTTCCTAACCCCTTCTCCACTTCATTTTGGGTTTCCAATGTGCCTGTTCCAAGCTAGCTTGAACTCCCCTGTTGTTTTAGCCTTTGTTTGTCTCCCTTCTTCTACTATCCTATATTAGTTGAAAAAGCCTGTCCTGGTCCTTGCTTTCAATCCCCTTCAAAATCTGAAACACACTAAACATTCCACTACCCAAGTTATGGTTTCAAAGGATAGCAGCTACCTGGACAAAATTCCTTTGGTTAGGGAAGCCCCCAGAAGGGCTATGACCAAATTGAGCAGGCCTCGACAATTGGGGAGGGGTTGCAGCTCCCATATCTCCTATTATATTACTTCACTTTCCAAAGTGTGAAATACTTTCATTGTCAAGGGGACCCTAAGTTGGCTCTTCAGGAATCTGAATGGCTGATGGTAGAGCGAGCTCAGCTACAGGATTTTAATATCTCATTAGCCTCCCTCCTGTTTGTCCCTTATGCAAAACTTCCTCATCAACTAAAAGAGACCCCAACTGGATGGTCAGTCAAAGCCCATAAACAGATGTGCTCTTTTGTTCAGCTATATCCCAAATTGGATCTGGGACAGCCTTTCTTTAGAAACTCAAACCTGTTGACAGGCAATAAAGTTATCACATGCAGATTTTGGCAAAAGTGGAAGGACGTGCTCCTATCTGATTTGGTTAATCAAGACAAATTTATTTCTATAACAAAATCTGGGGATCTGTCTTGCCTCCCAGCATCAAGTTTCCTTAAATATGCTCAGGTTAAACATTGTGTGCAGACATTTTAAGGGAAACTTCCATGGTCAGCTGAAGCTAGTTGTCTTTTCTCAAAGTTATCAGACACAGTCCTACATAACAGACCAATTTCAAGACTCTATAAACTATTAGGAGCACTTCTTTGGGACAAATGTATGCCTACAGCTTTTTATTGGCAGCAGTCTCTGCAACTATCCTATGCTCCGAACACCTGGAAGAGGATCTGGGTTGACCTTTATAAGTGTATTAAACAGGATAGACTAAGACTTTTACAACATAATGTACTCCATAATTTCTATTACACCCCAATGAAGCTTTTTAAGATAAGCAAGATGAATGAGATAAGCTGCCCCAGATGCTCCCTTAAAGAAGGCTCCCTATTACACATACTTTGGAAGTGTCCCAAAGTGGTGGTATTTTGGCAGGACATCAAAAATAAATTCTCTCAATTTTTTGGTAACTTCAGTCTTTTCTCCATAGAGATTTGTATCATAATGAATTACCAATCAATACATCCTACCAGCCATAAGATCTGCATGGCTTTAATCTCCTTGGTCACAAAATTTATTTTAATGAGGCGCTGGTTAAGTGACTCACTTCCAACCATGTGAGAATGGACTCAGTAGATACTTACAGTGATAAACGCAGAAAGATCAATTGCTATTCAAAACCACACATTGTAGGAATTTTGAAAGCTCTGGGAGCCTATCCTTCGATATACTGCCGGGTAGCAGGCTATGCCGTCAAGCTGGGAATACAAATTAGATTCCTCCCTCAATTAGCAGCTAGAACACTAGTTGGTTTGAATGTGCTGCTCCTTGTTGGATAAAAAAAGATGATTGCTTAATGGAAGAGATTTGGGAGATGTTACTGTATCCCTGGGGGGAGGGTGAGTGAGGTGGGATTGGGGGAGATCTGGAGGGTGATAGGAGACGGGGGGACAGGTGTCACCTTGTATTATACTAGACTTGATATGAAACTAAGTCATTACAAGAGGGAGCGGATGGGGGGGGAGTTGGGGTTGTTGTATATTGCTGATTGTATGGTGGAACTGTCATTCCTGTACTGTCATCTTGTTTTGGAAAAATCTCAATAAAATATATTTAATAATAAAAAAAAAATTGAAATAATACTGTATCATGCCTCCTCTTCCTCATCTCTTCAGTGTGAACAAACTTAATTGCTTGAATCCTCAGGAAAATAAAGGAATAATGAATAATTATACCAAACAAATCCCATTTTTTTTTCTAATATCTCTCTGCACAGATTGACACATTTTTATTAACCATCTAGACACAAAACGTACAGCACACACACACACACACACACCCGTAGTACATATAGAGGATAATGTATGGGTGTTTGCTTTGAGAGGTTTTAATGATAATCATTAATTGGAGGTCTGTGGTTGTCATGACAACCTCGAGAGCTAAATTCAATATTGTGCACTGTTGACCATACATTGTCTTTTATAGCATATGAGCCACTTTGCACATCACCCAAGAGTTTAAACAGTTTCTGAATTAACTCAAATTCTGATTTAATTCAAACCTATGTGTTACCTTCATTGTGTCCTGTTCCCATGATATGTCCTCACTTGTAACTGGAGCCCTGGCAAACATACACAGAGAACAGCATCACTTGTAAGTTTGCACAATTTAATTGCTAATAAAGAGCCACAAGACTCATTACAGTTGGTGGCATTCACTAAGCAAAGAAAACCACAACATCTAAAAGTTCAAACTGTTATTAACAAGTGAACAGTATGTCAACTGACGTAATGGGTGGTTTGAACATCTGCCAGAAATGTAATTTTTTTAAACAAAACAGTCTTTTGAGTCAAAATGACAGTTTTAATTTCAGCTGCAGTCATTTCTCAAGTAGAGCATGTTCAGACATCACCAGACCCATCACCAATCACTTGTTCATGTCTGTACTGCTGACAGATAAAACTGACAAGGAACAAATGAGCGATCTAGCAGGGAAAGTGTGTCACGCGGGCATTCATTCTTATTGTACCCTCTTAGTAATGTACTCAAGATGGTACAACAACAACAGTTTGACATCACTACTAGGGTACAACAACTCTGGGAACTCATTGAATACCATACATAATAGCCTTTACTTATTTAGTATACACATTTAGTACACACACACACACACACACACACACACATTAGATGGACACACACTAACTAGATGGACCTCTGGTCTTATTCAGCCCATTATGACCTATGTAACAAACATAAATGCACACACGCACATGCACCTTAAGTCATGTCCCAGTTTCAAGTGTTGGGAACTTTGAACTCTAGATTCAGCTCGATGGTCCTTCCAGGCCTGCAGTGTAAAGTTTCTGGGTAGTGTGGCCAGGTACAATACTGCTTAGAATAATGTGCTGAATACATGCTACATACATCAGACTGGTAGCTTTGTTGACAGAGTATGTTGGTGCTAACCTGGGCAGCTTGGCATAGACTGCTTTAAGATAGCACATTTGGTAGGTAAAATAGCTGGCATAGACCATGCTCAGCAGGACACTATGGCATTCACAGACAGCCATTTTATTTTATTTATTTATTTATTTTGACATCAGTTTAACAACTTTTGAGCCAGAGGCTCATTTACAAAGGTACCTCGTCACAAGGAGGACAATGATATAAGTACATGAGACAACCGCAGATCAGCAATACAGTTCAACAATAAGGCACAGTCAGGTTACAAGTATTGAGGGACATAAACACTGTTAACAGCAAATTAAGATAAGCGATTAGGTGGTAGGATAGTAGGGTTGAAAAGAAGCCCTGCAGGGGGAGAGTGGGCTGAAATAAGGAGAAGTGCAGCTCAGTGAGCTTTGTCAAAGGGAGGGGTGGGGAGGTCGGGGCAGCCGAGGAGTGTGAGTTGAGCAAGTGATTTCTGAGGCTGTATTTAAAGCATGCAAGTGAAGGAGCATCAGTGATGCCAGCAGGAGATTTGTACCAAGGGGACTCTATGGGGGAAAGCCCTTTGGCCCTGGGAGGTCCTGGCCCTTGGAACGACCAGTGCAGTTTTGCAGGAGCCGCGAGTGCGCACTGTGGGGTTAGTTCGGTGAATAGAGTTAGCAAGGCCAGGAGGGGATTGACCATGGAGAGCTTTGTAGGTAAGTTGGCAGATTTGGAACATGAGGCGCTCATCAAAGTTGAGTAGGGTGGACAAGCAGTAAAGAAGACAGGTGTGGGTGAGTCTATGGGCACTGGTAATAAGTCGACATGCTTTGTTGAGCATTAGGCGTACCTTGCGCCCATTTATTTATTTAGTTTTTGTTAACCGGGTAAGTGCACAAGACTGGAATGTTGCCTATTTTCATGCACGACCTGGGAGAGTTACAAACAATGAAACATTATACAGACAGGAAATACAAAGGGTATATCACAACAATTGGTTATTTCTGTTGCTGCATGATATGCAAATTAGTGCAAAGACTCACTACTGTGGTTCTGAAGACAGCACACTGATGTTTCTCTTTCGGCATGGTGGCATTCTATAGTTTCCTCAGCAGACACAGCAGCAAATGATGGTGTAGGTCTTACTTCTGTCACTGACAAATACATTTCACAGAGTGGGATGCCATGGCAACCTGCTGGTGAATTATCTACCAATGTCAGTAAACATGTCAGGAATGTTCATAGCTAGGAGGTTTCACGAATCAATCCACAGCGCCTTTAAAGAAGCTCATCAATATTGTTAACAAATTTGTGGACGTTAAAAGCAAAACCATGCTTGATAATGGATGCTGATATACAGTAAATCCTAACAAAACATAGCCAAAGAAGAACCCATGTGGAAAAACAGATTGTTCATATTTATAAGGATGTGGAAGTCATCTTATCAACAGCTGTATTCATGTAGTGTAGGTTTACCACAAATGCACATGTGTTTCCTATGCGTATCCCAATAATTTGCAGTGGCACGCTTCACCTTCTACTGCTGATCAGCACATTTATACCCCAAACGGATGAACTCTCCTAAATTATGCTGATCTCATACTCAACATTATGTTTTGGATTGCATTAAATACATTTGTACATTCCTTGTGTAAACTAATTTCCATGATTCAAAATAACTGTGCAATGTTCTGGAGGCATTGTGGTCGAGCAGTCAATTTACTTAAATGTGAAACGGAAGATCCTGGCTTTGACCCCCACCCCTATACCATCCTGCATTTTGTATTCATTGCCCAAACATGATATATAATTTCAGGGTTATGATCGCAGCATGTTTACTGGTCATGTTTTGGTCACGTTAGTGAAGAAATTAAACATATTGCAATACGTCATTTTCAAATCATTCTACTGCAGTATATGGAACCCACTGTTGGGAACACAGTCAAAGAAACATGGCCAAAAACATTTTTTCGAATTGGCTTCCATTGTGACCTCCAGGACCCGTGGAAAATAATGAAAACTGAGAGGAGTCTGATCCAAAACAGGCAGTTTACTGGAAAAGTGAGGCTTTCAAAAGATCGTTTCTCAAATAAGTTTGTTTATTAGAGACAAAACTACCAGTACCCTTAGCAAAACCAGTGTTTTGTGGGTTAAATATCCACTTCCTGTCCGGAGTCTGTACAGTTACTACTGAATTAAAAGAATAATATAATTATAAGAAAGGATACTTTGTACTAAACTAAAAATGTACACATGGGGAGGGTACCAACCCTCTTAACTAGCAAAAGGGCTGTGGGGATCCAGTGGTCCCCGGCAGCATTTACATTAGGTGTGTGAACCCCTTGCACACAGGATCCCCTGCCTGCCCATGCAGCTGTGTACCATGGGCTATCTGGGGGGAGTATCAGGAGCATGCCGGCACAATGCATCTTGCATAAGGGCGCGTAGTGCCGGGCACGGGGGCATGGGATACGGGAGCAAGAACCCTGCTGTAAGCAGTGCATGCCCCCCACCAATGACATCCGCTGGATCTGGCAGTGCAAGGAATCCTCCTTGGAGTGATGCATCAGCCTTCCAAGCTGCATGGTAAGGCTGGGGGGGCAATACTGTAGGCACTCACCTGTACTTTAATTTTCCCAGGACCCGCACCGGCCCAGAATCCCCTGCTCACACAGAGCAGGGGATCCACTATGAGACCCAGGATGATCATCTGATTGGATGCCTGCCTGTGTTCCCCCCCCAGCAACCATCTGCCCCTGTGATCTTGCTTGCCAGAGGGGCGGGGCCATGGACAGGTGGCTGGTGATCATGAATGCTGGGTGGTGCATACCTGTATGTGGTAGGGTTGCCTGCATTGTATTGCAAAAATAAGGGACAATTTTCTTATCCACCTCCCCGATTCCAGAAAGGAATTCAGCACTGGGGGGAAGGGGGGCTCACGAGCTACAGTCAGGATCTGAGCTGCCACTGAACATGCAGTGAGAGGCAATGTCTCATTTTCAGTGAAGTCCTGCTTTCATCCTTTTCTGCAGCTGGTGTACTGGAGCACTGGGAAGTTAAATATTTGACTGTACAGTCAGTGGCGCTGAGGGTTGAGGCACTGGATGCCACACCTCATGCCATGCCGATGACCCAGGCTTAGGAATGAGTGTGGTTTGTCAGGGGTCAACGGGGGGGGGGGTTAGGCACAGGACTGAGCTGCTGCATGGTGGCTGTCCTCTCCTGGGGAGGGAAGAGGGACTTTCCCGGCCCTTGGCTGCCAACCGGTGGAGGACAGGTGGTAGTTCAGGCTACAAAGGGCCCAGTAACTGCCAGTGGAGGGGTAGAAGGGGGGGGCTGAGCTAGTTTCACAAGGTGCGTGAGTGCCTCCATGCACACATACGACTGTGTGCTGGGGCCCTGGGACAAATGGGGAGAAAATGGAGAAAAACCAAAAATGCATATAGAAAAAAAATATTTGCTGTAATCAGGTTTGAACCTATGATCATCAGGTTCCCAAGCCAGTGCACCAAGTACCAGAGAGAGCTAGGGTCCCCGGTAATAGCAGCCAACCATAGCTTCATTGGTAAAGGGTAATAGTTTTGGCAAAAAAAGTCGGGTGGCTGCACTATGCAGATGTAACACAACTGAGATATGGTACAGAGTTTTGAAGCAAGGAGACACACTTGTGGTGGGCTTCTGCAGTACCCTAAAGCATTTTGGACAATTATCACTTGAACCTTTTAGGTAAATGAAAACAAACTTCAGTCAAACTTCAAAAACTTCATTGAACTTGTGCTGCAGGCCTGCAGCAGCAGCAGCAGTCTGGCTGCTTGAACAATGTTGTTTGAACTAAATTAAAAAAAAAAAAACTTGCAAAATGAATTTTAGACTGCAACAGGCAAAAACTCATTAAGGCACTGCAGTTTGTATTGGTAGTGCTTTACCTCCACTGTGTGCTTACAGAGACTAGTCTTCAGTTTCCAGTTTTTGTTAAAGGATGCACCACACCCCTTGAAAAGATCTGATGAATTTCCGCTGTCCCACTCACTCAGCAAAACCCACCTAGTACACCAAGGGCTGTCTCAGTATCATGGAAGATCAGAAACAGTCTCAGGTGGAGATTCAGTGATTCCTGGGATAACTGGGAAGGCCGAGTGCTGCAGAACTGACTGGAACATCAAGGTGGGGCCATTTCTAGATGATAACTGTGCTGCACTGCACCCACTCATTTCTGCTGGGGAATCAGTTTCTCCTTGCCACCTGGCTCATTCTCTGATAACTCCAGGTCCCGAATGTCAGCTCGCTCACTTTCTACTGTTCCACAATGCTGACAGATTCCATCTTCAAGCTCATGTGACATCCCCGTCATGTACCAGCGTGCATAATGGTGCTGTGGCTAATGCCACTGGGAAACTAAGTTCTGCTGTGCTATGGGCATTGGGGCAAAGCCAACACATAATATGGGATAAAAGGCGTCATGTATTAATTTAATATGGGACAGGCAATTTTTTATGAAAATACGGGATGTCCCTTAAAATATGTGACTGTTGGCAACCCGCCGGGTGGCCTGGCCCCGGGGGCAGAACTGTGTGAGCTGGGTATGCGTCTCTCACATGTAAGCATGTATGTTCCTGATACAGTATTTCTATACACTATGAAAGTAATAATACCTGACAGGGTGGGCGGTATTGGGCAATACCGGACCGCCCAGGGGCGTAATGAGGCCCAACGCTGCAGGCGGAGGGCCTTATAGCCCCTGGAAGGTCTGGTATTGCCCATACCGCCCGCCCTGGAGGGTATTAATGCGCTTAGAAAATGGGTTACCTGTGTTATTTATATGTGGGATTTAAAAAAAATCAAAAAAAAAATTAACAAATGTTGCTAGATGAAGTTAAAGTTGTCCTGCTGTAAAGTAGTCCCTACTTTTCTGTGCTGTTCTATCTCTTGTTGGTCCCCCCCACAGAGCAGTTCTTCCCCCTCCACTGCTCCATCACGAGGGTAAATCAAGAAGTTAGATGTGGCAGGGCAGCTTACAGTACTGTTTTTTTTGTTTTTTTTTAAACTGCGTTTCAGTTCCCCCCCTCCATTAGTGTGGTCACTTCTCTCTACACCAATTTTGATGCAAGTTGCTTCTCCATGGCAGCGCGAGCACACAGACAGAGACAAGAAGAGACTCAGGAAATGTGCGAGCAACAGTGAAAGCCACGGGAGTTAAAGCGAGGAAATGAAACTGCATGGGACAGCGAGGGACAGAAGCTTCAAGTAAAAACTGTTTTCATTTGATTTTGACCCTGTACAGTGGCACGGCAGGTGGGGGGGAGGTGGCGCACATGAAATGTGTCACTCGCTTAGCGAGGGTAAAAAAAATGGTGGCATTTTAAAATAAATGTGTGAACTGTTTTAGCCAATGGTGAAAGAGGCTAGGCAGTAGGATACCAGATATGAGGCTGGCAAGGTTGGCATGGCTGGTACTTTTAACTTGCAGGGCTCTCACTGTAAGTTAATGTACCCCCTGTCAGCCAATGAGATTCCTTTCATTCTTAAATCCATTTTCTAAGCTGTTGATAGCATTTATGACCCTACTCTTCCAACACAGCATTTTTCTCCACCCAAACTCATATTATATTAAAATAATAGCCATTTCACAGCTAGAAAAAGCATAGATCAGCACATTTTTCACTTTCTGATACTACAGGACTTAATGTCTTATAGTGATAAATCCTTTAGCATTTAAAAGTAGTCTTAGCTGTACAGTAGTTAATAAAGATTAAACTTTACAAATTCTGTTATGTATTGGAAAGTTATTTTTCTTGTTTGATGATAACATGTAGATTATATTGGAACTCCTAACTGCATTAAAGAATTATATACTGTTGCAAAATGTCAAGTTAACTATACAATTTATGTAATTCCCTTAATCAATGCCATGATACAAAATATGTGACCAATAATACATGATAGGAGACCTGGTGGAGGGAGACAATGATGGGACTGCAGGATAGAATTTGATGACAGAAAAGCGCTGCTTAGCCCATTAGACATAGCCTTGATGTTCCCTACCTATTCTGTCTTCGCAAACCCTATCTGTGTCTCCATAGACCTTCCCACCTCTCAGCATCCTATCTAATACACCCTATGTCTATCCCATGCAGTCCTGAAGCTCCCACTGTTTTGGTCTCCACCACATCCACCACCAATCTGTGCCACACATCCACTACACTTTCATTAAAGAAATATTTTTCCACATCACTGTTGAATTCCCCCTCAAATCTTCATTGCCTGCCCCGCGGTCCTGGTGTTTGTCTTTGATTGAAAGAGAATCCCCTCCTGTACTGTAGTCACTCCTTTGAGGTATTCGTAGGTCTCTGTCATACTCACCCTCTCCTTTCTTTTAGGGTATACATGTTGAAATCCCTCAATTTCTCTTTGTAGGGCATCTCATGCAAACCATGTACCATTGTGCCTTCAGTTAGACTGCCTCTACTCCGTTTATGTCCTTTTTGAGGTGTGGTCTCCAAAACTGTAAACAGTACTCCAGGTATTGTTGCACCAATGAGGAATACAATGGCAAACTACCTCCCTCCTCATGCTGGAGATACTCTTCCCTGTGCATCCCAGCATCCATTACCCTTGCCTGCTGCTTTGTCACACTGTCATGACACCTTTCGGTCCTCAGATATAACTCCTAGGCTCTTTTCTTGTTTAGTGACTGTTAGTACTCCCCCTCCATCTTACACTCAGTGCTGAAATTTTTGCCCTAGGTGCAATACCTTGCATGGTATTTAACTTCAACTGTCATGTTTTTGACCATTCCTTGAGTTTTTCAATATTCCTGCACATCTGTTCCACCCCTACTTTAGTGTCCACACCCTACTGCAGATTTTGGTATTATCTGCAAAAAGTCTCACCTTCAATTCCAGCTGTTCCCCAGTGTGTTCAACTGCAGGTGGAGCCAAGCCTATGGGGAAACAGCAGTCAGCTGGCTGGTAGTCTCTAGCAAAACACCTGCTCATAGCCACAGCCTCCCAGGTTCAGTTGGAACTTAATAAATTTAAAAATTGCATTTTGGATTAACTTTTCTTTAACAGCTAAAAGGTAACAGAAGCTAACCAGAAGAAAATGTTGTTGGCCCTAATTTAGCTGCTGTCTTTTAAATGGTGACACAAACTTTATATATGTTCCCAGATACGTTATGTCTCCATTTGGAAAACAGGGTACAAGTCCTAGATGTTTTTAATATGTTAATATTTACCACTAAGTTCCTTTAGGGACACTATAAAATGTTACTTGCTTTCCAAGTGTGGAGGGAGTGCTAACCCCTTCAGTTAAAGCATGTTCTGAATCTGAGCCCTGGGCTTTCTAGCCGGGATATTCAAAGCAGTTGTGCATGGCGCAACTGAGTTGCGCCAGCACAAGTGCGGACATGTGCCAAGGAACGAGATTCGGGGAGCCATTGTGCAGCGCAAATCCCATTGCGCCAATGCGCAACTATAATGATTGCATGCGCATGAGCAGGGGGCGTGCCCATGAATATCTGGCACAGTGCGATATTCAACCGTGAAACCATGGCACAAGTGCGGAGCAAAACCTGGATGCACCGAGCAGACTTGAGCCTATAAATATGGGGTAAGGAAAGGCCCATCAGCGGTATGCCCAGAACAGGTGGTACCGTGCCCACATCACCTTCGAGAGCTACACTGACACAGAGATTGTGGGATGTCCCACCTGAACAGGGCCATTCTGAGGCAGCTCTGCGAGCTGTGCAGTGAGGAGATGCAGGCACCCACAAGACGGAGCCATGCAATGTCTATGGAGACAAAAGTGACAGCTGTCATGTGCCTGCTCACCACAGGCACCTTCCAGAGACCAACAGGGGACACCACAGGCATAAACCAGGCAGCCACATCATGCCTTCTCATACAGTTCCTCAACACTCTGAGGCAATGTGCTTCAGAATACATCCATTTCCCCAGCACACAGGAGGAGCGTACAGCAACCATGCAGGACTTCCACAGGGTAGCATGTATGCCTGGCATGCTTGGGGCCATTGTCTGCACCCATGTGGGCATCCGCACACCACCTGGCTCTGAGGGTGTTTCCTATGCCAATAGGAAGAGGTTCCTGAGTGTGAACTGCCAGGTGGTGTGAATGCCAAGGGGCGCATCACCAGTGTCTGTGCCACACACCTTGGGAGTGCACATGATGCATTCATCTGGCACAGTTCTGCACTGTGCCACAGGTTTGAGCATGGTGACATCCCCACGGGCCACCTAGTGGGTGAGTATGGGATGGCGGGGGCCTGGCAGAGCAGGCCATGGGATGGGGAAGGGAAGAGCGGACATGCTGGCGAGGGCACCAGGGACAGGCAAGAGGCACAGCGAAGGATGACACAGGGCTAACCATGTCATTATCCACACAGGCTACAAAGGAGGGCATAGCAGCTTTGAGCCACCATCTCACAGGAGCACTATGACCGCAGGTAGGTGGCACCAAACCCATGCAAAGGCCACACACACAGGTATAGCACACAGGCAGGGGCATGCATGGCAATAGGCATACACACACAGAGGTGTGGTGCAGGGGTAGGGGAGTCAGTGGCACATATCTACACACAACTGCAGACAGTATCACGCAGCAACACATACCCACATATGCACCTACATGCCCAGGCACTGGCAAGTGGCGGGGATCAGATGCATTGCACCGGTGCACAGAGGCAACCGGTGCATAACTGCCCTCATCACACCCACACCACCCAGGCCAGCGGCCAGGTAGGCATGCACACAGGCAGTGTGTGGCATGACACACAGGTGCCACACCAGTGGTATGCACACACACATGCCACCCATACGTGCATAGGGCAGTGGCTTCAGACTGCAGTCAGGGCGGCATGCACATCAGGGCCACTGCGTGGAACCATGGCCACCGCATCACGTGGGCAGCCATGCTGGGGCCGATCGGCAGCCATAGGCTGTTCATTGGCCACAGGGGGTGTTTGCAACAGCCCCCCAGAGGTTGAACTGCAGGACCATGACCGGGTCCACGCAGGGGTGCGTAGGCACCCAGACAGGCCTATCCCAGGCATGCCTGGGATGCCAACAGCAGAGCCCGGCATCAACAGTGAGGGTGTTACCCGACACAGGGAATGTGGGGTGGACAGTGCACTGCGTGGGGTCTGTGGTGGCTGGCAACACCCTGTGGCAGCCAGCAATGCAAGGCCATCTGTGATCGCATTGGCAATGCGATCCTGGGATGTGGTCATGTCCTACCGCAAGCGCTGTATAGCCACCAGGAGCTGTGCAGTGCCGCTCTCACACTTCTCAACTGCCTGGTGCACATCCATGCACAGTGCATGCACCCCAGCGGAAAGCAGAACCTCTTGCTCCACTGAGGCCCACAGCAAACAAGTGTGCTCTGCCAATGTGCTCTCCCAACTTACCCTTGTTTCTCCACTTCTCTTTCTGCTCTAGTTGTCCCCCCCCCCACTGGATTCTACCCTCACATCTTGGTATACCCAATGCTGCACTTTTCACCCTCCCCACCCTTCCTACATTCCTTCTCCCCCCATGACTCTGGCACTTCTTATCTGTTGTCTGTTTTCTCTGACAAATGCAACTGGCTGTCTTGTTACAATGCTACCCTTGAACTGTATCAATCTGTACTCTGTTTGCAATGTCCACATTGTTGTAATGCCTGTCTTGATGTTCCCCATAATTTGTATTTGTCTGACGTGGAACCTTTGTAAAAGAACCATGGCTCAAAGGTAGTTGTAATCCTAGACTTGATAAATAAATAAATAAATAAAACTGGTCGGGGCCCTGGGGAACCTGGGTGTGGTGCCAACCCTCCTGTGGTGACTGATTATGCTGCACAGCCCCCCACTCAGGTGGACACTGCACAGTAGGGTCCTCATTAGGTAAGTCATTAGCAGGTGCCCCAGCAGTGGACACCATGTCCGGCTGGCCGGTGGTTCCTGCCATTGCCCATCCGGCTGCTGAATGCTGCCCAGCACCTGCACGTCCGCACCACCACCACCACATGGCACAGCTGTGGCAGTACACACAGCAGCACCCACAGTGGTGGTGGACAGCTGTTCCACTGCTGTCAGGCTGCTGGGCGTGCTGCCTGTGTTGGTGTCTCGTATGGGCATCTCCCCCACAACACCACCCATGCTGTCCAGGATTATGGTTAGGTCATCATCAATGTCAGACCCTGCCCTGATCTGTGTCTCCATGCAGAGGACGCCAAGACTGGCATCCTGTAGGAACACATCCAGGGTCTCATCCGACCCCATGCCCAGGACATCCAGCTGGACAGTGGTGGTGTGCTGCAGTCTATCAGGCCCCCAGATGCCCATGGAGGTGGATGGTTGGTCCTTCCCCCACAGCTACTGCTGGCACCCCATCCCCTGCATGCAGGTGTGCAGGTGCTGAAAGAGAAAACAGGTGTGTCAGTGATGCAAGGCCAATGAGTGCACACCCCCTCCTAACGCAGCCACTGCATGCTGCGCATGCCTGACAGATGTACCATGCAGTGATGGGCTGCCATCTGTCTGGAATCCTCCACCTGGCACACCCTCCATGGTGCTGCAGTGCATGGTGGCTGCCACCAACTACTCCTGCACCATGAGCTGTTGCACATCAGCAGGCCCCCCTCCAGTGGCTTTCCAGGCTGCATGGATGTCCACCACCTTCTATTTGATGCACCACTTATCAGTGCCCACCTTCTTGCGACACTCCTGCACTGACTGCTGGTGGCTGCCCTGCTGGTTCACGCATGCTGCCACCTCCTCCCAGGCCCCAGCCCTGGCTAGTGGTGTGCCCGTGGCACCACTCAACAGTGGCTCCCTGTCAAGGTAGGCCTCAAACTGGGCCTCTGGCCTTCATGAAATTGGGCCTGCGCTTGCGAGCAGGCCTAAGCTCCTCACCCTCCTCACATTCCAACATGTTGCTGCCTGTGGACATGGACAGCACAGTGTGTCAGTGTCAACAGCACCCTATTCCATCTCCCCTGCTGTGCTGGTTGGGCTCAGTGTGCTCAAGCAGCATGCGCGACTTACCTCAAAAGGATGCAATACTGTTCCATGGCCTGTGCTGGTCCGTGGCGCTTTAATGGCGTAACACATGCAAATGAGCATTGGTGCAATGGTAATGACATGCTAATTCCCCCAGCGCACCATGCATTGGCTGATGAGCTCATTTGCATGTGGCAGCTGAATATTGCGTATTTGCTCCATGCGCAGTGAGATTGCCCTGGAGCAAGTCGCGGTGCAATGCAAACACATGCGCACTGCGCAGGACCGCAGTGCACATGTGCTGGTCAGTGTGCTGCTGCCTATTACACACTGTGTGCCCACTGCACAAGAGGGACTGTGGCACACGGTGCACCATGCCTGCAATTGCGTATGTGAGCACTGTGTGGCGGACGACCCCTGCCCCTTGCTGTGACCTCTGCCCCTGGGTGACCCCCGTACCCGTGATCCCACATAGGCATGCCCATGCCACGCATCTCTGTGACTGCATGATGAGCGGACACCGTGCATGTCCCCCTCAGCCAGCACATCTGGCACATGCACTGGCCACGCGCACCTCCTGCCGCCATTTTGCTCCACGGTTCACACCACAGTGATGGTGCAGCAGTGATGTGGATGGGTGACCAGCTGGACACAGGTCAAGCTGGCCAACCTCACGACCTGCATCCTGCCACATGCACCCCAGCTGTTTGGGCAGGCACCACTGCAGCAGCCCCGGGTGGCTGTGTGGCAGGCAACTGCAGCACACAGGGGTGGCCAGAACTGGTAAGCAATGTTACCATTGATATAGGGACCTGGTGCAGAGGGACCCAGAGCACCTCAGGATGATGGAGGCATGCATCAGTGAGTAGGCCCATAATGCATGTGTGCCCTGGTGCTGTACTGTGGTGTTGGCTAGGCTGCCTGGCATGTCCTGCAGGGTGGAGTACTTCCATTGTGTACACTGCAGGGTGGAATCACCGTCTGCCACTTGCGTTGCGCTGCCACTCCATGGGACATGTCAGGCAGGGGCTCACCCTGTGCACAGGGGTGGGGGTTGGTTGGCAGCTGATGTGGTTGGTTACTGATGTGTACCTGTTTCTGTTCCATTCCCAGGACCTGAGGACAGTCGTGGGGTGGCTCTGGCAGGATGCCAGGTCACAACAGCCCAGGGAGGAGGAGCAGCTCCAGCACCAGTGGGGCCAAAGGTGGCAGGTAGACACTGACTTTGTTCTGCGCACCATCATTAGGGGGTGGTGGGGGCATGGATGTGGGCATGGCCTCCTATGCCACATGCCATGGCAGCTGTCTGTGTTGCTCTGTGCGTGGTGCCTGCCACTGTGGCTCATCCATTGGTTACATGTGCCAGCTGCTGGTGGGGTGAGTGTACGCACAGTCACCACTGATGTTGCGGTGGTGCTGCTGGGGCACTGTGCCATGTGACTGCCATAGCACAGTCGGATGGCCAATGTGCGGTGGAGACCACTGCTGTGCGCTGATGTGGTGTGCCACCTTGCCAGCTGGTGTTGGCCCATGCCCCTATGGGTGGCCTGTATGTGCCATCCGGGGGGGGCTCCCACTGCCCGCTATGCTCTGTGGTTGGGCCATGTTCCTTAGGACATTGCGCTGATCACCTGTCATGTCCCTTGTCCTAGGTGTCCGCCGATGGCATTGGATGGCCCTGTACTGCAGGCTCCTGAGGCAGCTCATCTTAATAACCTCGACAATGATGGAGACAGTGTTCCAGGTCTGGAGACTGCTCCTGGCAGTCAGAAGGCACCAACAGCAGCAGGGAGTGGCAGGACATGGCTGCTGCTAGCCCAACTTTGTGTTCCCCTGTTTCTCCAACCATACCTCCCCCTCCAGTCCCTTATCCCACTGTGCAGTCCCTGTTTCCTGTCCCCTTCCCTCGCTATCCTACCCTTTCCCACCCCTTGTTACTGTATATAGTTTTATGAATATATATCTATTTTGACTTACCTGCTTGTGTCAGTGTCTGCTTTGCAGGTGGCTTGAGGAGCCATGCTTCAGTGGCCCAGGGCCTGTCTGTGTGGTGTGCATGTGTCAGGGTGTGTGTTGTGCTTCTGTGGATCACTGCTGTGCACTGCAGTGTGTCCCACAGTGGTGGTGTCCCTCCCCTTGGTTGATGGCTGTGCCTTGGGGTATCTTTGGGGCAGCTATCAGGGTTGCATGGTGGGTGTGTCTGCTTGGCTGCATGGTCCTGGGTGGAGCCTGGCCTGGTCTGACTGTGCAGGGGGGGCATGGTCTGCTGCCTGCGGTGGGCCCCCTTGGTGGCCCTCCATCCCCCATTGGCACCCCTGTTGTCTCCTGTCTATGCCACTGTTGTGTTCTGGGGTGGGGGTCTGAGTGCATGGGTGCGCTTTGCTGTGCCCTGCTGGTGGTGGCCTCCAGTGGTCTGTCACTCTGCTTCCCTGGCTGTGTCCCTGGGTCTCCTCTCTGTGCCATGCCCCCCCAGTTGCTCTGGTGCTCTGCTCCCACAGTTGCCCTGGGGCTTCTGTGTCTTCCCATGGTGCACCTGTGGTTGCGCCATGGCACTCCTGTGGTTGCACAGTGGCACAGCCATAGTTGTGCCATGGCGCAACTGTGCCATATTCAGCTGTATTGCACTGGCGCAGTGCGGCCAGCGCAACCTCTGAATATGGCTCCTGTTGTGCCATGGTGCATAGGATTTGCACTGAGCCAGACTTGCACTGGCCTTTGGCGCATTTCTGAATATCTGGCCCTCTTTCTATTACTATTTCTTAGGCTCCTGCTAACCTGCTAGAGCTAGGGCAATTGAATATATTTATATGAGTTCCAACACAGGTTTCTGCTGCTATCACCAGAGAGATAAAAGGTGCTTAAATATCAAGAAAACAGAAACTTTTACAAAGAGCTAACCAATGCTAAGCCTGTCTTTGCTTCCAAAAGTGTGTGTGTGGGAGTGGCAGGTAGGAAAGCAGAAAAACAGACATGAGAGACAAGAGAGCCCCCAACAGTGATCAGTCCAGGAGACACAGTAAGAAGTATAGATACCAAGACAGAGCTGCACAGCTAGCAAATTAGAAAAACGTGCATTTGATTGTTTTGATTATGTTTTCATAAGGCCTAGGGGCCTTCACTGAAGCAAAGCTTCCCATACCTTTGAGACAGTGCCCTGGGAAAGGCTTATCATGGAATTCCCATTTAAGCCACAACGCTATGGAAGGGGCCACCCTGCCTCAGTGCCCTTTATTTCACCTAACCATTATCCATTCAAAGCCTTACCAGGATTAGTTTGACTTTTAAAACATATTTTGCCACCTCCTATTGCCTAGTGGATAGGTTTTTGTTTTTCATAGCAAAGCATTTTTACAAAATGCATTCAGGTTGTAGCTAGCTATGGTCCTAAAATCTACAGTTTATAAAAAGATAATGTGAATTAATAAATTATTTTGGTTCCAGATGGTACTATATATTCATATATTGTGCTTGATCAAAACTGCTATAGAGTTCTTCAAGTCATCCCTGTGTATTATGGGCTTTTCAGGTGCCAACAAGCATAGCTGGTAACCACCTATTGCAGTCAGGTGTGTTTTTCTGCATTTGGTAAAGTTTAAGGTTACATTCACTCTGCATGATTTGGTTTCATGCTGCTTTTGCCGATATAAATGATAGGACTTCTAATACTTGGTGTAGGGTTTCAGATCTACACAAAGTTAGGTCTGAATCCCAGCAGCACACATTTTTTCTTTCTCATTACAGTTTATGTTGTATGAGAGAAATTGTTAGATGTCATTACTGATGTCAATGATAGGGTTTCAGGGCTTGGAGTAGGGGTTCAGACCATGCAACTGCTAGTTCTGTGTTACAATCAATTTAAAGTTTGGGCTGTGGCTAGGAGGCTTGCGTAGGTTTTAATGCAACTTGGTGGGAAGCATTCATCCCAGCTGCTGAGAAGTCTTACTACTGTAAATTCCACTGCAGCTGTGTATGGGGAGGGGGCAGTTCTGCACTCATTTAAAATCTGTATACATACTGATGCACAAAGACAAGCATGGGTGAATTCCTTAGATTGCTCCATCTTCTCCCTACCCAGGTGACTGTTATGATTTAAAATTAGAGATGTGCCAAAGTTTAATTTTGCCAGTGAAGTTCAGGAGAAGTCGGCGATTTCATTGCGTGAAATATTTCACAAATTTTGAGTGATCTGTGAAATATTTAGTGGGTGCAAATTTGCAAAATTCCATCCACTAAATGCAGAATTTTGCACACAAAGTGTGGAATTTTACCCACGTGTGGCAGGCGAAATTTCATACTTTGCGGGTGAAATTCCACATTTCGTGGTCAGAATTTCACTAAATGTGCAAAATTCACAAAATATTTCACGGAGCGCAGTTTGACGACTTTGCCCATCTCTATTTATAATTCACCTTAAATATTTAAACCTCTCATTCAAAATTTGGCACGTGCTATTTATATTATTCTGCCTTCAGACTGGCATGCCTCCACTATGGGGACTAGTGAACTCAGTATACTACTGGATACTGTTGTTAACATGAGTCGTTTTGATGTGACAACCCACCCATGGTCACCTAACACTAGCCAAATAGCAATGTAATTGATTAGCTATGCTTCACCAATCTGTAGACCATTTACGTTGATCTCTAGTAATTCACTATCCAATTGGCAGGCTATTTTAACATGTAAAGCTCCCCAATACAAAGTCAATATCAGACACAGCAAATGTTTCCATAAATCATAATTGCTTACCTAAGCAAACAAATTGTTATGCTATTACTAATTTGTTCTGGAAATACTGAATTAAATCCCAGCCCCCCTCCTCAGATCTAATGCCCACTGAATTTGTGGCCTTAAATGGGTTGAAATTTATGTCAATTATCATTTGCATCATGCTTAGCAAGCGGGACAATTTAAAAATCTGGGTCACCCATTCTACTCCAGAAGTGCTATTACTAATGGAAACATGGCTTAATACTTCAATAGACTAAAATGTGGTTTCCCATCCAAAGTAGGACATATATGGGTAGGCCCATCCTGCAAGTGGAGGAGGAATTGTACTATATGTTAAACTCAAGCTGTTATCCTCCTCTGTTTATTATTTATTTATTTAAAAATTGGTAACTGGGAAAATCACCATGAGTGAGGCTCAGTTCCAGGTGTCTAAGCCAAATGCATTTAAATGTATTGCTGCTACCATAAACATTTAAAAAAAGAGTCAATTACTGTGGCATGCTATTGGGTCTCCCTTCAGGTGGGACTGATATCCTAAACTATCTGGCCCAGATATTCAAACTGCACCAGTCTGAGGCGCAAGCCCCTGCGCCGCTCAAAATAGTTGCGCAGGGGTGTGGCCGGGGTGATATTCAAAGGAGTTGTGCTGTTGAGCAACTCCTTTGAATATCACCCCCGAGCCACAGCACTTGCGCATGTCGCAGTGGAACTTGCGCTACCGCAAGTTGCCAGAGTTGAGCATTAAACTTGCGGTGGCGCAAGTACCATTGCGCCATGCGCAAATTTCCGATATTCAAAAGGTGACATGCAAATGGGGCCATAATTTATGCAAGGCGCGGGGGGCCATTTGCATCTATTTATGGCCCCATTTGCATGCCATTTGCATGTAGGTGCGCCGATCCCCGAGGACTTGCTCCTGGCCACCCTGCCAGGCAGCAGCCGTCGGGGACCGACGCACAATGCAGCCGATCACGGGCATCACAGTTACATGACACCCCCACACACACATCTCCACAGCCCGATCGCAGGCAGAACACGCGTCGCTCGCCCCACACACATCTCCCACAGCCCGATCACGGGCAGAACACGCATATGTCGGCCCCCACACACATCTCCCACAGCCCGACCGCGGGCAGAACACGACATGTCGCCCCACACACTCTCCCACAGCCCGATATGCGGCAGAACACGTATATGTCGCCCCCCACACACATCTCCCATAGCCCGATCGCGGGCAGAACACGCGTACATGTCGCCCCCACACATCTCCCACAGCCCGATCGCGGGCAGAACACGTATATGTCGCCCCCACACATATTACTCCCACAGCCCGATCACGGGCAGAACACGCACATGTCGCCCCCACACACATCTCCCACAGCCCGATCGCGGGCAGAACCTGTATGACCCCCAGTGCCCGATCGGGGCAGAATGTCACAGCACAACCCCCCAAACATCTCCTGGTGTCTAGTGTCCCCCCACCCATCCACGAAGCCCTCCACCTTCGCTCCCCGCAGCCGGGCGGGCGACAGCATCCCACTCCGCGCCGCCACTTGTTGCCGGCTGAGCTGATTGTATCGCTGCATGAGCTGGTGCAGAGTTATGCGCCAATGGGCGTAGCCCATACGCATGATGACAGTCCAGACGGTGAATGATCATTTACAAATCTGACTGTCATGACGTGTATGGGCTGCACGCCCATTGGCTGTAGCTCTGCACCACTGGGCGGCAGCCCTACCGGACAGTCAGTCGGCGGGCGGGCGGGCGGCAGGCGGGTGGATGCTGTCGCCACCGCCGCGGGGAGCGGGTGGAGGGCTGTGGGTGGGTGGGGGGGACACTAGACACCAGGGAGATGTTTGGGGGTTGTTCTAGACATTCTGCCCGCGATCGGGCTTTACGTGTCCACTGACCACCAGGGAGTTATTCGAGTTGGGGGAGGGTTACATTCTGCCCGCGATCGGGCACGGGGGTTCATGTACTTGTACTGCCTGCGATCGGGCTGGGAGATGTGTGTGGGGGGTTCATGTCGGTACTGCCCGCGATCGGGCTGTGGGAGAGTGTGTATGTGGGGGTTCATGTACGTGTACTGCCCGCGATCGGGCTGTGGGAGATGTGTGGGGTTTCATGTAACTGTGATGCCCGCGATCGGCTGGTGGGGGCACAGGGACCGAGTTGGGGGCCAGCCAGGGTGGTAGCTGCTGTGTTGCGCCTCTGCAATACAGCAGCTCACCTGTGGGTGGCCCTCAACTTGATCCTTTTTTTGGCCTGGTTGTGCAGACAAGAGGCTGGGGTGCGATGCACAACTCTGCACAACCCGACTGAATATCAGGTTGCGCAGGTTATGCATGGTTCCTCCCTCCTGCTGAGCATGCATTCATTTGCATTACTCTTTGCGCAACCTGTTGCCAGTGGAGCAACTGCCTCCTGCTGAATATCGCAGAATGGCGCAATGTAGGACTTGCGCATGCGCAACCACCCTTTTGAATATCTGGGCCTCTATCTAAAACTGTTAAGAAAAATAACAACAAAACCCTTATTGTCAGTGACTCACATTGGTAGTTACAAAAATGTTGACTGGGTATTTTGTTATATGGAAGTTGCAGCAAAAAGTACTGCGGTATAATGCAGCTGCAGTAAAATATCCAGTACCAAAGTATAATACAGCTGTGGTATAAAATGCATTGAATAACATGTATTTTTGTTTTTACTGCAACTGCATTATACCGCAACTGCATTATGCCATTGCACCTTTTTTACTACAGCTGCATTATACCAAAATACTGGGTCAACATTTTATGTTGATTGCGCGCATGTGCAAGAAACATGTTGCGGCAGGTTTCTCCACAAGCAGGTTGTGGAGGTGCGGCACTGTTGTGGTCAATGCCCCCACAGCCTGTAAAGGTTTGTCCCGCTTCCCCCAATGCTGTGGCACGCTGCTGCTGCTGACACTAGTTCAGCTAGCGTGCAACCAACTTGTGAAAATGTAGCCACTGCAATCAGGGGCCGCCTCGTCGTTGCAGTGTCAGCCATCTGCTGCAATGAAGGAGCAACCCGTCATTGTAGGGCGGGATCTAGAAACACTGATATTGTTTGTGAACATGGTGGTGGCTTGCCGCCATGTTCACAAACAATATAATCCCCCCACCATGTTTATTTGCAGACGGGTGCCCCAACCCATCAGCTTCAGTGACCCAATGTTTATTTTGCCGGCGAGAAGCCCACTCCCCATCGGCATTATATATTCCACCCCGCTTTTATTGTCTCGCGGCGTGCCCAATCCCCCGGTATAATGTGATTTCCCTTTGTTGTGTGCCAACAGGTGCCTAATCCCCAGTCAGCTACTGCTGCCCCCACCAAAAGAAAGACTTTGCTGGCATGCTGGGAGCCCACCCCAGCATGCCACATGCCCCTGTAAAATAAAAACATTTCCGCAAACGCCATTTTTTTTTAACCTGTAAAATGGAAACGGTCCTCGGAGGTCTCCTGCCCCCACCCTCAACCCGCACTCCACCCACTGCGCACCTTGCCTCCCTACACCCCTCACCCCATACTTACCTCCGGAGCTTGGCGTGATGATCTTCAGTGGACTGGGAAACACGTCTGCACTCTTCAAAGCCAACCGCAAACTGAGGAAATGCCGATAAGCTATATAATGGAATAAATAGGGGTTTCTAACTTTAATGCATATCTCAGTAATTTTTGGAATTTTGGCACCACATTTTCAACATGGGGTTTTGGGATCCCTCCTCATGAATTCTGGAACTGTCATGGCATTAATCAGCCCTGAAAGGTGATTTCGTGGTCACTGCACAGAATCACCTTTCAGGGCCGATTAATGCAATGACAGTGCCAGTGTTCATGAGGTGGGCTCTCAAAAAGCCTATGTTGTGAATTTGGTGGAAAAAAACAAAAAATGACTGTTTTACAAGCGTGCGTTGCACAGTTGCTACGCGTGCTCAAAACTTTGTGAATTTGCAATATTTTCATGCCAGATTTTCAACATTGGCATTTTTTCACACCTCCTTGTGAAGAGTACAGCTGTCATTGTTCACATCCTGGCCAAAATGTGTTTCCGCACTTCCAGCACAGAATAGCGCCGTCACTGTGGGAAATCAGTGTTTGGGATATATTAAGAAAATGACAGTGACACTTTTCATGAGTAGAGGTCCTACAATGCCTATGTTGAAAATTTGGTAATGATACTCCATAAAATGACTGTGTTACGCACGTGCATTGCGCAGTTTGCAAGCATACTCGTAGCTTTGTAAATTTATATTTTCACTCCAGATTTTCAACATTGCCATTTTCCCACACCTACTTATGAACAGTACAGCCATCATTTTTCCCATCCTGGCCGAAATGTGTTTTCACACTTCCGGCGCACATTAGAGTGGTCGCTGTGGGAAATCACTGTTCAAGACAGATTAAGAAAATGACAGTGATACTATTCATGAGCAGAGGTCCTAAAATGCATGTTAAAAATTTGGTGATGATAGCCCATCAAATGACTGTGTTACAAGTATGTGTTGCGCACTTTCCATGCACCCTTATAACTTCTCAGATTTGTAATATTGTCACGCCAGATTTTCAGCAGTGCCATTTTTTCACACCTCCTTATGAACAGTACAGCTGTCATTTTTCACATCCTGCTTAAAATATGTTTTTGCACTCCTGCCAGAGAATAGCATGGTCGCTGTGGGAAATCAGTGTTTGGGACAGATTAAGATCGACCGAATGAGAGGGGGAAGTGACCGAGCTCAACTGAGCTCTGTCGGGACTGCTGTGAATTTGTTTGTGGGCAGAAAAAGGCCCCAGTGCAAGAGCCCAGTACAAAAGGGCAGCCTGCAGCACTGGGAGAAACAGAACGAGAGAGCAAGTGAGGGAGGGGGAGTGAGAGAGCTCAGTGGAGCGCTGTCAGGACTGCTGCAGATTTCTTTGTGGGCAGAAAAAGGCATCAATACAGGCAGGGGCCCAGTACAAAAGGCCAGCCTGCAGTGGTGGGAGAAACAGTACAAGCAAGTGAGACAGGGGGACTGAGTGAGCTCAATGGAGCTCTATCAGGACTGCTGCGGATTTCTTTGTGAGCAGAAAAAGGTACCAATGCAGGCAGGAGCCCCGTACAAAAAAGCAGCTTGCAGCGCCAAGACAAACAGAATGAGCACATGAGAGAAGGAGACTGAGTGACCTCAACAGAGCTCTGTCTGGACAGCTGTGGATTTCTTTGTGGACAGACAAATTTGCCAATGCAGCCAGGAGCCCCGTACAAAAGTGCAGCCTGCAGCGCCGTCAGAAACGGAACAAGTGAGTGAGAGAGGGGGAGTGAGCAGGCTCAACAAACCTGTGTCAGGACTGCTTCAGATTTTTTTGTGGGCAGAAAAAGCCACCAACAGAGGCAGGAGCCCAGTACAAAAGGGTAGCCTGCAGTGCCAGGAGAAACATAATGAGTGAGCTAGAGAGGGGGAGTGAGCCACCACAACGGAGCTCTGTTGGGACAGCTGTGGATTTCTTAGTGGGCAGAAAAAGGTGCCAACGCAGGCAGGAGCCCAGTACAAAAGAGCAGCCTGCAGCACCAGGAGAAACAGACTGAGCAAGTGACAGAGGGGCAGTGAGTGAGCTCAATAGACCAATGCAATTAACATTCGGCATTGACAAATGCTTGTTTGTAACTGCCACTGTAAACTTTGACTGGTTATCACCAAAGTTGAATAGTTTAAAGTTACAGTGTGATAAACTGAATTTTACACAGAGCCAAGCAGGCCCAGTTTTAAAACCCTTCGAAATCCTCTAACTTAGACATCATTCTTACTAATAGACCTCAGGCGATCAGAGTTACAGCTGTCTTTGAAAATCTTTTTAGTGGTCATTGCATGGTGGTTTGTGCCAGAGGGCTAAAAATGTATAGTAAGCCCTCCTAAGCCCTCAATTATATATAAACATTCATTCAGACACTTTAGTGAGCAAGAATGCCTTCACCACCTGGCTGCCATAAATTGGAAGGACTTTTATTAGTGCCATCAGTACATACTGCTCTGAAATCTTTACTCAACAAGTGCTAAAAGTTATAACCCACATGCCCCCCCCCATTAAAAACTACGGATAGAAATGTCACCTGGTTTACTAGCAGAAAAAAAAAAAACTAGCCTTGAAGGAAATAAACTCGCATGGGGCAAAAGCTAGTACTACCAGGGCAGCGCAGGATTAGATAACCTCTATGCAGAAGAAAAATCAAAGCCGAATGAATTAATTCAGCTGAAGCAAGTTACTACCTAACCCTGCTGGATGAAAAAGAGAAGGATCCCGCTGCATTTTGCAAAGCTCTAAAAGGTATGTAAAGAGAGGCGGCCCCTACAACCCTACACGGCACATTAAAACTCAGAACAAATGAATTAATGACGAACAAATAATAGTGGAGGAACTAACTTTGTACTTTGCCTCTGCAGTAATGATGTATTTTGAAAACTCCCCTTTAGACACTATTCCCTTACCTACCTAACAGTTGTCTAAACTGACAATCAATAGTTGTGACCTTTTCCAGTTTCAGCCATTCTCCAATTTGCAGGTGGAATAGCTACATTACTTCAAAACCTTGATCCCCCCAAAAGTACTGATGCCGATAATCCTGAATGGTTGTCCTAAAAATTAATTACCCTACCTTAACTGCCCCATAACCCATCTCTTTAATTGTCGATCACACAAAGTGAAATTCCACTGCTGTGGCAAACTGCTCATATGCACCTGCTGTTTTCATTTGATGAGTTCTTGTGCACCAAACATTTTTGCTGCAATGAATGGTGATTATGGGGGGGGTCACTGTTGAGCCCGTTGCAGTTGAAAATAGCAGGATCTCAGCAGTCTAGACGAATGACCATGCACTTTGGTTTTAACATCACTCACTGCTTTCTGGGTGGAAACTTCATGTATTTCAAAGGACCCAAGCCACTCCAATCAGAGAGCTTTGGTCCTTTGATTGACATGAAGCCTGACAGTCAGGAAGCAACTGATCAGCTGTCAACACCAGCAGCCTTTCATTGTTAATGCAGACTACTGTACCCAAGTTCAGCTAAATATGTTTTTAGATACTAGAAATAAAGCTGAACTGCGGAACTTAGTTAGTTTTTTAAATGAGGGCTAAAATGTACTTTAATCACACTCCAATGGTGGAACCATGATTCTGGGTATGCACGTATGCATATGTATATGAATTCGCATATGCACATGCCTGGTGTCATGGCTCCACATTCAGAGTGCGATTAAAGTATTTTGTAGCCCTAGTTTCAAAAAACTAACTAGTTTCTCTGAGTTCAGCTTTCTTTTTTGTACCTAAAAACATATTTAGCTGAGCTTAGATATACATTTTTTTTTAATGTAAGCGGAGTGGGGTGCCCACCCCTGCTATCTCTTCTTTCTCCCGGTCCCCTTCAGGTGGCTCGCCCACCAACCCACCCTTTCCCATCTTTAAATATATATATATATATATATATATATATTTTTGTAAGTGAATCAGGGTGCCCACCCTGCTACTGCTTCTTTCTCCCCGTCCCTCCAAGTGGCTTGCCCACCCACCCACCCACCCTTCCCATCTTTACACACAGTGTATATATTATAATATAAGCGGAGCGGGTGCCCACCCCACTACCACATCTCTTTACACCCCACTCCCTCAAGTTACCCACCACCTATTCTCTTAACATGCCTGACACTGGGGTGTCCAATACCAAGCCGAATGTAGTCCATCACTCTATGTTTTTTTTTAACCCAGTAAAACAGAAAACCATCCATCGATGTCTGCTGCACCATTAGTTCCCCCCACCTGACCCTCCCACTCAGCACCCACCACCCCACACACCCCTAAGCCCTTACTTACCCACCAGGTGGTCCAATGCCATAATCCTCTCTGGACTACAGACACATCTTCGCTCTTCAAAGCCGGACTGTGAACTGAGGAAATCAGATGTGTACTTCAATGTATTTCAATGGGGTTTTGAACTTAGTGGCATAACTTAGCCATTTTTTGGATATTTTTGCCCCAAACTTTCAACATGTCTTTTTTGGGACACCACCTCATGAACAATGAAAGTGAAGTTAGGCAAATCTGTCCCAAAAAGTGATTTCATGGTCACTGCGCAAAATCACATTTTGGGAAGGTGTTGAAATTTCCTCCATCCTTGTTCATGAGTTGGGGGTCATAAGAAGGCAATCTTGAAAATCTGGCATAAAAATATTACATATCAACAAAGTTATGAGCCGACATTGAAATTTGTGAATGCAGGCTAGCAACTTTGGTAATTTTCAATATTTTCACCCCAAATTTTCAACATAGCCATTTATTCACAGCACCTCATAAATGTGACAGCTGACATTTTTCAAATCCTGGGCCAAATGTGTTTTCATTCCTGTGGCACGGAATGACATTTTGGTGGTGTGGAATGACATTTTGGTGGGAATTTCAAAAATTTCACCAATAGGTTCATTAGGTGGGGTGATCAGAAGGTTATGCAGAAAATTTGGCGTACAAATACACTAAATTGGCAAGATTATGACGGAACGCTACACTACGTTAGCATTCACTCATAACTTCACTAATTTTCAATATTTTGACTCCAAACGTTCAGCATAGCCATATTTCCACACCACCTCATAAACCTGAAGTATCATTTTTAAAATCCCGGATGAGATGTGTTTTTTGCACTGCTGATCAATTAAGCAATCAAACAATCAAACTTTATTTAACAAGGCATAACACCATAGAGCAGGCTCATTTTCAAGGTGGTCATGGACATAGAAAAATGTATCACAGGCAGGTACTGTACAAGACAGGAAAATAAACACTATACATATGCAAGGCTAACACAGGCCTAAACAGCTAGGGCTAACATAGTTGAAAGCTAGTTATTGCGCACTAAACAACAAACATAATAAATCTAAAGTTAGGATGGTTCGATTCCACTGGTTATTCTAGTATGGGACTTGTGTGAAGGAGGGGTAGGGAGTGTGGAGGTATAGAAGCCAAGGGGTTGGTAGGGTGAGGCTGGCTGGAGGGGTTGGGAGAAGAGGATGCTAAAAGTGCTTGAGCTCCATTAATGGGGGATGAGAGATGACATTTTGGCCAATATACTATAAATAGTACAAGTCATGCCTATAAGATGACTCCTAAAATGAGAGATGACATTTCAGCCAGTATACTATAAATGGTACAAGTCATGTCTATAAGGTGACTCCTAAAATGAGAGATGACATTTCGGCCAATATACTATAGATGGTACAAGTCATGTCTATAAGGTGACTCCTAAAACAAGTATCTTCAAAACACCCATCAAACATCTGACATTAACAAATGCTTGTTAAGTCAGGGATAAGGCCTCCTTATGTAATTACTAGCCTATCTCCTTCCTCCCAGTCCTAGTCAAATTGCAAGAAAAATTGGTGACTGAGCAGCTCAGAGAACATCTTGATCAATTTAATGTTATCACCCGAGCTAAGTCAGTCTTTCAAGCTCAGCACAGTACGTTGGCTGCTTTAGTTAAAATGAATAACAACTGGTTTACAGCTGTTGATTATAAACTCACCTAGAGTACTGTATCCTGTTCTAGAGAGCATACTTGGACAATGTGCCTTCTTCTACAGAGCCCCCCTGTGGCTTAATGAGATCCCTGAGGCCATCTGGAACTCCACTGACTTGTCCCACTTCAAAACAAGCCTAAGGCATCACCTTACCTCTAGCACCGCATATGACTGCCTTCCAAAGGCATGACTCTTCCCGCTCTTGAGACCCTCACCCTAGTCCCACGTACCACTAGTCAAGCTGACTCATGGCTGCCCAACTGTACCACTCTACCCTAGCACTGGCTCCCACCCCTTTTGCCCACCTTGCCCCTCCCCCTTCTTGGCTCTTTCTGCCCCTTCCTCTGCCACTGACTTAGTCTGGGTACATATCTCCTCTCCCACCCCGTATTATGCTCAGCCTCTCCTCTCCCAGTTGTCAACTTAACCCCTTTAACAAAACAGCTTATCTCACACCAATCTCTCCAATGCCCCCTCCACCCTGCCCCACATTTCATGGCCCTTCAGCCCTTTCCTTCCTCCCACCACCTAGCCTGTGCCTTCATCCCCTATTGCATACCCAGCCTCAACCTCCAGTTGATGTCATAAAGGCTCCTCCAAAGGTTACCTATCCATCTGCCCCACCTGGGGGTGTCTCCTCTGGCCTACACTTTTCCTTGCCCCTAAGCCTTATGCACCCCCCTGAGGGAACTCTGTCTCCTCTCTCCTAAGTTCACTAGTTGGTTTTAGCACTTATGCTGTAACAATTCAAGAATTTGTAACAATATTAATGCTGTTGTCTCTTATCCTGTGCCTGTACTGTTATGTAATGTAATCTGTAATGAGTCTGTCTACTTTGTTATCTCGACATGGAACCTTTGTAAAAAAGACTGTACTCAAAGGTTATTTCCGAATCTTTAAATAAATAATTAAAAAAAATGCAGCAATCTTCCTAGAACTTAGCAAGGCTTTTAATAATGTTGAACATAACACCCTCCTGTGACAACTTGCAATGTATTTTATTTTTTGCGTGTGTGTGTGTGTTTTATTTTTATTGTCATCGTACCTCTGTAAAGTGTTTCAGATGATGTGGGAGGTATGGCTGCAGCCCACTGTATCCCGTGCCTGGAGACATTCACATAAGAGGAGTGTTTGTTAGGCAGTTCAGTTCCTGCCCTATAAAAGGTTTTTGTTTTTAGGTTAAACTTCAAAAGGTTGCTTCCATTTCATAACAAAAATATATGTTTTGAGGCTAAACAGGGCTATGGGGAGGAGTACAAAATGGGTTAATGGTATTAGCCATCACCAAACAGGAAAGGGACCTGGTAGTAATCATATCTGATTATCTAAAGGTGGCCAGGCAGTGTGACATGGCAGTGGGGAAAGCTAGTGGGATGCTAGGTTGCATTGAGAAGGGTATCACCAGCATAAAGAGTGAGGTGATGTTACTGCAGTATAGAGCACTGGTGAGACCTCACCTAGAGTACTGTGTCCTGTTCTGGACAGCACATCTCTGGAAAGACATAGACAGGGTAGAGACGGTCCAGAGGAGAGCAACCAAAATGGTGCAGGGTCTGCATCACAAGCTCTACCAGGAGAGACTGAAGGACCTCAGTATGTACACCCTGGAGGAAAGGAGGTGGGGGAGATATGATAGAAACTTTCAAATACCTCAAGGGTATATGTAAGGTTCAAAAGGGAAGCATTTTTCACAGAAAATAATGCTCAAGAACAAGGGGACATGCTATGAGGCTGGAGGGGGGGCTCAGTACAGATGTGAGGAAGTACTTCTTCACAGAAAGAGTGGTGAATGCCTGGAACAGTCTCCCAGCAGAGGTGGTAGGGCCAAAAATGATAACCAGCTTTAAAAATGCATGGGATAGGCATAAGGGAACTTTAGAGTTAGGGAAAGTGTGGGGTGAAGCTGGAGATCAAGTAGGGTCTGCAGTGTTACAGTGGGTAGGGAAAATGGGCAGACTGGGTGGGCCAAGTGGTCCTTATTTGCCATCAATATCTACAGTATGTTTCTATGGCAGAAGGAGACAGAACCCCACTGTTTTAGCCAGATGTGAAATTAAAGGACACAGGCTGCAATCCACAAAGTCAAGTTCAAAATAACAAATCCAGCTGGACCTCTTCTCAAAAAGAATGATTTCCCCAGAGTTCAAAGAACAGGGCTATGATGCGATATCAGAGAGGCATGCATAATGATGTGGATATAGTGAGCTGGCCAGCTGCAGGCATTTCTCATTATGTTAGCTCCTAAAGCTTCAGTTATGTTTTGGGATTTTGAACTAACACCACGGGTTCAAGTCTGCCATAACTCACTATTTGGGGTAAGATTCTTCTACTCTGTTTAAACTCCAGATAGTTATGGAATTAGGTTATTCTGTGTGTTCTCTCTATTTCTATTAGGCCATTTGGAACTTGTTACCATCATTAATGTGGGGTGGGGGTAGGAAGAAGTAGGCTGCTGGTTAACTAGGATCTGCAGCTTATCTAGTAGGTAGGGAAATGGGCAGACTGGGTGGGCCAAGTGGTCCTTATCTGCCGTCAAATTCTATGTTTCTATGTTTCTATTAATACTGAATCTGTTTCAGAGATCTACTGGACTGTACAACCCAGGAAAACATAGTACTACTCTGCTTAATGTCCCAAGACACTGAAATTTGGAAAAGGACCATTGGTTGGCTTGTCCTACATTTTGGAACACCATGCAAGAATTGATTAAATTGAGTTCCAGGGGCATCAGGAGCCCCAGAAATGGGGGCATGGGCCCCCCCAGTTTACGTTGTCTCCCCCAGTCTTTTCCCCTACCCTTGCCTTTTTTCTTAATAGCCCCACAGCTTCCCCAGTACCTGTTGGACTAATGACTTCAGTCACGGATTGAAGTGATCAAGCAGTGCCACCACAGGTACATGTATTGCTCACTCACCTTAATTAGTGAGTGAAGTCTTAGTCAACAACCAGGCATCATTAGAATGGATAGCTAGAAGTGCAGCTTACTGTAACTGTCTGTGCAGTGTATTTTATATCCTTTGTATCCCTCCCCCAGGTCGCACCTGGAAACGATCCTTGGCCAAGTGTGCCTTTCCCTGTCATGAATCCTCAACTAACCAACTAAACTAAACTCACTCACTCACTTATTCACTCCACTAAGGCAAGCAAGAAGCTTGTAACTCAAGAGACAGGGGCAGGACAGGCTCCCTGCTGCCATGCTGCATTGCTCACCCAGTGTCCAGCCTCCTCCCTCCCTCCCTTCAGTCCCACCTCCACCGTAGTGATCTCTGTCCTGCCTGGATCCTACCTATGGTAAGTAGGGGGTGACGAGGTCTGAGTGACAGTCCGACAGATTGTCTTGTTCATCCTCTGCTGCATCACAAGTCCTATGAGGACAGGTTGAAGGAACTGAATATGTTTTCCCTGGAGGAGAGGAGGGAGAGAGGGGACATGATAGAGACATACAAGTATCTTACAGGGCTGAACAGGGTGCAAGAATACACTATTTTTAAGCGAAAAAGATGTTCCAGGACTAGACGGCATGGGATGAAGTTGGAGGGAGGACGATTCAAAGGAAATGTGAGGAAGAATTTCTTCACAGAACGGGTGGTGGACAAGTGGAACACCCTGCCTGAGGAAGTAGTGGGGCTGAAACAATCATGGGATTTAAGAATGCATGGGATAGACATAAAGGAATTCTGGAGGTCAGGGATAAGGGGCAACAGAGTTCTAGGAAAACATAAACTGAAGTTACAAACTCAAATGGGCAGACTGGGTGGGCCATAGGCCCTTATCTGCCGACACTGTCTATGTATCTATGTCCTGCTGCTTCTTACTGTCTTCCTGCTGAGGAATAGCAGTCACATGACAATGAGGGGGAGCCGCTTAAGTGATTTGCCCCTTGGGAACTCATGCTGCCTCAGGTTTTGTAACCCACTGGATTCAAGATATTCCACAATCCTTTCCTTCAGCAGTGATTCCAGTAACTTTCCCACCATTGCTATCAGGCTGACTGGCCTACAATTACCAGCCTCCTCCCTACTACCACTTTTGTGTAGTGGGACTACATCCACCCTCCTCTAGTCCTCTGGAACCACTTCTGCTCCCAGCCAGCTGTTAAACAGAACTCTTAGAAGTGCAGCCAGTATTTCCGTGAGCTCCCTCGATACCCTTAGATGCACCCCATTTGGCTCCATTGCTTTGTCCACCTTCAAGTTAATGAGTCCCTATAGATCTCTCACCTCCAAAAAATGACTAGTGTCTACCTCCCCCCCAAAGCTTATGATACATTTTTGGCCCCTTCCCTTCTCCCCCCTCTATGAACACTAATCAAAAGTATTTCTTCAAGATGTCTGCCTTTTTCTGGTTTCCCTCTGCTCAGTCCTCCCTTCCCTTTTTAACCTCACAATCCCACCCCTTGTCTTCCTCTTTTCACTTACATACCTAAAAAATGTATTGCCCCCTTTTGTTATCTCCTGGGATATTCTGTCTTCAGTTTGCACCTTTGTGGGCCGGCCTGGTGGCACTGGATTACACACCTTGTGCTACGTTGGTGACCTGGGTTCGGGAACGAGCCCAGGTTGTCTGGGTCAGCAGGAGGGTGAAGAGTGGGATAGAGCTGCCGTAATACTGTTCTCTTCTCTCAGGGAGGCATGAGGGGTTTCCACGGCCCTTGGTTGTCACCTGGTGGAGGACAGGTGGCAGTTCGGGCAATGGGGAGCCCAGCAAAAGCCACAGGGTGGGATGGAAGGGTCTGAGCCAGCACCCAGCATGCATCGGCTCCTCCATGTGCACATACAGTCATGACTGCCGGGGGTCCAGGATCAGGGGGAAAAACCAGGGAGAAAACGCAAAAATGTAAATTAAAAAAAATAAAAAGTTTGTGCCACTGCTGTCCCTTTCCCCCTCTGCTTCCTCGATACACCTCCCTATCCTCTTCCCTCTGCATCCCCTTATACCCTCTGAATGCTACCCTTTTAACCTTTACCTTTTCAGTCACCTCTTTCGAAAGCCATACCGGTCTCTTCTTTCTCTTGTTTTTGTGTACTTGTTTGACGCAGACAGGAGACCGAGTTTTAGACCTTATATCTTAGTCTTTTTTTCAAAAATGCTGTATCTATTTTTTATCCATCCCTGTATTACATAATCCACCTTATTACCTTCTGCAGTATTATCTGTCTTAACCAGGACCTCCTTGTAAAATGAGCATTGCTCAATGGGGCTTTTTTCCTGGTAAAATAAATCAGTATGAATATACATTATTTGCTTATTCTCTATTTACAATTTGTGATTTAGTTGCAAAGCTGGGACAATAATTCACCAGACATCTAATAGTGATTTCATAATTGCAAGATATACATTACCATAGCAAGCATCTCTGTCAAGTAACCCTGGGCCAATTCACAAACGTCCCAAAAATACCGCAAGCCACGGGTGCACCGAACATATGACGCACGAGGTTTGTGGCATTCACCCGACCTTGGCCAGGATTCATGATCCCGTGCCCCGATTGTTACAAGTTAGATCAGCTTTTTCTGGTATAGCTAGTGGCAATCTCAAGTACTCTTTTTTTATGGGGCTTGTGCCCCGTATTTGCTGCAAGCTTCTGTAAATCAGTAAAATTGTTGCAAATGCAGCCAATCTTCTTGAATCGGGTGCAGTGTGCGGCAAAGCTTCTGGCACAGCCACACTGACCACTGGGTTTGACGCTGGCCTTAGGGCAAGCTCTGCATTGCTCTTTGTGAATCAGGCTCCCTGTGTCTAACTGTCTGACCGATAGTAGTGGGTGGAGCATAGGACTGTATTTTGGGGCTAGGTTCATCTCACAGCTGGGCACTTTTTTTGTTTCTCACTAGGGCACCCAAGGCAATGTTATTTTTAGGGCACACAATCCCTGAGGCTGTGGGCATGTTACATAGATAAAAGCAGAATGAGAACCTAAATACATAGAATCAATACAATATTAAAGAAATAAATAACCGGACCCATAACAAAGATTAAACAGATGCATTCTCAGTCAACTTTGGAACATGTCTGTTGAAAGGGCTCCTCTCGCCTCTGAGAGTAGTGCATTCCAAAGTACCAGGGCTGCAATTTCGAGTGTATGATCCCCTGAAGACTTAAGCTGAGAGTTCTGGATGCAAAGGAGACCCACCTCAGGTGAATGGAGAGAATGGTTGGGAGAATGCTGGACCGGGAGGTCTTTCAGGTAGCAAGGGCTTGGACCATGCAAGGCCTTTTAGATCACCAAGCCCACCTTGAAGTGGATGTGCCACCAAATTGGCAGCCAGTGCAACCTACAGAACATGATTTGTCTCAGGGCACATTGTATCTTTGAGGAAGGATAATTGGGCAGCCAAGTAATTAAATTTGAAGTGGGGGCAATGCCAGATCACCTCTAGATTCCAGGAACCAAAGTGTAGACCATTTCACTTTAACCATCTTCCCATGCCAAAGTAGATTGGTATGGTATCCCTTGATGGAGGCAAAGAATTTCAGGGGCAGCTGTGTGTGTATATGTGTGTGTGTTGGTATGTGTATGTGTGATGTCTAATGGCTGCTGCCTGCATACTGCATACAATCCCTGCACTTCAAATAGCTTACTCATTACTTTGTAAAGCACTTTAGTATACAGTGTACATGAAAGGCACTACATAAATCCAAATTCTATGCTTTTCTACAGTCCCTGTACTACCAATATGTAACTAATTGCTTTTTAAGGCACTTTGGGATAGAATATGTATGAAAGACACTATATCCATTATATCCAGAGATCTTCCTACACTGGTTCACACCTTTGTGACCTTGTGCCTTGATTACTGCAACTGCCTGCACTTAGGGCTTCCTGGGATTGATATCCATCACTTGCAGCTAGTGCGGAATGCAGCAGCATGATTGTTGATGGGGGCTTCTCAAACATCTCATATTACCCCTGTGCTGCACAGTCTGCACTGGCTGCCGATTCAGTGGCGGATCACCTTTAAAGTTGGTTTACTGACATATAAAGCCCTACATGGACTTGGCCCTGACTACTTCAAAGAGCTTCTGGTTCCCTGTCGCCCAGAGCGACAGCTCCGTTTGGCCAATAAGGGGTTGCTAAAGATCCCAGACGTGTCTTTAAAATCTTCTGGGGCCTGTGCATTTATGTATGTCGCCCCTACCCTCTGGAATTCTCTACCCTGTCAGCTGTGGCAGTGCATGACAGTGGCAGGCTTTAAACAAGCGCTAAAAGGGTTTTTATGGTGCCAGGCCTTCAATGGCATTGAGTAACGAACCCTGTCAGATCATCATTAATGTTTTATACTGTATTTATTGATTTCATCATTCTTATTTTAATCGTTTGTTACGCGCCTTGGTATTTGAAAGGCACTTGTGTGAAATAACGTTTTTATTATTATTTATTATTATTATATAAATCCTAATTCTATAATTTTCTACGGTACCTGTACTACCAATATGTAATTCATTGCTTTGCGAAGCACTTTGGGATACAGTGTGTTTGAAGGGTACAATATAAATTGAAAATTTGTTCTATTCTACAGTCCCTGCACTACCAGTATCCTACTCATTGCTTTGTAGCGATGTGGCAAAGATGAATTTCGTTGGTGAACTAGTCACGAAGTGCCAAAACGTTGACTTTGTGTAGTTCCTGTTGGCATCACCAGCTTCGACTTCGCCGACTTTGCAATGTTTTTTCAGGTGAAGTGGCACTGTTTTTCCATAAAGTGTCAACTTCACCAGTGAAGTTTGGTCACTTCACAGAAAAAAGTATCACTTCAACTGGCAAAAAAATATTGCGAAGTTGGTATTTCAAACTTTTTGAGAAGTTATCCAACTTCCTGAAGTCCTGTTGAAGCAAAGTTTTCTCAACTTTATAATTTTTTGTAAAGCATGTTGGGATACAGTGTGTATGAAAGGTGCTGCACAAATCTAAATTCTAATCTAAGTCCCGATACTAGCAGTATCTAATCCCTTTGCTTTGTAAAGCACTTTGGGATACAACATATGTGATTGGTGCCATATAAATCCAAATTCTATTCTATTCTATATATTAATATGTCCCATGGAGCCACTAGTTGTGATTGAGAGTGGTTTCATGCATGTGCCACCCGAACGGGAACAGCGAAGCAAAGCTGACCGGAGCAGAGCTCAAGTGAACCCATTCTTATACCACAACGAGTGGCGACATGGGAAATACTAACACATGATAGACTGACGGATCAATGTAACAATTTTTTGGTTTTTAAACTGTCCCAGAATGTGCCTATTTACTGGGCATCCGCGTGTGAGACACTTTTCACAGAATAAGAGTGTCTCACATGATTGGTTGGAAGTACTCCCTTGATCTATAATATTCTATTCTATTCTGTTCTATTCTACTCTATTCAATTGTACAGTCCTTACACTACCAGTATGTAACTCACTGGTTTGTAAAGTACTTTGCGGATACTAAGTGCATAAACGGTACTATAAGATCTAAATTCTATTCTATTCTACAGTCCCTGTACTACCTAAGTCATTACTTTGTAAAGTGCTTTTGGATACAGTGTGCTATATAAATCAAAATTCTATTCTATTCTATTCTGTTCTAAGCAATAAGACATGACAAGTTGTGCGTGTGATGGTGGGATAATGGCACACCCCAGGTGTGTGGTGAGGCATGATGCATCATTGAGTGCCTTCAACCATACAAGAATTGCTGGTAGACCACCACAAAACATAGCTTGGAGTGTTTATTGCTATTATAAAATTGAACCAAGTTTTTTTTTGGGGGGGGATCACAAAATAATAAAGTAAAATTTTTTAAATGTTCAACCACCCCAACAAAATCGTTCCAACCAATCCCAGCACTAAGATGCCATCTTAGGTTCAAATATAATGCACAACAAAATACATTTTTTGAATTAGCCCTTAGGTCCTCTGTTTTTCTCTGCCCACTGCTATTTGCTTGTTTCCTTACCTTTTTCTTCTTTATATTATACCCTCTGTTTTCCCCACCTTGTTTCTTTTTTGTATTTCCTACATTCAAGAGGTAGAATGTTTACTATGGATGGAATACAAGAATTCAAATCTCTGCTCAGTTTTCTGGCAGAATGTTCACCACCACAATCACACAACAGAAGGCCTCAGATTGAACTGGGGTGTTTGTTTTATCTGTAGCAGGTTAAATAGTATAGATTTTCCTGCTAAGCAGATGGGGGTGGTGGTTCATGGTCAGCAAAGAAACACTCAACATTAAAACTGTAAGTATTGTACCATTTCACCTTTTAATTTACGTATTGTATGTGTGGGTAAGAAGAGGATTATGAGGGCAAATAGCATTTATTAGAAACATAGAACATAGAAAGGTGATGGCAGAAGGAGACCAAAGATCCATCAAGTCTGCCCTTGAGATCCCGAGATCCTAGGTGATCTTGGGTCCTAGCTGGTAGATTCCCTTGTGGATTTGATTCTAGCATACTGCTCATCCCAACCCCTTTTGAATGCTGATATAGTCCTAGCTCTTGCCACCTCCACAGGTAGTTTGTTCCATGGCACCACAATCCTTTCCAAGAAATAGTGCTTCCTAAGATCTCTCCTGAAACTCCCACCCCTCAGTTTCCATCCATGCCCCCCTCATGTTTGAGTTGGGAGCCTTGGTGAATAGTTCAATGTAGGGTACTGAATTTAAATCCATCATGTACTTAAAGGTTTCTTTAATATCCCCCCTTTCTTTCCTAGATTCAAGTGAGTACATGTTTAACACCTCCAGCCACCCCTCATATGCCAGTCCCTGAAGTCCCTGTATCATTTTGGTTGCCATTCTCTGAATGGTCTATGTCTTGTCCCTATCCTTCTTAAGATGTGGTCTCCAAAACTGTACACAGTATTAGGTCTCACCATAGATCTATACAGTGGAAGTATCACCTCCCTGTGCCTACTGTCAAATCCTCTCCCTATTCAGCCCAGCATTTTGTTTGCCCTACTATATGCTGCATTGCATTGGCTGTTTTGTTTAAGGGTGTCGCTAATAACTCCTAGATCCCTTTCCCCTTTTGAGTCACTGAGTTTCATCCCATTTAGCCAATTGGTTGTTCCAGGATTATTCCTGCCAATATGCATCACTTTACATTTCTTGGTGTTAAAGTTCAGCTGCCAGATAATAAGAACATAAGAACGTGTTGGCAGAAGGGGACCATATAATCCATCTAGTCTGCCAGATCGCCTACTTCCCCATTCTGTTCTTCTTCTGAGATTACCGCAGTACTTGTCCCAGGCTAGCTTAAAAGCAGTGACTGTTTTGGCCTCCACAACCTCTGGTGGTAAGCTATTCCAAGTGTCCATCACCTTCTCTGTGAAGCAGAACTTACAAATGTTGATTTCAAACTTACCCCCCTGTTATTCTCAAACTACCATATTTCACCATTTTGAAGCCACCCCTGATTAGTAACCTCCCCCATTTAGAAGCCACAATGAAAAAAAAATGTTAATAAAAGCCACCCCCGTTTTGAAGCCACAGCTTCTAAATGGGGATGAAACGGTGAAATCGGTAATGTGGTCAATTGAACAAAGTGGTTGCACGTTTGTTTAGTTCTCATGTTCAGTTTTATATGTAGCTGACAGAGTTTTTTTTCTATATTTTTAGTTCTCATATTCAGCTGTATATGTAGCTGACAAAGAAGGTTGTTGTTTATTTTTTATGAATTAAAAGAGAATGATTGGGGTTCACGTGTGGTTAGAGTTACAGCAGGCAGTAAGAGGCAGAGATGCTTTCAGGTGGCTGATCACGTGAGATGCAAGCAAAAGTGGGCATAGAGAACAGTAAGTACCAGTAAAGACCATTTTTACAGTGATGTTTCCAATACACTGCTGCACAGTTAAGCTGGTGATGTGGGAGATTTCCAAATTATTGTAATTTACACAACTCAGAGACACCTCAGAGCAACTAAAGTTGATGGCGGCTTGGTTGAGGGCATGAAGGTAAACTAGTCACGACTCAGAGAATTATTTGCTAGTTTTCTTACAGTTAGTGCAGTTCTCAGTTCTCAATACTATTTCTGTCTAACAAGAGACAAGTTTACATCTGAACACCAGGAGTGAAGCTATCATAAAATAAAGATGTTGGATGACAGCTTATGAATTAAAGCCACCCTGAAATAGAAGCCGCCCCTGTTTAGAAGCTGCTGCTCAAAATAAAATGTAATAGAAGCTGCAGCTTCTAAACGATGAAATATGGTATGCCCCTTCGTTTGTGTGGTCTCATTTTTGTGAAAGAGGTTTACTGCTTGTACCTTAGTTATGCCCTTTATGTATCTGAAGGTTTCTATCATATCCCCCCATTTCTCCTTTGTTCGAGGGAGTACCTTTGCAGTTGCCGTAGTCAAGATTCATATTGCTTCTGGTGCAGTTCCTGTACCATTTTAGTAGCCCTCCTCTGTACAATCTCCAAGTGGTCTATGTCCTTTTTTAGGTGTGGCCTCCAGAACTGTATGCAGTACTCGAGATGTGGCCTCACCAAGGACCTGTACAGAGGGAGTGTGACCTCTTGCTTCCTACTTGTAATGCCCCCATCAGTACATCAGAAGGTGCTACTAGCTTTCTATATCGCCTTTTCACATTGTCTACCCACCTTTAAATCATCGAAAATAAGCACGCTGAGGTCCCGTTTGAGTTTTGTTCCTATTAATTGTTCATCGAGCGTGTATGTTTTCCTTGGGTATCCTTTACCTAGGTGCATGATCTTGCACTTTTTGGCATTGAATTTCAACTGCCAGTTGCTAGGTCATACTTCAAGGCTCTTTAGATCTGCATCCATTGCTGCCCTTCCTTCTATTGTATCTAACCTGTTGCAGAGCATAGTGTCATCTGTAAACAGGCATACCTTACCCTGCCAGCCATCAGAAATGTCACTGATGAATATATCGAAGAGGATTGGGCCAAGGAGAGATCCTTGAGGTACACCACTGATCACCCTTTGCTAGACAGTGTTCCATTGACTATGATCTTCTACATTCGAATTTGAAACCAGTTTTGAACCCACTTGACTATTTTGTGCCCTAACCCGTAGTGCTCTAGCTTATTGACCAATCTTCTATGGGAGACAGTCAAAAGCCTTGCTGAAATCTAGATAGACTATGTCTACCACCCCTCCCTGGTCCACTACTTTGGAGACCCAGTCAAAGAATTTGATCATATTCATTTGACATGATTGTTCTGCTGTAAATCCATGCTGTTTAGTATCTAGCTGCCCTGTTTCCATAAGGAATTTCGCTATTCTTTCCTTTAGTAGGGACTCCATAAGCTTCCCCACTACCGAGGTCAAGCTCACTGGCTGGTAGTTTCCGGCCTCCTCCCCGCTGCCACTTTTGTGCAAGAGTATCACTGTGGCCCTTCTCCAGTCCTGAGGTATTTCCCTGCTCTCTAGAGACTGTGTAAATAATTTTGCCAGTGGGCCTGCACTTTCCTGTGCCAGCTCCTTCAGAATTCTAGGGTGGATTTTATCTGGGCCCATTGCTTTACCTAAGCAATAATGCCCGACAGGGTGTGTGTCATGCTGGGATAACGTCACGCCTCAGGTGGTTGGGCATGAGGCCGCAGGCTGAGTGCATTCAACAACTGAAGCATGACGTTATCCCAAACGACACACACCCTGGAGGGCATTATTGCTATTACACAATAGATTGTTGTTATACAGAATACAAAAAATCATTTTAAAGATGTTTTTGTGTGAAAAAATTTTTGTGTTTTTAAGAGAAGATGAAACAATCAAGCAAATGCTCATCTACAGGTCACAGTGAGGCTGAGACTTTTTTTTTTATTTTAGTTGTTTAACCAGGTATAGCACACTAAGCTGAAAGCTTTTTTTACAGGAGCGACCTGGGAGCACAAGTGACTTGCTCAGGGTCACACAGTATGCAAGTGGAATCTGTGGGATTCAAACCCAGGTCTGGTCTGCTGGATGTCACCAGATTGGCAGCTCAGCACCTTAGACCACTGCGCTATACTGCCTCGACTAGACCTGTGATGTTGTGCTGGGGTAACAGCACGGGGCCAGCACAAGACTGACCATCAGAGTCCAGGAGTTTTTTTCACCATTGTATAATTGCTTTTAATCTGAGAAGCTTTTTCAGGACATCGTCTCTTGTAGATGGTCCAGCATCTGCTTCTATGGTGAGTTCGCCTGTGTTCTGCATTTTGGGTTTTTGCTGTTGTCTTCTTTTGTGAAGACTGAACAGAAGAAACTTTAGAATCTCCACTTTTTCATTATCATTTTCTGTTCATTTGCCATCCTTGGTTGCAATTCTTATAATGCCTCCCTTTATTTTCCTTTTTTCTCTGACGTATCTATAAAAAATGTTGTCACCCTTCTTCACTTCTCATGCAATTATTTCTTCTATCTGGGCTGTCAGGAGGTCTAAACCTCACTCTTAGGTTTTTGGCAATATTGGGAATGCAAGGAATCACAAACACGTTGCATAAGAGTAATAAACTTGTTTATTACTATCAAAGAATAAATCACAGCGGCCCTAAGCAGTTTATATCAATACGAACCGGGAGCCAATGCTAAGCATTCCCTATACCTCAAGATTTCTTTGTGTCTTTTGGGGTCTCTGAGGTATAAGACTTAGTGTCTCACATTATATACCTATGATAATTACTATGGTTACTGTAAGATAGAAACATTTTTAGTTACAGAGATGACCCCTATTGGTTAAATTAGAGGTGGCTCAACAGTCCAAGATAACATTATACAATTGTGTAGTAGTCATTAGTTTGTAAAATAAAAGAGTACATTATACAGAGTCTTACATAACTCAGTGTAGTAGTACAAATTACCAAAAGGTGGCAATGCCGACTTATATATTATAATCATTTTAAAGACACAGATGTCCTAACATTTGTAAGTAAGAAATATACAGAAAATACATAGAAAATATATGTGAATTAGCAAGCAAAGTGTATTATAATAATATGCATACATATCCTGACATCTACTCTTATACGGTAGATGCCCTTAGCCCTATATGTTAGTATAATATATGCCTAAGCACTAGCTGTCTACGGTGTACCTCTGGGGGTACTAATCAGGGTGCAGGGACCTTGTGTAACAGGGCTTTGGCTGCCATTACTGCCTTCCCTGCTTCTTTTAGCCTGGTTTAGTAGACTTCCATATTTGCCTCATTGTTAGTATGCTTGAATCTTTTGAAGGCTTTCCTTTTATCCTTTATTTTTGTTGCTACATCCTTGGTATACCATAGTGGTTCCCCCTTTTTCTTGACTTAGAGATCTGCTTTGTGCACTGGGCAGTTACTGTGAGTAAAGCTTCCTTCAGGGCTTTCCACCTCTGTTCCACCATGCCCCCAGTTTCCTTGCTAAGTATTTGTTTTACGGAAGCTCTCATTTGACTAAAGTCGGCCTTCTTGAAATCCAGATCCTGGAGTTTGCTGAGGCTGACTTCTTCTTTACTGGTGATGGTGATCCAGACGGTCCTATGGTCACTGGTACCCAAATTGTTGCCCACTGTTATGTCAGAGATCCTGTCACTATTTGAGAGCATGAGTTCCAGGATGGCTTCATCTCATGTTGGTGTGGTCTCCAACTGTTCTAGTCCTGCTCCCTTTAGTGCTAGGAGGAATTCTCTGCTTCTTTCTGTAGAGGCCATGTGTAAGAGCCAACCCGCATCCGGTATATTGAAATCACCGACCAGCAGCAGTTCTCCTTTGTCTGCCATCTGTAGGATGGCCTCCAGAAGTTTCCTGTCCAAGGCTTTATCCTGGCCTGGGGGGGTCTGTATATACCCCCAACTTGGATACTAGACCATTGTTCTAACCTTTTCAAATAATGTTGTACAATTCTCACTGCTTCTTCGCTGTTCACCATTCCTCCTAATTTAGTGTCGTCCGTGAACAGTGCAATCTTGCCCTAGATACCTACTCCTATGTCGCTGATGAACACATTTTTTTTTCATTAAACAGGACTGGGCCTAAGACAAGCCCTGTGGGACCCCACTTGTCACTTCTCCCTTGTCTGACATCTCCCCATTGACCACCACCCTTTGTCTACTTCCATCCAACCAGTTTCCCACCCACTTAACGATGCAGCTTGCTTTGCCCAGATCCTCTAGCTTCTTCAGCAAGTGTTTGCGTGGTACTGAGTCAAAAGATTTGCTGAAGTCAAAACAGAGGAGAGCCACTGGTCGGTCACTATCCACTTCCCTCTTCCTTTTGGTCTGACAGTGGCATAATGGGTAGAGGTGGAGTGTCTTCATCCAAGCAGTGGATTAGGTTGGTGGTTCGCTCCCCACTCTCAGAGTTTAGAATGGTCTGGTGGTGTAGAGGAAGTGTGTTTGCCTGTGAAAGCAAGGTTGCTGGGTTCAAACCCGGAGGAAAGAGTTGTCATTTACCCCTTCCTTGGGCTGTGTGGCTGGGTGTTTGTCTCTGTCAGTAGTTTAGTTTTGTGGATTTTCATGTGTTTCTGCTTGGAGGAACTAGACCATTCTTGGACATGATATCTATGAAAGTTTCCTGGACTAAGAAACTGGAAAACATCACCAGCAGGTATCGGCATTCTCATTATAAATCAACTTTTTGGGAAGCCATCACAAGCAAAGTTAAGTCCAGCAAAGAAGTTCTATAAGCTCCAAGTTGTGGAGTGCTGCACTGAATCCACATTTCTGTCTGCCCTGTTTCTAAAGGGATCAATGCTTGTCTTTGAGAACTATTCACAACCATTTAAACAAAGGGAAGACACTAACAAAGGGTTTTTACTTCCTGCATATGCCCCAGGCTGATGTTCATCACCTTCAGGAATTTAACACATTTGGGGTCTTTGAGCTACAGTAACAACAGTTTACTGGTCCCCAGTAGGTCACCATTTCCTGTGGATTTGATTATTTTTCATCATTTGTCTCTTGGTGGACAAGATTGTTATATTACATACTTGGGACTCACTTGATGGACAAGATTATTATATTACATACTTGGGACTTACTTACAAAGGAGCAGGGCAACTACACAGGCCACATTGGTGGCTAAGAGGAGTTCAGTGATCTGAATCAGAGCGCCCAATAGGAAACAAGGTCACCATTTTTGGGACTCATGGCTGGGCCTTTTAAGGGATGAGCCCAGCTGCTCTTGGGATACTTGGGGCTTACTCGCAGAGGAGCAGGGGGTCTCCACAGGCCACATAGGTGGGCTGCTTCTCAGGGTCCAGAGGTCCTGATAGATGGCACAGGCCACATCGGCAGTGAAAGAGCTGTTGCAGGAGCTGTATCAGGAGCAAATTTGGAGCTGAGTGCAGCCACGTTAGTGGCATGGAGAAGTTCAATGATCTGAGTCAGAGAGAGCCCAGTAGGAAAGCCAGGGCATCATTTTCAGGACTCGTGACTGGGCCTTTTATGGGATGAGCCCGGCCACTCTTAGGATACTTGGGACTTACTTGCAGAGGAGCAGGGGGACTGTGCAGGCTGCATTGGTGGGCTGCTTCTTGGGGTCCAGAGGTCCTGAGGAAAGCTGAAGACCACATCAGCAGTGAAAGAACTGTTGCAGGAGCTGTATTGGGGCAAATTTGGAGTGGAGATGGCCACATCAGTTGCTAGGAGGAGTTCAGTCATCTGAGTTGGAGCACCCAATAGAAAGCCAAGGTGTCATTTTTGGGATTCATGGCTGGACTTTTTAACAGACAAGCCCAGCCACTCTTGGGATGCTAGTTTTCCACCCACCCACCCCAGTCCCAACCTCTATTAAATGTTCAGAGGAGAAGGGGCCAGGTGGAGGTAGGTCACTGATTGGTTGGGTGGCTATACTGGGGTTTTCTCCAGTCATGTCTCTGACTATTCTTGGAACTGTTAGGAGATGTAACTCTGTTCATGTTCTTTTATTCTGCTTAATAGCTTGGTCCAAGAGCTGTGTTTTTAATTTCATGGGCTACATCACCCTGTGTAGCTGGCTGTAGAAGGTTGTGGGTAGGTCTACCTGGTCATGGGCTAATGTCCAAGATTGTCTGGAGAGGGCCTCTGGGGTGGCCACCAGGGCAGACATCTTTGGCAGGATTGTAGGGTGCACTTGCTGTGGGGCAGCCATGGTCCTAAACTGTGCCTGGAGGGAGGGAGGTTGCCCAGTCTGTAGGCAAATATTGCAGATCAAGGGAGATCTTGACTGGGTATGAAGGAAACTGGAGTTGTTGGGGGGAATAAACATGTCTGGGAGGGCCTGTGGGGAATAGGAGGCCAGTGACAGAGTGCGACCTGGATCTGTTTCATCAGGCAGGAGTGGAAAACCTATGGGGCGTGGCCTAGTAGCAAAGGGGGTAGTTACCTGGGAGGTAACTGGTACAGGAAACAGGCTAAATCATGGGAGGCAGAGGGGAACAGGTGGGTTGGGATTGACAGAGGGCCTACTGGAGGAGTGGATAGTAGGAAATCAGAACAAAAAAGGGAGGTTGGCTTTGAGTGCTATAATAAATTTGAGACATTGAGTAAGTTGGTTGGAGAGGATGTGGTGAGGGGGCAGAGGAGGAAAAGGAGAGTGGAAGAGAGAGGGATATGGTGAATTGGATGAGGGTGGGCATCGATTATTCAAATAAGTATGCTAGCAGGGAAGGGGGCAAATCAAGTGTCAAATAAAGGGAGGGGGTAACCAGCAGAGGGAAGGTGTGGAGGCAGTGAGTTAACTCAGTGAGAAAGGAGGAGAGATTGAGATGAGGGAGGAACATCTTTTGAGGGGGGATGATCATACCAGAGAAAGGCCCAAAGGTAAAGGGGACCTGCTGGTGGCCATGGAAGGGGGCAAGAGGAAAGGGGAGGAGGTAGAAGGGGGTGATGGTGATGGGAATACAGTAAAACCCTGCTTATCTGAACCCCAGTTATATGAAACTCTAAGTTATCTGAAACTGAGTCTTGTTCCTCGCATATACCATTAATCCTTAACAGCTGATCTGAAGAGACCTGTGCTTTCATCCAGCTTATTGTTAGCACTTCATTTAGGTATGGAAGCTTCAGTTTCTAACTAACAGTTTAAAAGCTGAATGTTAGCACCTCATTAAACTTAGCCCTGGCCCTGAAGGAACAGAACTAATTTGATAAAAAATATTTTATTATAATATTATTATATTCTTAATTGTTATTCTATATCCTTATATTGACTTAATTATTAACTCCTACAATGTGTCTGATCAAATTTATGTCTAAATGAATCTTTAAAACAAGGGCAATGCTGCTTAAGGCTTGAATACTAAAACAGAATAATGATGCCATGAAAAGGGAATACAGCATATATGGTCAACTTCAGAAAAAGAAAGAGTTTCTTCGATAGTCTGTTCAAATTAAATAGCATCTTTCAATTAGTAGCAGAAGAGCTTGAAACTTGACATAATTTACAACTTTGTTTTTCTGTACCAGCTAGAGCACATCTCAGAGGTTTGCATAGATTTAGACTGCCTTTAAGAAATAGGGGGCAAGATATTCAAAGGTTTGCCCCTGGGCTAAATTAGCACTGCCCAGCGGGCAAACTTAGCCTGGAGCACAAAGCAAGCCATATTCAAAAGGAATAGCCTGGGGCAAACAGCTTCTGAATATAGCATGGGAATGAGGCTGGGCAAACTGGGCTGGGAGTGCAGGGCAAACGTAGCCCTGGAATAAGACAACACTGAATGCAGCAACCAGGAAGTGCAAACCACAACAACAACAACACAGTGCACAGAGACATGAGGGTAGGTAGAGAGGAACTATGTGGCCAATGTGTGTTCTGGCAAATGCAGGGACCCAGTACAGCTGCAGGCAGCAGCACACATGAAAAGACAGTGATCAAAACTGTATAATAATCCCCGAACCGTTAGCGCTGCGCTAACATGTTAGTGTGGCTTTAGCTCGGAGCTAAGCAGTTTGCCCGGTGCAAACACGTTAGCCCCATGCTAAACTTTGCCATATTCAAAAGTGACATGCAAATGAGCCTACTTAGATACTCTGTGGGCAAACAGCCACATTAGCATCTCATTATGCCCTGATTTGCATGCAGTTTGCACAGCGTTACTGCAGGGTCCCACAGCTCCACCTGTAGGTCAGTCTGAAGGTACAGGGGCTGGCCAGGTCTGACCACAGCTCCACCTGTAGGTCAGTCAGGCAGTGCATGATGATAGCTGCAGGCTTCATGTAAACAGTACAGCACAGCATAGCATATCGTCCCCAGGGGACAACAGCATAGGCACAGGTGGTGGTAGTGCTGCATGCAACCTTCACACTGTAAGTCATGCTACAGTGCACAGCAGACACTACAGTAGCAAGAGGGCTGGTAGTGTGAGGGACACAACACTGCCTATGGTATGTAGGGCAGTGATGACCACTGCACTGTACACAGTGCCAGACACAGCTTGCAGGTAATTACTGACAGTGGACAGTACTATCACTGTTGTGTGATCCACAGATGCTGCACCTGGACATGGGATGCACACAGTGTCATGTACATGGCTGGCAGTGTGTGCTGTGACATCTGTACAGTTGTGTGGTAGGTGGCTCGGGGGCATGTGGGATCTGACAGGCACACAGGTGGTGGCGTAATCCCACTACTGGCCCATGTGCACTGAGCGATGTGTCCCAGCCTTGTGGCCACACATGGGCTGTGGTGAGGTCTGGCCACCCATGCACCCTCCCCTCATTGGCTACCATGCCCACAGTGCTGCATGTGCTGCATGTGTGCTGGCATCTGTTGCACACCACAGACATATGGTCTGCAGGTGTGTGCTATATGGCCACACTACCATGCTGTCCCCTGTGGGTCAGACCACCCATCACTGTCTGTGCTTGGCTCGGACTGGTGGCAACTGATGGCATCATGGTGGTGCCATCAGTGAGCAGCATGTGTCCTCCATGTCTGGCAGTATCTAAGTGTCATACTGATATGTTACGGCCACGCAAGCCACACTAATGATGAGATAGCACCATGCAAAGTGTGCAAAGCTGTTTGCCCAGGGTTAAGACCAGCTTTTCCTGGGCGGTAATTTGTACCGCACTATGGGTCGCGCTAAGTCATGCTAAACAACTTAGCACAGCGCTAGTCGCTGAATATCTCATTGCACATGTATTCATGTTCACTTTTCCCCCTTGCATATAATTATTGTTTGCCTTGCGCTAATGCAGTTTGCCTGCACTATTCAGCCTTTTGAATATAGCAGACCCGCGCTAATCCTGCGCTAACCCCACGTAAATGTTTTTTGACTGGCGCAAAGCTTTGAATATCTGGCCCTAAGACTTTTATTTATAGAAAATATACAAAAACTCTGATGCATTTCAAAATTATACAGGTTATCATAAATGCATTTACCTGTCCAGTGAGTAAGTTTTAAACCCATCAGCAAAGAGTATTGTGAGCTATTTACAAAAATCTGTAGGCTCAAAACTTTTTAAAATATATTGACAAGTTTGGTGTCTGTAGTAAGCTGACCTTGCCACCTTTTCAGTGGAATGAGATTAAAGTGTTTATCTAACAGAAACAACTAGTCAGGTAGATTATAAGCCTCTGGATAGCTACATGATGTCATGGTTCATTTACTTTGGACAAAGGAAATTCCTGTCTTAAAGAAGTTTGCTAAATTTATACAGTTCCTAAGTATAGCAGGTATGCCAAAGTAACATCATTTTAAACATGAAAAAATGTACTTCTGAAATCTCTAAATATTTTTTAGATATCTGTAAAGGAAAACATTTTATAATGCTTTTATAAATTATAGATTTTATATTAGAATTGACACCATCATGTTTGGTCTCAAAAGAATTCTCTCATTTAGTTGCATCTAAAAATGTGAGTCTTATATATGTACAAAGGTGCACATAGATGCAAGAAAGAAAAGTTGTTTTATATCAAAAATAGTTTTTCAGGATGAGGTCAAACTGAAAAAAAATGGCTTAGGAGGGGCTAACAGTAATACCCTCAAAAAGTGCTCAGACCAATCATAACTTGATAGTGATGTCAAATAGTAAGTGGGACATAAATGGGATGCTGGCAAAGCTGGCCCAGAACTGCTTCATTCTGTGGTGTATGAAGACCTGTGTTCAATGTCCTGACAATTTTGGATGAGCTTGGTCTTATTCTAGACTATAAGCCTGAAGCCACACCTGCTGGGAACATTATTTGGACTTTAACATTGCCACCGCAAGGAGTGCTAAACCAGCCTGAAAGCCTGCAAAACTCTGCCACAGGTCCAGCTGCTGCAACTGACTGTTACAGAAAGGACTTTCTTCCAGTATTGGATTAAGCAAGGCCTATGTTTTGCATACTGAGAATTTGGACTTAAAGTAATGTTTTGGAATTTCTGTTAAAAGCTTGATCAAGAAACTGACTTTGCAATTTACCAGCCAGCAAGTCTGCAGTGCTGTTGAATAGCAATAAGTCCAGAGTTGCAGGTTCAAAAGCAGAAATTAATTGAGACAGAAAAGCATCACAGAGTCCAGTTACCCAAAACAACATTGCTGTCCACAAGGAGAGATCTTTCTACAGACTGTGCTAGACTGCTAAAATCTTGTCTGATTTTTCCCACTAAATCCTGAAGTGACTTTTGATGATTTGCGGTGTCAAGCAAGAAGGATCCAGCCGGCATTGCTTCACTGATGTCAAAAGACTCTGCAGTTCCAGGTTCAAGTGAAAAAGACATCAGACTAAAGCCAAACTCACCACCAAGGACACTTGTCACCCAAAACCAAAAGTTCTCACCAAGACTTTGAACGTTAAAAAGTAGAAGACCACATCTACAGATAACTAAAACATAAGTATTCCTTTATCCTACTATTAGTACTTATTTGGCTATCTGGGGTGATAACTTAGTGCATTTTAGCCCCAAACCTTGGGTTTATAGTTAAGCTTGAATTTAAATCTAAAGAAAATACCTTTTACATACTATAAAGTTTAAACCAGTATCATACATGATAATCTGAAACACTAGTGTAATGAGTTGTAAGTTCTCATAAAAAAGAAAAGGTCATGCTATTTATAAGTATGCTAAAGAAATATTCTAAACTGTCATTTATTATGCTCAATAGTGCTTACTCATTTACAGTGCTTATTTGCTAAAATGTATGTGTTTTATTTGTTTTATATGATTTGCTTGATTTTCTAAAATCTGTTTTGTTTACATTACAGTTTGTTTACATTACTTTTATTATGCTTGATATTTATGCTAGTTATGAATATTTAGGACTTGTACATACTGTATGTGAATAAAATATATCTCTTATATAATCCAAAGTATGGCAACAGTGTTTTTCACCATCATTTTTGAATCTGGAGAGCATAGGATAATATCACATGTGAATATTTATTATTTTTGGTTATTTATGAAATTATTTTTGAGTAAGGCCCTAGGTGAATCCAAGTGCATTCGTATAAAAAGTGATATTATAAGCCTTTGTTCCGACATCTTTGGGGGCTCATCCGGGATGATTATTAGAGAATAACAGCCCACACTTAGATTGTATGAGAAATAAATATTATTACAGTTATTGTTTGCAAGTTACTAAATGGAATAAGTAATATTTTTCTGTTCTTATTTCTCAAGGATTTAAAGATAGAATTACCCCTGGACAGTGAGGAAAAAGACCAAAAGAAGTCATTATCTGGCAGTAAAGCTGCAAGGAAAAGGACTTTTGAAGTATCTCAAGGAAAGATTTGATTCTTTGTTTAAGTTGTGTTAGATAAAAGGTTATTGACATTTCATGGTTATTATTGTTAAAGTTTAGTAACAAGAACTTGATACATGGCAGATGCTATTGCGACTGTAGGTAGGGTTCATGCAGACGCAGGGGCAACACTTTTAGAGTTGCCAATACCTATCATCAAGGAGGAGCCATTGATATCTCTGCATCAAAGTTGTAGGCCAGAAGAAGAAACTGAAGAATTAAAAGAACAGAATAAAGAGTATGTTCATATGATTGAGAAGCTGTGTATTTGCAAATTAAGGTTACGTAATGATGTAAAACAGTTAAACCAACAACTAGAAGAGAGATCTCACGAATGTAGTAGACTTGCAGGCCAGATGCAATTGCTCAAAACACAGTTAGATGTAAGTAATCTGAAAATATCTGATGGAGACTGTGTCCTAATCAACTTAAAGACTGACATTGATGCCTTGAAAAACTTAAGTGAACAGGTAAAAGAGCAGAGCTCAGCTGCTGAGGCAGAGAAGGTCAAAATATTAAAGACTAATAAGAAGCTTAAAGAATGGGGAACAGCTTTGGAAAGGGAAAAAGCAAAATTAGAGCATGCTAATGAACAGGTTACCAATGAGCTAAATGAAATGGTACAAATGTATAATGATGTAAGGGAGTAACATGAAAGAGATAAGAAACAGTGGGCAGACGGGGAAAGACACCTCTTAGCCATGGAAAGAGTGGTGCAGGACCCACAAATGGAACAGTCCCTTGCCAATCACACTTACCTGTTCATTCTATTGTTGAAAACGAGTTAAAAAAGAATTAGTGCATAAAGAGAAAATACATAATGACAGAGAGATCAGTGCACAAGCAGAAAATGAGGATAGCCAACGGAAAGAGTGATGCACCCTTTTGGAGCAACACCTCTATAAACTACAAAAAGAAGTCAGAGTTTTACAGGCCCAAAATGGGGATACCAAAAGCAAAAGTAAAAATCATGTAAGAATAAATGCATCTGAGGAATCTGGCCCTGATGACTACTCCCCTGAAAAGGAATATTCCTGTTCAGAAGAGGAACCATGTGATAAGCATAAAAAGATATAAAATTAGGCAAAAGGGAAGCTCTGATTTGGAAGGTGATTCATCTGATGGGTTAAGGAAAAATAAAAAGATTTCTGAAAAGGAACAGGGGTATTTAAAATCAAAAACTGTTACTCAAGCTTTGAAACTGGTAGGTAAGAGATATAATTCTAAATCTGTGAAAGCCGGCATTGAGCAGCATATTCGAAAAATAAAAGAGTGTTTTGAATCTATGTGCATAACTGATGAGGGAGAACTGAGTTTTGTGATTAGGTGGTCTGTTGATGATCCTCATGCAGAGTGGTTAAGAATGTCTAGAGAAAGTAGGAACAAACCTGACAAACTGTATAAATTCCTAAAAAAGGAGTTTGGTAAATACCGCACTAAGGGGGCAGCCAGACATGCAGCATACCAAATGCAGTGTGGGGCTGATCAATATTATTGCAGGCTAAGGGATGTGTACTTTGGAGCAGAAGATCACTCAGACAGTGATTCAAATGACTTCCGAGATGCATATTACCAGGGTTTATCCCCCAGCTATCAGGACACAATTGGCACTTGAGCTTAACAAGAGGTCTAGGGACATCCACTGGATTGCCAGACAGGTAGAACACATCTGGGACTCTGGAAGAGGTGATGACTCTCCTCCACAGAAAAAGGGAGGGGGCCCCAATCCCAAGGTCCAAGTGTCTGAGGTAACTACCTCAGATACTTTGGCTATGGAAGGAGGTGAGCTATCTACCCCCAAAAACAGGAGACAAAGAAAGAAAAGAGGTAACAACACTCAACCAGGAAAAGCTGTAGAGCAGCCTAAGGCTGTGCCTGACCCTGCAGTAGTAATCCAACCTATCAACCCTGCCCAAGCTTCCCCTGTGGTGGTTCCACCACCTGGCCCTGAGTCACGGTTCTATCAAACCCCTCAGCAATTCCCACAACCTCAGCCCTACAGAAACCAAGGACCCTCCTATCAAGGTTATGATCCTGGTAGAGGACATGGCCAAGGGTATGGGAGAGGATACTACAGAGGATACAATAATGACTATGGGGTGGTAGAGGTGCCTATAGGGTGTGACAAAACTATAATAATGAACAAGATGGTTACAGTTTCCAAAACAGACCTTGACCTGGTTTCCCAGTCATGGAGAAAATATAGAGAATAAAGGAGGAGATGGGAGACTTAAAATTGCTGTTCCAGCATTTGGTTCCCCCTCCACCTCTGCCTTCTGGGTTTCCTACACCTGTGCAGAACCCATCTGCAACCTCAAGCAACAGTGGAACCAATAATAATGGCCAGCGACTAGAGCCTTCTGTCCTTCCTAATGCTGCCCAGGTTAATGAAATTGCAATTGTTGATAATGGTAATAAAACTGCTATGAAATTGGGAAATGAGAGTGTTAATGCAAAACCTGACCTTACCCTAGAGGTATCCCAAGTTACTGCTGCAGGCAGTGTAGAGTGTCACAGTAAACCTGCCATGTTGCCAGGAGTTAAGAAAAGCAAATTCTACCTGGGCAACTTAATCCCTAAGAGGGGGAAGATAGGTTTTATTTTGACATCAACATTGAAAACAGCCTAAGTCATGAAGCTTTAGTTGACTGTGGAGCGGAAATTACCTTGATGTCCAGAAACTTCTATGACAAACTGGTTGATGCAGTAGGTGACTCTAAGGTGTTAAGAACCCTCTCTGATGGCTTACAAGTAGTATGTTATGAAGGGGGGCTCAACAGACACTAGGAAAAGAGTGGCTAAAATTGAAATTTAGCAAGATGGAAGTCAACCACTGTATATCACTGATAGAACTGGGGATGATTTCTTGATTGGAAATGACCTCCTAAAAAGATTTCGGCCTGTCATTGACTATTTCCATGGAATCCTGTGGGCACATGTAAACCTGCCCATTCCATTTGGGAAGAGTCTTATGGTTGCTAAACAATCAGAATCATGTTATCTTGAGAAAAATGATGCAATACTTAAAATGAATTTTGTATGTTCTGATATACCTGACGTGTCTGTAACATAGAAACATAGAATTTAGTCTGCCCATTTCCCTACCTAATGAATAAGCTGCAGATACTAGGTGATCCTTAAAATTTGGCTCCATGGAGAAGTAGAACCCACGTGGTTTGTCTGTCAAAGCATGATGTGGTAAAGTCTGAGTTTAATGCAAGAGGCCTCACTTTCTTCACCAAGGAAGTGGACCCTGCTATCTCAGAAGTACGCCCTGCAGTTGACACAGAGACATTAAATTCAGAGTACCCAACACCCTCTGGGGATGGTGGAAATGAAGCACAGCCACTAAGTCACGAGCCCTTACTTTGCAAAATACGGTCAGAGGAAGGCAGTTTAAAGGTGCCCATCAAAGCAGAGAATTTGCAGATAGTGAATTCTGTGTTATGCTTAGGTTATGAGCACTGTTTAATTAGTGAACTGTTTTAAAGATGTCAAAAGGGCAGAGGCCTAGTTTAACATGTTTAACGAAACAGGAGTTGTTGGAAAATGTCCCATATCAGACCACTAGTGTGAAAAGCATAGGTATCCACGCTTTGAACCTCCAAATAGGGCAAAAGAAAATACAACAAACTGTGAAGGTAGTACAAGGCCTAAAATCTCCCATGTACCTGAGGTTAGACATCCTTGTACAACTGGGTATATATGTTGACCTAGCCAATGATGTTCTTTGGTCACGAATAAGGGGGGACCCTTACCCAATAAAAGAGACACCACAGGCCTTGCAGTCTGGACAAACTATTCCTCAAATGTGACAGGTGGTAAATGAGTTCACTACAAGAATCCCAAGTAATATCAAGGATTTCTCTCTTAGGGTCAATGTAAAGAAAGGCCAAGAAATGCCTGGCAAGACTGCACTCTTTGTGCTTGACAAACAACTTAATGAAATGGGTTTGCAAATCCACTCCCATACCTTGCCTGGACATGAGCAGTAGAGTAATACACCTCTTGGTACATAACCCAACAGTAGAGCCTATCAATATAGCAGCTAACTGCGAGTTAGGGTTAGGGGTAGTGATAGGGGAATCCTTTTATGATTTGGAGTTAACTGTTGCAGTTATTGGGGAGTTACCATAAGACATTGTTCAGGATGACACAGATGAAGAAATAAGGTCCATTCCCAAATGGTTTAATTGCTTTACAAGAGATTTTCCCTGTAGATAAGGAAGAATACAGGCATGTAAAGTTGAAAATGATTACCTTGTACTGTCCGCTATGATTAATGAAACAGAACAATTTAAAGAGGTTCATGTGATTGATGCAGAAAATGTTTCTGAGGTAATAGAAGATGAGGTAGAAATAGGTAAAAATTTACCTTTCCCAAATTTTAAAGAACAAACTGAGCAAGCTATACATAATTATATTTGTGAAACAGAAGTAGAAAAAGAAAAGGTTTGTGAAATGTTCCTTCAGTTCAAGGACATGTTCACAAAAGATGCTCTCGATTGTGGGGTAACTGACCTCCATGTTACCCGGGTACCTACCAACCCTAGTAAAGGTCTAGTTTATGTACGCCAGTACAGAATACCTCTAGCATCTTATGAACATATACAAGAGATACTGGATACCTTAATGGAGCGAGGAATTATAAGACAGGTAAATTCTATTTATAATTCCCCCATTTGGCTTGTACTGAAACCCACAGGAAAGTGGAGACTCACTATTGACTATAGGAAGTTAAACCAACAGGTGCCTTTATCTCGCTGACCCATGACATATTTGGACCAAGGTTTGGCCAAAGTTCAAGGTGCCAAATATTTCACTACCCTAGATATAGCAAATGGATTATGGACATTAAAAGTAGACCCAAAAGATCAATACAAACTGGCTTTTACCTTTGGAAGGAGGCAGTACACCTGGAATAGGTGTCCTTTTGGGTACTTAAATTCAGCAGCCGATTTCAATATCTTTCTGCACAAGGCCATGCCTGATGCAGAAAGCAGAGGAAATCTGGTTTATGTGGATGATGTACTAATCAAAAGCAACACTTTTGAGGAACACCTAGCTGAGGTCACCTGTGTATTAAACCAGCTCAAAGCTGCTGGTGCTAAATTGTCCTTACCAAAGGGGCAATGGTTCAGAGACAGGGTAAACTATCTTGGACTTGAGCTTGGTCCTGATGGGCTTCATCCTCAGCATACCAAAGTTGAGGCCGTCCAAAAAATTGGTCCACCTAAAACTTTAAAAGAGTTACGCAGTTTTCTAGAGATCTGTAACTACTCAAGACAGTTTATCCAGAACTATGCAGAGACTGCCTATCCTCTCACCAGGTTGCTGAAAAAGTCAGAACCCTGGGTGTGGGGGGAAGAGCAAGAGACAGCCATGCATCTCTAAAAGATAGTCTGAGTCAAGCACCATGGCATGCTTACCCACAAATAGATAAGGATCTTTATCTAGAGGTAGGACATATGAGTAGCAGCATCAGTGCACTGTTATATCAGAAACATGATTCAGACAAATGTGTTATTGCTTATGCGAGTAAAACCTTGAGTGATATTGAGAAAAAGTTCTCAGATTGTGAGAAGGCATTATTTTACACTGTATGGGCAGTACAACGGTTCAGAACTTACATTTGTGGTAAAAATGTCATTGTGGAGACTGGTCACCAACCCCTTACCCTCCTGGGGAGCCAGAAGCTTAAGGATGGTAATGTGTCTAGCAGCAGAATTGTAGCCTGGACCTTAGCACTCCAGGGCCTACCCCTGGAGGTTAGGTATGCAAAGAACAAAAGGAATACAGTAGCTCAAGGGTTAGCAGATCTGGAGATGCATAACTGTACTGTAGATGAACTTCTAGTACAAGGCCCTGACCTATCTCTTGAGTTGGATATGGAGTACCACCATAACAGGCACCACCACTATGATGAAAGTGTGTGTGAAAATTTGCCTAGAGCCTATGTTAATGGTTGTTCATTCCAGCAAGGTGAAGACCAGTGTTCTGGTTTAGGAGTGGTATGGCAGAATAATGTACCATGTACTCCTATCAAGCACAAGCTCGGTCCTAAGTCTAACCAACATGCAGAATTGGCAGCCACCTATATAGTGGTACAGACTGCAGTACAACATAAGTTACGAGACATTGTAATTAGTACTGACTCTGATTATGTTAGGCAGAACTTCCTTACACATTTACCAGGGTGAAAGGTGAATGGTATGATCAGTTCAAGAGGCAGTAAGGTGATGCATGCAGACCTTATCTTAGCCATAGATCAGTTGGTTCAGGAACATAAGTTGGTTGTTTATTAGATAAAGGCAAAAGGATACTCCAAAATTCAGGGACCAGACAAAACAGGAAATGACCTAGCAGATGCTCTGGCTAGGGAGGGTGCTTTAAGTGGAGAAGAATGGAACTTTGTCCCTCCTGTCCAGGCTAAGGTGGATGTGGTTACCCACAGACAAAAGCAGCAGGAACAGAAAAATAAGGTTCTACATCTGTATAATAAAAACTCTGACTTTGATTTACTGTAGTAAAAATGCAACAAGAGGATGAAGTGGTAGGAAAATGTTATTGTTTCATTAAGGATCCTACTAAGAGCATGATTTCTGACTATGACCTACAGGATAGCCGGGATCTGAGAGCCATGTATAACCAGAAGGACAAATTCCAATTAAAGAATGATCTCTTGGAAAGGACTGGTAAAAAACCCACATGAGCTCCAATGGGTGGCACTTTAGGCCACAGGGGAATTATGTTAAAACATGCCCATGATGAACCATCAGGAGCACATAGCAGGGATAGGAAAACTTATGAAACCTTGAAAGAGAGAGCCTACTGGCCCTACATGTATGATGATGTTGCAGGGTATGTACAAGGGTGTATAACCTGTTGCAGGTTCCCAACCAGCCACTCCCAGACATACAGCACCACTACAGTCGAAAGGCTCCACTATGCCTTGGTCAGACATCCAGTTTGACTGGATTGGTCCTGTTACCAGATCTTCAAGGGGTAACCAATACCTTTTGACAGTTACTTGTCTGTTCACAAAATGGGTCAAGTGTATACCTGCTCCAAATAACACTGCTGAAACCACTGCTTTCTTATTAATAAACCATGTGTTTAGTCAATGGGGATTACCATTAAGAGTAGAATTTACATACTAACATACTATTTGCCATCAGATTAGGCCTTACGGTCTATCGAGTCTGCTCGAACCTTAGATCCTTAGTTGGGTGCCGAGACCCTCCCATCCCTTGTGCTCCAGAAACCCTATCATCCATCCCCACCCCCCCGGGACATCTGATACATCCACTTTCTGTGTCTGTCCCACCCTCTCTTGAAGCCCTCCACTGTGGATCTCTGAACCAGCTCACCAGGCAGTGCATTCCAAGGGTCCACCACCCTCTCAGTGAAAAACCTCCTCCTCTTTCCCCCCTCACCCTTCCACCTTCCAACTTCAAACCATGCCCTCTGGTGATACCTCCTGCTTTAGTCTAAAGAGCCCCTCCATGTTTACCCTATTTATTCCCTTGAGGTACTTGGAGACCCCAATCATGTCCCACTGTCTCTCCTCTCCTCCAATGAAAACAGGCAGAGCTCCTCAAGTCTGTCCTCATACGTCAAATCCCCTAGCCCTCGTATCATCTTTGTTGCCCTCCTCTGTAACCTCTCCAGGAGCTGTATGTCCCTCTTCAAGTGTGGTCTCCAGAACTGTACACAGTACTCAAGGTGTGGTCTAACCAGTCCATTGTACAGCAGCAGAATCACTTCCTTGCTCCTAGAGGTGATCCCCCTAACGATGCATCCCAACATCCTGTTTGCCTTGCTAGCTGCTCTCTGCACTGCTCAGAGTTATTCATACATCGTCCACCATGACCCCAGGTCTTTTCCCTATTGAGGCCTCCAGCACCTCCCTCCCAGGGTGTACCTGTGCTTAGGGTTTCCTGACCAAGATGCAACACCTTGCACTTGGTGATATTGAAATTAATTTCCATGTGTGGCCCAGCTTTCCAGGGTGTCCAGGTCCCTTGCAGGGCCAACCTCCTCTCTTCTCCCTCAACTACTGCTCCCATCTTGGAGTCATCCATGAACAGACTCATTTCACACCCTATACCCTCCCTGATGTCCGATATGTATGCATTAGACAGAATTGGACCCTGGACCGAGCCCTGTGGTACCCCACTACCAACCTCTCTAGGGTTCGAGAGCTCCCCACAGACCACTACTCTCTGGGTGCATCCAGCTAGCCAGTTTTCAATCCATCTGACCATCAAAGGGCCTACTTCTAACCCCATCAGTTTCTCCAACAGACCATTGTGGGGGACAGAGTCAAATGCCTTGCTGAAATCCAAGAATAATACATCCACAGGCTTACCCCAGTCCAGTTCTGATGTTATCCATTCATAGAACTCCACAAGGTTGGTTTGACATGATCTACCTGGCACAAACCCATGTTGCCGACTATCCAGACCTCCACCTCCTCCAAGTACACCCCAATCATTCCTTTAGTATACTTCCATTAATTTTCCCACCACCGAGGTCAAACTGATGGGTCTATAGTTACCTGGTACTTCCCTCAGCCCCTCTTTATGGATTGGCACCACATGTGCCTCTCGCCAATCCATAGGTACCCTCCCTGTCTCAAGTGACCTGTTGAAAAGCTCCACCAGGGGTGCAGCCAGTATGTCCGCCAATTCCCATAGTACTCTCAGATGAATTCCATCTGGCCCAGGAGATTTGTCTTTCTTTAGGGCCTTGAGGGCTAACCACACCCTTTTGGTGGAGATAGCATCATCCGTCCCCTCCGCCTTACTGGCCTTTTTATCCTTACCCAGATGTGACACCCTTGGGGTATCTCTCCCTCCCTCTTGCTCCATTTCTGTTGCTCCCCTGATCCCACTTACTGCCGCTTCTATCCCCTTCATGCCTTGCTTTATAGATATCCCATCCCCCTCCCTAGTGAACACAGAGGCAAAGTACTCATTAAATACCTCTGCCTGGTCCCTCGCCTCTTCCACCCACCTTTCTTCTGATCTCAATCTGCTGAGATGGCCTTTAGTTTTTCTCCACTCCCCAATGTACCAGAAGAACCCCTTTTCCCCTCCATGTATCCCCTGTGCCAGCCGCTACTCTTTACTAGACTTTGCTCCCCTCACCATCCGGGTGACTTTTCTAGATGCAAGCTGGTACATTTCCTTATTCCTATCCCCTCTTGTTGTTTTATATTTTTTGTAGGCTGCTCTTCTCTGACTGCTACCTGTACCTCACTGGACCACCAGTATGGTTTATGTGACCTTGCTCCCTTACGTTTCAACTTAGCGCAGATCCTGGCTGCCTCCCATGAAGTCCCACGTTTATGACCTCCCATCTCCTTTCCACACTTGTCATTGAGGTAATCCTTCAAGTCTGCCCCCTAAAGTCCACTGCCAGTGTCCTAGATCTCACCCCCTCCCCATGCTTATTTGAAACCAGACAGTATTGTGGTCGCTCCCAGTCAGGGGTCCTGTACAACCATATCCCTTACCAGATCCCCATCTGTCAGAAACCACATCAGGACATGCCCCTCCCTTGTGGGGTTCCATCACATGCTGTGTTAAGAACACATCCTGGAAGCCATCCAGCAGCCTCTGCTCCTTGGCCACCTTAGAGGACATGGTTCCCCAGTCTGTACCTGGCATATTGGTCTCCCATCAACACCACTCCTTCCCCTTTTGGTCCACACTGGGCAATGATGTTGTCCAGAAAACCATCCTCTAGAACATCACTCATCCCGGGGGGCCTATATACTACACTCAGCTTGACCTTATCTCCTGTTGGGGATCGTAAGGTGACCCATAAGGCCTCCACGTTTCCCTCTGCCTCTTCTACCCTAGCAATTTCTATATCATCTCTAATGACCATAGCCACTCCACCCCCTCTGTCCTCCTTTCTATCCTTCCTAAGCATAGTGTACCCCCGTACGTTTAGGTCCCAGTCTTGGTTTTTGTTGGCCCACGTCTCCATGACCGCCGCCACATCCACCCCCCCTCAAACAACATGGCCTGGAACTCTGGCAACTTGTTTCCCAAGCTCCTGGCATTTACTAACACCAACCGCACCCTTTATCCCTGATCCTCTTTGTCGAACCCCACCCAGATTCCTTATACTCCATCCTCCTCTGCTCCTCCTGAAACCTCCACCCCAGTCTGTTTCTCCCCTCCCCTTGAGGCTTGAAGGCTACTCCCTCATCTGGAGGAGAGGGCTCTGGTCAGCCCTCCTTATCCCTTCCCCCTCACAAGTTTAAGCTCTACCTTTCTTGTATGTAGTCAGCCATCCCTGTTTAAGGACTTCCTTCCTAATGGGGGCAAGATGAAACCTGTCTTTGGCATTTAGTCCCTTATCCTCCCAAACTCCATTCCAGTTCCTAACACCCCCAACCCACTCTCTTCACCCCACTTCCTGAGCCAGTCATTAACCTCTGTGAGCTTTATTTTTTTTCCACTGAGGCCTTTGGTACTGGCAATATCTCCAAAGGAAAATTGCATCCATTATCCCAACAGACTCTGGCAAGTTCTTGGAACCTTGCTTGGATTTCCAAAATGCTATTTCCCTCTAGATCATTAGTTCCCAAATGCACCAGGAAATCCGGTTTCCCTCCACAATCCCTAACCATTTCATACACCATGAACTTTGCTCTGTGTACTGTCCCAGAGATACTCACTACCTTCACCAGGCTATGGCATCCACCCCCCTGTCCCTCCTACTGGATACCCCTAATCATCGAGTCTCCCAATAACAGAACCTTAACACCACCATCATCCTTATGGTTACCTCCACTATGCCCTCTCAGCCCCCCTTCCCCCCTTTTATTCATGATCTCAATTCCATGGGAGTCTTTCTGCCTTATTAGAGACCCCCTTGCCACCCTCCCTTTTCGGCCTCCCTTGCTATTTTGCCCACTTAACTCAAACCCCCCTGAATAGGTGTCCCCTTTAAGCCTCTCTTATCCAAACCATTTATCCTGTTCCTGATGGTTTCCCCTTCCCCCTAACTGCCATCCTCCCCCTCTTGTAATAGTACCCCTGCCTCCAGAGGCTCTCTGTGGGTCCCCTTTTGCTAGGGCCCCATCCTTGGTACTGACCCCCCCGCTGAAGGGGGGCTCCTCTCCCACCTCCTTGTCTCCCAGTTTCTCTCCAATCATGCTATCCTCCCTCATGTCTGGAATATGTTGCATCTCTCCCATTTGCTTAACATATATGTTTCCCCTTCTACCTCTGGGACTATTTCTATCCTTTCCATAGCCGGTCTGTGATGCCCCATGGGTATCCGACTCCCTCCTCCAGGCCTCTGTATAAGTTTCCTCATTTCCACCAACCCCTTCCTCCCCCTCTAGGTTGCTTAGTAGCTCAAATTTTTTGTGACACTCTATGTCAGCCTCCATCAAATAACCAGAGTTTCACCTGACTGCACCTCTAAACTGCCCCTCTTCTTCCCCTCTTGCTCTGTTCACCATAGGAGCTCCCTTCCCACAGTCTGCTGTTTCAGGCTTCCACACAACAGTCCCTCCTGACTCTTCCCCCTCCACTCTCTTTGTATTCAGAATGTTCACCCCATACGCTTTCCCCTTAGCACCAACTTCCCTACCTAAGGGTCCTCTGTCCCTAATATCCCCCCTCCTGCTTGCTGTAACATAACGTCCTGTAATTTCAGAGCATTGCCCCAGCCTCCCCTCAGCCCCACCCTTCTGCTGCCCATATCCACACCCTTATCTTGGACACCCCCAGCTCCCCAGCTTACTCCTTAACCAATATACCTCACTCCTGATACAAGATAGCTGTCTACAGAGTGGGCAGCCTCCCTCTCTCCAGGCCCAATTTAGAATTATTGCCATCCTACAGCCTGTGCAGCCTACAACCATTCCAAAGATGCCTGCCATGGTGGAATATGGCCACCCTGTTTATTCCCTCTGTTTATAATGGCACCTTTTCTCAGTCCCTTTCCCTGGAATACAGTTTCTCTCTGATACTGACTGTAGTTATTTACAAACCCAATTTCAACCCCACCAATAAAGTTCCCAAGTCTCACAAACACATACAGTCCAGTGTGTGTTCGGTCCCACTAACAGTGTGTGTAAGCAGACATCATGTACTGTATGATGTCACAGGCCCACCAGCTCCTGTTGCTTCGAATTTCAGTCCCAAACAGAAATACTCAGCCCTTCAATCCCAACCCCCAGTGGCTTTTCAGTATTTAAGAACACCAGGCAAACAACACATTTAAATTTCCCTCTATTTAACCCTGCCAAACAGCTGTTTCCAAGCCTCCAATTTTACAATATCACAGCCCAAGTAACAGTTCTAATTCAAGGTAATAATTTTTAACACATAGAACTAATTTCACTTACAAAACTATTCAAATATTTCAGTTAAAACAGACTATAACCCCAGACCTCTGTCCTACCAGCCTGCAGCTTAAGTTCCCAAGTGAACAATGAAGGCCAGGGTAATTCCTGTTTAAAGACAAGGTAATTGCAGCTAATGTCCTCTCCCCCTAACACCAGGCAAACAACACATTTAAATTTCCCTCTAATTAACCCTGCCAAACAACTGTTCCCAAGCCTCCAATTTTACAATATCACAGCCCAAGTAACAGTTCTAATTCAAGGTAATAATTTTTAACACATAGAACTAATTTCACTTACAAAACTATTCAAATATTTCAGTTAAAACAGAATATAACCCCAGACCTCTGTCCTACCAGCCTGCAGCTTAAGTTCCCAAGTGAACAATGAAGCCAAAGTAATTCCTGTTTAAAGACAAGGTAATTGCAGCTAATGTCCCCTCCCCCTAACACCAGGCAAACAGCACATTTAAATTTCCCTCTAATTAACCCTGCCAAACAACTGTTCCCAAGCCTCCAATTTTACAATATCACAGCCCAAGTAACAGTTCTAATTCAAGGTAATAATTTTTAACACATAGAACTAATTTCACTTACAAAACTATTCAAATATTTCAGTTAAAACAGAATATAACCCCAGACCTCTGTCCTACCAGCCTGCAGCTTAAGTTCCCAAGTGAACAATGAAGGCCAAGGTAATTCCTGTTTAAAGACAAGGTAATTGCAGCTAATGTCCCTTCCCCATCACACCAGGCAAACAACACATTTAAAATTTCCCTCTAATTAACCCTGCCAAACAACTGTTCCCAAGCCTCCAATTTTACAATATCACAGCCCAAGTAACAGTTCTAATTCAAGGTAATAATTTTTAACACATAGAACTAATTTCACTTACAAAACTATTCAAATATTTCAGTTAAAACAGAATATAACCCCAGACCTCTGTCCTACCAGCCTGCAGCTTAAGTTCCCAAGTGAACAATTTGATAGAGGACCTCATTTCACAGGAGAGGTAATAGAAAACATGTAGAAAATTCTAAGTGTACAGAGGAATCTACAAGTGTCCCACCATCCACAGTCATCTGGACAGGTGGAACACACTAATCAAACAATTGTGTATATACTGAAGAAATATATCAGTTCTTCAGGCAAAGATTGGGATGTAAAGTTACCACTGGTATTAATAGCCATACGGGCTACTCCTAATAAGTCTACAGGTGTTCCTCCTTTTGAAATGATGACAGGAAGACAGATGGTGTTACCTTTACATCTCCTGTATACCACAGAAAATCTAAATTCAGCACATGCCACTACAGCACATGAATATGTAACCCATTTAAAACAGCATTTGCTAGAAACATTTGCATTTGCTCAGAGAAACTTAGAGAAAAGTGTTGAAGCTTCTAAGTATTATTATGACAGGAAAACTAGTCCAAATGAGTATCAAATTGGTGATAAAGTGTTTTACTTTAACTACAGTAGAGATAAAACCAAGGTCAAAAATTTTCTTCTGAGTTGGCAAGGACCCTTTGTGATCACTGACAAAATTTCACCTGTAGCCTACCAAATTAAACTAAAGTGGAAAAGCACTGGAGAGGTAGTACCTAAATGGGTTCATATTAATCAGCTGAGACAATATCGTGAATGCAATAAAACATGGGAAAATGTTCTAAATGAATCTATGAGTGGTGATCAGGAATTAGAGTCTAGCTAAAATGTCAATTGTAGTGCTGACTTTTAAAGTTAATGAACAAAGAGAATTTGTTGTATTGAAATGTTCAACAGTGTAAAAAATGTTATTTTGAAAGTGTACACAGTTGTAATCATGTTTAATCATGTTAGTTCATGTAGTATGTACACCCATCTATGCAAAATAGTACATCTCCAATGATGTCATCTAGTGATGTCACATCCTACGATGTCATGTGTGATGACGTAATGTGCTGATGATGTCATACTTTACCACAGGATGATGCAACTTTGTCCTTTATGTTTCGTTTTCCATGTAATGCTCAAAACTATATACCCATATATAGTAGGAATATCGTTTTGAATTACAAAATGCATTTTTGAGGTGCATTTTAATTCAAAAGGGGGGGAATGTAGGAACAGAACTAATTTGATTAAAATATTTTATTATAATATTATTATATTCTTAATTGTTATTCTATATCCTTATATTGACTTAATTATTAAGTCCCATAAATGTTTCTGATCAAATTCATGTCTAAATGAATCTTTAAAACAAGGGCAATGCTGCTTAAGGCTTGATATTAAAATAGAATAATGATGCCATGAAAAGGGAATACAGCATATATGGTCAACTTCAGAAAAAAAAAAGTGTTTCTAGGATAGTCTGTTTAAACTGAATGGCCTCTTCCAATTAGTAGCAGAAGAGCTTGAAACTTGACATAATTTACAACCTTGTTTTTTAGTACCGACCAGAGCACATCTCAGAGGTTAACATATATTTAGACTGGCTTTAAGAAATTAAGACTTTTATTTATAGAAAATATACAAAAACTCTGATACATTTCAAAATTATACAGGTTATTGTAAATGCATTTACCTGTCTAGTGAGTAAGTTTTAAACCCATCACCGAAAAGTATTGTAAGCTATTTAAAATATATTGACACATTTAGTGTCTGTAGTAAGCTGAGCTTGTTACCTTTTCAGTGGAATGAGGGTAAAGTGTTTATCTAATAGAAACAACTAGTCAGATGGATTATAAGCCTCTGGATAGCTACTGTATATGATGTCATGGTTCATTTACTTTGAACAAAGGAAACCCCTGTCTTAAAGAAGTTTGAAAAATTTATACAGTTCCTATTTATAGCAGGTATGCCAAAGTAGCATCATTTTAAACAAAAAAATGTACTTCAGAAATCTGTAAATAATTTTTAGATATCTGTAAAGGAAAAAGGTTTTTCAATGCTTTTATAAATTATAGATTTTATATTAGAATTGACACCATCATGTTTGGTCTCAAATGAATCCTCTCCTTTAGTTGCATCTAAAAATGTGAGTCTTACATAAGTACAAAGGTGCACGTAGATGCAAGAAAGAGAAGTTGTTTTATATCAAAAATAGTTTTCAGGATATGGTCATATTGACAAAAAATGGCTTAGGAGAGGCTAACAGTAACACCCTCAAAGAGTGCTCAGATAAATCATAACTTGATGGTGATGTCACCCAGTAAGTGGGACATAAATGGGATGCTGGCAAAGCCAGCCCAGAACTGCTTCATTCTTTAGTGTGTGAAAACCTGTGTTCAATGTCTTGACAATTTTGGATGAGCTTGGACTTATTCTAGACTAACAGCCCGAAGCCAAACCTGCTGGGAACATTATTTGGGCTTTAACATTGTCACTGCAAGAAGTGCTAAACCAGCCTGAAAGCCTGAACAACTCTGCCACAGGTCCAGCTGCTGAAACTGACTGTTACAAAAAGGACTTTCTTCCAGTATTAGATTAAGCAAGGCCTATGTTTTGCATACTGAGAATTTGGACCCAAAAGTAATATTTTGGAATTTCTGTTAAAAACCTGAACAAGAGACTGACTTTGGAATTTACTAGCCAGCAAGTCTGCAGTGCTGTTGAATAGCAGTAAGTCCAGAGTTGCAGGTTCAAAAGCAGAAATGAACTGAAACAGAAAAGAGTCACAGAGTCCAGTTACCCAAAACAACATTGCTGTCCACAGGGAGAGATCTTTCTACAGACTGTGCTAGACTGCTAAAATCTTGTCTGATTTTTCCCACTAAATCCTGAAGTGACTTTTGATGATTTGTGGTGTCAGGCAAGGAGGATCCAGCCTGCACTGCTTCACTGATGTCAAAAGACTCTACAGTTCCAGGTCCAAGGGAAAAAGACAGCAGACTAAAGCCAAACTCACCACCAAGGACACTTGTCATCCAAAACCAAAAGTTCTCACCAAGACTTTGAAAGCTAAAAAGTAGAAGACCACATCCTCAGATAATTAAAACATAAGTATTCCTTTATTCTACTATTAGTACTTATTTGGCTATCTAGGGTGATAACTTAGTGCATTTTCACTCCAAACCTTGGGTTTATGGTTAAGCTTGAATTTAAATCTAAAGAAAATACCTTTTACATACTATAACATTTAAGCAAGTATCATACACGATAATCTGAAACACTGGTGTAATGAGTTGCAAGTTCTCATAAAAAAGAAAAGGTCATGCTATTTATAAGTATGCTAAAGAAATATTCTAAACTGTCATTTATTATACTCAATAGTGCTTACTCATTTACAGTGCTTATTTGCTAAAATGTGTTTTATTTGTTTTATATAATTTCCTTGATTTTCTAAAATCTGTTTTGTTTACATTACTTTTATTATGCTTGATATTTAAGCTAGTTATGAATATTTAGGACTTGTACATACTGTATGTGAATAAAATATATCTCTTATATAATCCAAAGTGTGGCAACAGTGTTTTTCACCATCATTTTTGAATCTGGAGAGCATATGATAATATCACATGTGAATATTTATTATTTTTGGTAATTTATTAAATTATTTTTGGGTAAGACCATAGGTGAATCCAAGTGCATTCTTATAAAAGTGATGATATAAGCCTTTTGTTCTGACAACTCCCCCCCCCCCCATTGATGCAGGCTCTGGAAGCTGGCAATAAAGGCTTTCAATAGCAGGAGTTGTGGCAGCATTTCCACAAAGCTTCAAAACTCAGAAAATAAGCATTTTGAGTCCACATACCAACTCTTGGGCTTTGGCTTGCAAGGCAGTCGGCAGGTGCTTTCTTCCTGTAAGTTACAAACTGCATTTTCGATCACATGGCAAGAGAGCCGGAGATTTCACCTTGCTGAATTCATTAAAAAAACATTGCTCGGTAAGCCCATTATTTGTTGTGATGATCTTTACTGGTATGGCATGTGTGACTGTAATTTCTTTTTATCGTATCTTGGAGTTCCACCCCACCACCACGTTGCAGTACAGTATTTCGTGCCTTTGCAAAAGACATCCAAACTTACTTTTTATTTGGGGAGGGTATATTACAATAAAGTACTATGTCAGTGGCTTTGTTATGTATTAGGCATAAAGGGAGAATTGTGGTTCTGTTGTTCATAGTGGCTGCCTGAATGAATTCATGATCAGTTACAATGTAAAGTATAGGGGCCTCACTTATCCAAAACTCTACTTATCTGAAGGTTTTTCATGTCTCCCTAGACATTTGGATAAATGGGGTTTTACTGTACCATGTTGGGGGACTGGAGAGGTGGAAGCTGGAAGGGCAGAGGAGGTCAGAGAAAAAGGCTTGACTGGGGTAGGGAGTGGGGTTGAAGTTAAACTGGGGAGAACCGGGGAACTCAGTTATAAAAGGCATGACAAGAGGGATAGGGTGGCTAGGAGTTCTCTTGTAGAGGGTCTGGAGACAAGCCAAGGGGAAGTGGTCTCAAGGAAGGGGGAGGTGATGGGGGCTGGTGGGAGAGTCCAAAAAGGAGGTGCACAAAAGATCAATGGGGACACTAAGGTTCTCCTGCTGGGGGACTCCATGATCAGGGGTATTCATTGAGTGGGGCAGGGTGAGGGAAAATCCTGTACAGTTAAGGTAGTGGGTATTTCCAGTCTGACTGTGCATAGGGTGAAGTCAATGGTGCATGAGCTGGCTAGGGACTGTGGAGGATCACCGGACTTCCTGATGCATCTGGGAACAAATGATATTGAGGGGAACAGTGTGCTGGAAATTTAGGCAAGGTTCTGAGAACTGGCCAGGGTCTGTCATGACAATGGATGCACAGTCTCCTTCTTGGAAATCCTGCCAGTGCCAAGGGCCACTGTGGAGAACAAACAGAAGATCAGGGACATTAATGGCTGGATTGGGCAGTGGGGTGAAGCACTGGGGATTGGGGTGTTGGGAGACTGGGGGGCAGTTTGGGATAGCAAGAGACTGTACACCCAGGATAGGCTTCACCTAAATCCAGTAGGGAAGGAAGTTCTCAAATGGGGGATGACAGATTTCATTCAGGCTAGATGGAGTTTAAACTTGTGAAGGGGGGAGGGGGCACTACCGGGCTGATCTAGCCATCCATACTGCCGGTAGGACTGGCCTACAACCCCATAGAGAGGGGACAGATGGTACCCTAGGGGACAAGAATGGACGGATGTATGAATAATCTGGGGAGGATATGGTAAAGAGGGGTAGGGACAAGGGTTGGAGGGTGGCTCTAATAAATGTCAGGAGCCTGGGGAATAAAATGCCTGAGTTCCAGGCCACGCTGTTTGAGGGTGGGGTGGATGTAGCAGTGGTCACTGAAACTTGGGCCACCACAGGCCATGACTGGGACCTTAATCTGAGTGGGTACCTTGTGCTAAGAAAGGACAGAAAGGTGGGCAGAGGGGGAGGAGTAGCAATGTTCATTAGGGATAAAATTGAGATTATGAGAGTGGAGGAAGCAGAGGGCAACATGGAGGCCCTATGGGTCAGCTTGCGAACCCCAGTGGGAGGGAAGATCTAGTTGGGGGTGGTATATAGGCCCCCAGGACTAGCAGATGACCTGGAGGATTGCCTGTTGGCTAACATTAAGGGGCAGTGTGAACTGGAAGGGGAAGGAGTGGTGTTGATGGGGGACCTTAATATGCCAGCTTCTGATTGGGGTACTGTGACGTCCACTGTAACCAGGGAGCAGAAGCTGCTGGATGACTTCCTGAACACATTCCTCAATCAGCAGGTGATGGACCCAATGGGGGAGGGTCATATCCTGGATGTGGTTTTAGCAGATGGGGATCTTGTACAAGATCTGGTTGTGGAAGGACCCGTGGCTGGGAGTGACCACAACTCAGTCTGGTTTTGGCTTAAACTGGGGGGGAGGGGGATCATTCAAGGACAATGATAGTCGATTTTAGGGGAGAGGACTTTCAGAACATGGGGGAAATTCTCAAGGGGCATTTGTGGGAGGTAAAATCAGGTTTGGATTTCGTAGGTAGGTGGGAGATCATAAAGCGGGGGCTACAGGAGGCCACCAGGACCTGTGCAAGAGTGAAGTGCAAGGTCTCATAAACCACGCTGGTGGACCAAGGAGGTCCAGGAGGTGGTAAGGGAGAAGAAGGCTGCCTACAGTAGGTACAAAAAAGGAGAAGAGAGAGAGATAGAGAGAACTATCATCTTGCAACCAGGAAAGTGAGGGGGCAAAGACATAGAAAGAGCAGAGGCTGGAACAGAGGATATGGGGTGAGGAAAAGGAGTTCTTTAGGTATATTGGTGAGTGAAGGAAGGTCAAGGGTTAACTCGGTAGGTTGAGGACAGCTGGGGGGGTGGGTGGAAGGGGCTGGAGAGCAGATGGAGGTACCGAATGAGTACTTTGCCTCAGTGTTCACTAGGTAGGAGGCTGGGGAACTTCCAAAAAAGGGGTTGAAGGACACAGAAGATGCAGCATACCTGACTACTGGAGTACCTGCTGAAGAACAAGCCACTGGAGGAGGTAGGCCAGGGGTGAGATATCAGACTGGTCCTGCAGAATGGGGGGGAAGATGCTGATATTCCTATCGGTCGGGTGTGGGAAGCCCTCCAGTCCCTAAAAAAGGATAGATCTCTGGGGCCTGATGCTATTCATCCCAAAGTACTGAGGAGTTGGCGGATGTTTTGGCTGTGCCACTGGCAGATCTCTTTAACTTGTCACTCCAGACAGGGAGGGTGCCAAGGGATAGGAAGCAGACACATGTTGTGCCCATCCATAAAGGGGGATCAAGAGAAGAGCCAGGAAACTATAGACCCATCAGTCTGACGTCAGTGGTGGGGAAGGTAATGGAGAGCATACTTAAGGAAAGGCTGGGCGGTTTCTTGGAGGAGATGGGTTACCTGGATATCCGGCAGTATGGATTTGTGCCAGGTAGATCGTGTCAAACAAACCTTGTAGAGTTCTATGAGTGGGTGACATCAGCACTCGACAGGGAGAGACCAGTGGATGTACTGTTCTTGGACTTCAGCAAGGCATTTGATTCGGTCCCTCACATTAGCCTAAGGGAGAAGCTGGGGGGGGGGTAGGTCAATTGATGGTTAGGTGGATTGGAAACTGACTTGCAGGTCACACACAGTGGGTAGTGGTCAGAGGGGGGGTCTTGTCTCCTAGGGAGGTCATAAGAGGGGGTCCACAGGGATCAGTCCTGGGGCCACTCCTGTTTAAAGCCTACATCTCTGATATCAGTGAAGATATCGGGTGTGAAATGAGTCTCTTTGAGGATGACTCTAAGTTAGGGGTGGTGGTGGAGGCAGAGGACAGGAGATTGGCCCTGCAAGAGGAACTGGATACTCTGGATAGGTGGTCCTGCACCTGGAAATTGAAATTGAACTCCTCCAAGTGCAAGGTGCTACACCTAGTTCGGGAAAACCCCAACTATGTGTACACCCTGGGAGGGGGGGGATATGAGTTGAAGGCCACGGCAGGGGAAAGAGACCTAGGAGTCTTGGTGGATGTTAACATGAATAATTCAGAGCAGTGCAGGAGGACTGTGGTCAGGGCAAATAGGATGCTGGGATGCATCGCTAGGGGGATTACCTCAAGGAACAGAGAGGTGATTTTGCCACTGTACAACAGCCTGGTTAGACCACATCTTGAGTACTGTGTGCAGTTCTGGAGGACGCACCTAAGGAGGGACATCCAACTCCTGGAGATGGTTCAGAGGAGAGCAACAAGAATGATCTGGGGCCTGGGGGATATGACATATGAGATACAACTAGAGGAGCTCAACCTGTTCTTGCTGGAGGAGAGGAAGGGCCGGGGAGACATGACTGAGGTCTTCGAGTACCTCAGGGGAGTAAATGAGGTAAGCTGAGATAGGATCTTTTGACTGAAGGAGGGTGGAATCACCAGAGGACACAGCTGGAAGACTGAGGGTGGTAGGATTAGGGGGAAAGGAGGAGGAGATACTTCAACGAGAGAGTGGTGGAACCGTGGAATGGCTGCCCGGGGAGCTGGTACAGGCAGCTACGGTGGAGAGATTCAAGAGAGAGTGGGACAAGTATAGACAAGAGGTGAAGCAGAGGATGGTTTGCTTGGGGGGGGCAGAACTAGGAGATGGAGTAACAGTGGAAGGAGACAGATAGAGGGCTATGGTACCCAATTAGGGTGCTGAAGCACGAGCAGACTTGAAAGACCAATAGGCCCACTCTGCTGGCATCTAGTATGTTAGTATGTTAGATAACCAACCAAAGAAAATAATGAGGTTTGTCTGGCACGACCTGACTTTAATGAAACCATGTTGTTTGCCGTCCTGTAGGACATGCTTATCCTAGTAATTTACTAAGTTTTGTTTAATCAGGGCCTCTGTTTGCCATCCTAGCACTGATGTGAGTCAGACCAGGCTGTAGTTACTGGCCTTTTCACTGCTATCACCCTTATGCAGAGGTACCACGTTGGCTCTTTTCCAGTCATTAGGTATGACACGCGTCTGGAGAAAATGATTAAACAGGTGCACTAAGGGGTCTGCTAACTCCTTTGATAACTCTTTAATTATCTTCGGATGTATTCCATCTGGACCAGGAGATCTGTCAATCTTTAAACGCTCAAGCACCTCTTTGACCCTGCCTAACAGCAATACTTGGTATTTCCATTTTTGGCACTCCCTTGCCACGTGCTGGAATGCCATGGTCAGGAATTGAGCTACTATGTTCTTTGGCGAATGCTGAACAGAAGTATTTATTCAGAATGGTGGCCTTCTGCCTGTCCTCTGCCACTATTCTATCCCCATCCCTGATTTTAACTACCTCTTCACTCTTCTTTCTCTTTTCTTGCAAATATCTGAAAAACTGTTTGTTCCCCTCCCTGACACTTTTAACTATCTGAAGTTCTACAGCTGCCTTTATTTATTTTTATTTATTTAGTTTTTGTTGGCCAGGTAAGTGCACTAGACAAATCATGCCTATTTTCAGGCACGACCCGGGGGAGGGGGATACAGATGAATGCCAACTGACATTGAACCAGATTAAGCTGTTGGTGGTATTTTAAGTGAATGAGGGAAATTTGGCCAGGACACCGGGGAAATTCCCCTGCTCTTTTCGATAAGTGCCATGAGATCTTTAACATCCACCTGAACTACCACCAATCCAGGCAGATGGGACCTCAGTTTAACGTCTCATCCAAAAGACGACACCTCAGAAGTGCAGCACCCCTCTCATGTTGCACTACAGTGTCAGTACTGGGATATTAACCCAAGTGCTAGATATAGGAACTGAGCCCACAGCCCTCTGATCTCCCGGCCTCAGAGGCAAGTGTGCTACCTACTGAGTCACTGACACTGCTTGTCTCACTGTCAACTTAGCCTCTTTAATCTTTAGTAAGTATTCCTTCCATAGATTGTTACCCGGCTTACTTTTGAAGTTGCAGAATGCTTTGCTCTTGACCCTGATGGCTGTCCTAACTTGACCCATGAACCAAATGGGGTGATTGTGTCCATTTCTTTCGATCACTGTCCTTGTACATGCCTTTGGGGTCTCTGTGATGGTTTGTGTAATCATTCCCCAAATGTTCTCTGCTATAAAATGTTGATGAATCTTAATTAGTGTTTTTCTCTTACTACTTCCATCATTTTATCAAAATGTGCCCCTCTGAAATTCAGGACTTCTGCCCTTGACTGGGATTTGACTTCCTTCAGGGTTATTTTAAACCAGATAGAGTTGTGGTTGTTGTTCGCCAGTGGCTCCTTGACTCTGACTACCTCAATTTTTTCTGAATTAGTGAGGACAACATCCAAGAGGTTGTCCTGCCTAGTAGGATCGGAGACTAACTGCATGAGAAAACAATCCTGCAAGGCTTCTAACACTGATTGACTCCTTGATGATCTAGCCACTGGGATGCCCCAGTCCACATCTGGCATGTTAAGGTCCCAACTATCACTAGTTCTCCTTTTAGTGACGTTTCTTTGATTTCCTCCAAAAGCTCCTTATCCTTGTCCTCTGCTTAGTTTGGAGGTCTATATACCACCATGACCTAGCTTTTCTTTCCTGAGGATGAACTAAGCTGAACACATAGGGATTCCCATCCTTCTCTTATGCATTTCACAGGATGTGGCCTCTATCCCCTCCTTAACATAGAGTGCAATCCCCCCTCCGTTGACACCCCTCATGTCTTTCCTAAAGAGTGCATACCCACGGGCTGTAAGATCCCAGCCGTTGCCAGATGCCCAGTTCTCTGTGACTGCCACAAGATCCATGCAGGACTCCACCATCCATGCTTGAAGGTCACTCATCTTGTTACTCCGGCTTCTGGCATTAATGCACACCCCTCTCCATGAGTCTGTGGCTGAATTGTTGCTTCTTTCACCTGGTAAATTCCTGTGTTTCTCACTATCCTGAATCCTTTTTCAGTTCTTCAATGCCTTTTTCTGCTTATTCTGGTTGTACCTGTGCTGTGATTCAGCATGTCCTGATTGTGGGGGAATGGCGACTAAGTTCCCATCTTCTAAACTATTGCTGATAGGTTTTCTAGCACCATACTCCCCTTTGCCTAGTTTAAAGGCCCAAGGTGAATGTTGAACTTGTGTCCTAATGCACTCGTTTCTTGCCTGTTTAAGTGGAGACCATCTGATTTGAACAGTCTACTATCCCAGAAGCTCCCCCAGTCGCCTATAACATGGTAACATTTTTCCTTGCACCATTCCTGTAACCAACTGTTGAAATCCTTGATTTCCTCCTCCCTGATCCTGTTCATGTGAACACCTTTTCCCCATACTGGAAGGATCTCCAAGAAGGTTAGCAAGGCTGTCTGACTTCCAGTTGCTCCCCCAGCTTTCTGAAGTTTAGCTTGACTTCCTCCGCTGTCTGATTTGCTGGGTGGTTGGTGTCAAGATGGATAAGGATGTTTATTCCTTCATCTGCCTGATCATTTATTCTCCCAATTTTTGAGGTGTCTCTCTTGGCCTAGGTGCCAGGGAGGCATCAGACTTTTACCACAGATTCATCCAAGTGGGACTGGACTCCTCTAATCATAGAGCCCTCCAGAATGAGTATTTGTTTTCAGTTCTTCAGCTTCCCTTTGTGTCCCTCTGTAGCCTTTCCTCCATTCTGCCTTGTTTCCTCCATACTGTTTGCTTCAGGTTCTGCTGCCTCAGTCCCTGTGTCCTGCATCCTCTCCAAGGCTGTGGAATGATTTGTGGTCAACATTTCTATTGGTTGATTTGGATTCCTTGTCTGTCTGCTCCCTTCTTGTCCCATCACTTTCCATCCCCTTGGGCTAGCAGGCCTCTGGTGAAGGGGATGGGGGTTGTACCACGGTAAAGTTGATGGTGCAGTCTGGCAATTTCTCTTCTTGCCTCCTCTAGCTGAACTCGGAGCTCATTCAGGTTCCTGCTTATAAGACAGCTCCCAATCCTCCATAGTAGTTGCCAGAACACAAGTGTTCCACACCTCTGGCAACTAATCACGTCCATTGCTTCTGTAATGCAGATCTTACTGTATGCAGGAGTAGAAATCCTCCCCTGAAAAAAGAATGGGAATAAAAGCTTAGCGAGAGAAAACTCATATATACAGTATATATAATTTGTTTTATCCCCCTACTTTCCTATTGCCTTTGTTCCCTTACAGCTCCTGCCTTTCCTGTTCTGGGACAGGAAGTTCTTATATTCCTTAGTAGTCTCCTTCTTTCTTGCTCAGGGTCAGACCTCTAGCAGCTGGGGGGGACCTACTTTTTTCCTTCAAGGATGCTGAGTCTTATGTGTCTCTATGATCCCTCCCTTCCTGCTCCCAAACAGGAAGTTTCTGTTGTCAGTCTACTCCAGGGTCTATAAAAGTGGAACTGGCTATAGGTGGGGAGGGTGGCAGAGGGATACCATCTAGTACCCTAACTGAAGGTCCCAATTTAACTTGCCAACCCTCTTGCCTAGCAGTAAAGTTCTAACTCCTTAGTCAGCTGCATCCTTAGCTTTGCTCTGATAGCAAGATTCCTCTCTACCAAAAGCTAACTAGGGAAGTTTACTTCTGCCTAAACCACACACTCCAAGTTACAGCTCTCTTACTCACCTAGCTAACTGCAAAGATGATAACAGTTCCCTTCCCCCAACTCAGACAAGCACACTAACTCTTATTTTTCTTTTTTGTCTTGTTTTTTACCCAAATTGAAGGTCCCAATTTACCTTGCAGTCCCTCTTCTCTAGTAGTAAGGTCCTAGCTCCTTAGTCAGCTGCCTTCTTAGCCTTGCTTTATTTTTTTTTTTAATTCACTGCAGTTTTATGTTTAGGGCCTAGTTGAGGGTTTTTAGTTAGTAAAGGTGACAGTCATATTTGTGATAGTAATCAGGGATGTGTGTAGTATTGATTTTAGTGTGAAGAGGCTGCTGGATCTTTATCCAGTGCAATTGTGCTAAAATAACTGCACAGGTAAAGAGGCCCTCAGCTAATCGGTTTCACAGTTTTTAAAACCCATTTTCTATTCTACTCTACTCTACTCTACGCTGTGCTATGCTATGCTGTCAGAAAGCTGCCAGAATGCTAACAAAAATGAACCAAAAAGATTTATCACAAATAAATAAAATTACATTAATCTAGGTGATTCTGCCACTAAATCATATATATATGCTGTGTCTACTGGCTAGTCTAATCTTTGAGGGATCTATCTATCCCCATAGAAAGTTTTACTGGTCATATTGGAAAGCTAGCATAACTGTCATGTATTGACATGACACCTAAAAAGTAAAGAAAGACATACAGTATGGTAGTTTCTTTCAACAAATCGGAGCAGTACTGTGATTATTTTTACAAAACCCACACTGGCTGTGTTGCCCACATTATGTTTTCTTTCTCAGGTGATTTTACTATGCGAACAAGTGTGAGAGTACTTTTATTCAATAGAAGGTAGCAAGTTGAGGAGGAGGGCAGCTTGTGTCAGTCACCTTAGTTTATGGTGCATGCTAACTTTGGATTTTTTTTTTATGAAAGAATGCTTACTGGGGGGAGGAGGGCATAGACAGGGTGGGAGTAAATTTTGCTTTTAAAAGAAAAAGCATGATAAAGATGGCTGGTGGACATGGAGGTGAATGGGTTGTGCTTGTTTACCATCGTGGGAGTTTTTTTTGCAAACATACAAAATTTGGGGTTCATGGGGGAGGAGGGTGGGATTGGGACAGTAGCAGTGGATGGCAGGATGAGGCAATGTTTTTTAAAGGATTTAGCTGGGGAGCATGGTAGGGGGTATTATATCTTTCCCTCCACAGACACAAGCATAACAAATATTCAAATATTTGGGCACCTAAATGTAAAATTCAGCCTGAATATTAGAAATAGGGTACTCATACAACCCCCTGGTGGAGATGTAACATTTCATTTCAAATCAGGTCCTTCTACCTAATTTTGATTTGAGCACTGAGAGGTTAAGTGACTTGCTCAAGGTCACACAGTGAGTATTTGGCTGTAGTAGGGTTTGAACCTGTGACCCCCTGGTTCTCAATCATGGGCTCCAACCACTAAATAAGCCTGCCTCAATTAATGGAAGCGTAATTGTTTACTCCGGAGTGCTCAGTCACCATTTCCATGACCTATTCTCTGTGGTGTCGCTCTCGGAATGGCAAGCTTTAGAATGCAAGACTTTAAATGCCCTTGTGTTTCATAGCAGGAGACTAAGCACATTCTGTCATGGCTGCTTGTAAAACCATAAAGATAAGAAAAATTATTAGTTTTCCTTCAGTAAGTGCTTCATATGACATTCGACTCTAGATGAATAAAATAACCCACCATCTTCATCAACAAAAAGTTCCAGTTCTTTATACAAAACTCAGCCAATGCACACATCAGACCATGTAGAAATGACAGACCACTTCAGGAGGCAAAGTTCTGTTTTTAATTAGCAGTTAAAAAAACATGTTTTCCTTTTTCTGACCATAATCATTAACCTTGAGATTCTTCGCATTTTAATCTGCTGATTAATCCATGTTGGCTGTTAATCTCTCTCATGATACATACCAGTCAAGGACGGGAAATGGTGTTCCATAATAATGTGGGCTTTGTTTCTGAGAGCCTGAGGTGTTCTGTGGAGCTGGGTTCTAATGTCACATTTGTCACTCAGCATGCCTTCCCTCTGAATTCTGTTTCTAAATTTACACCTCTGTGTACTGTGGCTGTTGGCAAAACCCTAGCATTCTCAGTCAGCCTAAAACAGCACCTCTTCACAGGTAGGTAAGAAATGAAGAAAGCACATCCTCTACATTTCTAGCCTAAAGAAAGGGCCAACAGTGCTGACTACAGCAACCTCTGTGAGTCGAGAGCTGAACTTGTTCTGAATTGCTGTATTTATCTGTTAGTTTATTAACAATTGGTGTCAGAAGGCACACTGAGCTGAGGCTCATTTCCAGTTGTGACCTGAGGAGAGGGGTACTGGGAAGGAAGTGCATTTAATGGTGAAGGGCAGTCCATGTAAACAGGAAAGAGAAATGGGAAAGGGGGAATTGTTTAACCAGGAAAGGCTCACTAAGCCAAATCTTGTTTCCAGGTGTAACCTGGGAGCACAAGGAAGATAAGTGACTTGCTCAGGGTCACACAGTATACAAGTGGGAGCTGTGGGATTCAAACCCAGGTCTCCAAGTTTGCAGCTCAGAGTCCTAAACCTTCTGCGCTATACTGCCTCCTAAAGCAAACAGTATGTAGGCAAGCATGAGCTAACAAATAGGCAAAATGAACAGTATAATGGTGCCGACAAAAGTACAGTGAAATTAAGAGCAGGTAATATTACAATCCTTGGCAATATATACAGTGGCAGAGAATCAGATTAGTATAAAATGAGCCCACTCACCCATATGATTTTCAAAAAAAATTTTTTTTATTTTATATCTTTTGTTTTGTTTTTAAATAAAGTGTTTTAATTCATACATTTCAGAAAAGTATCCTTCATCAGTGGAACACTGTATCATGTCTCTAAAAAATATAGAGGCCCAGATATTCAAACTGCACCCAAAATGTGCGCAATAGCAGGAGCAAGCGCAAGTCCATTACGCCCATGTGCAATAGATTCGATATTCAAACATGGAGCAAGGCAAATTGCGCAACCAGCCAACGTCTGAATATCGCACAACCTGCCCCATAGCGCAACCAGGAAGGGGAAGCTGAGCAGATAACGTGGCGCGCTATAGCGCAACAAGGCCAGCCCAGCTGAGCAGTCCAGAGGCGCCATAGTGCAAGCAGGGAGCCCCCCAGCAGCAGAGCAATGGAACTGCACAACCAGGGAGGTAGGCAGAGGCCCACCACCCATGCCACAGATGGGCACAGGAATACACTGCTGAACTAACAATGCACCCCCACACCCCAAGCACAGCACAACTGGGGGAGGGACGGAATGTCCACCGGCCCATGGGGACATGCAAACAAAGCACAGCCAGGCTATGTTGCCCCAGCACACCCACTGGCAAGCTGAGACTGCCACACAAAGTGGATGGACCACCCCAGTGTACATCAGCCCCCCCTTGTGCACAGCACACCCTGCACTGTGACCCCAAGACACCCCGATGGGCAGTGACCATCACTGCAGGAATCCCCATGTATCCTCCCCCCGTTACACTGCAATCTCGTGTACCACAGAACCATACAAGCCAGACCCACCACGAGCACCCAGCAGTGGGTGGCAGCACACAGAAATACCGACCGAAAGCCACTCCCACACCAGAGACACCTCCCCATGCACACACACACCCATGACTATACCACCCCAGATGCCATGCACACCACTGCAACTAAGCACCTATAGCCAGCTGCGAATCAGAGACCACCACAGTATTCATATCAAAATATATATTTCAAATATAACAAGAATAAGTAGAACAACAACTATAACTATGTACAAATATACAAAACAGGGGTGGGGGTACGGGTACAAGGTAGGGGTGGATAAGGGGCAGGGGTGAACAACTGGGAGAGGGAAGGCAGGGTGTGAGGGATAGGTAAAGGGGGGAGGTGATGGGCAGCTACTGCCTGCCAGCCTGCTCCCCTGCTGCCTGGTGCTGGTCCCGGGGCCTCCTCCTGCACCTCAGACCTGTTGCTGTAGGTCCTGCAGGATGGCGAGTGAATCCATCACCACCTGTATCAGCTGCTGCATCGAACGTTCAATGCGGTGCAGGATCTGGACACCTAGGACAAGGGATCAGAGTCAATGGCTGTGACTGTCCATATCCCTGAAGCCTACCCATCATGCATGGCATACAGCCAAATGCCCCGCTCCTGTGATGGTCTGCACCTACCCACAGTGACCGTGCACAAGACATGCCCAACCAGGCAGCAACAGCCATGTGTACCACTGCATACACACACCTCCCATGTCCAGCACAGCACAACCAAGGCTGTACAGTAACATGGCTATGCGGTGGGCAGGCAGTGCCACAGCCATGTGCCTACTGCACGCATGGACCACCATTGAAGCACTCCCAGACATGCAGTGCCACTGGACAGTGCTGACTGTCACATGTCACGTGCATGGCAGTGGTGTCCATGGATGGTGGCCATGCCCTGCCCCCCCCTCACACAGCATGCTATAGCATTCATGATGTCATGGCACTCAACCTCATCGTGCTGCTGCTGCTGCTGTCGTGGTTCACCACCACCACGCTCAGCCACCGCTGCCAACACTCCCTGCACCTCAGCCCTGGCCCTCCTCTGCTCTGCCACGCCGGTGGGAAACAAAAGGTGGGGGACACATCAGTGAAATCCCGAAGCAGATATCCCCCTGCCCCAATGAGTGTGCCCGCCCACCCAGCCAGACCCATACATCACATATCCTGTAAACACTGCCACAGCCAACCCTAGACCAACCCTTCCCCATGTGCTGGACACAATAGACAGTGTTACCCATATGGACCATACAGGTGCATAGATGGATCACCCACCTGGCTGAGGCACCACGCCCCTCCTGGCATGTGACTGAAGACATGCCAGTAGTGCCAGCTCCCTCCTCTGCAGGTCCCCGTACCGGTGCCTGCACTGCTCCATGGACCTCCGCTGGCCAGTGGCCTCCTCAAGCTCAGTGGCCACCTGCTGCCACACATGGGTCCTGACCATGTTAAGGGGTTCATCCCCAAATAGTGGGCCATAGTGATGCTCCACCATGGCCACCAAGTTGGCGAGCTCGAGTGAACTCCACTGGGGGGGCTCTTCTGCATGCCATCCCTGCATGTATAGTAGGCAATATGGCACTCTACAGTGTGGCAACCCCACATGGAATTATTGCGTAATACAACGCCGCTATTCCCTATCGCGCTGTTGGTACAGCACCGCCAGTCCCTATTGCGCTGTTACTGAACAGCACGAAAGAGCTGCAGACATGCCATACGTACAGTGCCAAGGGGCCAAAGGTCAGGCACTGGGTCATGGGTCTCTGGCACATGGCCAAGCACAGCGCCATCGGACGTCTATGCGTCCAGCGTGATTTGTCACCTGTATGCCATTGCCACAGTGGACTATTGCGCAGTTGTGCCACAGCGCCATGTAGTGACCATTGCTGTAGCACCACTGGCACAATGGTGGCCGTGCCCTGAATTGCCTACCGTGCACAGCACATCATCAGCACGGCAGACACCTGCGTAAGCTACCTGGGCATGCGCAGTGTGGTGTACTACGCAGTCACAGAACTGCGCCATTGGCTCAGCTGTTTCAACCATATTGCGCAAAGCGCAACAGCGCGATATTCAGCCGTCATATGCAAATCATCCGAGCAGCCATTCAATGGTGCAGCAGCACGATTTGCATCTCATTAAAGTTGCTCCAGTCCTAATTTGCATGGATTGCGCTATAAATATGTGACATTGTTCTGCAGTGGCCATACTCGGTTACTGTACTTGATAGGTGAGCTGCATGCATTGTGATGTTCTGGAACATGGCCTCAGAGTATTAATGTGTACTGCACAGTCACAAGTGACCACTCTCACCCATACAGGCTGTGAAATGATCGAGCAAGGACTGGGTGAGGAGGATGATGGTGGGCGGAAGAGGAGGCCTAACTTTACGAAGGCTGAGACGGAGGCACTGTTTGAGGCCTACCTGGATGAGGATCCACTTCTCAGTGGACGGTGGGGAACCCTCAGGCCCATGCTTCTGCATGGGAGGGGGTAGCATGTGCCGTCAACCTGCACGGCAGCCACCAGCGCTCTGTGCAGGAGTGTAAAAAGAAGATGGGGACCGACAGGAGGAGGGTGAAGGAGAAGGTTGCAGCCATCAGGGTGGCACGTGCTGCAACAGGTGGGGACCAGCCGGAGGTGGTGCAGCTGACTCCGGCAGAGGACATGCTTGCTGCAAGCATGCAGCACAGTGCCATTGAGGGTGTTCCTGGAGGTGGCTTCCAGACAGGTGGTAGCCCATCACTGCATGGTATGTCATGGTCGGAGGGGGGAAGGTAGATCACATGCACTAACGTGTCCTTCCTTTCTGTTACAGATCCTGTGCATCTGCAGGGGTCAGAGGTGGAGGGCCTGTCCACTGTAGACAGCCATCCGGAGTTGGAGGAGGGACCATCCACCTCCGCAGGTTGCCGGTGTGCACTGCACCAATGTGCATGCCTGGCTACCATCACTGATGTCGTTGAGACCAGTGTGGGGGGTGCCCGTCCTTTGTCTCAGTGGTCTGGCATGCAAGCATGCCAGCACGCTGTGGCTGTGGCTGTGGCACAGACCTGCACCATTGATGATGCACCGACCACTATGGGCATTGACATGTGTGTGTCACAGAATGGACACACAGCAGGACAGCTCTCGCCCATGGACCTAGCTGGTTCCGACATGTGTGCCAGCATGTCAATGTCAGCACAGTCCCAGGCTGTGCCTGTCAGCACTGGTGGGGCAGCACCGGTGTCTGTGCAGGTCACTGGCACTGTTGCAGCCATAGCAGCAGAACAACTGATCCCTTGGGCACAGCAGGCGGAGGGGCAGCAGCAGCAGTCACCCACCGGGACTGGGGGTACAGGGCTCAGCGGTGATGTAGGTGCACCACCTGTGGACATGCCCATATCTGGTCCTGGTAAGCGGCACCCACCCTCAAGGGGTGCTGTACATCAGGCCCTTCCATACCCTGAGGGACAGGTTGCCGATGTGGCAGACGACCTCTTTGATGAGCACACCCACCTGCTGCAGGCATCAGTACAGCAGCAGATGCAGGTTGCAACGTCCGTGGAGGCACTGTGTGTGGCTCTGCAGCAGCACAGCAGGGACAATGAGAGGATCCTGTCCTGGATTGACCATTTGCGGGTGGATGTGACCGCCGCCATCGACAGGCAGAAACAGGCATTGGTTGCTGTCGTGGCCACATTGGGCACACAGTCAGGTGCCCCTGTGCTGCTCACACCGTGTAGTACACTATCCACTCCCCGTACCTGGCATCATGCGACACCCACCCTGTTGATGCAGGGTTCAGCAGTGGGCATCCTGAGCACTCCTGGTGCAGGTATGTTCAGTATGCTGCAGACCCCTGTCCGGGCAAGGTCGCGTTCACGCAGTGGGACCCCTGGTGGTCCATCAGTGCCACCCCATGAGGCCCTTTCTCAGTCTGCCAGTGTTGCTTGGGTCTCGTGGGGCCATCCATGCATCCGAGGTGGCCGTGGCACTGTGCCGCATGACTGAGCTGTCTCCCAGTGTGGGCCCTGTCTGGTGCTGCCCTGTGTGCAATGTGTGTTTCGGTGGGCAGTGCACCAGTGGGTGCCCTGCCCTACACGCAGACACACAGACCACCTGCACACCCTCCCGACTGCTGTCCACAGGTGCGTGTACATGATGATGCCTGCATTGCGCTGTACACCAAAGTGCGAAGGTTCCCAGCATCTGACACATGTACATGGACAGTAAAAGTGGAGGTGGTGGCCTGTGGACGTGTGTGTTTTTCATGTCTGTGTTCCTGCTCTGTTGTGCACCTGACCCCTGTGCACTTTGTGCCTGTTGTTGTGTGTGTGTGTGTGTGTGTGTCTGTCCATGTGGTGTGTTACTGTTCACCCCTCCCTGGTTGTATGTGTGCTTCTGTGCCCTGCCACTTCCCTTACCGTCATGCACCCCTGGTGTGTTTCCCTGTGTGTATGTGGGTTGTGCCCTAGCTACTGTTGTTTGCACATGGCCCCATGACTTACCTGTGTTGGGTGAAGTGCTCATCTATGATGGTGTCCCGGTGCAGCTGGGCCAGCTGGAACAGTCGGGGGGTCATGTCGTCCAAGGGGGGGCTGCTCATCCCCATCATCACCGGCATCACCGTCGTCCCCATCGCTGTCCCCCTCTTCGACCTGTATGGCTATCCTACAGTCTTTGGCCATGTTGTGCAGGATACAACAGGCCAGGAATATCCCACAGGCCTTTGAGTGGCTATACTGTAGGGCACCGCTGGAGGTGTCTAGGCATCAGAAGTGCACCTTCAGCATCTCTAACACCCGCTCAGTAATGTTGCATGTGGCGGCGTGTGCCTCATTGAAGCGTTGCTGCGATGGGGTCGTGGGCCGCTGGTAGGTTGTGAGCAGCCAGGGACGGAGTGGGTATCCACTGTAACCTGTGTGGAGATAGTGGAGGTTAGTGTCTTGTTCAGGCTCATATTGCCCCTAACCCTGTGTGCCACACCCACGGCACCTGTGGCTTACACACCCTTGCCCCCAATTTGCCAATCCTACATGTATGCTCACCCACTACATGTCCTGTGGGGATGTCCCCACTCTTGAATTGATGGCACAGTGCTGACTGGTACCACATGAATGAATCCTGTGCTCTGCCAGGGTGCGTGGCACAGACATTGATGATGCGCCCACTGGCATCACACACCACCTGGCAGTTGACACTAGCAAATCCCTTCCAATTCTGATAGGCAGCCCCATCAGGACCAGGTGGCATGGGAATGGCCACATGGGTGCAGTCTATCGCCCCTAGCACGCCAGGCATACGTGCTACCCTGTGGAACTCCTGTATGTTTGCTGAAAGCTCTGCCACGGTGCTGGGGAAATGGATGTCCTCCGCAGCATGTGGCAGCAGTGCGCTGAAGAATTGGGTGAGGATGCGTGACGTGCCGACTGTGTTATGCCTGTGGTGTCCCCTGCTGGTCTCTGGAAGGTACCTGTGGCGAGCAAGCACATGCAGGCTGTTACCTTTGTCTCCACTGACAGAGTGTGACTCCGTCGTGAGGGTGCCTGCATCACATCACTGCACAGCTCACAGAGCCACCTCAGTATTGTCCAGTTCAGGTGGTACCAGCCCACAATCTTGACATCTAAGTAGAGCTCAAAGCTGATGCGGGCTCGGTACTGCCTGTTGGGGGCGTACCACCGACGGGCCCTTCCACGGCCACGTCCCCCTGCAGCATGCCTTCTCACCCTCCTCATTACAGCTTCCATGTGGATGCTGGCACTGTCCATTTCCCTGGCTTGTGTTCCCCCCCTGGCTGTTGTTGCTCTGTTACCCCCGCTGTCCTGACTGCTACCTCCACTGCACTGGGTACACCTACTGGCCTCTGCACTCTGCGGCCCCACACACCTTCCCTTTCCCCTCTTCTGTCCTGTGCTCTCCCTGGCCTGCACTGTTTCTCCCTCTGGCCTGGTCTGTCTCCCTGCCTCATGTGGCTTCCCTGTAGCGTTCTTGCACCTCGTCCTTGAGCCTTTTTATTTTGGCTCATTTCCGCTATGGTGCAACTTCCGCCTGATCCACTGTTGCGCATTGCGCAAGCCTTTGAATATCGCATTGCGCACTTTATGCATGGTTCCACCCCCTTCGGTTGTGCATGCCTTAATTAGCATTGTGCTGTTGCTCAGCATGTTTTCAGTGGCGCAACTGCCTCCTGCTGAATATCACAAAATGGCGCAATTTCGGACTTGCGCTGGCGCAACCCTATTGCGCATGGCGCAACCCTTTGGAATATCCTACCCAAAGTATACACATTTATATTGTTATTTTCCTTATTTTTTAACTTCAAAAATGTAATCATATTAACAGGATGAACATATTGCTCTCACCAAAAAGTTTTGATATCGCTCCTATGTTCATAAAATCAATCATAAGAAATGTATTTTCTAATTAATAATGCATTAGTTCTGTGTAAGTCTTATTTCGATACATTCTTTTCTCCAAAAAGTGCAAGATAAATCTTTGTTTATAGCTTACATTTATGGGCTTCATAATCTTATACGTATTGTGCTGCACCAATTGCTGTCTCTAGGTATACTGTTGACAAATGAAAACAAAGATTTTGTACATTTTTCTTATCCTATATTTCAAATTCTAAATAATTAACCTCAGCAAGTGTGGGTGGGCTCATCTTGTACCAATCTGATTCTCTGATATTGAGCCTTGATTGGTGTTGGGCTACTCCCTGAATAAATGTTCTCCTTTATACCGAGGTTGGCTGAGCTGGGCACACTCTATAAATACATACAGTGGGAAATGTTCAGACAGTGTATGTAGTGAAGTTGTACTGGGAATTCAATAAAAATATATACAACCATTGTGGCGCAGCCAGGAGGGGGTGAAAAAAAAGTCTTCATGCATCGGCAAACAAGATTGACTTCTCTAGGGAAATCTGGGACTAAAGCAGCTGCGAGATCACTAGGAGTTCCAGCCCCACTGCCTGCACAAATTAAAAATTAGACATAGTGATGCTCTAGTACCACGTTTGCCTGCTCAGATGGGATACAACAGATAGTCCATCCATCGAACTCGGGATCTGAGATCCTATCCAGCCCCATTCAGACCTAAGGCTGGATGGTGGAATCAGAGGCCAGATAGTGGAATCTGAGGTTGGATGTCTGCCTCAGCTCCCTCGTATTCTGAATAATCGCATCCAATAGATTTTCTGACCATTCTCATCACAGGATCAGGTGCAGTCAGCATGCTGCTAAGTAGGCGGAGACAAACCCTCTGTTTCTGTGATTGTTTCTGGTTCTATTTTCGTAATTGTATTTAGGGTAACAAATGCTGTGGTTGTGAGAAGAGGGAGTGGGAGGAGAGTACTGCATTGGGTATGGGAGGTCTGTAGTTGTGAATGGTGCCACTGTGGGGGATAGGGTCAAGGGACTACAGCTACCCAAAAGCACAGCTGTAGTGCAGTATAAATTACCCAGAACTGAGCAACCTCAAAGCATCAGTACCAAAAAGCAGGAGTGGGACTTCTTAGTAAGCGGAGTCTGTAGGGCATCCACATGGGTTTCTGCCAAACAGAGACTAGGTAAGTAGTCAGGGAGAGAAGAGGATGGGACTTTCAAATACTACTGGGCCAACGAACCCTAAGCAGGTAGTCTTTCAGAGGCAGAAGGATGTCTTGGTGCATAGCTACTCATTTTCTGGGGTAGACTCACAAAGACGGGTAGGTGTCCCACTTGTAACTACTCCCTATGATTCACCCATGACGGCGCATGGTTGAAAAGAATGATGTTTTTTAGAGCATCAGCATTAGGCTGTGCAGAATAAGGGTGCAAATGACTGCACACATATACAATGATATTGCAAGTTAATTGCAACAACATACCCAGAAAACTGTAGCCCCTCACTAGAAATACAAACCAAACACCCCACAGTACAGAGCAGCACACAGAAATTTAACCTACATGTTGCGGGGGGATTTGCCTTAGCACCCCCAAAACAATTGTATAACAAACTCCAGGTCTGCACTGTACTGCACCTATAGTAAATTACAAGGCAAGTGACACCACTACTGACAAGCACCATAGGATGCACCTGCAATCCTGGAGACACACGGCGCTCTAAAGCCGAGTAGCTGTCACAATGTCCAACTGTCACCACGTCAAACACAGTGCCTGAAAAACCAACGCGACCCAATGACACACTCCAGTGCTATCACCCACATTATTGCACTCTAATGACGGTGCCCTAACAATGGCATACCCTGCGTATCAGAGGTAGGCTCACAAAGACAGGTAGGTGTCCTGTCTGTAATTAGTCCTTATTTGTGGTAGACCTGCAGAGGCAGATGGTTGTATTGTGTAGAAGGCGGGTTGGTGTCCTGTCATAATACTCCCTATCTGGGGTAGGCCTACAAAGTCACAGGGTTGTAGCGGGTAGAGCTTCTCCCTATCTGGGTTAAGCCTAAGAAGGCAGGTAGGTGTCCTGTTTTCAACCACAAACAAGAAAGTTGTGGCTCACACTCCTCAATCCATATCACCAATGTATTGACTTGTATCGTCAATACACTGACTATATAGTACTCATTTGGAAGGGCACAGAAAGCCAGCTCCAGCCTTTTGTGAAATATCTAGGTGAAACCAACAAGCACTTGAACTCTACTGTTAAATCTTGCCAATGAAGCATAAAATACCTAGATTTACTGATTACTAAGGGTGGGTACAGTGGTCTGAAAGCAGATCTTTTTAGGAAACTGACCTCAATGCTTTAAGATTTGACAGTTTTCATTCTTTATCACAACAGGGCCAATATACTGTATCATGCAGTCATTTCCTCAGAGTAAATAGAATATGGACAGATGCAGTGGATAGAGCTCAAAGAAATGAAGAAACGGCTAACAGATTTCAAGAAAGGGGCTTTTCACAGAGAGTTATTGATAAGGTTATGGAGAAGGTTTATGTTACTTATGAATGCATTTTGAGTACTTCCCAAAGGGAAAACTCGGGATGTTATTGGAGCAGCTCAGATCTTACAGAATACTCACATGAATGAAACTGACAATGATATGTTCCCCTGCCACACGACGTGAACCACTCAGCTTTGTCACTATGTTTTTCTTGTAAACTAATGAGGTCGGAAACTTTATTGAAAAGAATTGGCATATTTTACAAGCTGATCACAACTCAGAACTTTACGTGCAACAGAAACCTATATTTGTTTAACGTAAAGGTAATAGTGTGGGGGACACATATAGTAGTTGCCAAAGGCAAGTTGATGAGAAATGCAATAATTGGTTGCCCTCCCAAGGGCAATTATACCTGTGGGAGGTGTCAGTTCTGTGTTTTTGATAGTTAAGGAAAACAGGTTTGTGATTATCTACTCAGACAAGGCATTTGAGGTTAGACATTTTTTTAACTGCAATACTTATGATGTAACTTATTTGGCAAAGTGTAATTGTGGCTGTCAGTATGTTGTGGAACATGCCTGAAATTTAAAATAAGAATTGAGTAGCAGTTATGTGATATTAACCATTGTAACCTTGATAATGCCCTTGTGTGACATGCAGGAATTCAGAACCTCCCATGTTTTTAAATTCACAGGCATTGAAAAGTGTTGGCCACCTAAATGGGGGGGACCTTAAAAAGTTAATTCTAAGAAAAGAGTCACTATGGATGTTTATGTTGGACATCCTACAGTGCCCAAAGGGTCTAAATGAATGGTCTGATGTAAGTTTTGCGCTAGTCACTTTGGAAGTCTTGTGATGTCATACCTGTATAAAATGAGCAACTTGACTATTGATGAATTAAGCCTTGAGAAAGTACCATGTGCAATACTGCTGGCTCTCTGTTTGGTCTGCTTGCTGTTTGTATTTAATGCTCTTTTGGCACTTTGCATTATAATATATATATATATATTTTTACGTAAGTAATGTTGTATTTGTTGCTTTTTAGCAAGTGGTGAGGTATGTGAGCCTTGGTTGTTCTAGTTACTGTTTGCTGGCCCCACCACACTCGTGAGCTTCTGATTTTGTTTACTCTGTGTGCTCCTTCAGAGAGCTCGAGTTCTCCCACTTAGCTATTAGTTAATTTGTCCTCAGAACAGGAGGGTTCCATGTCATGATAGTGATTGCAATACAGCTATCACTAGCATAGCGAATGTATATTGCCAAAAAGTATTTTGGCAATATACAAACCCAAGTGACCCAACTTCTGGCTATTTTAAGTGTTTTTGTGGGGGGGACTGTGCCCCCTGCACCCCCTGATGAAGAATTGTTAACTCCAGGGGGTTGCATGTCGAGGAGGGGGCAAAACATGGATGGAAAAAAAAAACAAAGAGCCGCATTCAGCGGCAAAACAATCACCCCTAGCAAGTACCAAACCGAGTGCCTGCTGCACCATAGCCAGCCACCGTCACTGCCACACCATAGGACTGGCTCAGCTGCAGGAGGATCCCCTACCCAATACAAACCCTCCTCCATCCCTCCCTATACCTCCCTAACCCTTCCCTTCTGGTCACTTTCCACGCTATAGCATTGCTACCATTGCAGGGTAGCTGATGATGATAACGCTATAAATGAGTCGCTGTTTCTACAATCATAGAAACATAGAAACATAGAATTTGATGGCAGATATGACCGTTTGGCCCACCTAGCCTGCCCATTTCCCTACCTAACTGATAAGCTGCAGATCCTAGTTAACCAACAGCCTACTTCCTCCTACCCCCCACTAGAATTGCCTTACGTCTGTCCCATGCATTCTTGAATTCCCCCACTGTTTTTGACTCTATGACCTCCTCAGGAAGCCTGTTCCATGCATCTACAACCCTCTCTGTGAAGAAATACTTCCTCACATTACCTCTGAGCCATCCCCCCCCTCTATTTTCAAATTGTGACCCTTGTTCTTGCACATCTCTTTTTTTGAAAGATGCCACCCTCTTGGACTTGGTTGATTACCTTGAGGTATTTGAAAGTTTCTATCATGTCCCCCTCTCCCTCCTTTCCTCGAGGCTATACATCTTAAACTCCTTTAGGCTTTCTTTATATGTCTTCTGGTGCATATCATGCACCATTTTGGTTGCCCTCCTCTGGATAGCCTCCACCTTGTCTATGTCTTTGCAGAGATGGGGTCTCCAGAACTGTACACAGCACTCCAGATGTGGTCTTACCAACTGTCTGTACAGAGGGCCAACAACTTTTTATTTTCTACTGGTGATGCCTCTTCCTATGCATCCCAGTATCCCCCCAGCTGTTCTTACTGCCTTCTCACATTGCTGGCCCACCTTTAGGTCATCTGATATGACTACCCCCAGGTCCCTTTCCATTTTTGTTGTTGTCAGTATCTCACTCCCCATTGTGTACTCTTGCCCTGGGATTTTGTTTCCCAGGTACATTACTTTGCACTTATTTGTGTTGAATCTAAGCTGCCATACATTTGACCATTCCTTCAACCTTGCCAAGTCCCTTTTCATCCTTTCCACCCCACCTTGTGTATCAACCCTGTATCAACCCAGATCTTTGTGTCATCTGAAAAGAGACATACCTTCCCTTCCAGTTCCTCTGCAATGTCACTTACAAAGACATTAAGCAGGAAGGTCATGTCAGATGAATCTAATAGATTTCTTTGACTGGGTGACCAAAGTAGTAGACCAGGGAGGGGCTGTGGGCATGGCCTACCTAGACTTTAGCAAGACATTTGACACAGTACCACACAAAAGATTAACAGTCAAATTAACCAGCCTAGGAGTGGGTCCCAGGGTGGTAGCCTGGGTAAAACATTGGCTTGACAACAGAACACAGAAGGTAATTGTAAATGGAGTCCACTCTGAAGAAAGAGGGGTTACTAGTGGGGTACCGCAGGGTTCAATACTGGGTCCAGTCCTTTTTAATGTCTTTATAAGTGACATTGCAGAGGGACTGGAAGGAAAAGTATGCCTCTCTGCAGATGACACAAAGATCTGCAACAGAGTTGATACACAAGGAGGCGTGAAAAGGATGAGAAGGGACTTGGCAAGGTTGGAGGAATGGTCAGAAGTATGGCAGCTAGGATTCAATACAAAGAAGTGCAAAATAATGCACCTGGGAAACAAGAACCCAGGGGAAGAATACACAATGGGTGGGGAGGTAGTAACAACAACAAAAAAGGAAAGGGGCCTGGGGGTAATCATATCAGATGACCTTAAGGTTAGCAAGCAATGTGAGAAGGCAGTAGGGAGGGCTGGGGGTATACTGGGATGCGTGAGGGATAGGCATCACCAGCAGAAAACAGGAAGTTGTTATCCCTCTGTACAGACAGTTGGTGAGACCCCATCTGAGTACTGCGTCCAGTTCTGGAGACCCATCTCCGTAAGGACATAGACAGGATAGAGGCAGTTCAGAGGAGGGCAGCTAAAATGGTGCAGGGTCTGCAAGAGAAGCCATTTGAGGAGGCTAAGGAGTTTAATAAGTATACCCTTGAGGAAAGAAGGGAGAGGGGGGACATGATAGAAACTTTTAAGTACCTCAGTGGAATCAACAAAGTCCAAGAGGGTAGCATCTTTCAGAAAAAGAGACGTGCAAGAACAAGGGGACACAATTTAAAGATAGAGGGGGCGCGTTCCAGGGCAATGTGAGGAAGTATTTTTTCACAGAGAGGGTAGTGGATGCATGGAACAGCCTTCCTGAGGAGGTTGTGGGATCTAAAACTGTGGGAGAATTCAAGAATGCATGGGACAGACATAAGGCAATCTTGTAGGGGGTAGGAAGAAATAGGCTGTTGGTTAACTAGGATCTGCGGCCTATCCTGTAGGTAGGGAAATGGGCAGACTAGGTGGGCCAAGCAGTCCTTATCTGCCATCAAAGTCTATGTTTCTATGTTTCAACAGAGCTCCATCTCAGATTACTTATGCTGCAATCAGGCAGCTCTTAAAGAGACAGTGCACAGAGGCTATAGAGGCTCTGGCAATCACATTTAAACTGCTAAAATGCAGGACACCAGCCTGGCAGTGAGCATTTAGACAAGCTCAAGGGAGACTTTTTGGGAACCCCCATTTGTAGGTGGGTTACACCCTTCCCTGCCCGGGGGGAAACTTGGCGTCCGCATCAAGTCTGTACCATCATAACATTGAAAATGCAACATATACAAGATATTTATACCATTAGCATGCTATATAAGTACTATCTGATTCATCAATTGGCATAACTTGTCACTTTACTATACATTTCAATGTACTCCACTATATAATTTCCATTCTGACAATACATTATGCATATTTCACACAGGTAAATTGAACATTACTATACAGAATCATGTAATAACTTCTTGTACTTTAAACAATGCAAGAGGGGGCCCCTCCCTATCAGCTAACTTGGGGCTGGATGGGGCAGGGGCAGCATGGTGAGAGGGCAAAACAACTAACCTGGAATGGGCTGTCAAGCTCAATTTGGGCAGTGAGCTCTGAGAGACATAAACACCTTTGTGGACTACATTGACAGGCAAATCCACTGGCCTCCTAGGGGAATCGTAACTGAAGCGCCCCACTGGCTTGACAGCTCAGTCAGTCTTTCTGGGGTGAACAACCACAGTCTCTGTACTTTCAGCAATGGTCTTGGAGCTTTTGTCACTTGTGAGGGGTGCCTCTGCATGAAGGGGAATGTCCAAGCTGGGAGCACTGTCAGCCCCTTGCTCTGTAGTCTCTGTTTCTACAACACTTGGCTCATTTTGAAGACACTCTAGCACTGAAGGAGGGTTGTCAGCACTCTCATAGTTTTCCTCAAGTTCTGGCATGTCACCAGAAAGACTCATATCATCAGCCTCTCCTTCAGACAAATCATACAGTTCCACGATACACAAAGACTCAGCATCCTCAGATGCAATACTTTGCACGTCACCTTCAGGGAGCATTGGCTCCAAGGATGATGCCGGGGCGTTAGGCAGTCCAGAAGGCCCAGCTTCAACCCCATAATTCAACATAGGATTTCCACGAAACAACTGACTCAGTTCATATGAGGGGTAATAGGCATTATCACACTCACTGTCATCCGAGTTACACTGGCAGTCACTATCATTCTGGGCCTGCTGCAGGGAAAGTCTTAAATCGGCAACCACGGGGCAGGCTGACTCTGTTTCTTTCTTGCAGTAGCACGAGTCACTGGTCCAGTGGAATCAATGTTGGTGGATTCTGCCTCAATTATAACTTGACCAATAGGTAGCAAGTGGTTATGGTGCATGGTCTTGACAGCTTTGGAGTTATTCTCTGGGCGCACTTTGTACACTGGCAAATCATCCAGCTTTCCAACTATGACATGGGGAAGATGGTGCCATCGATCAGCAATTTTGTGTTTACCATGCAATCCTAAATTTCACAACAACACACGGTCTCCAGGCCTAAGCTGTTGAGCATTTACTTTTTTATCATGTCTCGCTTTGTTGACTGGATTTCTTTTGGCGGCCATTGTCTAGGCCAGATGATAGGCAAGGTTCAATTGAACTTTAAGTTTTTGTACATATTGCAGGAAATCTTCGGCTCGGACCCCATCAGGAGAAACCCAAAAACAGACATCAACAAGCAGCCGGGCCTCTCTCCCGAATATGAGGCAGTAGGGAGAGAACCCAGTAGCATCATTCTTTATGTGATTGTATGCATGTACCAAGGTGCTAATCTGCTGGCTCCATTTATGCATATCTTTTGGCTGGAAGGTGCCTAGCATGTATAGCACGGTGTGGTTAAAGTGTTCTGGTTGAGGATCCCCCTGCGGGTGATAAGGGGTGGTTATTGACTTTCACCCCCCCCATAGAGAGAGCATTTCTTTGATTAGCCAACTCTCAAAGTCCTGGCCCTGATCAGAATTAATTTGCTGGGGGGCACCATAGTGGACAAAGACATTTTCTACTAGCATCTTGGCCATGGTAGATGCTTTTTGATCTTTGATGGGAAAAGCTTGTGCATACCATGTGAAATGGTCTGTAACCACTAACACATTGCCAATGTTTTTCTGATCAGGCTCTAAACTCAAGAAGTCTATGCAGACTAGTTCCACTGGGGTGCTGGTAGTAATGTTGACAAGTGGGGCAGCCCTCTGAGGCAGGGCTTTTCTCTGCAGGCAGTGACTAAAAGTCCTTACATGATGCTCAACATCGTCCCCCATCTTGGGCTAGTAGAATCGTGATCGTACTAGGTCAAGGGTCCGGTCAATACCAAGGTGGCCCATATGATTGTGGAGGGACCTCAGTACCAAATCTTTGAAGGCTGTGGGCAGGACCAATTGTTGCTTGTCTATTTGGCCACCTTGATCTACAGTTTCTCTATACAACAATTGATTAAGCAACTTCAACCTGGGGCCTTCTTTAAACAACAAAGCGGTTCGCAGATCAGAGGAACGCAACTTGGACACATCCTTTCCTGCACGAAGGGCATCAAGTGCTGGCTGAATCATAGGATCTTGGGATTCAGCCCATTGAAAGCTGTCATTGTCAAACTGAGGTAGTGCACTAATATCTAGAGCAGAAAACTGGCAATACACAGCCGGTATGCAGGTGTCAGAGGGGCCCAAGCAATCTGCTAAGCAGTCCACTGTGTCCATAGACATCTGTTCATTTCTATCAAACTTTTGGCACAATGCTCGGATGTCAGGTTCAGACACCCTGAGCCAGTCGCTCTTGGAAATGGGCCTCCAGGATAGGGCGGCAGCAGCATCAATGTGATTCAAGCCCGGTCTGTATTCGACAGCATGATCATATGTTGACAATGCAGAAAGCCACCGGTGCCCCATGGCGTCTAACTTAGCTGAAGTCTGTACACAGGTCAACAGGTTATTGTCAGTCCTCACCAATATTTTTGCCCCATAGAGGTAATCATGAAACTGGTCGACAATGGCCCATTTTAATGCAAGGAACTCAAACTTGTGCACAAAGTAGTTTCACTCTGACGGGGTCAAGCGCCTACTGGCGAATGCCACTGGTCTCAAACCATCCTCATGGTCTTGATACAGTACAGCTCCTAGACCCTGTAAACTGGCATCAGTATGCAGCACATAGGGTTTGGTGGGATCAGCATAAGCGAGGATGGGGGTATGGGTGAGATGGTATATGACTTCGTGGAAAGCTGCTTCACAGTCAGGCATCCAACGGGACCTGAAAAGTTCACCTGGGTGGAAATATGCTTTGTCTGGTTCTTTGATGGCTCCTTTTTTGTATTTTCGATCGGTAGGAGGGTAACCCTGGGTAAGATTCAAGAGTGGCCGAATCATTTTAGAATAGTCCTTTATGAACCGGCGGTAGTAGCCACAGAATCCCAGGAAATATTGTAGTTCTTTCAAATTGTGGGTCTTGGGCCAAGTAGTCAAGGCTTCAGCTCTACTAGGATCAGTCTCTATCCCCTCTGCAGACACTATGTGCCCCACATACTTCACAGAGATTTGGAAAAACTGACACTTGTCAATGGACAGTTTGAGGCCGAAATCTTCCAGTCGGTCTAGTACCTTGAACAGTTGACTCTCATGTTCCTCTAGGGAGCTTCCAAACACAATGACATTGTCCAAGTACACGAGGCATTCCAGCAAATTCATGTCTCCCACTGCTCATTCCATCAGTCGCTGGAAGGTGGCTGGGGCACCCGATATCCCCTGTGGCATTCTCAGGAATTCATAGAACCCCAAAGGACAGATGAAGGCTGTCTTCTCAAGGTCCTCCAGAGCCATCGGAATCTGGTAATATCCACTACGAAGATCCAACACCAAGGACCATTTGCTCCCATTCAAACAATCCAGAGCATCTTGTATATGGAGCATGGTGTATTGATCAGGGATGGTTCACCTGTTGAGGGTCCGATAATCTACATACAATCATATTGTTCTATTCTTCTTACGCACAACCACAATGGGAGAAGCATATGGGATCCTGGATTCTTGTATCACACCAGCCACGAGCATTTCCTGCAAGTGTCTTCTCACATCGTCTATGTCTGCAGGGGCTAGGTGTCGAGCCCTCTCTCGAAATGGCCATTCATTGTGCAGGCGTATGTGATGCTCCACACCCTGGACACATCCCACGTCCCATTCCTTCAACGAAAACACTTGATCTCTCTGGGCAAGTTTCTGGCTAATTCTAGTCTTCCATTCAGCTGGCAACGGGGAGTCACCAAAATCAAACAAGTCGAGAGTCACTCTATCTGTCTTGCCAGGGTGCTTGTTGCAGGGCAACACTGCAGTGTCTACGCAGTATACCATAGCTAGGATGCATCCTCTGTTCACCCGGATCTCCCGATCTGACACATTACAAATCTGGACCATCACTCGTCATGCACAGGCATGAGCATGAGCTGGCAAGATGCTGGGCTTAACCAATAATCCTTCCAGCAATTTTCCATCGCCTGGCGCGTCCAACATCAGTATTTTGTTCTTGACATCTGTGCAGAGGTGGACCTCCCCTTGAATGGTACACTGGGTGTTAGGGGCCAGTACCATTGAATCGGGATCCTTCTTCCACAAGACCCATACCGGTTCATCCTGGTCCACTCCCTTGGGGTTCTGTTGCAAATCATAGGCCCTCTTGATCAGAGCGGGAATTTTTTGGGTCCTCCCCGTCCATCGCCATTGTTTCTCGTGACAGATTTGTGCCAGTCTCCCAAACATATGGGCATTGATCCCAATTAACAGGGGAACCCCATCCTACAGTCCAGTAGGGGGACACAATAAGGCCAGTGTCTTGACTTGCTCCTCTACACCAGTTACAGCTGCAGGAAATGACAACCAGAGGAAAACATATCCTAGGTAGGGATAAGACCTGTCACTCAGCCCCACACGTGTAGGCCTTCCAGGGATTGTAAGGACACAGCAGATAACTGTTTGTCATACCAGTCCTTAAATACAATGGTCACTTGCGACCCATTGTCCAGCACAGCCGGAGTAGGAATACCATTCACAGCCACGGTAGTCTCCATTGAAGGGCCCACTATTTTGGACCAGTCTGGAGGGACAGCAGCAGGGACCTGGACAGATGATTTAGCCACATAGGGATTTGAGTTACTACTTCTTGAACCCTCACTGGGGTCATTTTGGGCACTCCTCGGCCGCTGATTCGTTCTCAGAAGCTTGCCTTGAAGTCTTTATACAACTTTTTCTAGGTCTTTTGTGGACCTGCATTCTCTCTTCATGTGCTCATCCTTGCCACAATTATGGCAAAATATGTTTTCTGGGATTTGGGGTGGCTGAGGCATCACACTGGGAGCTAGGGCAGTGGTACTACCAACCGAGAACCTTGGTGCCATCTCTGTCTGCTGTGTGGTGAGCATTTGGAGACATTCTTCAATTCTCTTACTTTCATAGTCAAGACATCGAGTTTCAAGCTGCTGTCAGTAGGAGATGCCTGAGTGGACACTCCCACCCCCATAGCAGATGCAGTTGGATAAGGGTCGGTGCCTGTACTTGCAGGAGCGGCCTTCATAAAGAGACTCTTTTTTAGTTTCCCTGAACTCCCTCAGCAGTTCATCCCATGGTGGCACACACTCATTGGTCCCCACTTTGGAAGGGCCTTCTGATGCCGTGATCACTTGGGTTGCGCTCACCCTAGAATTACAATCCCCCTCTTCATCTTCAACCTCCCAGAGTTCTTTTATCAAGTCACAATAGTCCGGTGGGTTACCCTTTCTATCTGGGAGCCTTAATTGAAGGAGCTGCAATTTAGAAAGCTTTGCATGTTGCAGTATGTGCCCCAGCCTCGCATGGTTTAAGTCACTGGCGGCTACCGCACCTTTTCGGTTAGCCTTCTGCAGCGCTCTTTCCAGACGAATAACATATACAGACAAACTTTCCTCTGGCCATTGTTTTGTACCTTGAAATTTCCATATCAAGTTCTCCCCTGACTCAATGCTCCAAAAATTGCCTTCGAATGCAGATAGATACTTCTGGGCAGATGCATCAGGGTTTGTGGACCTCAGAAATGTAACGGCCTCTAGGGCGGGACCCCTCAAACTTTCTATGATCCTTTTCCATTTCTCAGCCTCTGCACACTGCCGTTCAGGTAGTAAAGGGGCAACACAATTTATCCAGGTCTCCCAATCATCCTCCCCTTGGGGGGTGGGGAGGGTGAATAGGGAGAAGATTCTCAACCTTCGATAAGAGTCGTGACTAATGGCAGGTACAGACATAGGAGCCAGCATTGGCACTGGCACAGAAGGAGGGGCAATAATGGGTGCTGGAGCGGGAGGGGGTGTTGGGGGAGGAACACCCCCAGGTGGCAGGAATAGTTTCTTTAAGTCCTCCACAGTTTTCCCTTCCTCCAGCAACAACTTAGCAAATTTCTCCTCAAAAGTCTCAGATAGCGAGCCGCCCGGCGCAGCAGTTGGATTGGCTATGACGCCAGCGACCCGGGTTCGGGAACGAGCCCGGGAGCTGGAGGGCCGGCCGGAAGGGGAGGACTTGAGTGTCCCAGGGACTGCTCGTCCTCTTCGGGGGAAGGGGGGATACCTGAGCTCGGTGCTTGTCTGACCCCGGGTGGAGACCTGAGGTACAGCAAGCCCGATGCTCCAACAGATGGGGAGTGGACGTACCAGACGTCGGCGCTTCGGCGCCTTGACATCACTGGACCTGGCACGTCGAGGAACACCAGGAAAAACCCTTGCAGCCGCCTAGTAGACGGAGCACCAGGGCCCCGACCTTCAATGCCCCTACCTGTCTGGGGACAGCATGCCGACGAAGATTAGCGGAACGTTGGGGTGGTTGGGGGTCCCACCCCGTACCCACCTGGGGGGTACAGCCACGGCTCCATGGGGAATGGACTGCACCGGCTCCAGGTAGGTGAGCGAAGGCTGATAAGGCCATAGGTGTCTCCCGAAGAGGAGGGGGCTGCAAGGAGGGAGGAGGATAAAGAGAAAATTAAAAAAAAAAAAAAAAGTCTCAGATAGTGGGGAGGGCTCATTCTCCCCGGAGTCTTTACTGTCTTTAGTTATCACTCTCCAGGTAGTGAGGGCTCCTTCGGGGGTGATAGTCCATGGCACTTTGGAACTGTCTACTGGGTCCTTACACTCTATAAATACCATGAAACTTTGGGTGAGCAGATTAGCCTGTCGACCCACCACCACAGGGTTTTGTAAACATTCAACCTTGGAAAGTACTCCCTCTACAGTGTCCTTATTGGTGCCCAGGGGAATATCCAGGATAAGTATAGCATTTTGGGAGTCAATCTCCTGCCCAGTTCACAACCCCACCAACTGGTGCTCAGCCACTTCTGTTGGGGTAGCCATTTATTTTTAACAACAATTCGAAAATTTGGCCACTAGAAGACACAAAATCCCAGCGGTGAGCTCCAAAATGTAACCCCTAGGTGGCGCTATCCCAAGGGCTATTATCACTGCCTGCTTGGCTAGTAGCAGATTAAGGGGCCTGAGTTCTGAAACAGGTGCCTCCACCCAGAGGTCAGGGTTGGTAGTGGTCAAACTAACCTGGGCACAGCCCTCCGGGACACTGTAACCCCCCCTCTTTCCCTTCTAGTAGCCTGAACACTGTACAATAATCACTTTTATAATACCCCTGGTGCACCACACAAGTACCCCCACTGTTTGCACTTACCACCAGGGCTGGTTCCAATGGCTGGACCCTGGGGCCCCCCTGTAAAACAAGGTTAAGCACAGCAAATAGCAACAGTACAGTACTTTGATTACAAACTGGAACCACAGTCAGATTACATGCAGAAAAAGCTAGATCTGATTTATTCAGGGGACTTGAACAAGGGAGGAGCAAAATCAGGTTAATTAGCTTAAAGGTTATATCAATCAAGCAGTTATGCATGCGCTTTGAGTCCCCCCACACAGTCCACCTCTGGGTACCCAGGTAGAGAAGAGATGGGCTAGCCAGGACAGTTGCCCAGGGTTGCAGCTGGTGGGGCCCTGTGATGGAAAACACAACATGCACAGTACACAATAATTGTAATCCGGAGCCAGAGGGCTCAGTTCGTAAAGGAAATGAAACAACAAGACAATCAGATGACACACTCAAATTAAGCTGTTGTTGTAGGGAGCTACCCTGGTATTTACTCACGATACCCAAGACTGGACACAGGCTGGACAAAATCGAGACTGCAGGTGGTTGATCTGGAATGCCAGGAGAAGCAGGGCCCACACAAGTTGCAGAGGCATCATTCCTGTTCAAGCGTGGAGCAGGGGGCTGATCCCCAGGCATGTCTCTCATTGATGGCTTCTCTGTGCAGTGGGTAGTCTGGCTGGGCCAGTCTGGCAAAGCCAAGACCACATGGAGACAAGTTCAGAAGCAGTCCATTTTGGGATGGATACAGCTTCCAGCAAGTAGAACACAGTTCACACAGTGGGGAACTAACTCACAACCCACTAGCAGCTTATTGCACATTTACATGTACGGGAATTCTACTGCACCAGGCAAAGTGCTCCCTGGGCACAATCGCAAAGTCTCTGTACACACCGGGAGCTTAGGGGTAGCTGGAACTCCTGACAGGCCGATCGCATTCAGCAAAAATATTCGGTCTTCTTCAGGTTGAGCCTGGCCCACTTCAGTAGCTTACTTTAATCACAAAAACTTGGATTTAGTCCAAAATAATTATCTTCTCTCCCTCTCTGGAGCAGCAGGCAGACATGGAGGCCAAACTCTCAGCCTTTTCCCAGTTCTCCCATGCGAATCCACTCAGGATTGCTCTCAGAATCACTTCAGCTCCTTCTTGCTCAGCTTCCAGCTTAGTTGTAACTGAAAACTGCAAGCAGCCCGGGGACTTCCCCAAGATCCAAAAACTTTGGTTGGCTGATTTGGCTGTCAGTCAAAGCAAGAGCTCCCCCTTCAGTTGCAAAAAAGGTGCAAAAACTCAAACCACAGTTCCTATAGATTTTGAATTCAGACAGCTCCTGTAGTCCGGCTACATTTTAGGTCCCACCAGAACTGGGTCCAATGTGCAGTCCAGGACCAAAATAGTGGAGACAAACAAAACAGTCCTTGCTACAAAGAAAGCAGGTTAGACAAACTACATTATCATTATCACTCTAAATGGTTTTCAGCAAATAGTTACATCTTTCAACAGAGCTCCATCTCAGATTACTTATGCTGCAATCAAGCAGCTCTTAAAGAGACAGTGCATAGAGGCTATACAGGCTCTGGCAATCACATTTAAACTGCTAAAATGCAGGACACCAGCCTGGCAGCGGGCATTTAGACAAGCTCAAGGGAGACTTTTTGGGAACCCCCATTTGTAGGGGGGGTTACACTTGTTAACAACTACAGTAGTGGGTCAGAGTCAGACACTGGTTCTGTGGCCTGCGGTTCTTCCAACTCCTCTTTTTTAGTGCAATGACCAGGACAAAAGCACCAGTAGCAATGGTGCTGATAGCAGCAGTACCCACCGCGTCAGAGCCCATGGTTCATCAGAATCCAGCAGGACAGAGATGCACCAGGAGGGTTGGATGCAGATCAAAATGGTGGCACCAGTAGGGACAGGTACTGGACACAGTAACCCTGGCATTGAACTTTCAGTTCAACAGACAAGTGTGCTAGTTATCAATATTTCTTCATAAATTTTGTCACCTGCAGAATGATCTGTCCTTGTAAAGGATCTGGGATTTGTTATGAACCCATCTGTGAATAACTTTGAAACTTTTGTAGATTTACATCAGTTTATTTGTGTCTTAAATCTCAAGGCACATTTTTAATGTACAGACAATATGGAGAACTGTGCAGACATCACACCGTTCTGGGAGAAATCTACATTTTTTCCATATATGAATCATGCAGTGTCTTTGTTTAAGGACAATTGTGAAAGGGACTCAAGAGCTTTTCTCGATAACTGTGTTTCAAATGGTGATAGGTATGTTAATTCTACCACTGAGGAGTTTGCAGCCTTGAAAAGTTAAGTTTAGTATTAGTGGCTCAGTAGGTAGCACCCTTGCCTCTGGATCTGGAAGATCAGATGGTTTTAGGTTTTAGCCTCACACCAGGTACTTGGGGTAATACCTATAACTGACACTATAGTGATGAGATGGGTGCTGCACTGCTGAGGTGGCGTCCTTTGGATAAGATGGTAAACTGAGGTCCCTTCTGCACATCTCTGGTCTCTGTCCAGGTAAAAGTAAAGGATTCCCAAGGTACTTACTGATGAAGAGAAAGGGAGTTGCCCCAATGACATGGCTAGCATTCCCCAATCAGTAAAACAGGTCTATGTAATTCAGCCCAGGACGCTTCTGAAAACAAGCTATCACAGCTTAGTGTGCCTTTTCTGGTCAAAAATTGTAACTAAAATAAGAGTGAAAATGGAGAACTCACTTTTAAATGAGCTAATAAGGGAGGCTCAGTGGTCATTGTCAATACTGATGATTATAACATAAAGGATAATATATGGGGTGGTGTGTCTAACGAGATTTTACACACACTAGAGTTGTGGGATGCTACATAAATCCCAAGGGCAATGAGGGTGTGTGTAAAATTGAGTTTTATACACACCACTCCATATTTTATTTTATATAATTGCTGGTGTGTGCTTTTCTGCTTCAGTAATTATACAAAATAAAATAAGACAACAGGCTGGTGTTCGGGCAGTTGTGGACCAGCTGGGATTCTGCGCGGTCTGCGGTGTTCTGGGTTACAGTGCTCCAAGAAGTGGAGCTGCTGTAAAAGAAGTTAAAAAAAAGTTCTACTTTCCTATAGTTGTTTTTTTATAGTTCAAATTACCACCCAATGGTGGTTGCAGAGCTTCGGCATCCTTCCACTGTGAAGAGAACCACTAGCTCATGCCTGCTGATAGAGAAAACAAAAAGGCACAAGTTTAAAAAGTTACCCTTTTGTTTTCCTTTTTTATGTTGATTGTGCACATGCAGAAGAAACATATTGCAGCAGCTTTCTGCAGAAGCAGGTTGTGAAGGCGCAGCACAGTTGTGGCCAATGTCCCCACAGTCTTTGGAGGCTTGGCCCACTTTTACCAATGGGGTGGCATGCTGCTACTGACACTAGTTCAGCCAGCGTGCCATGACCTTGTAAGGTTTTAGCTGCTGCAATCAGGGGCCTCCTCGTCATTGCAGCGTAAGCTATTCTGCTGCAATGAGGGAGTGACCCATCATTGCTGGCCGGAATCTTGGTACTGTGATATTGTTTGTGACCATGGCTGCGGCTTGCCACCATGTTCACAAACAGTATTAGTGAGCCCCCCCGTGCTGAGGGGGTGCCCAATCCCCCTCGGCAGCATGTGCCACCCCACCACAGTGTTTTTGTGCCAGTGGGGGCCCCAATCCCCATCAGCTTCAGTGCCCGTAACAATAATGTTCATGTTGCTGATGGGGGAGCCCACTGCCCATCGGCATTATGTCCCCCCCACAAGAAGTTTCATTTTGCCCGACAGAGGCCCACTCCCGTCAGCATAATTCCCAAACACGCAGTGTAGTTGTGCCTAGGGGGTGCCCAGTCCCCCTCAGGTTTTGCACTACCTCTTTTGTGCCAATAGGGGTACTCAATCCCCTGTCAGCTAGAGCTTCCCCCCAAAAAACACTGTGTTGGCACATTGGGAGCCCACCCCAGCATGCCAAATGGTCCTGTAAAAAAAAAAAATCCCGCTATGTTTTTTTTCTATTTAGTAAGCTGTAAAAAAAAAAAGTTCCCTCTCTGTCTCCTGGCCCCATCCCACAACCTGTGCCCACCCTCTGCACACCCTGCCTCCCCACACCCCTCCTCACCCCATACTTACCTGTGGAGTCAGGAGCGATGATCTTCAGTGGACCGGGAACATGTCTGCACTCTTCAAAGCAGACCGTGAACTGAGGAAATGCCAATAAGTTGTATAGCAGTTGAAATTCAATGCAAAGAAGTGCAAGATAATGCATATGGGGCACAAAAATCCTGGCACAATATATCAGTTGGGGGTGAGGATATAGCATGCACCAAGCAGGAAAGGGATCTTGGGGTTGTCATCTCTGATGACCTCAAGGTAGGGAAACAGTGTGACAAGGCAACAGGCAAAGCAAATAGGATACTGGGATGTATAGTCAGGGGCATCACCAGCAGGAAAAGGGAGGTCATAATTCTGCTATACAAGACACTAGTGAGGCCCCACCTGGAGTACAGTGTACAGTTCTGGAGACCATACCTACGTAAGGACATAGACAGGGTAGAGAAGGTTCAGAGGAGGGCAACAAAGATGGTGCATGGATTGCATCACAAGTCCTATGAAGACAGGTTGAAGGAACTGAACATGTACTCCCTGGAGGAGAGAGGAGAGAGGATATGATAGAGACATACAAGTATCTTACAGGGAGGAACAGGGTGCAGGAATACACTATTTTTAACGAAAAAGATGTTCCAGGACTAGAGGGCATGGGATGAAGTTGGAGGGAGGACGATTCAGAGGAAACATGAGAAAGAATTTCTTCACAGAACGAGTGGTGGACAAGTGGAACACCCTGCCTGAGGAAGTGGTGGGGACTGAAACAATCACGGGATTTAAGAATGCATGGGATAGACATAAAGGAATTCTGGAGGTCAGGGGTAAGGTGCAACAGACTTCTAGGAAAACAAACTGAACTTACAAGCTCAAATGGGCAGACTGGGTGGGCCATAGGCCCTTATCTGACAACACTGTCTATGTACCTATGTAATTCACTAAAAAATACCACCAACAGCTTAATCTGGTTCAAAGTCATTAGGCATTCATCTGTATCCCCTTCCCCCAGGTCGTGCCTGAAAATAGGCAGGATTTGTCTAATGCACTTACCCGGTCAACAAAAGATAAATAAATAAATAAATATCTATGTATCTATAATGGCATAAATATGTTTTTTTCAACTTTGATGCATATCTCAGGCATTTTTTTGAATTTTGGCACCAGATTTTCAACATGAGGGTTTTGGGACAACCTCCTCATGAATTCAGCCACTATTCATGGTGTTATTCAGCCCTGAAAGGTGATTTTGCGGTCACTGCATGAAATCCCCTTTCAGGACTGATTAACAAAACAACAGTGCCAGTGTTCATGAGGTGGGCTCTCAAAAAGTCTATGTTGCAAATTTGGTGTAAAAAATCCAAGAAGTGACTGTTTTATGAGCATGCATTGCGCAGTTGTTACGCATGCTCATAACTTCGCAAATTTGCAATATTTTACCTCCAGATTTTCAACATTGCCATTTTCCTGCACCTCCGTATGAACAGTACAGCTGTAATTTTCTACATCCTGGCCGAAATGTGTTTTCGCACTTCCAGTGCAGAATAGCGTGGTCACTGTGGGAAATCAGTGTTCTAGACGTATTATGAAAATCTCAGTGACACTGTTCAGGAGCAGAGGTCCTAAAATGCCTATGTTGAAAATTTTGTAATGAAACTCCATAAAATTACTGTTTTACGAGCGTGCATTGCGCAGTTTCCATGCACCCTGAAACTTCGCAAATTAGTAATATTTTCATGCCAGATTTTCAACACTGGCATTTTTTCACACTTCCTAATCAACAGTACAGCTGTCATTTTCACATCCTATGGCCGAAATGTGTTTCGTATTTCCAGCGCAGAATACCACAGTCGCTTTCGGAGATCAGTGTTTGGGACAGCTTAGGATTGAGCAACTGAGAGAGGGGGAGTGACCGCACTCAACTGAGCTCTGTCAGGACTGCTGCAGATTTCTTTCTGGGCAGAAAAAGGTGCCAATGCAGGCAGGAGCCCAGTACAAAAGGGAAGCCTGCAGTGCCGGGAGAAACAGAACGAGCGGGTGAGGGAGGGGGGCTGAGCAAGCTCAACAGAGCAAAGGAATCAACATTCAGCATTGACAAATGCTTGTTTTTGTTGGGTCAGTGGAGAAAGAGTTCTTTTTAAAGCAGCAGTACTATGAAAAAAAAAATTAGCACTCTTTTGACAGCTTATTCCCTGTGCTCTGCTGATCATATACCTGGTATTCTTTCCTGATGGCACTGTACTATCACCAAGTAATTTGCTCAGTTATTCTCAGTTTTTTTTTTTACATTTCTGCCACCAAGCTTGTTGTACTGATTCCCCCTCTACTGCCAGCTGCACATGTATATGACTTGCAGGGACATCGGGAGTGGTCAGCAGAGGGTCCCACTGCTGTAGTCAAAAGATGTGATGTGATCTGAAGGAAAAGAGCAGTTGAAAATTAATCAGCTGCCATATTTATTGTAGAGCCACAACAATTAAAATAAACTGCAAATATCTAAAAAACTAAAAATGACTGAAAAAAAATATTTACAGGTTTACTGGAACTTTGGCTGCATGCTTACAGCCAAAAAGCAGAACTTTGATAGATCACTTCCTGATTTGGTAGTACTGCTGCTTTAAAAAAAAAATCACCTTACCACCAACTCCGAGGGGCGATGGAGTCTGCTGCCATATGGAGCTGCTCCAGGGAACATCGCAAGTAAAGGAAGACCTGTGACTGGTGCATGCATGGTCCGAGGGAAACCTGCCACGTGTTTGCTGTTATAACCAGTTGGTTATAGCGGCAAATCATAACCAGGTTTCCCAATGGGAAAAAGTGCTGGTCAGTAATTATAGTGAGGTTTATAGACAGTTATCTGATATACAGTTCTATGAGAAACTGAAATCAGATCCAACAATGAGGTTTAAAGAAGTAATTGATTTGTGTATTTTGGCAGGCTCAGAAAGGACTGTTATCACACAAGATGAAGCAGATTTTTTAAGAGTGAAATTTCCAGTGAGGGCCACCCTCCACATGCTGTCGAAAATTCATAAATACCTGTATAGACACCCAGGTCACCTCACTGTGAACAGTAGTGGCTCACTTAGTAAAGCCCTCAGTGAATCTGTAGACTGTCACTTTAAATCCATTGCAAGTAGCTCTAGCTCCTCTGTTAAAGACACAGGGGATGTATTATGTGTTCTACTTTATGCGGTGGTTGAAATGACTTGGCTCCTGGGCACCGTGGATATGATATATCTGTATACCAACATCCTGCACACAGGCGGCCTGATGGCACTTGGTATGGAACTTCATGAGCACCGCACATTGTCTAATATCAGGGTAAAAGCCATACTTGAACTGACAGAGAAAGTGTTGGCATGTAATTCCTTCATTTTCCTTGACATGTTCTACCTGGGTATTACCCCAAGAAGGGCACAGTTATGGGCGTTTTTTATTTCTTCTTTACTTTAAGAGGGAGGAAAGAAGTGAAGTATGAAAACTTTTGCGCACATTCCCTAGTAACTTTAGTGATTGTGGGGGAGGCCTGGATGGTTGTTTTCTTAAATTAGCAATTCCTTATATTTTTGATCCTTTATGTTATATTTTTAATCTATCCTTAATGTCACAACAATTTCCCTCCAATTGGAAATGTGCAAGGGTTGTCCCAATCCCCCCAAAAACTCATGCAGAGTTGTTGGAGGATTTTTGGCCCATTTCAGTTCTTATCCCTTTAAATAAAATGATGGAAAAAATTGTAGTCAATCAGATGAATGAATATCTTGAGAACTATGCTGTACTATGTTCACAACAGCATGGGTTTAGAAGAAACCTGCACCCTTTTAGTTTTGCACACTAGGTAATGTGTGCAAAACTGAAATGGTGTAGGGTCTGCACCAGAAGCAATACAAAGAGAGACTAAAATAGCTTAATATATATACCCTCAAGGAAGGAGGGAGAGGCAGAACATGATAGAAACTTTCAAATACCTCAAGGGAATCAACAAAGCCCAAGAGGGTAGCATCTTTCAGAAAAAGAGATGTGCAAGAACAAGGGGGCACAATTTGAAGATGGACGGGGTACAGCTCAGAGATAATGTGAGGAAGTATTTCTTCACAGAGAGGGTGGTGGACACATGGAATGGCCTTCCTGAAGAAGTCATGGAGTAAAAAACAGTGGGGGAAATCAGGAATGCATAAGACAGTCATAAGGCAATTCTAGTGGGAGGCAGGAGGAAGTAGGCTGTTGGTAAAACTAGGATCTGCAGCTTATCCAATAAGTAGGGAAATGGGCAGACTGGGTTGGCCAAGAGGTCCTTATCTGCTGTCAAAGTCTATGTTTCTGTGAATTATGGGACTGGTGGCCTTGGTCAGGATCACAAACACTGTCCTGAGAGGGTTTGAAAAGTGGATTAATGACTGGTGCGGTGTTTGACCTGACCAAGGCATTGGTCCTTATTGAACATAACTTGACGTGTTTTAAGTTACAGGATTTAGGTTTTTCTGATGGTTCTGTTGCTTGGGTAATGGATTATTTGTCCAGGTGTTCTCAGGTGGTTTATATTGGTTCTGTTGAGTGTCCTGAATCTTCTGTTACTTGTGAGGTTCCGCAGGGGTCCATTCTAGGTCCTCTGCTATTTTCTTTGTTTGTAAAAAAAAAATTACCTTCTCAATGTTCAGTTTGTGAAACCATTCTTTATGCTGATGATATGATTTTGTTTCATCAAGCAAATTCCATTTCTGATAGTGTGCCTTTTATTCAACAGGACTTTAATGTTGTCTGTAGTTGGTTTTCAAACAACCCCATGGTACTAAACGCCAAGAAAACAAACCTGATGTTATTTGGTACAAATCACATGTTAAAGGGTAATCCTAATTTACTAATTCAAGATTTGGCTGGGGCAACCATTGAGCAAGTGCAACAGTTTAAGTATTTAGGTGTTGTGTTGGACCCTGCATTACATTTTTCTTTACAAGTTATTTCACTTAGTAGGATGGTGACTCAGAAACTTGTTTTATATAAGTTTAAAACTTATTTTACATTTGAAACAAGGACATCAATAGCAATTGGGTCTTTTCTTTCACGCCTCGCTTATGTTGCTAGTTTATATTATAAGCTGGGTCCTAGGGAGCTAAATATTTTGTCAGTAACCTTAACAATATATATATATACATATCATTTTGTTTTATCTGTTTCGTATTGCACACATCATTGTGATTTATATTCTAAGTTAGGTTGGATGTCCTTTAGTTCAAGAATATAATATTTCTTTGGGTGTTTGATTTTTAAGTCTATTTCATTAAGTCCTTTGTTTTCTCTGTCTGATCTGATTTCAGTTTGCAAGGTTCCATCTATGCTGAGGTCAGCCAATGGCTTGTTGCTAGAAGTTTTTATGTATAAGCAAAAACTTGTATTCCATGCTTTTTCCATGTTAGCACCACAATTTCAGAGTTCCTTACCTGGGTCTATATGTATGGCCAGCTCTACTGTGTGTTTTAAAACTTTGTTTAAACAATTTTTATTGATGAAATCCACTTGAAAATATATTAAGAAATTGTGATATTGTTATGTATTGTACTGTGATTATCCGGGTCAGACCTGAAAAATAACTTTGGTCCAGTGTCCCTAACTGGTTAACAATGATTAAATAAAATAAAAATAACATTTAAAAAATTGGTGCCTAATTATGCTAATGTGCATATGTGGGAGTGGGAGGGCCAATTTATTCACAAATCAGGTGTCAGTCCATATTGTCAATGTATCAACTTTTACCATTGATACATTGATGACATACTGTACTACTCATCTGGAAGAGCACAGAAAGCCAGCTCCAGTCTTGTGTGAAATATCTAAATAAAAACAACACACTCTTGACATTTACTGTAAATACTAGCCAACAAAGCATACAATACCTAGATTTACTGATTACTAAGGATGGACACAGTCTCTCTAAACAGATCTATGCAGAAATGAAACAGACTGCAATGCTTTATTAAGATTTGAAAGTTGTCACCCTTATCACAACAGGGCCAAAATACCATGTAGTCAGTGCCTCAGAGTGAACAGAATATCACTGATGCAGTGGATAAGCTCAAAAAAATGAGTAATATATTTCAAGAAAGGGGCTATCCACAAAGAGTTATTAATAAGGGTATGCAGAAGGCCAGTGTTATTTATGAATGCAATTTGAGTGCTTCCCAAAGGGAAAATCAGGGTATTATTGTAGCAGGTCATATCTTACAGAATACACATGTGAATTAAACTGACAATGTGATGTATTTCCCTGCAGCATGGCATGAACCACTCAGCTGTGTAACTACATTTTCCCCTGCAAATGAATGAGATCAGAAAAATTATTGAAAAGAATTGACATATTTCACAAGCTGATCACAACTCAGAACCTTATATGCAACAAACAGAAACCTACAGTAGGTTTGGTTAATGGTAAAAAGTGTGGGGGACTGGGTGACACGTACTGTAATTGTCAAAGGCAAGTTGTCATGAAATGCAGGAATTGGTTGCCCCCCATCCCTAATGACAGCAGTTTCAGCAGGAGGTGTATGTTATATACTTTGATAGCTAAGGAAAACAGGTTTATGAACATCTATTCTGACCAGACCCTTGAGGTTAGAGGTTAGACATTTTTTAACTTCAACACATTGGAAATACATGTCAGAAATTTTAAATAAGAGTAGGGTAGCGTTTACATGATATAAACCATTGTAACACTGCTAATGTCCCTACATGATGTCTGTAGGAGTTTGGAACCTCCCATGTTTTTAAATGCATGGGCATTGACAAGTGCTGGCCACGTAAACGGGGAAGGGGACCTGTAAGAGTTAAATCTATGAAAAGAGTCTGCATGAATGTTTAAGTTGGACACCATGCACAGCCCGAAGGTTCTAAATGAAAGATTTGATGTATTGCCACATATTACATAACTGTTGACATATGTTTTCTTTTTCCTGTGTCTGCAGTCTGTTTTTGGTATTGGATTGACCATTCAGCAAGTCTTGTATACGTGGTAGGAACATGTGTGACTGGAACCATGGATCGCAAAAACACTAAACTATATTCAAGCTTTGAAGAAAATATATGAACTCAATATTATGTTATTGTTGTTGTTGGCCAGGTATCATTAGCACTTAAACAAATGCAATATTAGGACTGATGTGTCCAGAACTGAATATTTATAAGTGCTGCTATATGGCTCATTTAAATGAAAATGTCTATATATGCAGTCTAGCTAATTTTGTTTTTAGGTCACTATAGCTTTAAATGTTAGTAATGTTTTGCAATAGTAACTTTGGTAGTCATGTGGTGTCACATCTTTATAAAATGAACACCTTGCCCATTGATGAATTATGCCTTGTGAAAGCGCTACATGTGGCACTGCTGTCTCAATGTTTGGTCTACTTACTTCTCGAAGGTATTTAATGCATTTTGGGCACTTTGCAGTATAATAAAAAAATTGTTCTCCTAAGAACTGCTATACTAGCTGCTTTTTAGCAAGAGGTGAAGTATGTGAGCAGCAACTTTTTTGCTTGTGGTTGTTGTAGTTACTGTTTGCTGACCCCACCATGCTCGTTGGCTTCTTATTTTGTTTGCTAGGTGTCCTGTTTTAACTATTCCTTATCTGAGATAGTCCTGTAAAGGCAGGGAGGTGTCCTGTTGGTTCTGCTTCCTTCCTGGTGTAAGCTTGCAAAGGCTGGTGGGATGGTGGTTGGAAAAGAATACTAAGGCAGGAGTCAGGCAGGGTGTTGTACTGCAGGGAAGGCAGTGCTGCAGTGTTCCTGGAAGCAATGTGGGAGAGAGATGTAGTTGTCCAGTGTGCAGGAGGCAAAGTTTTTTGATGTCTGAGGTGTAGGATTTAAGGAATATTACTGACAAGAAGATAGGAGAGCTGGGCTTGGCCAAGGTAAAGAGAGAGAGGAGAAGAGAGTATGGAAAGGTGGCCTGGGGGTCCTGATGCACTGGGGAACACTACACAGGGGGGATAGAAACCCTAAGGAGATGGGATGGAGGACTGTGGTGGAGGAATAGAGGGGGCTGTGGGGAGGGAAGGGCAGAAGAACCCATAGCTGTACTAGTAAGGAATTTCTTTGAACCATTGAGTACTATGGAGGGTACATTGGTGGGTTGCAGGTGATGCATGTGAGCCAGTTAGTAGATGGGGATCACAAGAGGCTATAGTGAGACAGAATGGGAATAGGGAAAGGTAAGGAGAGCAGGGGAACAACGAAGGCACCCTTGGGGGGAGTGGATAGAAGGCTGAGGTGGAGGGGACCAGTATTTCAGGAGAGCAGGTTTAAAAATAAATGTGTGAATGCGTCAGAGATAACCTAATGGGGGGATGACATGGATGGGATGGAGGAACAGTGGGCTAAGTTAAGGGAAGGCAACAACCCTCTGCCAAATGAATTAAGCAAAAGCAGGAGAAAAAAAAAGACCACTATGATTCTCCAGGGTAGTGACAGAAAAGGTGAAGGCTAAAAGTGTAGCATTCAGGAAGTGTAAAGAGACCTTGATGGAAGAGGACAGTGAGGTGTATCAGGAGCAGATGGAAGCAGAGAAAGTAGTGAGGAGTACGAAGGCAAAAACTTAAGAAAGAATAGGTCAAGGGGTAACTAAAGGGGACAAGAACTTTTCTAAGTATATAAGCAAAAAAGAGAAAGATGAGGGGATGGATTGTGAGGTTAAGAAAGACAAGGGGACGACTGTGCAAAGGGGAATTATGAAAAAGCAGATGTTGAGAACAAATGCTTTTGTTCAGTCTTTGCAGAGGAAGGGGAAGGTGGTGGGCCATATAAAAGCAGCAGGAGCACGGGAGGGAGAGGCAGACACAAGTCTACAGTATTTACAGAGGAGAGAATCCTAAGGGGACTTGCAAATCTGAAAGTGAACAAAGCTATAGAACCAGATGGGGTACACCCAAGAGTATTGAGGGAGCTCAGGTAGGTACTGGCTGCACCTCTGACAGCCCTGTTCAACAACATACTGGGAACGGGAGTGATTCAGGAGGAGTGGAGGAGGGCAGATGCAGTCATGTTTCATAAAAACAGTAGCAGGGAGGAGATTGGCAACTATAGGCTGGTTAGTCTGACATAGTGGTTTAGAAGTTAATGGAGTTGCTGCTAAAGGAAAGGTCTGTGTATTATCTTGAATCCAATGGGTTACAGGAAATGAGGCAGCATGGATTCATGGGGAGGTCATCTTAAACAAATCTGATGGGCTTCTTTGACTGCGTGACCAGGAAAATAGATCAGGGTGGAGCGGTGGATATGGCCTACTTAGATTTTACTAACGCATTCAACACTGTACCACATATGAGTCTCATAAGAAAACTGGGCAGCTTAGTGGTGGGTCCTAAGGTGGTAAACCATGTAAGAAATTGGTAAATGGATAGATGACAGAGGGTGGTGGCAAATGGAGTTCACTTTATGGAAGGGGGGGGGTGACAATCAGGGTGCCTCAGGGCTCAGTGCTGGACCAGTTCTCTTTAATGTCTTTTGAAGTAACATTGAAGATGAACAGGAAGAGAAGATATGCCTCTTTGCAAATGACACTAAAATCTGCAATAGGGTAGATACTCCACAGGGGGTGGAATAATATCAGAAACCTGAGGAAACTTCAAGAGTAGTCAAGGGTATGGCAGCTGGGTTTCAATGCAAAAAAAAACAAAATCATGCACCTAGGGCACAGAAACCCAGAGGCAGAGTGCAAATGGGAGATGAGGTACTGACAGTCACCAAACAGAAAAGGGACCTGGCTGTAATCACAGTGGCTAGGGAGGAGTATCACTGGCAGGAAGAGGGAGGTTTTATTGCCACTGCATAGATCAGTGGTGAGACCCCACCTGGAGTACTGCATCCAGTTCTGGAGACCACATCTCAGTAAGAACATAGTGGGAGGAAGTCCAGAGGAAGGCAACTAAAATAGTGCAAGGGCTGTGTCAGAAGCACAATGAGGATGGACTAAAGGAACTGAACATGTACACCCTGGAAGAAAGAAAGGAGAGGGGGATTCTTTGCAAATGTTGATGGATTTCTCTTAATAAGTAAGAACATTATCTTAAGAGTGAACAGTTATAAATAAAGCTTTGGTTTTCCTTTGCATTTAAGACACAGGAAGGAAGAGGAGAAATATCAGAATGGAGATTGCAATTTGTGTATGATTTCAGAGCAAATGACAGACTGATGAATTGAAAGTTAGTAGGCTAAATTAGTTCAAGCAGTGTTGAAGAGAGCATGATGCAAAAATCTGACTTGATCACACAGCTCAAATTAGATACAGTACAAGAGGGGACACAATAATTACATTTGAAATAAACAGAGGAGTTAAACAGGGCTGTGTTCTCTCATCTGTCCTGTGCAATCTTTTTTTTTAATCATATTTTGTGTAAACTTTACAGTACAGAATACCACCTGCCAAGAATTGACGATAAAGGATACCCCTACTTGGCATACACAGATGATGTGGTATTGATTTCCATTAGCTTCCTATGAATTAAAAGGATGCTCCAAAAATTTAAGGATGAATGTATAAAAGTAGAGTTACAAATAAACTACAAAAAAACTAAATTTATGATTTTTGGGAACGGGAAAAAAAGGGAAATACAACATCACAATTAATAATGATAAAATAGAAATGGTAAATAATTTCTGCTACCTGGGGCTCATGTTTATAAATAATTTGACCTGGAATACACACAGAAAGGAGTCAGAAATAAAAACAAAAAAAATCTATTCAGGCGATTATAAGTTTTGCACACAGATATGGGGATACTCAAAAAAGGAAGCATCAGACTAATTAACACTAAAATCAAGAGTCAAACATTATACAGAGCTGAAATATGGGGAGTAGAATATAAGACATCAATGGAAAAAATAATAAATATGTACTATAAGAAACTGCCAGGCATCCCACAAGGAGCTTCATCAGTGCTAGTGAGAGCTGAACTGGGACAACTTCCACTTGAATACCTCATACAGGAAAGAATGATTAAGTATTGGCTTAAAGCTAACTCTATGAAAGAAAATAGATTACTCAACACGTATATAGGAGAACCTATAAATTACCTGGATCTTAAGATAATATTTCCCAGCGTGCTGATAATAGAAAAAAGTCGTGAAACCACATGAATTGTGACAATGACTATCTGAAATTTTTTTTTCAAACCACATAGGGAGATCCAAGCGTTAATAAAAGAGGTTACATTCAGAGTTTAAACAGAGTTAAGTACACGTAAACAATACAAGTTCAGTAAATGGCTAGCTCAAAATAAAAGACAGCAGATTGGAGCTCTATCTGCATATTTTACATAGAAACATAAAAGTTGACGGCAGATAAGGATCGCAAGGCCCATCCAGTCTGTCCATTTCTTTTTCTACCTTATAAATGTGCCATCGGCCTTTGCTCTGTCAATGGCCTATCTATTCATATCCATCTGTACTGCTGCCTTATGCCTATCCCATGCCTGTTTGAAGCCCTGCACTGTATTCATATCCACCACTTCCTGAGGTAGGCCATTCCATGCATCCACCACCCTTTCTATGAAAAAGAACTTCTTCACATTACCCCTTAGTCGGCCTCCCTCTAATTTCATGCTGTGTCCTCTTTTCCTGCTATTTTTCTTATATTGAAACATGTTAGACTCTTTCACCTTGTTTATGCCCTTAAGGTGTTTGAATGTTTCGATCATATCACCTCTCTCCCTCCTTTGCTCTCTAGGATATACATATTGAACTCCGTGAATCTGTCCTCATATGTTTTCTGATGCAGTCCCTGCACCATTTTGGTTTCCCTTCTCTGGACTAACTCAGTTTGGTTAATGTCTTTGTGAAGGTGTGGCCTCCAGTTCTGCACGCAGTACTCCAGATGGGGCCTAACCAGTGTCTTGTAAAGAGGGATTATTATTATCTCCCTCTTACAACTTGTGATAGAAACATAGAAACATAGAATTTGATGGCAGATAAGGACCGCTTGGCCCACCCAGTCTGCCCATTTCCCTACCTGATGGATAAGCTGCAGATCCTAGTTAACCAGCAGCCTACTTCTTCCTACCCCCACCCCCTAGAATTGCCTTATGACTGTCCCATGCATGTTTGAATTCCACCACTGTTTTGATTCCACAACCTCCTCTGGAAGGCTGTTCCATGCATCCACAACCCTCTCTGTGAAAAAATACTTCCTTAAATTACCTCTGAGCCGCCTTCTATCTTCAAATTGTGCCACTTGTTCTGCACACCTCTTTTTTTGAAAGATGCTACCCTCTTGGACTTTGTTGATTCCCTTGAGGTACTTGAAAGTTTATATCATGTCCCCCCTCTCCCTCCTTTCCTCGAGGCTATACATATTAAGCTCCTTAAGTCTCACTGCATATGTCTTCCGGTGCAGACCCTGCACCATTTTAGTTGCCCATCTCTGGACAGCTTCCATCCTGTCTATGTCTTTGCGGAGATTGGGTCGCCAGAACTGCACGCAGTACTCCAGATATGGTCTCACCAGCTGTCTGTACAGAGGGATAATAACTTCTTGTTTTCTGCTGGTGATGCCTCTCCCTATGCGTCCCAGTATCCCCCCAGCCCTCCTTGCTGCCCTCTCACATTGCTTGCCCACCTTTAGGTCATCTGATATGACTACCCCCAGGTCCCTTTCCATTTTGTTGTTGTTAGTATCTCACCCCCATTGTGTACTCTTCCCTGGGTTTTGTTTCCAGGTGCATTACCTACACTTCTTAGCATTGAATCTAAGCTGCCATACATTTGACCATTCCTCTAACCTTGCCAAGTCCCTTCTCATCCTTCCCACTCCACCTTGTGCATCAACTCTGTTGCAGATCTTTGTGTCATCTGCAAGAGAGCATACTTTCCTTCCAGTCCCTCTGCAATGTCACTTATAAAGACATTGAGAGGACGATCTAATACTGAACCCTGTGGTACCCCACTGCTAACCTCCCTTTTTAGAGTGGACTCCATTTACTATTACTCTCTGTGTCCTATTCTCCAGCCAATTCTTTACCCAGGCTGTCATCTTGGGACCCACTCCCAGGCTGGCTAGCTTGATATTAATCTTTTGTGTGGGACTGTGTCAAATGCCTTGCTAAAGTCTAGGTAGGCCATGTCCACAGCCCTCCCTGATCTACTACTTTGGTCACCCAGTCAAAGAAATCTATCAGATTTGTCTGGCATGACCTTCCGCTGTGAATCCATGCTGCCTTGGGTCCTATGCCCCTCTGGCCTCTCTAGATCGCAACAATTCTTTCCTTCAGAAGTGATTCCATCATTTTCCCTACCACTGAGGTTAAACTAACAGGTCTGTAGTTTCCTGCTTCTGCCTTGCTCCCACTTTTGTGAAGGGAATCACATCTGCCCTCCTCCAGTCCTCAGGTACCACCCCATCCTCCCATGATTTGTTAAAGGGTAGTCAGTGGTGTCACTAGTTCTATCCTTAGTTCTTTTAGAATTCTGGGATGAATCCCATCAGGCCCCATTGCTTTGTCCACCTTCAGTTTTAAGAGCTCTTTCAGAACTCTTTCTTCTGTAAATGGGCTGGTATCAACTTCTGTATCCAGAGTGTTTCTACTGTTTGTTTTAGGTACCTCCCTCTTCCTTTGTAAATACTGAGCAAAAATATTTGTTTAGTATCTCTGCCTTTCCTCAGTCACCCTCTGCCCACCCTTCCTCCCTTTATTAAGCCTCACTATCCCTCCTTTGGTCTTCTTTTTTGCTCCCTGATGTACCTATAAAAGGTTTTATCCCCCTTCTTAACTGAGTTGGCTATTTTTTCCTGGGTTTGGGCCTTTGCTGTTCTGACTGCCTTTCCAGTTTCCTTTTGCTTTAACTGATACAGTTCTATGTCCTGTTCCTTCTGTGATTCCTTGTACTTCCTGAATGTTTTCTTTTTCTCTTGAACCTTCACTGCCACTTCCTTTGAGAACCATAGTGGTTTCTTACCTCATTTTGTTTTGTTTATTTGCTTTACACAAAGGCTTGTTACCTCTGTGATGGCAGTTTTTATTATTCCCCATTGTTCTTCCACCCCTCCTTCTTGCCCATTTGCTAGTGCATTCCTTAGGCACTCACCCATTTTGGCAAAGTCAGCCCTCCTAAAATCCAGTACCTTTGTCTTTGTATGGCTTGACTCTATTGCTGTGTTTAATGTGAACCATACTGTTCGATGGTCGCTAGTTCCCAGATGGCTACCCACTTCTACATCTGTGATCCTCTCTTCATCTCCATTTGAGAGAACCAGGTCTAAGATTGCTCCCTCTCGAGTGGGCTCCAATACTAGTTGTCTAAGGCATGCCCCCTGTAGGGCATCCAGAAAAACCCACTCTTAGAAGTGGCTGCTACAACTGCACTCCAGTTAACATCTGGCATATTCAGATCACCCATCAGCAATATCTCCCCTTTTCTGCCATTCTAAGTATACTTTCTATCATTTCCTTGTCCATTTCCTCCCCCTGAGAGGGGGGTCTGTATACAACCCCTGCGCGGATTGTGGTGCCATTGCCTGCCTCCAAATTGACCCACAGTGCTTCTTCTCCTCCCTGTTTACCCTTTTGTTCTGTTGCTTTGATTTCTTCTCTTATGTAGAGAGCTACTCCTCCTCCTCTTTTACCCTCCCTGTCCCTCCTGTAGATAGTGTATCCTGGTATGTTTACATCCCAGTCATGGTTTTGTGTGTACCATGTTTCTGTGACTGCCACAATATCCAGCTCTTCCTCCTCCATCAAGGCCACTAATTCAGGAAGCTTGTTACCCAGACTATGGGCATTGGTACTCATTGCTCTCCATTTTTTGATGGCTTTACCTTCTGTAGTGGCAACCCCCACTGACCTTTCTACCTTGGTCTTTTTCTCATTTAGTACCCTGTTTTGTAGGGGGAGGCTGGGATTTTCCTTCTGCTTATCAGTGCCTCCCCCCTTGACTAGTTTAAAGGCTTGCCAATGAAGCATTTAAACCGATTGCCCAAAAGACTTGTTCCCTTCCTGGACAGATGCAGACCATCCTGCCAGTATAGGCTGGTGTCCTTCCAGGTGGAACCCCAGTCCCCAATGAAGCCAAACCCCTGTGCTCCACACCATTTTTTTAACCATTTGTTAAACTGCATGGTGCAAAGTACCTTCACCTCACTCATGCCACTGACAGGCAGCACCTCTGAGAAGGATACTGTGTGTGCTACTTGTCTTAAGCCCTCCCCAACTCTACAAAGTCCTTTTGCACTGCTCTAATCTCATGATGAGCCAAGTCATTTGTCCCTAGGTGGACAATGATGTCCAGCTCAGACTTCCGTGCAACTGTTCTCGTGATCCAAGGATGCTTCCTGTCCCTCAAGCCATGGCACCAGGCAGGCACCTTACTTCAGTTTTCCCTGCTCCCCAGTTCTACCCCCTAATAATTGAGTCCCCACCAGGAGCTGCTTTCTTTCCCTGTGGTGCCCTCTGCCTCCTTCCTGAGGGCCTCCCTTGTGACAGTTGTCTGCACCCTCCTTAGTCTCCTCTGCGGGTGCATCCATAGGGGAACTATGCTCCCCCAGAATGGTGTATGGATTGTGAGTGTAACAACTGACTGGGTGTGCCTCTGTTCCACCACCCTTACCCTCCCTGAGCCCACTGTGGTCCAACTGCTGTGCTTTCTTCACAACCTCTGAGGTAGTGGTGGTGGCTGTGGTGCTCCCTGGATGGGGGAGGTTCCCTTGCCACTGTCCAGTGCAGCCTGAAGATGAGCAACTTCCTCCCTCAGGGCAGATAGTTGTCTGCAAACAGGGCAGCATCTCAGCCTCCAGAAAGACTCCCGGAAGACTGCTGCCCCACAGCCATTACATTGTACTACTACCCACATAACTGTCTACCTTGTTTAGTTTTTTTTTGTGTGTGTGTGTGTGATTGGTGCGTTATATAGAAATATATGTATTTATATAATGTGTATGCTTATATTGTCAGTGCAGTGTTCTAGACAGGATATGACAGTGATGTGTACCTTGCCCTCTTGAAAATGATGTCAGAATCCCAGGTATAAATGAACTATTTCCAGGGTGGGTGGGGTGAGGGGTGGGAAGGGTTGGGCCTAAACTGTGCCCTCACGAAACAATCAGCTAAGCGCTCTGACCTACCGATACGATGGTGCCTTCCTGTCAGCAAGATGCCATACCGACAATTTGTAATACTGCTTCAAACCAATTTGACAGAGAAATACCCTGCTAATCAAACAGAGAAAAATCCAAACATCCAAGTCAGACACAGGTAAACCTCCCAGCCCCAAAAGAGCCTGGTGACTTGTGCTCTGAAAACAGTCAGCCCCAAAACCGTCAGCTGTGCAGAAGGGCAGACACAGAAAACAGTATTTAGCCTATGTGGGTTTAAACTCTTCCTGCACTGAAAACCTTAACACTTGTAACACAAGTAAAGCAAACTCCACCTCCCTCTGTTGATTGAAAGACTGCCTTTTCTGATAATTCTAAGTTGCTTATTTCACCCTTCAGTTAGAAGTATCCTCCACCTGAAGAATATTAACTTTCCTAAGGAATCTGCTTCAGACCAAAGACAATTGTAAATTGTAAAGTTCACCTCCCTCTGTTGTGAGCACTACTCACTTTCTTGCAAATCTTAAGTCCAGTGTTGCAGCTTGCAGCCAGAGGTAGCTTCATCTGAAGACTATGAGGTTATCCCTACTAATACACCCTAACATCCCCCTATCCTTACCTACTGCTTTAGTGGTCTGCTTGGATGATTTCAGGTCATTGGTGATGATGATGCCCAAGTCTCTATCTTCCCTTATGACTGTCAGCAACTCCCCTCCCAGCCTATAGGTGGCTTCAGGGTTTCTCTTCCCTCTGTGCATGATTTTGCACTTCTTTGCATTAAACTCCAGTTGCCACTCTTCCGACCATTTTGCTAGTTTATCCAGATCTCTTCTTATTCTGCCCACCTCATCTGGATCATCTACTCTGTTGCAGATCTTGGTGTCATCTGCAAACAGACAAACCTTACCCTCCAGTCCTTCTGCAATGTCACTGATGAAGATATTAAAGAGGACTGGCCCCAGGACTGATCCCTGAGGTACCCCACTTGTGACTTGCATCTCTTCTGACTGTATACCATTTACCACCACTCTCTGTTTTCTGCCCATCAACCAGTTTACCACCCAGTTGACCAACTTCTGACCCACCCGAGCCTACCCAGCTTATTAATCAGTCTTCTACGTGGAACAGTATCGAAAACTTTGCTGAAGTCAAGTAGGCAACATCAACAGATCCCCCTTGGTACACTACTCTTGCTACCCAGTTAAAGAAATTTATTAGATTAGTTTGGTAGGACCTTCCTTTTGTAAACCCATGCTGTCTTGTATCCTGTGCCCCTATAGATTCCAGGTGTTGCACTATCCTTTCCCTAAGGAGTACCTCCATAATCTTGCCCAGTACTGAGGTAAGACTGACTGGCCAGTAGTTCCCTGCCTCCTCCCTGCTACCTCTCTTGTGGAGCGGGATCACTTGAACCCTTCTCCAGTTTTCTGGGACCTCTCCTGTGCTCAGAGACTTACTAAACAGTTCTGATAATGGCTCTGCTAGTTCCACCCTTAGCTCCTTTAGTACCCTGGGATATATGCCATCAGGTCCCATTGCCTTGTCCACCCTGAGCTTATCGAGCTCTTGTAGGACCCTTTCTTTTGTGAAAGGACTAGTGCTTACCTCCTTCCCCCCGTGTCCATGGTGCCGAGCTGTGGGCCCTGCTCTACCTTCTCTTCATCTACATCTGCAACTAAGGAAACTCTTTACAAAATTTTGCTTCAAATATTGTGATTGCAATATATTAAGATACATATATAATAAAAATCCAACAAGAGCATTATGTAAGTGCCAGAAAGGAAAGGACGATATAGTACAGCTGCTAATTTTAAGTCCATTGTACAACAGGACAAGGCAAACTCTACTGTGGAAAATTTTGACCGGATTAGAACTGGAACCGTATCACTTAGCCACTCACCTTCTTAAATCTACATCACTGGATGTTTTGGAAGCTGTAACTTCATTCATAAAGATTATTGAAAAGAAAAAAATATATATCAAGAATGAAACATAAGAGGTACAGAATATTAGGCATGGGATCCTGAAGGGAATTCATATCTTTGTATGCACTTTATAACTGCTTGGGTATGAACTCAGGGAAAATGCTGTTAAATAGAAGGTAATTGTCCTGTCTAAAGAATAACAGTCTGAAGGCCCAAAGAAAGCTCTTTCAAACAAAGTATTTGGGCTCAACTGTAGCTGGAAGCACTCCAGAGATACAGATGAACAAGTCTGTTCAGTATTAATACTACATTACAGCTGCTATTTTTAGAACATTGTGATGCCACTGAGGAACAAGCTGTGCCTAACTGCACTGACTTAAGCACAGCTTATTCATTAAATGAACTGCACTCCTCATGTACTGTACTGCACTACAGTGTCATAGAATCACAGAATCATAGAAATCCAACAACAGAAAAGGACCCCAACAGCCAATTGAGTCTGCACCTTCCTCCCCCTTACTCATCTCCTTTTCATGGGCCCTCCTCCCCCCCTTCCCCCCACTTACCAACCCCATATGTTTGTCCCATGCCCTCTTGAATCCCTCCACCATTTCAGCCCCCATAACCTCCTCTGATAGTTTGTTCCAGGCTTCCACCACCTTTTCCATGAAGAATCACCCCCTCACATTGCCTCTACATCTTCCTCCCTCCAATCTTAGGCTATGCCCTCTAGTTTTAGCCCCTCCTTCCTTTTAAATAAGCTCCCTTTCTTCACCTTATTTATCCCGTTCACATACTTAAAAGTTTCAATCATGTCCCCCCTCTGGTCTCTGATGGGTACAGATCCAATTCCCTACACCTTTTTATTTATTTTTTTATTTTATTTTAGTCTTTTGTAACCAGGTAAGGCCCACTAGGCACAAGTGCCTGTTTTCAGGGGCAACCTGGGAGCACTGGGCGGTTAAGTCACTTACATAGATACATAGATACATAGACAGTGTCGGCAGATAAGGGCCTATGGCCCACCCAGTCTGCCCATTTGAGCTTGTAAGTTCAGGTTATGTTTTCCTAGTAGTCTGTTGCCCCTTACCCCTGACCTCCAGAATTCCTTTATGTCTATCCCATGCATTCTTAAATCCGGTGATTGTTTCAGCCCCCACCACTTCCTCTGGCAGGGTGTTCCACTTGTCCACCACCTGTTCTGTGAAGAAATTCTTCCTCATGTTTCCTCTGAATTGTCCTCCCTCCAACTTCATCCCATGCCCTCTAGTCCTGGAACATCTTTTTCGTTTAAAAATAGTGTATTCCTGCACCCTGTTCCTCCCTGTAAGATACTTGTATGTCTCTATCATATCCCCTCTCTCCCTCCTCTCCTCCAGGGAGTACATGTTCAGTTCCTTCAACCTGTCTTCATAGGACTTGTGATGTAATCCATGCACCATCTTTGTTGCCCTCTTCTGAACCTTCTCTACCCTGTCTATGTCCTTACATAGGTATGGTCTCCAGAACTGTACACTGTACTCCAGGTGGGGTCTCACTAGTGTCTTGTATAGCAGAATTATGACCTCCCTTTTCCTGCTGGTGATGCCCCTGCCTATACATCCCAGCATCCTATTTGCTTTACCTGCTGCCTTGTCACACTGTTTCCCTACCTTGAGGTCATCAGAGATGATAACCCCAAGATCCCTTTCCTGCTTGGTGCATGCTATATCATTGCTTGCTCAGAGTCACACAGTATGCAAGTGGAGGTTGTTCATGTCATTTATGGATATTACCCCAAGTGCCTGCTGTGGAGCTAGAACCCATAACCATCCAATCTTCCAGTCCCAGACACAAGTGAGTAACCTACTGAGCCACTGACACTGTTTACTAGTGATCTGATCATGTTAGTGGGCATTTTTGTTTGCCAAGAGAATCCCTGGGTACCCTGTGTTGTGCAGCATACTGATATATCCTTGTTATGAACTGGGGGGTGTGGACATAATGAACCTAGAGTCCTTTTCTACCTTAAATTTCTTTGCAACTATGTTTGATTTCTCAGCCTTGCCAGAAGCAGAACACCACTGTAATTGAGATGATCTGAGCCCAGCTATCCTGTAGTATATCAATGTTTAACTTAAAGCACAGTTACATGCTACAGTAATGCTCAACTACGACTGTATTTAATGTATGTGTTTTGATTCGTATGATGTGATGTTTGATTGAACTGTGGTTGATTGTTCCTGCCCTCATGTCAGGGCACTTTTGGAAATCACATTAATTATTGTCGGAGGAGTTCCCCTCTTAGTTAAATAAATAAAATAAATACATACAATAGAAACAGGTGTGGTTCTCCAATCCAGAGTCCCATTAGACTCCTCTGTAAATGTGAGTCCAGCTATATAGGGAATTGTCATTTTCTTTTTGGTTTTGCAGAGGGTCATAAAAAGTAGGAGGTGATATAACAACAAAATCCACATTGTAAGGATTCATGGCTATAAGCTGCCAGTTAAAAAAATTACATTTCTAGCCCTAATGGCTGAACAGGTAGCCTTTTTAAAGAAATTATTCTTAATTTTGGATAACATTGGTAGTGTTCAGGGTTCAGTTCCTTAAATGAAACCTTGGAGTCTGGCTAACATAGATATGTTATAGTGATACTGTTTTGATTTATTGATATATGAAAATATAACTAGATTTAAATATTTTGAAAAATGTATTCATATATATATATATATATATATATATATATATATATATATATATTTTTAATTATCAATGATTCACCCAGCCTGGTTCTGCACTGTGCCAACATGTGGGAGACCAGGGATTGAATCAAATCTCTACTGCCTCACCCTGGGCTGGAGGGGTCCAGGGCACCAGGGCAGAAAGCCGGGCAACCCCAACACAAGCCCCTCCTATAGTGGCAATGGTGGTGGCGTATTGACCATTCCTGGTTACAGGCTTGTGCCGTGGGTGACTGTAGACTGATGTTCGAGTGGGTAAAGTGATTTATAGGGTGCAAAAATTCCATTCCAAGTGAATAATGGCCCCATCGCCTTCTCACCGCAATGCCACTGAATGGCAACATCCCATACTCCACCTCCTAATGACTGTAGCTGCTCCTTGGTGACTGGCTGCAAGTGGATCAATCATTGGTACCCCAGCATGAGAGGCAAGCTGCAGAGGAAGCAGTAGGTGCATGTAAAGTGCTTAAACATTACCTCGTATAGCAATATGAAGTGCTGAAATTTGATTTTAATTTTTTTTTGGGGGGGGGGGATAACTTGGTGAGCCCGTGAGAAATAATGCCTGTTTTCATGGGCGACCAGTAGCAAGAAAGAATTATAAATACATAAAAAATATAGACATTTAAAAACAGTTACAAGAATTACAGTACAACAAATCTTTTATAACAACACTTTAAAGTTCATAGCAGAATTGATTTGAACAAGCTTTAGTCAATGCTGAATGTCTGCTTGCTAGCATTAGCATTAGAAGTGCAGGAGTTAGATGCAGCATAGGAATGGCAGTGAAGTATTGAAGTGACGCCAACCCCACCCCCACCCTGCAGAGATGGACAAGCACTGAAGTGTTCCTTTGGGTCGTCGCCCATAACGCTCACACCATGTCACCTCACCCTGCCCTGCAGACATCGACAAGTGTCAAGGTGTGCCTTGGGGTGTTCAGGCTTCACACTCACCCCATTCCATAAGGAAATATGCTGAAATGGGTGCAGTACAGGAAAATGGGGTGAACCTTGGGGCCAAAGAGTCCAAGGCACACCTCGATGCCTATCACTGGCTGCAGGGTGGGGGTGGGGGTGGAATGGCATGAGCATTACTGTCGACAATCCCAGGTCACACCCCTGACACTTGTCAGTCCCTACAGGGTAGGGCATTATGGTCAGAAACCCTAACACCTTGGGCGTTTCTTGGTATTGTCACTCTAAGTTTTCAACATGGGCTTTTTGTGACCCCACCGCATGAACAGTGATGCTATCAGTTCATTAGCCAAAAGGTGATTTCACACAATGTCTGTGCCATTTGGCACCACAGATGCGAAAACCATTTTGAGCAGGATGTGAAAAATGACAGCTGTAGTGTTCAGAAGCAGGTGTAAAAAATGGTAATGTTGAAAATTTGGAGTGAAAATATAACAAAATCGATGAAGTCATAAGCGTGCATAGAAACTGCACAATGCATACCTGTAATGCAATTATTTTGGGGATTTTTTTACACCAGATTTTCAATATAGGCATTTTGAGACCTCTGCTCATGAACAGTGGCACTGTGATTTTCTTAATCTGTCCCGAACATTGATTTTGCACAGCGACCACGCCCATTGTGAGCCACAGGTGCGAAAACATGATTTGGGCAGGATGTGAAAAATGACAGCTCTACTGTTCATAAGGTGGTGTTCAAAAATGACAATGTTGAAATCCGGAGTGAAAATATAAAAAATTGGCGGAGTTACGAGCATGCATAGAAACTGCACAACGCATGCTGGTAATGCAGTCATTTTTGGGAATTTTTTTCACCAAATTTGCAACATGGGCTTTTGGGACCCCTCCTTATGAACACTGTCACTGTGATTTTCTTAATCCATCCCGAACATTGATTTCGCAGAGCGACTGAGCCACTGTGTGTCACATCAGCGAAAACACATTTCGGGCTGGATGTGAAAAATGACAGCTGTATTATTCATAATGAGGTGTAGAAACATCTTAATGAGGCAGTATAGCGCAGTGGTCTAAGGCTCTGAGCTGCAAATCTGGTGATATCCAGCAAACCAGGTCTGGATTTGAATCCCACAGCTTCCACTTGCATACTGTGTGAACCTGAGCAAGTCACTTAACCTCCTTGTGCTCCCAGGTCGCTCCTGTAAAAAAGCTTTCAGCTTAGTGTGCTATACCTGGTTAAATAAATAAACATCTTAATGTTGAAAATCTGGAGAGAAAATATTAACAATTCTCGAAGTTATGAGCGTGCATGGGAACTGCGCAATGCACGCTCATAAACACAGTAATTTATGGCAATTTTTTACCAAATTTGCAACATAGGCTTTTTGGGAGACCACCACATGAACAGTGACACTGTAATTTAGTTAATCGGTCCCGGAAGGTGATTACGCACAGTGACCGCAAAATCACCTTCTGGAACTGAATAACGACATGGCAGTGACTGAGCTCATGAGGTGGGGTCCCAAGAACCCCATGTTGAAAATTTGGTGCTAAAAGTCACAACAATGGCTGAGATATCCACATAAGTCGAAAACACCCCATTTATGCCATTATACAGCTTATCAGCATTTCTTTAGTTCACGGTCGGCTTTGAAGAGTGCAGATGTGTTCCCGCTCCACCAAAGATCATTGCAACAGGCTTCAGAGGTAAATATGGGGTGGGACAGGTGGGCAGGTGGGTGTGCAGAGGGTGTGTGTGGGTTGGGGGAGGGGAGTACCACAGACAATGAGGGACCGCTTTCTTGTTTACAGGTTTACAAAAAGAAAAAAAAAAATTTGCAGGAAGGTTTTCTTGTTTTACAGGTACATTTGACATGCTGGGGCTGGGTTCCAGCATGCCACCTGTATTTTTGGAGAGGGCTGACTTGAGCTGATGGGGATTGGGCACCCCGTCGGCAAAGAAAAAGGGTCTGTGTTTTGGGGGGAGGGCATGATGCTAAGGGGGATTGGGCACCCCCCTCGGCAGACAAATTATGGGGAGACATTATGCCAATGGGGATTAGGCTCCCCTGTCGGCAAATGAACTGGGAAGGGGCCATGTCAACAGGGGGACTGGTCACCCCCTACGTCGGCTTTTCTGGGACTGTGAGAGGTGGACACTGACAGCCACTGCCATGTTTATTGAAATGTAACACCCGGCAAGGCATGCCCTGCAATGAGGGAGCACTACCTCTTTGCAGCGGTGAAATCATTTCAGGTTGGTGGCATGCTTCTGAGCTGCTGTCATAGGCAGCGTGCTCATTTAGTGGTGCCACAGACGCAGGCCCCCAAAAGCAGTGGCTGCATTGGCCACAACAAGACCACACCTCCACAACCTGCTTCTCCAGCAAGCTGTCACGACCTGTTTCTTGTGCATGCATGCAAGCACACATAAAAAGAACCATGGTAATGAATTATAGAATTTAAAACAGCCCTGTATGTAAATGTTCTCTGACCAAGTGAAGGTTTCACATAGGGAACATAAAAAAGATTATTCAGTGCAGACCTGATATGAAAATGTGACCGCGCCATAGTAAAAATGTCAGTTTGTGATAGTTGATCCAAATCCAATACGACTTTCTTTAAAGAGGACAGGAAATATGTGCTGATTGGTAGATGTTTATAATGTCACTATTTATAGAAATTAAATTTAGACCTCCAAAGGATTCATATTTAACTGCACCAGAATAAACACTGATGTAAAAACTGTGTTTTTAATTGTTTTATTTTCATGGACAACATTTTCCTCAGTTCTCTTCCCAGAAACAGTCATTTGCAGTTGTTAGTAGATTATGGTTTGTGTATAGACTGCTGAGGATGTGAAGTGTTAACCTATCATAACCATGCTCAGACTTCCGTACACAAACTGTGACATAGTTAAAACTCCAGATCATTGGTTCCATGAAGAGAACTGTAACAGAATGCTGCCCATAAAAAGAAAACAATGCAAAATACAGTTTCTGATAACACTTTTTATTCAGGTACAGTTCAAGGTGCTTACGCAAAGGTCCTGACGAGAGAGGTTAGCCACTGGAGGAGGAGGGGAGGATAGTGGGGAAAAGAAAAAGCTTCTGAATGAAGCAGAAAGGAAGGGTTTAAGTAGGCCAGACAGGGGAGCATGGCTGTTGCTTCAACCATTGAACTACAGGCTTACAGCTTTTCAATTCAATGTGCTTACACAACTTAGTGTGGTGTTGTGCTTATGCAACCTACTGAATAAACTTTGTTGTGGCCATTCACCTCTCTGTGCTTCAGGAATACCACCCTGTAGGGATGCCAAAGGCAGGAACCCTGGAGGAGGGTTCAACCCCTCGTGGTGCACAGGAAGAATTCCATTAGACTAAAGGTAGCTTAGGAAAAGCCCCAAAAAAGAGTATAGATCAGAAAGCATTGCAGAGGTAACAAGTTGATTAGAAGGCATTGTGGATGTAATGAGCTGGTATTGAGATTGGAATATATACATGGCCATCAGAGATGAGGGTAGTGGTCAGGGATTACTGACATGAGCAATGGTTTGAACTTGGGTTGGATGAATTATAATGAGAGGGCATGACTTCCCAAGGAGAGAGGGAACAGCAAAGGAGGGCCACCATCCACCTCTGTCCAACAGCAGAAACCTACCTAAAGAAACTAGGGAATATACTATGAACAACTGATTACATATTATGACCTTTGGTGCTAAGGAGAGGAAAAACCTCCTTTTAAGAGGAGGAAACCTCTGGGGATCTGAGACCTATGTCACCTTCCCTCCAGGCTAGGATGTTTTATTTAGTGATGTCTCTGCTGCTGCAATTTAGAAACCTAATCTGAGGTTTCTAAATTGCAGCAGGTAATAGCTGCATACTCAAGCAGACTTAGATAGACCGGGTGGTCTGTTTCTGCTGGCACATTCATATGTTTGTATGTTCGAGGAGAGGAAAATATTCTGATTTGGAGGAAAGCTCTCATAATCCCTCTAATGGGAACACCATGAAGGGTTGTGAGAGACCTCTGCAACAACAGAGACTCTGAAAGTTGAGTGGAACCTCCAAGTTGGGAAGAGGAGTGCCATGACCGCTGAAGCACTCAGCCGGCCTACTGACTAAAACAGGCTGGGTAAACCAGAGGCAGTCATGGGGAGAATAGCATAGAGTGTGCCACTGAACCTGATTCGGCCAGCTAAAGGAGTGGTCTTGGGCATGAAGGCCCCATTCCTCGTAGCTGAAGTCTTAAATTCTACATCAAGAAGTACCATCAATGGCAGAAATGGCTAAAGCTCCACCTAGAGTGAGGACAATCCCACTATGGGCCAGATGGAGAGGACCTTCCCCAAGGTTCACATGCTCAAGATGCAGACTTCAGTACAGAGCCAGACTGTCGGCTACATGGAAGCCCTGAGCCACAGAAAGTAATGATCATGGTTGGCAAGCCTCCAATTTATGAAGGAGAGCAGACAGATAACTATGAAGTGGTACACATGAGGTGGCCGGGCAAAGCCAGCTGCCATCGGTTAGGTAGTGGTATACAGTATGACTGGCCAAGATGATAGACTGACACAATGAACTGATACAATTGGCTGATGAGATTGATGGATAGGAATGTTTATGATTAAGTGATATGGAGGGCAGAGTTAGCCATCAAAATGGTGGCAGTTTAATTTGATACAGCAACATACTGAAGGATCCTTTCTAACTCGTCCATTAACTTGCAGCAGCTTTTATGAAAAAGCAGTAATGGTTCTGATATGGCTTTGCATCCACATCAGGCCAAACTTTGAACTGGATAGCTGCTCCTGAGGTAATGTTATCCGATGGCGGGTTTTTGGTGCTAAGCCTCATGGCTCTGACTATCTGTAGGGCTGAAGCTCCAAGGTGCAGCGGTTCACCAAGGTAACAAAAAGGCAACGCAAATAGGCTCACAGGAATAGAGGAGATGGTGAATGCAGAGGCTGGGGAAATTACAAGGGACATGGCTAAGATAACGGCACTACTAAATAAAATATGTCTGGACACAGTGCAGACAAAAGAAACTGCCACACAAACAATTGTGGAGGTTCAATCCCTCATCAACAGGGTACTGGGGACTGAGAGAACAGCGGATGTGCATGACAAGATTCTACACACTCACTAGATTCACTTAAAAGACCATCATGACAAAATACAATTTTTACTAAACAAAGTCGATGACCTGGATAATAGGTCTGGAAGAACTAATATGAGGATAATAGGGATCCCTGAGGGCGCAGAGGGGAGAGACACCATTTCCTTCTTACGGGACTTTTTTGCCAAAGATCCTGAGGCTCAACAACATGCCCCCACTGGAGCTTGAGAGAGATCATAGGACTCTAGCCCCAAAGCCAAAAGAAGGGGACCGCCTGAGGCCCATCCTATGCCATTTTCTCAGATACCATGAAAAGGACCTGTATCTTCGCGATGCCAGGGAGTGCAGGGTGCTGCAATGGAATGGCCACCAGATCATGTTGTTTCAGGATTACTCCCAGGATCTAGCCAAACACCGCAGAGCATATGCAGGGGTTAAGCAGGAACTACACAGACAGAACATACCTGCTTCCCTTTGCTACCCTGCAATGTTCAGGATCCAGTACTGGGGCACACTTTGACTTTTGGCAATCAGCATAAGTGGAGCAGTTCCTGGTGAGCATACAGCAGGGCTCCCCCACAGGCTGCCTCTAGCCTAGTTCCACCCAGCGGTCATTGGTAGGCCCCCTACCCCCACTTCAATGGACACCCTAACCACCATACAGACACCAGGGGGTAGTCCGCTACCGAAAGAACCATGGCAACGGGTAGAAAAGGGGTTTCCAGAGAAAGAAGAACAAAAATGTCCTGTTACAGAAACAAGGAGAAAAAATGCTGACGACAGCAAAACATGGCCCTGCCAGATCCAGAAGCAGGCAGAGCTGTCACCTCCCCTCCGAACCTAGCAGAGAATCCACTGAGGGGACACCTGTGAAACTGTCCAACCACTACGAACTACTGTGAGACCTGGTGTCCAGAGCCCTCGACCTGTCTGACAAGCCAGTAGATTTTCTGTCAGTAGAGCTGTCAGCCAAGGAAATCTACAAAGACTGGGCACCAAGCTGTCACTCCTGGGCTGAAGCTGATTCAGCAGACATCGCTGATATGCGAGGGTCAGCCACCCAATGGAGAAGTTCTGGAGAGCTGAAGAGACACAGACAGAGAAGGTGCAGGAGCAAGCTGGATGTGGAGGTAAATCGTTTTTTTTTTTTTTTATTCTTGAGGGCAGCAAACTCTTTTTTTTCTATATGTACTTTTCTGCCACCGCAGACCCGACAGGGGCTATGACCCATACCTCAGAGGGGTACATCCTCTGGCCCCTATGATTGCCCAGTCCGTACATCCCTAGAATTCTCCCGCAGATTCCTCCTTCACAGCAGGGCCAGGATGAGGAGTGCTGGCATACTGTCCCCTAGTATGTCATATCTAAAATCAGGGTGGACTTACCGGAGCAATCGAGCTATCACGGGTCATGCCGGGTCCTGAATTTTCCACCATTTTCTCACACACCCATGCTCACACAATGGGTGGGGGAGACTGTCTTCATCTCATCTCCACGGAGGTAGCCAGTTGCCCTGGTTGTGGGCCAACCCCTGCCATGTGGCTGCACACTTGTGCTGACCCCAGCCACTGCTGGGTGTCAGTCAACAGCATGTAGCACAAATCCCCCCATCTCAAGGAAGGAGAGCAGTCTTCTGGATGCTCTATCCTTCCTTCCCCTACCGACCCCTGAATGACCCGAGTCCGTTCCCGAATCTGGGTCGCTGGTGTAGTGTGAGGTGTGGCATCCAGTACCTCAACCCTCAGCACCATCTAGCTGGCAGGGGGCAGCTAACTTGACTAAGGAACAAGATCGCCGCCCGCACCGTGGCTGACCAGGTATGGAGGCAAACAAAATCCTCCACTGCATGGTGCAGGCCTCTCCTTCAACAAACACACTGCAGCTCAGTTCCAGCTGAGTAGTTCCATCTTCTAGCTGCTCCCCCTGAACTACTGGGGCTCTTGGGAGCTAATCAGAGGATTTAGGGCATCGGAAGAGCCCTCCACAACAGAGTGTGCATTGCAGCCACAGTCCAGGGTCATCGAGTATTACTTGCCCAAAGAAGCTGCTGCCTTGTAAAGACATGTTGCTTGAAATACAATGGATAATGCCTGTAAGGGGCACCATTAGTTATAACAAGGAAGCCTAACCTCTTTGGAGAGCAAGGATACGGTGGGGGGGGCAGAGTGATGTAAACAGCCTGGTCAGTAGGAGGGGTATGGGGTGGGGAGGCATGTGAAATAGAATAACTTCCAAGGCCAGAATTAGGCTACAGAAGTGGTGCAGTGGAAAATGCGCCTCTGCTGGTGGCTAAGGGGAGATACAGGGGTCATAGGGTGTAAGGAGGTCAAAGGTAGGCATCAAGGATCAAGGGAAAGAAGGCTGAATGGGTTAATACGCAGCCATGCACCCCCCCAGCAAGGACTCATGCCAGTATGGCTAGAGAGATGCCATAATCTTCATGATGCTAGGGGTACTGATGGCCTCCTAAACCACTATACAGGCTTCAGGGTTGGTTGCCCCTCACACCTCCCGCCATTCCCCCTCATATTCTCTCATACTCTCCACGCCCCCACACTGCTCATACTTGGGCCCTGGCCGTGTGGTAGGATCTAGTCACAAGGGAAGGTACAGTAACATAGTTTATATCAGGGTTTGGACCCTACAAGGCCCTTTCTCTGAGCTTGAGGTTGGTACTCTCCTCCCCAGAGGTTCAATGGCTAAGCCTATTGCAAGTTTTGGGGCCACCATGATTGATAACAACGAGCAACCTGTCCTCCCGCTAGGGGCGGAGTGCGGGGAAGCTGCTGTACGTTTCAGCATGCTGACCTAATTACGGACAACCTCTAGGCTGTCACTCTTATAGACAGTTAGGTTAGAAGTAGAGTAAGTTGTTGTTACAAGTCACCAGTTGATTGAGTGGCTGCTTAACACCTCCAGAAGCTGAACAGGGCCAATTGGACACTGGGTAGGGGTGTCGGGGCAGACACTGAAAGGCTTTGTAAGTAAAGTTGTGCTGTTTACTACTGAATGTGTTTCAATCTTTCTGTATTATAAGATGTGTGAAATGTGGGATTTTATGGAACAGGCAGGGGTGGGTGGCCCAGACTGGTCCCAGGGGTCTGAAATGTTCACAAACCAACCACTGAAGTGGGACAGGGGACCAGTATAGTGCAGTGGTTTAAGGCTCTGAGCTTTAAACATGGAGACTTGGGTTTGAATCTCACAGCCCCCACTTCATACTGTGTGACCCTGAGCAAGTCGCTTAACTTCCTTGTGCTCCCAGGTCGCACCTGTAAACAAGCTTCAGCTTAGTGTGTCTCTCCTGGCTAAAAAAAAAATTAGGCAACCTACCCCTGTGGTGGGAGAAGGAAAAGTGTTAACAAGGAATATGGAGGAGACAAAGAACTGCAGGGTTTTAAATAACAACAGACTATACATGGGAGGGGGCAATGGATTTACGTGCCAAATAAGACCAGGACTATCAGGGAATTGAGGAATACGCCATTTGAGATAATGCCTGTTTCTCAGTCTCTTATTTTAATTAAATCAAAGCAAAATGGCTAGCCTAAATGATTTAGTGGCCACCTCATGGACTATGAGGGGCCTGAACCATCCCATAAAAAGGAAAAAGGTATTGGCACATCTTAAGAAACTGAAAACTCATGTAGCCTTCATACAAGAAACTAAGCTCACGAAGGGGGAGGCATGGAAGCTGAAGATAGAGTGGGTGACCTGGGAAGTGCATAGTGCAGCAACCTCAGCTAAAAAGGGAGTTTCTATACGAGGACATAAGGCCCTGAAGTGGCGTTTACTTGACTCCAAGGTGGATTCCCATGGGAAATGGGTGATGGCAAAAATGTCCACGTAGGCAGGCCTGATCCTCCTAGTAAATGTTTACACTCCTAATGAAGATGCACCAGGTTTAATAACCACCCTGTCCCAAGGCGCCGTGGATGTGGCATTTGATAATCCAGTGGTGATCATAGGGGGAGACTTTAACCTTACCCTGGACAACATCACGGACAGATCGAACTCCAGACCTGAGCCTCATGTTAGGTCCCAGAAAGCACTAAAGGAGCTTACGGCATTGCACCAGCTCTGTGACATTTGGAAGTTGGCTAACCAAGGGGGGAGGGACTACATGTACTCCTCTGCTACCAGGGCGATGTCCAGCAGACTAGATATCTAGCTGACCTCACCAGGTGTAACATGTGGTACTCACAATGTGGCCATAGCCCTGATATAGCTTTTGGACCATGCCCCTGTAGTCCTAACCTTCCCTCTGGGACCCCCCTAAATCCAGGGCCTCTCAGTGGAGGCTAGACCCCCCCTGTTGCTGCAGGATGAGGAATTCCATACATGGTTCAGCACAAAGACCATACTATACTTCCAGGACAACCATCCAGGGACGGCCTCTCCTACTAGCATATGGGAGGCATATAAGGCTACAATTAGAGGTGGGAAATGTAGGCTTTGCCACACACAGAAGGAGGCTTAGGGAGAAAGAAGTGGCAGAGCTGGAGAAGCAGTTGAAAGAAAAAGAGGCAGTTTATAAAGAGGACCCAATAAAACTGGGAGACCCCAATCTGCTCTTCGAACTTTCCTCCCTGAGAATAAAACTAAACAGCCTAGCAACTAGGAGGGCAGCATTACAAATTCAAAGGACACAATTTAAATACTGGGCCTAGGGAGAAAAGAACATCAAACTCTTGGCCTACAAGCTTAAAAAGCAGCAGGCCGTGAGACACGTAGCCCAACTAACAAATAAGGCAGGCAGGTTGCATATGGCACCTAGAGATATAAATAGTATCATGGTTACTTTCTATAAAGAACTTTATGAATCACATCTAACTTGGGATAAGCAGACCTTCACTGATTTCATGCAGAGGCTCGCCATCCCTAAGCTCTCAGAAGCGCAGAGAGACCAGCTGGAGGCCCCATTCACGAAGGAGGAAATCCGAAGAGCCATCAAAATGATGACACCATAGAAGTCCACAGGAACTGATGGGTTCCTTATTGACACCTATCACCTAGCTGCCAAATTTATAGAGCAACCCCTGTTAAATATGTTAGAAGCAGCGAGCCAACAAGGGTCACTCCCTCCTATGCTTCAGGAGGTCATAATCACAAGGCTCCTGAAAGAGAGGGAAGACCCTTCCAAACCTGCTAGTTACAGATCTACAGTATTTCATTGATCAGTGTGGATGCTAAGGTACTGGCGAAGCTTTTAGCAGCCCGTCAGGACCACATGATTCCCATGCTGATACACCCAGAGTAGGTGGGATCTGTGAAGGAGAGACCGAGCTCAGACCATGTCAGAGCATTGATTACCCTGGTGCAGGCTACAGCAGAGCTTCCCACTCCTGCAGCAGCGGTAGCAGTTGACTTTGAGAAGGAGTTTGATTCGGTGGAGTGGGAATATCTGCATGCAGTCTTGGAGCAGAGTAACTTTGAAAATCAATTCTGTTCGTGGATATGTACCTTATATAAGGCACCGTCAGCTAAGCTCCTTAAGAACAGCATTTTGTTAGACCCCTTCCCCTTGCACAGAGGAACAAGACAGGGATGACCTCTGTCCCCATTGCTTTTTGTCATTGCCATGGAACCCTTGGCAATGGCACTCAGAGCCCACCCACACATTAAGGGGTTAAAAATGGAGACCGACGAGTATACCACCAAACTTTATGCAGATGACTGCCTCACACTTACTGTGGATGTGGGGCAGTGCCTCCTGCATACACTTGAACTCTTACAATCCTTTGCAAAGCTGTCTGGTTTAAAGATAAATGTTGCTAAAACAGAACTTCTCCCACTGAATAAGTGCACTGTACCACAACAGGTGATGGAGGCAGGTTTCCCCGTGAACCAAACAGAAATTAAATACCTGGGTATACAAATTCCTAACGAGATGCACAGAATTATCCTCTTAAACTTTAACCCTCTGCTAGGCAAATTAAGAGAGGAAATGGAAAGATGGTCAATCCTGAATATATCCTTAGCAGGTAAAATTGAGGCCGTGAAAATTATGGCTGCCCCTATACTGAACTACTTGATTTCTCACCTGCCACAGATCTGGTTTCAGAAAGTGAACAAACTTATTAAAACATTTCTATGGGACACTGGCAAACTGAGATTTAGCTGGGCAAAACTGTGGGCCCCTATGGACGGGGGGGGGGGGATCTGCCTAACTTCCACTGCTTTGCAATAGCAAACTTAATGGTCATGACCAACAAGATGTTTAGGTCACAGGGGGAGGGACCTCCAGTATGGGCACAGATAGAAGAAGAAACTCTCAGAGACACTGCATTGGTGGCCCATTTAGGAGCTGAACTCCCCAGAAGTCACAAGGAATGGCTGACCATCAAAGGTGCCCACTCGGCCTGGCAAAGGCTGGGGAAAGCAGTGGGGTTCTGCCTGCATACAGAGGAACACACTCCACTTTGGAGGATCCCCCAGCTCCAAATAGGGGCACATACAGTAGACTGGGTAGATTGGGAAAAATGGAAATAAAGTGGGTCAGGGATATCATGACAAGTAGTGGGGGAAGCAAAGCCTCCTTTCAGGAACTACAAGGAAGATATGGGCTCCACAAAAGGGAGTTCTGGTAATACCGCCAGCTGAGAAGCCTAATTCTAGAGTGGCAAAGGAGGGGATGTGCCTGTACCATCTGTAGGAAAACCCCAAAACAAGACATACCAGTTCTCCAATAGGTGGGTCGGTCTCCAAGCCTAAGGGCCTTACAGGTAGATTACAGAAGCAGGTCAAGCTGATAGAGAGGGACCCCTCACTCCCTGCGAAGAACAGATGGGAGGGTATGCTACAGACAACAATCACTGATGAAGACAGGAAAGGGGGCCAGAGAAGGGCCAGGAAGGTGTGCAGGGACCCAAGGAGTTTCTTGATTCAAAGCAAGATCACGCCCCTGTGGTGCTACACCCCCTCAGTGTTTTTAAAAATGGGTCTCAAAGATAATGATAACTGCTGGAGGTGTGGGAACCCGGGAGCTGATCTGCTGCATGTGTTGTGGGGATGCCCTACGCTGTGCCCCTTTTGGAAACAGGTAATTAATACATGTGTAGACTTACTGCTGTTGAAAGAACCCTTGGCCCCCTCCCTGCTCATACTGGGTATCAAGCAGGGAGACTCTCATCTGAGTGAATCCTAACTGCAATGGATTCTGCAAGCCACTGTAGAAGCAAAGAGGTTAATACTGTTCAAATGAAAAACCTCCCTCCTGCCCACTTTTGCTGAATGGTACAATGCAGTGGAAGGCCTTGCTATTAACTCCAGATTGTTATACTTCTCTCTGCAGTCTCTACTTAAGTATCAGCTAGTCTGGGGTCTCTATCTTCAGTATATCCTGAATCACACCTTTGGCTACATAGCAGATTGGATGAAGGATCTCCTGAAGCCACCATAAGGTAAGAACAACCCCCATTACCCCTGCATAAAAGGTAAATTTGGAAGGGTGGCCTCAGCCAGTCCCATCTCCTTCCCCACCGGTAGGCAGTCCCTCACTCTCACCCCCCCTGCAAAGTGTCATCAGCAATACTGATTGCTGTATGTATGGCACAGGGGTTAATGGAGATACATGTCTCCTGATGTTTCACACCATGACAGAAAGGTAACAAACCTGTGCTGGAAATGTAAGCCTCCTCTTAGAAATGTTAGGGATCTCCTCCAGGAGCAGGGAGGTGATCCTGCCTCTCTACAGGACACTGGTCAGGCCACACCTGGAGTACTGTGTGCAGTTCTGGCACCCATATCTGAAGAAAGATGTGAAATTATTGGAAGGGGTACAACGCAGGGCAACAAGGATGATCCAGGGATTGGAGGACACACCATATGAGGAGAGGCTGAGAGAGCTGAACATGTACTCCTTGGAGGAGAGAAGGGACCGGGGGGGATATGACTGAGACCTTTAAGTACGTAAAGGGGATAAACAAGGTGAGCACTGAGGAGATACTCAGGCTGTGGAGGGGGAGGGACATGAGAGGGCACTGCCTTAAATTGGAGGGGGGAAGCTTTAGGACAGAAATGAGGAGACACTTTTTCATGAGAGGGTCGTGGCAGAATGGAATGCTCTACCAGAGGAGGTGTTAGCCTGTAAGACAGTGGGTACTTTCAAAAGGGGATGGGACAAGGTGGGGGTAATTGGGAGGGGGAAGGGGAGGGCAGCTGCAAGGTGTGGGTGCTAGCTGCACATTTGAGCAGACTTGATAGACTAGGTGGCCTATTTCTGCTGGCAAATCCATATGTTGTATGTGCATGATGTATTACTACAAAGTTCTCTCTCTCTGTATATGTATAACATGTTGTTTCTTATATACACAAAAAAAAGATCAAAGGTAAAAATGATTGAATGATATGAGCAAGCCAGTGTAAGCAAGCCTACCAATTCCACGACTGCAGCCAGATTAATGGTGTCATGGAAGGTAGGTGATCGAGTAGTGAGAGGCTGTGAAACCATTAAGCTGGGAGGGGCAGTGATGCCAGAAATTGATTCAATGAAGTTTAGTAAATTGAATCGATGAGGTTTAGCAGCGATTGCTATGGTTGCAGCATAAATAGGGAATTAATATGGGTGGCATGAGTGCCTTAAATGCCTTTAAGGCAGAGTTAAGTTATTCAAGTAAGGAGCAGTTGCAATATGGTAATGGAATGGAATGAAATGAAAATCTTGAAAGACATACAATGAATATTGTGTAAGCCATGTCATCTATGTGATTAATATATTTATGCATAAATAGCCAAGAAGCCATGTAGGCAAAGGGACAGGATTCATTAACGTAGATAAAAGAATGCTCCTGCTATCTGGAGCCGAATTGCCCTATCGTGACATCACAGTCCCCCACAGTGGAAATAACAGGGAAGTCATGAGCTGAGCACCATGAGACCAAACAGCAACTATAATGTTGGTAGGGTAAAACCCACCAAAAATAATAGAGCCACATGAAATGCTGAAGTTTCAGTATGGTAGAAGTCAGATACAGACTGCTGAGGGTTTGGTAAAAGTATGGTCGGAAATGGACTGCAAGGCCTATTGGTAAAAGTATCGTTTGGTAAAATTCTGAGGCTGTAGATAAGGTAGCAGGTTAATGATGAGGAGGCTGGGAGAAGCCAGCAGCTTGGGAGAAGCAGGAGGCTAAGCTGAATTGGCAACAAATGAGCCTGGATAACTCAAACACAAGGAGTGCAGGAAGCAAGCGCTGAGTCAGTAAAAGCAGAGCTGCAGAACAGACAAAGCATAACAGGGAGCCGGTACTGAGAGAGGCAGGTGGAAACAATTAAGGTGATGAGCACAGGGACTGCATGGAAACAGCAACTGGAACAGAGAGCACACAGGTAACAAGTATGGATAAAACAGAGATTGCTGGAACATAACAAAGTAAACAAGGAGCACTAGGACTAAAAGCCCCCAAAGCAAACACAAGCACTGGAGCAGAAAGGAGAAACAAACCACTGACAGAGAAGCAATACAGACTGCAGTCAGATGCAAAATACTGACCCAGAAGCAGAAGTATACAAACCAGGCAGAAAGTCCAGCACAGCCAGCAGGTCTCAAACACAAGGGAAGGTAGGAGACAAACAATGCATAAGGGGGAGCAGAGCCCAAGGAAAGACCAAGCCCAGAGACAGGATGGACAGAGCCTCTGGCCACAAAGAAAAAAGCTTTTGAATGAAACAGGAAGGAAGGAAGGGTTTAAATGGGTCAGGCAGAGGTGTGTGGCTGTTGCTTCAGCCATTGAACTACAGGCTTACAGCCTTTCAATTAAACATGGAGTATTGAGGCTTATGAATATCATGTCTGTAAACTGGAACATTATAAACAGTAGCCAATTAGAAATAATTTCCTGTCTTCTTTAAGACAATAGTGACAAGCTGGTCTGGCAGCACCGTGCTAGTGCTACCATTTGCTATGTCAGCAATCTGCATTCGAGAATGAGCCCAGATCATCGTGGGACCGCTGGGGGAGTGAGGATTGCATGCCCCAGGCCTGCTCTCCTTCGGAACAACATCAATCCATCAATTCTATTTATATACTAGAGGGCATGTGAGCAAAAATGCCCATTTTCACAAACATCCAGTGTAGGAAATACAAAAGATAGTGTAGATATACAAAACAGTCTAACAGTTGCAACATCTTTAAAAGGGTAACAATTCACAAATAAAGTGTAGAATACAGAACAGAGTCTAACAGTTGTGACATCTTTACAAGGGTGACAATGGGCAGACAAAACACAGGCAAAATGTTACAATAATGCAATGGGAGAGAAACAACATTAAGTAGCACTAGTGTTTACATGAAAAAAAAAGAGAAGGAAAAATATCAATAGGGCAAAAACCCTGAAGTGTAAGAAGTGGGGAAATTGCAGATCTTGTGGGGTAGGTTGCACTTGGAAAGTAGCTGGAATATGCAGAACTGAGGCTAGGAGAAATAGGAGAGGACAGTGAATGGGCTATGTTGATGGGGTGGCACTGGGTAGGATGGAGAGGTGGAAGGAGGAAGAAAAGGGATAGGGAAGAGGGACAAGGGATAGGCAGGGATGTGGATAGCAGGATTTTAGCTGAGGGGCTGGCTGGGGCAGTTGCAGCTGGAAGAATTGAGGATGTGATCTTTAAGGTAGGAGTTGAATGCATGGATGGACCTACAGGCTTGGATATTGGGGGCACTTTGTTGTACAGTTTAGTGCCCTTGAAGGTGATGGAGTTCTGAGCTTGTTTAGTCCTGTAGAAAGGGGTGTTAAAAACCAGACTTGCAGCCCCTCTGGTTGCCCACCCAGCGGGTGCGAAGGAGAAGAGGGAGTTCACACTGGGCAGCAGCAATTTAAGGTGTATCTTATGGAGGAATGTTAGCATTTTTAGATGGAACCACCCTTCAAGGGTGGGCCAGCTGAGGAAGGATTAGCGGGTGCAGTAGTGAATTTTAAATGGTAGACCAGTGACAAAATGGGCTATGCTGTTGTAGGTAGATTTAAGTTTGGGGTACAGTAGAGATGAAGTAGGAGGGGAGAAGACGATGGATCCATAGTCAATAAGTGGCAAAAGAAGAGAGCTGGCTAGGCGGAGCTGTTTGTGAGAATCAGGAACTTTCTAATCCTGTATAGAAGACCAAGCCTGATGTGGATCTTCTTTACGAGGTTGTTGACATGGAGATTGAAGGAGAGGTGAGGGTCCAGGTGGAGACCAAGATATTTGAATTCTGTCACCTGTTCAGTGAGGTTGCCTGAATTGTCAAGTAGTGAAAGGTCAGTGACAGGGGATTTTCTAGGGCCTGAGAAGATCATGAACTTGGTCTTCTTGGAGTTTAGGACCATACCATTACCAGAGAGCCATGAGTGTAACTTCCTGAAATCAGACTTTAGATTGTGGAACATAGTGATGGGGTTGACATCACTGCAGAAGAGAGTCACAATGTTGGCGTCGAGGACAAGTTGTGTGTATTGGCATATAGAGGGGAGATTATTAATGAAATGTGAGAACAGAAGGGAGCCGAGGATCAAGCTCTGGGGGACCCCATATTTGATTGGGAATTCGGCAGACAGATGACCATTGATGGAGGTTTTATGGGATCTCCCAGAAAGGTAGCTTCTGACCCAATCTATGACACTAATGGAGAGTTATAGACCTCTAAGGGTGTCAAGTAGGAAAGCATGGTCAACAAGGTCAAACACCTTGTTCAGGTCAACAAATATGGACCCAGTGTACTGGCCTTTGTCGCTGGCCTTAAGGATGTCATTAGTAAACCTGACCAGGGCTGTTTCTGTGCTATGTCCAGATCTTAAGCCATGTTGGGCATAGGAGAGTAAGTTGGATTCAAGGAAGCAGTGAGTTGAGACCGAACAACTTTCTTGATAATTTTTGATAGGAGGGCAAGCAGGAAGATAGGACAGTAGTTTCCAACTTAGTTTCTGGCCCCAGACTTGAATAATGGCTTAATGGTGGTAGAATTCCAGGCATTAGGGAAGGAGCAAGAGCAGAGGGAGCTGTTGAGAAGATTGGTAATGGGAACCACAGGGGCATTGATCTACAGTTTAAGGAGTTTGTAGTCAATACCGTTGGCCCCTTTGCTGGGTTTTGGGTTGATCCTGTGGATATGTATGATGGTGTCAGCCGGTTTTAGTGCCTTAAAGTAGAATTTGGGGAGTGGTCAAATCTTGGGGTCAGAGCAGAGGGATTGAGAGGGGGGAAGAGGTGGGGAAGGGAGATGAGATGGTAGGTTTGTGTTCTTTGAGGTCACCGAAAAAAGAGTTAAATATGTTCATCACCTCTGCTGGGTCATTGGTTTGTCTACTGTCATGTGACAGGGTGATGGGATCTGAGTTTCTGTTTTTTCCGAGTAGAGAGTTTAGGGTACCCCATAGCTGATGGGGGTTGGAGGATTCCCCGAGTTGCTTGTCATGAAGGAAGTTGATTTTATCCGCCTACATTGCTGGCTCTTAATCACCTATATCTCAATACTCTGCTCCAATTTGCTTCTTCCTCTGGTCCATGCCCACTTCTGGCCACACTACTACTTCCTGCACTTGGCTCAATAGAACATTCCTTACAGCCTAGCACTTAGACAATAGTACTGCTTATAAACATGTTCTTGCTGTTGTACTCCTCAATCATCTGTGTATCTGATGTAACCTATGATTATGTCAGGTGCCTTTGCTCTTTGTACTAGTCATAAGAATGTATTAGCCCTACGAACCCATCTACTATTGTAACTCTGTGTTGTTTTTGTCCTGTTACTCTGACATGGAACATCTGTAAATGAGACACTGGATCAAAGGTATGCTCCAAAATCTTAATAAATAAAGAAATAAAGAAATAAAGAATGATTTGCACTTGTTACAAAGGGACCTGTAGAGGGTGAGCTGGGCAGGGTGTCTGTGTTTGTAGTAGCGGGCCCAGGCTTTGTCTCTAGTTCTCATCAAAGTGATAACATTGGGGGAGACCCATTCATTGATTTTCCCTCCTGTTCTAATTTTTTTTGAGTGGGGCGTGTTTATCCCAAATATTGACAAAGATGCTAGAGAGTTTCTCAAGGATAGAGTTGCAGTCGCCTGGCTCATTAGTGAAGGACCAGTCAACTAGGTTGAGACTGTGATCAATTAAATGAATGTTCCAATTGATTATTCTCCTAGTGAAAACAAATTTAAAGGGGTGCTTGGGTAGATGGGTGGATCAGAAACAATAAATGGCACAATGATCACTGATACAGTCAGGCAGGGCTCCAGAATCGGTGATGAGGGTGGGTACATGACGATGATACAGTCGATTAGTGTTTGAGATCCCATTCTGTAATTGGGTCTAGAGGGTGAGGTGATGAGCTGGTGGAGCCCTAGATTTGCAATGCAAGATTTGGTGGTGTCAGCTTGACTGTGGACCCAGTTAATGCTAAAGCCTCCAAGGAGAAGGAGTCACTCTCCTGTTAATAGGGAAAGAGTATTTAAAGGCCAACAGTGACTCAAGGTCTGTGTGTGGGGTTTCCAGGGGGAGATAGCCAGTGGTGAGGGTAAGGGTTTTGTTTGGTCCTAGAAGGAGGTGGATAGAGAGGGTTTCAAGGAAGGCAAACTCTAGGCTGGGCTTGTGTTCTGTGAAGGAGAATTTGTTATCGACGTAGAACATGCGACCCCTTCCTTTTTTTCTCTGTCTGTCTTTTCTGATAGAGGAGTAGCCACTGAGCTCGATCTCCCAGTTGGAAATTTTGTGGGAAAGCCATGTTTTGGAGAAAGCAATCACATCAAAATAGTTCATGGCTATCCAGGCTTGGAAAGTATCAATTTTAGCTGGGAGACTCTGGATGTTAAGGTGGATTATGCTAACATTTTTACCTTTGTTTAGGAAGGGTTGTGGGTTGGGAGTGCTGATGTTTTCTGGACCGGGGTTGGGGTGGATGGTTCCTGAGAGGAGTAGGAGAAGGATGAGGGTTTATGTTTTTTAGACCTAAATCATTTTATAATTGCAACTGGTGTGCACTTGGAGAGACACCAGGGGCAGTACAGGGATAGGGGAAGGGAAAGGAGGGGCACGGGAGGCACTGGGTAGGGTTTGGGGGGGCAGGGATTGGAAGGACTGAAAGAGAGGTAGCGTAAAGGTGAATAGGCCAGGAGGGGAGAGTTCAAAGGGGGTGAAGGTTGGTTCAGAAAGCCTGGGAGGGTGGGGCCAATTGGGTAAGGGAATGGGGGGAGTGCAGAAATGACAGGAGAAGGGGGACGAGTGATATGGTAGGTGGAAGAGCAGGCAGATGGATAGGGTGAACAGGGACAACTGGAGGAGTGTAAGAGGCTGAGATCAGGATTATTTGATAGGTAGGCTAAAGGGTTGTAAAAAGTGTTCCATAATAGTGACTCTAGGACAGCATAGGGTTAGAGTTGCTGCTTTTGGTGTGCAGGGTTTGAATCCTTGGGGGGGGGACAGATTAGAGAAGATAGAGCTGAGAGGGGTACTGAAGGTTAACAGAAGATGGCAGGAGTGAGTTTTGGATCAGCTAGTTCCTCAAGGTGGAAGCAAATGAGGAGGGTGGGGGAACAGGAACCAGGGTACTGATAGTGACTCCTAGTGGTGGGAAAGTATAAGAAGCAAATTGGAAAATTAGATGTTAGTACAAACAGGCTGGTGTCACGTGATGTGTCACGTGACCGACAAGACCACATAAAGGAAATGATGACTGAGGGTGAGACAGTCGCTGCATAGCGTTGATGGGCTACCACAGTCGGTACCTTGTGTGGGGCAGCTTGCTCTGAATGGGGAGGGAGGGCTTCTTCTGTAGCTCCAACTTCTGATCAGGCATCTGGTCCTGATTGTAAAGAGCCTGCTGGATAAATGGCACACAGCATTAGAGGGATGTGAGCAGCAAACAAAGGAATGGGGCAGGAGCAACTGTGCATGTGCAAATTGGGCAGACACAATGGCACCAAGGGAGGGGTGAACAAACAGAAGAATACAGGTAGGGCAGTTTCAAATAACCAACAGGGCTAAATAACCACACAAAGAGCAAGAAACATTAGAAAAAAACACTGAGCTAGGTAGTAAACTACAGTCTAAGGTTAACCATCCTGCCAAGCAATGCAAAGACTATGTACAACTTCACGATCAAGCTAGCTACTTAAAGTACAAGTTTCTATGTTAGCTGAATGCTGCTCAGGAAAAAGATGGAGTTAGAGTAACAGAAACAATCAGCAGCATTTGCCAACGGGAAAGTCCTTAAAGTGATTGCAGTAGAAGTCATGTAGCTCTGAGCATGGTGAACAAAATTATTCCCTTTCACTACAGTCCATGTCTTGTGTGGGGCAGCTTGCTCCAAGCGGGGAGGGAGGGCTTCTTCCTCAGCTCTGACCACTTATGGTATACCATAATGATTGAGATTTTAAATAAGCGACTGTTAAAACAGCGACTCATTTATCGTGCTATCATCATCAGCTACCCTGCAAGGGTAGTGATGGTGTAGCGAGGAAATCGACAGGGAGGGGAGGGATAGGGATGTGTAGGGGAGGGATAGAAGGGAGGGTTTGTATGGGTAGGGGATCCTGCTGCATAAAGCCAGCCCTGTGTTGTGGTGGTGAGGGTGGCAGGCTACAGTGCAGCAGGCATTGGGTTCAGGATCTGCTGGGGCAATTGTTTTGCCACTGCTTGAAGCTCTGTTTATTTTTTTTCACCTGTGTTTTGCCCCTTCCTTGACATGCACCCCCCTGGAGTTAAAAATCCTAATGCAGGGGTGTGTGGAGGGGCAAAGCCCCCAATGAGGGGGGCATGGGGTGCAGTCACCCCCCGCAAAAACACTTAATAGGGCCGGAAGTTGGGTTGCTTGGGTTTGTATATCACCAAAATGCTTTTTGGCGATATGCATTCACTATGATAGCGATCGTTGTATTGCGATCACTATCATAAAATGGAACCACCGCTGATCAGGTGTCTGGGCCTGAATGTGAAGAGCCTGCTTGTGTGGGCAGCTTGCTTCTGAATGGGTAGGGAGGGCTCCTTCCATAGCTCCAACCACTGATCAGGCATCTGGGCCTGAATGTGAGAAGCCTGCTGGATAAATGGGGACTATGGGGAAGATTTCTGCTGCGAGACTGCTGCCTGGTGGAGACCAAGAGGTAGCACAGATGGGGGCATATATAAAGGGAGGGGCTACTGCTGGACCTTTGGTGCATATGCCCCCACCTCTGCTGGATGCTCTTGGAATGAATAGGAGTGAGCACTTTACTATGCGTGCCCACTCCCTTACTGTTAGATGGTGTCCAGACAAGGTGGTCAGAGGAGGGTCTATGTAAGTCACATACTCCATGACTGGCAGCTCTTTCCTCCTTGGTATCTTTTTGTTGGTGTATTGGTAGGGTAGGTGCTGCTTTGTTTGGCAAGGGTGCATGGTGGTGGGTGCTGAGAGAGATAAAGGGTTTTGTTTGTCTTTTGCTGAGTGTGTGAACAGGGAGGAGTGTTCCATTTTTGTATGGGGTGGGGGGTGAGGAGGGAAGATACTAGGTGTTACCAATGCTGAATGGATTGGGGGAGGAGGTACCTTATTTTTGATAGTGTTCAGGTCTGATGGGGGAGGAGCATGGGTTTTTGGGTGCTACAGTGTGTGGGGACAGAACTTTTTTATTAGAACTTAGAAAGACATTTTTGGTACTTTACCAGGTAGATTGCTGCTGCATTACCAGTTTGGCATTACCTATGTATACAGTGAAATTTGGCACTTTGCCAGCAATTTCAAACAAGGTATAAATTAGCCAGCATCCTAGAAACTGGAGGATTAAGCAGGTCTGATCTGGGGAGTAACCCAGTATGTAAGTATGTGGGAAGGGTAGTAGGAGCATTTGGAACACTTTTTAAAAGAGCTAACAGATTGAGAGGAGGGGGTGATACAAAAATGGGAGGACAAACAAAGTAAAAGCAGGCTACTTTCTGGAAAATTAGAGGGTTACGAGGGTTCTAGTAGCCACAATCAACTTTTGGCACACTTTTGTAAGCACAAGCGGGGTAGCATTTAAACCAAAAGGGCTCATGTGCTCCCGCTCCACAAGAGTGGTAGCAGGGAGGAGGCGGGGAACTACAGACCGGTCAGTCTTACCTCAGTAGTGGGCAAGATTATGGAGGCACTCCTTAAGGAAAGGATAGTGCAACACCTGGAATCCATAGGGGCACAGGATCCAAGACAGCATGGGTTTACAAAAGGAAGGTCCTGTCAAACTAATCTCAAGATTTCTTTGACTGGGCAACCAGAGTGGTGGACCAAGGGGGAGCAGTTGATGTCACCTACCTTGACTTCAGCAAAGCTTTTGACACTGTTCCACATAGAAGATTGATAAATAAGCTAGGTAGGCTCGGGGTGGGTCAGAAGTTGGTCAACTGGGTGGCAAACTGGTTGACGGGCAGAAAACAGAGAGTGGTGGTAAATGGTATACAGTCAGAAGAGATGCAAGTCACAAGGGGTACCTCAGGATCAGTCCTGGGGCCAGTCCTATTCAACATCTTCATTAGTGACCTGCAGATGGACTAGAGGGTAAGGCTTGTCTGTTTGCAGATGACACCAAGATCTGCAACAGAGTAGATGATCCAGATGGGGTGGGCAGAATGAGAAGAGATCTGGATAAACTAGCAGAATGGTCCGAAGAGTGGCAACTGGGATTTAATGCAAAGAAGTGCAAAATCATGCACATAGGGAAGAGAAACCCTGAAGCCACTTATAGGCTGGGAGGGGAGTTGCTAGCAGTCACAAAGGAAGAAAGAGACTTGGGCATCATCATCACTGATGACCTGAAATCATCCAAGCAGACCTCTAAAGCAGTAGGTAGGCTAGGGGGTGTTAGGGTGTGATTAGTAGGGTATACAAGTCGAAGAGGGAGGTAATAATCCCTCTGTACAAGACATTGGTTAGGCCCCATCTGGAGTACTATGCAGTATTGGAGGCCACACCTTCAAAAGGACATTAACCAAATTGAGGCAGTCCAGAGAAGGGCAACCAAAATGGTGCAGGGACTGCATCAGAAGACATATGAGGACAGATTAACGGAGCTCAATATGTATAACCTTCAGCAAAGGAGGGAGAGAGGTGATATGATCGAGGCATTCAAACACCTTAAGGGCATAAACAAGGTGAAAGAGTCTAACATGTTTAAATATAAGAAAAATAGCAGGACAAGAGGACACAGCATGAGATTAGAGGAGGCCGATTAAGAGGGAATGTGAGGAAATTCTTTTCACAGAAAGGGTGGTAGATGCATGGAATGGCTTACCACAAGAAGTGGTGGCTATGAATACAGTGCAGGGCTTCAAACAGGCATGGGATAGGCATAAGGGAGCAATACAAATGACTATGAATAGATAGGTCACTGACAAAGGCCAATGGCACATTTATAAGGTAGAAAAAGAAATGGGCAGACTGGATGGGCCTTGCGGTCCTTATCTGCTGTCAACTTCTATGTTTCTATGTTTCTAAGACATTTTTCCTATGAAGCAGCAAGGATGTGGCTGATAACTGTAGCAACTGATACACTAACCTGTTTATAGGCTTTTCTATTTTCAGCAGTACAAAGCTGTTCAGGTCAGGGGTTGAAGCAGCAGAGGAAGTTCATGTGACATGCATGGACGAAGAGGGGCTTGGCAGGAAGACTTACCTGAAGGAGGTCAGACTTAGAGGATAAAAGGCTTTACTCCTAATGTGTCCCATTCATGTTTGTGCCCCAGAGCATAAGAGAAACAGAGCAGGAGTTGAACAGTTGAAGTGACAAGCATTTTAGGCATCGACAGGAATCTGTAGACAATAGCAGGTACACAATGAACTCTGCCGGTCCACTGATGTAAGGCAGAATACATGTATACTTGTTGCTGCCTGACTAGGAGAACAGAAACAACCTGTTGGTGGAAAGGGAGGAAACACCCTATCTAGGGGAAGCCTATAAAGGGGTAAAGGTAAAGTTAAAAGGGGAAAACTAGGGTCACCTGTAGTGTGATGATAGAGATAAAACACTGTGTAGGGTAAGGGTAAACAGGGGCTAAAAGAAGCAAAAAGGGGAAAACATAAAACACCTTATCTAGGGTCAAAATAAAGAGGAATATGCAAAACAGAAAAGGGGATAACTGGAAATACCCTGTCTAGGGTAAGGGTATAAAGTATTTCGGTCTATCATAGTGAGTGTAGAAAAGGGAATGTTGATAGTGCTGCAGTGCAGTGGTTGTGGAGCAGCAGTTTTCAGAGAGCCCTTCTGGAGACTGAAGTGCTGTCCCAAAGTTGGTTCAGATTTAGGGACCTCTTCCCCCACCCAGAGGCCACCGAGTCTACCATTGTTGCAAGAAGATGTTAAGGAAGAAGGCTGGCTGGACTGTGGTAGGCTCCAGGAGGATAGGGATGGCAGGTCAAGGCCACATACCTCAGCCCTTGCTACTACAAAACTCATTTGACACTCAGGCAGGACAGGACTGCTGGGAGGAGGCATCCATGGTAGTGGCCAGGGAGGATGTGGGGGTTCTCTGTAGAGAAGGCTCTGAGGTGTGAGGTAGAGGATCCCAGCAGAGGAAGAAGCAACTTCTGGTGGAGGACTCAATTGTTAGGGGGATAGATTTGGGACCAGAAAGGAGAAGAAAGAGAGAGGTGAGGTTTCTACCTGGTGCCTCATCTTGGAGGGATGAAAAGCAGATCTTAGGGATCACTAGGGTGGTGGAGCAGGAGGGGCAGTTGGAAGTCAGTATCTATCTGAAGACTAATGACCTGGCTAGGAAGAGGGCTGGGATGTCTTAGGTAGTGTGCTCTGTGGCTTTTGCTGAGGTGCTGCCTGTCTTCAACAGGAGCAAGGATAGGGTTTTCTGCACAATGAGCTTCAACTCATGGTGGAAGGAATGGTATAGAGTGGAGGGGTTCAGCTACACTGAGGACTGGGAACCAACCTGGAGCAATAAGGACCTATAGAGGGGTAATGCCTTGCATTCTTCCAGGAAGAAAATTACAGTCCTTAGTGGATGGTTTAAATGTTACTTTGATTAAAATTTAAGCTATTGGGGAGGGGAGAGAAATAAGGGATGCATAAACTGACCCCCCACACACACACTGAAGCAGAAAATAGGAAGGATTTGAGGGGAGGTAAATCTTCCAGAGTGCAAAATAAAGAAAAAAGCAAAGTGGTAGAAATGAAAGGTAATGAGAACATGAGCTGTACTAAGAGAAGGGGTCAGGAGGCAGGGCAAAAGGGAGAAAATGGAGTAGCAAGCAGAGTGGTAACACAATGTGGAAGTCCATGTGTGCAAACATGAGAAGTCTAGGAAATCAAATTCTGGATGTAGAGGCTATCATAGCAAAGGCAGACTGTCACAGCATGTGGGAATAAACTTCAGACGAGGCAAATTTACAGGTTTAAAACACACCATGGTGTGATATTTATTTTTCAAAAGTTAGAAAAATAATAAATGAAAACAAAAAAAATTGCATAGAAATCACATCAGTAGTTTCTCACATAATACAGTCCTGGATCTTAGAGCTCCTAAGACCCTTTATCATCTGCATTCAACAGCTCGTTTACAGTAGCAGTAAAACCTCTCTCCTCTCTCAGGGCTGAGCCCCACTGGACTGAACTGAAGTGAACTCAGTGAAGAGGTTTTATATCTTTTTGGTGGGGTCACCTGACTATGCCCTTTCTATTTTCATGTCTGGACATGCTGTTGTGAAACCAAGGGAGCTTGTTTGTTCCAGGGGACTTCCTGGTTCAATTAAAGGTACAGTGTATATCTCCACAGATATTGACTCTCTATATCCCTGATTCATAATGACTAAGCATTTTTACAAAGCATACCACATTTTTTTGTTTTGCTTCATACGGTAACAGGTTTATAATGTGAATTTATGAAAATACCTTAAGGATTTTGTATAACTGGACTAATCATGAACTGATTAGTGTGATATGGCTTCTGAATCATTTTTATTTAAAAAGGCTTTATTAACTATATTTATACCTATTTAAAATAGCCTTCATGCTTTTATTTTTGTACACAAAATGCACTTATGCACATTACACAACACCTTTCTGGGTGTTTGGCATTATTCCAGGGACTGGATGGATGGAAACGAAAAAAGAATGAAAAGAGAGAACTAGTAGGAAGTTTAGTAGGGATAGTAAAGAGCTACGCTAGGTGGCCAACCTAGGGTGGGGGAAAAGAAGAAAAGCAAAGAGAAAAGCATTAACTGTTGCACAATAGAAGTTTTGGTAGCTAGGAAATAAGGAGATAGAAAAGTGGTCCATCAGTCACAGCTGAGGGTGTAGAGTAACTTCACCACACAGACCTGTATATTGTGGCCATTACTGAGTTGCGGTGCACAGGAAACCACAACTGGGACATGGCCAATACTCAGTTCAGGAAAGACAGGGTGGAAGGTAGGGCGTAGGGGTTGGGCTGTATGTAAGGGAGGGTATCAAAGCAATAGGGATGCTGGGAAACCAGGGGTGAATGGAGGGGTATGTTAGGTACTGTGGGTCACTCTGGACACAGGAAATGGCACCATCATTCACATGGGCGTGATCTACAGACCTCCAACACAGGGAGAGAAATTATATAAGGGACTGGCACAATGGCAGGAAAAGGAGAGATGCTGCTGATTGGGGACTTCAAGCTCCCAAATGTACTGTAGATTGGAACCTCCTTGCTACAGCTTCAGCCAGAGGCAGGGACATCCTGGGCTCCCTGCAGAGGGCATTTATGAGGCAACTAGTCAGGGAACCCATTTGGTATGGGTTAGTACTAGAGCTGCTGCTCACTAACAGGGACAGTATTGCTGACATTAAGGTGGGAGGCCACCTGGGGACCAGTGGTCACCATACAGTGTTGATCAATATAAGGACAGTGGTGGAAGTGAACCATGCAAGTATGAGGGTCCTGGACTTTAGGCAGACAGATTTAAAAAAAAAAAATTGGTGACTGCCTCAGAAACTACCTAGTGGGAGGGGGGTCTGGGGGTGGAGGAATAGTCAGCTAAGATAAAGAAAGGCATAGTAAAGGCAACAAACTTCTGCAAAGAGGAAGTGAGCAGAAACAAGAGGAAAAAAAGACTACTATTACTCTCATAGGAAGGGGCTGAAAAAATAAAGGCTAAAACGGTAGCATTCAGGAGGTATAAAGAGGCATAGAGGGAAAAGGACATGGAGGTGTTTCAGGAGAAGCAGAAGGTGGCAGGGAAAGAGGTGAAGAGTACAAAGGAGCAAACTGAGGAAAAAATAGCCCAATGGGTAAAGAAGGGGGACAAGACAGTTGAAAACAGTGGGGAACTTCACCCAAGAGGTGAAGAAAAGGGACAAGACAATTGAAGACGGGGAACTTCAAGCATGTGTGGCATAGGCAAATAGGTATTATGCAAGCATTAATGCATGACAGAGTAGGGATCTACTAGGGAATTAATGCCCGGTTGGGGGGGGTTCTGCCTCGTGCCTCCAACCACCAACTGGGCATTACTTCCCCTAGTAGAGCCCGGCTCTGAGTATATTAATGCTCTTGTAACATGCCAGCTGCGATACTAAATTACTACTATTCTTATGCTGCACACCAAAATACAAAGATGCAGGCCATTTTTCAATTACTGTCTTTTTACTCATGCTTCTGTGTTTTACAAGGTCTGACATCAGTTAGTGTTCTGGATGCTGAAATTTAACATATATGATTTTGCATCTAAAGTATGCAATAATGAATGATATAACTACATTTTTAAACTTTACGTGGCAGTTATTTTATAAAACTCCTCATAATTTACTATTGCGTGGCTGTATTGCACTGCACAGGATGATGGGAGTAAATATTGTACTATTCGTCAGCAAAACACTCTTTCACGCTTAAACCAAATATTAAAACTTTTTCTCTGGTCCTCTGTCTACCCACTGTTCTATCCCCAGACACCCGCACAGCTCCAATGTTGGTATTATTTCACTCTGAGTCGCTTATGTTTTATTTTTTGAATACATTTCCCCTTCCTTGCCGCTTGCTCTATCTGTTCACCAATTCGCTATGAGAGGACACTGACCACTGGGTGGGTGGGTGAGTGGGAAATTGCTGTAATTTCATGCTCATTCATCGTATCTGCTGCGGACAGTTTCTGTAATGCAGATTGAAGTGGGCATTCCTAGGGAATTACTGCCCGCTTCATTTTGTATCCTGGGGTGCCTTTGCAGCAATCAGATTGGGGTATTTAGGCAGAACATAAGTTTCCATGTTACAAAAACAGGTAAGGGAGGAAGTGTTAGGCAGGGAAAATAGGGCAGATTAGATAGACCCTCTGGTCTTTTTCTGCCAACACTTTCTATGTTTCTATGTAAGACATTTTGTAGGAATGTACTGTAAGTGAAAAGAGGAAGACTAGGGAAGGGATTGTGAGATTAAGAAGGGCTGGTGGAGAGTGTGCTGAGGAGGATCAGGAAAAGCAGATAGCCGCAACAAATACTTTTGTTCAGTCTTCACAGAGGAAGGGAAAGGGGAGGGGCCATATTAAAAAACAGGGGTACTGGAGGCAGGGAGGTGGACAAAACGCCGTTTACAGAGAGAGTCCTGATGGGACTTGTAAATTTAAACGAGGACAAAGCTATGGGGCCAGATGGGGTACACCCAAGGGTATTGAGGAAGCTCAGGCAGGCACTGGCTGCACCTCACACAGTCCTTTTTAACAACTCACTGGAAACAGAAGTGGATCCAGAGTACTGGAGGAGGGCAGATGTAGTCCTGTTTCACAAAAGTGGTGGCAGGGATGAGGCTGGACCCTGTAAGGCAGTCAGCCTGACATCAGTTGTGGGGAGGATATGTAGTCACAGGTACAGTAAATGAAAGGATTGTGGAGTATCTTAAATCCAGCAGGTTTCAAGACACAAGGCAGCAGAGATTCACGGGGGAGGACAAAGTCAGACAAATCTGATAGATTTCTTTAACTGGGTGACCAGGAAAATAGATTGGGGGAAGGGGTGTGTGGATGTGGCCTACTTAGATTTCAATAATATTAACAACACCATTCTACATAGGAGACTCATAAGGAAACTTGGTAGCTTAGGGCTGGGTCCTAAGGTGGTAAACTGGGTTAGAAATTGGTTAAGGGATCGGCAACAGAGGGTGTTAGTAAAAAAGGCTCACTCTGGGGAAGAAAAGGTGACCAGTGGGGGTGCCATAGGGCTCAGTTCTGGGAAATACCCTCTTTAAAACCTTCATAAGTGACATTGCAGATGAGGTCTGCCTCCTTACAGATGTCACCAAAATCTGTAATAGGGTGAACACTACAGAGGGGGTGGAAAGAATGTGCAGAGACCTGAGAAAACCCAAGAAGTGGTCAAGGGCATGGTAGCTGGATTTCAGTGCAAAAAAGTGCAAAAATTATGCACCTAGGGCACAGAAATCCAGAGGCAGAGTACAAAATGGGAAAAGAGGTATTGTTGCTCAACAAGCAGGAAAGGGACCTGGGATTAATCATGTCTGCTGACCTCAAGATGGTGAGGCAGTGCGACAAGGCCCTTGGTATGCCCAGTGGACTGTTGGGGTGGAAAGGAAGGGGTATAACCAGCGGAAGGAGGGAGTTGGTGCTGTCACTGTATAGATCATTGGTGAGACCCCACCTGGGATACTGTGTCCAGTTCTGGAGAATACATCTTAGGAAGGACATAGACAGGACAGAAGCTGTCCAGAGGAGGGTGAGTAATATGGTGCAGGGTCTGCATCAGAGACCCTACTGGGAGAGACTGAAGGACCTCAATATGTACACCCTGGAAGAGAGGAGGGTGAGAGTGGATATAATGAGACCTATAAATAATTTATAGGTTTAAATAAGATGAAGGAGAGGAGTATTTTTCAATCAATCAAATCTTTATTTATATAGCACCTTTCGAAATCAAGGTGCTGTACAAGTATAAACCACAAAATTACAAGCAGACAACAATATAAATTATTTAAAATCAGTCTGGGAAAGCCAGTGAAAATAAATAAGTTTTTAGCATAGATTTAAAACTACTGACAGTCAGGCATTCTCTTAACTGATGAGGTAGAAAATTCCACAGGGTTGGTGCTGCAAATGAAAAAGCATGAGCTCCAGATGTTTTTAGACAAACCCTGGGAATCTCTAGGAATCCCTCATCAGCGGATCGGAGAGGATGATTGGGGGAGTAGGGAGTCAGGAGATCTTTCAGGTAGTCAGGTCCCAGTTCGTGTAGGGCTTTAAAGGTAAACAAGCCTACCTTGTAGATGATCCGCCACTGAACCAGCAGCCAGTGCAGTCTGCGCAGCACAGGTATAATGTGACTGGACCTAGAAGTACCAGTCAACAGACTGGCTGTAGCATTCTACACCAGCTGCAAGCGGCGGATGTCAACCCCAGACAGCCCTAGGTAGAGGGCATTGCAGTAGTCAAGACGGGTAGTAATGAAGGCATGAACCAATGTTGGAAGGTCATCCAGCGGAACCAGGTGTTTCACCTGGGCGATATTCCTCAGATGGTAAAAATGAGGATTTAACCACAGCTGACACCAGAAATTTCAGGGTCAAGCCATCATCAAAAATAATGCCCAGGTTCCGCACCCGATCTGATGTTGTGAGATGGACACCCTCAGGCCACAGGCGGGACATGTGCCCAGTCCCCAAACCCACGCCCGGGCAATCTGGGTCCACAACCAACACCTCAATCTTATCCAGATTCAGTCTCAGCTAACTGGAGCCCATCCAGTCTTTGATCTCGGAGAGGCAATTATTTAGCACAGAGACCGCATCAACCTGTCCAGGCACAAAGGACATATACAGCTGAGTATCATCTGCATAGCAGTGAAAACTCAAGCCATAACGCCTGAAGATATCTCCCAATGCCAGCATGTACACTACGAACAACATGGGTGACAATATGGAGCCCTGCGGCACCCCGCAGGACAGGGGGAGGACGTCAGAGGAATAAATTCCGGTGACCACCCTCTGAGACCTGCCTGCGAGGAACAATCGAAACCATTCGAGGACTGTACCCAACAGTCCACAAAGGAACTGCAGGGTCTCCAAAAGCACCCCATGGTCCACAGTGTCAAAGGCTGCTGAGAGATCAAGAAGGACCAAGATGGTATGAGCCTTTCAATCTCTTGCCATTAGGAAATCATTTAGTACCCGAACAAGGGCAGTCTCTGTGCTATGCCTCTTCCTGAAACCAGACTGAAGGGCTTCATAGATATTGTGGGTTACAAGGTGATCCTCCAGATGCAATGCAACCACCTTCTCAATAACCTTCCCCACAAAGGAAAGGCTAGAGACAGGTCGGTAATTAGCTGGATCGTCAGGATCCAAGGAGAGTTTTTTAAATAGTGGTCAAATGACCACCTCCTTTAGGGGGTCTGGGAAGACGCCCTCTCCAAGGATCTCCATACAATTTCAGCTAAGATCAGGCAGATAACATCTACACACCCAACTAAAAGCAGGTAGGGCCCACATCCAAACTACAACAGGTTGGGCACAAAGTCTGCATGATCTTCACAATGTCCATAAATTCCGGTCAGCTGAAGTCCGTCCAGACAGACCAGGTGCTCACCACCTCCCATCGACCTCTGCAACCCCTCATAGAGAGAGCTGGCCGATTCTGGACCTGATGCTGGCAACCTTATCTGCGAAGAACCGAGCTAGCTCATCACAGTTAATTTGTGAAAAAGCTCTTCTGGACTGGAGACAGATTGGATTGTACAATCTGTTAACGGTTCAAAAAAGCTGAACTGGTCAATTCTGGGCAGCAGAAATCTCCCTGGTTAGGAACTCTGCCTTTTTACAGGTGATTTCTGATTGATGGCCCTTATAATGTTCTATCAATCTAAGCCTGTCAGCATCCAAGCCGGACTGCTGCCATGCTCTCTCCAGCCTTCGACCAACTCACCTAATTCCTTCAAGGACCCATCGTACTAAGGGGACATTGGGCAAAGAGTGAGTGGTCAAACACGAACAGGAGCAATCATGTCCAGGGCATCTCCCACTGCCTTATTATAGGCTAATACAAGGTCCCCTGGGCTTGTGCTTTCACCCAGCAATCCAGATAGGGCCAGAACTGCCGATAGACCATCTGGGGTAACTCCCCTCAAAGGGCTATACTGGACCATCTCCGAAGGGGTAGGTCTATTTGGGGAGGCCCTGAAACTGAACCCTATGGTGTGATGGTCAGACCAACTGACTAATCCCACCCCCAAGTCAGAGATCTCCATCCCCAGGAGGAACAGCAGATCCAATGAGTGATCCCCTATATGGGTAGAGGAGGTAACCACCTGTGTAAGACCCAGCATTGTCATTTTTCAGAGGAAATGATGCACAAGAACAAGGGGACATGAAATAAAGCTGGAAGGGAGGAAATTCAAGACAGATGTGAGGAAGTACTTCACAGAAAGAGTGGTGCATACCTGAAACAGTCTTCCAGTGGAGGTGGTGGAGGCAAAAACAGGGGTGGGATTCAAAAATGCAAGGGATAAGCCTAAGGGTATTTCAGTGAAACCAGGGGCAAGAGCCAGAGATCAAGGAGACTGGCCCTGCAGGAGGACCTGGAGGCTCTAGAAAGGTGGTTGGGAAAGTGGAAACTGAAGTTCAATGCAGGGAAATGCAGGGCTCTGCACCTGGGGGCCAGAAATCCAGGCCAAGGGTACACCCAGGGGGAGACACACTACAAGTCTCGAAGGGTGAGAGGGACCTGGGGGTAGTGGTAGATGTTAGAATGAACAACTCGGAGACTTGTAGGAGGGCAGCGGCAAAAGCAAATAGGATGCTGGGATGCATCGCTAGGGGATTACCTCCAGAAGGGCAGAAGTAATCCTTCCTCTGTATAACAGCTGGTTAGGCCACACCTTGAGTATTGTGTGCAGTTTTGGAAACCGCACTTAAAGAGGGACATTGCACTCCTGGAGAGGGTCCAAAGGAGGGCAACCAAAATTATCTGGGGCCTGTGGAAAGGACCTATAGGGAGAGGCTTGAGGAGCTCAACACGTACACCCTGGAGGAGAGGAGGGACGGGGGGGGACATGATAGAGGTCTTCAAGTACATAAAAGGGATTAATAATGGGGGCCCAGTCAGGGTGCTAGAAAGGAAAGGGGGCAACTAGAGGACATTGGTGGAAGCTGGAGAGGGGAGACTCAGGGGGGAGAGGAGGAGGTGTTACTTCACTGAGAGGGTGGGGGAACCATGGAATGCACTGCCCAGGGGACAGATGGAGGCAGAGACTGTGGAGGGGTTTAAGAGGGGATGGGGCAGGTATAGGGGGAGGGTGAAGCTGACGAGGTCCAATACCGGGGGAACATCTTGGACTGGGGACAGTCAAACCCAAGTGGGGGAGAGTGAAATCAGCCCCCAGTATGGGTGCTGACTATCGAGCAGACACGAAAGACCATTAGGCCTCCTCTGCTAGCATTTTAGTATGTTAGTAAGTAGGATCGATGGTGACAGCATAGGCAGGGAAAAAATGGATTTCTCTGTTTCTATAGGAGCAGCAGGTTACCAGAAAATGAAAGCTACAGGGAAGGAAGGAAGGCAGGATGGGGTAAAGAATAAATTACAGCAAACAAAAAGTTTAATCTGTGACAGCATAATGTAATAATGTCAACATGAATCCAAGTATTTAGTTAAAAAAAAAAAGTTTCTTAGCTCTAACAGTTATAAAGTCAGCCTTTTTCAAAGGAATTTTCTTTTGAAAGTTCTATCTTTGGAATTTTTAAGGACATTTTAACTGGGAGTCAGGATAACATCACGGAAGAGGTGCATTAAATTTATATTGAAGTCATCAATAGTTCCATACATTAAATTTAAATCATCAATAATTTTATTTGTGTATGGGATTCCAAAATGGCTGCCGAGTAAGCAACAGCAGTTACAAAGAGCTCCAAGCCTGCACCATTAAAAGTCCTTATAGCCAACAATATTTGTCAGCAAACTGGCTAATAAAATAGGGGCCAGTGTCAAAAAGCCTAAAAAGAAGAACTTGGCTTCCAAAGACATTGTTTCATTCTGTAAAGCACTGTCAAAAATGCCACCAAAGTCAGCAGCTGCACAGGCTGAGAAGCAGGGTACTGTAGCTGTACAAAGTGTGAATGAGGGAGCCGAGAACCCGGAGAGAGCAGCTTCAATGAAGCAGGACCTAATGCTCGCCGAAATGTAGTAAGGGTTCATAGGTATCAATGAAAAGGTAACTAGTATCCAGAGCAAAACCTCACAGATGTCATAGAAGATAAAATATCTGGATCAAAAGAATAGACCAGGTAGAGTGAAGAATTAACATGAATGAGGACACTGTGGCCACCCTGGATCTCCTCATAACTAAATATGAGAGAACAATAATACTACTCCAAATAAGAATCGACCATTTAGAGAATATAGTGGGGGATGTGACTGTGTGTTGGTGCTATCAGAGGGGCTGGAAGGAAAGTGCCTTGAAGTGTTTCTAAGGGAACTGTTTACTGCATTTCTGGTACCAGAGGGATATAAGGGGACAAAAATTGACAGAGCACATAGGGCTTTGAGAGAATGGCCAACCCTGGGTGAGAGATCTTGTTTTCTGTTAATGAAATTCCACAAATTTCAAGAAATAGAATGGATGATGATAAAAGTGAAGAAAGATGGGGTGTGTCCAGTATAAGAATTATAACTTGCAATTATTCCCCAGTATAAGCTCAGAACTATTTCCAAAGAGCACAGAACTCACTGATGTTAAGAACAAGCTGAAACAAAAAAAACTCCCAATTTGTAATTCTGATGCCTGCCAAACTGTGAATCACACCAGAGGGAAGGCAAATCTTCTGCAAAGACCATAGAAAGGCAATGGATTTTGTAGGCAGCCTAAAATAATGCAACCTAACAGACCAGCATGGACTTTTGGGACTACACTCAGGCAAGCTGGTTTTAATAAAAGAACCATTTAAAACAACTTAGACTCAAATGGGAAAACTACTGCACAAATAGAACTAGAATATAAAGTTACTTGAAAACATTTTGAATTATAAGATGTTTGGGAATAAAGGCGCATTTTGGGATGCGGGAAAGACAGTGTTAAACTAACTTTAAAAAAGAATGCCTGAATGGAAAATTTCCATGCTATCCTTCAAACGGTTCCATGTCATATGAGCGAACGCAAAATAGAATTGCCATATGAGTGAAAGCACATTGCCGAAAACAGCAACAGCGATGTTCACAGTAGCGGGCCCATGAACAGAGATGGTCTGGACCATGTTTCACAAACAAATTTACACTGTTTTTAATGCATGGGCTGCGCCTCCCACACACCCCTACTAATTATAACCAACTCCGAGGGGGAGCCTGACTCTGGAGTATGGGGAATGTTCAGGAGTGTGCTATTCGGGGGGGACACCAGGAGGGTGGGGGAAAGGGAAGCAGAACATAAAAAAAAAAAAAACGAACTGCACATGGGGAATAAAACAGAAATAAATAAGTAAGCACAGAAAAGAACCAAAGCTCCTGCCCAGATTAGAACCTGGGTTATCTTCCACCAGAGGCATACTCTGCTTCCGCTAGACCACACGGCCAGCTCAGACCTGCCAGCCCAAACTACCTGTTATATGTTTCATATTGTAGATCCCTCCCACTGTCGCTCTCTCTTCTATTTTATCATTGTTGTCAACCATCACTCGCTATCTCCACGATCGCTACCGGTTCCTACTCACGCTATTCATGGGCACTCAAATTGAGTTGCTCAAACTGAGTCGCTCAATTTGAGTCACCCATATCACTGGATACCGCTTTGAACATTCACAATCTTTGTGATAGGCTCATGGAGATTGCCATGAGGAAAGACAGCTTGCCACATAGCCAGTATCTGTCAGCACAAACGTGCAAGTGTGCAAACAGTCACTGCATAAATGTGTCAAGCAGATCTAAGTGGCAGTGACAGAGACCTACGCAGAAACATAGAAATAGAAATACAGAATTTGATAGCAGATAAGGCCCACTTGGCCCACTTAGTCTGCACCATTTTCCCTACCTGTTTCATATACTGCAGATCCTAAATGATCTGTGGCTTACCCTCTCTCTCCAATCGCTAGAGTTCCTTTATGTCTGTATCATGTGTTTTTGAATTTCCCTACCGTTTTTGCCCCTACAACCAGTGCCTGGAGGCTGTTCCATGGATCCACCACCCTTTCCATGAAAAAATACTTTCTTGCATTACCCCTAAGTCTACCCCCTCTATTTCATATCATGGCCTCTTGTTCTTAAACATCTTTTTTTTTTTAAAGATGCTACCCTCTTGTACCTTATAATAATAATAATATCTTTATTTATTATGCTCCTTTCAATTATCAAGGCACATTACAAAACTTAAAACAACAAATAAAAACTGCAATATATAAATACACAATAAAATCCAAGAATTAACGTTACTAATTACAGTATTCCCTGCTCCATAAGTAGGTCTTCAGTGCCTGTTTAAGCCCCCATGGTCGCACACTCGCGAAGCCGACGGGGTGGAGAATTCTCTAGCAACCCCTTGTCAGCTGAGTAGAGCAATCGCTCGGGGTAGTAAGGAGACAGGAGCTCTTTCAGGTAGTCTGGGCCAAGTCCATGTAGAGCTTTTTAAGTCAGTAATCCGACTTTGTAGGTAATCCGCCACTGAACTGGCAGCCAGTGCAGTTCACGCAGCACCGGTGTGATATGGGAAGTCCAAGGAGTCCCAGTCAGCAACCAGGCTGCAATGTTCTGCACCAGCTGCAGGTGGCGGATATCAACCCCCAGGAGCCCAAAGTACAGGGAGTTGCAATAATCGAGGTGCGAGGTCACAAAGGCGTGGATCAGTGTGTGGGAAGATCACCGGATGGAACAAAGTGCTTGATCCTAGCGATGTTCCTTAGATGGTAAAAGGATGACTTAACAACAGCCGACACCTGAGATCGCAGTGTCAGCCCATCATCAAGCATCACCCCTAGTTCAGAGGCTAGGAGCTGGGAGCCCCCCAGGAAAAACCCCATGGGCTGACCAACCCCGAACCCCACTCTCCGGTGACCTGAATCCACAACCATCACCTCAGTCTTCCCTGAGTTCAAATTCAGCCAGCTGGAATTCATCCAATCCTGAATTTCAGCGAGGCAGTTATTAAATACCGAGAGTGCTCTATCCTGGCCAGGTGTGAAAGACAAGTAGAGCTGAGTATCATTAGCATAGCAGTGAAACCTCAGCCCATACCATCTTACGATGTCTCCGAGGAGCAGCATATACACCACAAACAACATGGGGGACAGCACAGAGCCCTGAGGAACTGCACAGGACAGAGAGAGAGGGTCAGAGAAATAAATTCCTGACACCACCCTCTGAGTTCTGCCAGTGAGGAAGGACCTAAACCATCTGAAGACTGAACTAGTCAGGTCACAGATCAACCTCAGGTGCTCAAGCAGTACCCCATGGTCCACGGTGTCAAAGGCTGATGAGAGGTCAAGGAGCATCAAGATTGACTGACTTTTCTGATCTCTTGCCATCAGGAGATCATTGAGCACCTGAACCAGCACAGTCTTGGTACTGTGCCTCTTTGGAAAACCAGACTGGTGAGGTTCGTAGATGTTATGGATAGTCAAATGGTTCTCCAGTTGTACAGCCACTACCTTCTCAATTACCTTCCCCTCAAAGGGGAGGTTAGAGATAGGTCTGTTATTTACCAGGCAGTCTGGGTCCAGAGAAGCTTTCTTCAAGAGGGGTGTCTCCACCGCCTCCTTCAGGAAGCTAGGAAACTCACCCGACTCAAGGGAGCACCAGACTATCTGTGCCAAGACCGGGCCAATGATGTCACAACAACCCATAATCAGGGAAGTTGGGCCCGGATCTAAACTACAGCATGTAGGGTGCATACCCTGGACAATCCACATAACATCCATGATCTCCAGCCAGTCGAAGGTACTCCAGGAGAAGTGAGAGACAGTGGCCAGGCATAGACCACCAACATCTCCCATAGAGTGTGTCGATCGGATCTCCGCCCTGATGTCAGCCACCTTATCAGCAAAGAAACGAGTGAGCTCCTTATACTCCAATTGTGAAAAAGCTCTTCGAACCTGCAGGCAAGCTGGGTTGCACAGCCTGTCTACAGTTTGAAAGAGCTGAGCCGGTCAGTACTGAGCGGCAGCAATTGCCCCGGACAGGAACTCTGCCTTCTTGCGGGAGATTGCTGACTGGTAGAATTGATAATGCTCTAGCAGTCTGAGATAGTCGGCCTCCAGGGCGGATTTCTGCCAACAATGCTCTAACCTTCGTCCTAGTCACCGCAACTTCCTCAAAGTCCCATCAAACCACGGGGACCGAGGGCGGAGGGAGAGAGGATGAACACGGACAGGAGCGACACAATCCAGTGCTGTGGTAATGACCTTGTTGTAGGCCAGAACTAAAGCTTCTGGGTTCCCGTTTGCCACAGGAAATTCTGATAGATCAAGCACTGCCACTAGACCTTCAGGGCTCAGATCCCATAAAGGGCAGTACCTGACCATCTCCACAGGGGTAGGCCTATGAAAAGGGGCACAAAAATTGAATCTCATGGTGTAGTGATCAGACCATCCGAGAGGTTCCACCCCCACATCAGAGGCTTCGATCCCCAGGAGGAAAACCAAGTCAAAGGGGTAGCTGTTTTTATGAGTAGCAGAGGTAACAATCTGTATAAGGCCCAGTGATGTCATCAACTAGAGGAAGTGTTGTCCAAATTGTGAGAATTCATCATCGATCCAGGCATTGAAGTCACCCAGGACCATCAGCCTAGGCGACTCAAATGCCAGATCGATCACGAAGTCCGCTACTTCCTGAAGGAATAGCTTCTTATCCCTGGGTAGACAGTAGATGACCGCTATCCTACAACCTACACCTGCTACTATGGTACACTCAAAAGATCCAGCATCCTCAACTGGTAAAGTCATGAGGCCCAATTCGATCTTGAAACAGACTACAACCCACCCTCCCCCTGCGGTCCAACCTCAGGCGGTGTATCACCGAATACCCGGCTGGAATCGCCGCCTAAAATATGGAGCCAGCATTTTCATCCAGTAAGGTTTCGATGATGCACGCCAGATCTGTTGACGCCACAAGATATGCAAGAATTGCAGTCTTGTTCTTAATAGATCTGGCATTTTATAACATCGCTCGAGTTGGACAGGTCTCCTGGGCTGCCCTGACCACCTGCCCACCCGTAATGGTGGTGCCCTTAGGTATGGAGACTAGACATGGTAGACCACATTGCAGAATCCATTTCGCCCCAGGGTATCTTCTGGGATTAACTACCCTGATGCGAGTGCCCCGCTCATCCATCCTTCGCTGTTCGTACCACCCACCCTGCCCCCCACCCACACGGTCAATGCCCAGTGCTCTACAGCGCTGATAGAAAATAATAAAGGTGGGGGGGAATGGCAGAGGGCATGAAGAGTGGAGGATGAATAGCGCACGACCTAGGGGTAGATCTACAACACATATCACAGGCCCAAAAACACAGAGCAGGAAAAAGTACCCTGACAGACGAACTTAAAATATAAATAATATACACAACTTCACAGCTCTCACTGGAGAAAATAAACACAAATGACCAAAACAAATCAAATTATACCCCCTTATTTCGGAAACTCCTCACTCACTATCACTAAGAGGGGAGATTCAGACAGAGTAAATGAATCAATCTAAACTCCCACCAAACCTAAATAAAGTATGCCATAATAAAATACAAAATTAATTAAATTAAAACCAATGCAGACGTCACAGTCTCTAAATAAATAAGTAGTAGTCCAAAAAAGGGGAGTTAAATCACCATAAGAAGTCAGTTTTAGGAAGTCCAAGTCACAGAATAAAATTAAAACAGTGTAAACAGGAAAACAAAAAAGCTTAGGTACACCTCCTCTCACAAGGTTCACAAATTAACATAAAATAAAATGAATAATACAGTTTCAACCTCCAACATAAAATAAAATAGACAGTACAGTTTTGAAGCCCCAGGCCCTCTCACTACCTGGGGGTCTAAAATATCCGGGTACTCACACACCTTTGAGGTATTTGAAAGTCTGTCTCATACTCCTCTCCTCTCCTCTCCATAAGGAATATATATTGAGATCCTCCAGTCTCCCCTCATAAGACTTATGATGCAGCTCCTGCACCATTTTTGTTGCCCTTCTCTGAACTGCTTCTACTCTATGTCCTTCCCGAGATGTGGCCTCCAGAACTGGACACAGTATTCTAGATGAGGTCTCACCAATGTTCTGTACAATGGCATCACCACCTCCTTCCTTCTGCTGGAGAAACCTCTCCCTATGCACCCCAGTATTCCACTGGCTCTCCTCACAGCCTTCTCACATTATTTGGTAATCTTTAGATTATCAAATATGATTACTCCAAGGTCCCTTTCCTAGTTTGGTGACCGTCGGTACCTCCACCTCCATCATCTATGCCTCTCCTGCATTTCTGTGCCCCAGTGCATGATTTTGCACTTCTTTGCATTGAATCTTAGCTGCCCCACTCTTGACCACTACTCAAGCTTGCTTAGGTCCCTTCTCATTTTCTCTACCCCTCCTTGAGTGTCAACCCTGTTGCAGATCTTCATGTTGTTTGCAAAAAGACACACCTTCCCTTCCAGCCCCTATGCAATGTTGCTTATTAAGACATTAAAGAGGACTGGTCCAAGCACTGATCCCTGTGGGACCCTGCTGGCCACTCCCCTCTCTTTGGATTGAACTCCATTCACCACCATGCTCTGTGTCCTATTGCTCAGCCAGTTTTTGACCCAGTTTACTACCCTGTGACCCATTGCCATGCTACCCAGCTTGTTTACTAGCCTCCTATGTGGGACAGTGTCAAAGGCCTTTCAGAAATCCAGGCAGGCCAAATCCACCACCACGCAGTGATCCACCTCCCTAGTCATCCAATCAAAGAAATCTATCAGATTTATTTGACAAGATCTTCTTGCCTCAGATCCTGTGCTCCACTGGATTTGAGATATATCACAAACTTTTCTTTTAATAATGATTCCATTAGTTTCCCCACCACTGGGGTCAGGATGACTGACCTGCAATTGCAAACCTCCTCCCTGTTCCCACTTTTGTGGAGTGGGACTATATTTGCCCTCCTCCAGTCCTTTGGTACCACACCTGTTTCCAGCGAACTGTTGAACAGCGCTGTCAGTGGTGCTGTCAGCACTTCCCTGAGTTCTCTTAATACTCTGGGATGTATCCCAACTGGCCCCATTGCCTTGTCCACTTTCAAATTACTGAGTTCCTTTAAGACTTTCTTCTCCTTAAATGGACTGGTGTGATATGACTAAAAAAACAGATGCGGTTGACGTGCTAAATAAGTGCTTGTCCGAGATCCGGGCTTGGATGTCATCGAATTGGTTGGCTCTCAACCTGGGGAAGACTGAAGTGTTGATGGTTGAGCCGGGTTAGAGGAGGGGAGTGGGGGCCTCTGGGAAAGATTTAGGTCTTTTTATTGGCTCTGCCAAACTGGAGACCTCTACTAACGTGAAAAATGTGGGCGCCCTTCTGGATGCCGAGCTGACACTAAATACTCAGGTATTGGCAGCTGTCTGGAATGGATTTCACCAACTGCAAAATATTGCCTGAATAAGATCCCTTAATCCCCCAATGATTTGGCCACACTGACACATGCTTTTGTTTAACACGCTCTACCTCAGGGTCGGGGGGGGGTGCGTTGCAGTGCCTGCAGCTGTTGCAGAATGCTGCAGCCTGGCTGTTGACAGGTCTCTCGGGATCCCGTCATATTACGCCAGTGCTGCGTGAACTGCATTGGTGCATCTCCTTTAAAATAGATCTGCTGACCTGTAAGGCCCTGCATGGGTTGGGTCCAAGTTATCTGATGGAGCTTCTGCATCCCTATGCCCCAGGACGTTCTCTCCAGTCACTGGGGAAGGCCCTCCTAGAGATCCCCAGAGCAAGATTGAAGTCCTTAGGGGATTGGACTTTTCAGGTGGCCATACCGATCCTTTAGAACTCTCTGCCAGGGCACCTGAGGGAGGCCTCCTCCTTAGAAATATTTAAAACAAAGCTAAAGTCTTTCTTCTTCCATCAAGCCTTCATGGGCTAAGGAATGATCACATTATAATTATGAGTTTTTACTGTTTAGATTTATAAGGTTTATTTTTCAGTGTGTATTATTTGTATTTATTTATATTGGATATTGGATTATATTGTTATAAGTTGTGTGATGCTTTTATATTTTGTAAAGGTGCCCTGAGGCTTAGGGGAAGGGATCCTTAAAGAAGTAAAATCTACTACTACTACTACTACTACTACTACACCTCCCTCTCAGTGGTGCTTCCATCACCTAACTTTGGCCCCCTTCCCTTCCCCTTCTTCTGTGAATACTGAACAAAAATACCTGTTCAGGATTTCTGCTTTTCCTTTGTCCCCCACTGCACACTTCCCTCCTTCCTTTTTTGTCTCACAATCCCACCCTTAGTGTTTTTTCTTTCACTAATGCACCTGAATGCATTCTTGTCCCCTTTTGTTATTGCCTCGTCCATTTTTTTCTTCTGTTTGCATCTTTGCACTCTTGACTGCTTTCCCCGCCTCCCTCTGTTTTTCCAGATACAGTTCCCTGCCTTCTTCCCTCTGTGGTTCCTTGTACCTCCTGAATGCTACCCTTTTCTCCCTTACCTTCTTGGACATTTACTTTGAGAACCATAGTGTTTTTTTCTTGCACTTTGTTTTGCTTATTATCTAATGCAATAGCTTGTTGCCTCCATTATGGTTCCCTTGAGATTCTCCCATTGTTCCTCAACCCCCCCCCCCTTTTCTCCTTCCCTGCCAGTGATTTCCTATGACATTCCCCCATCTTTGCAAAGTCTGCCCGCCTGAAATCCAGGACCCTTGCTTTCATGTGATTTGACTCTTCTGCTGTTCTCACATTGAACCACACTGGATAGTGATCCTTTGATTCCAGATGGCTCCCCACTTTTAGGTCTGTAATTCTGTTGCCATTGGTGAATACCAGGTCCAAGGTTGCTCCCTCTTGGGTGGGCTCCATCACTAGCTGTCTTAGGCATGCCCCCTGCAGAGCTTCCAGGATGTCCTTGTTGCTGCAGCCTAGTTGCTCCAATCCACATCCGGCAGATTAAAGTCTCCCACCAGCAGCACCTCCCCTTTGGCTGTCATTCTGTGGTTGGCTTCTATAAGTACCCTGTCCAGCTCTTCCCCTTGTGTGGGATATCTGTAGATCACACCAGTGTGAATGGCAGTGCTATTTCCCATCTCCAGGGTGATCCACAGTGCCTCCACCTCTCCCTGCATTCCCTGTACCTCAGTTGCCTTAATTCTTTCCCTGACATAGGTATCCACTCTTCCTCCCTTTTTACCCACCCTGTCCCTCCTGAATAGAGTGTAACATGGTATTGTCATATTCCAGTCATGGTTCCCCATGAACCATGTCTTGGTAACAGCAACAATGTCCAGGTCCGCCTTAGCCATCAGGGCCACTAAGTCCGGGACTTTGTTTCCCAGACTGCGGGCATTTGTGCAGATGGCCTTCCAATTTTTACTGCCTCCTCTTCTAATAACTCCCCTCCTATCCCTGTGTCTTTCCTCCATACCCCGCATCTGTCTTTTCTCCACATTTTTATCTATTTTGGTTTTAGTTATCTTTGGCGATTTCTCAACCTTAGGGTCCTCTCTGCCATCTGTATCATTTTTTGGGGGGGCTGTTTGCTTAGGTTCTGTGTCGCTGCAGCGACATCCCAGACCGTGAAACCCCCCACAGCAATGGACACACGGTGATATCCCTGACACCGATGTGACACAATGATGACCAGCAACACTTTGGCAGCAACCAACACTGTTTGACAGATCAATGCAGGTGGGCTGTACCCCCCGCACTCCCATGTGGGAAGCTGTGCCCCCCACACCCCCTACTTTATATATCTAACTCCACATTGCACAGACAGTGGAGTTAGATGCATATCCCTGTCACCGCAAAGTCTGTAGGCATGGAACACCCGTCAGCAACATCCATCGCTGTGGAGGAGTCATGGTGGGGCCACATGTGCTGATTGCATGCGCGGTTTGTTCATCAGCTCATTTCCATCTCCCCCTTGGCTAGTTTAAATGCTTACAGGTGAAACATTTAAACCACTCAGTGAGGATCCTGGTCCCCCCCCAATAGATGCAGGCCATTGCCCCTGTACAGGCCTGCATCCCTCCAGGTGGAACCCCAGTCCCTAATGAAGCCAAACCCTTCCACTCCACACCAGTCCTTCAGCCACGCATTGAATCTCTTGGTGCAGAGTACCTTGTTCTCTCCCTTGTCCTCAATGGGTAATACCTCTGAAAAGATTACAGAGCGTATCACCTGTCTAAGACCCCTCCCCAACTCCCTGAACTGCTCCTGCACTGTTCTAGCTTCACCACTTGCCAGGTCATTTGTCCTGAGGTGGACATACAATGATGTCTAGCTCACCCTCCCATCCTCCTGCCCCAGCAATCCTTAGGATGCGCTGTCCATCCGTCCAAGTCATGGCGCCGGGTAGGCACTTGACCTCCCTCTCACTTACTCCCCTCCTGACCCCAAGTCTACACCCCTGATGGTAGAGTCCCCCACCAGGAACTGCTTCCTCCTCCAGGGTCCTCTGCCCCCCCCCAGGATCTCTGCCATGCAGGACCCCACATCCTCCTTGGTTACCACTGCAGGTGCCTCTATGGGACAGTCCCGCCCTGTCAGAGCAGCATAGAAGTTATGCAGTGGAACCGTAGGAGGGATGTTTCTCATCCCCACCGCCCTCACCCCTCCCAAGCCCACTGTCATCCAGCTGCTCCTTTTCTTTGGCAACTGTTGAGGCAGTGGGGGTGGACTTGGTGGTCTCTTGGCAGGGGAGGAGGTCCCCTGAATTCCGTCCAACTTGGCCTGGAGACAAGCAGCCCCCACCCTCAGCCCAGAGAGGTGCCTACAGATAGGACAGCTCTGCAGCCTCCAGAAAGTCTCCCTGAAGACTGCTGCCCCACAGCCGCTGCACTGCACCACTCCCATCATGTCTACAAGTGTCCTTCCTGCTTTAGGGTATTTTTTTTTCTCTCTCTCTCTGCCTCTCTTTCTCTCCTCCCTTCTCTACTTTCTTTCAGCAGAGAAACTCCCTTGCTTAGTTGCCTTTGTGCCCTGTAGCTATTTATATGTGTTCCAGTGAGCCCTTTCTTCCTGCTTCCACAGGAAGTATCTACCTGCTCTCACCACCTGGAGCCTATAAAAGTGGAGCTAGCTCCAGGTGGGTGAAGGAGGGCAGAACTGTGCATGTGTGTGTTTGTTTGTTGTGTCTCCTTTTCCCCTCATGTCCCTTTGCTGCTGCTAGCCAAACACCCTGTAGTAATTAATTTTTACAAGGCACTAAGCCTGCTCTCAAAAGGAAGTTTAGTTTAGTTTAGTTTATTGTTCTAGGAATTATTACCTTTGAGCCAAAGGCTCTTTTACAAAGGTTCCACATCAAATTAAGTACAAACAAAAGGTTACATAGAGTGGCACTACAAATTGTATTGTGGTAATAGAAAAAAACATAGACAGTAAAGTATCGAAACATTTGTGCAAGGACAGGTAATACCAATGAACACTTTTCATCAAAAAAAATCAAGTGAGGAGAGGGAAGAATCAAGTTGGGAAGTGTACAGATAAAGAGGGTAAGAGAAAGGGTGAGAGGAGCAGACAATAGCAAGAGAAAAAAGATCCTCTTACAAGCCTTTGTCAAGTAAATGGACAAGGGTGGAAAAATGAATAGATATTTAATCAAGGCAGTCACAGAAGTTGAATGTGGCAAGGTGAGAGTATAGGCTAGATTTAAATGCACCTAGAGAGGTAGAGGAGGTAATAGAGGTGCTAAGGGCATTTAGCCAGCTGGGGGCACGATAGGCAAATGATCTTTGACCCTGGGTAGTCTGGCATTGGGGGACCTGAAGAGGCTGATTTTCTGATCTTCTGGTGAGACGGATACTAGTGTTCTGGCACAACAGTTCTTGGACACATGGTGGAGTGAGGCCCATGATGGATTTTTTAGCCATAAGGCAGGTAAGGTACTTTAAGCGGTTTGAGAGTTGTAACCACCCAGTTTCAGCGTAGAGCTCACAAGTGTGAGTACGTCGATGAGCACCAGTGAGCAGCCGACAGGCCTTGTGTGGGATGTTGTAATGCGTCTAAGTGCTTAGTAGATGGAACCCATAGACAATTAAGCCATAGTCAATGATTGAGATGATTGAGGATTGAATAGCAATCTTCAGTGCTGGTTGGGTAAGGAGCTGTCGGTTCTGGTACAGTATCCCAATCCGCTGATTAATAGTTTTTGCTGTACTATCAATATGGGTTGCAAAGGTTAGGCCTTGATCAAAGGTGATTCCAAGATATTTGAATATAACAACCTGTTCAAGGGTGATTCCCAGGTACATGTTGATAGTGAGTGGTACTTGCCTTTTCTTGTTTTGCAGGCTAGAGAAGAGCATGGATTTAGTTTTTTTGTGGTTTAGAACCAGCTTATGTTCAAGGAACCACGTCTCGACTCTGGCAAAAGCATGCTGAAGGCTAAGGTGTAAGGGATTTGGATCTTTATGAGAGGAAAGAATCACGGCATCGTCGGCATAGAGGATAATTTGCTCAGGGCAGGATTTAGGAAGGGAGTTTAGGAAAAGGCTGAAGAGGAGAGGGCCTAAGATGGATCCCTGCGGAACTCCTGAGAGAACAGGCTTTGGGTCTGAGAGAACTCCAGCTATTTTTACAACTTGAGAGCGCTGGGCGAGGTAACTTTTTATCCAGTCACCAGGACCCTGGGAGAGCCCAAGAGACTGTAGTTGATTGATGAGTAGACCATGGTGTACAGTATCAAACGCCTTAGTTAGATCAATGTACACAGCCCCAGTTAGGAATCCTTTGTCCATGGCCTTGTGGATTGCTCCTGAAAACTCGAGTGGGGCTGTTGATGTGCTGTGCCCTTTCCTGAATCCATGTTGCTGGGCGCAGAGGATGTTATATTTCTGCAGGTAGTCTGTAAGTTGGTCCGCCACTATGCGTTCAAGAGCCTTTGAGAGGGGAGGTAGTATTGAAATAGGTCTATAATTACCAGGCGGTGACTTGTCGCCACTTTTGTGCACAGGAGTGACAATTATAGCCTTCCATTTACTAGGGAATTGGCTGGAGCAGAGGGAGAGATTGAATATTTTGGTGAGGGGGAGCAGTACTTCCTCCAGAGTGAGGGACAGTAGTTTAAGGTCAATAGTGTCACTGCTTGCCCGGGACTTAGATATAGCCTTCTTTATGTATTTATAGACTTCATGTGCCTTAACTATTTTGAGATGGGAGGGTGGTATGGTTGGTGAGGCAGTGGGAGATGTAGAAATTGGAGGGTCAGCATCAGAGAAGAAGTCAGATGAGAGGACACCGCTAAGGTCTGTGAAGGTTTCATTAAGGGTGCTTGCAATGACCATGGGGTCAAGGGTAGTGGTTCCATCCACATTCATTATAGTAGGAGAGGACTTGGACTGCTTACCCGTGATATTTCTTAAATTGTCCCAGAGGGATTTCCCTTCACCCCAGGAGTTGGAGAGGGCATTCTTGAAATAGGAGCTCTTCACCCGATGGATTTCTTTAGTAGAGTGGTTGCGGGCCTGTTTGTACTTTTGAATGTCAGTCAGAGAGCCAGTGGCTCTCGCAATAGCCCAGAGGTGGTCCCTACCTTTGAGTTGTGCCAATAGCCTAGCCGTGAGCCAGGGATTTGAGAGCGCTTTAATTTTGTGCTTTTTTTCAGGTGCATAGGTGTCACAGGCAGCGTTGAATGTGGTAATAAAGTGATCAAGGGCTACGTCGACATCTTGAGTATTGTAAATCAGTGACCAGTCTTTCTGCCTAAGATTTTCCTTGAGATGAGTAAGATTGCCATAAGGTAGTACTCTACTTGAGATGGTTTTTGGAGGTGGTTTTCTGAACTTATTTGACCAGGTACATTTTATGGGAGAGTGGTCACTAAGACAGTCCGGGAGAACAGCTACATTGTTTATACGGGCAGGGTGGTTGGTAAGGATCCAGTCTATGAAGGTGCTATTCCCTGATTTATAGTTTTTCCTAGTAGGTGAGTTGACCAGCTGTGTTAAGTTTGCTGCTAGGATGGCATCCTTAAATGACCCTGTATCAGGTGCCAGCCAGTTGATATTAAAGTCACCAAGGAGAAGGAGCTCGGCGTCAGACGGTTGTGATCTTATGAATTCTAGTACAGTCTGGAGGCTGGACCCTGGATCTTTAGGTGGGATATAGATAGCAGTAACTGTGAGGACTTTGTTATGGGCACCAAGGAGTAACTTGATAGGAAGGAGTTGTACTGAGCTTTCAGTGGTGGTATACGTAACAGGGAGACAGGTGAGGTAGTCCTTTATGTAAATTGCACAACCACCACCCCTTTTTGAAGTCCTATCCAGTCTGAGTATCTTGTAGCCTTGTAGCAATATGGCATGGTCAGGAGTGTTAGGTGTCAGCCAAGTTTCAACAATGGCCAGGATATCAGGGTTGTGTTGGCTGGCAACGGTTTGAAGGGAGGCCAGTTTTGGGAGGAGACTGAAATATTTAGGGTGGCAATAGTGAGACTCCCCTCCATTTTGGCAGGCTTTGTTGTACTGTGGGAGATAGGGCCAGGATTAGGGTGAACACTTCCTGACATCAAGAGGAGGAGGAGCAGGAGTTTGAGAGTCAATTGTCGTAATTCATAGTAGATGGGAATACACCTCTGCAGCTTGTGTGACTTAGTCCAGTGCAGGTGTCTAGGGTCCCAGTGCAAGGCAGTGGTCAGAAATAGAGGCCGAATGGCCCCCAGACCATCGTCGTGACTTATCATTTTCAACCAGTCCATTGCCGAAGAGTGCCATTGTGAGGGTAGAGATTGCTATGCGTACCTGGTGAGAGGTAGCTGGCCTGGAGGGCTGGAGTAAAGGGTGGAAAGGGATAGGAGGAGGTTGGAAGATAGCATAGTGTAGGAAGCAAGGAGAGGGCTAGAAGAGGCAGAAGAATGTGGCTGCGGAGAGGCATGGCAGCGAGGAGAGGAAACAGGGGTGTGAAGATTATGGATGTAGCGGGGGGGAGGAGAGAGAAAAAAGAAAGCCAGAGAGCTGGAGTACAGAGAGATTGTGTAGCCTGCAATATCACCCAGAGAAGCTACCAGTAATAAGAAAAAGCAGGAGGAGAGGGAGTGGTTTAGCTAGTGGAACAGGATAGGAGGCAAGACAGAAGGGCGGGTATTTGGAGCAGGGGCGTGACGAAGAGACTATTTAATAAAGGTGGGGGAGGGGGCAGTAAAATTTCAGCACTGGGCAGTGCAAGTCAATGGGCTCCGAGCCCAGCAAAGCCCAAAATAAGACAGACCAATCAGGAGGCAGGGTCTGAAACTGGAGGCCAATCGGTGCTCAGCACAAAGCGCGGTCGGCCAATAGCAGCCAATCACTGCTTCCCCAGTCAGAAGATGTCCTTACCCGGCTTTCAGGGATCAGGAGGTGGCTAGAGGAGGCGTCGTGGGTGGAGTGGGGAAACCAGGCCCCATAGACCGTGCCTACCTGGCACCCGGCTGGCCCACTCAGGGCTATGAATCTGGAGTGGGGAGAGAGAAGAGGACGGTGAGTAGGCTTATATTCACAGCAAGGCAACAAGGCAGTGGCGGATTCGGTATCAGGGGAGGAGGAAGAAAGTCAGAGTCTGCAGTGAGGGAGGTTAAGTCAGTATTGGGATGAGAAGGGTGCGAGAATACTAAATGGGGGGCTAGGTGGTAGCCAGAAACGATCAGATCCACAAATTCACTGGCACCAGTTGAAGGGACAGCAGGGAGGTGGAAAGAAGGAGAAAAAAGGAATTTTTAAACAGGGTAATGAGAGAGGGGGGTGACGAGGGGAGCTGAGAAAGAGGGCAAAATTCAAGACAGCGTAGGTAGATATGGGGGGGAGGGGGGTAGGTCAAACAGGTAGCAGTATTAGGAGGGGAGCAGAAGACTAAAGAGGAGTATATTTACCAATGGTAAAAGCACAATAGAGAATTAAAGACACGTCTGTAGCAGGGGTCAACTGCCCAGAGACTGTAGAGCAGGGAGGGACAGAGAGAGTTCCAGGAGGAGAGTAGATGGTAGCAGGCTTGAGCAGTGCACTACAGTAAGAGAAAAATTAAGAGCAGGTTGCCAGTTGAGATTTGGGGGACAACAAGGTTTTAAACAGAGCTAAGCAGCCATACCAGTTTTGCATGGCTATATAAAGACTTAAGCTATAACAATTTCATACAACGGCAGAGGCTATGAGCAAAATACTAAGGCAGAAAAAATATCATTAGCAGCGATAAAGTTAATGGTAAGCTAGAATTTAACTAACAGCCTATTATTACTGTAAAGCCAAGGAAATACCAAGCAAACTAAAACAGTTTTGCAGCTTGCTCATGATTAATATAGTAACATTTTAGGAAGTTCTAAGTATCAGGCAGAAACTAACATTAGAGCAATGGTTTAAAAGCAATAAAGATTCAGGCTGCAATGTCCAAGACACAAGTTACGGCACTGAGCAGTGCAAGTCAATGGGCTCCGAGCCCAGCAAAGCCCAAAATCAGACAGACCAATCAGGAGGCAGGGTCTGAAACCAGAGGCCAATCGGTGCTCAGCACAAAGCGCAGTCGGCCAATAGCAGCCGATCACTGCTTCCCCAGTCAGAAGATGTCCTTACCCGGCTTTCAAGGGTCGGGAGGCAGCTAGAGGAGGCGTCGTGGGTGGCATGGGGAAACCAGGCCCCATAGACCGTGCCTACCTGGCACCCGGCTGGCCCGCTCAGGGCTATGAATCCGGCTTTCAGGGGTCGGGAGGTGGCTAGAGGAGGCGTTGTGGGTGGTGTGGGGAAACCAGGCCCCATAGACTGTGCCTACCTGGCACCCGACTGGCCAAGAAGTAAAGTATAAATAAATATTAATATACCTTTAAAAATGTGAACAGGAAATGGCAAGGCAAAATTTATCACTGATTCATTACTCTACTACAATGTTGTGGTGTTAAACAGCACAATGTTGTCATATTGTAAATTATTGGTGGTAATAAGGTCTAACAAAATCACCCTGATAGCAGCCTGATATACATACAGTTCTGACCGGGTAACATAAATGCATAGAGTTGGTGACTTTGTTTAAAAAAAGCTGCAGGTAGAATCAAAACAAAACAAATAGACAGCTTGTTGCCTGCATGCCACTTGACCATGGGAAGGGGGACTCAAACCTGCTCATCTAGCTGAGGAACTGGCTGGAGGGGGGGACCACCCACTGACTTTGGGACACTGGCTCAATTCTGGCCTGTACAAATACAGAAGGCAGCTTGGAAAATCTGGCACTGGGATTATAACAGGTTAGTTGGGAACCGATAACCTAATGGGGACTAAACGTCTCAGTAACAAAGCTGGAACATCCAGCACAATAATGGAGCTTGAGTGTTAATAACTCAAAAGCCAAGCATGGAGGGGAGCCATGTGATGCTCGCAACACAGCAGCTGCTCTTCTCCAGTACTCCCTTCCAATCCACTCTATATTTGCTAACAAGCATTAGTCAATGCCGAATGTTTGCTTCCTGGTATTAGCATTGGAAATGGAGGAGTTAGACAGATGCAGAATAGGAATGGCAGTGAAGTATTGAACTCATGCCAACCCCACCTCCACCCTGCAGAGATGGACAGGCAGTGGGGTATGCATTTGAGTCATTGCCCATAATGTTCATGCCATTTCACCTCACCCTATCCTGCAGACATTGACAGGTGTTGGGGTGTGCCTTAGGGTGTTCGGCTTTACAGTCACCCCATTCCATAAGGACATACGCTGAAATGGGTGCAGTATAGGAGAATGGGGTGAACTCTGGGGCCAAAGAGTCCAAGGCACACCTCGATGCCTGTCACTGGCTGGAGGGTGAGGGGATGGGGGTGGAATGACATGAGCAGTACAGTCGGCAATTCAAAGGCACACCCCTGATGCCTGTCATTCAGTACAGGGTGGGACATTATGGTTAGAAGCCTCGGGCGTTTATTGGTATTTGCACTACAAATTTTCAACATGGCCTTTTTGTACCCCCACCTCATGAAAGCATTTGGGATCTCTCCTCATGAACAGTGGCACTGTGATTTTGTTAATGTGTCCTGAACTTTGAGTTCCCACAGCGACCATGGCATTGTGTGTCAGATGTACGAAAACACAGATTGGGCAGGATGTGAAGAATGACAGCTGTACCATTCATAGGGAGGTGTGAAGAGATGGCAATGCTGAAAATCTGTAGTGAAAATATTAAAAATGCTCGAACTTCCGAGTGTACGTGGGAACTGTGCAACGCATGCGTGTAACACAGTCATTTAGTGGAATTATTTCACCAAATTTTCAACATAGGCATTTTAGGACCTCTGCTCATGAACAGAGTCACTGTGATTTTCTTAATCTGTCCCAAACACTGATTTCCCACAGCGACCATGCTATTCTGTGCCAGAAGTGCAAAAACACATTTCAGCCAGGCTGTGAAAAATGACAGCTATACTGTTCATAAGGAGGTGTGAAAAAAGCCCAATGTTGAAAATCTGGAGTGAAAATATTACAAATTTGTGAAGTTACAAGGGTGCGTGGAAACTGCGCAACGCACGCTCGTAACACAGTCATTTTATGGACTTTCATCACCAAATTTTCCACAAAGGCATTTTAGAACCTCTGCTCATGAAAAGTGTCACTGTAATTTTCTTAATCCATCCCGAACACTGATTTCCCTCAGCGACCGCTCTATTCTGCGTCGGAAGTACGAAAACAGATTTTGGCCAGGATATGTAAAATGACAGCTGTACTGTTCATAAGGAGGTGTGGAAAAAGGCCAATGTTGAAAATCTGGAGTATAAATATTACAAATTTGCGAAGTTACGTGTGTGTGTGGAAACCGCGCAACGCACGCTCGTAAAACAGTCATTCTTTGGATTTGTTTCACCAAATTTACAACATAGGCTTTTTGAGAGCCCACCTCATGAACAGTAGCACTGTCATTTCATTAATCGGTCTCAAAAGGTGATTCCACCCAGTGACCGTGAAATCACCTTTCTGGACTGAATAATGTCATGACCGTGACTGCATTCATGAGGAGGGGTCCAATAATCTCATGTTGAAAATTTGGTGCCGAAAGTCCCAAAAATACCAGAGATATCCACATAAGTTGAAAAAAACCCATTTATGCCATTGTAATATATGGATCCTGAAAATAATGCTATCGAAAACGGTGCAAAAAAATCCTTGTAATAGATGCCATTTCCCCATAATAGTACACTTCACTCCCAATAATTCACTCCCAATAATACTATCGTTCAGACTTTAGAATGATAGTTTTATCACTACTGCAGAAATGCGCAAGTGCATCCTCCCACCTCGCACTCAGCATGAGCCGGCTTCTTCAGCAGTCAGCATGAAGAATTTAAAAATCGGCTCCGCGGCAGACAAGCGCCACAAAACTGTCCGGCGGGCATATTCTAGCACAAAAAGCAACAATAAAATCTCTGTCAAAGATACAAACAGTTACCAAAAACAGGCTACAGTTCATGTCAGACCAGGAAAATCAAAATACCTTAAAAAAACAGCCTTTAACTGTTACTCTTACAACTGTTTCCTGCACTTTCCTGATGACCTCTAATAACAGCTTCCTAATTCCTTATTCAAGCCACACCTCAGCCTACACAACACCCCAACAGGTAAGACCTCACAGCCTTCTCGCATCCATATATCACAAAAATTAAAAAAATAGGTTACAGTGAATTACTCGGCTGAAATTCCATTTCGAGGTTCTGGGAACATAGAAACCTCTCGAGCTTCGCTCTCAAGGTTATCTATGTCCCCAGAACCTCTTGATAGAATTACAGCCTTGTAATTCACTGTAACCTATCTATTATTCTATTTATACAGCTTACCAGCATTTCTTCAGTTTGTGGTCAGCTTTGAAGAGTGCAGACGTGTTCCCGGTCCACCGAAGATCGTAGCACCAGGTTCCGGAGGTAAGTATGGGGTGAGAGGGGGCGTGAGGAGGTGGTGTATGCAGAGGGTGGGTGCAGGTTGGGGAAGGGGCACTGGACACGTCGAGGAACCGTTTTCTTGTTTTACAAGTAAAAAAAAAATACAGACAACAGGGGTTGGTTTCTTCTTTCACAGGTGTGTTTGGTACACTGGGGTGGGCTCTCCCGATGTACCTTTCGCATTTAATGAGGAGGGACCAAAGCCAATAGGGATTAGGCCCCCATCAGCACAGAAACAGGTGGGGGTGCACGACACGAGGAATTGACACCTCCCTTGGCACACGATGAAATGACTGGGGCCATTATGCCGACAGGGATTGGGCTCCCCATCGGCAAACTGAACTGGGAAGGGGGGGACTGAAGCTGACAGGGATTGGGCCCCCCATCGGCAAAGAAAGACCGTTGGGGAGGGCATTATGCCAATGGGGAGTGGGCTCCCCATCAGCAAATGAACTGGGTCAGGGCATGCCGACAGGGGGATTGGGCACTCCTGTTGGCTTTCATGGGGCTCTGAGGTAGCGGGTATGCCACCGCCATGTTTACAGAAATATTACACCAGGCAAGGTACTGTCCTGCAATGACGGGTCACTCCCTCATTGCAGCAGAATGCCTGATGCTGCAACGATGAGGTGGCCCCTCATTGCAGCGGCCAAATAGTTTCAAGTGGGTGGCAGTTCTAGAAACCAGTGTCATCAGCCCAGAGGGTCTGCATTGGTCCAACAGTGCCAAGTCCAAAAATGCAGTGCCCCCGTTGGCCACCACAGTGCCGCACCTCTACAACCCGCTTCTCTCCTAAGCTGCTGCATAATGTTTCTTGTGCATGCATGCAACCAAACATAAAAAGTGTCTCTATCCTATTTGAGTTGAAGACTCCACTCTGCAGCTTGCCTGGAGTGTTCTGCGAAAGTTTCAGCCAGATCCCAGCAAGGATGCCTGAATCAGAGATGAAGCAAGCTGGTCCATGGCACACTCCCCCACAGACACCGGACAAGAATGCCAAGCTGCCAAAGGCCCAAGGTTTGGGCTCTGACCATTTCACTACTCCTACTATGGCTCCCACTCTGCTTTTGGAGGAGTGCTTCTTAATGGAATTTGCACCGTTCAAGGATTCACTCAGTGAGCTCACGGAGGAGCTGAAATCACTGCAGTCCAACCTTGGGGACATGAGCAGAAGTGTGGGTGATTTGGAAGCTAGAACTTTTTCTATAGAAAAATGGAAAGATTGCAGTGAATCTGAGACCACTCTTTTGCGGCAATAACTTAGCAAGCTGGAGGTCAAAATGGAAGACTTAGAGGGGAGAAGCCGCCAAAATAACTTCATTGTTTTTGGGCTTCCAGAGGGTGTTGAAGGGGCCACACCAATCTAATGTGAGCAAAAGTTTCTTTTGTGAGCCACGGGCCCCTCTTCAAATGGCCCTGTGTACGTTGTTGAGTGGGCTCACTGCTCCCTCTGCCCAAAGCCCCCAACAGGCTCCCCCCCCCCGTCCCTTTATGCTTAAACTGATTAATTGTTTGGACAAGCAGTACATTCTACAAAAGACTCAGCACCTAAAAGAAATTCTGTGGGAGGGTTCCAAATTGAGAGTGACTCAGGATCTCCAGGCTGAGACCCGCCAGAAATGTGCAGCCTTTTGCCCCATGGTGGCTAAGCTCATTGCCGCGGGGATCAAATTTAGGATGCTGTACCAGCTCACCTCCAAGTGATGCTTCAAAACACCTGGCACTCCATTGAGATGGTGGACTCTGCCACTCAGGATCTCAAGAAGTTACTGCCGGAGCTCTTTAAGGAAAGGTGAACTCAATGGTTAATGTGGGGTTCTGTGTTTTTGGACAGTTAGATGCACCTGAATTGTGCTGAATGGTTTTGGATCCCCTGTCCTGAACATAACGTTACCCTCCCCGACCCATGGATCTTTGGATGGACTGCTCTTTTGGGGCCACGATTTCCCTCCTCCACTTCTTTTGCTTTGCCCTGTAAGGAAGGGGGTTCTCTGGAATATTTTGCCTTTTCACCTCGCTGTTTTTCCTTGTCCCCCTCCCACAGGAGCGATCACCCCTTCTGCATGGATGGTCTACGTATTTTATGCCCCTCTGACAGAATTTCCTTGTCTGCCCTAGACTGTCCCCTGTCCTTCACACCATTCCTGCTGTATTGCCATTGCGGTTTTCCTGTTTGCTACAAAGGATTTTCCACAGTTACAGTATCATAGCCAGAAGACCTGCTCTTTGGTCCTCTTTCACTGGCACTGGTACTCCCTCCTTGGCTGACTGACCAGATTGTTTCCTGCAACCAGGCTGCTTCTTGGCTAGTGCTCCGTATTCTTTTCAGCAGTTTCAGCTCTCTGGATTGGCGTTCTGTCAGTGGACACCTGTTCCGGTCAGTAACTCTGGGTTGCCGGTTGTCACTGTTCACCACCCAAATGCAAATGGACCTGGCGAACTTTACTGTCCTGCATGCAGTCCAGAGTTTGAATGTCTCTGCTAAGATGGTTTGACTGTCCTAGGCTGGTGACACTATTCTTCCTTGCATGTGCTTACCTAGAGACTGCAAAAGATCCAGCATTGGTCTGGACTACTGAACCGGGACTTCAGCACAGGGCACTACTGAGATTCGCCTGGGCGAGTTATGCCTCTGGGCTCTAGTACAGGAGGGCTCTCTTCTCTCTTCTCTTTTACTAATCTGAGGGAGGACACCACCTGTACCTTGGGCCTGGGGCTTTTCAACAAATGGATCACCAGTATTGTTACTTTTGTGGGGGATACCTAAACTACATTTTAGATTGCAGAATACTCTGGGGTCATTGTAGCTTAGTTCAGTGGCCCCTTGTTTCTTGTTTGCTTTTTAAAATATGCTTTTTTGTAATATCTTAGGGGGGCTGCTCCCAGCAATGGGTTTCCTTGCCCCAGGAACTCTAGTTACAGCCCTTATATGTTTACCTACACATCTTTTCGTTCTTGCCTTGCTCTGTGGGGACACTATTGTTCTTAATATAGATTCATATACTCCCCATGGATTGTTTTGCGTCTTTCAAACCTGTCTTTAAATTGTTTATCATTTTAGAGGGTATGGGAGAGGTTATGTAAAATCTGTTGCTGTTCAATGCTTTTCTAAGGTAGTATATATAGTTAGCTATAGGTCAGCATGTGGTGGGGGGAGCTGGGTGGGGTAGGTGCAAGACTATGCCAGGTTGGAGCTTCATGCACCAGTTAGATGGGGGTATGGGGTTTTTCACTGTTGGATGTGGTGGTAGTGGGGTGGGGGCACTTTTTCTGGCTTTGTTTCTGGTACTTTTTTGGTGTGGGGGACTGGGGGTTCTTTGATCTGGATTAGGTAACCTGGTCTCCTATAAGTCACTTATTTATATGGTGAATGTTACAGGGTGTTTGAGTTGGGGTTGGGGTTGAGGGGTTGGGGGGGCTGTTTTTTTTCTCAAGAGGTTGACTGACATCCTACCCAGGTTTTTTGTTTTTTATAGCAGGGTTTGTTTATCTCTCCGATCCCACCTACATATTATAACATACTATGGCTCATTCCCTTAGATATTGTTCATGGAATATAAAAGGGGCCCAGTCCCTGACGAAACACTCTAAAGTATTGCTGCACCTCCATAGGTTACAGGTTGACATGTCCTTTCTTCAAGAAACCCACCTCCCATCAGCCCAGATTCTGTTGTTACAATGTTCCTGGGCTGGACAGGCACGTGGCTCGGGGACAGACTCTCATAAGAGAGGTGTGGCTATTCTGGTGTCCAGCTCCATCCCATTCCATCTCATCCAGGATGTGATCAACCCTCAGGGCAGATACATCTTTGTGAGAGCTCTATTGGGACATCTGAAAGTGATTCTGGGTTCCATTTATGTGGAGGGCCCGTCCTTTTTTTCCTAACTCATTTCCATATTGTCCCCATGGGCCTCTCTCCCCCATGATTCTTGCTGGGGACGGGAGTGTTGTTTTAGACAATGAACTGGACAGGACCACAAGACATGGTCAAGCTATCACTCTGAGTCAGCTGGCCCCATGAGACCTTATAGATTACTTGCAGCTGGTGGACTCTTGGAGGACCTTACACCCAGACACAAAGGAATATTCATTCCACTCCATTCCACATCATTCTTTTTCCCGTATTGATTTTTTTTACTGAGCATTGAACTCTTGCCAGGTGTTGTTTTGTGCCATTATGGTGCTAAGGTGGTATCTGACCATCATAAAGCTGTACTACAGATCAACCTTGCCCCCTGTATTGTACGAGATAAAACATGGTGCCCTAGTAATCAGTTATTAAAACTCCCTGTGGTGGTTGAACGGCTACAACACTTTACCTCTGTATTTTTCACCCTTAATTCACCCACGATGCTAAAGCTCGACATCCTTTGGGGCATGTTTAAATGTGCCCTTGGGAGTGAAATTATTTGGCTGGCTACCAGGTGGAAGAGAGGAATATCCCAAGCCACCTCTTTCTTTTGCTGCAGATTAGAGCGGCCGAGAAGAAGCTCTCTGATGTTTCCCCGCAACCCGATTGGGAACACTTTGAGGCCCTTCAGGCCCAGCATAACACATTGCTAGGGAAAAGAGCTGAACATCTTCTTTTGTGGACCAAGGTCAAATATTTTGGCCAAGGAAAGAAGGCCGGAAAGCTCCTTGCCCTGCATCTGCATACTCAACTAGCGAACAGGATTGTTCCATCTCTCTGGTCAGATTCCAGTCACCTTGTCACCTCACCTAGAGATATAGTCTGTCAATTTCAGGCCTTCTACAGCTCTTTATATGCTACACCTCAAGATTCCTTTGACTTTTCCTGGTTTGACACCTACCTTCAGGATCTGGACTTGCCCTCACTGGGAGATGCTCAGGCTGAGCTGTTAAGGCCCCCTTGACACTACCAGAGGTTTACAGTGCAATAGACTCTTTAGCCCTCGATAAGTCCCCTGGTCCAGACTGCTTTTCTTCAAATTTTTATAAGAAAATCGAAGAGCTGATAGCACCACACCTTCTGGACATGTTCCAGTATGTCTTCTCACAAGACCTCTCAGACTTTTCACTTGCGGCTGCCATCATAGAGTTCCTACCTAAACCTGGCCGAGACCACTTATTGGTTTCTAATTATAGACTTATATCCTTAATCAATGTAGATTTAAAAATCCTGGCTAAAATCTTGGCCACTGGGCTAAATTCTGTCTGGGATTGTCTCCTCAGTAGGGAGCAGGTGGGATTTGTGTCAGGTAGACTGTCCGCTGACCATCTTCGGAAACTCCTGCACCTCATCTCCGTGTCCAGGGACTCACCTATCCCATCGGTTCTGGCTTCCCTGGACACAGAGAAAGCCTTTGATAGAGTCTCCTGGGACTACTTGTTCCACCTGTTTCCCAAACATTGTCTTCTCCCTGAATTCATTCGTTGGCTCAAGGTGCTATACACTTACCTCACAACACGCTTTCTCTGTAATGGGGTACTATACAATTCATTCCCCTTGCAGCAAGGAACACGCCAGAGTTGTCCCCATCCCCATTTTTATTTAATTTATATCTCAAGCCATTCATTAGAAAAATTAATACGTCCCCTCAGGTCCATGGTGTTCGTTTAGGCGATGGCATTATAAAATTGTCTTGTTTATGCAGACGATATTCTTCTGCATGAAACGTCTCCATCCATTTCACTACCAGCTGTTTTGGACGTTATAACTCAATTTGGTGCAATTTCCAAGTACAAGCTAAATAATTCCAAAACAGAGATTAGGCTCCTGAATGTTGCTGGTACTCATGCAAGTGTGGAGCACCTGGGCCTTCTCTGGGTCAGGGGCAAGCTTAAATATTTGGGGATATATCTTAGTACTGATCCGCTCAAACTGAAGCAATATAATTTGGACCAAGTTCCTGTTCAAATTCAGGTCGACCTAGACCACTGGTCTTTATTGCCCTTGTCTCTGTGGGGCCATTTGAATATCATTAAAATTAATGTTCTCCTGCGGCTTTTATATCCTCTCACAATGCTTAACCCGTCTGGGCCCAAGACATGGTTTCTCCATATCAATGGATTTTTCTCTAAATTATTCTGGTGGGGGAAACCTCCTCGGATAGCTCTGGCCAAACTTTGAGATCAAGGGAGGCTGGTGATCTGAAGGCCCCCGATGTCTACCTTTACTATCTGGCTGTACACTGCTCCCAATATATTTCCTGATTTTGCCCAGCCTTAATGGAGCCGGACCCTGCTTATGTTTCTCACCATCTGGACACTGAGCTCTCTCTATGTTCTCAACTGGGCCTGGACCCTTGTGGCCTGTTGTAAGTTCCCTCCAAAAAGATTCCTAGGTCTTTGAAAGAAACTCCTATAGGCAACTCCCTTCACATCCATAAACAACAATGTCTCCTGTTAAATCTGGACCCCTACTCAGACATCGCCAACCCATCCTTGGGAATACTAACCTGAAAATTGCCCATGCCCAAGAGAATGTCTGTAAATGTTTCCATAAACCCTAACAATATCTAGCCCTTGTCAAAGCAGAGATCCCTGGCTCCTTTCATACCAGCCCTTCGGACACCAGTGTAAACTGTTAAACGGATCCACCCTCCCCCCAGTCACTGTTGCCCCCCCACCTCGCATCTCTTCCCCTTCCCCTTGACCTTCCCCCATGCCACCCGACCTCCCTCCTCCTATCAGGTCCCCCTTGCCATCCCTCCCCACAATCCCCTGGTATTCCCCCCATCCTCCTCCTCCGCTTACTCCCCTTCTGCTCTGTTCACCCTTATCACAAATCCCCTCCTAAACACACTCCTTTCCCTACGACAGGCGCTGACAAAGCCTTCTCTGGCTGCTTCACTAATTCGAGCAAGTTTTGGATTCTAGTCCTCTTGCTGTACACTGCACTTACCCTGGCATAGCTTTATGCTACAATCTGCTTCTGAAATGTAAACAGCTCCTTCTATTTTGCACTGAACTCAAATCTCGTCATTTTGTGTCCTGGGCTACCAGGTTCACTAAGTTGCTTTGCAACCAATGTACTCATGTGGACCCTTTTGTAACTTGTAATGTAACTTACTACTGAATCTGTGTAACCTTATGTAACCTATGTGTTGTTTGGTTGTCTTATGTGTCTGTATGACCAGGAACCTTTGTATGTGAGTCCCTGACTCAAAGGTATTAATCCCAATCTGAAATAAATAAACAAACAAAAAAATTGCTGGGAAGGTGCTGACTTGGAAGGCCTGGCCCTTTCTGGCAACATTTTCTGTCCAACATCTGGTGCATGCTGGCAAGCTTCTTACCTTTTCCGAGGCTCGACAGAAATTCGGTTGGCCCCCGTCTATGTGTTTTAAGGATCTCTAACACAGGCACCTGCTGCTTCACCACTTTGGTACTGGTGTCTGGTCCAGGATGTGTGGGGCCAAATTGCTTCATTTGGTATCGGTTGCCCCTACATCTCATGCTATAGCCTTCTATCATGCACGGTTGTGGGTGGTTCTCACTGAGAAGGAGCCTAGTTGTTTTTACTCCTGGGATCCGGGGGACCCAGGGAGGCCCTCATGACTGGTCCCGCATTTGGAAGGCCATTTACAGACACATTAAATGGGACTGATATCGCTTCATGCAATCCCAAATTTTACACAAGTTTTATACCTCAAATAAACTCTTCAGGATGGGTAAGCTGGCTTCGGACCTATGTACCAGGTGCCAGAAAGAAACAGGTTCACTACTTCATATTTTCTGGATCTGTGCAAAGGTTGTGCCTTTTTGGGAGGGTATCCGACAGTGCCTGGATCCTTTGCTGGGGCTCGATCAGGTGTTCACGATCAAACAGGGGCAGGTAATAAACATCTGGATTATTGAATTACTCAGGTTTGTAAGAGGGTGGGTTTTCTTTACCGAAATAAGGACAGTATGGATGCAGAAACCTTAAAATTAATTGTCCAGACACAAATTTTCTTCCTCATTGATTATGGGGATATTATCTATGGAAATGCTACCAAGGATAGGTTACACAAGTTAGATTATTTATTTATTTATTTATCCCCCTCCTACTCCCCTCCACCTCTAACCCTCGGAGGCACCTAGGAAGTCATCCCTCTGCCAGCCACCCTACCCTGGACTTACCTTGCACCCCATGGAGCCGTGGTAATCCCCTCTGGGTGGGGAATGAGGTGGGGCCCATGCACCACGTACAATCAACTTTCGTCGGGCAAGGCAGCCCAGGTGGGTGGAGGCATAGTGAGGGCATGCTCCTGGTGCCCCGTCTTCCTAGAGACGGCTGGGCTTTTTCCACCTGTTTTCCTCCCACACACGTGGTGTGTGCCCTTGACATCTAGGCACAATGCGTTGATGTCCACCCGCATCTCAGCAGGCCCCTCCTGCAGGCAGGACTTCATTGCTGTACCCCAAGCCTCCACTCGGGGTCAGGCTAACTGCGGGCCTTGGCCCCCCTCCCTTCCCCTGGAGAAGGCAAGCTGTCGTGAGACGCTCAAGCCTTCTCCCCCGGCCGCCCTCCGATGACCCAAGTCTGCTCCCAAACCCGGGTTGCTGGCGCCGCAAGTGGAAATCTAACCGCTGTGCCGACGGGCCAGCTACAAGTTAGATATTTTATACAACCGATTGGCTAGGTTAATTCTAAATTATCCTAAACAAGTTCACCATTGTGAACTATATCAGAAACTGAGTTGGCTGTCTTTAGCTGATAGAAGAGAAATCCACTTAAATATTTTTTCTTATAAATGTGTATCGGGTATGGTTCCTGGGTATTTAAGGGCTAGATTAAAATTTACACATCTGGACTTGTCTTTGAGGAAAAGTGATCTCAGGGAGATGTCAGTTCCCAATACAAAAACAAAACGATCAGACAACTTTTTTAGTCAGATAATTCCAAAACATTGGAATAATCTTCCAGATATATTTAGATGTAAATACAAAAAGGTACCTTCAGTGTGTGTTTTAAAGAAATGTTTGTTTTCCCTATCTAGGCCCTGTAACTGTTTTTAAATGTTTTGTTGGCATTTGTTTTTGCTTTACTTGTTATATCATTGTATGTTGTTTGTAATTTTGTATTATTATTATGTATGTATGAGATATAAGGTCACCATTGTAAATGAGCTTTGCTCTATGGTCTTAACCTTACAATAAACAAACAAACAAACAAACAAGAGATTTGCATCCTGGGGGACTTTGCCGGGGAACTAATTGGTAATCAAAAAATACTTATTGCTTTAATATCGGCCAGTGCCAAGAAAGTTATTCTTCGGCATTGGTGTGATCAGACCACCCCTAGTTATATGGAAGGTTTTCAGGAAACACTTTTTGCTCTACAAGCTGAGCGTATAATTGCAAATATGATAGACTCCAAGAAGAAATACACTCAGGTCTGGGAACCCCTCTATACCCTGTTGACTCTTGGTACTGGGTGATGGTCGGTTACCTGGGGCTCCAACGTCCCGTCACACTAGAGATGGTTGGAGCTGGCATGCCGGCCGATACCTGTGGTGTGATTTAATTACACCTGAGGACCTTCTCGCTAGCTTGACATTCCTCTTTACTTGTGAATAGGATGCTCCTCTTCTGTTATGCTCCATCTGCTACTGTCTCGGTTAACCTCGGGATTAGCTAAGTCTCCAGGGGAGAGGAGGGAGGGGGATTTGGGGGTTCAGGGAGGGAGGGAGGGGGGAAGGCATGATTGTTGCACCACAGTTTGATTGGACTGACACCAGGTTCTGGAATATCTTGTTGCAATTGTAAAATGCTAGTGATAATTAGCTCCGTACCCTTTTTACTTGTTATTGCATTGGTCTTACATATATTTTGTAGCACTCATTTTTTGTGATTCTTGCCTGCTTATTTCTAATAAAGTTTATTAAATTTGAAAAACAAGCAAGCTTGGAATCTACCTATAGCCTCATAAACAGGGAGGAAACTGATAATTCAAGGGCTTAACTGGGAGTGTGGAAACACACCAGCTCGCCAAGTCAACCAATTTCCTTGTACAGTAGGTCCATGGTGAAAGTTAAAGGTTACATTTATACATTATGAGTGATCTGATTGGACAGGGATCACACTTTTTCGTCATTTAGATGTTAATGCTGTTTATAGATGTTATCAGAATATATATATATATGTTCATCAGTGTTCACATGTTTTACAGCATCGGAGGAAATGTATAGGTAGTCAGATATCAAAATAAAGAATGGATCCCAGATGTAGTCTAGACAAAAAGAAGGGTAGGCATGCTCTAAGATATAATTATTTCTATGATAGCTTGCAAGTAGGAGACAATCAATTGCCTGACATGAAACATAAAAGATACAGAGACACAGAAGCTTGTGGGTTCTGGCCTCACACCAGGAACTTGAGTTAAAACCCAACACTGATACTGTAGTGTAGCATGAGGGGGGTGCTGCACTCCTGAAGTGCTATCTTTCGGATGAGATGTTACACTGAGGTCCCATCTGCCTGTTTTGGTGGTTGTTCAGTTGGACTTTAAAGATCCCATGGCACTTCTCGAAAAGAGTAGGGGAATTCCCTGGTGTCTTGGCCAAATTCTTCCCATTCACTAACAAGCATTTGTCAATGCCAAACGTTCACTTGCTGGTATTTGCATTGGTGTTTGGCATTTATGCAGGGCCCCCCACCCTGCCAGTTGTATCCTTGCCCCTTCAGCATCCATAGCCCAACAGAGTACCTCTCTGCAACTTCTCTTGCATCTGATCAACATTTCACTCTCTTACTTCTTAAGTGTCTGTCTTAGGAACCCTAACACCCTGGGCGTGCTCAAGGGTACGAGCCTGTGTGGAAACTGCACAACCCACACTTGTAACACAGTCATTCACTGGAATTATTTCACCAAATTTTCAACATAGGCATTTTGTCACCTCTGGTTATGAACACTGTCACTATGATTTTCTTACTGTGTACCGAAAACTGATTTCCCACAGGACTGCGCTATTCTGCGCCGGAAGTGTGAAAACACATTTCAGCCAGGATGTGAAAAATGACAGCAGTACTGTTCATAAGAAGGTGTGGGAAAATGCAAATGTTGAAAATCTGGAGTGAAAATATGACAAATTCGCGAAGTTAAGAGCACATGTGGAAACTGCGCAATGCACGCTTGTAAAACAGTCATTTTTTGGAATTTTTGCACCGAATTTTCAACATAGGCATTTTAGGATATCTGTTCATGAACAGCATCACTGTGATTTTCTTACTCTGTACCAAACATGGCTTCCCACAGCGGCTGCGCTATTGTACGCTGGAAGAACGAAAACACATTTTGGCCAGGATGTGAAAAATGACAGCTGTACTTGTCATAAGGAGATGTAGAAAAATGGCAATGTTGAAAATCTGGAGTGGAAATATTACAAATTCAGGAACTTACGAGGGTGCGTAGAAACTGCTCAACGCACGCTCGTAACACAGCCATTTTATGGACTTTTGCCACCAAATTTTCAGCATAGACATTTTAAGACCTCTGCTCATGAACAGTGTCACTGTCATTTTCTCAAACTGTTCTGTAAACTGATTTCTCACAGCAACAGCGCTATTCTGCGCCAGATATGCGAAAACAAATTTTGGCCAGGATATGTAAAATGACAGCTGTACTGTTTATAAGGAGGTGTGGAAAAATGCCAATTTTGAAAATCTGGAGTTCAAATTTTACAAATTCATGAAGTTACAAGTGTGCGTGGAAACACGCAATGCACACTCGTAAAACAGTCATTTTATGTTGACGTGCTGCGTAGTCAACAATCGCGCGCAGTGGGGATTTCAGGTGCGGTCGCTGTTACGAATGCAGGGCACGCACCAGTAGGAGCGTCCCTCATTCCCCAATCAGCCTGCCTGCCGACGCCACACCATGCATACTAAGCTGGCTAGCACATCTATGGAAAGGTCCGCTGCAATCCGAGCAAAGCTCATCACATGTAGCGGACCCTTCCTAAGTGCTTGCCAGCTATTAGCATGGTGGCACAGTAACCGCTACACTGCCGACAGCACTGACTTCGGGGGTTCTCAATCCCCTGGTCGGCTTGCTCTGCCTCGTGAAGTATGTGCGACAGGGGAACCCACTTCCCGTCAGCAGAATGTGCCCCCCACCTCATTGTTTGCCGACGGGGGTGCCCAATCCCCGTCAGCATCCACCCCACCTTTCTGCTGTAATGTGCCGATGGGGGAGCCCACTCCCCATTGGCATGATGTCCCTCCCTTCTTCTGTGCTGACAGGAGTACCCAATCCCCCGTCAGCTACTGTATCCCCCCAAACAAAAGAAACCACCAGTAAAAAGGAAAACAGTCCGTGATGGTTTTTTTGGTACCCGTAAACTGAAAACGGTCCCTCGTAGTCTCCCTACCCACCACCTGCACCCACCCACTGCGCACCCTGCCTCCCCACACACCCCCACCCATACTCACCTCCGGAGTCTGGTGCGACTGTCTTCGGTGGACCGGGAACACGTCTGCACTCTTCAAAGCCGACTGCGAACTGAGGAAATGCCAATAAGCTATATAATGGAATAAATAGGGTTTTTTCAACTTTGCTCCATATCTTGGTCATTTTTTGGAATTTTTGCACCAAATTTTCAACATGGGGTTTCTGGGACCCCTCCTCATGAATTCTGTCACAGTTTTGACATTAATCAGTCCCGAAAGGTGATTTTGTAGTCACTGCGTGGAAGCACCTTTTGGGACCGATTAATGCAAGGACAGTAAAGTGGCAGTGTTCATGAGGTGGGCTCTCAAAAAGCGTATGTTGTAAATTTGGTGAAAAAATATCCCAAAAATGTCTGTTTTACGACCGTGCATTGCACAGTTGCTACGCAAGCTCATAACTTCACGAATTCACAATATTTTCATGCCGATTTTCAACATTGTCTTTTTTCTACACCTCTTTGTGAACAGTACAGCTGTCATTTTTCACATCCTGGCCGAAATGTGATTCCGCACTTCCGGCGCACAATACCACGGTTACTGTGGGAAATCAGTGTTTGGGCCAGATTACAAAAATGACAGTGTCACTGTTCATGAGCAGAGGTCCTAAAATGCCTATGTTGAAAATTTGGTGATGATACTCCATAAAATGACTGTGTTATGAGCGTACGTTGCGCAGTTTGCATGCACGCTTGTAACGTTGTGCATTTGTAATATTTTCACTCTGGATTTTCACTATTGGCATTTTTCCACACCTCTTGATGAACAGTGTAGCTGTCATTTTACATATCCTGCCGGAAATGTGTTTTCGCATGTCTGGCAAAGAATAGCGCCGTTGATGTGCGAAATCACTTTTTGAGACAGCTTGAGGAAATGACAGTGAACTGTACATGAGCAGAGGTGCTAAAATGCCTATGTTGAAAATTTGGTGCCAAAACTCCATAAAATGACTGTGTTACAAGTGTGCATTTCCCACGCACCCTTGTAACTTCGCATATTTGCAATACTTACATGCCACATTTTTACCACTGCCATTGTTTTACATCTCCTTATGAACAGTACAGCTGTTATTTTTCACATCCTGCCAAAAATGTGTTTCCACACTGCACTACCAAAGCCAATGCCAGCGCGACAACATTCAGCATTGACAATGCTTGTTTGGACTTGTTTCACCAAATCTGCAACATAGGCTTTTTGACAGCCCACCTCATGAACACTGGCACTGTCATTTCATTAATTGGTCCTGAAAGGTGATTCCATGCAGTGACCGCGAAATCACCTTTCAGGACTGAATAATGCCATGACAGTGACTGAATTCAGGAGGAGGGGCCCCAATAACCCCACGTTGAAAATCTGGTGCCAAAATTCCCAAAAATGCCTGAGATATGCACCAAAGTTGAAAAACCCCTATTTATGCCATTATACAGCTTACCAGCATTTCTTCAGTTTTCAGTTCGCTTTGAAGAGTGCAGACGTGTTCCGGTCCCCCGAAGATCGTCGCACCGGCTCCAGAGGTAAGTATGGGGTGAGGAGGGGTGTGGAGGTGGGGTGCACAGAGGGTGGGTGTGGGTTGAGAAGGAGCAGAACAGACTCATGGGGACCGTTTTCTTCTTCCATAGGAAACAAAACAAAAAACATTGCGGGACATTTTTTTTATATAGTATTGGGCATGCTGGGGTCCCCGCATGCCTCCTGAGTGGGGCTAGCCTACAGGGGATTGTACACCCCTGTTGGCACATAGCAAAGTGGGGCAAGAACCGAGGGGATTGGGCACCCTCAGCACAGAACAAAATGGGGGTCATATGCCGACGGGGAGGGATCCTTACCGGCACATGAACTGAGTGACGGCATGCTGGACAGGGGATTGGGCACCCCTGAAGTTGGCTCTCCACACAGCAGCAGTCAGCACCACCATGTTTCTGGAAGGGTTTCACCAGGAAAGGCATTTAGGGAGGGCATGTTTTGGTGCCACTACATGACGAGCTTGGCTGTCATTGCAGCGGACCTTTTGTTTGATGTGCTCGCCACATTATGTATTCCTGGTGTGGCGACTGCATGCTAGCTTATTGGAGAATGAGGGACGTACCTACTGATGCATGCCCTACATTTGCCCAACAGTGACCGCGCCTCCAAATCTGCCACTAATGCAATATGTTGGCTGGCACACAAGCGCGAGCCAACATAAAAAGATAGCAGAAGTGGAAAAAGAATTCAGAAGAAGCAGACAGCAAGTCAAAGACTTAAATCAGCATATAATGCGATAAATACTCATTAAACAGAAAGTATTTTGTTTCCACAGGGCCAGATTTTATGAAACCAGAAACAAATGTCAGAAATTTCTGGCACATCAGCTCAAACAGTAAGAGGTGAAAAGGCATCCCTCAAACGGACACTGCAGTCTTGATCGTTTTTGGGTCACGTTCTTTAGCCACCTCGGCTGTGCCAATGCCTGTGCACTATTGATGGTATACTCTGTAAAATGATCCCACTGTAGGCTGCACTTAAAGTAACTATGTCTGTGCATTTTCTGATGGCACATACTGTTCAAATATTTTTTTACTGTTGTTCATGCTTTACTGTATTCATAACTCTATTGTGGTCGTTTTTACCATTCTGCATTATCTTATTAATGTACGCCATGTATTTTCTCCTTGCCTGTATTTTTTTATGGCCTGGGTCATACCTGAAAATGGTCCATAGGATCAGTTTGCCTACCCAGTAAACAAATACATAAATAAATACATGTAGCCCAGGCGCCGTATGCCAGTGGGCTACTACCCCTGCCTGTTGGCTGTCTGACAGGTTAAGGGGCCTGGGACCTGCTACTGTGATGTTCGGGGGTCCTATCCCAAAGATAATAAAAATAGTGTAGTGCCTCCACCCAGAGAGAATTAGCAGTGGGTCAGGTGACTGGCTGGCACAGCCCCCTGGGATGCTGCATTTACCCACCTCCCCTACCAGCCACCCCACACACTGGATACCAAAAATTCAGTACCACCATAAACCATATATCTCAACAGGAAACACATACAATGAATTTCACAAACATAGCAGTTTCAACAAACATTCACAGCTGTATTCAGGGGTTAGGACTAGGGAAAGGGATACCGGAACATGGGGTAGCTGTGAAGGAAGGAAAAAGGTTAGTAGGCTATGCAACAATAAAACGTGGGCCAGCAGGCCAAGCCCTCCTCCACTGGTACCACTGTCCCTGAAACTGTCCCTAGGCGTACCCACTAGGTGCAGGCCTGATTGGTGCTGTGGGTTGGCCGTCTCTTGGGGTCCTGAAAATAGTTTAGAACTTGTAGAGTGAAAACAGATCAATTTTCCCTTTTCCCCCTCCTAGGACCCAGGTCCTGGGTACTCAAAGTTTGTCAATCTCAGCACCAGGGGAATGGAGCTCCTTAATTTAGTGCAGCAAAGCAGAAACCGGATGGCCAGGATCCCTCTGACAGGATGGAAACTTTCTCGTCGATCTTGCAGATGGTCACCTTGTTTGTAGTTCTGGCCACTTGTCACCTTTAGCTGCTTCTGGCCCCTTGTAGAGCACTGTGGCAGAACAACACCAGCTCCAGAAGGCCCAGACCCAGAAGTGGCTCCACAGTCCAGCTCCTCCGATGGGTCACAGGTGCCCAAGCACCCCAGCAAGTGCTGGTGACCTCCTGAGACAGTGAGTCCCACTTGGGAGGGGTTAATAAGTTCCCTCCCTTGCTCTGGGTGAGGACTCCCAAATGGTGGGGGTCCTCCTGCAGTCCTGGCACTGACTTCTAAGCAAGAAATGTTTGTAGGCAGTCACTCCAGTAAAGTGCAGTGCCAATTTGAATGGATGCTAGCCTCAATTCCAAGATGCACAGGTGTAATCCAAATTGGGGGGTCAAGAACAACAGACCCCTGCACACCAGTTCACACTTTCCAGTTGAGCAGCATCCACAACCTTCTCTTCAGCTGCAGCTAAGCTTCAGCTCTCAGCCACTTTAATCAGTTCATTCAGGACACACTCACAGCAGCTGGCTAGCACCCTGATGGCCAGAGATGCTCTGCCTCTTCAGAAGTTTTATAACGGTCCCACACAAGCAAACAATCTTTCAGCAATAATGGTAGCACTCTGATTATCCGCACAGTCCTCTCAGCCAGTTCAGCTTCTAGTGCAAGGTTTTTGCAATGTTTCGTTTCTCCGAACAGTAGCAAGCAGCTTCTCAATACTTGAGGAATCAGGATCATAGCTCAGTCTCTTTCTCTCCTTCCCCTTCTCAGTCCGATTCCGCAACAAAGCAATCTCCAAGTCTGCAACACAGCAATTTCCACATAGGACCTGGTGAGCCCCCTGACATCCAAAGTCCACTCTCACAGGGTACTCCTGACTCATACAGAGCCCAGGAACAGACTGAAGAAATCCCAGAAAGTCCTCACAGTTTCAGCCGAAAATCCAGAGTCCTGATTGGAGGATGAAGCCTATCAATAACTGATAACCATAGAGATCAATATTTCCTGCTCATTTATTGGGGCATGGTTTTGGCACCTGAATTAGTCCCTTCCTTTTCCCAGGAGTCCCTCTGCCACAGTTCTAGGTGCCTAACCAGATGATTGACTGCTGGAAAAGGTTAACGTGCCACCAAAATGTCAGCTCCCATTAAGATCTATGCAGTCCAACACAGTTCCTGGCTTTCCAATATCTGTTGCAGCCAGACTAAGTACATTTTCTATTTAAAGCCCCCACTGGGTTGTAGCTCCAGCTGTCCCCCTACAAAATGAGACCACTTTCATTTTATTTGCCCCAGGAGTTCTACTGTCGCTGCAGCCAAAACATAGTTCCCCTAGGTGGCAGGCAGCAACCTCATTAATATTCATGAGGGCTCATGAATAGTTCATGAGCCCTCCTTCATGCCCCAATTCTAAACTTGTTATTTAAAATTCAGGGGCATCTCGTCAGCCTCCTTGAGGTCACTGGTCCATGTTTAGCTTAAGATGGGCATCGGGACCGCCAAGGAACTCCCCCAAATGACTGCAAAACCACGGCTGGCACTTCAAAGGTACCGCCTGCATGGTCACCAGCTCCCCAGGAACATGCTGGCAACTCGTGATCAACATCCAAGCTCAAACTGGGCTAAAATAAAGTATAGGGCTGCTCTCATGGGATTAGTGGGGTACCAGGAGCAATCGGGGAAATGGGGGGACGCCAGCAGGCAAATGGAAGATTGGGAGGAAACGAGGGCAATTAAGGTAAGCCCCCAAAAGGGGGGTTGCAAAAATAAATAAACATGAGACAGAAATGGGAAAAGTAAACAGTAGTAAAATGAGATTAAACTTGTAGGCTACTTTTGTCAACTGTGTTCCAAGGGGTCTAGTAATTCAGAGGCTCCAGAGGAAGCTCCCCAAATAATTTTACAAAAACGTAAGCTCTCTGCAAGAGGTGAAAATGCAGCAGTTAGAAACAGGGATAAAAGGACAGGAAATATTGAAAACTATGGGGTGATTAACATCTGGGAAAGCCCCAGGTCCAGGTGGGGTGAGCGTATGAAAGAATTGCATTGGCCATAATGGGACCCCTATTTGATACATTGAATGCTTCCTTACAGAAGGGTACATTCCCAGAATCTTTATGTCAAGAAAGATCTTCTGTACTCCTAAAGACAGATGAGTGAAAGGAGGAGGTGGCCTCATACAGGTCAATCTTCCTACTAAATGCTGCCTTCAAAATATATGCAAGGGTTTTGGCTGGAAGACTGGAAAAAGTATTACAAGGGCTATTATCAGAAGGTCAGTCTAGGTTTGTTAAAAACAGAGGATCTGTAGTGAACCTGAGGTCTGAGGACACCAGTGCAGGTTCATGCAATGGGTCAGCAGGATTCCAGAAGGTGCCTAGTGGTGGTCTCACTCAATGCAGAGAAAGCTTTTGATCAGACAGAGTGTGACCACCTCTGGAGTACATTGAGCCATGAGTTTCGGACCGAGGTTTATGAGTTGGCTGAAAGTGATATACAGAGTAGTGCTGTGCAAAATTTTCAAATTCCGGCTGAAAGAACTTTCAAGGTATTTTAAAAATTCCACTGAAATTCTGCCAAATTTTGTCAGAAACTGAATGGCGGAATTTTGCGGCAGAAAAATGTGGAATGCCTTTTTCCACAACATTTCAACAGAATTTTATTCTGCAGATCTCAATATTTTCTGTGGCAAGTTTTGTAGAATGATCTTCCATGGAAAAGTGCTGTTCTGTGGAATATTATTCAGTGGATCTCAATATTTTCTGTGGAAATGGCTGCAGAATGATTTTCTGCAGAAAAAATGCTGATCCGTGGAATATTATTCTGTAGATCACAACAGGTGGAATTTCACAAAAGCATCAGAGAAATTTCAGCAGACATTCCGTTGACAGAATTGTCATTCCACGTAAATTTCACCAGTGGAATTCTGCATTCTGGGCAGCACTAATACAGATCACTGGCATCTCCAGTAAAAACCATGCCTTTGTCTATAATCAGTTTCATTTGGTAAGAGGTAACTGGTGGGGTGCTCATTAATACCCAACTTGTTCGAATTGGCTTTAGAGCCCCTAGTGCAAACAGGGATAGAGATATCACAGGAATGACATTAGGAAGCACTACAGTAAAGGCATCATTATAGGTAGATGACCTGCTGGGATGTGTATCCAAAACAGACCAGAAACCTTTCAGAGAGGTAAGCCAAGTACATAGAGAAAACCAGGCTTTACCTTAGTTCAGACATAACAGCACTGAGGATAGTGTTGCTTTTACACCAACCCACCTCTTGCCAGCTTCTGCAGCTCTTGGCCAAGAAAGGAGAATGAAAATTGAGGGTCTGAACCAGCATGCTTAATCTCAGGAAGGAGATCACGAAGTTCATTCAATAAATTTCAGATTCATGTAGCAGGAAAACGAAAAAAAATTTTACTCTGATCTTTGATTTAAAATTTTTTAAATAAATAAATTGCACAGCTCCATGGAACTGGGAGACCAGAGCATACATAGGGCAACCAAAGAGACAGTGTAAGCAAAAGATATTTGCAGGCCTAAAACAGTTAGACCAGGTGCAGACTCCACGCAACTTCCCAGAGCCACTACAAAGCTCTGGACCTTAAAGGGGGCATAGATGCAGCCACACTGGTTCCCTGAGGAGTGCCTTACTCCCCCACCTCGGATAAACTAACATCAAGGCTGATGCCTTTGTACCTTCTATGGCCGCCCTGCACACAAACCTTAAACCGCCAACTCACCACCCCAGCTTTCCTCCAGGCAAAAGGTGCCAGTTACCAGTTACATTTTGAATGGGGGAATGGCTCCCTCCTGCCTAGTTACACTCCCTGTGCATTTCATTAGTGTGTCTACATGGGTCCTGCCCCAGACATGGGCATGGCAGGCCCGATAAACTGAATACCTGAAATGCACACTACTGCCATCCTAAAGCAGAGTGCCACCTGGGTAATGGCCCCCTGAAGCTGCCATCTCCACAGAAGCCCTGCTGTGGCCCTGCTACTACCACAGCAGCCCCACTGCTATACCTTACAATTTGGAGCAAAAGGCCTCCCATCCTCAACCTTCTTTATACCTTCCTCACTCCTTTCCTGTGATGCTCTCCAAGATCCTGGACCTTACAGTCGACATGCTCCTGCCACCCATCCCTTTGGAAATAACGCAAAGCCTCAACACTCACAAGTTGAAACTTCCCAGGCCAAGGGGGTGTTATCCCCTCGACCCCACTTGTCCTACATGATGCCCAGAGACTCCACGCCAAAACAACTCCCTACCCCTTTTATAGCGAGAGCCTGAAGCAATGCCCCCACCTAAATGGGGCAGGATACTCAGCTACCCCAAGACAGGGCCCCTAACCAACCAGGGAAGAGCATAGATTAGTAAGCCAGCCCCGCAAGGGTGGCTTACACTGAGAACAGCTTAATTTACAATCCGAGAAAACAAAGTTACTGCCCTGCTGGGGCATTTGTATGAAAACAGATCCTGTACAGCCTTTGCAGCTTTGAAACTAAATGTTGATATACCAGATGCACACAAGTTTCAATATCTGCAAATGAAACTCTTCTTAGCAAGCAGGTTGGGGAATGATTACAAGACATAGGCACCTTCTGGTGTGGCCATATTATTAGATAATGCAGGGGACTTGAAAAGACCTGTCACGTTAGTATATACAAACCTGAGCACAGCGAGCTCCATGACAGCCAATAGAGAACATAATAAAGTAAAATGGGAGGAAGATTTGGGTGTGGAAATATCCACAAAGGACCGGGAAGAGCTGTGGGAGGACAACTAGCACAGACCAGTGCAGAGTAAATTGAAATTAATCCAGTACGTGACTCTACAAAGAGCATATTATACCCCAGCAAGTAAAAAAAAGTTCTCCAGCAATGAACACATGCTCCATATGTTGCACACCCACATAAGACTTGACCAGTACTGGGAAGTCATGGACAAAACAAATTAGAGATGTTACAGGTGAGCAGATTAAGCCTTCATGTAAAACAGTCATATTAGGTGACTGGACAGAGGAGGAAGAGATACCTAAATAAAAAAGTTAAGTTCCTTTCACTAGCCATCATACAGTAGTTGCTAAATTGGGCATCCTCAAAAACTTTAAAAAGTTCTGACCCTCCTTCAGTGGTAGTCTGGTCAAGAGCTCTGATGGAGTGCATGACTATGGAAAAAATTATATATATAGTAATTGGGACAGAATTCGAGAACCGACAAAGAATTGCTGCAGGTGGAGCGTTGTCTGTTGTCACTCCTCCTCCTGACACCTGAGCCAGCTGGTAGTCTTAGCTAGGTAATCGCCCACTAGGGGTGGGGTTAGGCAGGTAGGCAGGAGTACCCAGGGGGTGGGAGGCTTATGGTTTGATGGGAGGAGAAAAAGGCCTATACACACCAGCACCAGCCAGACTGCAACGCAGTACTGCTGCAGTATATCACAAAATGCTGCAGTATGCTTCTGGCAAAACAGTGTCATTCAGTGGTAATTTAGCCCTTGTGTCATGCAGTATTTTGTGACATGTCATTTACTGCAAGTTATTGTGTTGCATTGTGGCTGGCTGCACTGTAGACACAGGTAAGAAAGGTTTTCTTTTTCTTGGCTCCTCTCCCTCAGTTGGACATTCACTTGTTTAGGGCAAACAGACAGGAGTATGCACTACAGGATACTAAGATACTGCAAAGTTAGCTTTCATTAAAAAATGGCAAGAATGGATTCTCAATGCTGATTGGCTAATACCACCTCCAAGCTGGGCATTTATTTTTCAATAAATGCCCAGCAAAAAATTAGAACCAGCCTAACTGCCACCTTACCACATACCCTTGTGCAGGGGTGCTCAGCTTACTTTGTCATTGGCTCAAACCACAAAAAAATTTAAAATCCCCACCATGTTTTTCTCTCGCTTAGCGAGAGCAACTGTACCCCTCCCCACGCACACACCCGCTCCTTCACTATCAGCTCGCTTCCTCTTCATAAAAAAAAAAAAAAACACACTCCACTTACTCTGCAGTCGGGAAGAGTGCCAAAATCTTTTTTTTCTCAAAGCTGCACTTTCCCGACCGCACTCATACAGCACTGCTCTTAACCGGAAGTAAAAGGAAGCTGTTGCTCCGAACAGCTTCTTAGTCCGAAACAGCAATTTTAAAACTGTACCATTCTACTGCCTCAAACACCAGAATTCCCACAAACCACAATGCTCCTATACTTATTTGGACTACCAAGCTAAAACAAAATGTATCATTTACCTCGGGGCTGTTCCTCATGGCACATAGTTGTCATCAACAGGTTCCACGCTCAACTGCAGCCCAATTAAAAAAAAAAATCTTAAACAAACATGAGATGATTCCAACAAACTGGTACTGGATATTTACCAGTTCTTCAAGAGGATGTCTGTGTGTCAGGAAGTGCTTGTGTTGGGGGGGTGGGTAATAGCTGTAGGGAGGAGCAACAGAACCTGCAACAGCCTTAAAGAAACATGGACTATTTTTTCAATACTTTTGTTTCTGCTAGTGCTATTCATTTTTTTATATTCACTTCCTCTCTTCTTTTACCACTTCATTAAAAGTTACTAAGAAAGCCATTTTCTAAGCTCAATAATACCCTCCAGGGTGGGCACTATTGGGAAATACCGGACCTTCCAGTGGCTAAAAGGCCCTCCGCCTGCGGCGTCGGGCCTCATCACGCCCCTGGGCGGTCCGGTATTTCCCAATAATGCCCACCCTGTCGGGTATTATTGCTTACTTATTACAGGTTTACAATGCCAGTTTATAACATCTAAGTGTCTGTTTTATGCAAACAGTTTGATACATGTTGTTATAAGATGTACTGCATAAGAGCCTGGGGTGAATGGCCTACAACATCTTCATATATTCAGTAAACATGTTCAAGGTATGAAGTGCTACTCATAGAAACATAGAAACAGAATTTGTCTGCAGAAAAGGACTGGTAGGCCCATCTAGTCTACCCTATTTCCCTGCTCATTACTACTCCCCCCCCCAGACCCTACTGAGTCACAAGTGACCGTCTTTCCTTTACCTGTTATGTCTATGTGCCTATTCCACACATACTTGAAGCCCCCCCATTGTCTTCACTCCACCATCTCCTCTGGCAGCTGTTCCAGGAGTCCACAACCCTTTCTGTGAAGAAGTATTTCCTCACATCCCTCTTAAACGTACCCCCTCCTCAAGCTTCATTGCATGCCCCTGTGTTCTGGTGCTCCTCCTCCTCTGAAAAGGAACCCCCCCCATACAACTTGTTCACTCCCCATGAGGTACTTATAGGTCTCAGCCATGTCCCCATTCACTGTCTTCTCCTCCAGGGAGTACATTTTGAGTTCCTACAGCCTCTTCTTGTATGGTTTCTCATGCCACCCTTGCACATTTTAGTAGGTCTCCTCAGGATGACTTCCACCATGTCAATGTCCTTGCAGAGGTGTGGCCTCCAGAACTGTACACAGTACTGTGAGTCGGGTCTCATTAGTAAGTAATACAGTGGCAGCACCACTTTCCTTCTCCTGCTACAAATACCCTCCCTATGCACCCCAGCATCCCACTGGCCTAGCTGCCATGTTGTATAACCCTGCCAGCTTGAGATCGTCAGATATGATTACGTTAAGATCCCTCTCTTGTTTGGTGACCATAAATAGTTCACTCTATACAGAAATGGTGATGTTATATAAAAAGAAATGCAAAAAGGCTCCATTTCTGCTGCTGCAGCTGTAGCTCAGGCTGTTTAAGTCTGGATGACAGTGGACTGGCTACTGCTGTGGCATACTAAGAGCAGCTCCTTCTGGGGAGTCAGAGTGCATTATATTCAGTGGGTTTCTTATAGTAATCACAATCGCAAAAATAAGAATTTAAGCAGGTGGTGCAAACTTGGCAATCTTAGTGGTTTTGGGATATATTAAGAAAATGGGAATTTAAGTGTATAAACAAAAAACAATGGGCCGGATTTTCAACCCCCCCAAGACTGCCACAAGCCATGGGTGCTCCAAAGATACGGTGCACCAGGCGTGCAGCAATCGAACAGGACTTCCTGTCCTGTGTGGCAATTGATGCAAGTTAGATCAGCTTTTTGTGGTCTAACTCGTGTCAATTCCAGGGATCATTTTTATGAAGCTTGTACCTGAGAGTTGGCACAACTTCCTGTGAAGCAGGAAAACTGTCACAACTGTGTCTGACCTTTGAAAACCAGGTGCAGTTTTGGCAAATGACATTGGTGTAGTGGTGATTTCAAAGTGGTGTGGCACAGGGCTTGATGTAAACCCATCACTGCCCTTTGAAAATCTGGCTCAATGAGTCTAATGCGAATTTCTTCACAGTAAATCCTTCTGGTGTGATGTGAGAGGAGACAGAGGAAAAGGCCTACTATATTTAAGCACAGGTAAGAAATGTTGTCTTTCTCTGTGCTCCTCTCCCTTTGGTTGGAACCCTCCCAAATCCACCCTCGTAAAAGCAGGAAGTGGAACTGCAGGGCATTGGGAACTCACTTTTCCACTATGGGGGATCACTTCGGGGGTCTAGAAGGAATGCTCTTATTTCCCCCTCCCGCAGTGTTTTTTCAGTTTTTGCCTTCTCCAGCGGGGGTTTAAAATCAGTTTGTTCAGGGTAGCACAGCGTTAGGTCATTACAGTCATGTAATAAGTGTGAGCACTGTAGTCTCACAAGGTCTGTACAGAGGTCATAAGAGAGATAATAACAACAGCGTCAGTGGCTCAGCAGGTAGCACACTCACCTCTGAGGCTGGGAGATCAGTTGGCTGTGGGTTCTATCCCCACACCAGGCACTTGGATTAATATCCCAATACTGACACTGTAGTGCAGCATGAGGGGGGTGCTGCACTCCTGAGGTGCTGTCTTTCGGATGAGACGTTAAACCGAAGTCCCATCTGCCTGTTCTGGTGGTAGTTCAGATGGATATTAAAGATCCCATGGCACTTCTTGAAAAGAGCAGGGAAATTTCCTGGTGCAATGGCTAAAATTTCCTCCATTCAAGGAAAAAAAAAAAAAACAGCAACAGCTTAATCTGGTTCAAGGTCAGTTGGCATTCATCTGTAACCCCCTCCCCCGGGTCGTGCCTGAGAATAGGCAGGATTTGTCTAGTGCACTTACCCGGTCAACAAAAAATAAATAAATAACACATCTTTGCAGGTGTATCACCCAGCCCAGAGCCATTCCTCATGCTTCAAAGGCCAGGGTACCTTGAGAGGTTTGTACCCATTCTGTCGGCTCCCGGGGGGGGGGGGTAAGGAGATTACCTTTAGTATGATAACTTGATTTGAAGATTGACGTGCTATGACTACCTTGCTGCACACACACTGATAACATTTGGCTGTAGCCATTTTCTCCAGGGCACATTGTTTGTCTCAGTTTGTTCAGGTGGGGGGGGGGGATATGGCCTATTATCACAACACCCTTTTATGAAAGAATGTGGTCAATCTATGAGGAATTTATTGAAAAAACTCACCCATCACCAGTTACTGACAGAGAGGGTCTGATGTGTCTTAGACCCCTTGAAAAGGTATAATGTAATGTGAAAATACATCATTGATAGATAAACATGCAGACAGCCTAATTAACTATGTGTTAAGCTATCATTATAAAATGGGCAAAGGATTGCAAGCAATATGGTTGGTTGTTAGCCGTGCATTAGATGTGTCTAATGCACAGCTAAAACTAGAACCCCCATTTAGAATACATAGGCCCATTTTATAAGCACAATGAGCCACTCCGGGGATGTGCATTAGACAGTTCTTTTTTTTTTTTAATTCAAATTTTATTAACAGATTTTCCACATTGAGAGGCAGTTAACATGAAAATAAAACAAGAATACAGCAACTTATTATGTTAAACTGCCCCTCCCTCCCTCCCCCATACAGCAGTAACATATCAGTGCATCACATAAGTTCCAAGCCATAATACAGGAGTATACAAGACTATTTGCTCTAGAACACTACTAAATCTGGGCAGCTAGGATTAGAGAGTGAAGGGGATCCCGTATTTGAGAATAAACAGATAATCTGTTGTGAAGGCTGGCAATCGCTTTTTCTGTATGCAGGTTAGCAAGGATTTCATTTACCATTTCCTGTAATGTTGGTGTAGACTTGTCTTTCCAGTGATGTAAAATAGGCTTCTTGACAGATAGAACTATCATAGAAATATGAAATCTTCTCACTTTGACTCTAATAGAGGACCTGTCCCCTAGGAGACAAATGGCAGGCGTGAAGTACTCCTGCAAACCCAGCATAGGATCCAGGGAAGCTCTGATAGAGTCCCACAAAAGGGAGATTTTGGGACAGGACCAAAATATGTGAAGGAGTGTTCCCTGCCCCCGGAAACATCTAACACATATGTTTGAGTCCAACAGACCCCATTTCTTTAACTTAACCGGAGTATAATACATGTTGTGCAAAATGTGATTTTGCATAAGACTCAACCTATCTTGGGAGACAAATTTATGGCAGGACCTCCACAAAGCCTGCCAATTAGGGGAATATTGAGGAAACATGGAGCTCCAGAACCTCGTCGGTCCAAAAGAGTCCCCATATCTTTTGTGAAACAAAGCCTGATATAATTTGGATACAATACCCGAAGATCCAAGTAGAGAAGAGAATTCTGGGATCAGGTCCCCAACCGTCTGATTGGGAGGGGTATTGCCTATCACTGTTGTGAGTAGGTGCTTTATCTGTACTGCTTTGAAATGTGAGAATGCTGGGACACTAAATTTCCGAATAAGATCACCTACAGACAACCATTGCCCCTCCTCATCCTCAAAAGAAAATACTATCCCATCACCCAATTGGGGCAACCAAGTGCAGGGAATCTGCTGCTTGTTCATAGTGAAAGACGGGGAGTTCCAGATGGATTGGGCCAGATCTAACTGAGGGGTATATCGCAAAAAGGAGCAAAGTTGCGTGCATACCTTTAAAGAAGTAGCAACTGTAGGACACTTCTTGGCAACATGCACCTGAGACATTTTAACATAGAACAGAGTTAGAGGATTCATAGACTGAATTGAGTCCAACTCTATTCTAAGCCATGTCAGCTGCACCTTTTCAGGACCCAGACATACCCATTTCAGACATTTTGCCAAATGGCTAGCCCAATAATATATAGCCAAGTGGGGAATCCGCTGGCCCCCCTCAGATTTTGGAGCAGCCAGCTTGTGATAAGCCAGTTGGGGGTATTTGTCAGACCAGATGAACTTGGTGAAAATACCGTGCAACTTCTTAAACCAAGATAATGGGATAAAAGTATTGAGGAGAGATAGAGGGTATAAAATTCTTGGGAAGATATTCATCTTGATTATGTTAATCCGGCCCCATAGCGAGATAGGGAGCTTAGACCATCTGTCGAGATCCTGAGTTATAAGCTGGGAAAGGGGCTCCAGATTTTCCCTAAACCATACCAAGGGGTTGCGAGTTAGTTTAACACCCAGGTATTTTAGTGACCCAGGAGCCCAACATAAACCTAAGGGGATAATATCAGTCTTGAATGTCTTGTGGTTTAAAAGGAAAAAGGAGGATTTGCTAGCATTTAGTTTATAGTTGGATAGGGCGCTAAATTTAGCAATTTCACCCAGCAGAACCGGGACGGAAGATACCGGGTGGGATAAGTACACAAGGAGATCATCCACATATGCAGTGATCTTGACCTCATGACGCCCCACCCAGATGCCTTGTATTTCCGCATTATTGAGAATGTTTTGAATGAGAGGTTCGAGATACAGGTTAAATAAAAGGGGAGATAGGGGACAACCCTGTCTGGTACCTGAATGTAGTGAAAAGGACTTGGAAAATGCACAGTTTCCAGAAATCTTTGCTGTTGGAGTTTTGTATAATGCTGCGATCCAGCATATAAAGACAGGAGGAAACTGGAAGGCCTCAAGAACTTGGAACAGAAAGTTCCAGTTCACACGGTCAAATGCCTTCTCGGCATCCAGGGAGACCAGCCCAGCGAGGAACGCAGCATCCCTGGAGACCGAGAAGACATGAGAAAGGGTACGTAAATGGTCAGATGACGAACGTCCCTTCATGAATCCAATCTGGGCCATACCTATTAGATCAGGGAGGACTACAGTTAACCTATCGGCTAATATCTTCGAAAGGATTTTAATATCTTGATTTAAAAGAGATATGGGCCTGTAACTTTGAATTATCTCGGGATCCTTATCTGGTTTAGGGAGAAGAACAATCAGGGCTTCAAACAGGTAGGGGTCTGCCTCTACTCCAGATAAAATATACTGAAATAGGCGATAAAGTACTGGTAACAAGATTTCACGAAAAACTTTGTAAAATAAAGAGGAAAACCCGTCTGGACCTGGAACCTTGTCTGCGGGTAGCCCTCCAATAACCTCGGAGATTTCCTCCTGGGATATGGGAGAGGCCAGAAAACCCTTGTGTTGCTCTGATAGGGAGGGCAGGTGGGAGTCCCTTAAGTATTCCTCAAGAGTCTCAGGGCAATGAGGATTCTCCATGTCCCTGTACAATTTTTTGTAATATAGAGCAAACTCCTGCACTATCTCAGTAGGGGATACTCTCAGGGACCCATCTGCCATTGCCTGAATTGGTGGGATAAATCTTGCGGATTCCTGTTGTTTTAAGCACAATGCCAGCAGGCACCCTGCTTTCTCTCCCTGATCCGTATAACTGGCTCTGGTTTGGATTATAGCTAATTCTACCTTTTTCCTTAACAGCTCTAGATATCTGTCTTTGACCACCTGAAGCCTCTTCTTGTCCTCATTAGAGGTACCGACAGAGAGATTCGCTTCAAGGGACCGAATTTGGGACAATAATGATAGTAGCTCTTCCTCTTGTGCCCTTTTCCTTTTGGCCACTATACTGATAAGAACCCCCCTCATGTATGCTTTAAAGGCCCCCCCATAGAATGCCTGGCCTTGCACTGTCTAATGGGTTAGATTAAAAAAAGAACTCAATTTGCTCTCTTATAAGCTTACAATACTTGGCATCTTTAAGGAGCTGCTCATTGAGCTTCCATCTGGTCTCTCTTTTAGGTGAGTTAAGGAATGCCAAGTTACATACCGCAAGGGAGTGGTCGGAAATAGGACAGGTTGGATCGAGGTGGACATGACCTCGGGCAAGAGACCCTGAGAGATAAATACGTAGTCAATGTGAGACTGCAAGCCGTGCACCATTGAATTGAAAGTGAACTTCTTGGAGTCAGGATGCAACACGCACCAGACATCACAGAGCCCGCACTGATCTACCAAATCCTTAAGTGCCCTCTGCCCTGGGGATGTCCCCCTCAGGCCACTGCCTGACCTATCCAGATTAGAGTCTATGACCTGATTGAAGTCACCCCCCATAATGATCCTGATGGGAAGCATTGGAAGAATAATACTTATCAGCCTCATAAAAAACCCCGGGTCATCAATATTGGGTCCATATATACTACAAAGTAAAACTGGTACTGACCAGAGAGTACCTTTGACTAAGACAAATCTGCCCCCTGGATCCTTCATAACCTGTGTGGAAATAAAGGGAATGCCTCTATTAATAATTAGCATGACCCCACAACTTTTAGTGGAGCCCTGAGCGTCATAGACCTGACCCACCTGTTGTCTCCTTAATTGCGAAGCTTCAGATTCTAATAATTGGGATTCCTGCAAAAATGTTATCTGAGAACGCAATAAGCTTAAATGTTGAACACCTGTTATTGTTTGGATTTTTTCCTGATCCCCTTAACATTCCAGGTAGCAAAAGTCACATCATTAGCCGTCTAACTAGGATTAATGAGCTTAGCATCCTCAGCCCTGTACAAGAATATCGAGAAACATTCGACCAGATTCCAAATATTACTGCTGTATAATCCCCCTTCCCCTCCCCCATCCCATCCACGATTATCCCTTCCCTTCCCCCTATCGTCTCCCCTTCCACTTGACATAAAACAAGCAAATCTAGTAACCATAGGCCCCCCTCCTTGCTGTCACAAGCAACATTTAGCACAGTATTGCGTTCCCTCCTCACCACCCAGCCTCCCGAGGTAACCCCCCCATCACAAGCATAATGACAGTCCTCCCATGTAAATGAATGCCCTCAAATCCTGAGGAGAAAGAAACAAAATTAAAAATCATTAACAACCCCCAGTGGCTTACAAGATGTGTTGGGCCATAAACAAGAGCGTATCTCATTTGTGAGGGCGCAAAACACTGAGATAAGGCACCTTGAGAAGCGTGAACAGGTGCCCAGAGATCCCGAGAAGTGAGAAGGGAAGTGGGTCTCCAGTGCCCCTATAAAGAGGACTCTTGCCCAATAGCAGACCTGACAAGAAATCGTACAGAAGGGAAAGGGAAATTGCCCTTTCAAACCAGAGTTCAGTGGCCTGCTTAAAAAACTGGACTCCAACACCTTGAATTTTGTGTGTTAAACTTTGACTACAGACATTGTTACCTCGGCATCGTACCAGACCGGCTGCCCAGAAGGGCAAAATAGGGGTTTTCAATGTCCCCAGCAAGAAACAGGGAACACAGTCAAATGGAGGTCATCCCCATAGTATCTCCATCATTGACCTGGTGTTCCTGCACGCTGGGCTCCCTCTAGTGGATACTAAACCACCACGCCACACATTCACCTGAAAGTTAGGGATTAGCCCAGCACAGACCCAGAACTCAGCCACTTTGAATGTGATATTGCTCCTTAATAATTCAGGGTATTCCTCCCTTCATTACTAAAGGCATGCTCATCCAGCAAAATTGAAATATAAGAAAAAAAACCTTCCCCCTGGTTAGTAAAATAGCCCTTCCCACAGAACAATAACCAAGGTTACAGGCTCGTTTTAAACAGACTAAAACATGAATGTCCCAAAACAAATAACTCCTTAAGATAAAAGTATGTCCATTTAGATGACCGGAATTTCTAGAAGCAAACTATCGTTCCCGACTTCTTGAAAATTGCTAAATGACATTTCACACATTACAGCACGAGACTCCCTTCACCAGAAGAGTGAATCTTGTCATGGATCCCGAAATAAATCAGGCATGGTGAGCTTTAGACCGGAGAGAGCAGATTCAGGATATTTATAGGTAAGCCAGGAACCATTCACAAGCACCTGCAGCCTGGCTGCATACTCCATCCTGAACTTGAACCCTGAAGCAATAACCTTAGACACAATGGGGTGAAATGCTGTACGTTTCAGTCTAACGGATCCTGGCAGATCTTGTGCAATTCTCAGCTTAAAATTCTCCCAGCAAACCTCTTGTAGAGCTCTCACTTTTAGCAGAAAATGTTACCTTTCTAAGAAATTCAGGAAGCGGCATATAATGGGATGGGGGGCAGCCTCCGATGGTGGCTTTGGCCGCAATGATCTATGTGCTCGCTCAATGGTGTATGTAGGGCTGAAGGGAGCGGGATCAGCAACCTGTTCCACCAACTTCTGCATAAAAACAACTGCATTCTGGCCCTCTTCCCCTTCAGGTAGCCCTAGGACAACCACATTATTTCTCCGACTGCGGCCCTCAAGGTCTTCTAATTTGGCCTCCACCCTGGACAGCTTCTGCCTGATCGCCACTAGCCCAGGGTCCACCTTGTCTAAACGATGCTCCAGGGAGAGAATGCGAGCTGTGTTATCCGAGGCCATGATCGAGACCTCATCCAACTTTTTAGATAGGGCTTTAAGATCAGTCGCCATTTCTTTCACTTCCTCACGAAAAGGCTTGAACTCTTCCAGGAACCTGCTTAAGGTTAAAGGTTCCTGCTCCGTTGTTTGACCGAGGTGATCGGGTCTATCATGCCCACTCGATGCCAGGGATTTCTTTGGGGCCTTCTCGGGGGTGACTGGAGGCGTATGCTTTTGTGGGGCTTTCTTCATATAAGCCTCCGTCAGTGCTCAAATCTTGCTCTTCGGAGGGTCTGGAGCTTTAAGTAACAGGATCTTTATAAAACAGAGGGTTTTAACCAATTGCGGTATCAGAAAAAAACGATTATAAAATCAGAAGGCTGGAGCTACGCAGAGGAGCTGCTACTCAGCACTCTGCATCATGTGATCTCCCCGCATTAGACAGTTCTAATGCATGGCTAGGGGACTGGATGCACTCAGCCTCTGGCCTCGTGCCTCACTATGTTCTCCCTAGCCGTGCATTAGAACTGTCTAATGCACACCCCATCATGTTTTATTGCTTACATGTAGTCAGGTCTGTAACTTGCTTGCTGTAATATTTAGGTGTTCAACTCTGATAATGTATTGAACATTTTTTATCTGTCAGACATAAATACTATGAATGGATTTCATTGAAGGATATATGAATGAGTATATGTGTTAAATCTGACACATTGCATAAAATATATTTGAAAGGCAGTATAGCCTAGAGGTTAATGTAACAATTAATTTATTTATGTACTAATTTGTTTATTGAAATGTTTCACCAGGAAGGCACGCTGAACAACAAGTTGCTCATATCCAGTGCAACCTGAGGGAGAGGGTACAGGACAAAGTGTTAAAAGCAAATACATACATATGGAACAAATAAGTACATGAAAACAATAACATGAAGTACAGCAAGGACAAGAATAAGTAATACCATATACTGCAAAGTCAATGAGGGTAACAATTAATTTGGCAATAGAGTGTTATTCCATTTAGGACAGGTATCAATTGATATGAGATATGGAGTCCAGAATCAATCTACAATAAGTGCATCTGGTTAAAAATGAAACAAGAAACCAATTGGGGAAAGATACAAGAGAGAGAGTAGGATTACAAAGAGAAAGAGGAAATGGCAGGGGCAGATTAGGGAGATGAAACGTTGAGTTAAAATTGAGGAAAACAGCTACAGTTAGAGGAGAAGTTATGAAGGGCAGTGGTGGGCGAGTGAGAAGATAAGGAATGGAAAATTTGGTGGGGATGGGCATTCCAGATTGTGGGGAAGTGGTAATTGAAAGCAGACTGGCCTGCAAGGGTAGAACAACAGGGGGTCACAAAGGTGCATGAGTCAGAGGATCTTAAGGAGTGAGGGGGAGGGGTAGAGGGAGAGAGAGAGAGAGGGGTTCATACTAAGGTTCATACTAAGGTAGGAATAGGAACATAAAGGTCATAGCCCATTTGTGTTCCTACCTCATTTATAATACCTTAAGTTAGTGCCATCAAGAATATATTTGTCTAATCTGCTTTTAAACAAGGTCTTGGTTTCTGCTATTATAATATATAATGGCTGCGAGTTCCACAGATTTACCAATCTGACAGTATATGAATATTTTCTAGCATTTGTTCTAAACCTCTTCCCTTTGATTTGTAATGGGTGTCCCATGATTTCCATATTATTTTCTTTAAAGGCTATATCTAAATCACACATCAGTCTAAGGTCTTGAAGTACATCATACAAAAAAAAGAATATCGCCACGTGCCCTGCGTACTTCCAGAGACCTAAGTCATAGTGAATGTAATCTTTCAGCATAGGGTATGTTACTATAACCATCAACCCTTTTTGTAAAGCGGCACTGTACTTGTTCCACCTTATTTCTTTCAGAGACTTTGTTGGGGTTCCAAATCTGAGATGAGTACTTGAGACGGGGACGAACATATGCCCTGTATAGGGGGATAAGAACGCTGCTGGATCTTGACACAGTATTTTTCTTTATGGACCACATTACCCCATTGGCCCTGTTTGTAGCTTCCTTAACTTGCTTTTGTGTACTTAAGTTATCACTTATATGTACACCCAGATCCTTTTCACTATCAGTTTTGTTAAGTGGGGCATTATCCAAAAGTAATTTTGTTTATTATTAAGTCTTCCCAAATGAAGCACGTTACACTTATCTATGTTCAATTTCATATCCCATTCTTGAGTCCAAAGGGAGATATTATTCAAATCCTGCTGAAGTCTTCTTACTTCTACTTCAGTGGTACAAGGACCACCTAACTTTATATCATCAGCATATTTTATAACTGTACTCTGCAAATTGTGTGTTATGTCAAAAGTAAAAACATTAAACAATGTTTGGCCCAAGACAGAGCCCTGGGGCACTCCACTACCAACAGACCCCTCACCTGACAAATGCCCATTTATTATGACATACTGTCTCCTCTCACACAGCCAATCTGCTACCCAGTTGACTGTAAGAGCAGGAATATCAATCTTAGTCATTTTGTCCATAATTGCCCAGTGTGGCACCCAGTCAAAGGCTTTGGAGAAATCCAAATACATCACATCACATGGTATATTACTGTTCAAGTATGCACTAATTTGTTCATAAAAAAACAAATAAATTAGATGTATAGCCTCTGCCTTTAACAAAGCCATGTTGATCATTGTCAATATTACTTGTTTGTTCTGATATTCGGTCTTTAATTATACTCTCTATCACCTTTCCTGTCACACTGGTTAAACTAATTGGATGATAGTTTTGCACTAGTTCTCATTCCCCTTTTTTAAAAATTGGGACTATGTGAGCTATTTTCTAATCAGTAGGTACTTTGGATTGCACACAAAAGTTTAAGTGGAGATGTAATGTATTTGGACATCAATTTTAGAATTCCTGCAGATATTCTATCTGGTCCTGGAGATGACTCTGTTTGTAACGTTTTTAATTTTTGCCTGATTTCCTCTTCGGAAATTTCCTGATTGTGCTTTTCTTTATTACCATTTCTATATGTAGTCAATAGGTAATTCTGGCCCTTATCATAAACACTACTGTGGAATTTATTGAAAACCTTAGCCATTTGTTTATTTTCAGAGATTATGCCATGTTCACCAATTATTGGCCCAATCTGATTCTGAGAATTCTTTAAGGAATTGATATAAGAGTAAAATTGTTCAGTATTTGGTTTATTTGCTTCGGTGGCAAGCTTTATTTCCATATTCCTCTTTACTTGTCAATTGTTTGCTTTGCATATTTTTTGTATGTGCTTAAAAGTATCATATTCTAACACTGCCATTTTTTTGGTATTTTCTATATAGTCTGGACTTTTTTTAATTAATTTCCTGATGTTATAATTTAACCAAAAGTGTCTTTTATATTTGGAGGATTTCTTAATTTGAGGGATATTGTCTGTTGCTACCTTCAGTATAGTGTTTTTTAGTGGACTCCAGATGTCATCAATTGATTTATCTTTTAAGATGGTGTCCCATGAAATTTCTTTTAAATCTTTCTCAATATCATTTATGTCAGCTCTTTTTAGCGGAAACATTGATGTACAACTGTTCATATGTGTATATGTATAATCTACAGTGTACCAGATGGAATTATGATCACTATTTGCCATTGGGGAGTTAATATAACAGTCTTTTATAACAACGCTAGATGCAGCTAACACAAGATCCAATATTTATTTTCCTCTAGTCGGTTTCTGAACATATTGTGTTAAATTTAACTCACTACAAGAATTAGCAAGCAGAGATCCCAGATTTCATTTGGAAGTTACAGTTTTCCAATCTATTCCTGTGATGTTAAAATCCCCCATTATAATTAGATCTCCCTTTGTTTCTGCTCTAGCAATTTCAGACATTATATGTTGTGTTGTATCCATTGCACTATGAGGAGGATGATATATACATCCAAGGATCACAGATTTGGTTATAGCCCCTTGAAGCCTCACCCAAACAGATTTATATGTTGTATTAATTTTAATTTTGGCTGTAACATCTACAGAACTCAAACTATCTTTTATATAAATCGCCACACCTCCATCTCTTCTGCTACTTCTAATATTTTCAGAGGCAGTAAGATATGGAGGTAGAGAGCCAAGCCAGTATTTAGAGATGGGTTTGGCTCAGTGGGAGAGGCACTTGTTGTCAAATGAAGGGAAGGGCAGAGAGTGACAGAGATCACAGTAGTGGGTACGAATAGAAGAGTTCAGGGCAAAGCGGCAGATGGAGTTGAAAAGGGTATCCAATTTAGATAAGATAGATAGGGAGTGGTACTGTAGACTACGTTGCAGTAGTCAAAAATGGGACATATCATCTTTTGGACAATCTCAAGCCTGGCCTCAAGAGAAATGCAATTGCGGGTCCTGTACAAAGCACCTAGCTTGGGGTGCAGTTTTTTCAGGATGGCATTGATGTGTCCAGAGAAGGTGAGGCGTTGGTCCAACCAAACCACAAGGTATCTTAAAGAGGAGGTGTCCTTGAGCATAGTCTCATCTATGGTGTGGAAAGTGGGCAGAATAAGGAGCCTAGATAGTCTCTGCCTTGTGTCAAGGGTCATGGAGACTGTTTTCTTGGCATTTAGAAAGAGCTGATGAGAGTCGAGTCAGTGCTGGATCTTAATAAAGTCAAGCTGTAGTCTGGCTTCCACATCAGTGGGAGATCGGTCAGATATGAACAAGACGGTATTGTCAGAATACATGTGAATTAATGAGGTTAGAGCAGGCAGATGGTAAATCATTTAGGAAAATTGAGCAAAGTATGGGGCCCAGCACTGAGTCCTGGGGCACTCCAGTGTTGATTTGAAGGGGAGGGGAGCAAGATTCAACTATGTTAACTGACTGTGTGCATCCTGTTCGATAGGACTTAAACCATTTTGCTGCAGAGAGCAAGATTCTGGCTGAGGCTAGGGATTGAAGAAGCAGGGGGTGGGAAACCATGTTGTATTCCTTGGCAAGGTCAACAAAGAGGGCGGAAGTAATTAGGCCATGATCCATTCCAGTGAGGACTGAATCAGTGAGCCTGAGTAGGGAGGTAGTGGTTGAATGGTTTTTCAGAAATCCAGATTGGAAGGGAGTGAAAAGGTTAGAGTTGGTGGGAAAGGAGGAGATTTGGGAGAGGACTAGGTGTTCCTGTAGTTTAGCAAGGGTTGGTAGCAAGGATATAGGGTGATAGTTACCAGAGGAAGTGGAGTCACCACCCTTAGGCAGAGGAAAAATGAGAGAATGCTTCCAGGACATGGGGACCACTGTGGTGGTGAAAGAGAGATTTAAGATTTGTGAAAGAGGATAGGCAATAGTTGAGGCTGAGAGGAAAAGAAGCTTAGGGTTGAGTTCATCAGAAGAGCCACCATTAGATGGATTAATACACAGCAGCGTAGTAAAGGTGTCAGCAGGTGAAACCAGGGAGAAGAAGAATGGATAAGAGTCAGGCTTTTGGTGGGGGACATGAATGGCACTGTCAGAGAGGAGCGTGGGGTTTGTGAAAGTGGGGAGAGAGGTTAGAAGGGTTGAGGCACATGATGTGAAATAGAAATTGAATTCCTTGGCCACCGCAGCATGATCTGCTATAAGGGAGTCATTTATATTAAGGACAGGGGATGGGGGGTGGAAGGAAGGTGAAAAGAGAGTGTGAACAACCTCCCAGAATTTGGAAGGGGAGCTCAAATTTGTGTGGAAGGTACAGAAGTAGCCACAGACATTGTCAGCTATTTCCAGAAATTTCACGAAATTTCTGAAGAGTTTCTCTCTGCTGCCCCTACTGTGGAAATGCAGAAAGCAGGAGATATTTCTGGAAATATCACAGAAATTTTGGGAAATAGCTGGCAGTGTCTGTGGCTGCTACTGTATTGTTGAAATACTCAGCCTTGACTAACCTAGTAACCTTTGTACACACATTGTGGAGTTTACGGTAAGCACAGTAATCACTTGGTTGTTTTGTTGCTCTGTGTTTCTGCCATGCCTGGTCTCTAGCCCTAAAACAGGCCAGCAGTTAAGGGGAGACCCAAAGGACATGGTTACTGCACACTCTGGTCTGTTTGAAAGGGGCATACTGATTCCAGATGGCAAGGAATTTTTCTTTAAAGTAGGCTAGGGCGTCATCCACCTGTAGCCAAGATTATCAGGGCCCAGTCAGTGTTAAGAAATTTGCATGAGCGCGTCAATAGTATTTTATGTGGAGTTTTAGGCCTGTGAACCTTCCTAACCATATAGATCAGATGATGGTCACTTATGGTGTCAGGATGAATGCCTGATTGTATGACACGGTATAATGAGCTAAGAATGAGCTTAGCACATCCAGCAGACTTGGGTTTGATTCCCACGATCTCCACTTGCATACTGTATGACTTGAGCAAGTGCTCACAGGTTGCCCCTGAAAACAGGCACTTCTGGTTAGTGGGCCTTACCCAGTTACCAATGAATTAACAGTAATTATAATATCATATGTTTATCTCTATACACATTTCCAAAGATAACTTCTTTCAATAGAAGAGGCAAACTTTGCACCCCTAGGGCTAGAATCCTATTTTTTATGTTGGCCGTGCACAAGCTCAAGTCTTACATTTTGTTATGATATACAGGGTTTTGAGAGGTGTGTCACATTGGTCCAATGCAGGAGAGTCTGCAAGGGGCTTGACCCTGTCACACCAATCATCTGTAAGCCTGATCATGACACTGTTCTGGCTTGTTGGGTGGAAACTTTGTGTACTTCAAAAGACTGTGCCTACCCAATCATAGATCAGCTCTTTCCTTTTATCTAAACACAGCCCAGCATGCACGGCTGATCTCATCATGTGCTGTCAGTCTACCTGCCCCCCCCAACATTATGGCAATGGAAAACTGAAACTGCTTGCTCTACCAGTGTCTGTAGGTGAGTTGAAAAAACATAACTAGCTCAGATACAGTTAGAGTGGCACAGACCAGTTATGTTTCATGCTAAGTGGACTCATGGCTGATGTAAACTGTAGGGTGTGTGTGTCTGTGTGTGTGTGTGTGTGTGTGTGTCACACACACATGCACATAGTTAGGTTACACAAACAGATGCTCTGGCTCAGTATAACCCTTAGGCTGCTGAAAGAGTAGAACACGGATCGTTTAAGTAAATTAATGGTCACTTGGCCACTAGTTTCAGCAACACTAGTAAAGAAGTCACCAGTTCACATTAATTTAGGGTAGATCAAACAATGAAATAAACAGTGACTGGCATTGATTTGTAAATATTGGCTGCCTATAAAACTGGAGTTTGGTTTACCCGCTTCAAAATGCAACAACTTGCACATCTGAACACTTAGCATTTAAACATTTTCTTGGGGAGGACTCCCATATTCCCTGTTTAAAGAAAAAAAAAGCAGATCCCCTGGGAAAATCATGGAAATGGTCCTGCTCTTAGCCAAGCCCAGCTGCAGTCTTTGTGTACCTGAGGCCAGCCATAGAATTATATTTTTTTCCTTAGAGTCAGGGGTGGGGGGAACCTAACAGAACTTTGCTTTATCTTCAATATAAGCCTTAAAATGCACCACAGGGAATCTAAAACCCCAGAGCTTCTGGGGGCTTCTCATAACACTGACACTGGAGGTGCCCAATACCCCAGTGTCAGTATTACGAGAAGCCCCCAGAAGCTGGGCTTGGCTGGGCAGCAGGACACAGAGCGGGGTGGTGGTAAATGGCTGCCACTCCACAGAGGGAAGAGTGACCAGTGGGGTACCACAGGGATCAGTGCTGGGACCGGTCCTATTCAACATCTTCATCAGTGACATTGCGCAGGACCTAGAAGGCAGAATTTCACTGTTCGCTGATGACACAAAGCTCTGTAACAGAGTAGACACACCAGAGGGTGTAGACAGAATGAGAAGGGACCTGCAGAAACTTGAAGAATGGTCAGGGGTTTGGCAGTTGAAATTCAATGCAAAGAAGTGCAAGATAATGCATATGGGGCACAAAAACCCCCTGGCACAATATATCAGTTGGGGGGTGAAGATATAGCATGCACCAAGTAGGAAAGAGATCTTGGGGTTATCATCTCCGATGACCTCAAGGTAGGGAAACAGTGTGACAAGGCAGCAGGTAAAGCAAATAGGATGCTGGGATGTATAGGCAGGGGCATCACCAGCAGGAAAAGGGAGGTCATAATTCCGCTATACAAGACACTAGTGAGGCCCCACCTGGAGTACAGTGTACAGTTCTGGAGACCTTACCTACGTAAGGACATAGACAGGGAAGAGAAGGTTCAGAGGAGGGCAACAAAGATGGTACATGGATTGCATCACAAGTCCTATGAGGACAGGTTGAAGGAACTGAATATGTGCTTCCTGGAGGAGAGAAGGGAGAGAGGGAACATGATAGAGACATACAAGTATCTTACAGGGAGGAACAGGGTGCAAAAACACACTATTTTTAAGTGAAAAAGATGTTCCAGGATTAGAGTGCATGGGATGAAGTCGGAGGGAGGACGATTCAGAGGGAAACATGAGAAAGAATTTCTTCACAGAACGGGTGGTGGACAAGTGGAACACCCTGCCTGAGGAAGTGGTGGGGGCTGAAACAATCATGGGATTTAAGAATGCATGGGATAGACATAAAGGAATTCTGGAGGTCAGGGGTAAGGGGCAACAGAGTTCTAGGAAAACATAAACTGAAGTTACAAACTCAAATGGGCAGACTAGATGGGCCATAGGCCCTTATCTGCTGACACTATTTATGTATCTATGTGTCTCCATGTGAAATAAAGAAAACCTTCCCTAGTAGTTTAATGTTTTAAAATAAATGCTGTAAAAAAGAAAATCATCCATCGATATCTGTTGCTGCCCCCCCCCCAAGCCCAACCCATATTAATCTTCCAGCATGGGGATCTGCACCTTGACATGGTACAACTGCAATACCAGTGGTGAACATCTGGCATTGACAGCTGCTTGTTTTAAATGAAAGCTTGGTATCTGCATAAAATCCATAAAGAGCTAAAGCAATAAAATTTGTAATTATTAACAATATAAATTACTAATAATGTTTAAATGTTTATTGATGTATATTTCTAGCCCTAACATATCCAATGCTACCATTTTTTAAAGACATGTTATTTCAAAATGTTTAACTTTGGAACCACTAGAGTTGGAAACATAACTTTTTAAAATGAAAGCTTGGAGACAGGGCACTAATGAAGCAGTATTAAAAACTTTATATTGCGTCTTTCATGTGAACAGCTCAGAAATTATATGAAGATAAGAGGCTAGAGAGTTAGCTGTCCTGGCTGTCGCAGGTGCATCATGACTTTGGCATGCGTTTGTGACTGGAAAAATTAGGCTTAATTTTTGGTTATAATTAGGACTTATCGGAATGTTAAATTTCCCACTAAATGAAATTCCATGGAATTTGGAAAATTCCAAAGATTTCCAACATTTGCAAAATTTCAACATTCCGCGTGCAAAATGTTTTTTGCATAATAATAATAATAATCTGCAGTTCACATAAACCATGGATTCTTTTTCCGCAGTCTACAGAAAATCATTCCACGGTTTACATGATCTGCAGAAAAGTATTCCGCAGTTTGCACAGAAATGCTTCTCGAAATTCTGGTGAATTTAAAAAGAAATTCTGTAAAGCATTTCAGAAGTGGAATTGCCATTCCGCAGCAATTCTGATGCTGGAATTTTACATTCTGCACAGCCCTAGTTGTGAGTTTTCAATATTATACTGCATGTAGAGCAGTTGTCACCATTTTACATTAAAATAATGATGCATCATTACAGGGTTCCCATGATGCCATAAGTTGTGGTAGATGCGCATGAAGGTAAGACCACTTTTTAGGTGTCATAACATATTGGCACAAGCACTGGGGATGTGGCATGATCGTGCTGCAAGCACCCAATGCAACGGCTGAAAATCCAGACCCACATCAATAAGTTTTCTGTTATCAATACTTTTAATTATAGATACTTTTACACTATTTTTTTGTAAATAACGTTTTCAGTATTATCAGATTTTTACTTCACATTAAGACAAAAATAAGTTCCCACTGATTTTGATCACCTTAGTCCACTGGCTAAGTTCCATAATTGCATCACAAAAAATGTAGAATTCTTCATTTCATGTTCAATGATCTTTGAATCTTCCCGAGCTTTTGCAGGTTTTGTGAAAGATAATAAAAAAATACATTTATTAATAACTTGTTAAAACCTGAAAACAAAGAACTTTGAATCAGGAGCCAAGAAAAAAACAGTTATTTTGTCAAACAGTTCCAGAATATAATCAGGGCAAAGGATTTAAAACCCAGAAGGGGATTAGATTGTAAAAGGTTGTTTCCTTTTGCAGATTTTTAGTGAGCTCTGTATGACCCCAAGGTGAGTGCATTGTCCGGAGGGAGTTCAACTTGCAGTTAACACTGAACACGTTATAAATCATCACAAATCCTCCATGGCCCAGCCAAGAAAAACAGAGACAATGAAGCTCTGTGCCCTACTTGGGAATTAGCTTCCATATATACAGTGTACGGTATACTAATCAGTCTTCGTTGGGCTGACAAAGGGGCTAAAGGCCACCAAAACGAGGCCCATCCATAATCAATGGGTTTCTGTTTTCCTGTTTCTGTTTTTTTCTTGTTGCCGTATCCTAAATGTATTTTCCTAACTCAAAATTAATGGTGACCATATTGCATGACAGCTGTGTGCACTAGTGAAAACTGGTATACACGGCGCAAGGGCCCTACACATAGGCAAAAATCTGTGCTGTAAGGAATCACAAGGACCACTTTGTGGCACAGATCACATTTTTCACCCCTCCGTGTGGTACAGAAAGAGGCTGCAAGGCTCCAAGCACTGGCACAATGGGCATTGCATTGGCACAAGAAAAGGGCAGGACTGGCATGCTAATGAAGCACTGTGTTCTATGTATGGGGGCTTTCTGGCCCCTGCCACCACTACCACATGCTGTTAAGTGCAGCAACACTGCAGTTCTGTTGTGTGTCACAGGCATGTGTCAGGGGACTTGGACTCCACTGTGAGAGTGAGTGGTGGTGATGTGGGACTGAGATTAGCAAGAAACTGCTTCGGTGATAACCGGGTATGGGAGAATGAAACTAGGGAGTGAGGGTTTTACTGCACACCAGTGGACATAATTTAATGCTAGGATATTGGTGGGGGGGCCTTAATGAACAAGGGTGAATGGCAAGGGACAGAAACTAATATGAAACAAACATGTTCACAAGTGGGCCAGAAATGTACCCGGTTAGAACAGCGCTACACAAATAGTGCCAGTCTACAGAATGCTAGTTCATGTAGTGCTAGCACGGACAGTCAGAGGGGATCTACAGTGCTTTCAGTAAGTGCTCCCCAGGTCACTGTCCATGGTGCTCACCACAAACAAGAGCACCAGGATCCAGGAGTCTGGCCAAGCTACTTCCGTGGCGTGGAGGGCTAGGGCATAGAGCAGCTCAGCCAGGGGTCGCCAGAACATACAGTATGGCAACAAGGCAGAGGGGGATTGATATGGCAGTAGTGCCATTGCACTGACACTTGGACACTGCAGCATGCCATGTGACTTCTGCACTGCCATGCTCAAATGTCAGTAGGTGCTGCACATCCAGGGGAATAGATTAGGGCAGTAAAGGAGTCATTTACTCCCATGTTGGCATGATTTACTCCCACTTTCTGATTTTAAAAATCTATCTCCCACAATGCACATTCAAACTGATATTTAGTACACAATCACAGGGCAGGCACACCATGTTTTGTGCAAGCAGATGTGGTGCTACATAAAGTGGAAGCAGTGGTCTGGGAACAGGAAAGAGCATCTTTATCAGTTGTGTACATTAGGTGCAGGAGACAGTTTCAGGAGCTGCTCATTGGCAGACCCAAAGGGTTTTTTGATGTAACAGTAACCTGTCAAGTACTAGGTAGCAGTGGTGAAGTATTGCAGACCCCATGGCAGTATAGTATCAGGCAAAGAGTGCTAGTAGCTGGCTGCAGTTGCCTAGTGCCCAGTGGCCTAAGACTTGGTTTGGTGGTGGTGGTGGTGGTGGGGGGTGGCGAGACTGGTCCGTGGATTGCATTACTGCTATTTACAGAAAAATACTACAGGTTGAAAAACTAAGCGGTAAATATTTCACAGTCCTAAAAATTATCTGGACCCTGCATGTCTGTTTGTGATCCCATACTCCATTTATGACTCGCAAACATCTAGTGGCACTCATTTGCATGGCAGTTTTGCTGCCAGGAGAGACTGCTATACCCAGCAGCCAAGTTGGGGTTTCATGTAAAGCAGTTCTCAGATGTGACAGTAGTGGCAGCCTCTGGTGTCCCACAAGACTGCCACCCTTGACTGTGATTATGTGTTTGACCTTCACATATGAAAGATAAAAAATGGGAAAGAGTGTTCAAGGAAGAAATTTCAGAACTGCAAATTTGAATAAACATTTTGGTTTTTGTTTTGTTTCTCACATAGAAAAACCTTATGTTACCTTAGATCATATGTGACAGCTACTGGGTGTCAGTAAAGGAATTAAGTTAATTAACATTCTTGTCTAATAGCAAAAACATTTAGAACCGTGAACCAGGAGAGTCTCTGCTGAGTCAACCATCCTGTCACTATGTGACACTGAGCAATTACTTTCTGTACTTAACACTACCTCCCAGTCATAAAAGGGAGCTGAAAGAACACCCGACTAAAACAGAAATGGAAACTATTTATGATAGAAAAGGGATCAAGGCCCATCCTCTCTGTCCTGGTACCATGCTAGTGACCCAAACAACAGCAGCAGGCTATTCCAGGCTTGGTTTTCTCTGAACCGCCTAACATGCCCCTGAACCTATTCTCCCCCGCCTTGTACATTACTAGTGGCTACCAATTCAGTGAGAAAGCTGTTCCATCCCTCCACCACCCTCCTCTCTTTGAAGACAGTTTTCCTCATGCCCTTTTTGAACTTACCCGCAGTAAACATGTACTTCTGCTCCACAGTGGCTATGATCTCTTTCACTGTAAACAGCTCAGTGGTGTCCACCCTGCTCACTGTCACCCCATGTAGAAACTTTTATGTGTCTACCATGTTCCCTGTTCCCTTCTTGGTCTCTAGGGAGTACCTAATCAGCCTCATTAACTTATAATCATTTGTGCTATTCCGTAATAATAATCTTAATAATAAAAACAATTTATACGGCACTTTAAAAAAAATGTTAAAGGACTCTACAATCCTTAATGCAAACCAAGAATGTTCAAGGGATGTTTATTTGTTTACAGATTGGTGACAGGGAAAGGTGCACTGAGCCGATGCCCATTTCCAGGCATGACCCAGGGAAGGGGGAAAGGGAAGAGCAGTAATACAATGGTTGGCATGGGAGCAACATGATATTACAGTCATTCAAACATAATCACTGAAGCATTCTACTTATAGGAGTAGGGCAACAACTCAAACAGCACAATAAGCTATAGCAAAATGTGACCACTCAAAAGAGTGGGCAGAAAAAAAATAAAAAATAAAGCAAAATCCAAAATAGCTGAGTGCAATAGACATAAAACTTACACAGTACATAAAGCAAATTTGGAGAAGCATTGTGGGTAACAAAAGCAGAGGAGCAGTTGGGTCAGGTACCCAAGGGGTGAGGACAGGAGCATGGAAAAGAGAAAGGGGACCTCAGCAGGGGCTTAAGGACAGGATAAGCAGGAGTAAGCCAAAGGGGATGAAGGGGGGAGTTCCAGAAAGAAGGCAGCTGTACTGAGAAAGTAGACTGACCAGCTGAGACAGAGCAACATAGGACAATTAACAGAACGAGTGTTAGAGGAGCAGGGGTGTAAGAGGAGGGTGTAACAGCCTTGTAAGACTGTTCCACCTAGTAGAATGAGGATAGATAGTAATCAGGGACTTACGTTTGAGACCCAGAGTAAGTAGGAGCTGCCACCCTGCCAGCTAGGTAAAGGGTGGTTCCTGCAGTGACATGGAAAGTAGATTTAGAATTTACAGTTGTATAAAATAAATAATCAGCTGTTGAAAATAGATCAGTTATCAATAGTCAGTGTGAGCATATTGTTAATTGTTAAAGTAGGAGTCTGACCAGGGAGAGTGACTAAGAAGGAAGTTGCCCTAGCCAAGTGGTGTCCTGTCTGAAGAGGCCTGATGCAGTGATAGAGCCTGACAGTGACAGCCTTTATTTAAATACCATATAGGATTAGGGAATCACTCGAGTCCCAGTGTAGTGTCAGATAGGGCAGTAAGTGAGAACAGGGTGAGAATAAAAAGCCTGTTGCTTCAAGTGCCTGATGATCCTGTTATGCCAAGCTTTCCTCACAGAAGACGAAAAGCTACACCCAGAAGAAATCCTCGCTTCTTCTGATGACACCAAGAAACTGACAACTCAAGAGGGCCCTCCAACAACAACACCAAAGCTTCAACAACAGAATTTCTTCAGTAAACCCAAAGGAGTGTAGTATTGTACAAACCTTACTGATACAGCTTGGGGACTATTTTAAAAGTCAAAGTGACACTGATTTATTGAGAATTTACCTCAATCCTTCTGAATTTAAAGAGTCTTTTGTCAACTGAAGGGCTGAGCACTGACGGGACTGAGGGAGGATAATGTCACAGCTTTTAATGCACCGGTATTCAATATGTTTTATGCCACTGTCATTCATGACTGTTTTGCTTTATAGTAATTCATGTGTAGAAATGTCTAAGGATTTTTAAATGTTTTAAATTATAATGTTAAGTACAGTAACTGTGTGACAGGATACCAGGATGAGTATCTGGCAGAAAGGGTCAGTGGGCTGACTGATGTAGGGTAAGGCCTAGTAGTCACTGTATGCCCTTAAGGCAAGCAAATCATGTGGCATTAAGGTCTGAGGTAAGGCTTAGTGCTGGGTGATTGTGTAATTGGATACCAGGGAGGGTATCTGGCAGAAGGAGTCAGTGGACTGACTGCTCAGAAGTATGGCCCAGTAGTCACTGCATTCCTTATAGCTAAAGTGTGAACAATGTAACTGGATACCAGGGTGGTATCTGGCAGAAGGGGTCAGTGGACTGACTGCTCAGAGGTATGGCCCAGTAGTCACTGCATTCCTTCTATCTATGTGTGAATAAGCTCCAGGATCAAGGCCAGCGAGGGCACGTATCCTGGGATATGTGTATTATCTGGAGGTCTGGTGGGTGCTGAATGCCTGCAGTGTCCAGAGGAAAAGTACAAGAAGGTTAGTGGGGTACTTTTACCCTGCTGGGAAAAAGTAAAGGTCCTAAACATACCGCTAATTTTTTTTTTTCGTATGCAGTTTCTGGGTTTTTGCATGTTTTCTCCCAGCCCCTAAACCTATGTGTCCCCAACATAGCGCATGCATGTAAAGGCACATGCATGCATACTGTTCAGGATGTCCCACCCTTCCAGTCACACCACTGACCACCTGTGCTGGCACAGAACCTCCATTCAGCGACAGCAGGACTACGGACAGGTGACCCCACCCCTTACCCAGGAGAGGAGAGCCACTGCTTGATCCTGTTCCCATCCTCCCACCCCATGCTGGCACCCTGGCAACCCAAGGTTCTTTCTGAACCTGGGTCACCGGCGTGGCGTGAGGTGTGGCGTCCAGTGCCTCAACCCTCAGCACAACCGGGTCGGCACATACTGCTAATTTATGTGACTTTTTTCTTCATTCATTCAAAAAGTGAATTGTGTCATTCGTGGCTGTTATTTCAGATATTTCTTTTATATTTTCAGTAAAAATTTACCATTTTTCTCAATAATTCAAGTGTCCAATTCTGACTGTGACACAAGCATTGCTTGCTGGATGCTGTTCATTGGGGCTGAGCATTTTGGCATTTTTTTGCAAGATTTTGGAAAGATGAGCCATGGGGGACTGTTTACAGACAGAGGAAGTCTTTCCATGTGAATTATAGACCCCACAATTTCTTCAAATGATGCAAATGCTGAAAAGCACTGTAAAAAGCAGATTCGAGCTCTTTCTGCAGCAGTCTTGCCTGGGGAATTCGGTCCGTCTGTTGAACTTGCTGAGTGCAATATTCCTTTCCCTTGGCTTTGTCAATTACCGGGTGACTCTGTGACCTAATTGTTGCATTTAAAGAAGTGTGTAAATCCCAGAGGCACTGAAAGACTCGGGGGAACTTGAAAGGAGTCAAGATCACAGTTGTGCCGCATGTCTGCTGTTTCTGCTGTTGCTGTGTTTTTCTTGACTGCAGCCTTTGTATTTGTGAGCTGCACTGTGAACTGGAACTAGAGACTGGTTTTCCACAGGATCTATTGTTTCATCTGTTTGCACCAGGTTGTGTGTGAGCACACATTACAGAATCACTTAGACCTGAAGAACCTGTGGCTTAGGAGATCTTTATTGCTGACTTTTGACTTTTTCTCAGGTGTTACTTAATTATTGTTATTTAATTACATAGTTGCACATTGTACTGTGATTATTTTGCTACTGGCTGGTGATTGAACTTACTTAGGAATCACTGGAACTTTTGAAAACCTTTAGAAACATTAGAATTACTTGGAATCCATTTGGAACGTATTGCTGCTTCACTATTTCACTTCTATCAATTAACTGCTAATCAACTTCCACTGGACGGCTTTAAACCCAGTTCCAGTGGCTGCACTGTATTGTGTATTGTGATGAGGGATAGAGGAGATTAGTAAATCTGTAGTTTTGTTGCTAATCACCTGTTCCTTTTTACTTGTCTTTTAGAATGGTATTTACTAGAAGTCAGCAACATTTATTTATTAATACAGATCAAGCACCTATGGAACATTTTGGTGCTACAGAATCTGCTCTCTCTGATAATTTTTTCTCTCTTAACAAAGGGCTATTCAAATTACTGAAACTACTGAAACCATGGGTAAAGCAGCAGGTAAGAAAGGAAAGGTTAAAACAACCAGTTAAGAAGTAAAAACAGGTACCTTCAAAGACAGTAGGTAAAAAGGAAAGAAAAGCCCATTCAAAATCTGAACAGACATTACGGGAAATTTTCTTTAAAGAGGCAAGCAAGACTAGTAAGAAAGGGAACATCTCATTGCCTTCTGCTTTCTCGAATTTTACATCTACCTCCATTCCTAAACTCTCCACGTCTGGCGCAGTTAAACCAATTTTAATGACTCTGATAGAATGAGTCCTGGTGTAGAAGTTACTTCTCCCAGACCAATCGTTACCACTGATTTAAATCATGTAGTCTTACAGAACAGAAGCCAAAGCATAGGTAGTCCTTTGTTAGAGGAGGAACTCATTGAATGGGTCTCAGTGGATTTTGCAATGATTCAAAAGCGGCAGTTTGCACTGAAAAGGGTTGATTCTCAAAATTCAGTGCAAAAAGTAGCATCTACATTGCAAACAGATTATCAACCTAATAATGAGTTTAATTCCATCAACCGCGCAAAGGTAGGCAAGGGAGATAATCCCAGTCATGAAGAGGCTTCTATGGGTAAATCTGCTCTTAAAGAGGTTTTGAATAAGCTTGAAGTAACCATTCAGGGACTCAAACAATTGGATGCATCACAAAAAAATATCTCTAGCAGTCAACCTCTGATACTGGCTGCAAATTAAAACTAACGTGATAAATGACAAGTTGATAATGATAGTATGATGCAAAACTTTCATGACTTTGAGATGGTTAGTCAGTCAGTATTAAATAAAAGCATAAGTAGCATGGCTCTGGTATAAACACCCTTTAATTTTAAGTGAAGACATTATTAAGGTCCTAAAAAATGAGTATGCTGCCAATCTTCTGCTTTGTGAACAGTTGATAATTAACAGAAATTCTATTGACAGTAGCAGTAAATGGTGCATGGCTGGACGATGTACTTAGAATTTGAAAAGAAGTCCATCCACCTATGGAATCACCTTCAATCCCTACGGAAGGAATTGATATAATAGGAGCAGCAAGTAATGGAATTAGACATGATTTTACATCAATTGATTTCCCTTTTAAAATGCCACTGATGAATAATGATACAATGACTGTTAGTAAAGCTCAGGAAAAGGTCCTCAGCTAAATTGGTACTGAGGCAAATGGGGGTGAACTGCCCATAAACTTGCGGTGAGGAAAGTGACAAAAGTAAAAAGGGGCAAGGGAAAGGAGAACCTGGTGAGGGAAACAAAAGAATGGATCACAACGGGAAGGGACAGAAGTGGAAACCTGCATTGGCTGTGGGGGAAAAAAAAGAAACATGACCAGGTTCCCTTAAACTCTAGGGAAGAAGCCCCAAATAAAGTAGTCAGACTACCTTAACTAACACAGAAAGAGAAGTCGCCCTGATTACTAAGATCTTACATGATAATGATACCCTGAATAACGAGGGCCAGTCACAGACCTCACCAATCTTTCCATGGATCAGAATTTATGGCCTTAGAAATTCAAAGGAGGAACCACTACAGGAATACATTTTTCATTTGATTAATGAAAAATTTAGTTTGGATATTGCTGTTAGTGACTTCTCTACAATAAAAAGGATTACAGATACAGACAGGAACATTTTTGCAGATAGTGTTGATATATTTTTTTCTTCTGAAAGGACTACCTACTATGCCTAGAGAAATGTTTTAGGCATTTTAAGTCTTAACCTCAGTGCCGATCTGCTGGATAAATATTCTACAGTGATTGATTCTATTAATCATGTTAGAGAAAGCTCAGTGATGGGTGGAGACAGGAAGATTCCTGCTTCTTCTGATTATAATAATGCATGATTACATTGAGTTTATTTGGACATCAGAAACTGTATAATGAATCTGATGTAAAACTGACAAGAGTTTTGTGTAACTTATTTGCAGACTCCTTAAATATAAGATGGGGCCATCAAGGTGCTCTAAGAGTTTGCAGGCATCCCAGTCTAAGAATCGAGGGTCAAACTGATATAACTTTCAAAAACTCTTTAATTGCCAGTAGGGTTTGGAATGAAGCAGTTAAGCTTGATGCCCTGGGCCTTCATTTGGTTGATCTCACTGAAAAAGATGGGATCCCATCCCATTTTTCTCATCATTCCCAAATAACTAAGAGTAATTCCCCCAATCACAATATGAGAAACTCTTTTGTGGTACCAATCTCAAATAGATTTCTGGCCATAGTGGGGTATGACAATTGACTTTCTCAGTACTCCCCTGGGTTTGACTCAATAGAATTAAGAAGTCATCCCAACTATAATAAGGGGGATGTAAGCTTTGAGGCATCCATGGAGAATCTGACATCCATCTCTATGGATAAAAATGTTCTATTCCTAAAATCATGGAGTATTGCAGGTTTTAAATAAAAAAAAACAATCCAAGTGTCGGTGTCCTTGCTTGCAGTACCAGTATCTCACATTCCTTCAGGCCTCCAGATCAGTCTGGTGCAGCACTCCCTACTCTTGGCAGCTCTTAGCTACTCCAGTTAGGGAGGTAAGGTACTATACTCAGGTAGTATCCAGCTGAGAAAGTGTTGTCACAGGGGAAGGAACAAAGAATCATTGATGTCACATATCTCTTTGTGGAATGGTCCCATCTGTGCCCAGAGGTTAAAAGAGTGGTGGGTGTGTTGTCACAAGGGTGCAGAGGTAGAAAGGAGGTCAGAAAGGTAGGAAGAAAGGAATTCAAACCAGTACGTAGAAGAGAGGAGCAGTGGGATAGATGCAGGGAACATATGGAGGGAAAGGCAAGGAGCTGATGCAGATAGCGAGAGGCTTTCAACTTGCTTTTAAATAACTCAAGTTCAGTAGATGACCTAAGATTTCCAGTGTAGGTCTGTTCTAGTGATGTGAACCATCAGTAGAAAAGGCCCTGTCACCAAATATCAGCAATATTGTGGCAGGGACATTGAAAAGGTTCACAACAGAAGGATGAAATCAGCAAGACGGTGAATGATCATGGAGTACTGTAGTTCAAATAAAGATGGAAGGGTGAGTCCATTATGGCATTTAAATACAAGTAGAAGTATTTTATAGTTTATCTGATGCTCAATTTGAAGCCAGTAGAGTTCAACTAATAACAGGGAAGTATGATCAATCTTCTTGGAATCAGTGAGCATCTGGGCAGTGGCATTTTATTAGTTAGAGATGATGCAATGGTCTAGCTGGGAGACCATCTAGAATGGATTTACAGTAATCAAGATGAGTAAAAATAAAACAGTGTACAAGAGTAACTGTAGTGTCAGGATTTAGGTGAGGGCAGCTCATAGTGATGATCCTTAGATGGTAGAATACTGAGCTAACAGCTATTGGTGTAGGACTCTAGGTGTGGCGGATCATTAGAATTGACCCCAAGCTTCTGGACAGCTAGGATGGATAACACAAGGGCCAAAAGTGTAGGCCAAGGTCAGATATATGTTAATTTGAATTTATTTATTCAGTTTTGAAACCATTGCAACTATCACATTAGAAACATAATTAATAAAACAATAATAAATAACAGTACAGTATCGCTGATTTATGACATTGAAATGATACATAACTTGATATGACGCATATGTTGTTATTCAGTTATTTAAATATAATTAAAAATTAAAAACAATTTACATTATAGTCCACATGTTTCCTCTTTTCTATAGAGTATTTATTTGGTAAATCAAGATCAATTAAGATTCTCTAGTATAACATCAACTTTACAAATGTTAGAATATCTCAGTATGATATTATTTTAAAGAGCTAATGGAGCCAAGACATATAGACAGGAAAATAATATAAAGTTTAAGAAGTAGCCAGTTTTAATATTTTATTTCTGAAATATTTTTCATTTTCCATTTGCTCATTAGAACATCTTCTGCATGATAATATTGTGCTGGATGTGTGGGACAGCTCTTAGCCTGGCAGTTGACATATCTATCTCTAGTCCCCCACTACATCATCAGCATTGTGATCCTACAGATAGTGACATCACAGGTGACTGTCCTGGCAGCCACTGAGTGGCTGTTCCTAAGCAGCACTGATGTCACAGCCAGTGAGGTCACAGCGCTGAATGTGTAATGGGAGGAACAGAGCTAGAAATGCCAGCTGACAGGCAGAGTGCTGTGCCACACACCTCACCTACTAACATCAGGTACATGATATTCTAATTATCCAAAGGGAAAAGAAAAAAATACATCAGATATAAGAGGTAATAGCTGACTGCTTTTACAAACTGATAATAGTTTTAACGGTGTGCCATCAGCCCCTACATCGATGGCAATGTGTGCACTGTAACTTGATCGATAGTGATTCTGTCGATTGGGATTTTACAGTGCCCACCATCTTGCCACTAGAAGGGTATTGCACTGTTTCCCCCATACACCTCTGACCTGGAGGTGATTATATTATTTGTTGGGGGGGTGGGGGGCAAAGAGCCCCGCAAACAGCCAGGATGTGCCCCAGGGCTTTCTCGTGATTGCGGTCGGGCAGCGTGTTGCCAGGCGACATGGTCGCTGTTGGCATTTTGTTGTCGCTATGGTGTTGTTCGACCTGATGGATGTTGAACCGACATGATGGAACCAGTTTTAAGCAGTACACTAGCTCTTTAATAGAGGCCTATAATACAGTACATGTGGCATTTCACCACATTTAGGCTTTGCTTTTGGGGCATTTCATAACTCATGCTTGAGTGTCTGAAACCATAATGCTGTCTTTAGAAAGGTGGTCAAATTCCCAATAACTGAGGGCAGCTACCCAAAAATTACCACTACCTGGATCTAAGTTCCCAATTTCTGGGCAAAGAGGATTCCCAGTCAGTGCACAGTTAGCCTCCAGAAGCACTGCAATACCAGTACCTGTTTCAGTTTACTTACCTAATGCTCCGTACTAAACCAAGAATTTACCATCAAAGCACCCCATAACTGACATAACAAATCTCAACCTATAGGTACTCCCAACCCCATCTAGTGCTATTTTGTCAGATTTAGGCTTAACATAGTATAATAATAATAAAAAAATAACAATAATAAACTTTATTTATAAGCGCACTAGCTAAAACCAAAGTGCCGTACAAACCTTTAAAACAGTTAAAACAGATAAAACAGTAACCAACCAATTACAGACAGAACTATAAATACAGATGGGAGCAGGATATTATATGAAATCACCAAAGGCCTGGCAGAACAGATGGGTCTTCAGAGCTGTCTCAAAGCTCTCCACGGTCTGGCACTCTCGAATCTGACAAGGCAGAGAATTCCACAGATTAGGGGCTATGAGCATAAAAGCATGAGAACCAGAGGTTTTTAACTGTACAGTACTCTGGAAGTCTTTTAACAACCCCCCGTCAGCTGAGCAGAGTGGGTGACTGGGACAGTAAAGGATTAGGAGCTCTTGCAGGTAAAAGGGACCCAGTCTGTGCAGGGCTTTGAAGGTCAGAAGATGGACCTTGAAGGTGATACACCACTGAACAGGCAGCCAGTGCAGTTCGCGCAGCACATATGTGATGTGGCTCGAACAAGGAGCTCCCATCAACAGCCGTGCTGCAGCATTCTGCACTAGCTGCAAGTGGTGGATATCAACCCCCGGAAGCTCTAGGTAAAGGGAATTATAGTAGTTCAGGCACAAGGTCACAAAGGCATGGATCAGCGTTGGAAGGTCTCGGGACAGAACACGGTGCTTGACCTGAGCGATGTTCCTAAGATGGTAAAATGAAGACTTGACAACTTCGGACACCTGTGAACACAGTGTCAGCCTATTATCAAGGATCACCCCCAGGTTTTGCATCAACTCAGAGGAAGACAGCTGACTACTCCCAAGCCAAAGCCCAGAAGGACACCCTGCCACCGATCCCTCTATTCGGGGACCTGGATCCACGACCGGCACCTAAGTCTTATCGGAATTCAATTTCAGCCAGCTGGATTTCATCCAGTCCTGGATTTCTACGAGGCAGCTATTAAAGACCAAGATTGCACTATCCTGGTTGGGTGCAAAAGACAGGTAGAGCTGGGTATCATCTGCATAACAGTGAAGCCTCAGCCCATAACATCTTACAATGACTCCTAGTGGCAGCATATACACCACAAACAACATTGAGGAGAGCACTGAGCCCTAAGGGACCCCACAAGACAGAGAGAATGAGTACAAAGGAAACAACCTAGACACCACCCTCTGAGACCTGCCGGAGAGGAATGATTGAAATCATCTGAGGACTGAACCTGCCAGGCCACAGATGACACTCAGGTGCTCAAGCAACACCCCATAGTTCACGGTGTTGAAAGCTGATGAGAGATCAAGTAGCACCAAGATGGAATGGAGCTTCTGATCTCTAGCCATCGGGAGATCGTTGAGCACCCGAACCAGAGCCATCTTGGCATTATGCCTCTTCTGAAAACCAGACTGGAGAGGATCGTAGATATCATGGATGGTAAGATGGTTCTCCAGCTGCAGTGCAACTACTTTCTCAACCACCTTCCCCACAAAGGGAAGGTTAGAAATAGGTCTGTAGTTAGCCAAGCAGTTAGGGTCCAAAGAAGCTTTCTTAAGGAGTGATGTCACCACCGTCTCCTTCAGGGAGCTAGGAAACTCACCCATCTCTAAGGAGCACCACACAATCCTGGCCAGAACAGTGCCAATACAATCAATACACCCCAATATAAGGCATGTTGGGCCCAGGTCCAAACTACAGTACGTCGGCCACATATTCTGGACAATCTGCACGATATCAATGATTTCTGGTATTAATCCAGGAATCAAATAAGTACTAATTCGATAGCCAGACCAACTTTCTGTTCTAAGAGCCATAGTATGTCTGACATTGATAACTCAGAATCAGTAAACATTTCCTTGCCCAGATATATTCCTGATAACACCCAGCAACTGATACGGTTCCATGTTTAATCAAAAATTACCAGGATAAGCAATCTCCAAATAAAGCTTGGGTGTTTAACCAGGGAATATCCCAACCCCATTTACATAGAAATATAAAGATATAGAAACGTGATGTCAGAAGGAGACCAAAGGTCCATCAATTCTGACCAAAGGTTCCCAAGACCTGATGTGGATCCTGGGATCTAGCCACCCTACTGCTTTTTATCCTTACCTAGCCCTATAGATCCTCCTAGTGTCCTTGCTCTATTCCACACCTTTTTGAAGGCTGATATGGTCCTCGCATTCACCGCTTCCTCCAGTAACCTCTTCTACTGCTCATGCCCAAACTCGGAGCGCTAGGTGCTACTGTGCATGAGCAAACTCGGAGCTGCAACTTTAATAATGATTTTAAGTACATTACACTGCTCCGTTTTCACTGGGAATTGGTTCTAGAGGTTCAGTTGACAGACTGCTACATGCCACAATGTTTCTTTTTCTCCTGTGTAAATACGTCTCGCTCATCAATTTTATGAGCCTTCCAGCACAGGACAGGATGCCAGGGGCACACTCCATCTTTCAGTGCAGTGGCACTTTTGACATGGTGCACCCAGGAGCAACATTAAAACACCAAATAACTCAAGAAAGGTTAGCTGCATTTATTTTAAACCATATAGATTGTTTAAATCGGGTGTTTTTGCAGCCCTGGTGATTGTCCCCACCGTTTTGGACAGTTTTCCTTTAAGGTGTGGATTCCAAAACTGGACATAGTGCTCCAGGTGTGGTATTACCAGGGACCTGTATATTTGGAGGATCACGTCCCTGCTTCTGCCATTATATTACTGGTCAAGATCCAGGATTAACTGCTCTGGTCACTTAAGAAAACCCCACTAGCTTCCCAAGAAAGCCGTCCTTACAAGCTACAATAAATACTAAATCAATGAACATCAGTAGAGATATCCAGGTTAATAGGGGATGACATTGTGGTTAATTATTTGGACCAAAAGTTTTACCAAGGCAGATTTTGGCCGTAATGAGAATATGGTGTGCAAGTAAAATATAAGAGAAATAAACCTGCATACATGATATCTTATTGGCTCATACAATGCATAAACATTTTAGGGACACTCACAGGGCCCTTTTCAAGTGTTTTTACGTACCCTGATACATGCTTTCCAGGCAGAAAGGTATTAAAAATGCCATTATCATCATGATAATGTTTAAATCACAAATTGCAGTGAGAAAGAAATAGCGTGACCTATTGGGAATTGAACCCAGACCCCCAGAATACCATCAAGGTGTTCCAACCATTGAGCTGCAGGCTCACATGGTCAGGTCTGAGGTTCCCACACACACTTCCTTTCTCTGGTATTGCATAACCTGCAACAAAGAATAATCAAGATGACAATTAGATGTTTTTAGTGCAGTATTATCCACTGCTAAGCAATTTAAAATACAAATTGTAGTAAGAAAGAAATAATGTGACCTACTGGGAATTGAACCCAGGACCCCAGCATACCATCCTGGTGCTTTGACCACTGAGCTACAGGATCACATGGTTGTACCTGAGGTTCTCAGATGGAGAAGGGAAGTGTGTCCAGGAACCTGAGGTCCAACCAGGTGAACCTGGTAAGTACCTGAAAGGCATCAACAAAGTGCCATACTCAAAACTGTTTACTAGGTCCCACAACTCTAATACTGGAGGGCACAACTGGAAACTCAAAGAGGGGAGGTTCAGATATGATGTCAGGAAGTTCTTTTTCTCCGAGAAGGTAGTGGCACCTTGGTTTATCCACCGAGGTGATGGAGGCCAAAACAATCACATCCTTCAAACTTGGTTGGGACAGGACATACATGCAACACAGGGTCAAGAGTGGGGACTCATCTTGAGTAAGAGTTCAGTGCTAACAGGCATGACCCAACAGGGGTCCATGCAAACAAATGGCAGACTAGATGGACCTTTAGTCTCCTTCTGCCATCACCTTTCTATGATTTTAACCTATAGCTCAGTGGTTAGGGCACCCGGAGGGTATTCCAGGGGCCTGGGTTCAGTTCCCAATAGGTCACGTTATTTCTTTCTCACTACAATTTGTAATTTAAATTGCTTAGCAGCAGCTAATACTACACTCCAAAAATCTGTCATCATGATTATATTTACTCTTTCAAGTTCTTTCTAAATTCCTGTGTTGGAATAAGGAGGCCATAAGACAAAGATTCCCCCCAAAGGGTTACATAAGTACCGGTATTCATGATGCCTCTTCCACTTCCCAGTCATAGCTACAAAATTTTGCAAAAATTTCTAATAACATCACCAGTGTAGCTAGTCCAGGGCTTACACATGCTCCCAAGTACAGGAACACAGGCTAAGCCTATGAGTTAATATCAAAATAAGGGTCAAAAGCCAAAATGTTGTCTCGCTTGCTCTCTTGGACCTTTCGAAGCAAGGGTGTCAGTATCTCCAAGCTCAGGACTCATCATCTGCCTTATCCTCAAGCAGTGCTGTGGATATCATGAGAGGCAAAGGCCTTCAGTTCCCAAACTGGTTGTCTGTTACCAAGGGAAAAAAACTAATAAATGACTCCACAACTTCACCTCTCACTCCTCCATCTCCATATTAGACCTTGTTCTTTACACTCTCTGGGGGCCATATTCCTCTGTGAAAAATATGAAAATAACATTGCTTTCTCTAAGCATAGTATAATTAATGAGGTGGTAAGATAGAAGGCATTTAAACCCCAGGCAACAATGACATACCTTTTCAAAATGGAATTTAACATTTCAGCACTCAGAGTGCATCTCCAATCTCCGACTCTGGCTGGCTGGCTGGTCTAAAATCCATTTTCAATCAGGTGCTTTTTCCCACAGAATGCAGTTCTTAAGTAAACAAAGGGGAAAAAGGGCTTCATGCAAGGAGTACTGCTCCCTCCTACGAACCTCACCAAATGCACTGCCGCCATACATGTGGAACATCTGAAAGAATAGAAGGTGCCAGCTTTGGCCAAGACAGATGAGCAGGGACTCTTGGATTTTCACCCAACCAAAGTCCATCACCAAGATAAATTCTGTTTCTTTTAAATAGTTTTTGTTCACTCTGCTTTTAAAGCTCAAAGGCTCAAAGTTACCTAAACAGTTTCTCAGTAAAAAGTAAAACTGATACAAGATATAAGAGGAAAAACTCAAAGGTCAAAACACCCAGCTGGTACAGTTTTGAGATAGCCCAGGCAGTGAGGAATAAGAGGCTGGCCTATAGGAAATTCAGGAAGACTAAGAGTGAGAAGGACAGAGAAAAATACCTAGGGCTGGCAAGGGAGGCAGGAAGGGTGGTTCAGAGAGCTAAGGCACAGAAGGAACTGCAATTAGCTGAGGGTATTAAGAAGAGAGAGAAGACTTTCTTCCTCTATATAATGAGAAAAGGGACAGGAAAGATGGGAGAGTTAGACTAAGCCAAGGAGACGGGTGGATAGAGGAAAATAGGGAGAAGGCAGAGCTAATGAACACATACTTCTGCTCTGTCTTCACCAAGGAGAAAGACAGACTGCTGCTGACAGGGGGGAAAGGGGACCAGAAGAGGGGAGGAGGACAAATGGGGCAATAGAAGGGGGAAGAGTGAAGAAAGGGTTGCTAGCAATGAGGATAGGCAAATCACCAGGCCCAGATGGAGTGCACCCTAAGGTGCTGAAAGAACTGATGGGGGAACTTGTGGAGCCACTGGTGGTCTTGTTCAGTTGTTCACTGGAGTCGGGCATGGCATCACAGGACTGGAGAATGGCATATGTGGTGCCCCTCCACAAGAGCGAATCCTGGGACGACCCTGGGAACTACAGTACAGACAGGTCAGTCTCCCTTCGATACTGTGCAAACGTATGGGGACCATGCTAAAAGAATGATTGATACAGCATCTAGTGACAACTCTAGGGGTATTAAAACATGGGTCAAATTAGACCCACTGCTGTAAAAAATATGGGTCAAAATGAGAAACAGCTGGGTCAAAACCTAATCACAAGTACAAATTTCACCAGTAAAGAAGCTTAAATTTGTCAAGTGAAAATACTTTTCTATTGTTTACATTTCCATTTTTTGGCTATTGTTACAGACAGGTGCACCATTTTGGACCCACTGTCATGTGGAAAGTGGGTAATTTCTGGGCAAGCTGCAACTTTTTGCCTTTTTACCCTGTCTAGCCCTATCTCTGGAACATGGTCTCCAGACTGTAAGGCAGCATGGATTCATGGGAGGGAGGTCCTGTCAAATGATTCTGATTGACTTTTTTGACTGAGTAACCAAACCAGTGGACAGGGAACAAGCAGATGGCATCCTCTACCTGGATTTCTGCAAGGCCTTTGACTCTGTGCTCCACAGGAGGCTGATCAGGAAGTTGGTGGACCTTGGACTAGGAGAGAAGATGGTTAGGTGGGTAGAAAAATGACTAGGGAAAGGACCCAAAAGGTGATGGTGGGGGGAGAGTTGTCTAGCATCAGGGTGGTCACAAGTGGCATCCCGCAGGGCTCGGTGCTAGAGCCGGTGTTATTCAACATTTTCATTAATGATATTGGGGATGGCATCAAGGGCAAAATGTGTCTGTTCATGAATGACACCAACCTCTGCAGGAGGGTGGACTCAGTCGAAGGGATAGAGGATATTAAAGAGGACTGGAGAATAAGAAGATTTGAAAAGTGGTCTGGGTTCTGGCAGCTGAATATACTGCCAAGATGTGCAAGGTTATGCACATTGCAGCCAAATACCCCATAACAGAGCACTACCTGGGAGGGGTCTGTGTATTTCCCACAGAGGGGGAGAAGGATCTGGGAGTGATGATAACTAGTGAACTGAAGCATTCTATGCAGTGCAAGAAGGTAGTGGCAAGGGTAAGCAGGATGTTGGTGCGCATAGCCAGGGGGATCGGCAGCAGGTTACAGGAGGTGGTATTGCCCTTGCACAGGTCAGTGGTGAGGCCGCATCTGGAGTATGTGGTGCAGTTCTGGCACTCTCACTTTAAAAAGGACATCAACCTGATGGAGACGATCCAGAGGAGGACTACAAACATGATTAACAGTCTACAGATAGTCTAGCTAACTACCGGCCTATCTCTAACCTGCCATTCATTGGTAAGGTTATTGAAAAGGTGGTTGCGCTGCAATTGGATGATCATCTTACAACTCACAATGTCTATGATACTCTCCAGTCTGGTTTTAGGAAGAGCATAGCATGGAGACTGCCCTTGTCCAGGTATTGAATGACCTCCTAATGGCTAGAGATCGAAAGGCACGTACCATTCTGGTCCTTCTCGATCTCTCTGCTGCATTTGACACTGTAGACCATGGGGTGCTGTTGGAGCGCCTGCGGTTCTTTTGTGGGCTGTCTGGTACAGTTCTCAAATTATTCCATTCTTACCTCACGGACAAGTCTCAGAGAGTTGCCACTGGAATGTATTCCTCTGGCGCTCACTCCCTGCCTTGTGGGGTACTGCAGGGTTCCATTCTAGCCCCCATGTTGTTTGCAGTGTATATGCTGCCATTGGGAGATATCATCAGGTGATACAGTCTGGGTTTTCACTGCTATGCAGATGATATTCAGCTGTATCTGTCCTTTCTGCCCCAGACAAGATGATGCACTCTCTGTGCTAAATAACTGCCTTGCTGAGATCAGACTTTAGATGAGTTCCAGCTGGCTGAGACTGAATCCGGATAAGACTGAGGTGTTGATAGTGGACCCAGATCATCTGGGGGTGGGTTTGGGGGCTGGACAATCATCAGGCTTATTACTTGGTGGTATGTCGCTCACTACCTCCAATCAGGTGCGTAACCGGGGCATTATTTTTGATGATGGTTTGACCCTAAAGTCTCAGGTGTCAGCTGTCGTCAAATCCTCTTTTTACTATCTGAGGAATATCACCCGGGTGAAACACCTGGTTCATCCAGATGATCTTCCTACATTGGTCCTTGCCTTTGTCACTACCCATCTTGACTACTGCAATTCCCTCTACCTAGGGCTACCTGGGGTTGATATCCGCCGCCTGCAGCTGGTGCAGAACGCGGTGGCCAGGCTTTTGACTGGGACTTTGAGAACCAGTCATATTACACCTGTGCTCTGTGAACTGCACTGACTGCCTGTCTGGTGGTGGATCACCTTTAAGGTTGCTTTACTAACCTTTAAAGCCCTACATGATCAGGGACCCGGTTACCTGAAAGATCTCCTTGTACTCTACTGCCCCCTCCATCATCTCCGTTCCGCCAAGGAGGGATTGCTAGAGATTCCCAGGGTTCGATTAAAGACATCAGGATCTCATGCCTTCGCTTTTTCAGTGCCAACCCTGTGGAATTCTCTACCTTATTGGTTGAGAGAATGCCCGACTGTCGATAGATTTAAAAAGGAGTTAAAAACATATTTATTTAGTCTAGCTTTTCCTAGCTATGGTTGATTTGTTTTAATGTTCGTTTTAAAAATGTTATCTTTATGTATATGGTTTTTATGTACAGCACCTTGGTTTTGAAAGGCACTATAAAAATAAAGATGATTTGATTTGATTTGATTGTGGGCCAGTAGGGTCAATCGCATGAGGAGAGACTGAGGGCCCTAAACATATACTCCCTGGAGGACAGGAGGGAGAAGGGTGACATGACTGAGACCTTCAAGCACGTGAAAGGGATCAATAAGATGAACAGGGATGGTCTCTTCAGACTAAGCTGAAGCAAAACTATGAAGGGGCACACACTATAACAGGGCACAGCCTCAAGTTGGAGGGGGGTGTTTAAGAGGGAGGTTAGAAGACACTTCTTCACAGAAAGGGTAATGAGCAAATGGAATGTCCTGCCAGAAGAGGTGATCCATATGAGGAAGCGGAGCAGCTTCAAGATAGGCTGGGATAGATATAGGGGAAGACAAAGGTCATGGAAAGGGGGAGGGATGGAAAGATGGGGGGGGGTGCAGGGACAACAGCCTGAGCTGAGAACCCTGCACAAGGAGCAGTCTACAGAGACTAAAGGGGCTAATTCTGCTGGCTTCTTCATATGTTCATATGGAGTGGAGTTAAGTGGCAAGGCAGAGCAGCTGTGAAGTGATCTTGCTACTACACCTTCCTCGTTCCACGTAACATATGAGGAATTCATTGGTGTTGGCATTTAAGCAGAGTGAGTTTATAATGATCCACAGTGACTGTAAACTGTTAATCATGTTAATTGCCAGGTTCTCTGGACCGACTCCAACTTTTCCTTGTCTTTATTAAGATGTGGGGACCTGATCTAGGCCCAGTACTCCAACTGTGGCCTTACCAAAGAGCTAAATAAAGGAAGGATAACTTCCCTCCTCCGATTACTATGCATCCCAGCATCCTGCTGGCCTTCCCATGTATATTTTTGCACTGAGCATTGGACAGAGGACAGGAAATAATTTCCAACTGGTAGCTGTTTATAAAGTTCTCATGCTCAGAAATGATATGCATTCCCCTAAATTATCCATATGTAACTGTGCCTGAACAAAAAGTGATACCCAAAACTTTATTTTGCATTTTTTTTTGTTTACATGAGCAGCATTCTGTTACAGTTCTCTTCGTGGAACTATTACTTTTGAGCTTTAACTATGCCATGGTTTGTGTACAGAACTCTGAGCATGGTTCTTCTAGGTCAACAGCTCATAATTAGCATCCTGTGAACAAACTGTGACATAGTTAAAATTCCAAATGACTGGTTCCATGAAGAGAATTGTAACAGAATGCTGGCCATAAAAACAAAACAATGCAAAATACAGTTTTTGGTATCACTTTTTTTCAGGTACAGTTAAATATGGATAATTTAGGAGAATGCATATCATTTCTGCAAATAAGAACTTTATAAACAGCTGTCAATTAGCACATATTTCCTGTCCCCTTTAAGGACTTAAGACTGCCTCTAATAATAACTCTTGAATCTTCTTCCTCTGTTGCCATTACTACCACTACTACATCAACTTGAGTACTCAGCTTAAGGATTCTTATTCCTGTATGAATGGCCATGCACTTATTTGCTTTAAACACAAATTGCCAAATATTCAACCAACTTTCAAGCTTCTCCCCATTCCTGACCATATCCTTTACCCCATGTTACTTCCCACCATCCCACACAGTTTAGTATGATCTGCAAGCAGACACACCTTGCTGTTCAGCGTATCCCAAATATTGGATATGTAAATGTTGAAAAGTGTAGGTCCCAGGACAGAGCCCTGAAATATCCTCACAAGTGATCATATTGACTCATGAATTCAGTGGTGATCACAAAACCACTCCCCATTGCTAAGGAATGAAATAAAGAATAAAACATAGACAAAGAAAGAATAAAACAGAACACCAAAGAATAAAATATAGACAACCAAAGAATAAAACATAGACAAACAAAAATAAAACATAGACAACCAAAGAATAAAACAGGCAACCAAAAAAATGAAACACAGGCAAAGAATAAAACAGACAACCAACGAATAAAACATACGCAACCAAAGAATAAAACTTAGACAAACAAACAGTAAACACACAAATAATAAAACATAGACAAAGAATAAGGCATAGACAAAGAGTAAACACAGACAAAAAAATAAAACACAGACAAATAAAACAAGCCATTTAACATTCAGCAATAGGAAAGCAAGGATGGGAAAATCCTATACTACAACACAAATCAGCTAATAAGAAAAATGAACTCCTGAAGCTCTCACAGCCTAGCCATCATCAATAGCTTGCTTTAATAATGTAACTTATGCCTTTTCTTAAATGCCATCACCTAGGGGGAGCTCTGAAGACCAATGGGCAAGGCATTCCAAACAGACATAGCTGCAGTGGAGAAGTCCTTTTTCCCCAACCACTTTAAATAGTATCTAGAGATGGAAAGCATATTCACCTTGGTGGAGCAGAGAGGATGGCCTGTACTATATAAGGCTAAGATATCTTTTAGGCAGTCAGGATCAAGATCAGGTGGAGCTTTGTAAGTTAGAAATGCAACCTTGAAGTTGATGTACCACCAACCTGGCAACCAGTGTAGTTAACATTGGACAGGAGTGATATGCTTGGAGACCTTAACTCTGATAATCAATCCAGCTTGGAGATCTTATTTCAGTCTTATTCACAAGTGTGCAGTGTGCACATATGTGGAATCCAAACAAATGGGAATGGCTCATAGATGCCATATTTCTCAAGATTTGCCTCAAGCTGCATTGCATCTACCTTCTCAATTTCCTTTGCCAGTAAGGGAAGGTTTGAGACACGGCTGTAATTTGCGAGGGGACTCTGGTCTGTGCACTGCAGTAACTCCATTATTTTCTGTGTGAGTTTAATCCATTTAGTCCAAGGTTCCTTAAAGGGGAGCAGTCAGCACTATGAGCCCTACACCCAAGTGTGGGGCAGGTCCCAATTCACACTTTGTGTTAAATTGTTTTAAAAATTACTACTTACTGCAATACCGTAGATTCTATTAGTCTAATTCTGCTGAAATGTTCTGCAACTACAAATCCCAGAATCCCCTGCAGCTGACATCATAGGAGGGCAGTAGCAGTGAGAGATTTGATAGCCTGCATTGCATTTTAGAGTTTTTAGAAGCTCAGGTCTGTTGTTTGCTGGTCCCATGGACAGGAGCTGAGGAAAACCACACAAGAATGAAGGTTCCGGACTTTAGGAGGGTGGATTTTAAAGAATATGGGAGCAGAAACTGCCTCAAAGAGGGGGTTTGCCATAGTGGGACAGAGGCACATTGGGGAAAAATAAGGGAGGGCATAATTAAAGCAACTGACATCTGTGTGAAGTATATGAGTAAAAGCAAAAGGAAAGAGACCATCATGGTTCTCTAAGGAAGTAGCAAAGGAGGTGAAGAAAAAAGGTGGCATTCAAGAGGTAAGATGAAAGACAAAGGGAGGAGGAAAAGGAGGCATAACAAGTAAAGCAGAAGGAAGCAGGTAAGGTGGTGAGGGAAGCAAAGGTACAGACAGAGGAAAGGATCACTAAAGGGGTAACAAAAGGAGATAAGATTTTCTTCAGATGCGTAAATGTGATGAGGAAAACAAGTGAAGGGATAGTGAAGATGAGAAGGGCAGAAGTGGGGGACTGCACACAAGAGGACCAAGAAAAAGCTGACATCCTAAACAGGTACTTCTGCTTAGTCTTCATGGTTGAGGGACTGGGGGATGGACCACCAGGGAGTAACAAAAACAGGGGTGGGGAGATGGACACAAGTCCATTTTCAGAGGAAATAGTCAGGAACAGACTTGCAGCTATAAAGGTAGACAAGGCTATGGACCAGACAATATTCATTGAAGGGTACTAAAAGAACTCAGGAAGGTGTTTGTTGTACCACTGACAGCCTTGTTCATCAGCTTACTGGTAAAAGGTGTGGTTCTGAAGGACTAGAGAAAGACTGACGAGGTCCCTCTACAAAAGAGCAGCAGCAGGGAGAAGGTTAGCAATGATAGGCCAGTCAGCCTTACTTCAGTGGTAGGGAAATTAATGGAAACCCTGCTGAAGGGGAGAGTGGTAGAGTATTCTGAATTCAGTGGGCTTTAAGATCACAGGCAGCATGGATTGACAGGGGAAAGGTCATGTCAAACAAATCTAATGGATTTCTTTGACTAGGAGATCAGGGAAAGAGATCACGGGAGGGCATTGAACATGGCCTATCTGGACTTTAGCAGGGCCTTTAACACTGTGCAGTACAGGAGACTGATAAAGAAATTCAGTAGCCTAGGGGTAGGATCCAAAGTACTAAACTGGATTAAAAACTGGTTAATGGATAGAAGATGGGAAGGGGGGGTTAACTACACTAACTCTAATGATGGACTACTGAATAGTTGGATACCACAAGGTTCAGTACTGTGACCAGTACTCTTCAATGTCTTCATGGGAGACATTGCAGAAGAACTGGAATAGAAGGTATACCTTTTTGCAGATATTCGGAAGGGAATGGAGAGAATGGAGAAGGATCTAGGAGAACTTGAGGAGTGGCAGAAAGCATGGCAGTTGGGATACTATGCAAAAAAGTGCAAATTAATGCACCTAAGGCATAGGAACAGGGAAGCTGACTATAGATGGAGGAGGGGGAGATACTGACAGTCATTAAACAGGAAAAGGACCTTGAGGTTATCATATCTGAGTCCCTCAAAGTGTCAGGGCAGTGTGACAAAGCAGTGGATAGGGATGTTGGGGTACATAAGTATCTCCAACAGGAGGAAGGAGGTGGTGGTGCCACTGTATTGCTTACTGGTGAGACCCCACCTGCAGTACTGTGCACAGTCTTGGAGACTGGACCTCAGAAAGGATATAGACAGGGTGGGGGCACTCTAGAGGAGGGCAACTAAAATGGGGCAGGGTTTATATGAGAAACCTTACAAGCAGAGACTGAGGGATCTCAACATGTGCATCCTGGAAGACAGGACAGAAAGAAAGAGAGAGAGAGAGAGAGAGAGAGAGAGAGAGAGAGAGAAATGACATGATAGAGATCTACAAGTACTTCACAAGGGGGAACAGGGTGCAGAGGAGTGGAAGGCTCTGTCAAATGAGAAAGAGCACCAGGACAAAGATGGCATGTGATGAAGGAGGAGGGTGTATTATGTACTATACTTTGCAGTGATTATTAGTTTGCAAATCTATTATATACTTGCACATCTATTATGTACTGTACTTTGCGCCGATTATTAATTTGCATGTCTATTATATACTGTATGTTGCACTGATTATTAGTTTACACATGCATTATGTACTGTACGCTGCAGTAATTATTAGTTCACACATCTATTATGTACTGTACTTTGCACCGATTATCAGTTTGCACATTTACTGTATCACGTACTGTACATTGCACCAATTTTTCAGTTTGCACATCTACTATGTACTGTACTTTGCACTGATTATCAGGTTGCACATGTATCAAGTACTGTGCTTTGCACCAAGTATCAGTTTGCACATGTATTCTGGCCTGTATGCTGCACCAATTATTAGTTTACACATCTATTATGTACTTTACACTCATTATTAATTGCACATCTGTTACATACTTACTTTCCACCTCATTTTGTATGCACTGTATTACTTGGCACAGGACATTGCTGACATACAAATGTTTTACTTCTACTCTTGTGCCTTATTGTAATGTCTATCCCTTCCCCCCGGACATATCTGGAAACAAGTTGTTAACAACTCAGCATGTCTTGCCACATGAAACTTTTGAAATAAATACTTTCTTAACCAGCCACTAATGTGGCGCTAAATTAAAAGCATTGACAAAGTTTAGGAAAGGGACATCAACTGCTTGATCTTTGTCCACAGCCTAAGTCACTAAATTGAAAAATCTATCAGATTCAGTTGACACAAGTCGATCTCCCCCTTAGGAAACCATGCCGTCTTTTGCCCTGCAATCCATGATCCTCTAACAAAAGATGACAAGCAGTGTCTAGGAACTACACACCCAGGGACAGTATGTGTTCAGGCAGAGGTTTCTTTGCTATGCTGCAATGTTTATTACCTAGTTAATGCTTATCACATCTGCTCCTGCAAATTTGTACTTTAGAGGCAGAGTTGGCAATAAATATGTCTCGCTGACTCTTTAGTCCCTTATGCTGCAGTGAGTTTGTTTATTTTGCATAGCTCCAAATTCTCAAGTGGTGCACGTTTTTTTTGCTCTCCCTTGACTTTGGCCCCACTCTTTGATAATGGACCCCCTGCCTCCAATGTGAAGAGCGAGCTGAAAAATTAATTCACAATAATTTTCTTTTTCAGTATTATCCACCACTGTTACCCCCACAACACCTGGGCATCCTCTCTATACCCTCCTAGTACTTCCTATTGTCACATAGATAGTATATATTAATATGTATACATGAGGTGTTTCTTACAGCATAAGAATGTTATCTCGTGATGTTTGGTTGAGAAGATTGCAAGGTGAAGCTGAGCGGGTCTGTCAGCCCAAACAGCATGAGATAATGTTCTGGTGCTGTAAGAAACACCCCAAGTATACATACAGTAATAATATATTATGACGCAGAACAAATATTTGGATGTAAAAAAATACACACACAGAGAGATACAGTGGCGTGAAAAAGTATTTGCCCCCTTCCTGATTTTCTCTATTATTGCATATTTGTCACACTGGATGTTTTCAGGTCTTTAGACAAAATATAATATTAGATAAAGGGAACCTGAGTGAACAAATAACACTTTTTTTTTTTTAGTTATTTCATTTATTTAACGAAAAAAGTTAACCAACACCAACTGGCACTGTGTGAAAAGTAATTGCCCCTAGTTAAATCAACCTAATTAAAGGGATAATTAGAGTCAGCAGGTTGAACACAGCCAGGCTTGATTACAGCCAGCCCTGCTCAATATAAACCTCACTTATTTTGACCCTTACCATCAGAGTCACGTTGCCTGCACAAAGATTCAACAAGCACAGTATGCCATGATCAAAGGAAGTTCCTGAAAAGATCAGAAAAAATTTGTTGCCCTCTATCAGTCTGGAAAGGGTTACAAAGCTATTTCTAAGGCTCTGGGACTCCATCGAACCACAGTGAGAGCCATAATCTCCAAATGGAGAACACTTGGAACAGTAGTGAATCTTCCCAGGAGTGGGTGGCCTGCCAAAATTACTCCAAGGGTGCAGCGTAAAATCATCCAGAAAGTCTCAAAGGATCCTAAAACAACATCTAAAGAACTGCAGGCTTCTCTTGCCTCAGCTAAGGTCAGTGTTCATGACTCCACAATCAGAAAGAGACTGGGCAAAAATGGGCTTCATGTGAGGAGTAAGCGGAAACCACTGCTAACCAAGAAGAACATAAATGCTCATCTCTCATTTGCCAAGAAGCACCTGGATGATCCACAAGCCTTTGGGAAAATGCTCTATGGACAGATGAGTCCAAAGTGGAACTTTTGGATGACATGGATCCCATAATGTCTCGTGAAGCAAACACAGCATTCCACAATAAGAACACCATACCAACAGTCAAACATGGTGGTGGTAATGGATGGTGTGGATGCTTTGCTGCCTAAGGACCTGGATGACTTGTCATAATTAAAGGAACCATGAATTCTGCTCTGTACCAGAAAATTCTTAAGAAGAATGTCCCGTCATCCTTCCATCAGCTGAAGCTGAAGCGTAGTTGGGTCATGCAGCAAGACAATGATCCAAAACACAAAAGCAAGTCCACATCAGAATGGCTAAAAAGAAGTAAAATTAAAGTTTTGGAGTGGCCTAGTCAAAGTCCAGACTTAAACCCAATAGAGATGCTGTGGCAGGACCTGAAACGAGCAGTTCATGCTTGAAAACCTACCAAATGTTACTGAATTAAAGCAGTTCTGCGAGGAAGAGTGGGTTAAAATTCCTCCACAGCGATGTGAAAGACTGATATTGAATTATAGGAAGTGTTTGGTTGTAGTCATTGCAGCTAAATGTGGCGTAACCAGTTATTAAGTGCAAGAGGGCAATTACTTTTTCACACAGTGCCAGTTGGTGTTGGTTAACTTTTTTTCATTAAATAAGTGAAATTAAAAAAAAAAACAAGTGTTATTTGTTCACTCAGGTTCCCTTTATCTAATATTACATTTTCTGTAAAGACCTGAAAACATCCAGTGTGCCAAATATGCAATAATAGAGAAAATCAGGAAGGGGGCAAATACTTTTTCACGCCACTGTAGTGTCCACAGCGCCCAGAGTAGTAACTCCACATCACAAATGGCTATTCAGTTTGTTTACCATTAATTAATGAAAACAGTTCAGTTCACATCCACAAACGAACTGTCAGCGGATAAAACCACAAAAGCATACCTATGATGTCATGGCACAATCACCACTAGAAACTGATGTTTCTCTCATGATTACCCAAGCTTCCTCAGAGTGTAGTGCAGTGAGCATTTCAAATAAGTTTAATTTTTTTTATACTTTTGTTGACCAGATACCTTTGCTGGTTGCTGGGGAGCTGTGGAGCTGTGAGCAAAGCTAATCGCTAAGACGTTGTGGAGAAATGCCAGTAGCAGGAGTCTGTGAGAAGCCCTATTTTATTTTAAAAAAGGTATGCCACTGTTGCCATATTATTTTTAATTATCACAGACCTTTCCAGTTCACCTTTGAGTTTTACCCACTGGCTTGCACAGTGCACATTCTACGGTTGTGGAGGCGCTAGTCCGGTGCTTTCGGGCCTGCCAGGTCGGGTTGGAATCCTAGCAGTGTGAGGAGCCCCCGACGGGAATTGCAGGACTGACAGAGCCCACAGGGGCTTTTGTCGGCCTGGTGGTGTGAGTGAAGATAGAGTTTGGGAGCCAAACAACCATGAACTGTGGAGAAGGCAAAACAGCGAAGATGAAAAAAGGCAAAGATAAAAGACATAGGAAGCTTGTGCTTTTCTTTTTTCTGGCTGGAGTTTTTTATATATCTGAGTTGATATACGCTAATAAATAACTATTTTTAAATGGTTAAAAAAGAAGTTTTTTTGATGGTGTTTTTAGGGATAAATTAAAGAGCTAGCAAACTGGTCAAAAAACAAGCTGAAAACTGTTTTTTGAGATTAACAAAAGTTACTTTGTGATGTCACTGTGATGGCACTTTAAGGGAGCTGTTTCCTTTTTGGGTTAGTGACGTCCCTTGGCTTTTTTGCCTTACCTATGGACTTTTAAGTTCTTTTTTCTGCTTGTGTTTATAAAAATTTAGATAAAAAGTAATTTAGTAGATTTAATAGATTTAATGTATTGCGCAAATAATCAGGAAGTAGGGGGTCTGGTGAGAGAGCGTTCATTCGCTGAGGCGCCAACGTGACCGTGAAGCATAAAAGTCTGCTGGGGACTACAAGCTGAGAGATCACTAGCTGGGCAACCTCTACAGAGTGCAATCCCATCAAGCTGCTTTCCTGAGCTTTGACTACAAACGTTAAGCAGATATCAGTTATAGCAGATATAACAGCTAACATAGTATAAGGACCAGAGGGCACTAACCATTTATTTCGGTGTTCTCGGTTTAATGTGAAGGGTTGTCTGAGAAATAAGAATGGTGTAGTCTTAGTGATAACAGTGATATCAGATTGGATACTTTTAAGGCTGAAATTCTTACTACCTGTATTTTAAGCAAAGTCAGCAGCCCAGATATTCAAACTGCGCCAGGCTGTGGTGCAAGCCTGGGCGTAGCGCAACTTGGCTGTGCAGGGGTGTTGACTGGGCAATATTCAACGAAGCTGCACCATGGCACAGCATCATTGAATATCGCACCCTGGCCACCCTCAGTGCTCATGGCGCAGTGGAACTGCACCAGTGCAAGTGGCCAGAGTGGAGCAGGAGGATGCGCTAGTGCAAGTTCCGTTGCGCTATGCGCAGCAACCATGATATTCAAAAGTGCACATGCAAATGGGGCCATAATGTATGTAAGGCACAAATGGGGCCATTTGCATGTCATTATGGCCCCATTTGCATGCAGGTGCGCTGATCCCCAGTGACTTGCACCTGGCGCCTGCCAGGCAGCAGCAGTGCCGCCGGGGACTGACACCCCTGCACAGCCTGGCATAATCACAGCTCGATCACCTGGCTTAGCATAATAAAGAACTTGTCGGTGGTCCAGTGATCGCTGTTCGTTAATCGCTGGGCTCTGTGCATAACAGGGTCAGTCCACATTTCAGGGTTCAGTGACTGCTGCTCATCGCATTCATTGGCTGGCTGATTGACCATTCCCTAGTGGCTCCAGCAGTACCCCTCCCCACCTGCCCACTGAGCCCCACCGCCCTGCCCCCCCAGTCGCGGTGGCAGGCAGCACCTCCATCCGCCTGGGCTGCCCCGCCACCTGCTGACTGACACTGTAGGGCTGCATGCCCATTGGTCCACAGCATGAGCCAATGGGCATGCAGCTCAGTATGATTACACATTCCAGATATGTGAAAGGATCCATTCACATATCTGAATGTGTAGGGCATGGGCTGCACACCCATTGGCCTGCTGTTGACCAATGGGTGTACAGCCCTACCTATGGTGTCAGTCAGTGAGCCGCAGAGTGGCAGCAGGTGTGTGGGTGCTGCCACCAGCCGCTGACTGGGGGGGAGCAGGGCGATGGGGCTCAGTGGGCAGGTGGGAAGAGGGCTACCACTAGACCACCAGGGATATTGGACATAATTCTTTTTTTATTACAAATGCCCGTGATCGGGCAGACAGTGGTCCACTGGACCACCAGAGATATTGGATTCTTATTATTTATACTGAAGCCCGCGATCGGGCAGACAGCGGTCCACTGGACCACCAGGGATATAGGATTCTTTTTATTTATACTGAAGCCCGCGTTCGGGCTGACAGCAGTCCACTCAACCACTAGGGATATAGGATTCTTATTATTTTTACTGAAGCCCACGATCAGGCAGACAGTGGTCCACTGGACCACCAGGGATATTGGATTCTTTTTATTTATACTGAAGCCCGCGATCGGGCAGACAGTGGTCCACTGGACCACCAGGGATATTGAACATGATTTTTTGAACAGATGCCTGCGATCGGGCATGGGGGCACTGCCACAAAGGTGCAGCTGGAGCTTGGGTGGCCACCCACAGGTGGCAGCTGCCATGTTGTGCCCTGCAATACGGCAGCTCACCTGTGGGTGGCCAGCCACTGTTCCTTTTTTTTTGGATCAACTTTGTGTGGCACAAGTAGGGGTTGCACATGCATGGCTCAGCACATCCCGGGCTGAATATCGGGATGTGCGGAGTATGCATGGGCATGCCCCCCCCACCTGCTCTGCATACATTACTGATGCACTCAGGCACATCAGGATTTGTGCCAGGCACAATCCCAGTTTGAATATCGTGCCGGGGCACATCAGTGGGTTGCGCATGGTGCAACACTGTTGCACCATGTGCAACCCTTTTGAATATCTGGGCCAGTGTGTGCAAACATTGCCATCACAAAAAGTAAGTCAGATAACTTAAATTCTAGAACACACATTGTTTTGGATGTTTTACGTTTTTTACATTTTATTTTTTATGCGTTAGGATTGGTTAGTAATTAATAATTGATATAAATTGTGTAAATTTTAATAGTATACTATAAGAGTTAATAAATATAGGGTTTTTAGATATTTTTATTAGTGTGTTCTCTTTTAATAGTGGTATTTAGAGTGAATAAATCATGGGGAGAAGAACGAACCAGGAGGCTCTATTGAAATTTCGTGACGGCTAGTTGGAACAGAAGAGGCCTTGAAGTTACCCTTCCAATTAGTGGTAATACAGATGATCCAGGTGTTTTGGACCATTATATAGAACTTTATGGGACTTGTTCTATAAAATTTTATATTAACAGAAGAAGAAAAAGAACTAGAATACAAAAGAAGGTGCAGAGGTTTATTTTCCTCTTACTTCCTCTCATTTTGGGACTACTTCAATAATCATATTTTGTTCAATTTGCATATTTGTTTAGGGTATCCAGCCAGGATTATTATTGCTACTTGGAATTATTGATCTGGCTTATATGCGTAAAGTAATATTTTACTTTCAAAATAGGAGTATTAATTAAGTTTAGTGTTCTCTGGAAAACTAATTTTACTGGTGTATAGACATTTACAACTGGTGTTTAAACCCTTTTCATGAAATTAATAATATTAAAAGTTAACTAAATTATAATTATTGAATGTTATATAAAGATATGTTATATGTATGTATATATATATATATATATATATATATAAAGGTTAAAAGAATCAAAACCCTTAAGACACCAAGTCATTAGCTGGGCAGATTAGTATCAGATTGTGATATTTGTGTTACTTGTGTTAATTGCGTTAATAGTATTAATTGTGTAATTAGTGTTGGAATTGAAAAATAAGTGAGTTATAACTTAGGGGCCTCCATGATAGAATATGTTTTCATAATGCCAGTGACAACTAGAAGAGGGGGAAGAAAATGGAAGGAACTATAACAACAGGAAATGCTAGAGGTACATCTAATATAAATGTATTAAGAGGGAAAAAATGTAAAAATAATCACAGGAAAATAGAAATTAGAGATAAAGAAAGACAGGAGGTAATCGATGGGGAAAAGTGATGGAAAAATGGCAATGAGGTGGGGGCTATAGAATTTACTTTGTCATCAACAACAATTACGAGCAAGAAAAATATGAAACAACTGTCATTAAAGTCTATTTTTTATCCTAAAAAAATCAGAAATTGAAAATCCAGAGAGTGAGATGTTGATAGATTTAAATGGTTCAGATATTTTAGATCTAATCAATAAAGAAGTGAGTAAAACAGTGGAAGATATTAGAGAAACTCGAGAAACAAATAATAGGATTGAACAGAAAATCAAAGACCTTAGATTAAGCATGAACCAAACAGAAGTGGGGAGGAAAGAATTAAATGAAAACAGAGAAACTAAACAAAATAAATTAATTAATGAAGAACTAGTAGAGGATGCAGAGGTTGTAAGAGAGGTTTGGAGTTGCGATGAAGGTAATGAAGGTAATGAAGGAGATGGAACTCAATTTATGAGTCCCATACCAATGGATTCCTTTTCCTTCAATAATTTATCTAATGGAGTACTTATGGCTTTGCGTGACCTACTGCAGGCTAACATTTTGTTACATGAACAGCTGACTCTAATTAAACAGGACCTAAATTTCTTAAAGGGGTATGCTTAGAAAATAGAAATTTTATATTACAAAGTAGAGGCCTAGTTTATAACTGGGGAGAGGGAGTGGCCAGTGATGCTTGGGAAAATGTGAAGTAGCTAAATAAGTCCCTATTTGGGAATGTGGAAAAAGATCTTACAAACAATAAGGAAAGTACAGCTTTTGAGAATAAGGAGAGCAAAGATGCAAGAAGTGACATAATTATAAAAAGGGATGTGGAATGGACCCAATTATGGGAGGGTTCCGAATTTATTATGCTACCACAGGAAGAATGGAGGGATGGAAGTATCGTGAGAGATATGAGAAAAGGTAATGAAACCATATGGCAAAAAGGATTAGAGCAGGGGAAAAAAAGAAGGATAAAAGAGAAGTTAAAATATTGGGATCCACTTTAGATCAGAAAGAAGACAAGTCAAATATGGCAACAGAAACAAGTACACAAGGCAAGGGTAGTGGGGGATATACTAAATCTATTCCCAAAGAAATATAAGATAAGAACAACAGAGTAAGGAATAAAAAAGAAAGGAAAAAGAGAGATTTAGGTAAAGATAAAAATCAACAAAAGAAGAAGGGAATAATAAGATTGAGGTAAATGAAAAGATAGAGAATGCTCTAAAGAGGGGGAGGATGATAGAAGAAATAAAAGATCTAGAAGAGGAAGGATTAATACACCTGGAAAAAATCAAAAGGAGTTGGAAGACAAAACAAATAGAGAGAGGCAAAACATGACTTTGGATAAAATATTGAGAAGAACATTAGAAACTGATTATGCGCTACCTATTCATAAGGTTGGTATTATTCCAAATGAGATCGAGGAACAACTAGAGTGACATAAGAAATCTTCATGACATGATCACCAACTTTCAATGTTGAATCATATGAGTGTTATTCGACCTCTGGAAGACAAGGAAATGATTCTATTAATCTCAGATTATTATTTTGCATTGAAGATTGTTGAAAACCAAAGGCATAGATTTAGGAATGTAAGGTTTCTAGTTGAAAGCATTGTTAACATAAAGTTATTATTTCCTGATTATTATGAAAAACAGAACAAAGATAAAGAAGAAAAGAATTTGTTAATATCCGTCTTTGGCATAAATAACTTTCTTAATGAAAATAAAAGGAATGTGAGGAGTAAGATGGCCGAATCGCTACAGACCATATTGAAATGGGGTGATTTGAACAATGAGATTAAAAACGTGGTAAGATGGGAAGATAATGGACAATTAACACTGTGGGTAAATAATAGATGGGACTATGATTTAATTTTATCTAAAAGAGAAACTTTAGATAATATAGAGATTAATATAAAGGGAGAAGCTATCTTAGATGAAGCTAAGCCAGTAAAATTTGAATCAGAGCACTGGTTAAATTTAATACAGGTGACAAATTGTTTTCAGGTACTACAAGATCTAAATAATGATTGAAGGTTAAGGGATAATACAGTTACAGATGAAGTAAAAATTAAGAGAGTAAAGGCAAATAAAGACAATTCTGGGAAAATGATTTCCTGGAATGTGTCAGGAATTAGAGGTAGGACAGTTGACCCTACATTTATGAGATATGTAATGGATTTTGACATTATATGCCTCCAGGAGAACTGGAGTGCAGATGAGATACATCTTAATGGATATAGACTTTTTAGGAAACAGGCCATTAAGCAAAAAATAATATGGGAGGTTAATAGGAGGATTGGTAGCATGGATAAAGATTGCTACAAAAAATTAGAACTGAAGAAATTGTTATAGACTTGGATTACATCTTGGGGTAACAATCAAAAGTAATGAGGATATATGGTTATTGTTAAATGTCAGTGGCTCAGTAGGTAGCACACTCGCCTCTGAGGCCGGGAGATCAGAGGTCTGTGGGTTCAGTTCCCACATCTGGCACTTGGGTTAATATCCCAGTACTGACACTGTAGTGCAGCATGAGAGGGGTGCTGCACTTCTGAGGTGACGCCTTTTGGATGAGACGTTAAACCGAGGTCCCATCTGCCTGGATTGGTGGTAGTTCATGTGGATGTTAAAGATCCCATGGCACTTATCGAAAGAGTAGGGAATTTCCCCGGTGTCCTGGCCAAATTTCCCTCATTCACTAAGAATACCACCAACAGCTTAATCTGGTTCAAAGTCAGTTGGCATTCATCTGTATCCCCCTCCCCTGGGTCGTGCCTGAAAATAGGCAAGATTTGTCTAGTGCACTTACCCGGTCAACAAAAACTAAAAAAAAAAAAAAAAAAATGTATATTTGCCACCAACAAATACAAAGTATAACAATACAAATACCTTGTCCTTGCTAGTTAAAATAATAGATAGTTGGGAGAAGGAAAAACCTTATGGTGTAAGAGTAGTAGTGGGTGACTTGAATGCTAGGGTAGGTAATATTAATATGTCAGAAGTTATGAGAAAACTATGTCTAACAATGAACAAAAAGGATATAAATGAGATTAGATCAATGAAGAATAAGAAAGTATCTGCTAGGGGGAAGGACATATGTCGAAAGTTTCAACAAAGGAATTTTACAATAATTAATGGTAGGACTAAAGGAGATATAGAAGGAGAATATACGTATATGAGAAAAAGAGGGTCATCAATAATATATTTATGTTGGGCAAACATGAATGCTGTGATGAGAATAAGAGACTTACAAGTGGGCGGAAGGGTGGAGGGAGAACATAGCCCACTAGACATTAAATTTGATTTATTAGATACGATACATTTACCTAAAGCAAGAAAATAGTTAAATAGGATGAGAATAGGAATACAATGGGATTTGATTGACAATTTAAATTCTAATAATCTTATAATGGAAAGTGGTATAAGGGAGAAGTTGCTAGAGGTAACTGAAGAAATTGAAGGGATGGATGTCATTAGGGAATATGAGGAAGCTATGAAACATCTTAATACAAATAATAAAGAAAGCTATATGTGTGAAAAAAGAAAGGGAAGTCAGTGGTATGACAAAGATTGTAAAGAGACAAAAAAGGGAGTTAATAGACTTGCAAGATTATTTAGGAAAACAAATTATCAAAAATATAGGACACAACTAGTTAAAAATCAAAAAGAGTATAAACTATCGTTGATAAGTAAGAGAGAGAAACATAGAACTAGGTTATGGAAAGAACTAGTAGATGTAGTTAGACAAAATGACCAGAAAAAATATTGGAGAATGGTAGCAAGAGGTTGTAGTTCTTTTAGTGAAGATATAGAATGTCATATTGAACCTCATAAGTGGGAAGAGTATTATAGATCACTTTTTTTTGATACCTCTATACAAGAGCAAACAAGGAAAGAGGGTAAATGGAATATTGTAAAACAGAAAATACGGGAATATGAACTCTATAATGCTTTGATGAAAGCAAAAAGACATAAAGCACCTGGGCCAGATGGTATACCACTGGATATTATACTAAGTGATGTAAATCTATGGATTCCAGTGTTGAAAAAGTTGTTTGCCCATACTGTCAAGATGGGTGAAATAATTAAAACATGGAAATAAAATATAGTAATACCTATTTTTAAGAAAAGGGGGATAGAAATAACCCAAAAGACTATAGACCAATAAGTCTGATTGACAATACTCAAAAGATTTTCACTAAGATAATACAAAAAAGGATTATGGTATGGATAAAGGAGTTTAAAATAATAGAAGAGGCTCAAGCAGGATTTATGGCAGATCATTCAACAGTCGATCAATGCTTTGTTCTATCCCATATAATTAATAAATATATCAACATAAAAAAACAAAAGTTATACTGTGTTTTTATCGATTTGAGAGCAGCTTTTGATAAAATCAAGAGAGATAAACTGTGGAGGGTATTGGAAGAATATGGGATGGAGCAGTCCTTGATCGACTTAATAAAAATACTTTATACGGATAATCGGACATGTATAAGATATAATAACGAGGGTGACAAGACAAAACAATTTAGTACAAATACAGGATTGAGACAAGGGTTGTGCCTTCCCCTATATTGTTTAATTTTGTACCTAAATAAAATACTTATGAGTTTGTACGACTAGGAACTACATATGCCAAAAATAGGGGAAAGATGTCCATACTTGGCATTTGTGGATGATGTCATTTTATTATCTACAAGCTGCCTGGGAATAAAAAGAAGTATTTAAAAATTCAGGAATAAATGTAAAGTGATGGCATGGGAGATTAATTAAACAAAATCAAAATATGTGGTTTGTAACAGAACTTTAATAATGAAAGAGACAGACTTTAGTTTAACACATGATTCCAATACTATAGATAGGGTTCTAACTCTCTATTATTTGGGGGTAACCTTTACAAGTAATTTAAAATGAAAATTGCATAGAAGATATATAATGGATAAAATGAAGAGATTTGTACCGATGGTAGAAAAATTTGCTTATCAATATGCAGACCAGTCTGTTAACGGATCTCTCAAGGTCCTGAATGCAAAATTAAGAAGCCAAATTTTATGTGGGATGGAAATTTGGGGTGGGGATGAGAAGGAATCAAAGGGTCTGGAAGTGATATTAAATGAAATTTATAAGAGAGTATTGGGACTAGCAGTGGGGGCATCCTTTTCCCTGACTAGAATAGAGCTGGGACAATTGTCTGCTTGGTGTAATATTGCACACAGAATAGCATGTTATTGGATTAAGGTCTATGGTATGAATGAATGAAGAGAGACTCCCCAGAATATGCTAGAAGAATCCTTAGTATATAGTAATAAAGGGTTTGTTTGCCCAGGTATACATGCTTTAGAAAAAATTATAAAGCCCTATGGCCTTCTGGATTGTTTGGCTAACAGCCTTATAATACCTAGAAAATATATAGAAATATATATAAAAAGAAGAATTAAGGATATGTGTATACAACATGAGATGGAAATTAGGAGACAAGTGAAAATCAGCAAGTGGTTGGCAAAAATTAAAAAAGACATTTTTCATTGGAATCTTATTTAACAATTATTAAGGACCCAAAAAAAACGAAATCTTTAACAAGAATTCGATTTGAATATTTTGAAACTCAGAAACTGAGAGGCACATTTGCCAAGCAGAAAGAAGGCCTTCGTGAATGTAAATTAGGGGAGGATAATTTGTTACACATTCTGATACTATGCCCACTACATACATATGAGAGACAGTTTTTTATGGGAAATATACTGTGGAACATGGATATGACTCCAAATTTCCAGTTGAATAGTGTACTTAAAAGCACTGATATTTGGCAATTGGAGTACTTGACAAAGTTTCTAGGTTTCATTGAAATGAAAAAAAAAACATCTAATAAAAAGTGGGGGGAAGATTAAATGATACAGTATTCTGTATGAGAATTATGACTTGGTGTCTTGTAGAGATCATTAAATCAATGATGGTATGAAAAAAACAACAAAAACCATCAACTTCAATATAGAGAATGATTGTATAACAAAATTAAATGATAACTGGGAAAAGTGTAGAAGGTATTTTTATAGAACACTTCTATTTTTGTATATGCAAATTATTATACATGTATAGGGTTAGTGAATGAACGTGTTATAAATGTTTTAATTAGACTGACAATTTTGTTTGTTACCACAATCATTTTTTATTACTACTATACTTTTGTTCTACCCCTCTAGTTATGGTGAAAAATGGTACAGTCCCTTCTAGGTAGCCATTATATGCTGTAAAGCCACGTTATGGCAGCGATACCAAATTCATATTGTAGGATTTGTTTTGTAAACCTTTGATGGGGGGATCCTTTTTTAACTTGTTAAAACTATTTCTTAAGAGTTGGAGAACTGAGAGTTTATAAACCAGGTTAGCCGCAGAGTGGCGGGCTGACGGAAGTGCCAGTGAGTGAGAGGGAAGAGTGTGCGGGGAATCAGTTGAGCAGTGTGTACAAGGCACCGTATGTATGTGTAATAACAGGTAATGCGCTTCTGCCTCCTGATGGGTCAAAAATCTTGCAGTGCTTTATAATGAATGAAAAATATTTTTGTCATTATCTTTGACCTCATCTGCTATCCTCAGCGCTGTGTCTGCCTTAGTCTTCCTGATCATTTTCTTGGTAATTTCAAGCTAGTTTACATAAACCTCCCAGCTCACTTCTGTCTGCTACTGTACCTCTTAATATTTGCTACGTATGGCAGCCTTTGCCCAGATGGCCTCACAAAATTCCCACTAAACCAAACTGTCCTTTAATGCTTTTATCTTCCCTGACATAGCTTATGCATTTGTTGACAATCCATAATGTCTCCCTAGTTATCAGTGGCACAGCTACGAGGGTGCAAGGGGTGCAGTCGCACCCGAGCCCATGAGGTTTAATGGGCCCAAATCATAATTTTAATGTTATTCAAAACTGGGGGCCCTACAACATACCCTTGCACCCAGGCCCTCTGTGAATTTGGTACACTACTGCTTGTTATAAATGGGCTTATACTGTACTTTCCACTCAAGATATCACTACTGCTTGTTATAAATGCGCTTATACTGTACTTTCCACTCCAGATATCACTTCTATTCCCTTTAGCCTGTCCTTAAGTGCATCCCTTTTTCTGTCAGAACTGGACCTTCTGAAATCAAGGATTAGCACCAATGATTCTGGCTTCTGTGCGCCTACTGAGGTATTAAATTTCATCATATTGTGGCACTTTTTCCAAGTGAGTCCTCCATCCTTATGTTTCTTGCACTATCCAGCATGGCAGTACAAGATTAAGGATGGCTCCCCAATTGTTGCCTCCTGAATCCATTAATTCAGGAAATCATACTGCATGGCCTCAAGAAAGTAGCAGTGATAATAACGCATTTATTCATAAGGTACCCTTCCTTGGAGGCTCAGGCTGTCATATAGGTATAGACTATAGGCAGGCTGAAAAATAAAGGAATACAGTCAACAAGTAAACCAAAAAATAAAGAACAGCATAATTCCTGAATTTCCCACTACCGGCTACTGAGATGTCCAGTTTATACCTGAAAGATTAAAATCACTCATTATGGCATGTCTGGTGGAGCACCACCCAAAAAGGCCTGTAAGACAGCATCACCATGACATAATTTTCGTATTTAAATCAATGCAGTAGAATGTACCCTCCTATCATGCAATAAACCAGACAGCCTGATAATAACCTGATTGTTATGCACGAGGTACTTCCTTTAAGGGAGGAAGTGAATGGGAATGTGAGGAATAGCACACTGCCATACCATGACTAAATGGCAAGAATCATGGTGACAGTCATAGTTGGCATGGAAGATCTGGCCATGGTCCTGGCATGCAGTGTGGGGATCCTTGAAGAGATGAATGGCATCAAGCATGCAGTTTCTTCACACCAGAACTAGGTCACCCTGTTGACATTGAAGAGGAAGTTTGACCAAAATGTCTGGCATCAATAAATTAAGAATTTTGATCAGCATATCCCCAGTCAGCCTCATGCCACAAATCAGAAGTCAGATTCACAAAACGTTGCAGGGATGCAAAGCTTGGTTTGTGAGCACAAAGCAGGCTTTGTGCAAAAGTGCTGTCCGCAGACTCCCAGTTTGTGCTCTCAAACTGAGTGTGTGCCCCCACAATGCTAGGAGGGAGGCACAATGCAAATGAGTGTAAGGGAACCCAAAAATTGGTGCAGCACCATTCGTGGAACATTTGTGCTGCACTGGCCCGCTGGTGTGGGTGCAGGGCACCCAACTGCGACGTCAATGGCCTGTGTTCAGGAACAGAACTGGGAATGTCAGAGGGCCAGCCGGGGGAGAAGGACTGAGCATCCTTGGGACTGCGCTCCTTCTCTGGGGGGGGGGTGAGTGTCTGGCATGATACAGACCCCTAGTGGAGGCTTGAACTCTCAATAACACATGCAGCCTCTGTAAATTGCTTTGCAACTCCCTAAGTGACTGACAAGGGGTGGTCTCTGGATAGCCAATAACACGGTGTGGCTGCCAGTGATGTCATTCCCTCCAGGTGCTGCCCCTTCTGCTGGTTGCATAAAATTAGTCATTATGCCTGGGACACAAGCTTATACACAAGTACACCAGATGCTAAGGAGCTTGCTAGCAAGGTAAAGTCAGGGACCCTGGTTTTCCATTTTTACCGGTAACACCGGTAACAATCACGGAATCCTGCTTGGTTTGCGGATTTTGAATTCTTGTACCGGTGCATCACGGAAATTGCATGTCTCAGCACAGAATCTCTAAGATTTCAGCATCTTTTTAAATTTTTTTTATTTTCTTTTTCTATGTCCCCTTCTCACAGCATCAGTCTTGACTTTTCAGAGATCCCTAGGCTGGGTATCCCCTAACTTCACCCCAGGTAATGCTCAGGAGCTCCTGTGGGCCTGCCCCTATCCTGCCTGGATTGTACCCCCCCAGGTGGGAAGGGAGGGAACCCCAGGTCACCCCTCCACACTCCATTAGTGTGTGGAGGGCAGCTCAGTGGGTCCCTCATGGAGCCTGGTTATGAAGTCTGGGGAACCTGGGTCCCTTCTGCCAGTGACCGGTGTACAGTGATTGTTCCTGGTTTTCTGGTCTCTGTCCCTGAGGGCATCTGCACTAGAGGAGTTCCAAGGAGGTAGATCACATAGAGACATGCCACTGCTCCAGATCCTGGCTAGCTTCCTCCCTTTGGATCACTCTGCAGCACCATTGCACCACCATCCGTGGTCACACAGGTGGTGGTAAAGCAACAGGACCTGAATCCCACCCTTCCCGGAGGAGGAGGCAGTCCCAGGTGCTTGATCCTACTCCCTAGCCAGACCTCCAGCAACCCGAGTTCACTTCTGACTCTGGGTCACTGGCGTACAAGCAATAGTGCTACTGCAAGCGCAGTGGCCGACCCAGATTTCAGCATCTTAAAATGAATGCTGATGTGCTTTGCATTCTTTCTGTTTTGCTGCATATAGAGTCAGTAAGGAAATCACCTGCACTGCTTTGTTGTAATCACCCATGCCTAGTGGTTAGAGTAACAAACAGTGATTGAACTGGGTACATCCAGCAGTCTTGGGTTTGATTCCCACAACCTCCACTTGCATACTGTGTGACTCCAAGCAAGTCACTTAACCTCCCCAGTGCTTCTAGGTCACTCCTGAAAACAGACAGTTCTGCCTAGTGGGCCTTACCTGCTTTACAAAGAATATAAAAAAATACCAATATATGTTTATTACATCATAGACAAGTAGTCAGGGTACCATGTAGTTTGCCTGCGTTTTACTTGGACTGCAATGATTTTGTATAGGTAAAGGTAAATGTTCAGATACATTTTACGTGTTTTATAAGCTTGTTTTTAGATTTTAGTCTGGTTTTCATTGTATTCTTTGCATATGAGCATCTAGGTTGTAGATTGCTAAACACAGTATCACTGTTACCAACGAGCTTATTCAAGTTTATACTGTAATCAGTAGGGTCATCCAAAATCCTCAGTTGTTTGAATGAAAACTAGTCTGAATGAAAGTATGTTCACAAAGAAGAAACTGCCTTACTACTTATGAAAAGACTTCACAGTTAACACCCTATTTAAGTGAATTGGATGATTTGCACCTTTTCTCCCACCTGCTGTTTCAGTCTCTGTGACAGCAAAAAGTTTTCTGATGACTGCTTCAACAAAAAGCAAAAGTTAAGTATTTAAGTGTACTTATGTTTGGCCAGTGGATTTTGAAAGCACAGTCAATGACATACAGAAGGCAAGACCCCAGGGGCTGTATGATGCTGGTGGGCAAATTGGTGCTCAATTCACATCTGAACAAAGACATGAAAACTGGGAGACACCCTTTTCATGGACACCAAATAAAAAAAAAAGCATCCACATGTCTGGCAGATGTAGGAATCCATTTGAAGGTCCTCCACTAATCACTTGTGGATTTTTTAGGTGAAGACACTTTATTTCAAAGAAGCAAATTCAAGCAGTTTTTTTTCTCCTCCTACCCCCTGGCCATCCACTCCTTCAGGCCTGCCAAGGCCCCCCTTCCCAACCACCATCCACCATCCACAGCCCTTTACTGCTGTGCTACCAGGTAACCCAAAGTAACCCTTCATTGAGTGGGCCCCTACCTCTGTGGTAGGCTACCAGGGGAGGAGAATTATCCCAAAGAACTTCTTGTGTATCCTGAGCATGGCAGGGGTCAGAACGGACACATGTCTGGGGCTTCCAGTTTATGGAGGGACCAACAGCTATCCTTTGGTTGGCCAGCGGGTGTTTTCCCATTTTCTTGACAGGCCACATGATGTCAAGGCACAAGCCGACGTCCGTCATGCTGTCTCCTGCAGTGAGGGCTGACATTTTGTTGTGCCTCTGGCCTCCACCAGGGGCCAGCAAATGCTGAGCCATGAACCCACCCTCCCTCCCAGGAGAAGGTGCGTGGTCGTTGGACAATCAAGCTTTCACCCACCAGCTGGCCCTCCAACACCCAAGTCTGTTCCCTAACCCTGGTCAGTGGTGTCAAAGGCAGAAATCCAATTTAGGCAGTTAAATTAAAGATAGGAAAAAACAAAGGTAGTCCACCTTAGTGGTGATGGTTCAGATTAATTCACATCTGAGTGGGTGTTGAAGAAAGGGGATCATAGTGCTGTCACTACTGCCATCACCCCTGAGGAATGTGTACTGCATTGTTGCTGCTGCCATCACACCGAAGGGGTGGGGGCTGTAGTGATTCTGCCATCACCACTGGTGGATGGGGAATGTAGTACTGCTGCCATCATACCTAAGGGATGGGGCCACAGTGCTACTGCTTCTGTCACACCTGAGGAGGTCATAGTGATGTTGCTGCTGCCATCACCCCAGAGGATGGGGGCCATAGTGCTGTTGCTGCCATCACCCCAGAGGATAGGGCCGTAGTGCTGCTTCCATCACACCTGAGGATGGGGCGTAGTGCTGCTTCCATCACATCTTAGGGATAGGGGCTGTAGTGCTGCTGCTGCCATCACATCTTGTACCTAAAATAACTTTAAATTGGTACAAGGATGGAAGGATGTGCAACAGTGGAGGTCAAAATTGCTAAAATGCATGTTAACAGATTTAAAAATTGTTAAATAAAGTACAGAGAACCAAATACCGGTAAAACCGGATTTTGGCTTAGCAGACACCGGTGACAATACCGTTTTTTACAATGTGCAAAATGGAATATGCCCTTTCTCAATCCCGGTAAACCAGTGTCCCTGGGTAAAGTATCTTAAAAATGTATACAAATGTAGTGCAACCCTTTAAAGATGTATGTGGAACCATAAGCAATATTGTCAGTGCACTGAATAACAAAATGTTGTTGTCAACAGCTCTGGTGTAAGAAATAACCTGTGAAAAGGGAGAATGAAGGGCCATTGCCTCAAGTAACAACTTGAAGGCATGAATGGCCATCAGTCACGCTAACTTTATCTAAAACTATGTAAGCGAGATATAGAGATTACTAACATAATAGATGTAATGATATGCAACATCAATTTAAAGGCTACCTAGAGAGATAATGAGTAAATGAGAACATAGACTGCCAAGAAAGCAGTAGGTATAGTTTGAAAGAATTGAAACAGACAATGCTAACCCAGAATGTTAGAGCGTCAGGGAGAAATGTATCTTAGAAGTACTGGGTACAAGGTAAAAGACAATGTTTATTGTAGAAATGAATTTCAGTTTATAAATAAGTTGAATTATGATAGTTTTTGAAGTAAAAAGTAAATATATAATTTGGCAGCCATTTTGTGAATACAGTCAAAAAATGAAAAACATTTTTCTTACAATTAATAATTGTTTTAGTAAAATACAATGGGCCCGATTCTAGAAGCTTGGCGCAAGTCACCTCCAAAGGCGACTTGCACCAAACGCCGTTGCGACATGGACCCTGCACCCTATTATAGAAGGGGCAGGGTTTCCACGGTTACGTTTCATGACTTAAAACGTGCGGACAGGTATGCCAACCCAAGGGCGTACCTGAGGGGCATGTCCCAAGTCACAGCCCCCCAGCAAGCATAAGTGCCCCCAAAAACCCACAGGGCAGCCGTGTCCCCCCCCATCCAGTCCCTGAGCTGGTTTTGTGCAGCAACTGTTGAAATATTAAACCCCCAAGATCTCTGGTAGTCCAGTGGCCCCCACCCACCCCACACAGCAGTTCAGTCCCCCACCCATCCCCAGCCGGCGACTTGCACAGCCCTCCTCTCACCTCCATGGCCAGCCACTGACTGAGCTCCCATGAGAGCTTACTGTATAGATGCACTCAGAAAAGAATGAATACTCATTTCTGAATACTCATTCATTTCTGATCACATCTATATGCCAATTGCTTGGCATTACCTGGTTGAGCAGAGTGGGGGGAGGAGGGGGATAGAGGTGCAGGGGGATTCTTGTGCAATAGGGTGTGGTTGGGTGGGATGAGGTAGTGGAGTGTGTTTGGCATGCAAGAAGGATGAAGGTGTATCAATATCTTTCTGGACAGTCAGAGGACTTCATTCTTATACATAGTCACCATGGCAGAGGGGGAGGCAGGAGAAGGGGGCTAGCAGGTGGTTGGGGGGTTATTATGACATTTAAAAGTGTTGGAGAGGGGTATGGAATTACACCATATGGGGTGAGGGAAGTATTTTATGTAATATAACAACTGCAGTTTGCATCATTACTTTTTTTTTTGCATGGTGGAACTACACAAATTGCAAGTGCATGTCAGGGTATTATAACCAAAGAATTAAAAAAAAAATGATGACAGTGTGGGACCAAAAACATTTGGGGAAACACCATGAAGGTGGCAGGGGACAGATTTAGGAGGTATGCCAGGAAGTACCTTTTCAAGGAAAGGGTCTGGAGGGGTGGAACAAATTGCCGAAAGAGGTGGTCTGTGCAGAATCAGTGTGGGGGGGGAATTCAAACATTGGTGGAACAGATAGAAGGGCTTGGTGAAGACCATATCAGAAAAGGAGGGAGTAGTGCTGTGTGGAATGTGGAATTCCACTGGTGAAATTAGCACAGAATTACCATTCCACTGGTGAAATTTCCACCGGAAGTTCACTAGTTAACATACAGTACATAGAAACATAGAAATTTACCAGCAGAAAAGGACCCTTCAGCCTATCCAGTCTGCCCCAATACCTCCTGTTTTCCTTTTAACTTACCCCCTCACCTCCATGCCATTTTTGCTTCTATTTGGCCCCATGTAATTGTTCCAAGCCCTCTTGAATTTGTTCACTGGCTCTATCCCATGTTTGGCAGAATTTCAGTGGAATTTTGAAAATTATATGAAATTTCATTCTGCCAGAATTTTAAAAGTCCACACAGCACTGGAAGGAGGAAAGGGATGTGAAAAGCCGCTAGGGCTCTCTCATTCAGCTTTGGATAGGTTGGTATGGGCTGGCATGATGGGCCAAGACAGGGCATTTTGCTGCAGAGAGATTCCCTGTCTCTGTGGAAGTAGTATTTCATGGAAAGGGTGATGGATGCATAGAACAAACTTTCAGATAAGGCTGCAGAGGAAGAAACAATATCAAGGTTCAAGAGAGACTGTAATGCATCTGGCAGGATAATGTAGAAGGAAGAGTGCTGTATGAGGGACATAATTACTGTCTGATTCTGCGTAGGGAATCTTGGGGCAGACTAGATGGATTATTCGGGTCATTTTCTGTCCTTCTGTTTTCTATGTTTCAGTGTTTCATTTATATCTGTCAAATCCAACTGGACAATATAGTCAGAAGCCTCGTGAGTATTTATGAAGCTATACTAAGTGTATCAGCTGTAAATACATCTAAATTAACAATATGTGTCTCATGTTTTACATATCTCTTTATGCACCTGACAATGGGGTCTGTAGGGCTTTTTCAGTTTGTGTGCTGCAATGTCTACTGGGTGTATAATTAATATATATAGGTCAACAAGTGGATACCAAAGGTCCACTTCTGCTTGTAGATTTATGAATTGTTCCTAAAACCATCAGGGAGACACTGAAGAGAAACGGCCATCTGTGAAAAGCTGTCTCGGGGTGATGGAGTTGTTAAGGAGGGAGAGCAGGAGTTTCCTTCTAAAAGCAGAACTTTTGTTTGTGTTTCTGGAGAAGGGAAGTCACAGGAAGATGAAGCACGTGTGAGACCGTGACAGTGTGGGGTTATTGATAGCCCTCTGGAGGCCAGTTATTACTCATTCTAGTCTCTATTCAGAATCTGGGTTCATACAGGTCTCCTGTGCTAGAATAAAACTGTTTTTGATTTGTGGAGGCAGAGACTGTGGTGACAGCAGACACATTATCAGAAATTATTTTCTCTCTATGGCAGATTACTTCAGCAGGTGCAGAGCACTGTGCTGCAGTTCATTCACGAGATTCTGCTGGACTTACTTCAGGATACCACAATACCTAATAAGGTAGCCTAAAATGTCCTTATGATCTTCACTGTATATATATACCTGTGGTTTACTGAAGTAAGGGATGTGTGGCCATCAGGCAATATGAATTGTGCAAGTGCCCATTCTGCCTTATGTGTGATGGTCAATGAATGATTTCGTATTCGAATTTCTGCTTCCCACCCTCACCCACCATATGTTACTGTATGTAGCTACTGTATGTAGGAGGACCAACACAAAGAAACAGTCAGCACCGCTAGTCTTCAAAATGCTTTATTTAGGCCATTAGAAAAAAAGAAACAAATTATATACAGCAAAGCAAAGTGCTACTAAAAATCATGCTGAGCTGTGCTATGTGCAGGGAAAAAGCAGTGTGATTGCCATCCCAAGACTCCAACCACACATCTCAACTCCTCAACCCGGAAATGTGGAACAGAGGCCTGACCAAAGTGTGACAAATGACTAACAATTAAAACACCCAATGTTTGTAGCACGTGACAAGTATAGTGATTTCATGGTACATCAGTAAGAGGTATTTTCAATCAGCTTTATGTTTTCTTTTGCGTTTTATGAATTAAATAAATGTGTTATTCTGGCACGGTCTGAACTTTAGCTCTACACTCAGTCAAACACACACACATACACACACACACACACACACACACACACACACACACACACACACACACCATTAAAGTAAACTTTATTCTGCACAATTACTAAGTTAAGTAATACAAAGCAAATGAAAATGCTGGTGTACAACACGTTACAAACTTATAAACAGTGCAAAAAATGCAAACACAGAATACAGGCCTTCATGTAGTATATACAGTGTTGATCTAAGACAGTTCAAAAATGCAAAAACACATCTACTGTTTGTGCACTCACAATAAACAGTTCAATGGGCCTACGCAAGCGAGTATGGTGCTGTGCTTGTGCAACTTGGAACAAACAGTATGTGACTATTCGCCTCTCTATCCATGGAATATACCACCCCTGCAGGGGTACAACGGCAAGGAATCCTAGAAGAAGGTTCCACCCCTAGAGGTGCCACAGGAATGATTCCCTTTGCTAAAGGTAGCTGAGGCAGGCACCCACGGGAGAGAGAGATGAGCCACTGGAGGAGGGCGTGAGGATGGTGGGGCAACAAAGAAAACACTCGAGGAAGGAAGTGGGAGGTGTGGCCTTATGGCCTGAGCAGGGGGAGTGGTTAGTTGCTCCGCCACATTGAACTTCAAGCACCACCTTCCAATTCGATGGGCCTACACAACTAAGTGTGGTGTTAAGCTTGTGCAACTTGGAACATATGTGGCTATTCACCTCTCTATCTGTGGGATATACCACCCCATATGGGTACAATGGCAAGGAACCCTAGAGGAGGGTTCCATCCCTAGAGGTGCCATAGGAATGATTCCCTTGGCTAAAAGTAGCTTAGGAAGGAGCCCAAAAAGATGTACCCAAAAGAACATCGAGCAGCGCAAATTGACGATAGACAGTGAGCACAGGACGGTATGGAAAACCAAACCAGAGGTTGGGAGCTGTAGTATGGTTAGTAGCTGGAGCAGAACAGAGTTTCGAGTGGAGTCGTCAAGGTGACAAATGCCCATCTGGAATGAGGACCTGGACAAGGATGGAGGTGAAGTAGTGTTGTGAGCTGTGGTAGAGTAAGAAGAGAGATGATGGACGAATGTGATTTGCAGTATATGTGAATGTATGATACGGAGGCACGACTTCCTAAGGAGAGAGGGAACAGCCATCGGAATCACCATCTGTCTCCTCCAACAGCAGAAACCTATTTACATGACCTAGGAAATTATTAAATCTTGCTAGTATTATGACCATTCGTACGGAGAAGAGGAAAAAACCCCTTTGAGGAGGAAACCTCTAGGGATTCAAGGCCTAGGTTGCCTTCCCTCCAGGCTTAGGGACATTCTGGTTAGTGATGGTTCTGCTACTGCAATTTAGAACTGGATTAAGGGAAATGGAAAATATTCCAATTTGAAGGAAGCTCTCATGTTTCCCATCTAATGGGAATGTCTTTAGAAACATAGAAACATAGAAGTTGACTGCAGATAAGGACCGCAAGGCCCATCCAGTCTGCCCATTTCTTTTTCTACCTTATAAATGTGCCATCGGCCTTTGCTCTGTCAGTGGCCTATCTATTCATAGTCATTTGTATTGCTCCCTTATGCCTATCCCATGCCTGTTTGAAGCCCTGCACTGTATTCATAGCCACCACTTCTTGAGGTAAGCTATTCCATGCATCCACCACCCTTTCTGTTAAAAAGAATTTCCACATTCCCCCTAATTGCCCCCAATCTCATGCTGTGTCCTCTTGTCCTGCTATTTTTCTTATATTTAAACATGTTAGACTCTTTCACATTGTTAATGCCCTTAAGGTGTTTGAATGCCTCGATCATATCACCTCTTTCCCTCCTTTGCTCAAGGGTATACATATTGAGCTCTGTTAATCTGTCCTCATATGTTTTCTGATGCAGTCCCTGCACCATTTTGGTTGCCCTTCTCTGGACTGCCGCAATTTGGTTAATGTCCTTGTGAAGGTGTGGCCTCCAATACTGCACGCAGTACTCCAGATGGGGCCTAACCAGCGTCTTGTAAAAAGGGTTTATTACCTCCCTCTTACGACTTGTGATACCCCTACTAATACACCCTAACACCCCCCTAGCCTTACCTACTGCTTTAGAGGTCTGCTTAGATGATTTCAGGTCATCAGTGATGATGATGCCCAAGTCTCTTTCTTCCTTTGTGACTGCTAGCAACTCCCCTCCCAGCTTATAGGTGGCGTCAGGGTTTCTCTTCCCTATGTGCATGATCTTGCACTTCTTTGCATTAATCCCAGTTGCCACTCTTCTGACCATTTTGTTAGTTTATCCAGATCTCTTCTCAATCTGCCCACCCCATCTGGATGATCTACTCGGTTGCAGATCTTGGTGTCATCTGCAAACAGACAAGCCTTACCCTCTAGTCCATCTGCAAGGTCACTAATGAAGATGTTGAAGAGGACTGGCCCCAGGACTGATCCCCGAGGTACCCCACTTGTGACTTGCATCTCTTCTGACTGTATACCGTTTACCACCACTCTCTGTTTTCTGCCCGTCAACCAGTTTGCCACCCAGTTGATCAACTTCTGACCCACCCTGAGCCTACCCAGCTTATTTATCAATCTTCTATGTGGAACAGTGTCAAAAGCTTTGCTGAAGTCAAGGTAGGTGACATCAACTGCTCCCCCTTGGTCCACCACTCTGGTTACCCAGTCAAAGAAATCTATGAGATTAGTTTGATAGGACCTTCCTTTTGTAAACCCATGCTGTCTTGGATCCTGTGCCCTATGGATTCCAGGTGTTGCACTATCTTTTCCTTAAGGAGTGCCTCCATAATCTTGCCCACTACTGAGGTAAGACTGACTGGTCTGTAGTTCCTGCCTCCCCCTGCTACCACTCTTGTGGAGCGGATCACATAAACCCTTCTCCAGTCTTCTGGGACCTCTCCTGTGCTCAGAGACTCACTAAAACAGTTCTGCTAATGGCTCTGCTAGTTCCACCTTTAGCTCCTTAAGTACTCTGGGATGTATGCCATCAGGTCCCATTGCCTTATCACCCGAGCTTAGCAAGCTCTTGTAGGACCCTTTCTTTTGTGAAGGAGTAGTGCTCACCTCCCTCCCCTGTGTCCATGATGCTGAGCTGTGGCCCTGCCCTACCTTCTCTTCAGTAAATACTGAGCAAAGGTATCTATTTAGGATCGATGCCTTTACAGGGTCCTCCTCCTCACATGCTCCCTTTTCTCCATTAAGCTTAGCAATACCCCCTCTGGACTTTCTTCTTTCACTAATGTATCCATAGAAAGTCTTGTCACCTTCTTTTACTGTTCGTGCTAGTGTTTTCTCAGTTTGGGACTTTGCCTGCCTTATTGCCTTACCTGCTTCCCTTAGGGCAGTTTGGTATGCCTCCCTAACTTTATCCCGCTGTGTTCCCTTATATTTCCTGAAGGCCATCCTTTTGGCTCTGACCTTTTCTGCTACTGTATTTGAGAACCAAAGTGGTTTCCTTCTTCTTTGCACTTCCTTTTCTGTCTAACACAATGGGATGTTGCTTCAAGTATTGCATCCTTAACTGCCCACTTTGCCTGTACCCTCACCTGTGTTTCTTTTTGCCAGGGCTAGCTTAACTCTGTTGGCCATCTTATCAAAGTCAGCTCCTCTGAAGTCCGATATTTTTGCCTTGGAATGGGATGATTTAGATGTAGTAGCCAAATTGAATCATACCATGTGATGGTCACTGGCCCCCAGGTGACCTTCTACCTGGAGATCTGTGATCCCTTCCTTGCTAGTCAGTACTAGATCTAGGATAGCCCTGTCTCTTGTGGGTTGCTGTACCAGTTGTTTGAGGCACTCCCCCTGCAGGGAATCCACTATGTGTCTAGTTCTGGCAGATGTTCCTGCTGGTATTGACCAATCTGTATCCGGCATGTTGAAGTCTCCCATTATCAGAACCTCCCCTTTAGCTGTCATGTTTTGTATATCTTCTAACAGTAATGTGTCTATGTCCTCCCCCTGCTCTGGAGGCCTGTAGACAACCCCAGTTCTTATGGCTGTCCCATTTCCTGTTTCCAGGGTGACCCACAGTTCTTCTGGCTCCTTATGTGTATTCTGAATTTCTGTAGATTTGATATTTTCATTGACATACAGGGCCACTCCTCCCCCCCTTTTCGCACCTCGGTCTCTTCTGAACAATACATAGCCAGGTACTGAAGTCTCCCAAGTGTGGTTACTGGTAAACCACATCTCACTAATTGCTACTATGTCCAGTTTAGCCTCTGACATTATTGCCTGCAGGTCTGATATCTTATTTCCCAGGCTGTGAACATTTGTGTACATGATTTTCCATTGGCCAGATTTCAGTGTGTTAGTTGTTGGGTGAGGTTTGGCATTACCCCTGTGCGTCGTATGGGGAGACAAAGCTTTTTTCTTACCTGGTGATGCAAATGAACTGCAAACATGCTGAATCCCTGTTTGACCACTAGCTGAGGGGGGGTGTTCTTCCCTTTCGATGTATGGGGTGCTACACCCCTCTCCCCATTTGCTAGTTCTGCAAAGACGTCAAACTTCTGCCCCAATGCACTGACTCCCTCCTTAGTCAGATGCAGTCCATCAAATTTAAAGAACTTTCGCTCCCAGAACTGTTGCCAGTTCCCTATAAATCTGTGTCCTTTTTCCTGGCACCAGCCCTTGAGCCACGTGTTTAGCTCCCCTATCTCCCCTTCTCTGACCTTCCGTCCATCTGCTCCCCTCTCCCAGACTGGCAGGATCTCAGAGAAGGAGATGCCAGACGAAATGGATGATTGTCTGTCACCCAGCCTGGTCAGGTGTTCCTTGGTCTCCACAACTGACCGGCTGGCGAGATCATTAGTCCCTATGTGTACTAGGACATCAATGTTTTCTCCTGCTTTGTGAACAATTTTAGCAATGCGGTCTGTGTCTCTCCATGCTGATGTACCTGGGAGACATCTGACCATTACTCCTGTCTGGAGATGGGTATCAACTCCCCGAATCATGGAGTCTCCTATGATCAGAAGTTTTTTGGATTTCCTTTTTGCTTTTTTTGTTTTGGTTCCTGATTTGGGTGAGTTTTGTTGTGCTAGCTCCTGTGCTGCAGTGTCCTGCTCTGCAGTGTCTTCTGCCTCTTTGTTTGATTTAAGAGATAGAGGCAGATACCTGTTTGTAGTGTTTATATGGTTTTTGGTGGTAACATGTTGGAGAGCAGAGAGTGATGGGGCACCCGATTTGCCCCTCCTAACCACCTGCCAACCTCCTGGAGCAACTACCCTCTGCGGTCAAGGTTTTTCTGTTGGATACTGGGGAAATGGCGGGTGGTTCTTATAATGTATTTCCTCTTGAATATGAAATTTGAGGCGTGCAATCTCTGCCCATGCTGTCCGGAGCTGAGCCCAAAGATCTCCAAAGGCCCAGCATGTAGGACAGTGTCCTAAATCCTGTAAGACTGTCCTTCTGAAAATTGTTCCACAGTACCTGCAGTTAATGATATCCATTCCAGATAAGTTGCTGGCTTTATAACCTAGTCAGAGTAATTAGAAGGAAAAAAAGGAAAAAAAAATGCAAGTAATGGTGTGATTGTGTTTTGTTTTTGTTTAACTTGTTATAACAAGTTAAATTACTAGTGCCCCTGTAAATGAGCTCACCTTGTGGAGGCCCCACTGATCCGCCCCTTCCTGTTCTGCCACAGGAAATGTCACAACTGTGGTACCCTAAAAGGAGTGTGTGTGTGGGGTGGTTGGGGATGGGGTGGTGGCTGGCCCTTCCCTGCTGAAAAGAAGAACCACTGATGAAAGAACAAGGAGGTAAGAGCAGAAACAATCAGTCAACAACAAATGCAGTAACCCTGAAAGCTTATCCTAATGTTAGATAAAACTGTAAAACCTGTAAAGCACCACCTGTAATAATTTCAGAGAAGATATACGCTGTAAAAAACACTTTGCTACAGAGAAAAATAAAACAATGAAATGTTAGCAACAAACAGTAGTAATCTCTGTGAGTATCTTGGCAGAAGACACCAGGAGAAAGGACTGCTGTGTGACTGGACTTCTCTGCTGGGACTAAAGTAGAAGAACTTTTGTACTTGGACCTTTAATTTAGGGTAAAAAAAACTAACATACAAAACAAATAAAAAAGTGTGTGTGTGTGTGTCTGTCTGGGTTAACTGAACTGAATGGGTATCTGAACAGTTATAGGTGTAAATATCAGGTGATTGAAAGGACTTAACTGCTGTGAGGTTTAAATTACTGGTAGAAAGATCTAGTAAGTAGGGGGAGTGGCTTAGCTAGAAGGAAGCTACATTTAAAGACTGCCTTAGAAATATTCTGCTAATATCTTGGCAGAAGACACCAGGAGAAAGGACTGCTGTGTGACTGGACTTCTCTGGGACTATATTGCCTCCACCCCCACCCAAAGCTAGTTCTATTTTTATAGGCACAGGATTTGACTGACAACAGGAACTTCCTGTTTGGAAGCAGGAAGTGAGTGATCACAGAACCACCAAAGACCCACCATCCTAGAAGGGCAGGAGTAGCTCTCGGCCCCTCTAGCTGCTGGAGGTCTGCCTCTGAGAAGTAAGTGGTCCACTGAGAAATATAGGATATTCTTGTCTCAGAACAGGACAATCAGGAGCTTAAAGGGCATACAGGCAGAAAGTAAGGAGAGAGAGAGAAAAAAACAGAGGAAAGAGTAAGGATTGAAAACAGTTAAGGGGCCAGAAATAAGACATGATTGGAGTGGTGCAGTGTAGTGGCTGTGGAGCAGCAGTCTTCCGGGAGACGTTCTGGAGGATGCGGTGTTGTCCCATCTGCAGGCACCTCTCTGGGCTGAGGGAGGAGGTTGCTCATCTCCAGGCTGAGTTGACCAGTATTTGTGGGACCTCCTCTTCCATCCAGGGACCACCAGTGCCACTGCCGTTGCCTCAGAGGTTGCCAAGAAAGAGGAAGCGGTTGGACCACAGTGGGCTCAGGGAGGGTGAGGGTGGTGGAACAGAGGCGCATCCATCCAGTTGTACCTCTCCACAATTCATATGCCTTTCTGGCAAAGTGTGGTTCCTCTATGGAGGCACCCACAGTGGAGACCAAGGAGGATGCTGGGAAGCTCCACAAAGGAGACCCACAGGAGGGCAGCAGGGGACCCTGCAGGGGAAGGAAACAACTCCTGGTGGGGGACTCCATTGTTAGGAAGGTAGAACTGGGGGAGGAAGGGGAGAGGGAGGTAAGGTGCCTGCCTGGCACCATGGCTTGGAGGGACAGGGAGCGAATCCTCAGGATTGCCAGAGCAGCTGCACAGGGGAGGGAGCTGGATGTCATTGTCCACCTAGGGACAAATGACCTGGCTAAGAAAGGGATTAGAGAAGTGCAGGAAGAGTTTGTGGAATTGGGGGAGGGGCCTTAGTCAAGTAGCACGCACGGTAACCTTCTCGGAGGTGCTGCCCACCTATGGCATAGGAGAGGCTAGGGTGTTCCACACCATGGGATTCAATCAGTGGTTGAAAAACTGGTGTGGAGCTCAGGGATTTGACTTCATTGGGGACTGGGGGTCCACCTGGAGTGATGCAAGCCTATACTGGCATGATGGGCTGCATCTGTCCAGGAGGGGAACCAGGATCCTAGGTGATAGGTTTAAATGCTTCATTGGCAAGCTTTTAAACTAGTCAAGGGGGGAGGCACTGGAAAGGAGCAGGGAAATCCTAGCCCCCCCAAATAATCACGGTAGTAAGTGTGGCAAACACCAACATAGAGGTGTCGATAGGGAGAAGGGCAGAGGTAAATGGAGAAAGTGATAAAGGCAAGAAGGACAGGGATGGGGCAAAAGGGAGTAAGGCCATCAGGAAATGGAGGGTAATGAGTACCAATGCCCGTAGTCTGGGCAACAAGCTCCCTGAGCTGGTGGCCTTGATGGAAGAGGGATGCTGGATATCGTAGCAGTCACAGAAACATGGTACACAGAGAACCATGACTGGGATGTTAACATACCAGGGTACATAACCTACAGGAGAGACAGGCAGGGAGAAGAGGGGGAGGAGTAGCTCTCTATGTAAAGGAAGGGATAAAAGCAACTGAACAAAAGAGTAAACAGGGAGGAGAGGAGGCACTGTGGGTCACCTTGGAGACTGGAAAGGGCACCACAATCCGCACAGGGGTTGTGTACAGACCCCATGTCAGGGGGAGGGAATGGACAAGGATATGATAGAAGGCATTCTTAGAATGGCAGAGAAAGGGGAGATACTATTGATGGGAGACCTGAATATGCCAGATGTTAACTGGAGCACATTTGCTGCAGCCACATCCAAGAGCAGGGCCATTCTTGATGCCCTACAGGTGGCAGGCATTAGACAGCTAGTTTCAGAACCCACGCGTGAGGGAGCAATCTTAGACCTCGTACTCTCAAACGGGGGCAGTGAGAGAATCTCAGATCTAGAAGTGGGTTGCCATCTGGGGACAAGTGACCATCAAACTGTGGTTCACGTTAAACTCAGCTACAGAGTCAAGCCATACAAAAGTGAGGGTACTGGACTTTAGGAGGGCTGACTTTGGCAAGATGGGAGAGTGCCTCAGAAAAGCACTAGCAAACAGGCTAGAAGGAGGTGTGGAGCAACAATGGAAATCATCAAAACTGCCATCACAGAGGCAACAAGCCTTTGTGTGAAGCAAATAAACAAATCAAAATGAAAGAAAAAGCCACTATGGTTCTCAAAAGAGGTGGCTGTGAAAGTCAGGAAGAAAAGATAGCATTCCAGAAGTATAAGGAAACACAGAAGGAGCAGGACAGAGAGCTGTACCAGTTAAGGCAGAGGAAGCAGGGAGGAAGTCAGAATGGCAAAGGCCCAAACTGAGGAAAAGATAGCCAACTCAGTTAAGAAGGGAGATAAAACATTTATAGGTACATCAGCGGCAGTAGAAAAGACAAAGGGAGGGATAGTGAGGCTGAATAGAATGAACGTGTGGGTGGGCAGAGGGACAGTGAAAATCAGGGATACTGAATGAATATTTCTGCTCAGTATTCACAAAAGAGGAGGGGAAGTGCCTAATCCAATTAACAGAAGCACTCTTGATAGGGGGGTCGATCCCAGTCCTTTCACAGAAGAAAGGGTTCTGCAAGAACTCCTAAAACTGAAGGTGGACAAAGCAATGGGTCCTGATGGAATTCACCCCAGATTTCTAAAAGAATTAAGGGAGGAACTAGTGAAACCACTGGCTACTCTTTTTAATAAATCATGGGAGGATGGTGTGGTACCCGAGGACTGGAGGAAGGCAGATGTGATTCCCCTTCACAAAAGTAGGACCAAGACAGAGGCAGGAAACTACAGACCTGTCAGTCTGACCTCTGTGGTAGGGAAAGTGATGGAGTCACTTCTGAAGGAAAGAATAGTTGAGTACCTAGAGGACAGTGGAGCACAGGACCCAAGGCAGCATGGATTCACAGTGGGAAGGTCATGTCAGATGAATCTAATAGATTTCTTTGACTGGGTGACCAAAGTAGTAGACCAGGGAGGGGCTGTGGACATGGCCTACCTAGACTTTAGCAAGGCATTTGACACAGTCCCACACAAAAGATTAATAGTCAAATTAACCAGCCCAGGAGTGGGTCCCAGGGTGGTAGCCTGGGTAAAACATTGGCTGCACAACAGGACACAGAAGGTAATTGTAAATGGAGTCCACTCTGAAGAAAGAGAGGTTAATAGTGGGGTACCGCAGGGTTCAGTATTGGGTCCAGTCCTTTTTAATGTCTTCATCAGTGACATTGCAGAGGGACTGGAAGGAAAAGTATGCCTTTTTGCAGATGACACAAAGATCTGCAACAGGGTTGATACACAAGGAGGCGTGGAAAGGATGAAAAGGGGCAAGGTTGGAGGAATGGTCAGAAGTATGGCAGCTAGGATTCAATACAAAGAAGTGCAAAATAAAGGACCTGGGAAACAAGAACCCAGGGGAAGAATACACAATGGGTGGGGAGGTAGTAACAACAACAAAAAAGGAAAGGGACCTGGGGGTAATCATATCAGATGACCTTAAGGTTAGCAAGCAATGTGGGAAGGCAGTAGGGAGGGCTGGGGGTATACTGGGATGTATAGGGAGAGGCATCAGCAGCAGAAAACAGGAAGTTGTTATCCCTCTGTACAGACAGTTGGTGAGACCCCATCTGGAGTACTGTGTCCAGTTCTGAAGACCCCATCTCCGCAAGGACATAGACAGGATAGAAGTAGTCCAGAGGAGGGTAACTAAAATGGTGCAGGGTCTGCAAGAGAAGCCGTATGAGGAGAGACTAAAGGAGCTTAATATGTATACCCTTGAGGAAAGAAGGGAGAGGGGGGACATGATAGAAACTTTTAAGTACCTCAGTGGAATCAACAAAGTCCAAGAGGGTAGCATCTTTCAGAAAAAGAGACTTGCAAGAACAAGGGGACAGAATTTAAAGATAGAAGGAGGGTGGTTCAGGGGCAATGTGAGGAAGTATTATTTCACAGAGAGGGTAGTGGATGCATGGAACAGCCTTCCTGAGGAGGTTGTGGGGTCTAAAACTGTGGGAGAATTCAAGAATGCATGGGACAGACATAAGGCAATTCTTGTGGGGGGTAGGAAGAAATAGGCTGTTGGTTAACTAGGATCTACGGTCTATCCTGTAGGTAGGGAAATGGGCAGACTAGATGGGCCAAGCGGTCCTTATCTGCCATCAAAGTCTATGTTTCTATGTTAAAAAATAAAAACAACACCACACAGTAAATCTGCTTAGCCAAAATAAGTCTTAATCCTTTTCCCTTGCTCTGGTAAGTTTCTCTACTCTGCCTTTCAAGCAGTCTTAGAAGAAAGAGCTCAGGTGAAGCTAGGTGCCTTGGTCAGCAAACCAAGTCTTCTACCCCAAGATATCAACTAACCTGACCTTTTAACCCTTCTTTCTGTTGGAAATTACTGACAGTTTGCTAGCTCCACCCCCCACATACACACTTAATCCTTTGGAAGAGCTGTGGGAGGAAAGCAATTAGCTCATTCAATGTGAGAAGGAGACTGAAACACCTCTGAGACAACAAACCTTTTCAACAAAAAAAAAAAAACAAGAATAAAATAAAACACAGTGTCAAACAGTAATTTTGCTTAGCCCAATGATAAAAAAGTCACAAACTGTAAGCTCCACCTGTAATAATTTCAGAGAAGATATACCCTGTATGAAACAATTTGCTACAGAGAAAAATAAAGCAGTAACAGAAGATATACCTTGCAAAAGGCAATTTGAATCAGAAGATTACAGCAGTAATCTGTTAGCACACACCTGTAGGCACACCTTGTAATAATGCAGAAGAAGGTATACCAGCAACAACAATTTGAATCAGAGAAAATAAAGCAATGAAATGTTAGCAACAAACAGTAGCAATCCCTGTGAGTAAAAAATAAAACAACACCACACAGTAAATCTGCTTAGCCAAACTAAGTCTTAATCCTTTCCCTTGCTCTGGTAAGTTTCTCTACTCTGCCTTTCAAGCAGTCTTAGAAGGAAAGAGCTCAGGTGAAGCTAGGTGCCTTGGCCAGCAAACCAAGTCTTCTACCTCCAAGATATCAACTAACCTGACCTTTTAACCCTTCTTTCTGTTGGAAATTACTGACAGTTTGCCAGCTCCACCCCCCACATACACACCTAATCCTTTGGAAGAGCTGTGGGAGGAAAGCAATTAGCTCCTTCAATGTGAGAAGGAGACTGAAACACCTCTGAGACAACAAACCTTTTCAACAAAAAAAAAAACAAGAATAAAATAAAACACACCTTTGAGGGTTGTGAGCGAAATCTCTGCAACTGGATGCGCAAAAGCAAAGGAGGAGGAGGAGAGAAATGATCACAGAGGCACTCAGCCAGTCTACTCAAGCCTAAAATTAGATCAGGTGAACCAGAGGCGATGTCAGGGGGAATAGCGTTAAGGGTGCCCACGAACCCACTCAGGCAGCTAAAGGGGCCCTGCTGATGTGGGCCTCATGCCTCACAGCTGAAGTCATAAATTCTGCATCAAGAGGTGTCGCCGGTCTGGTTGATAACTGAAGGTCCACCTGGAGTGAAGACATTCCCAGTATGGGCCAGATGAGAAGGACCTCACCCCGAGCTTCGCATGCTCTAGATGTGGACTTCATTTTTATTTATTTATTTATTTAAGAATCAGTTTACAACCTTTGAGCCAGAGGCTCGTTTCCAAAGGTACTTCGTCACATAAAGACATACATTGCGTTTCGGTTACATAGCAAAGATTTGCAAAAAATCAATAGGCATTCACCAGAGGTGCCACGTCACATAGTGGTCAGACAAATACAATTGGGTACAGGGTACATGTAATTGATAACAGGTATTACACAAGTCGGTATCAAGTGAGCTTTCTGGTAGATAAACATTGAAAACAGCTGGCACTGGCCAGGTTAAACCTAGGCATGGTGTACAGGGAAGTGGTGGAGGGGATGGTAGGGTGGAGAGCTGCCCGGGGGGGCATTGTCAAGAGAAAGAGGTGGAGGCTATGTTCAGAGACAGGAGCAGTTATGAGTGCTGAAGATGTGGTTCCGAAGTGCGGTTTTGAATGTGGAGATGGTGATGGCATTGGTGATGGTGGCAGGGAGAGAGTTAAACCAGGTTGGGGCTCTATAGCTGAAGGACCTCTGGCCATGGCTGGTTCTCATTCTGGGGACCTTTAGAGTGGTCTTGTAGGAAGACCGTGTTGTAATGGTGGGAGGGCTCTGGTGGATGGATGCCGTTACCAAGGGGGAAGAGCCCGAGTAGGGGTTTTTTGGTGAGGAGACAGGTCTGGTATCGGAGCCGTTCATCCAGGGTAAGCAGGTTAGCATCAACATATAGCTGACACGTGTGTGTGAGCCTGGGGGCACCAGTAATCAATCTGCACGCTTTATTCAGGGTTAGGTGAATTTTGTTGAGTGCAGTGGTGTCGGCAGCACTGCTACTGGTAGACCATAGTCTACAAGGGACAGAACGGACGCATGTAACAGCTAGTCGGAGAGCATTTGGTGGAAGGCAGGTTTTATGGTGGAATAGGATGCCAAGCCGCGGTGTTGGTGGCGGATGTTAGGGCGTCGATGTGGTTGTGAAATGTCAGGGCTGAATCAAGGTAACCCCAAGGTATTTGTAGGAGCAGACTTGTTCCAGTGGTTGGTTGGTGCTTGGAAGGATATAGAGTGGGTGGTTGCTAGCTTTGTTTTGGGGTGTGAAAGAGCATAGTTTTGGTTTTCTTAAGATTGATGACGAGTCTGCGCTCCTTAAACCAAGCCTCGGCACTGTTGAAAGACTGCTGTAGGGAGTCCTGTAGGGAGATGGGATTACGGTGGGTGGCAAAAAGGACAGCGTCGTCTGCATACAGCAGAATTTTGCCAGAGCATGCACTGGGCAGGGTGTTCAGATACAGCGAGAAGAGAAGGGGGCCCAGGATGGAGCCTTGGGGGACCCCAGAGAGAATGGGACGGGTGTCGGAGAGTGTGCTATTAATCTTGACACACTGGGATCGAGTGTCAAGATAGCTAGCACACCATGCCAGGGGGCCAGCCGAGAGACCAGTCAGGCAGAGTGCATTCAGCAGCAGTGGATGGGAGACAGTGTCAAAAGCCTTTGAGAGGTCAATGAACACTGCACCAGCTAGGGAGCTGGTATCCAAGGAGGAGTGTAGGAAGTTGGAGAATTCAATAAGGGCAGTGCTGGTACTGTGACCCGCACGGAAGCCATGTTGCTCTGGGCATAAGATGTTATGCATTCATGGGTGCAGAGCGAGACCATCAGCTACAGGCTAGCCCTGAGCCATGGAGTAATGGACATATAAGACATGTCTTTAAGTGGCGAGGAGGAAGAGTCAAGAGGCAGCATGGGACCCAGATGAGGGACATGCTCGGATAGTCGATTTGGATGATTAGACCTTCATAGAGGTCGGACTGGGTTAAGGAGACCCAGCCATGAGTCCAGAGAAGGCAGATTGCAATTAGTAACCATGGGAGTACTTGCCAATTAGGTTCATTATGAGCCAAATTAGTAGGGAATGAATGGTACGGGGGGGGAGACTGTGACGGCTAGGTGAAGCATGCAGCCAATGGAGAGATAGGAGCTGAGAAGTCAGTATGGGAAGAGAGAAGATTTGAGAGTGAATGGACTATATGCTGATGGAATGAAAGCTTTGAAGACTGGTATGGAACAGCAGTAGAAGGTAGGGCGAGCCAATATTGATTAATTATATGGAATGATAAGGCTGTTCCCGCTGCCTGGGGCCAAAATACCTACTGTGACATCGTAGTCCCCTGCCATGGGAAAAAAACAGCACAGCCACAAACTAGGCACCATGACACCAAGCAGCTAATTAACTAGGGAGATAAATTAAGTGATTAAAACCAGCAGCTGTAGCTGATCTTACAGGTCAGTTAATTAAAACAGTAGGTAAAAGAATTTGATGCAAGCCAGTAGCCGAAGCTGGGCCGACAAGTAATTGGAGTAAAATACATAGCAGGAATAGTGCGAACAGGTAAGGCTGGAAACCTCAAAAGAGAAGCAAGGTGCCGTGATGATCCACCACAGAGGGAAATGCAGGCAAGGAAAAACAGGAAAGTGATGAGCAGGTAAAGTCCAGTTGCAAGACCATAAAGAATGAAGTGTTCGAATGATGGTATGCAGATAAGTCCTGTGTGAGGACCAGAAAGGGGCAGGTGAGGGGATAGAGTACTGCACCAACGGTGGAGGGTCAAAGAGAAGCAGGTGATGTGAGAAGCAGAGGGTAGTGCATGGCGACAGTGGAGGAGGGGGCAGGAGTGCGAGCGGCATGCAAGTGGGGCCATCAGGATGAAGGAGATGAGAGAGCACAGGCAGGAGGAATGATGAGAAGTGGGGCAAAATGGGAAAAAGGGACTGGAGAGTAGGCTGAGAAAGCCAAGTGTCAGCAGTGATAGAAAGTGGAAAATAAAGGAGTGGAGTTGAGCTGGTGGGTGACGTCACACCCAGGCGCTGGAACTGAAAATGGAGCAGCGGCCAGAGACAGGAGAGAAAACCCAAAGAAAACGGGATGAGGATGAGCAGTGAACGAAGAAGGTCCGGGGAGGGAGGAAGATGGGAGGAAGAGCAGTGAGGGGAACAAACACAGGGGGGGTGACCAATAGAGGAGTAGGAAGGGGCCCAGCAGAACCAGTCAGGCAGCCAAAGCAGCAGAGAAGGGAGAGTCAACAAGGAGGGCAAGGAAGGGGCAGCACAAAACGGAAGCGGAATGAGTCACGAAGTGGGGGGGGGGACACAGACAGGGAGTGAGTCGGTGGCTGGAGGCACCACAAAAACACGGCAACAGCAGAGAGGCAGGAGAAACAGCGAAAGATCGAGGAGGAGCGGCGCCTCTGGCAGCAACGAACAAAATGCTCAAGGAAGGAGGTGGGAGGTGTGGCCTTATGGCCTGAGTGGGGGGTGGAGTTAGTTGCTCTGCCCCATCAAACTTCAGGCACTGCCTTCCAAGTCCCATTTGTCCTTTAGGATGGTTGTTCAGGACAGTGGGTATTAAAAAATCCCATGACACTTTTCAAAAAGAATACAGAATTTCTCCTGGTGTCCTGGCCAAATTTCCCCCATTCACTAAAATGCCAACCGTATAATCTGGTTCAGTTTCAGTTGGTTAGCATCTCTATCCCCCCCAGGATGAGGCTGAAGGTCGGCAGTAATGTCTTGCCTTCCTTTCTCACTCAACAAAAACAAAATGAAGTAAATTAATGTAAAGTCACATTCCCCTTCACCATGAATGCTGGACCATTTCAATTTAAATTACAAATATTGATTTCAACCTCCCCAACAATGTGTCAATGCAAGACCCTAAATCCTGACAACTTAACATCAGAACTGCAACATATCCCATTTCTAAACAATCTCTTGAAAAACAAACCAATTCAGACACCTACCTGTGGATACATATGGATACTCCTTCTCCAGCATCCTTTTTGTGGTGATTGCCAGCATAGTTCTTCACTTGTAGAGCAGAATGTTTGGTTTTTGAGGTGACAAGGCATGTCAATGTTTAAGTCCTGGCAGGGATCTCTTAAGGTCATTGGTCACTGACTGAGCTCCCTCATGGTAGCAGGTCACAGGCTGGGCTCCCCCCGGGGCAACAGGTCACTGATTGGGCTCCCTTAAGTGGCCTTCCTCAGGTCACTGGCTGGGCTCCCTCATGGCAGCAGGTCACCGTCTGTGCTCCCTCAGGGTAGCAGGTCACTGGCTGGGCTCCCTCAGGGTGGCAGGTCACTGGCTGGGCTCCCTCAGGGCTGCAGGCTGCTGGTTGGGCTCCCTTAAGTGGTACTTCCACAGGTCACTGGTTGGGCTTCTCACAGAGTAGCAGATGAGCACTGGCCATGCTGTCTAAGGGCAGGTCCAGTTCAGTGACTGGGGTGGCAGCCTGGGTTCCTTAGGGCAGCAGGTCACAATGACTAGGTTGAGGGAGGGCTCATTCAGTCAGTGCAGCTGCAGTTACCAGTGATTTTCAGCTCTTTTTATGTTGATTGTGCACATGCAGAAGAAACATATTGCAGCAGCTTGCTGCAGAAGCAGGTTGTGGAGGCATGGCACTGTTGTGGCAAATGCCCCCACAACCTTTGGAGGCTTGGCCTATCTTTCCCAATGGGGTGGCACGCTGCTGCTGACACTAGTTCAGCCAGCGTGCCACAACCTTGTAAGGCTTCAGCTGCTGCAATCAGGGGCCGCCTCGTCAATGCAGTGAAGCCATTCCGCTGCAATGAGGGAGCGAACTCACTGCTGAGCGGAACCTTACTAGTGTGATATTGTTTGTGAACATGGCAGTGGCTTGCCACCATGTTCACAAACAATATTAGTGAGCCCTCAGTGCCGAGGGGGTGCCCAATCCCCTTTGGCAGCATGTGCCCCCCACAACAGTGGTTGTTTGCTGACGGGCCCCCAATCCCTGTCGGCTTCTGTCCCCTGCACGCGTTCAGGTTGCCAACAGGGGAGACCACTCCCCATCAGCATAATCTCCCCCCTCTCAGTTTGATTTGCTGATGGGGGAGCCCACTCCTCATTGGCATCATGTCCTCCTCGTGACAAAACTTAGGTGTGTGCCTTGGGGGGTGCCCAATCTCCCTCAGCTATTGCACCCCCCCGCATATACAGACGGGGTGCCCAATCCCTGTTGGCTACAGTCGCCCCCCCCCACTCAACAGTAGGTTGGCATGCTGGGAGCACATCCCAGAGTGCCAAATGTCCAAAAATGTCCCTGCTAAAAAAAAAAAGTCCCCTCAATATTTTTTGCTTTGTTTTTACCTGTAAAGCAAAAAATAGTCCCTTGTCGAGTCCAGTGGCCCCTTTCCAAACTCGCGCCCACCCTCTGCGCACACTGCCTCCCCACACCCCCCTCACCCCATACTTACCTTCGGAGCCCAGCGCGATGATCTTCGGTGGACCAGGAACACATCTGCACTCTTCAAAGCAGACCACAAACTGAGGAAATGCCGGTAAGCTGTATAATGGCATAAATAGGGTTTTTTTCAACTTTGATGCATATCTCAGTCATTTTTTGGAATTTTGGCACCAAATATTCAACATGGAGTTTTTGGGATGCCTCCTCATGAATTCAGCCACTGTCATTTTGTTAATCGGCCCTGAAAGGTGATTTCACGGTCACTGCACGGAATCACTTTTGGGACCAATTAATGAAACGACAGTGCCAGTGTTTATGAGGTGGACTCTCAAAAAGTCTATGTTGCAAATTTGGTGGAAAAAATCCAAGAAATGACTGTTATACAAGCGTGTGTTGTGCAGGTGCTATGCACACTTGTAACTTCGCAAATTTGCAATATTTTCTCCAGATTTTCAACATTGCCATTTTCCCGCACCTCTGTATGAACAGTACAGCTGTCATTTTCCACATCCTGGCCGAAATGTGCTTTCATGCTTCTGGCGCAGAATAGCACAGTCGCTGTGGGAAATTAGTGTTTGGGACACATTACAAAAATCACAGTGACACCGTTGATTAGCAAAGGTCCTAAAATGCCTATGTTGAAATTTTGGTGAAGAAAGTCCATAAAATGACTGTGTTATGAGCATGCATTGCGCAGTTTCCTCGCACGCTCGTAACTTCAGCAATTTGCAATATTTTCACTCCAGATTTTCAACATTGCCATCTTTCTGGCCCTCCTTATGAACAGTACAGCTGTCATTTTTCACATCCTGGCCGAAATGTGTTTTCGCAGTTCCGGCACAGAATAGCTCGGTCGCTGTGGGAAATCAGTGTTCAGGACACATTAATAAAATCACAGGGACACTGTTCATGAGCAGAGGTCCTAAAATGCCTATGTTGAAAATTTTGTGACGAAAGTCCATAAAATGAGTGTGTTATGAGTGTGCATTGGGCAGGTTCCATGCACGCTCATAACTTCCCAAATTAGTAATATTTTCACACCAGATTTTCTACACTGCCATTTTTTCACACCTCCTTATGAACAATACAGCTGTCACTTTTCACATCCTGGCCGAAATGTGTTTTTGCATTTCCGGCACAGAATACCGCAGTCGCTTTCGGAAATCACTGTTTGGGACAGATTGAGATTGCGCGCGTGAGAGAGGGGGAGTGACCGAGCTCAACTGAACTCTGTCGGGACTGCTGTGGATTTCTTTGTGGGCAGAAAAAGGTGCCAACGCAGGTAGGAGTCCAGTACAAAAGGGCAGTCTGCTGCGCCAGGAGAAACAGAACGAGCGGGTGAGGGAGAGGGAGTGAGTGAGCTCATCGGAGCTCTGTTGGGACTGCTGCAGATTTCTTTGTGGGCAGAAAAAGGCAGCAATGCAGGCAGGGGTCCAGCACAAAAGGGCAGCCTGCAGTGGTGGGAGAAACAGAACGAGCGAGCGAGAGAGCTCAACGGAGCTCTATCGTGACTGCTGCGGATTTCTTTGTGGGCAGAAAAAGGCAGCATCACTTGCAGGAGCCCAGTACAAAAAAGCCTGCAGCGCCAGCAGAAACGGAATGAGGGAGTGAAAGAGAGGGAGTGAGTGAGCTCAACGGAGCTCTGTCGGGACTGCTGCAGATTTATTTGTGGCCAGAAAAAGGCACCAACAAAGGCAGGAGCCCAGTACAAAAGGGCAGCCTGCAGCGCCAGGAGAAACAGAATGAGCATGTGAGAGAGGGGGAGTGCGCAACCTCAACGGAGCTCTGTCGGAACAGCTGCAGATTTCTTTGTGAGCAGATAAAGGTGCCTATGCAGGCAGGAGCCCAGGACAAAAGAGCAGCCTGCAGAGTCAGGAGAAACAGAACGAGTGAGTGAGAGAGGGGGAAAGAGCGAGCTCATTGGAGCAAAACAATCAACATTCGGCATTAACAAATGCTTGTTTATTTTAGCAGTGAATTGGGCTGCTGGGCAAAACAACTCTGGCAGGCCTCCCTGTGATTTTTCAGCTCCTTTTGCAAGGTAGGGGCAGGTCAAAGAACTTGGAGGGAAGGTAAGGGCAGGTCAAAAACTTGGAGGAAACTTGGAGGGAAGGAAGAGAACAGCAAGAAAGGGAGGGGAAAAGGTAGTAGAGGATGGGACTTCAGGGAAAGTAAGAAAGGGGGCCAGAGAAGGAGAGTTCAGGTGAGAGTGAGAGGGTAGGTGGAGCAAGGAAGGGGATGGTAGGGAAAGGACAGTGAGGGGTCTGGCTGGGAGTATAACAGTGTATCTTGTATTGTTATGTACTCTATGTTGCACCCAGGTCCATCTTGCAAATGAGCACTGCTCAATGATGTCCGTCTGTTAAAAAAAGATTTTGATTGATTGATTGATTGATTGAACAGAAGGGAAGGGTACAGGGCCAGGTCAGAGGAGAACAGGATTAGAAGGATGGGATTGGGATGGGGATAGGTGGTGCAAGTGGTTGAGGGGGAACATGAGATGGACAGGAGTGGTAGGAGAAGACAGGTTGGAGTGGGCAGCTGTATGGAAAGAGAGGGCGGAGTGCCAGGATGGTGGGGAGAGGGTGGTGATCTTGGGGGATTCAATGGTTAAGGAGAAGAGCTGTGGAAGGAGTGCAGGACAAACCATCGGAGATTAAAACGTATGGCAGGGATGACGGCAGGGAGAGAGGGATCTCTAGTAGTCTAGTACATTGGTCAGGGGGAAGGGAAGCCTCTTATTATAGGGGAAAATTTGCAGTGAGGCAGGGAGATCAGTAGGCTTCTCAGCGATGCTACTGGTCCCAAGGGCTAGTTCAGCAAGGAAAGTAAGAATTGAGGAATTTAAAATATGATAGAGTGTGGTGCGAAGCAGAAGGATACAGACTAGTTGTTGACTTGGGATAGACCTGGGATAGCAAAGCCCTGTATGCACTGCACAGGTTACATCTAAGCAAGAATGACACAAGGGTCCCAAAGGGTCAGCTGGAGGAATTCATGGGGAAAATTTCAATTTAAACTAACAAGGGTGGCAGCAGGATGCACAGCACCCTTAGTCAACAACTGGAGGAGACCGATAGACCTCCCCTCAATTGGGACAGTATGCAGAAGGTCTAGGAGAGAGGGTTGGAAAAGAAAAGAGGGACTTGGGGGAGGATGGGGATAGGTCAAGGGAAAAGGGAGACTTGAGTTGCAGTGGAGGGTGGTATCTCTGAATGCGAGAACAAAATGGCTGAAATGTAGTCGCTGATGACCGAAGGAAAGCTGAATATAACAGCCATCACAGAGATATGGGCCACACTGAACCATGACTGGAATCTCATCATTCCAGGGTATAAAATGTATAGGAAGAATAGGGAGATGGGACATAGGGGAAGGGGTGGCTCATTACGTGAAAGAGAGGATAACGTGTACCAGAGAATAGGAGGTGGAAAGAAGGACAGAAGCATTTTGGATGCAGGTACAATTCACTAAGGGGAGGAAACTAAGGATGGGTCTGGTCTACAGGCCACCTTTCCAGGTTGAGTTGGACAAGGTTCTGGAGTCCCAAATGATGGAAATGTCCAGCAAGGGGGTGGCAGTAACAATGGTAGATTTCAATCTACTGTACCTTGGGTGAACTGGAAAATCCTGGCTACCTCTTGCACTAGGGGGTAAGTACTGCTGGATATGTTCTAGAGTAGGTTCCATGACACAGTGTGTCATGGAGCACACTAGGGAGAGGGCCATACTGGTCATGGTAATGTCTAACTGTGTACATGTTCAGGATGCAAAGCTGGAAGGGCTACTTGCAGGAAGTGACCACCATGTGGTGTGGTTTCACCTAAACATGGGCAGAGGGGTGGTCAGGACCAAGACAAGGGTTTTGGACTTCACGAGGGCTCACTTTAGTAGAATTAGAGAAATTATAATGGGCACCTTGCTTGAATCAGAAAGGAGATGGACGTGAAACAGAAAAGAGCCATAAAAAAAGTGGAACTGATGGAGGCCACTAGTGAGTGTGCCAAAATCAAAAGCAAGGGGGCATGACTTAGCCAGTGAGCAAGATGGCAACTTAATCTTGCCTACCCAGAGTACAGTACTCATAATTTACCTGTTTCTACCAAGAGCTTTCAGTACCTACTGCAATCGGAGTGCATCAGAAGCATTTCTCTACCAGCTGTTCAATTCTTGGAGCATTCCTTACCGTGGTTTGGCTGTATCTGCTCCCAGGCCCTGCTCTGTTCAGCACTCCTGACCACATGGTGTACCAATCCAAGAAGAGATCAGAGCCCTCGATCTGCAATATATTTACTTCCATTTTGAGCTGTATCGAAAGCCTGATAGTGGCCTCCAACAACGCGGCTGGCACTCTACACCAACTTGACATGCAGATGGGCCTCATGAAACAAAAGGTGGATGATCACAAGGAAGCTCTGCAGGGCCACTGCACAACCATGCAGGAGCAGGCACTCCAGATTAAGGCCTTGCAAGAAAAAATGGACAACATGGAAAACAGGAGTCATTGTATCAATTTGCAGCTCCTAGGCTTTCTGGAGAGCTGCGAGGAAGGCAGGACTGTTCCATTTTTGCAAAATGCCCTTCTGGAATTACTGCGGCTCCCAGAAAGCACCTGAGTCACTATCGAGTGGGCACACAGCTCCCTGCAACCAAAACCAGACGCTGGAGATAGACTGAGGCCAATCCTAGCCCAGATCCTCAATTTTGCAGAAAAAGAAGCAATCCAGGCCAGGGCCAGAGAACTGGGAGCCCTGCAATGGTGGGGACACCAGATTATGGTCTTCCAGGAAAACTCGATGGAATTAGCAGCATGGAGGAAGGCCTACACAGAGGCACAGTAGAGGCTCCATGACCTACAGGTTCCATTCATGCCGTACCCGGCTGTTTTAAAAATCATTCACAATGGTTCCCCATATCAGTTTTTCTCACTGGAGGCAGCCATGGACTTCATCAATGTGACCTGTCCTCTGTCTAATAACCAGCAACATAGCCTGGCCCAGGGACTTACTGAAGACCCTCACAGTACAAACTTGGACCGCAGATCCCCGCTGAAAAGGGACCAGTATGCATCCAGTGAATGGGCTACACACCAGGAAGCTCATCAAGAGTTACAACCCAGACCTGCTAAAGGCCACAAAAAGCCTCTGTTCACCTCCCACACCAGAAAGGAACACCCGCAGGACTGAGGAAGAATTGAGAACTATAGCAGCCATGCTGACCAGTGGGAGGAGACCCAGGATTTGGAATCCACCAGCACATATTTTTCACAGAACCATTTTTCCCCACTGGCACTGCACTCTCCACCACATGCTGACGAAGACCTTACTGAGATGGACTTTTCTGCCTCAGTGCCCTTGGACCAGGAGATCGTGAGGGTACAGGAGTCTGGGGTGGCTTTGACTGACATTGCCCTGCCGCTAGATGATTCCACAGCCTTGGCCTTGGAACTAGGCCCCCACCCTGGACAGTCACAGCACTAAGATGACATCATTGGGCAGAAGGAACCGCACATCATGCTGCCAGTGTGAAGACTGTCTTCCACATAAGTGCAATGCCTTTTAGGTTGTATGTCAGAGAGGAGAGTAAATAGGTGGGGTGGTTTAGTGGGGAAATTGGGGGGTGGGGAGCCTTGGCGTTCATTTATACCAGCTACAAGCTGAGGCCGATCCACCCCCTCTGCATCCACTAGGGAGTACAAGAAAGGTAGGGTTACAATTATACCTTGCCCCCCCCCCAAGACACTCCTACTACCAGGGGTATTTGTACCGATATTCAGGTTGTTTGCCTAAATACTGTATAGATGACTGCTTACCTGTGATGTGGGGTTCGGAGGGGCCGGGGGATGGGCTATGATGTGCTGGTATGAGATTATAGAATGTTCTTTACTTGTTATATATTTGCTGGACGTCTTCCCAATCTCTCTCTATCTCTCTCTCTCTCTCTCTCCTATTAGTATGCTTTGACACCCCTTCTCCTTGTCATAAGGGGGAAGTTGCACAAAAGTCATGAGAGCCTCCTACCCCGAGGGTTGATACATAGCAGGGCAGGGAGGTTCTTCTCCCCCACCTCATGTCACCCCGGTACTCATCACGTTTCATGAGCCAGGGAGGCTAACAACTTCTTCTTTGCAGACCCCATGCTTGTTCCCCTCTGCTGACCAGACCAAGCTATGCCATCATCCCTGCGGCTGGGGCGCAGCTGGTGATCACTCTACAATACACTTATCCTGCTTTGTTTACCAAACCGGTGCTCTGGAAGTATTCACTATAACCAATAGCTCCGGGTAGCAGCTAACCCATGGGGTTTTTGCTTTGCTCCACCTGCAGCTAGTGTATGTTTGTTGTCTCACCTATATTGTGAGATCAGTGTAGGTAAGGGCAGAACAGCCCTGCACACCTACTTGCTCATTACCCCACCTTAGGGACAGTTGGGACTGCCGTTGGCTGGTGATGCAGCCGGCTAAGTCCAGCTACTGACCCTTATAAGCTTTATGGTTATTATTTTTATGTACATAGGTTTGTTCTACTGTTATTGGTGTAAATAAGTACAGAATAAGCATACCACTGGGAATAGGGACTTTAGTTGTCCCCCCAGAATTACACTCGCTCCTCTAAGGCAACAGGAGACCACAAGGAGGGTCAGTCCCTCTGTAACTGTTTATTCTACAGGAACACTGTTAGTATTTGGCCCATTTGTATAGCTGAGAATACATATAGAACTACAGTCCTTTGGTACCTGAGTGAAGGCTTCTCTGATAGTTGGCCAGTGAAATATAAGGGGAAGGACTGCCTAAACCTCACCATCAGGGAACCATGGCAGGTACGAGTTTTCACACTTGGAATGTCCGGGGGTTGAATTCCCCTATCAAGAGGAAAAAAGTCCTCTCCCATCTGAAATGCCTGAAGACTCGATTGGACTTCCTCCAGGAGACCAAACTGACCCAGAGTGACCATGCCCTAATGTTGAAGAACTGGGTGGGACAGGAGGTCCATGCAGGTGCTCCCACTAGAAAGTATGGGGTGATCATCCTACTACACAAAAAGTATGGGATGATCATCCTAGTACACAAATCACTACAATGGATACTGACTGCCTCTGTAGTTGATCCTGAAGGCAGATGGGTGGTATATAATTATAGTATCCCCTCGAGGAGGTAATGTGTATGCCCCTAACACAGATGACTCCCAGTTTTTCCATGCTCCAGCTGAAACCCTGAGTACCTTCCTACCGCCCAACTGCCCTGTACTGCTTGGAGGGGATTTCAGTTTGACCCTGATTCCCTGCCTGCATAGAAATTACACTGGGAAAGAATCACATATTGGGGGGTAGGGGTAGGGGTAGGGCCCTGCAACAACTTATGTCAGATCTGGGGCTAAATAATGAATGGAGACTTTTCCACCCTAGGATAGGGGACTACATTTTTCACTCTGAATACAACTCAGCACATAGCAGGTTAGATTTCAGGTTAACATCCCCATCCTTACTACATAATGCAATAGATGTTACCATCCTCCCTAGGTTTATCTCAGACCATGCCCAGGTCCAGCTGATAGTACAATGGAGACCTACCTCCCCCCCCCCCATCCTACAACTGGAGATTTGACCCCTTACTCATGAGAGACCCAGACTTTATCCCCTGGGCTAAAAATGAGACCTCACTCTTTTTGGAGAATAACCCTTCCTCAGTCACCTTGGCAGGGAACACCTGGGAGGCCTTTAAAGCCACCATGAGGGGCAGCATCATGGGGTATGCTCCAGCCAAGCGTAGGGAAAGGGAAAAGTGCATGGTATACCTAGAAAAGAAACTGGCACATGCAGAGTCCATCTACAAATCTATGCCCTTTGTGACAACCCACATCTCCCTCTTGGCTGAAACAGCTTTTAGAGAGGTGTCTGTCCTCGGGTATTCACTGCCAGAAGCCGGACTCTCTTCCGGCACCTCTTTCAAGCTTACAAACTTGAATAATCAAATGTGCAATTGCACAAGTTAAAGACTGGTAGTGTGTCTCTCTCGGGTGGTGGATGCTACACAGAATTTACCTCAGTCAGTGGAAACCAAATCTTACCTTAGAACAAGCATTTGTCAATGCCAAATGTTTGCTTGCTGGTATTAGCATTAGAAATGCAGAAGTTAGACAGATGCAGAATAGGAACGGCACTGAAGTACTGAACTTCACATGAACCCCACCTCCATCCTGTAAAGACGGACAGGATTTGGGGTAAGGTTTTGGGTCATCACCCATGACGGTTAAGCCATGACACCTCACCCTATTCTGCAGACACCGACACATGTTGAGCTGTGCCTTAGGGTGTTTGGCTTTACAGTCGCCCCATTCCATAAGAACATACATTGAAATAGGTGCAACATAGGAGAATGGGGTGAAGTCGTCTTGAGATAGAGTCCAAGGTACACCTCGATGCCTGTCAGTGGCTGGGGGGCGGGGGTGGGACTGCATGAGCAGTACAGGCGGCAATCCAAAGGCACACCCTGATGCCTGTCTGTCTGTACAGGGTTGGACGTTATGGTTAGAAACCGTAATGCCGCAGGCATTTGTTGGTATTCACAGTACACATTTTGAACATGGCCTTTTTTGTGACCCCACCTCATCAAAGCATTTGGGACCTCTTGTCATGAACAGTGGCAGTGTGATTTTGTCAATGTGTCCTGAAAACTGACTTCCAACAGTGACAGTGCCATTCTGCACCACATGTATGAAACCACAGATCGGGCAGGATGTGAAGAATGACAGCTGAACCATCCATAGGGAAGTATTAAGAGATGGCAATGTTGAAAATGTGTAATGGGAATATTAAAAATGTTTGCACTTCCGAGCATAAGTGGAAACCACCCAATGCATGTGCGTAACACAGTCATTTTATGGAGTTTCATCACCAGATTTTCAACAGAGGCATTTAACGACCTGTGGTCATAAAAAGTGTCAGTGTGATTTTGTTACTATGTGCTGAATACTGACTTCCCACAGCAACCATGGTATTCTACGCCAGAACTGCAAAAACACATTTCAACCAGGATGTGAAAAATTACAGCTGCACTGTTCATAAGGAGGTGTGGGAAAATGGCAATGTTGAAAATCTGGAGTGAAAATATTACAAAAGTGCAAAGTTATAAGCGTGCGTGGAAACTGTGCAACGCACACTCGTAACACAGTCATTTTATGGACTTTCATCACCAAATGTTCAACATAGGCATTTTAGGACCTCTGCTAATGAACAGTGTCACTGTGATTTTTGTAATGTGTCCTAAACAGTGATTTCCCACAGCGACCGAGCTATTCTGTGCCGGAAGTGCAAAAACACATTTCGGCCAGGATGTGAAAAATGACAGCTGAACTGTTCATAAGGAGGTGCGAAAAAATGGCAATGTTAAAAATCTGGCATGAAAATATTGCAACTGTGCGAAGTTATGAGCATGCGTGGAAACTGCGTAATGCACGCTTGTAACACAGTTAGTTTATGGACTTTTGTCACCAAATTTTCAACATAGCCATTTTGGGACCTCTGCTAATGAACAGTGTCAGTGTGATTTTCCTAATGTGTCCCGAACATGGATTTCCCACAATGACCGTGCTTGTCTGCTGTGGAAGTGCAAAAACACATCTGGGCAGTGATGTGAAAAATGACAGCTGTACTGTTCATAAGGAGGTGAGGGCAAATGGCAGTGTTGGCAATCTGGAGTGAAATATTGCAAATGTGCGAAGGTACGCGCGTGAGTAGAAACTGCGCAACTCATGCTCGTAACACAGTCATTTTATAAACTTTTCTCACCAAATTTTCAACATAGACATTTTAGGACCTCTCCTAATGAACAGTATCACTATGGTTTTCTTAATCTGTCCCAAACATTGATTTCGCACACCAGCTACGCCATTGTGCGTTACATGTGCAGAAACACATTTTGGGCGAGATGTGCAAAATTAAAGCTGTACTGTTCATAAGTAGCTGTGGTAAAATGGCATTGATGAAATTCTGGACTGCAAATATTAAAAATTCACGCACTTACGAGCATGCGTATGAACTGCGCAACGCACGCTCGTAAAACAGTAATTTTGGGGAATTTTTTTACCAAATTTTAAACATAGCCATTGTAAGACCTCTGCTCATGAACAGTGTCACTGTGATTTTCTTAATCTGCCCCAAAAACTGACTGCGCACACCAACTGCGCCATTGTGCGCTACATCTGCGGAAACACATTTTGGGTGAAATGTGAAAAATGAGAGCTGTACTGCTCATAAGTAGGTGTGATAAAATGGAAATGTTGAAAATCTGGAGTGCAAATGTTACAAATTCGCGAACTTATGAGCATGCATAGGAACTGCGCAACGCACGCTCATAAAACAGTCATTTTGAGGAATTTTTTCACCAACTTTGCAACATAGGCTTTTTGAGAGCCCACCTTATGAACACTGGCACTGTCATTTCATTAATTGGTCCCAAAAGGTGATTTCTCATAGTGACCGCAAAATCACCCTTTGGCCCGATTAATGACATGACAGTGACAGAATTCATGAGGAGGGGTTCCAAAAACCCCATGTTGAAAATTTGGTACCAAAATTCAAAAAAATGCCTGAGATATGCAGCAAAGTTGAAAAAACCCTATTTATTACATTATACAGCTTACCGGCATTTCCTCAGTTCGCAGTTGGCTTTGAAGACTGCAGACATGTTCCCAGTCCACAGAAAATCACCGTGCCGGACTCCGGAGGTAAGTATGGGGTAAGGGGGATGTGCGGAGGCAGGGTGCGTAGTGGGTGGGCGCGGGTTGTGAGAGGGGGGTCTGGCAGACCACTAGGGACTGTTTTTCTTTACAACAGAAAAAATAAAAGACAATGCGGGGACGGTTTCCAATTTCTACAGGGGCATTTGTACGCTGTGGTGGGCTCCCAGCATTCTAAGGGACTCTTTTTGAGGGACGGAGCTGTAGCCGATGGGGATTGGGCACCCCATCGGCACACATGAAAACGGGGGCATCATGCTGGCGGGGATTGGGCACCCTGTCGGCAGGCAACAAAACCGGGGTTAATCATGCTGACAGGGAGTGGACTCCCCCATCGGCAGACAATGAAAGTGGGTGGGGGGGTTACATCTTGCCGACGGGGAGTGGGCTTCTCTGTCAGCTAAATAAACATTGCGGGCACTGAAGCCGGCGGGGTTTGGGGCCCCCATCGGCCAACAAAGACCGTTTGTGGGGGGGCACATGCTGCCAAGGGGGATTGGGCGCCCCCTCTGCATGGAAGGCTGCCTAATATTTTTTGTGAATGCAGTGGCAAGCCGCCTGCCATGTTCACAAACAGTATTAGGCTAGCTAACATTCCACCCTGCAATGACGGGTTGCTCCCTCATTGTAGCACATTGACTGATGCTGCAATGATGAGGCGGCCCCTGATTGCTGCGGTGAAAATGTTACAACTTGGTGCACTTTTTGGAGACCAGTGTCATTGGCACACTGTGCCTCCATTGGTCCATCAGTGCCAAGCCCCCAAATGCAGTGCCTCCCTTGGCTGAAACACTGCCTCGCCTCCACAACCCATTTCTCTCCTAAGCTGTCACATCATGTTTCTTGCACATGCGCTCAAGCAAACATAAAAATGACATCATAGTCACAACTGCTGAGCAAATAAATAGCTTTTTACTTAACAGAAAGTACACTGAGCATTTACAGGATATATACTTACAACACAAGGGAATAACACTCATACAAGAAAAGTAAACAAATGTTTTTAAATACAGATGGCAAAAGAAGAAGGCTACTACTGAAATATGCTAGTACTAAACTTACCCCTTTCCTGTCCTTACAAGAGACACTGGGCCCTGTGCTAACTGCCAGTTCCCATGGACATAGCTAAAAGGGTAGGCTCCAAACTTATATTTCCCATCCAGCTTCCAAAGTAAGAGAGACCTCTTCATTGTCTTTCAGCTTCTTATATATTCTCCTGGGAATAGGTAATGCCTATGCCCCTTTGAATGCACCAACCATCTAACATGGATGTATTTAATTGTCCCAGTCAGACTAAACACATATCAGTGACCAATTGTATTCCATTTTAACCTTCAGTTTATATTTGAATGACCCAATCCATTCAAACTGGCCTGTGTATGTGTCTGCAGGTTTGTGTGTGTAGAGATGTCCACTTAGAATTTATGACCCAGCTGTTATCTAGCAGCTTGGGAGGACTGAAAATTCCAGCTTGTAGATGCTGCTGGACAGTGGATTTTAGCCTGTGTGTGTGTTTTTTTTTACAAACTGCTAAAAAAACACCAGCTAGAGAATCCAAACCATTAACTCTTTCCTTACCATTTCTATCACACCATCCCCCTTCCCTGTAGTTCCCCTACATGCAGAGAAATTCTTAGCCTACGCTTTGAGATTAACCAACTTCTAAATAGGAAAGCTGAGGTGGCCATTCTCCAGCTCAGGCACACTTTTTGGGAAGGGGGATAAAGGGGCCAAAGTGCTGGCCTACCAGCTCAGATGTCAGCAGGCCAGTTGCATATCCCTGGACAGAAGGATAAACAGGGGAAGGTGGTTGACATGCCACAGGCCATAAATGAGATCATGACCTCTTTCTAGGCAGGGCTTTATGCCAGCACACATACAGAGCCAATAACAGGTACCCAACCCTTTTTTGACAATCTACACATCCCTAAACTCTTCACACTTCAATCGCTGGCCCTAGATGCCTCACTCACCCAAGGGGAAGTTGAAACCTCCATTCATAGTCTACACCAGGGAATTCCCCTGGAGGTGATGGGTACACTGTTGCCTTCTAACAGGCACTTGTCTCACTGATTGCCCCTCTTCTGACCGAAGTCTTCTGGGAAGCTGAAGTCATGTGGACCTTCCCTCCCTCTCTTCGAGAAGCGAATATCATAGTAATCCCCAAAAAGGGTAAGGATCCTAGCAACCTGGGTAGCAATCAACCAATTTTGCTCATAAATGTAGATAGTAAGGTCTATGTCAAGGTTCTTGCCACCAGGCTGAGTCCCCTCCTATTGTGCCTGATTCACCCCTCCCAGGTGGGCTTTTTGTCCCTGGCCATCACAGCTCTGACCATTTACAGGCACTAATGAACACAGCTCATAATCTGTGTACCCCAGCTGTGGCCATTGTGGTCTACTTTTAGAAGGCCTTTGACTCCCTTGAGTGGGACTATCTGTACAATGTCTTAGCCCACCTGGGAGTGGGAGAGAGGTTTAGGGCCAGGGTTCAGGCCATCTTCACCAGTCCAAAGGCCTGGGTAACTACCAACTCTACTTTGTCTGCTCAGTTCCCACTTGAACGGGGAACTTGACAGGGATGTCCCTTGTCGCCTCTTTTATTTGCAATGGCAGTGGAGCCTCTGGCAGCAGCAATTAGGTAGCACCCAGGTATTGGGGGTATCAGAGTCAGAGATACAGCATACCCTACCCTCATGTATGCTGATGACCTGCTTCTCCCTCTTGCAGATGCCCAACAATCCTTGCCCCCTCTTCTGGCCCTCCTGAACTCCTTCATGAGGTATTAAATTTTATCAGGCCAATACTGAAATGCTTCCCTTTAATGACAAATCTACTCAGCACATAGCAGTGACCTCTGGACTGCTGTGAGCCCCCAATGGGATTACCTACCTGGGCATCAGGCTCACCCCCAAATTTGAAGACCTATGGCATGCAAACATCCACCCCTTGCTAAGTGCCACCAAGACTGAATTTGAAAGATGGAAGCTACTCAAGCTCACTCTTGCAGGAAAGATTGCTGCCATAAAAATAGTGGCTGCCCCCAGGTTCTTCTATCTGCTGGCCTACATACCTATCTCTATTCCCAAGCATTGGTCCCAACCCATTGACAAATTGATAGGAGACTTCCTGTGGGAGAGAACTAAGCCCCGCTTCAGCAGTTCCAAACTTAGAGCTCACTGGACACAGGGTGGTTGGAGCCTCCCATAGATGGAGGGGTACAAGTGGGCTTTACAGGTTGCCCAGACTGTCCATTGGCTCGATGCAGAAACATCCTCTGCCCCGCAATGGATCTGCATGGAACAGGACTTGACAGGAATACTACACCTTTCCTCGCTCATGTATGCCCACAACGGGGTCCGCCCTACAGAAGATAGTGCCAACCCCTCCCCCACAATAGAGGCGTCCAAGAAAACTTGATATTCTGTGCATGCCAGACTGGCCATGGATCCACTCCCACTCTCTTCTCCACTGTGGCAGAACCCACACATTACCATAGGAAACAAAAGAGTAATCTGGAAACACTGATATGACAAAGGCATACATGGGGTAGGGGACCTGTGTGATCTCCCTCTAGCTAAGATCACCACCTTTCAGAATCTCTGTGAGAAGTGGGGACTGCCTCAGGCAGACTTCTGGAGGTACCTGCAAATCTGGGTGGTTCTCAAGCTTCTCTTAGAACATCCCAAGCAATATAGCAACCCCACAGAGCTGAAGGTCTGGATACATTGCCCTAAAGGATTTGTGGGCAGTATATATGCCAAACTGAGAGATACTTTTCCTTCTCAGTCAGGGGACTATAAAAGAAGATGGAAAAATATGCTTCAGCGTACTATCTCTCCTACCCAGTGAGGACAGACCTAGAAGGATACCCACAAATGGTACCGAGATACCTGTTCCAGGTTAATTCAAAACAAGATTTCACACTCATGGTACAAAACCCCTGATGTCCTCTGCAAGGCCAAGCTCACTGATTTCAACCAATGCTAGAGGTGTCAGGCTCCTGGAGGGTACCTGCTTCATATACTGTGGTCCTGCCCCAATCTGCAGACCCTCTGGAGGCAGATATGTTCCACGGCATCTAAGGTACTTCACAGACAGATCCCCCAGTTTACTGCATTCTTCCTCCTGGGGATTAGATCAGACCTTCCATCCCTGACTCCGCAAGAGTGCAGATGGCTAGCCCTCCTGGCTATACAGACCAAGAGAGCCATTGTATGCAAGTGGCACACTTCAACTGTCCCCACAGCGCAGGAGGTTCTGGCCTCTTTATCTGCCCTGGCAACACTAGACAGGATTTCCCATCTCCAAATCTATCAAATGGCTAAGTTCCAGATGTGCTGGGCACCCTACCTGAGATACATAAACCCCCCAAGAGGGGATTGACTGAGCCACAAAGTTACTGGCTGGACTCAGCATGGTCTTCAGTCACTGCATGTTGCCCGACTGGACAAGTGGGGTATCAGAGGTTGCTCTTCTAGGATAATGTGCCTAATGCAATGTTTCCCAGCTGTACATGTTATACTGTTGTTGTCTCTTTGATTGTTATTTATTATTTATTTATTTACGAGTTTTACCAGGAAGGCATACTGAGCAACATGCTCGATTCCAGATGCGACCTAGGGGCCGAGACCCACATACATAAATTGGTAATGCTTAGACAGTACAAAATGAGCAAATGCTTTTACATAACATTTCAGGAGAAAAGTTACAGCCAAGGGTAGGTTACATAATCAGCATAAACAGTATAACGACAGAGAGGGTAGAGTACTATACAATACATATTAGTCTATAGCAGTGCGACATTTGGATAAAATTCTTAGTTGAAACAGGAGCAGCTGGAGGTGAAATGTGCCCTGAGTAATTGGTTACGTAGGTAGGTGTTTAGTGCGTGTCTGATGGGGGCAGGTAGGGCGTTCCAAGACTGAGGTAAGCGGTAATTAAAAGAGACCTGGCCTTTGGATGTGCGCATAACCGGGACATGGAACAGTTTATGGTCTGACCTTCTAAGGGAGTATGTAGGTGATGGTTGTTGGGAGAGGACAGAGGTCAGGTAGGGGGAAGGGAGTGGGACCAGTATTTGGCAGTGAATCTAGCGCAGTTGGATTGTCTGCAGTCATGTAGTGACGGCTGGGTTAACGAGCTGTAGAGGTTACAATGGTGTGTTGATTGGGGGCAGCCGAGGATGAAACGGCAGAAGGAGTGGAACAGGGTGTCTAGGTTGGCCAGGGCGGACCCGGGAGCGATGGAGTAAACTATATCACCATAGTCGATTACGGAAAGGATAATTTTTTGGACAATGGCATGTCTTGTCTGTATGGGGAGGCAGCTTTTGTTACGGTGTAATGCACCAAGTTTAGGGAGCAGTCGCTTGTGTAGAGAGGTGATGTAGGCTGAGAAATCTAGATGTTGATCTAGCCATACTCCCAGGTATCTGAAGCTCGTACAGTTTTCCAAGGGAGTTCCATCCAGGGTTTTGAAAGGGGGGCTGGGGGCTTGACAGAAGAGTCTTTGTGGAGTACCAAAAGTTAAGGATATATTTTTTTTAGAGTTAAGAAATAGCTGGTTAGACCTGAACCAGTTCTGGATGACGTTGAAATCCTCCTGGAGGCGGGTAACTACACTGAGTGTTGTGGGACCAGATGTGTATAGGACAGTGTCATCTGTGTACATCTGGATGGAGGCGGGTAGCTACACTGATTGTTGTGGGACCAGAGGTGTATAGGACAGTATCATCTGCGCACATCTGGATGGAGGAGTAGGAGCACGCTGCTGGGAGATCGTTTAGAAAGATGGAGAAGAGTAGGGGACCCAGGACTGAGCCTTGGGGGACACCTGCAGGGACAGGCAATGGGTGTGAGGTGTGAGAGGCTATTTTGACTACTTGTCTCCTGCCCCCTAGGTAGTCATGGAACCAGTTTGTGACCTGAGTAGAGAGCCCTGCACAGGTGAGTTTGGAAAGGAGTAGGGGGTCTGAGATGGTGTCAAAAGTCTTGGCTAGGTCAATGAAAATAGCAGATGTGATAAGTCCTTTGTCCATACTTGTGAGGATGTCGCCTGTGACACGAAGCAGGGAGGTGGTGGTGAGTGGGATTTACGGAAGCCTGATTGGAAAGGAGTGAAAAAGGAGGAGGTGTCTAGGTACGGAGAGAGCTGGGACAGAACCAGTCTTTCCTGTAGTTTAGCCAGGATAGGAAGAAGGGAGATGGGTCGGTAATTTCCTGTGGAGCAGGGGTCACCTTCTTTTGGCAGAGGAATAACAGTGGCCAGTTTCCAGGCTGTTGGTATCTTGCCCAGAGTGAAGGATACATTGAAAAGGTCAGCTAGGGGGCGGCTATGGCTGGGGCGGAGAGGTAAAGCATCTTTGCATCCATGGACGTAGGGCATTTCCCTTTGTTTTGGTTTAACGCCTGAAGGGAATGAAAGACATCTGCTTGGGATATTGTGTGGAAGGAGAACGATGTGGTTGTGGAGGCAGTTTGAGGGACACATGTGCGGTGGGGAGGAACCATGGGGTGAGTGTGGGGAAGGGAGGAAAGGAACTTTTCAGTGCAGCTGGCGAAGTGTGTATTAAAAGCTTCAGCTACGTGGATTGGGTTGGAGCCGAGGGAACCCTGTACTTGTAGTGCCGGGGGAGCAGGTTGGGTGGGGGGGAGGAGAGCAGGGTTTTGAGTGATTTCCAGAAGTCAGTTGAGAGATTTATGTTTTTGCTGGATGCCGATAGAAAGTAGTTTTTCTCGCTTGGCGAATGCTGTTTGTACATGTGTTGCGATGGGATCTGTAAGTAGCGAGGGAGGCCTGAGTGCCCAGCTTTCTGTTGGCTTTCCAGGCTTGTAGGATTGTAAAGGTTAATAGGTTATATGCCACTGTTTGATGTACCCAGTACCCGGTTTATAAGGTATAGTTCTTGTAGAATTCCTACTAGGCTCGAGAGCACAGATCCTTTGGGTATATGTTTGTTCTGTTTCAGAGGGTGAGGCTCCCTGGACCAAGTAGAGTGAAATCACACCTATCTGGGTCACCTACAAAGTCTTGAAGAGCTGTGAATTGTGCTCAGAAGAATAAGTTTGTTTTTGACCTGTCTTACCTATGGTCCATGAAGAACCCCGGTGGGTAAGTAACCTTTTTTGTATCCATTATCTGATGGAATGCCCTCCCTAGATTAAGCCCACAAGGTTCAACCTTTCTCCATGTAGAGAGATGGGAAGTAGGTCAGATAAGCTCACACTGGGGTACTATGTCCTACCTTAACATTCTGTACAACTATGTACTGCACCCTCTAACCATGTGCAGATTGTTGATTTGTATAATCTTTCCCTTATTTTCCTTCCAGATTCCCCCTACCTGCACACCCCCCCACTCCTCCCCATACCCATATAATGAAGCTGTTTACCATCCCTGTAATGTACTGTTCCACCTTTTGAAAAAAGAAAAAAAAATTACAACAAAATCAAAAGTAAGAAATCTAAGGCCAAAAAGCCCAGTTGGTTTGACAAGGACATAGCGATAGTGGTAAGGGACAAGAAGGCAGCCTCCGGAAGTACAAACATATTTAGAAAGCGGACGATAGGGAGGACTACTGCGCTAAATCAAAGGAGGAGAGCAGTTAGAGAGGCAAAGGCTGCAAAGGAATTATGGGTAGCACAGTGACTAAAAAAGGGTGAGAAGGCCTCTTAAAAATATATAAGGGAAAAGAGGAACATTAAGACAAGGTTGTCAAATTAAAAAAAGGGGGGGCTGGAGGGGAGGGTGGAGAAGAGAAAGCAGAGATGCTTATCAAGTACTTCTGCTCAGTCTTCACGAGGGAGAAGGACAGACTGGGACCTGGGAAGGGGATAATCATGGATGGCATAATACAAGTGGAAAAGGTAGATAAGGGTCCTGAAGGAGGATACATTCCCAGGTCAGGCCGCATGCATTGGAGGGTCCTAAGGTAATTGGCAGAGGTGCTGGTGGGTCCCCTGGCAGACCTGTTTAAAACCTCTGGAGTCTGGGTATGTGTCCTGGGACAGAAGAACTGTGCATGTAGTGCCTCTCCATAAAAGTAGGCCAAGAGTTGAACCAAGGAATCACAGGATGGTCAGCCTGACCTCACGAGTAGACAAGTTGATGGAGACCATCCTGAAGGAAAGACTGGTGAGATCCTTGGAGGAAAATGGGCTCCAGGACCAGGGACAACATGGATTGATGTCTGGGAGGTCCTGCTAAACTAACCTAATTGACTTTGTCATCTGTAAAATTTTAATAACTTTGATCATTTTCGGTATTTAGACACCAAATTTTCAACCTACGCATTTTTTCACACCACCTTGTGAACATTTTTTTTTCATTTAATTTTACAACTATTGGCCAGGAAAGGCACACTAAGCCAAGGTTTGTTTCCAGCTGCATCCTGGAAGCACAGGGAAGTTGAAGAGGGACTGAGGCCAACATTTTTGGCATCAATAAATTCAGAATTGGATCAGCATATCTTCAGTCAGCCTCATACCAAAAATTAGATCTGTAAGTTACTTCATTTAAAAGTTACAAGTCATTTTGTAACCCTTAAGTCACTGCCTGTTCAAAAAAGCCAGTTACAGTGAAGAGCTGCTGCTGATGTAATCTGAACTCACAACCTAGTCCTCCCTGCAGGCTAGCTTATACAACTTATGTCTCCTACGTTGCTTAAAACTGCAGGTGTAGTAAACAACTGAAAAAGGAAAACTGACACGGGGTGGGGGAGGTCAGCACAGTCTCAGAAAGTAGCTGGAACACATAATTTTGGAATGTAGCAGGGATGTCTAATGTTAGAATGTGGCTGGGATGCATAATGTTGGGATGTGGTGGGAATGTGATGCACAATCTTGAAATATGGTGTGTGCGTACAACTCTGGAATGTGACAGGGACAAGCAATTTCAGAATAAATGGTGTGTCCTGTCACATTCTGATAGTGTACATCCCCACTATATTCCGAAACTGCCAGTCCCCACCAAATTCCTCAATGTGTGTCCCTGTTGCATTCCGAGACTGACTGTCCCACCACATTTTGGGATGGCACATCCCTGTCACATTCTGAGATTGTGTCCCCCCCAGCATTTTAACATTGTGCACCACCTGGACATTCTGTGTCTTGGTTCAGTGCTACATTCCAAAACCACCTTTGGACATGTTCTAAAGTACAGTGCCATGCATCTGAACATTCTGGAAATTCAAGCATTCCAGCCAACCCTTTTTCACTCGAATTAAAAGGATTACTATAGATAGCTACAGTTTCTTAAACTTTGGAGAAGCAGGTCCTTTTAGGTTGCTGACAGGGAGGCCTGAACTGTGAGTTCAGGAGATGGCATCATCAGTGGCTCTTCACTGAAACTGGCTTTTTTTGAATAGGTAGTGAAATCAAGGTTACAAAACAGCTCATAACTTTAAAACAAAATAACACAGAAACCTAATTTTTGGTAAGAGATTTATTGGGGATATGCTTATTCTAATTCTGCAATGTAACCCTTTTGGCGGGACTCCCTCTTTAAGTGACTTGCTCATGGTTACACAGTACACAAGTGGTGGATGTGGGATTCAAACCAAGTTCTCCAGATGTGCAGTGCTGAACCATTGTGCTGTACAGTCTCCCAAAATGACAAGTGTAATTTTTAAAATCTTGGCCAAAATGTGTTTCCACACTTGTGCAGCTAAATTACGTTTTCTCTAGTATTTCATAAATGGGACCTGTCATGTTCAAAAGGAGAAGTATAAAAAGACTATGTTGAAAATGTTGGTTGAAAATGTCACAAATCAACAAAATTATGAAGAAATGTTGAATTTGTTTCAATATTTACTCATAACATTGTGATGTGTGCAGATTTTGGCTCCCAGTTTTCAACATAGCCCTTCTTTTACCCAACCTGAATGCTGTATTTGTTGAGTGTTTACTCACAACTTTGTGATTTTTGTAGAGTTTGGCCCCGCATGTGCATGTAGCCCTCTTAATGAATATGACAGATGTCATTCTTCAAACCCGCTTTGAAACATGTTTTCACAGCCTTTTTGGGCTGGATTTAAAAAAATCCATCTCTCTTAATCATAACATGGGGTCATAAAATGATTATGTTGAAAATTTAGGGTCAGGCTGGCCCACCGGTGCAGCAGTAGTGCTACCGCTCATGACACCAGTGACTCAGGTTTGGGAATAAACCCAAGAGTCAGAGGGCCGTCAAGGGGGGAGGAGGCTGAGCATCCAGGAGACCACTCGCCTTTTCCGAGGGGGGGGGCTGCAGCTTAGCACTTGACTGGTCCCAAGCATAGGACTGGGGTACAGCAAGTGCCCAGCCATGTAAAGAAGGGCAGGTGTGGTGGACATCAGCAGTCACGCCTTGATGTTGGGGTGCACATCACACCCAGAACAAAAGGAAAATGGCTCCCAGCACTCCAGGGAGACAGAGCATCCCAGCGCAGGTCCACGGCCCCTTTGCCTGTCCCTGTCTGGTGCCCTGATGCATATAAAGATGTTCAGGGTGTATGGCCCCCACCTCATCCCCACCTGGGGGGAAAACCGGAAAACCATGGCTACACAGAGGGACCACCATGGGCTCAAGGAAAGGAGGGGCAGGTCAGACACCAAGGGTGACTCCCGAGGCAGCAGAGTGGGGGGGCAGGGGGAGCATAAATAGAAAGTGAAAAAAGAAAATTTAGGTCAAAATGTGAAAATAAAAAAACAGCTAAGTTATGAACACGATGGATGTCATTTTTTCAGTCTGCTCTGAAACATGTTTTCCACAGTATTGATTGTATTGATCATAACCAAGGCCCCTGGAATTCTGCGGTTCTTCGGTTGTGGAATTTGCCGCAGAATTTGCATCATGCCGCAGAATATATATAGTGCCGCAAAATTCATTGTTTTTGGTGAATTTTCATATAAATATACTGTTTTTCTATAGTGTCAGGCTTTCTTTCCCACCTCGTTTATCCTGAAGTCCCTCCTCTATACTCTGCATATGATGTCATCGATGACATCACATCATATTTAGCCAATGACAGGACTGCATTCTGCCAGAGAAATGAATAAATCATGCCACAGAAATCAGAAAATGCTGCCACAGAAGTCAAGGAGCCCTGCCGCAGAACACCAGGGGCCCTGATCATAACATCAGGTCATAAAAAGACTGTTGGGAATTTGGGGTCAAAATCTGGGAGTCCACCACCTCTCAGCTGTCCTGTCCTGGGCAAATACAATCTAAAAATGTGCAAAATCAGGACACCACTGAAAATATTTTAAACTAGATCATTTCATATTTGTATTCTGTTTGCTGTGCTTGTTGGGGAACCTACTGGGATCCTAATTCTTCCTTAGAGCTGTCTGTGTTGTAGGATCACAGCACTCTGGTTAGTGCATAGAATTGCTGTTTTATTTCTCCATAAAGATTACTACCCTTGCCAAGGAAATGGCTGGCATTCATGGAACTTTTTATTTTACGGACAATGTTTAATATTACAGGATTCCCTTTATTCCTGCTCTCCCAGATTGCAGGACTAATACATTTGTTCTACTTTCTCCATTACTCCTTAAGGCACATGAATGCTACCTTTATAGATTGTGGATTGCCTGCACAAGATCTTGTATTTTTGTATTATTTGTTTCAAATGACAATAAAAAGAAAGTAAGAAAAAAAGTTTATTAAATTTGTAATTAAACATATACAAACATAAGGAGGAGTCAAATACGGAAGAATATAAAAGTAAGAATGGCAATAAGCATCTATAAATCCTTGCAGTTACCCTACTATAGCTGTCTGATCCAGAATCAGGTAATTAACATCTATGTTGGAATAAAGGATTTTAAAAGAAACATAGCAAACACTTTACTGGCTATGTTTAAAAGAATCGTATAACATACCTAACATAACCGTATTATAACTTACATGTTGTAACTGTTGTCTCAGACAAATGGAATGTGAATGATAAGAAAGACATGTATCCGAAGGAGACATAAATGTTAGTGATGAGTACCATAAACATTAATGTTCGATTCCTTGGATTTATTTGCTATTCAAGGAGTGGTGTCCAGATTAAATTAAAACTATGCTCTTGTTCTGCAAATAGGTAGCACATTCTCTCATTCTGTGGTACAGTGGCAATGCAGTCATACCATTTCCCAAAGGAGGGAATCCTGGGGGTTCTCCAAAATCAGAAGAGTAAGTCTTTTTAGGAAAAATTAGGCAACCAAAATCCAGTTTGACTGATATCTAGTTAAATGTCCTAAGTGAGTGGATATTTCTAAAATAAATATATCAGGTAAAAGAGGAATCCTTTTCTGGGTAATTACCTGACAAGTCTTGTGAACCTTCTTCCAAATATCCAGGATGTAAGGGCAATCATGCACCATTTGTAACAAGCCTGCATGAGGACTATTACATCTTCAACAGGGTCCATCAGGAAAATAATGCATATTTTCCATCCTTAAGGGAGAGAAGTAATAGTGATGTAATATCTTGAGCCCGATCCTCAAAGGGATACGAATTGAGCACTTGTATCCAATGGGAATGACACAAATGGTGACTTGTGTCAAACAATGCAGCAAATTGTGATTCTCAAAAGTACCATGTGGCACTGTGCCAAAGAGCCTTGCATAGCACTTGCATCAAATCCAGTGGTGCGCAATGGCATAATGTGCCTTGCGTCAAAAGAAAGCCTTTGTCTAGAAGCATTGGGCGGTCAGATTGCATTGATCTAAGCAGGCACCTGTTTGACGGGGGTGGCTGGTCTAAGCACAGTAGAGCATATAAAGAGGCCCAGGTAGAAAGACACAGCAGAGTCACTGGGTAGCAAGCAGTGTGCACACACAGCAGCCAAAGAGTGACAGCAAGGATGTCAGCACCAGTAGCACTACTGGATATCATGCTAGCAGCAGAAAGGTGGCAGAGGCATGGCAGGCAGCGGGATGGCAAGATCCAATGGAACAGAATGCCATAGGTGCAGCAAATAGCCACTAGGCCCCACGTGCCATGCTTTTTTCATGCAAGAACATTATACCAGGACCTCACGAAGGATCAGTGTGTGTAGTGCGGTACCTTCTGAACAAGGCTACCATCAGGGTGCTATGCCAGGAGCTGCAGGAGGACCTGCAAATTGCAACCCGGATGGGGCATGCTATACCTGTGGAGGTCAAGATGAACACAGAGTTCTGTTTCCTAGCCACCGGGAGCTTCCAAACCCCCAGTGGTGATACAGTGGGCATTTCATAGGCAGCCATATCCAAGTGCCTGAAGCAGGTTCTTGATGCTCTGCTATACTAGACATACAGATATATCATGTTCCCATGGGAGGCACTACAAGAGCAGGCTGTGAAGCAGGTCTTCTACATCCTGGCACAGTTCCCCCATGTCCTAGGTGCCATAGACTGTATACACGTGGCCAACAGGGCACCATCAGGACCAGCAAGAGAGGGGGAGGTGTACATAAACCGCAACAGTTACCACTCCATGAAAATGCAGGTGGTGTGTGAGAACCACTGTTGCATTCTGGACATTGTAGCCCAGTACCCTGGATCCTGCCATGATTCCTTCATCTTCTGCAATAGTGGCTTGCATGAGGCCTTTAAAAGAGGAGTCATAACTGGAGGATAGCTGATAAGTAGGTGGCACTGGCACACAAAGGTGCACTGTTGACATGTCATGCATACAGTGTAGGGAAATGTATGTGCAGTCTGTGTGTGCTATATGTGGGGGTGGTGAACATTTTCACAGGAGGGGCAGATGACATACTGTAGCATGATAGTGTGGACTTAGTAATGTGACAAAAGTCACTATGTAGGGCCAGTCTGCTGGGAGTAACAGGTCATGTGCACAGTCACCATGGGACATGTCCAGCAGGGATTACCTATGGAATCCTGAAATTCAGTATGCCAAGCTCTACAAGACCGAGTTCAGGATACTGAATTTCAGCATCCCAATAGGTGCCCCAGACTGAAATCTGGGATCCCGCAAGGGACCTGCATTTAATGCGGGGGGCTTTGCACCCCTCACCCACCATAACTAAAATAATCAACTCCGAGTGTGAGAGAACCTTGGAGTAAAAATAAAATAGTTATGGGGGGGTGAATGGTGGGGAGCAAAAAAGTTGCCACAACTGGGAACAGAACCCAGGTCCACATGGCCATGCTGGCGGAGCTGCTAGTAATCCAGCCCTCCACACCATAGGAGCAGCTTGGCTAGTACCTGTATCCTCTCCACTCTTGTGGTGCCTGACAAGGAGTAGGGTAGCGGTATGTCACATTCACTGTCTTGGCATTGCCTGTTTTGAGACACTACAGCATACAAGTAAGTGTGTTTTTTTGGGATACTGAAGTCAGTTCTATGAGTGTCAGGATTCTGAGCTTCAAAATCCTAATAGGATACCTCCAGCAGTAGGGTTAGAAGGCATGGCCTCAGAGAAGGAGGGACACCAAGTACCATGGCATATGCCGGCACACTCAGCGTCCCTGTGTTGGACCTGCAGCAGCAGAGAGTGTGGTGAAGTGCAGCGCCCAGAAGGGTATATATTCCATAATGTGTATTTTCCACCCTACAGGTGACAGTGGATATCCGCAGATGCCATGAGTTATAAACCCACTATGTCACCCACAGAAAGAGGCAGAGGAGAGGCACAGTGAGGCCCTGGCATCCACATGGTCTGTCATTGAGAGAACCTTTGGAATTCTAAAGTCACACTTCAGGTGCCTTGACCGCTCATTTGGTGCCCTGCAATATAGCCCAGAGATGGTATGCAAGATCCTCATGGCCTGCTGTATGCCACACAATCTTGCCCTGAGCCTCCGTGTGCCACTTCCAGAAATGGACTATGTCCAGAAGGAGGAGGATGGAGATGACGACACACGGAAGGCACACACAAGACAGCCGCAAAATTGTGCTGGAGTCAGTCTTGCAGGACAACTCGACAGACAGGAACTCATCCAACACCACTTCACCTGAGGGTCACCATCACCCAGCAGGTGGCACCGGCAACATGAAGCAATGTCAATGGCATACATCAACTTACACTAATGTGGTTGTCAGCAGCACTGAGGCCATGTGGGCATGAGGAGGAAGAAGGGTTGCCCAGTGCCACCCACCAGCCATGGGAGCAATATTTGCTAGCCAGTGTCTGTTACATAGGATATGATGGCAGATAAGGACCAACTGGTCCACCTAGTCTGCCCATTTCCCTACTTGGTTTGGCAATCCCTACCCTTATCTGGACTGCTGTTCCCCAGCTCTGCTACTCAGCATTGCTGTAGAGTAGTATCTGGTGGACACTTGATCCTGCAGAGGCGTGAACAGCAGGGATGGAGTGCGAACACATTCGATGTGGTGAGTTAGGAATGAACCAAGAGGCAAACGGGTGGATGAGGAGAGCAGGCATGGCCAATCTTGCCATCAACGAGAGGTGTGTATTATGAACCATGCCACATAGGGGCTGGTGTAGGCAGGGTCTGGATGCCATGCTGTCTGATGTACTAAGGTACAGGGCAGTATGCAGGAACCCTAGGAATACCTTGCAGACAGGGGGCACATAAGGCAAAACGGCAACCACATGATGGTCATGGTACTGTTGACACCTAGGCTAGCCATGTCCCAATAGTATCGGTGTGTGCTGCATGGCCAGGACACAGTAGACATGGTGGCAGCATCAAGCCATATGGAGAGGTGGTGGTGGCAGGTGGAATGTATAGTGATGTGCAGTAGGACTTCTACATAGCACAGGAACCAACTGCCCCTGTAACAATACCCGATATTGACATATGTGCAAGTCATATGACAATATCAAGAGACAGAAAAAGGGAAACATGCTACAGAAACCACATTTTCAGCATGAAAAAACACATATGCAGGGGATAATTGCACATTGCATCAAACAGTGCCACAAATTGCATTTCTGGTGCCGAAAATGATGCAGTTGCGATATACATATCCATGCAATGTAAATGCGTAACTGACGTTCACTCGCATTTGGCGGTTCACTGCACGAGAAAACACTACACAACACTGCACGAGAGCTATAAACTGGGCCAGGGTTGTTCACTAATGACCTCTAAAGGTTCAAAACAGAAGAAATTTCCAACCTAAGTGGTAGAGTACCCAACGTTACCCCCAAGGAAACTGCACAGCTAATCAATCAGCAGTGGGGGAGGATTCTGCTGCCATCTGGGTCCTGAAGGCACTCCCCCAGTGACAGAGACAGGGTGTGGAGGCAGAATGGGGCATGGCTGCAGAAGATATCAGGGGTGCAAAGAATCCCCAGGCAATTGAAGCATAGGTGGTAGGATATGGCCAGACATGAACCAACAATCCTTTGGAGACTGTGTGACATCGCCACAGCATCTGATATGGCCATGAGAATTGGCCAGCATCCTGTAGAAGGTAATTTGAACCACCCAACTGGTAGGCAGGAGGCATGATAGTGCTAAAATGTTGCTTGGCTGTGTGCCTGCAAAATGTCTCATGTGTCCCATACCATGTCCTCACAAGACGGAACAGAACAGGTGAAGGAGTGTCTGCCAGGGATGCTGACCGGGAAGCAGCAGACGCAGTGGACCAGGCATCAGCGACAAACCAGGATGGACAAGGTAAGTGCAATTTGTGAGGCAGACCTATTGGCAGATGTAGGACATGACAAACACCCCCCACCCCCATCCACAAACAAGGCACCATGCATGCACCTTTGGCTCATGGGGTGTCAGAATGCTGTTGTGGAATGACACAAAAGCAAACACCACACATGCCGCAATGTACCATATGGGGCCAACACAGGAGCTGCACCACCCTGGCAGCTAATGCCATGTCATGGCTGTGTGTGTGGCAGCAGTGATGTTGAAGACCAGGAAGGGGGGGGTTACATCAAGGACAACCATGAATCTTGGCAGCATACCACGCTATGGATGCTACGTGACTGTCTGGACAGGGACCCCTCCATGGGCTATCTGGACAGGGACCCCTCCATGGTTGTCCCTTGCATGTGTGTGTCCCAATGTTCCCCCTGTTAATCACACAGAACCCCAACTGTGTCATGGGCAGCCACAGAGTATGCCAGGGAAGAAAACACCAATCACCTTTTGGGGAATGTGTATACTGCAACATGGTGGTGGCCTCCTACATGTTTTACGTGGGCAGCACACCATGTGCCCAGAGAGACCACAGACCCTGTATATGTGGGAGTGTACCACACATTGTACACCATGCTTGTGCCCCCAGGTCTGTGCAGGTCAGGTGATGGCTGAGGGGATTGTATGATGGGTTGTACAGTCGCCTGCAGGGCATACAGCGGCATGCACAGAGCCCCTTCCTGTGCATGCATTGTCCAGCCCCAAACAGCAGGCCACTGTCCCACCGCCCCTACATGCTACAGCCATGATGGCTGTATTCTAACGTATCCACCAACAGTGAGTGACCATAGGTATCGACCATATAGTATGTGTGTGGTCACAGTGCCTATGTCAGTCTGTGCCACCATGTGGCTGGTAAGAGAGTCATGGGCATGCTGGTTGCTGTTGTTGGGGCCCATTGCCGTGTCACTGTTGTCACATGATGCAGTTTCCAGTACAGTCATGCAGCACTGGAATGGCCCTCACTGACTGTGACACGTGTGTTCTCCACAGCCACCCATGGGCATTTAGCCAGGCCAGTGGTGTTCTCCCTAAAGTGTGTAGTAGGACAGAGGTCTGGGGGCCCATTAATGGTGGAGTCAAATGCATAGCTGGGGGGAAGAATCTTGGGATGGGCATGTCCATGGTGGTCTGGAAGAATGTGTGGCATGGGTCCCCTACTCAGATCACATGGGACATGGCAATCCACCATAGGACAGACATGTTGGAATGGGCTGCACACGGCTGTAGGGCCCCTGCAACAGACAAACCCCCATCCCAACTGGTCTGCACTGTGATGCTCACTGTTGGGGTACGTGTACATTGCCAGACTGTGTGTATCCTCTCGGGTAGTACCGTGGCAGGCCTAAACCAGATGCAACCAGCATATCAACAGGGTATGGACCCAATGCTAGGATGTGACCATCCCTAGTGTCAAAGTGCTTTTGGCTCAATACAGACAGTGAACTTCTGTTCTGGGGGTGGGGTGTGGGTGGTTATGGGCTGTCATCACAGCAAGACCTCATTGATGCATCCAATCCCAGCTGAAAATCCCACACAAATCACCACATCCACTAGGATACCACATAACTATGGAAAGGTCATATTTGAGTTGTACAGGTAGTATGGTACAACGAAACATGTTTCTATGCCTTTCCAACCCGGCTGTCTGCACTGCCTGGGCACAATGCATGGTGTACCCCTGCATACCCCCTCTGAAGGGTGGTCACCCATTGCACATAGTTACACCACTGGCCATGCAGTCATGGAGCACATATCCAGGGGGATGTCCATTTGTCATGTGCACGATTCGATCAAATGCAGGCAGTCAGGTCGGTCGCACCTTGCTGAGCTCTGTGTCCTTGGCCTACCTGTCACTCGTGCAAATAATTTAAATATTTAGTATTTCTAACAGACATAGATTTCGTTCCTCTCATGATCTAATGAGTGTGTAATGTCCACATAAAGATTTCACTTTTTTATTCTATTTTAGCCCTTTTCCTTTTTTTTCTCATAATGGCAGTTTGGCTTCTTCTCTCACGCAATCAGCTGTGACATACTTCTCGACAAGAATATGAAAATTATATCAACTGGGCCTGATAAAATACTTCCTGATGGTAAATAAGTATCCTCATATAGAAATACACTCACCTTGGTGGTCTTTCTTCATCTCCTCGAAATTTCTATTTTGGCCTTGCTACGTGACCCTGTCTACCTTGTCATGAATATGTACTTACAAATCTGCAGATCTTAAAGTGGCAAGGATCACTTTTGTGTTTTCTTTTCTCCTGAACATATATTGATTTGGCCCAACTCTATAGAAAGCAGACCTACAAATATACATTTAATTGCCTGATGATATGGACAGTGAGAAAATGGAGTATCAACAGACACATTCTTATAACAGTAATATCCCTGTTGCTGAAAAGAAAACTGGGGGGAAAAACCCATGTAAGAGACAAATATCCGACGTCAGTACAGGCAGTGATGACAGTTTAGAAACTCAGGAAATCTCCTCACAACCACTGACAGTTGCTCATTTTAATCAAATTATGTCAAAGATGGAGGCTATAAGTATTACCATTACAGTTATGTCTGACTATTTAAGATAGCTTAGGAAAGAAACTGACGAGCACAAGATTCGTGTTTCAGACACAGAATCTAGAATCAGTAGTGTGGAGGATAAAGTGGAGAAGGATGTCCGAAACGGTATTGCTAATTCTAAAAGGATTGCCAAGTTGGAAGCAAAAATAGAGGATTTAGAGAGTAGGAGTAGACTAAATAATTTACGTATCTTTGAAGTTAAGGAAGGACTTGAAGGAAATGATACCCTAGCCTTTATTAATAAACTGCTGCCGTCAGTTGCAGGCCCTCCTCCTGATTGTGCTCGCTATGTGTTGGAAAGGGCTCACAGATCCTTAAAACCACATCCAGGTCCTAATGCGCAACCTAGATCTTTTGTGTTTAAATTCCTATATTTCCAACACAAAATACATGTGCAAAGAAAGCTAAGAGACAAAATTTCCATAGATTACGAAGGGTGCAAGATTAATGTTTTTAATGATCTGCCCCCGGAAGTTATAAAAAGACGTGACGCCTTCTTCCCAATTAAGAGAAAGCTCAGAAAGGGCAAATCTTAAATACAACTTACTTTATCCAACTATTTTAAGAATATGGGCTACAGAAGGTCCTAAAGACTACAGTGGGTATGAGACAGCTAAAATTGCTCTCAAGAAGAATTTAAATGCACTATTTAAAGACTTTGCATTTTAAGAATGTCACTGGTTTGTCGACTACTCATGTAAAGGCGGCGGGGAGGGATTTCCGACAGCAAGCTGGAGGCACAAGAATAATACAACCATTTAATTAATCACCAAAGCATGGCTGTTGATGTGTCTGTTTCCCCCTTTTTTGTTTCTTTACTTAATTCCTCTGGTGTTCCATGATGCTAAAGGAAAGAGTATGCTTTGCACAATATTGTCTTACCTTTTATGAGATTTATGGTTTCTTAACCACTCAGTTATTGAACAAATCAAGTTGTTTTAAGGCTCTATTTCTGTTCACTTAAAAGAAAGTAGAGGTGCATAGATTTAATTGACTAAAGGAAGTTGCCGTTATCTTGACGAAGGAGGCGGAAGCTTGCTTTCATCAGAAGGTGCGACTAACCTCACTGGAATTCTTGTACGAGGTGCTGTTGGGAAAAATAAAAAAGAACATTGGCATATGTCAAGATACAAACAGCACCAGGTAAAGTGATATCTCTAAATATTTTTAATCAGGCACCATATGACAAGTAATGAAAGGACAGATGAGCTTAATAGCATTGTGGTTCACTGGGGGTGAGTTTAATTATGGGCTTTGCGCCTTATCCATGCATCGATGAACAGGGGATATGAGTAATGAGAAGGTGGGGTAAGAGATGTTGGGGATCTATTAACAAAAATATGTGCCAAATACTGTTTACATGTTTGAATATTTTTCATTGTGCCATCTAGTGTTGCTTGGTTTTCTCCTGCCCCCCCCCCCACCTTTATCATTTTCTCATTCAGTCAATATGCATTGAGGGAGAAATCATTTTGTGTAACTTCTGTGCTACTTTAAGAAAACATCAACTAATTCATGGTTATCGCTCATTATTGAGAACCGGAGGTGGTGCACAAAGCAATGTGAACTGCTATTTTGAAATTATGCCATTTTGTCGCTTCCAACATACACTAGCCAGATGAGATTTCAAAACCTGCAAAAAACTCTCCTCGTGCAGGTCAAATAACATCACTGCTTGTGCCTTTTGCTTTGATGTATAAAAATGAACGTACGCTGCATTCTAAAGACTTATGGGAAATGTAGTTATTTCTCCCTATTTCGTTATTTACATAAAGGGAAGAGACATTGAACATTTAGATATATGTTATCCTTGTTTTTATTTTTCACATGACTGCCGTTGGTATATGTATGACCATTGTGTTTTATGTTCACTGCTTTAAAGTTCTTACATTGTTGCATGACTCTCACAGGTATTTCTAGTTAATACCATCTATTCGTCAACAACACTGCAGTTCTGGAGGTATGGCAGTAATTGAAACGGATTTCTTAATTGCAGGTATGGCCCCCCCCTTTTTTTTTAACAATGTAAGGATTTGTTGCTCCAACATTTAAATTTAATAAAATATGCTCCTTTTGATGTTGTGCAGATTAGTTACTTCTCTATTTTATGAGAATTACATGTGTAATTGGAAAGATATAGAGTCTGTATGTACTGAGTTATGGTTTGAATTTACATATGAGACTCAGAGCCAGATGTTCAAAACTTTGCGTCGGGCAAAAAAATGTTTATTTTATTTATTTAGCTTTTGTTGATCGGGTAAGTGCACTAGCCAAATCCTGCCTATTTTCAGGCACGACCTGTAAGAGGGGGATACAGATGAATGCCAACTGACCTTGAACCAGATTAAGCTGTTGGTGGTATTTTTAGTGAATGAGGGAAATTTGGCCAGGACACCGGGGAAATTTCCCTACTGTTTTCAATAAGATCCATGGGATCTTTAACATCCACCTGAACTACCACTAATCCAGGCAGATGGGACCTCGGTTTAACGTCTCATCGGAAAGATGGCACCTCAGAAGTGCAGCACCCCTCTCATGCTGCACTACAGTGTCAGTACTGGGATATTAACCCAAGTGCCAGATGTGGGAACTGAACCCACAGCCCTCTGATCTCCCAGCCTCAGAGGCGAGTGTGCTACCTACTGAGCCAGTGACACTTGCACAGGTTTAGTGTGGGATTAGCGCAGGTCTGCTATATTCAAAAGGCCAAATGGCACAGGCAAACTGCATTAGCGCTGGGGAAAACCATAATGTATGCAAGGGGCAAACTGACATGAATACAGGCCCAATACTATAATTAGTGACTCTCGCTGCACAAAGTGGTTTTGCGTGACTTAGCGCAATACTTAGTGCTGTGCACATTACCACCCAGGAAAAGCTTGTCTTAACCCGGGGTAATCAGCTTTGTGTGACACTTCGGCTTTGCACAGTGTTTGTGTGGCTTTTGCACAGCTTTGTGTGACCCTAACAAATAAATATGACACATTGACAAAGCCAGACATAAAGGAAACATGCTGTTAACCAATGGCATCACAATGATGCCATCATCTGCCACTAGTCCCAGCCATGCCAGGCAGTAAGTGGTGACCCTGCCACCAGTGAATAGCTTGGCAGTGTGGCCATACAGCACACACCTGAAGACCACTCTTCTGTGGACACCAACAGATGCCAGCACTCACATATGCAGCACTGTTGGCATGGAGGATGTTAAGAGGAGATTGTATGGGTGGCCAAGCTGTGCCAAAGACCAGGTGTGGCCACAAGGCAGGGACACATCATGCAGTGCACATGGGCCAGTATTGGGAATCCTCCAACATCAGTGTGCCTTTATGATAATATATGCCCCCCTGGCCACATACCGCACAGCTGTACAACTGCCACTGCACACAAAGCCAGACATGTATACATCACTGTGAGCATTCCATGCCAGAGGTGCAACATCTGTGGATCACACAACAGCATAACAGTAATGTCCACTGTCAGTAAACACCTGCAGGTTGGGCCTGTCACTGTGTATAGTGCAGTCATCATTACTGTCCTACACACCGTAGGCATTGCTGTGTCCACACACTACTGGCTCCCTTGCTACTGTAGTGTCTTCTGTGCACTGTAGCATGCCTACAGTGTGATAGTTGCATGCAGCACCACCACCATCTGTGCCTATGTTATGTAGTTCCAGTACAGCTGCAGGCAGCAGCTCATGTAAAGTATAGTTTTCAAAACTGTATAATATTCCCCAGGCAGTTTGCGCAGCGCTAACACATTTGCGTGGGTTTAGCGCCTGGCTAAACCATTAGCTCGGTGCAAACTGCATGCAAATCAGGGCATAATAAGATGCTAATCTGCATGTTTGCCCAGAGACTACTTAAGTAGGCTCATTTGCATGTCACTTTTGAATATGGCAAAGTTTAGCGTCAGGCAAACGTGTTTGCACCAGGCTAACGGTTTAGCCCTGCACTAAACCCGCACAAACATGTTAGCACTGTGCAAACAATATTGGGAATATTTTACAATTTTGCACACTGTACTTTCACATACACTGCTGCCTGCAGCTGTACTGGGTCCACGCATTTGCTGGCACACACATTGGCCACATAGTTCACCTCTACCTACCTTCACAATGATGTGCACTGTGTTGCTGTTGTGGTTTGTACTTCCTGGTTGCCATATTCGATGCAGTCTTATTCCATGGCTAAGTTTGCCCTGCACTCCCAGCCCAGTTTGCCTGGCCTCATTCCCATGCTATATTCAGAAGCTGTTTGCCCTGGGCTATTCCTTTTGAATATGGCTTGCTTTGTGCTCTGGGCTAAGTTTGCCTGCCAGGCATTGCTAATTTAGCCCCAGGGCAATGTTTTGAATATCTGGTCCTCAATATCTCTATTTCTTAAATGCATAGATAACTGGTTACAAAGCTTATATTTAGTTTGCTTATTACTTTTGTAGAGGTATATGTAATACACACTCATATCCATTAAGTCTGTTTTATATGTTTATGATGATAATTTTAATTGTACTACAGTATGTGCTGAAGATTACACTCTTTTGAGTGGTGGGTGGCCAGGTATCAGACTATCCTGGTGACAAATACCCTTGATGTCCTCATTCTGGAATAGACTGGGGAGAGAGCGAGGGGTTGGGTTATATAGTATGATTCATTTTGAGAACAGCTCATCTAATTTTTCTTCTATACCTCTATTTCTTTATTTTTCGCTACACTCTGTACTTAGCTATCTAAGCATACTACTCTTCACCAAGGCTTTAGAGGAGGGGCTTCAATATTTTTATTACACAGTTTACAAAATGGATAGGTGCGTAGCAGCATACAAATTTAGAAAAACTTGGGTTCTTGATGTAATTAGATATGGCAAGAAGTAAAACTTTTAATTTAATTATATGTAACGTGAGGGGGCTTAATCATAAGTTAAAGAGATATTCTGTACTAAGGCATTTAAAAACGATGAATCCATCCATTGTATACTTGCAAGAATCTCATTTACATGGTGACCACATTAATTTAATGACAAGGGAATGGGTTGGCCAGGCATTTGGCTCAGGTCTTAACTCCAAAAGAGCAGGTGTCTTAATTCTTATTAGAAAGGGAATAAACTTCCACATGAACAATGTTATTACAGATCTTCTTGGACATTTTATTATAGGGAATGGGAAATTAGAAGATGAGGATGTTACACTTGTAAATGTTTATGGCCCAACTGGCTTCTCACACGATGTTTTTAATGTTATTTTTTCTAAACTTACATCCTGATTAAAGAATACTATTTTATTTGCAGGAGATACCAATAGCACTTTGGACCCATTGTTGGATAGGAGCAATGTGAGATACAGAAGCAATAAAATTGATAAGGAGCTATTGAACATGATAAATACATTAGGTTTAATCAATGCATGGAGATTATTTCATCCTAAGGAAAAATCCTTTACATTTTGTTCTGAACATTGCCATTCAGGTTCATGGTTGGACCAAATTTATGTGCCAGAAATGTTTGCAGACAGGATAGTCTTTAACCATATCTTAGAGCAAGTGATCTCTGATCACTCACCTGTATTACTATCTTTCAAGGAATGTAACCCGATATCTGTGTCCAGATGCTGGAGGATTAATAACTTTTTATTAGAAGATAAAGATTTCTTAACAGAGTCAAACAAGACATTAAAGTATTTTTGGAGTGTATTAAACTGGAAGACACCTCCTGGTTAAATACCTGGGAGTGTTTTAAGTGCTATTTAAGAGGCCATATTATTACTGCATCTTCCAGGATAAAAAAAGAAAATAAAGCTAAACAGCAAGAGATACTTAAAAAATAGCAGAAACTGAAAAAAAAAAACTACTTACTGATGCATCTAATGAGCAGTGGGTGTTATGGTCAAGACTTAAAACAGAATACTTTGAGCTAATATGGGGAGAAACAGAATTTGCAATTAGAAGGTCAAAGCTTAACTATATCGACTCAGGCCCCAAAGCTTCTAAAATGCTGGCCATTAGATTAAAGCAGAATGCAGGTAGTACAAGAATTTGGAGCATTAAAAAGTTGGCTGATGACTCAGTGATAGTTAACCAAAGTAAAATTAGTATGGAGTTTAGAAGCCATTATAAAGAATTATATGATTGTAATGTTATCCTTACACCAGATGCCCTGGAACAATTCTGCAGAGGATCGCAGATACCCAAAGTCCCTGAGAGATTTAAGAACAGCCTAGGTAAGCCAATAGAGGAGAGAGAAATTGATATGGCCATTAAAGCACTTAAAAGAAACAAGGCCCCTGTGCCAGATGGTTATTCTTCTAATTTTTTTCATACACTCAGGGAGGAAATTGTTCCAATTCTGAATAAAGTATATACAGAAGCTTGGCAGAAAAGTTTCTTTCCTAATAACATGATGAAAAGCTTAATCACACTTATTCTTAAACCAGGAAAGGAACCAGAAAATTGCCACGATTACAGACCCATATCACTCATTGATACAGATATAACAATTTTAGCTGAAGTTCTTATTGACAGATTAGAACAAGTTATGCCTTTTCTAGTGGACAACAGGCAGGTAGATTCATGAAAGGGAGAATGGCAGCAGACAATACTAGGAAGTTATTTCATGTTCAAGAGTCTGCTAATACATCACAAACTGCAACCAGTTTAATTGATCTAGATGCAGAGAAGACCTTTGATAGGGTTCTATGGCCTCATATATTTAACACTCTCAACTTATATGGTTTTTCACAGAATTTCTTAAAATGGATCAGTATTCTGTACAGGAATCTATTTGCATCTGTTATAACAAATAGTTTATTATCATCTGGTTTTGATCTCTTAAGGGGAACTAGATAAGGTTGTCCTTTGTCCCCACTACTTTTTAATTTAACGGTGGATCCTTTGTTCAGGAAGTTAGGAATAGATGAGGGTATAAAGAGAATTCCTATTCAAGGAAAAGAATATCTCACTTCACTCTATGCAGATGATATTATTATTTCAGTACAAGATCCAATAAACTCCATTCCCAGGATCCTTCAAATAGTGCATGATTTTGGGAAAATCTCTGGATTTAAATTAAATAAAGAAAAATCTGTCTGTTTACCCCTTAATAGGTTTTCCGTAAGAAGTGACATTGAAAACATGGGTATCAGATGGGAAAAAGAGAAAATAGATTATTTGGGTATTACTATTCATAAAACAACAACAAAGTGCAGAAAATCTAAAAAGCTCAAGAAGGATGTTAGTTCTCTGACTAAGTGGAATTGTCTGCCATTGGGGTTTTGGGGTAGAGTGGAAGCAATAAAAATAAATATTTTACCAAAAGTTTTGTTCATATTTCAAATGCTTCCTTTCTTTATACCCAAAAGATGGTTCTCAGAATTACAAAGTGGTATTAATAAATTGTTATGGAATAATGAAAGAAGCAGAATGGCTCATAGCAAGCTATCTAGACTTCAGAAGAATGTAAGGTTAAAGTTCCCAGATTTTTGCTTTTACTATTTAGCTTGTAGAATGTCTCAGATTACAAAATGGTTCAATCATTCAGCTAATGAAGAAGAAATGCCTGAATGGCTATGTATGGAAACGGATATACTAAGCACTCAAAATATGAATATTTTGACCTTGATTTTTGCTAAGCCTATTAAAAGTATTAAAAATAAGATCATTACAGATGGACTTCAATTGATATCTGTGTGGAAAAATCTCCTAAAAATGGACATAAAATACTCAAGAGACAAAGAACCTCTGTGCGCAAACACTGAGGCAAGGGTTACCCCAAAGGGCATTTGGCTGGGAAGCCAAGTTTCAAGAAAATACAAAATCACACATGCCTCCACAATGCAAAGCATCATGGGCTGCATATGCAAATCACCACAGAATGTTAGGCTGGTCCAACTTTAAGCAGAATTGCATGGTGCCGAAAGGCCTCTCACACAGTTTGCAAAGGGTGCTAACAGAAGACATAGACACGTGTTTCATCCTACCAGGACTCATCAGTATGCCTCGTCCGTTTGACACCCCAGTGGAAAGGACCAGCTACCCCTAAGGCAGTGTGCCTGGGATATATTGTGGTGAACCCATTAAAATAAAAAACTAAAAGACAAAGAACCTCAGTGCGCAAACACTGAGGCAAGGGTTACCCCAAAGGGCATTTGGCTGGGAAGCCAAGTTTCAAGAAAATACAAAATCACACATGCCTCCACAATGCAAAGCATCATGGGCTGCATATGCAAATCACCACAGAATGTTATGCTGGTCCAACTTTAAGCAGAATTGCATGGTGCCGAAAGGCCTCTCACATAGTTTGCAAAGGGTGCTAACAGAATATGTATTATGCTTATGTATAAAATACTCAACTACTCAATCCCTTTGCGGTTATTCTAATATTTGAAAAGATGGTTCATTGAATTATTTTAAGGAATGGTATGATAAGGCAATATATAATATTAGAGATATTATAACAAATTATTTGATGATTCAGTTTAATTCCATAGTGCAAAAATATGGAATACCTTCTCTAGACTCTTATAAATATACTTCTCTTACTACAAGCATTTTGAGACATTATCAAAATGATCTAAACAAAACTAAAACAAGTGACAACACCACAGCTTTTCTTGCATGTATAAGGTTACATCCATCTATATCAGACCTTTACACTTTATTGATAGAGTGTGTAAGAGGTATAGACCAAGAAAATATTAGATGGTGGTCAAACACTGTAGGGAAAAATGTTGAAGATTGGGATTGGGAAACCATATGGAGTAGTTCTCTAAAGTGCTGTAAGTTAGTCAATATGAAACTGGTTCAATTTAAATCCTTGCACAATCTTTATTATACTCCATTTCATTTATTTAAGATGGGTGTTTGAAACACCTCTATCTGTAATAAATGTGGAAAAGAAAATGCTAATTTGATTCATATGTTTTGGCAATGTGAAAAAATTCAAGATTTAAGGCAAAATATTATTGGGCTGTTTAATGTTCTGCCTTGGAAAAAATAGCACACTCCATGATAGGGCAAAAACACATGTTTAACTGCAAATGGGGATCAATATACAATTTCCTTACTGTTACATAAATGAGTGCATATAATGCTTTACTAAACAATAAAACATTATTGGAGCCTTTTTTCTTCTTACATTATATCTGATGCTTATGTAGAGCAATATTTGATCTATTAGTAACTCTGTATCTGTACTTTCTTTCCTATACATCTTTATATCATTTTCTTTTCAAGCCTTTCACATTTCTTAGACAGAGACGGTTACTACTTCTGGGAAAGAATAAAAGGGGAATGATTATCAATAATTGTAAGAAATGCATCATACAGAGAAATTATACAAATCTTAGGTAATGTTTATAGGATTACATCCTTTGCAAGTATAAAATGTAGAGGTTCATATTTTATTTCAACAGTGACAACATAAAGAACATGGCTGATTTTTGAAAATATTCGAATTAGTATATCTCATAATACAATTCGTTCTGTAACTCAGCACCTTGATTAGGATGCAAATGGTCTCTTATGGTGATTATATTTTCTTTTAATGCAAGTATGTTAAATGTTATTTTTTCATTTATTTTAAGTAATTTCTGTACCATTTTAAAAGATAAATAAAAAGATATTGACAAAAAAATGTGTCATGTGCACAGCAGGGTTGCATGCTGCACCCTGATGTGAACAACCACCCAGGCAGTAGCTGTGGTCTAATCCAGCCCACACTGTAGGCAGACATATCCACCAGACTTGCAGCATGACATGACATGAATGTCTTCTCCAGCCTCCAATACATGTTGTGCCTGAATAACAGTGGGTGGACTTACAAATTTTCCCCAACCACTCAATGGATATGGCACCCCTGGAGGGTGCTAGGCATCAAAACCCAGGTCCAATGAGTCTGTACAAACTGTGTGCAGGCACAGTGATGTCCCATGATACCTTTGTCAATCCACCCCATTGAACAGACTGTGCACATACACATGTGCTCCCTAGTCTGTGTGCTACACCCTGATGCATACACCATATGCCACACAGTTCGCTTATGGCACCTTGTCACATACACACATCTGTGTATATGGTGTGTGGGCACTATGGCATGTGCCAGGCTGCTGTTGCCAGTCACACCCATGGCATGGTACTGTTTGTCCATCCATGACAAAACACCCATTCTGCCACATTGTAGTGGCCTATAGGCTGCATTGGACAGGCATGCAGTCCTGGGGATGGCCATTGGGCTGCAGGCAGTAGTGGTATCCCACCAGTGACTGTAGGCTTACAGTGTAGATACATAGATGCATAGACACTGTCAGCAGATAAGGGCCTTTGGTCCACCCAGTCTGCCCATTTAAACTCGTAAGATCACTTGTTTTTCTAGAAGTCTGTTGCCCCTTACCTCTGACCTCCAAGATTCCCTTATGTCTATCCCATGCCTTCTTAAATCCTGTGATTGTTTCAGCTCCCACCAGTTCCTCAGGCTGGATATTCCACTTGTCCACCACCCGTTCTGTGAAGAAATTCTTCCTCAAGTTTCCTCTGAATCACCCTCCATCCAATGTCATCCCATGCCCTCTAGTCCTGGAACATCTTTTTTAACTGGAAAATAGTGTTTTCCAGCACCCTGTTCCTCCCTGTAAGGTACTTGTATGTCTCTATCATTTCCCCTCTCTTCCTTCTCTCCTCCAGGGAGTACACATTCAAGTCCTTCAGCCTGTCCTCATAGGACTTGTGATGCAATCCCTTTACCATCTTTGTTGCCCTCTTCTGAACCTTCTCCACCATGTCTATGTCTTTACGCAGGTAAAGTCTCTAGAACTGGACACTGTACTCCAGATGGGGCCTCACTAATGACTTGTATAGTGGAATTATGTCCTCCTTTTTCCTGCTGGTGATGCACCTGCCTATGCATTCCAGCATCCTATTTGCTTTACCTGCCACCTTGTTGAACTGTTTACCTACCTTGAGGTTATCATGGATGATAACCCCAAGGTCCCTTTCCTGCTTGGTGCATGCTATAGCTTCACCACCCCCAAATGGTATGTTATTTCAGGGTTTTTGTGCCCCATATGCATTATTTTGTACTTTTTTGTGTTCAATTTCAACTGCCAAACCCTTGACCATTCTTTAAGCTTCTGCAGGTCCCTCCTTATTCTGTCTACACCATCTGGCATGTCCACTCTGTTACAGAGCTTTGTGTCATCAGTGAACAGGGAAATTCTGCATTCTAGGTCCTGCGCAATGTCACCGATGAAGATATTTAATAGGACTGGTCCCAGCACTGATCCCTGCAGCACCCCACTGGTCACTCTTCCCTCTGTGGAGTGACTGCCATTTACCACCACCCTCTGTGTCCTGCCACCCAGCCAGTTACCCACCCACTGCACTATTGTCCTGCCCACTCCCATATTCCCTAGTTTGTTTAACAACCTTCTATGTGGCACAGTGTCAAAGGCCTTGCTGAAGTTCAGCTAGGTCACATCCACTGCCCTCCCCTGATCCTCCTCCCTTGTCACCCAGTTGAAAAATTCAATGAGGCTGGTGTGCCATGACCTCCCCCCAGTGCAACCATGCTGCCTTAGGTCCTCTAGTCCTTTGGCAACCAGGTGTTCCATCAATCTCTGCTTCAGTGGTGCTTCCATAATCTTTCCCACTACTGAGGTCAGGCTAACTGGTCTGTATTTCCTTGCTTCCTCTTTGTTCCTGCTTTTGTATAAAGGGGACTACATCTGCTGTCCTCCAGTCTTTGGGTACCTCCCCTGTTTCCAGTGATTGCCTAAACAGGATTGCCAGAGATTCATCCGCCACCTCTCTTAGTTCCTTTAGGACCCTGGGTTGGACCCCATCTGGCCTCACTGCTTTATTGACTCTTATTCCTTCCAGTTCCTTTAGGATTCTTTCCTGTGTAAAGGGACTTGTGTCCATTTCTGTGCCCTTCCCACCCCTTGTAATCCCTTCAGGCCCATTACCCTCCCCTTCCTCAATAAGGACTGAGCAGACATATCTGTTTAGTATGTTAGCTTTACTGTTGTCATCCTCCATGCTGCACCCTCCTCCACCCTTCAGTCTTACTATCACTCCCTTCACCCTTCTTTTTTCATTTATGTACCTGTAAAAGGTGTTGTCCCCTCTAAACACTGATTTTGGGATGCACTCTTCTGTCTGAGCTTTGGCTTCCCTTACTGACCTACCTGCCTCTCTTTGTTTCTCCTGCTACTTCTCCCTATCCCCTTCTGCCTGTCTTTTTATATTGCCTGAAAGCGATCTTTTTGGCTTTTACTTTCTCCGCTACCTCCTTGGAAAACCATAATGGCCTCCTCTTCCTTTTCCCTTTCCTAACCTGCTTAACACATAATTGTATTGCTCTTACAATTCCTGTTTTAAATATTGCCCACTGTTCCACCACCCTTGATTCCTTCCCCATTCCTATTAGTGCCTCTTTCAAGCATGTCCTCATTTACCCCAAAATTGACAAATAGTGTCTCAGCCATTGTTAATCAACCAAGGGGAGGATTCCCCATTACTGGTCCTTTCCTGGAATATAGAGGTACTAACACTTAAACTAGCTGACCCGGAATGTAGGACATTCCTGGAGACATATGATTTATTATGTCTCCAGGAGACATGGTGTGTACAACAAATAACTCCACTCATCCTGGGGTTTGCTGGCTACTATAAACCAGCCACCCGCCCGGGTAAACATGGTCGCTATAAGGTGGGTTTAGCAATTTACATTAAAATAGCATTAAATTTCAAAATTACACAGATACCATGTAACCTAAACACAGTTTTTCCTATCTTGGTTGAGAGAGATGATTGTAAGATCTTATTGCTTAATGTGTATATCCTACTGTACTCCAGGAAGGATTTGGGACTTCATGATTGGGGAAGGTTTGTAGATTTTGTAGATGAAATCACTAACAAATATATTATGAACAATGCAAAGATACTAGTGCACACCCCCCCCCACATAGCAGAACATAACATTTAAGCTTTCAAGTGCCAAAAATGGCTATATTTACTTTCAAGTTCCATGTGAGGAGAGGGTCCTCTTAGTTTCATATGGGAATTACAATTTGAGTATTCTAAATCACCAACGTCAAGGTGGGCCCTTTGATTTAGTCACTAACTTTCCAGTGCCTCAATGGCTACTAGCTAACTGCTTTTATACTGTGCTCCCAGCAAGGATTTTGCACAGGTGATTAACTTTCAAGTGCCTAAATGGCTACTCATTGACTCAATTTATACTGTGCTCCCAATAGGGATATAACACAGCTATTTTAAATGGAGCACACTAAAGAGGAGTGCCACAAAACTCCCCAAACTCAAGTAAAGCCATAAAACCAAAAATAGCTGCTCAAACCATTAATACTACACACTGGAATTCACATTTCTTATAAGGGGTGCTGCTAGGTTGTGGCAAATAACAAACAATGCAAAGATACTAGTGCACACACACCCCCCTCCACATAGCAGAATATAACATTTAAGCTTTCAAGTGTCAAAAATGGCTATACTTACTTTCAAGTTCCATGTGAGGAGAGGGTCCTCATAGTTTCAGATGGGAATTCCAATTTGAGTAAGCTAAATCACCAATGTCAAGGTGGGACCCTATTATGTATCCATTTGTAGTTATGGTGGACTTCAATGTAGGAATGACCCATAAAAGTATAGATGAACGTGAGCGCACACTTTTTCCTCTCTTACAGACTTTGCTCAATTGTAATTTGAGAATCAAAAGGCACTCAAAGGATAAGAAATCAAATAAACAAGGAAGATCCCTAATTCAGGTTCTGTCTGACATGAATCTTTGCCTAATGAATGGGAGAGTTGTGGGTGATTTAGAGGGAGCCTATACATTTACTGGGCCTTTGGACTCATCTACTATAGACCTACTTTGGAACAATTTAAAGGCTGCAGAGAAGTTAAATCATTTAAAATTCTTCAATGCCCAGAGTCTACTCATTCACCATTATTTTTGGAATATGATATGGTCTCCAGGCCTAGTAATTCGCCTATAGATGCTGCTGTTGCACTGGGTTGTGAAATTAGGAATGCTCGCAGGTTAAAATGGACACCAATGTTAAGTGCTTCACTGATAGAAATACTGGAGACTGATAAACTTAAAGATTGGAGATCCAGTATCATAAAGCCAGATAGTAAACTTGAACAAAATGCTCTTATAACCTTAATATTAAATTATATAAAACCTTTTCTATACAAACAACTAGACCAACTAGGGCAAGATCTTGGTTTAACAATATCTGTAAAAATTACAAAAAACAGTTAAATAAATTGGTTCCCTTAGTTAAACAGAATCCAAATAAAAGTAATACCAGACAATTAAACAATGCTAGGAAAAATTACAAAGTGGTCCTCCAGAATGAAAGAAGTAAACTTCAGATAAAAAATTGGAAACACTTGAGAGAGTCAATTCATGAAAGGGACAGCAAAAAGTTCTGGCTCCTTGTGAGTCAAGGATATCAACAATCTATTGTTGGTATAGAGGCTTATGTTACACCTGACACATGGACAGCCTATTTCGAGTCCTTGTTCTATTCTCCTAATGAAGAATCTGGAGAGAAATATGAACTACTCCAGTATTATCCTAGGCCAATTTATGTAACCGAAGAAGAAATATTTATTGTCTTATCATGATTAAAAGATAATAAGGCCCCTGGCCCAGATCACATAGTGACAGAGCTATATAAATACAATTTTGAATGGTGGATTCCATTGTTGCACGTTTTTTTAATAAGATACTATAGGGTTTAGATGTTCCACTAAGTTGGAAAGGTAACATTATATGCCCAATATACAAAAAAAGGGTAGCCCGGCAGCCGTTGGCGCAGCAGTGGGATTTCCGCTTGCGACACCGGTGACCAGGGTTTGGGAATGGACCCGGATTGTCGGAGGGCCGGCAGGGGAGAAGGATAGAGCATCCTAAGGACTGCTCTCCTTCTCCGGGGGGAGGGCGTGGGAAGCGCTCGGCGCACTGAGGGCTCCTAGCGGAGGCTAGGGGACCTCAGGCGACTGACGGAGCCAGGTCTGGAAGGTGGGGACAGACGCCTGCGTCATTGCATGTCCCCGCCTCTGTAAAAAGGAGAAAACCTGAGGCGAGGGCAACATGCACATGACGCCCTCCCCGGAGGACCTCGAGACACCACCGCCGCTGCGGACCCCTGACCAGACATAAGGCCTGTGAGTTGCAGGTGAAGGTGGCCATGGCCCCGCCCTCCAGGGGGCAAGCCGGGGGTGACTGGGGATCTCGACAGCCATAGGCGGTGGTGGAGGTCTCCGGGGTACTGTGACAAGGGCAAAAGGAATACGGAGCCCAGCCCGGAAAAAACAGAAAAAAAAAAAGGTAGCCCGATGGACCCCTCAATGTATAGACCTATAAGACTTTTTGAAACCTTGCAAAAAGTATTTTGTCATATCCTACTGGACAGACTCCAGGCGTGGGCTGAGAAATTAGGCATTATGAGTGAATACCAAAATGGTTTTAGACCACACAGATCAACACTTCAACATTGTTATGCTCTAACACATATGATCTGGAAATATGTTAAGGTAAAGAAATCATGCCTATATTGCTGTTTTGTGGATCTAAAGTCTGTCTTTGACCTAGTTAGTCACACCCTTCTATGGGAGAAGCTACAATCCTATGAAATGGACCCTGTCCTCTTGGATACATTAATTAGGCTACAGAAAGACACCTGGCAAAAGGTCAAAATTAATCATAAGGGAGATCTTACTCCCAAGTTCAAAACTAACATTGGTGTCAGACAGGGTTGTCTTTTGGCCCCTTTACTATTTAATCTATATAGTAATACAATTATAACCCAGATGGAACATCCTGATTTTCATTCCCCTGCTATTAGAAATAAGAACATTTCATTGTTGGCCCTTGCTGACGATCTTGTACTTTTATCAGCATCATTTCTGAGATTTCAGCAGAAAGTAATTTTATTTTCTACACTTTGTAGTAATAACAAACTAGTTATTAATACTAGTAAAACCAAAATGATGATTTTCAGCACCCGGCAAAGGAGAACACCTACATTGTTTATTAATAAATCCAAAGCTGAGACTGTAGAGACGTATCAATATTTCGGTGTGAACATTTCTCAATCTATATGACTTGGCTCAACATGAGATTAGAGCAGTGCAGAAGGACTTTTTAGAACTGGGAAGGGGCCTAAGACAAGTAGCACACACAGTAACCTTCTCAGAGGTGCTGCCTGTAAATGGCATGAGTGAGGCAAGGATACTTTGCACCATGCAGTTTAATGAGTGGTTGAAAAAATGGTGTGGAGCACAGGGGTTTGGCTTCATTGGGGACTGGGGTTCCACCTGGAGGGACACCAACCTATACTGGCAGGATGGTCTGCATCTGTCCAGGAAGGGAACAAGTCTTTTGAGCAATCGGTTTAAATGCTTCATTGGCAAGCTTTTAAACTAGTCAAGGGGGGAGGCACTGATGAGCAGCAGGAAAATCCCAGCCTCTCCCTACAAAACAGGGTACTAAATGAGAAAAAGACCGAGGTAGAAAGGTCAGTGGGGGATGCTGCAACAGAAAGTAAAGCCATCAAAAAATGGAGAGCAATGAGTACCAATGCACGTAGTCTGAGTAACAAGCTTCCTGAATTAGTGGCCTTGATGGAGGAGGAACATCTGGATATCATGGCAGTCACAGAAACATGGTTGGCACAAAACCATGACTGGGACATAAACATACCAGGATACACTATCTACAGGAGGGACAGGGAGGGTAAAGAGAGGAGGAGTAGCTCTTTACATAAGGAAGGAATCAAAGTAACAGAACAAAAGAAAACAGGGAGGAGAAGAAGCACTGAGGGTAATTTGGAGACCGGCAATGGCACCACAATCGCTTGGGGGTTGTATACAGACCCCCTTCTCAGGAGGAAATATGGACAAGGAAATGATGAAAGTATACTTAGTATGGCAAAAAGGGGAGATATTGCTGATGGGTGATCTGAATATGCCAGATGTTAACTGGAGTGCAGTTGCACAAGCCACTTGAAGTGGGGTTATTCTAGATGCCCTACGGGGCATGCCTTGAACAACTAGTATTGGAGCCCACTCGAGAGGGAGCAATCTTAGACCTGGTTCTCTCAAATGGAGATGAAGAGGATCACAGATGTAGAAGTGGGTAGCCATCTGGGAACTAGCGACCATCGAACAGTATGGTTCACAATAAACACAGCAATAGAGTCAAGCCATACAAAGGCAAAGGTACTGGACTTTAGGAGGGCTGACTTTGCCAAAATGGTAAGTGCCTAAGGAATGCACTAGCACATGGGCAGGAAGGAGGGGTGGAAGAACAATGGGGAATAATAAAAACTGCCATTACAGAGGCAACAAGCCTCTGTGTGAAGCAAATAAACAAAACTAAACGATGTAAGAAACCACTATGGTTCTCAAAGGAAGTGGCAGTGAAGGTTCAAGAGAAAAAGAAAGCTTTCAGGAAGTACAAGGAATCGCAGAAGGAGCAGGACAGAGAACTGTATCAGTTAAAGCAAAAGGAAGCTGGGAAGGCAGTCAGAACAGCAAGGCCCAAACCGAGGAAAAGATAGCCAACTCAGTTAAGAAGGGGATAAAACCTTTTATAGGTACATCAGGGAGCGAGGAAGACCAAGGAGGGATAGTGAGGCTTAATAAAGGGGAGGGTGGGCAGAGGGAGACTGTGAAGGCAGAGATACTAAACAAATATTTTGCTCAGTATTTACAAAGGAAGGGGGTACCTAGAACAAACAGTAGAAACACACTGGATACAGAAGTTGATACCAGCCCATTTACAGAAGAAAGGGTTCTGAAAGAACTCTTAAAACTGAAGCTGGACAAAGCAATGGGGCCTGATGGGATTCATCCCAGAATTCTAAAGAACTAAGGGTGAATTATGACACCACTGACTACCCTGTTTAACAAATCATGGGAGGATGGGGTGGTACCCGAGGACTGGAGGAGGGCAGATGTGATTCCCCTTCACAAAAGTGGGAGCAAGGCAGAAGCAGGAAACTACAGACCTGTTAGTTTAACCTCAGTGGTAGGGAAAATGATGGAATCACTTCTGAAGGAAAAAATTGTCAAGTATCTAGAGGCCAGAGGGGCACAGGACCCAAGGCAGCATGGATTCACAGCAGGAAGGTCATGCCAGACAAATCTGATAGATTTCTTTGACTGGGTGACCAAAGTAGTAGATCAGGGAGGGCTGTGGACATGGCCTACCTAGACTTTAACAAAGGCGTTTGACACAGTCCACACAAAAGATTAATATACAAGTTAGCTAGCCTGGGAGTGGGTCCCAAGATGACAGCCTGGGTAAAAAATTGGGTGGAAAATAGGACACAGAGAGTAATAGTAAATGGAGTCCACTCTGATGAAAGTGGGGTTACTAGTGGGGTACCGCAGGGTTCAGTATTAGGACCGGTCCTCTTCAATGTCTTTATAAGCGACATTGCAGAGGGACTGGAAGGAAAAGTATGTCTCTTTGCAGATGACACAAAGATCTGCAACAGAGTTGATGCACAAGGTGGGGTGGAAAGGATGAAAAGGGACTTGGCAAGGTTAGAGGAATGGTCAAATGTATGGCAGCTTAGATTCAATGCTAAGTGCAAGGTAATGCACCTGGGAAACAAAAACCAGGGAAGAGTACACAATGGGGGTGAGATACTAACAACAACAAAAATGGAAAGGACCTGGGGTAGTCATACAGATGACCTAAAGGTGGGCAAGCAATGTGAGAGGGCAGCAATGAGGGGCTGGGGATATTGGGATGCATAGGAGAGGCATCACCAGTAGGAAACAGGAGGTTATTATCCCTCTGTACAGACAGCTGGTCAGACCCCATCTGGAGTACTGCGTGCAGTGGAGACCCAGTCTAGAAAGACATAGACAGGATGGAAGCTGTCCAGAGGAGGGCAACTAAAATGGTGCAGGGTCTGCACCGGAGACATATGAAGAGAGACTAAAGAAGCTTAATATGTATAGCCTCGAGGAAAGGAGGGAGGGGGACATGATAGAAACTTTCAAGTACCTCAAGGGAATCAACAAAGTCCAAGAGGGTAGCATCTTTCAAAAAAGTGTGCAAGAACAAGGGGCACAATTTGAAGATAGAGAGGCGGCTCAGAGGTAATTTAAGAGTATTTTTTCACAGAGAGGGTTGTGGATGCATGGAACGGCCTTCCGGAGGAGGTCGTGGAGTCAAAAACAGTGGTGGAATTCAAGCATGCATGGGACAGTCATAAGGCAATTCTAGGGGATGGGGGTAGGAAAAAGTAGGCTGCTGGTTAACTAGGATCTGCAGCTTATCCAGTAGGCAGGGAAATGGGCAGACTGGGTGGGCCAAGCGGTCCTTATCTGCCGTCAAATTCTATGTTTCTATGTTTCTATCTATTCACTGGAATATCCACCTAGATTATGTAAAACATAATGTAACTACTGCCTTCAATGCCTTTAAGAGTTTCTCAGCCCAGATGGGAACTGGATCTGTGAGAGGCCTCTTGAGGGCAATGGAGGCCAAGGTGTGCTCAAGTTCACTTTACGCCTCAGAAATATGGGCAATGGTAGCCCCAAGCAACTTGAAGTACAATTAAACACATATTTTAGGTATATTCTTAAAATACCACAGTCAGTGCCAGCCTCCGTAACAAGAGCAGAATTGAGTCAGCTTCCTTTTGAAGCCTATATTGTGGAAAGGAGAATTTTGTTTCTTCTTAAATTGTTCCTCTGTCCAGATCATAGAATCCCGAGAATGTGTCTAGAGGAAGAGATAGAATATATGTCCCTAGGCTATAAATTCCCAAGTATAGATTGTATAGCAACATGCTTATATCCATTGGGGTTGGCCACCTGCTATATCAAATTTATTCCCTTCCTTTTGATGCCATAAAGTTTCAGGTGAAGGAGAGAGTGAGGAATGTTTTTAACAGTAAGGACATGGAACAGGTTCAATCTTATAAAAACTTCATGTGGCTTAAAAAGCTGAAACTATCTCATACCATAGAGCCATACTTATTGGTATTGGCTTGTCCAGATCTTAGAAGAATTATAACCAGCTTTAGAATGGAACGTTTTGATTCTAGCTGTGTTCATTTTGCACAGAAAAGAAGGGGAGTGGAAAATGATAAATGCGTGTGCAATTTAAATGTGTTGGATGACTTAAAACATGTTGCCTTGATATGTCCGTTATACCAGAAATATAGATCTTTCTGGTTAGGACCTATATTAAGTGACCTTGTACTCCCCACCAACCAGATATTAATGAAATTGTTTACATCTAATAATACACCGGTGCTGACAAGACTTGCACGCTTCTTAAAATGTATAAAGTTATAGGACTGTATTAAGTTGATGTTTCTACACCAACTACAGTATTTCTATATATAAAGATGGACATTTTGTATGTTCCAATGAATGTACTTATATGTTTTGTTTTTATCTATTTAACACTATTTTGTAAAGGCTTTATGCTGAATAAATAAATTGAATTGAATGAATGAACAACAACCATGTGTGGTTTTACATGATTTATTATAAGGCTTGGTGTGTGCTATACCATTTGTGCATTTAACACCCTTTTTTGGAAAGACTGTGGTTTGGCATGACCTTTTGACTTGACATGCCTGTGCTTGCACATTCCCCATACACATTCCCCAGTACATTTACCAAATACACTTCCCAAACCATTGTTCAACCCACAGGTGTGGTCATCATGGGTCCATCTGTTGTGCCCTTCCAATGTATTATACTTCCCTCCCTGATGGGTCCCACTGCATGTGCTTGTGGTCCACATATCAGTAAGTGTCACTGGGTGATGGCATGGCCTTGTTGGGTCCTGCCCATATTCAAGTGGGCAGACAAGGGCTGTTGTGCTTACGTGTCCATGCCTGTGCACCTGGTTTCCCTCCTGTTAGTCATCCCAGTGGCACTGTCATGCACATCTGTGTTGGGGTCCTGCATGGCCACATGATGTTGCTTACGGCCCCATTTTTTTGGGGTGGGTGACAATGGATGTGGCTGTCTGCAATCCCCTATGGCCTGACTAACTCCTTCCTCTGGCCCCTGCACAGGATCCTGTCAACTGATGCTGACAGGTGTTCATCCAGGCGTTGATGTTGTTCCTCCAGGCACCACTGTAGTTCAGCAAGCTCATGTGTCTGCTCCTCCTGTCTCACAATCACAGATTCACAATAGTTGCCAAATATGAATGTGGTGTGTCTCGCTTGTTGGAAGCTTCTGGCAGCCTCCTCCAAGTGGGACTCCAATCAGACACACTTAGTGGACTTAGTTCTTGGGTGATATTGTCATGTATAATAGGGGTGTGCTCTGTGTACCATGCATGTGCTGCAGCATCTTCTAGATCCACTGTTCCTGACATCTGGCTGTGCCTGTCTTCAGTCCTGTCAGCCACTCCTTGTGTTGTCTGTTCCTCCTCCTCCTCCTTCCCATGCTCAGCCATCATGATGGTGGCACTGGCCATGCTGCTGAGCTTCTGACTGTTCACGTCCTATTGGCTGTCTTTCTGGGTGCCTCTGCCACCTGCAACACTGGTTCTTGTGTCACCATACACCTCTGTGGACTCTGCGGGGGGGGGAGAAAGGATCTCATGATTTGTCACTCCCATTCTCCTAGTTCTCTTTGCCCATCTGTCTGTTGTTTCTCCTTGTACAGCCCAGTGTACTCCCAGCACCCAACACCATTGCAACACTGTCAGCCAAGGCCACGATGGACTGCTGCTTCATTGTCTGTCCTCTGCCTTTGGGTGTAGACAGCCACTGCGGACATACACCATCCTCATCCATTGTCATCTGTCACCTGCCATGCACCCTTACAGGCTCATTGGATTACTACAACAACCCCCCTACCATTGACAGTGGTGTGTTCTAGATGTTACATCCTTGGGTCTTGTAGTGGCAGCACACTGATTCTGGCCTTCCTCATACAGTGCTGAGTGGAACCTTCCTCCCTTTTGCATGCCTGACCTCCCTGTATACAGGACAGTTACTCTGTCAGCCATGTGGAGTGACACTATGACTGCATGCCACATGACCATGATGCTGGTGTTCTGCTCTGCAACTTTGTGGTACAGTGTTACACTGTGCCACTCTGCAGCATGACATTTGCCTGTAATGGCAGGGATGCAACCACTGGTACACCACAGTTCAGCAGCCAATCCAAGGCCCCTGGTCCTTCCAGGGCTTTGTCACATTACCACACCACATGGGCCTCCCTTGAGATAGCCCACATGACTGCCCCCTGCATGGCCACTTACACCACGTCCTCTCCTGCACACTACTGCATGTCTGGGGGACAGCCCCACCATGGATGGTACACACACACACACACACACAGACACCAGCATCAGGGCACTGTGGGTTCCCTGTCTGCTGCCCAGTTACAGGGGTGGTCATTAACATATGCCCTACCACATCTATGGTACCTGTGGTTTACAGTCACACTTGTAGGCCATGCATGTATTGGCTTCCAGTGGGGTCAACAGTGTCCTTTCCCACATGTTTGGACATATGAGCCCTGGCATGCCTGTATCTTTCCATGCTGGCTACATTTGGACTCTTCCCCCTCTGCACACAGTAGTGTCATTGCCAGAGCCCTCATGGCATTCTCCCCAGTCCTCCATGCATCACCATCTACCCATATGTGTGGTGGAGCTATCCACCACAGTGTATATTCCCCGTGCTCAGCCTGTGCTGCACTGTGTGTTGCAGTGCCACATGCCCCATGATCTTACTCAGTACACAGTGGCAGCCAGGTCCCTGCCATGATGCACGGCCATAAGTCTCAACACTGTGCACCCCTTGACCCCACACCAGCACTACAGCATCTGTGCAGCTGTACCACAGTAGCAGGCACACATGTTACACATGTCTGGGTGTGACTTTGGTTTCAGGGACACAGGCCTGATTGTGCCTGGCAGTGTACCACATACTCCTTGTACGTGTCAATTGTGACACAGGCTCCAACCCTTCCAAACCTATAGCTAGCATGCTCTGTGGGCCTGTTGCTCTTGTAGTGTGGTATTGCTGTATCCTGCACATACACACACACACACACACACCTGTTTACACCCCTCAGATGTGTTGGCAGGGGAGTCCCCCCCACCCCATATACATACCCGTACTGCTCTGCAGCTTAAAGGTGTTCAGGTCTGTACCCCCGTGATGACGTGGCTGCTGCGATGTGTGGCTACCTTTTCTTCCTGGTTTGTGAGTGGCTGTTCCTGGCAGCTGCCTCCACCAGTGGCCTGGGAACTTCTCCAATTGTGTGCAAGCTTTTCTTTGCACCTTCACCTTATGTCATTGTATCTGTTCTTTAGCTCCCTGATGGAGCGTCTCTGTGATGCCACTGCATTAATTTTGGTGGCCACCTACTCCCAGGCTCTCTTGTGGTGGTCACAAAGGTCTTTCTCACTGCCCCTGGACAGTAGTAGATCTGCCTGGGCATCAGCTTCATTGATGAGGATGTCTATCTCCTCAGGAGTGAAGTTCCTCTTTCTCTTTTGCCTCCCAGTTGCCTACTGCATCCTGCCTTGGTTTCTCCCTGTGAATGTCTCCTGTGCCATTTCCTTTGGTGCAGCCTACATTCTTTCTGCATGATGCACACTTTTGTATGATGCAATCAACTACTTGCATCATTTTCAGAAAGTTTGGTGCAAGTTGTACTTTTTCTAGAATATGGTGCAAGTCGCAGGATGCAGTTTTTTGGAAGCAAATTGCGTCTTAGCGCATTTTTGCATTGTTTTTTGGGACTATTGAGAATCAAGCCCCTTGAGTTTAATAGTCCTACCTTGGACCACTCCACAGAAATTATAAACATTACATGAGGTTGAAGACCATTCTTCATGTGTCAAAGCATGACCAAATTCTGCTTCCCATTTTTAACTTTAGCTGATCCTGTCAGCTCTTTTGTGTTCTCATTATTGATCAGAAGTTTATAAAGCCATGCTGCTCCCTTTCTCATCTCAGCTAGACCCATAATCTGACTCCCTTCATCCTCTGACTGCAGAAACATATGTCCTTGGTTCAGCATGGAGTTCTGCAAAGCCAACCTAACCTGTAACCTGTAAATGATAATTGAACTGGGACCTACAAAGCCCAAATTTGACTTTAATGTCTTAAAAGGAAAAGAGTATCTTAGAGGTTGGGTATATTACATCACTTACATTGGTTATACCCTTTTTGCTCCATCCTATATCTTCTAGTGGCATTCTTCCAGTTTTCCAGTTCTAATCTCTGGATTTTCCTAGATTGTTGTCAGAGTTTTGGGTAGTCCATCTAATTTTAAATGGTCTTAAACTTTTTAATGATAGAGAAAGAATCTCTAATACAGGGGTTAGTTTATATGTTTTTTGGGTGGGTTGATAAAAAGGCAATCTGATAATCTAAAAGCAGAGGCCACCTGTTGTTTAAGTTTGTACCATAAAGGGGCATTACGTGTGCCTACTGGGGAGATGTATAAAATTGCTACCCCCTACATTTAAATGAGCATCTACGAGGTTTAGTTCCCCAGAGAAACTTTTTAACCAGGGTGAATATTTGGTTGAATTTGTAGTGCTGTGCGGAATGTGGAATTCTGCTGGTGAAATTAGCATACAATGACCATTCTGCCGGTGGAATTTCCACTGAAATTTTGATGGTTCTTCAGTGGAATTCTGCCTGCTATGATCCGTGGAAATGAATGTGCACCACAATTCATGCACCTCTCCTTTTCGTGTGCCTCACAGTAGTTCCATCTTGATCAGCACAGTAAACCAGGCACTACAGAAGACTCGGTAAAACACTTTTATTAAACAACAAGAATGAAAGAAATGGACCATCCCAAACTCTGGGCAGACAGCCTCAACCGGTTTCGCACCCCTGTTCTGCAGAAAATCATTCTGCAACTATTTCCTTGAAAACATTGAGATCCGTAGAATAATATTCCGTAGAACAGCATTTTTTCAGCAGAAAAATAATTCCACAACCATTTCAACAGAAAATATTGAGATCCACGGAATAAAATTCCATGGAAATGATGCGGAAAAACTCATTCTGAATTTTTCTGCTGCAGAATTCTGCCATTCTGTTTCCGGTGAAATTTAGAGGAATTTCAGTGGAATTTAAAAAATTCCACAAAATGTTATTCTGCTGAAATTTGAAAATTCCACACAGCACTATGAATTTGTTTTTCATAATCAGGACAGGTATATTTTGAAACACATAAAACATTTAAGGGGCCATCATCTTATTAGCATTTGTTTCCCATATAGACATGTTTAAGTTACTTCATTTGGAACCTAAATATTCGCAGCCTTCTCCCTAAAGTCGATCTGCTTCAGCCTCTGGTTGCTTTGCTTGGTCCTGATATTATCATCCTGTCTGAAACCTGTCTTAACAATAAAATAGGTGACCCTTCTCTATTGATCCCAAGCTATACTATATCTCGACAAGACCAGTCAGGGAGGGGTGGAGGGGTGGTTATTTATGTCTCCTCATCTATCCAGTTCATCAGCATTCTTTCTGCCTCTGTCCCGAAAGCATATGAGGTGCTTATCTTACAGCTGTCCCTCCCTTTCCCCATCCTTATATTTGTGGCTGGTGCCTATTGTCGCCCAGGCCTCCACTCCTCTGTTGTTACAGACCTCATCAGTTCCATAGTATCCCACACCTCCTCGGCTGAAGTTTATATTATGGGTGACTTCAACTTAAACTGGTTATCCCCACAATGAATAAAGTACAAAATGAAATCGATGCCCATAACTTATCCCAGCTCATCCTTGATCCAAAACGGATGAACCATAAAATGAGTATCACCTCCTTAATTGACTGGGCCCTCACCTCACACCTACATAGGGTCATTAAATATGATGTATTATCAGATACCCTAAGTGACCACCTCATCACATTTCTGGGAAGTAAAATTCACAGAATCAAAGCCCCGTATAAAACCTTAAAGACTCACTCATATAAATCTCGAAACCTCGCTCCTCTCCTCTATGACCTATTTCATACAAACTGGGCTGCTATAGTCTCAGTGAACTCGATAGACGAAGCCGCAGAATACTTTAAAGGTACATTTCTCATCATTTGGAATCAGCATGCCACACTTTGATGTGTCAGAGTCTGTGGGAACCACCTTCCATGGATCTCACCTGAACTCATAGCTTGTCAAAGAGCGCAGGACCAAGCTTGGAAGCTTCATAAAGCTTCAAAGTTCCTTAAAGACTATGACGCATATCGTTCTCTTCGCAACAAGTGCACAAAAGCCACTCATTTGGATAAGGCAGACTACTTTAGCTCATCCTTTCAATCTAACATAAACAATCTCTCTAAATTCTGTAAGGTCATCCACTCACTCTTCTCCCCCCTTCCACTCCTCCCTCCCCCCTCCTCAACATAAACAACAACCTTATTACTGATCACCCTAGTGTTGCCACTGAATTTAAATCATACCTCACCTCTTGTGCCTCTGCTCTCCTATCCTCCTTATCATCTACTATGCCAGGTGCCCCCTTCACCTCACCATGAACACTGCCTCAGTCTACTTGTTTCTATTTCACTAAACTTGCCCTTCTGACACCTTGGATACCTTGCACGCCTTATGAGTTTAAATTGCAGCTGTTTGAAGGACTCACTCAACACACAAAATAAGGGCACCATCCACCATTTAAAATTCCACAGACTGCATGTTATTGCCGAAAACCAAAAAGGCAAAATACAAAATGCACAGCCAAGTGCCACATAGGTGCTACACACTCCAAAAGGCCCGAATGGTTTCGCATATGCGCGCTTCCTCAGGGATGGCCTTACACCTCAAGTGAATATCTTAAATACAACATTATTTAAAGAGACAGTAACATCTCAATTTAAAGAGATGATGTGAAAATAATAATAAAATAACACAATAGAGGTACAAGAACAGAACTCTGATGCTATGAGGGGTTATTCAAGCCATTAATATTTCTTGTTTATTATTATAAATGGCAAATTATAATTTATTTAATTTAATTCAATTCAATTACCCCCAAATTATTTTATTTTTAATTTTATTTATAACATCAGAAAGGCCATAGTCTCTGGCATTTATCAGTCATGCCAGCAACTCAATAATTCAATATATAGAAGGCAACATGACACTCTTAAATAATGAAATGATTATATAATTTATCTATATTTCTTTTCTTTCAAGAGGCCCACACGTAAGGGTGCTGCATACTTTATGCCACATTTGTCTTAGCAGTGGTATCACCCTACCTTAAAATGTGCTGACATGAAGGATGGATGGGACAACCAACTAAACAGACAAACAAACAAAAAAAATCAATTCATCTTTTGAATAAAAAACTTTTTATTATTGCACTTTTCAATTTGCAAATTCTTGCTACACTGCAAAAGTGACAGAAGAGTGCCTTACTTGTAATATATAGAACAATTCAGGCAGATGCGGCTCTAAAGCTTATTTCTTATAGCCCTTTTTTGAATGTTTAAGGTAGGGAGAAAGATCAAAATGGTCATTCAGGTCTGGAGCAAAAATATCCCCAAGTCGAAAGGTCCAATAGGCTTTTTTGCATAATAAAACATTTTCAAGGTCACCGCCTCTGACCCCAAGTTTAACCTTTTCAATACCTGCAAATCTAAATAAATGTGTACCTGTAGATGTACTCACATGTTTGGCTAAAGCATTTTTAAGATCCCCCCATCGTATATCACGAAGGTGCTCGCACACTCTCTGTTTCAGGGTGCAAGATGTTTTCCCTACTTAAAAGGAATTACAAACACATGTAGCTAGGTATACCACAAAGGTAGTAGAACAATTTATAAATTCTCATATTTCAAAAACTACATCAGTGTTAACTGATGTGAAACACTGAGATTTATCTATCACATCACAAAACTTACAACGGCCGCAGTGTGAGCAACCCCTAGGGGGTAGGGGAGCCAGTTCTGTGATTTTCTGACCAAAGGCTGCAACGAATGGACCAAGTGGTGAGACAAGTTCTTACACCTTTGGTACACTGTACGTGGTAAAGTACCCACTATTTCACCCAATGCCACATCTGTGTAAAGGATAGGCCAATATTTTTTTATAATGGCGTCTACCTTTTTAGTATTTGTACCATATGTAGTAATGAAATTAATCTGGTTTGACTCAAAACTTGACTTGGGCTTATATTCCAAAAGTGTTTCCCCTCTGTGTCCCTAACATATTTTTCAGCACTAACTATATCTTCAGTGCTATAGCCCCTTGCCTTAAACCTATCTGACATCTCTGATAGTCTCATCTCAAAGTCACAGGGTGCAGAGCAATTCCTTTTGACATGCAAAAACTGAGATCAAGGTATGTTCCTGATGGTGTGGCATGGGTGGCAGCTTGAAGCCATGAGTAGTGTGTTCCAATCTGTAGCTTTCCTAAACATAGATACATAGACAGTGTCAGCAGATAAGGACCTATGGCCCACCCAATCTGCTCATTTGAGCTTGTAAGTTTACTTTATGTTTTCCTAGAACTCTGTTGCCCCTTAACCCTGACCTCCAGAATGCCTTTATGTCTATCCCATAATTCTTTCAGCCCCCACTACTTCCTCTGGCAGGGTGTTCCACTTGTCCACCACCTGTTCTGTGAAGAAATTCTTCCTCGCATTTTCTCTGAATCGTCCTCCCTCCAACTTCATCTCATGCCCTCTAGTCCTAGAACATCTTTTTCACTTAAAAATAGTGTATTCCTGTACCCTGTTCCTCCCTGTAAGATACTTGTATGTCTCTATCATATCCCCTCTCTCTTTCCTCTCCTCCAGGGAGTACATATTCAATTCCTTCAACCTGTCCTGATAGGACTTGTGATGCAATTCATTTACCATCTTTGTTGCCCTCCTCTGAACCTTCTCTACCCTGTCTATGTCCTTACGTAACTAAGGTCTCCAGAACTGTACACTGTACTCCAGGTGGGGCCTCACTAGTGTCTTGCATAGTGGAATTATGACCTCCCTTTTTCTGCTGGTGATGCCCCTGCCTATACATCCCAGCATCCTATTTGCTTTACTTGCTGCCTTGTCACACTGTTTCCCTACCTTGAGGTCATCAGAGATGATAACCCCAAGATCCCTTTCCTGCTTGGCGCATGCTATATCCTCACTCCCTAACTGATATATTGTGCCAGGGGTTTTGTGCCCCATATGCATTATCTTGCACTTCTTTGCATTGAATTTCAACTGCCAAATCCCTGACCATTCTTCAAGTTTCTGCAGGTCCCTTCTCATTCTGTCTACACCCTCTGGTGTGTCTACTCTGTTACAGAGCTTTGTGTCATCAGCAAACAGGGAAATTCAGCCTTCTAGGTCCTGCACAATGTCACTGATGAAGATGTTGAATAGGACCGGTCCCAGCACTGATCCCTGTGGTACCCCACTGGTCACTTTTCCCTCTGTGGAGTGACAGCCATTTACCACCACCCTCTGTGTCCTGCTGCCCAGCCAGTTACCTACCCACTGCACTACTGTCCTGCCCACACCCATATTCCCCAGTTTGTGTAGTAGTCTTCTATGTGGCACAGTGTCAAAGGCCTAGCTGAAGTCCAGATAGGCCATGTCCACTGCCCTCCTCTGATTCACCTCCCTAGTCACCCAGTCAAAAAATTCAATGAGGTTGATCTGACATGACCTCCCCCTGGTGAAACCATGCTGCCTTGGGTCCTGTAGTTCATTGACAACCAGATGTTCCACCAATCTCTTCTTCAGTAGTGCTTCCATGATCTTCCCCACTACTGAGGTGAGACTGACTGGTCTGTAGTTCTCCGCTTTCTCTTTGTTCCCATTTTTGTATAAGGGGACTACATCTGCTGTCCTCCAGTCTTTGGGTACCTCCCCTGTTCCAGTGATCAGCTAAACAGGATTGCCAGAGGTTCATCCACCACCTCTCTTAGTTCTTTAAGGACCCTGGTGTGCACCCTATCTGGCCCCATTACTTTATCAACTCTTATTACTTCCAGTTCCTTCAGGACCCTTTCTCGTGTAAAGGGACTTGTGTCCATTTCTGCACCATTCCCACCCCTTGTACTCCCTTCAGACCCATTACCCTCCTCTTCCTCAGTAAAGACTGAGCAGAAAATACCTGTTCAATATGTCAGCTTTACTGGTGTCATCCTCCACGTGGCCCCCATCCTCCCCCTTCAGTCTCACTATCCCTCCCTTTGCCTTTCTTTTTTCACTTATGTACCTGTAAAAGGTTTTGTCCCCTCTACCCACTGATTTTGCAATGTGCTCTTCTGTCTGAGCTTTGGAGTCCCTTACTGACCTCCCTGCCTCCCTTTGCTTCTCCTGGTACTTCTCCCTATCCCCTTCTGCCTGTGTCTTTTTGTATTGCCTGAATGCAATCCTTTTGGCTTTCACTTTCTCTGCTACCTCTTTGGAAAACCATAATGGTCTCCTCTTCCTTTTCCCCTTGCTAACCTGCTTAATGCATAATTCTGTTGTTCTTGGAATCCCCATGTTAAATACTGCCCACTGTTCCTCAACCCCTGATTCCTGCCCTATTCCCCTTAATGCCTCTTTCAAGCATCTCCCCATTTTCAAATCTGTAGTAAGAGTTCCATCTGGGTTTTTCATAATCTGAAGGTCCAAAAAATTAATTTCAGTTAAACTTTCTTGTAAGGAAAATTTCAGATTACAATTAGACTCATACATATTTAACAAACTCATGAAGTTCTGCTGTAGTACCGCACCACACCATCAGAACATCATCAATACAGCACCTCCAAAGGTCAATACTATTAAAGAAAGGATTCTTGTTGACATCATAAATCACATTTCTTTCCCATTGTCCCAGGTAAAGGTTTGCATAATTTGAGGCAAATGTAGCCCCCTTGGCTGTACCCTTTACCTGGTGATAATATTCTGCTTGAAAGTAAAAAGCCAAAGTCATCAAGAAATCAATCTGCTCCCTCTTAGTTTGATACATTTTTGCCACCATATATGCAGTGCCCCAAGGCTCCCATTGTGCGGTATGTTAGTATATCAGGATTGTATGTCCAAGGAAACCAAAATCCAATCTTTTTCTATCTGCATTCCCTCTAGGATGCCCAGAACCTTGGTAGTATCCCTTATGTATGATGGTAAACTAGGTACCAAGTCACAAATACTGTATGTGAATCGACGTACTGTGATATCATTTCAGTAAGGGAACCATTGCCCAAGACAATGACCCACCCAGGGGGACACTGCTGACTTTTGTGGACCTTGGGGAGTACGTATATGGTGGCATGAACTGGATGGGCCACTTGGAGAAATGCAAAGGTACTTGACTTAATAATTCCATTCTGTAATGCTTGATTTAATGTTGCATCAATATTTCTTTTAAACATAAGATTTGGATCTGATCGCAGGGGGTTATAAAACAAAGAGTCTGAAAGCTGATGCCTTATTTCAGCAATATAACCTGCTGTATCCTGAATGACAATGACCCATCCTTTGTCCGCAGGTTTTATTGTTATAGTCATATTATCCTCCAGTTCCTTCAATGCTGTCCTTTCCCGATGTGAAATATTACAGTAATGTCCAATATTTTCTTCTTTATACAGTTTGTTGATTTCAGTAAGACAAGCCTGTTCAAAAGTATAAATGGCTGGTGAAGAAGGAGGGTTGAAAGTGGATCCTGGATGAAAGTTATTTAGTGTAGAGTTTTCATCTACTATTTCACATTCCTGTGATTCCATATGTTCCCATTCATGTATACTTAAATTCATCAGGTCCATTGAATCACCCAGGCTTTCTGAAGGAGTCTCTATTATTTGTGCCACATCAAGGTCATTCTGGGAAAGGGCGACTTTGACATTTAGCTCCATTTTCCTTTTATTGTAAAATGATTTCAAGCTCAATTTTCTAGTCAGCTTTTTCAGGTCTAAATATGTATTGAATTTGCTAATCGTGCATGTGGAAATGAAGCGAAGTCCTTTACTTAGGATTGATATTTGGTCCTGTGTTAGGCTTACATTCGACAGATTAATAATATTTATTTGTTCTTCCCCCTGATCCGTTGTTTTGGTATTGCTCCTGTTCCCCCAACCCGTTTCCTGTTCTGTATGGCAACAGCTTCTATTTCTGTTTCTTTTTCTCCCACTCCTTCTCGTTCTGTGGGGCCAAAGTGCACCAGATGTGCTGAGCGTCTGAGTTGTTCTGAATTCCCTGCTTGTGCTATTTCTTCTTCATCTAAAAAAAGTTCCTCAGGCGATTCTAAATCTGAATCTGACATTGAATGAAAGCTTGTGTTGCTCCTCTTTAGGATAGATTTCCAACTATTTTTATTGGCAAACCGTTTTTTCTGGCCTTTATTTTGTCCTAATATAAACTCAGAACCTTTCCAGGTAAAGACCCATTTATTCAAATAGTCTAATTTGTCCCTTTCAAACTTCCGGAGCTTCACAGCATGTATACGTTTATCATGTTTTGTTATTGCCATTTTTAATTTGTTTTCTAATTCAAGAAATTCTGGATCCTCTTTAAACGTCAAGAATGTTGTTTCTTTCTGTCCCAAAAGTGACTCTACCTCTGCCTGCTGATTCCTATAGTCATGAATAATACAAAGTTGAAAATGTTCTGATGCTGCTTGCATCTGGTTCTCCCAATCACCCTTGAAGGCTGCCTGATCGAGACGGTACCCCGGCCACTTTAAAACTCTCAAGCCCCGTGGCACACGGCCTATGTATTAGTAGGCCTCCAAGCTAGTCAAGTTACAATAGATTTTTCTCCCTCTTAGTGCCAGGTTTTCAAATTCATAGTAGATCATATAAATACTGACTGGAGTTTCAACCTGGTCTGCTGCACCAATTACATTCTGTTGGTTGACTGCTGGGGCTATGTCTGAGCCAGGGGTTACGTTCAGGAATGGGTTACTTTCACCAATGTTGGAAAAAACAGCCGTACTAAAGAAGTGTGAACCTGTTGCACCTACATGCATGTCCTCAGGTTTAGAGGACATGACAGTAGCAGTTTAACCCCAATATATTGATAGGGAATAATAAAATCTACTTACTGTACACCACAAAACGGTGTCATAGTGAGCACACGTTGAAAAAACAATAGTGCAACAACAGGGAAGCAGGTTCCACTCGCTAATGTGCCTCTCAAACTTGGAGTAACTCAACACATGAAATAAGGGCACCATCCACCGTTTAAAATTCCACAGACTGCATTTTATTGCCAAAATTCAAAAGGCAAAATACAAAACCTGCAGCCAAGTGCCACACAGGCGCTACACACTCGAAAAGACCAGACTGGTTTTGCACATGCGTGCTTCCACAGGGACGGCCTTACACCTCAAGTGAATATCTTAAATATGACATTGTTTAAAGAGACAGTAACATCTCAATTTAAAGAGATAATGTGAAAATAATAATAAAATAACATAACACAATAAAGGTACAAGAACAGAATTCTGATGCTATGAGGGATTATTCAAGCCATTAATATTTCGTATTTATTATTATAAATGACAAATTATAATTTATTTAATTTAATTAAATTCAATTACCCCCAAATTATTTTATTTGTAATTTTATTTATAACATCAGTAAGGCCATAGTCTCTGACATTTATCAGTCATGCCAGCATCTCAATAATTCTAGATGTAATTCTAGATATAGTAGGCAACATGACACTCTTAAATTAAATTAAATAAAATAAGCTATAATTGCTATTTATAATAATAAATAAGAAATATTTTTTGCTTGAATATCCCCTCATAGCATCAGAATTCTGCTCTTGTACCTCTATTGTGTTATATTATTTTATTATTATTTTCACATTATCTCTTTCATTGAGATGTTACTGTCTCTTTAAATAATGTTGTATTTAAGATATTCACTTGAGGTGTAAGGCCATCCCTGAGGAAGCACGATGTGCAAAACCAGTCTGGTCTTTTCGAGTGTGTAGCACCTGTGTGGCACTTGGCTGCAGGTTTTGTATTTTGCCTTTTGAATTTTGGCAATAAAATGCAGTCTGTGGAATTTTAAACGGTGGATGGTGCCCTTATTTCATGTGCTGAGCTATTCCAAGTTTGAGGAGCACATCAGCGAGTAGAGCTTGCTTCCCTGTTGTTGCACTATTGTTTTTTCAGCGTGTCCTCACTGCAACACCATTTTTTGGTGCACAGTAAGTAGCTTTTATTATTCCCTTTCGATATATTGGAGTTAAACTGCTACTGTCATATCCTCTAAACTTGAGGACATGCATGTAGGTGCTACAGGTTCACACTCCTTTAGTATGGCCGTTTTTTCCGGCATTGGTGAAAGTAATCCATTCCTGAATGTAACCCCTGGCTCAGATTTAGCCCCCGCAGCCAACCAACAGAATGTAATTGGTGCAGCAGACCAGGTTGAAACTCCAGTCAGTATTTATACGATCTACTATGGATTTGAAAAACTGGCACTAAAAGGGAGAAGAATCTATTGTAACTTGACTAGCTTGGAGGCCTACCAAAAGGTAAGCCATGTGCCACGGGGCTTGAGAGTTTTAAAGTGGCCAGGGTACAGTCTCAATCGGGCAGCCTTCAAGGGTTTTTGGGAGAACCAGATGCAGGCAGCATCAGAACTTTTTCAGCTCTGTATTATTCGTGACTATAGGAATCAGCACACAGAGGTGGAGTCACTTTTGGAACAGAAAGAAACAGCATTCTTGGTGTTTAAAGATGATCCAGAATTTCTCGAATTTGAAAACAAATTAAAAGTGGCAATAAAAAAACAAGATAAACACATAAGTGCTGTGAAGTTCCAGAAGTTTGAAAGGGACAGATTAGACTATTTGAATAAACTGGTCTTTACCTGGAAAGGTTCTGAGTTTATATTGGGACAAAATAAAGGCCAGAAAAAACAGTTTGCCAATAAAAATAGTCGGAAATCTATCCTAAAGAGGAGCAACACAAGCTTTCATTCAACATCAGATTCAGATTTAGAATAGCCTGAGGAACTTTTTTTAGATGAAGAAGAAATAACACAAGCATAGAATTCAGAACAACTCAAATGCTCAGCACGTCTGGTGCACTTTGGCCCCTCAGAACGAGAAGGGGTGGGAGAAAGAGAAAAAAAAATAGAAGCTGTTGCCGTACAGAACAGGAAATGGGTCAGGGGAACAGGAGCAATACCTAAACAATGGATCAGGGGGAAGAACAAATAAATATTATTAATCTGTCAAATGTAAACCTAACACAGGACCAGATATCAATCCTAAGTAAAGGACTTCGCTTCGTTCCCACATGCACGACTAGCAAATTTGACACATATTTTGACCTGAAAAAGCTGACCAGAAAATTAAGCTTGAAATCATTTTACAATAAAAGGAAAATGGAGCTAAATGTCAAAGTCGCCCTTTCCCAGAATGACCTTGATGTGGCACAAATAACAGAGACTCCTTCAGAAAGCCTGGGTGATTCAATGGACCTGATGAATTTAAGTACACATGAATGGGAACATATGGAATCACAGGAAAGTGAAATAGTAGATGAAAACTCTACACTAAATAACTTTCATCCAGGATCCACTTTCAACCCTCCTCCTTCACCAGCCATTTATACTTTTGAACAGGCTTGTCTTACTGAAATCAACAAACTGTATGAAGAAGAAAATATTGGACATTACTGTAATATTTCACATCAGGAAAGGACAGCATTGAAAGAACTGGAGAATAATACCACTATAACAATAAAACCTGCGGACAAAGGAGGGGCCATTGTCATTCAGGATACAGCAGGTTATATTGCTGAAATAAGGCATCAGCTTTCAGACCCTTTGTTTTATAACCCCCTGCGATCAGATCCAAATCTTATGTTTAAAAGAAATATTGATGCAACATTACATCAAGCATTACAGGATGGAATTATTAAGCCAAGTACCTTTGCATTTGTCCAAGTGGCCCATCCAGTTCGTGCCACCATAAATGCACTCCCCAAGGTCAACAAAAGTCTGCAGTGTCCGGTTTGGCTGTCCATTGTCTTGGGCATTGGTTCCCTTACTGAAACGTTATCACAGTACGTAGATTCACATATTTGTGACTTGGTACCTAGGTTACCATCATACATAAGGGATACTACCGATGTTCTGGGCATCCTAGAGAGAATACAGATAGAAAAAGATTGGATTTTGGTGTCCTTGGACATACAATCCTTATATACTAACATACCGCATGATGAGGGCCTTGGGGTACTGCATATACGGTAGCAAGAATGTATCAAACTAGGAGAGGGACAGACTGATTTCTCGATGACTTTGGCTGAACACATTTTAAAATATAACGTTGTTTTACATCCAGGGGGAATATTATCATCAGGTGAAGGGTACAGCCATGGGGGCTACATTTGCAACAAACTATGCAAGCCTTTACCTGGGTCAATGGGAAAGAAATGTGATTTATGATGTCAACAAGAATTCTTTCTTTTATAGTATTGACCTCTGGAGGCACTATATTGATGATGTCCTGATGGTGTGGCACTGTACTACAGCAGAACTTCATGAGTTTGTTAAATATTTACATGAGTCTAATTGTAATCTGAAATTTTCCTTACAAAAAAGTTTAACTGAAATACATTTTTTGGACCTTCAGATTATGAAAAACCCATATGGAACTCTTACTACAGATAGGAACACACTACTGATGGCTTCAAGCTGCCACCTGTACCACACCATCAGGAACATACCTGAATCTCAGTTTTTGCATGTCAAAAGGAATTGCTCTGCACCCTGTGACTTTGAGATGAGACTATCACAGATGTCAGATAGGTTTAAGGTGAGGGGCTATTGCACTGAAGATATAGTTAGTGCTGAAAAGTATGTTAGGGAGACACAGAGGGAAACACTTTTGGAAGATAAGCCCAAGTCAAGTTCTGAGTCAAACCAGATTAATTTCATTACTATATATGGTATAAATACTAAAAAGATAGATGCCATTGTACAAAAATATTGGCCTATCTTTTACACAGATGAGGCATTGGGTGAAATAGCAGGTACTTTACCACATACAGTGTACCAAAGGGGTAAGAACTTGTCTGACCACTTGGTCCATTTGTTTCAACCTTTGGTCAGAAAACCACAGAATTGGCTCCCATACCACCTAGGGGTTGCTTTCACTGTGGCTGTTGTAAGTTTCATGAGGTGATAGATAAAACTCAGTGCTTCACATCAGTTAACACTGGATGTAGTTTTTGAAATACGAGAACTTATAAATTGTTCTACCACCTCTGTGGTATACCTAGCTAAGTGTGTTTGTAATTCCTTTTACGTAGGGAAAACATCTTGCACCTTGAAACAGAGAGTGTGCGAGCACCTTCGTGATATACGATGGGGGGATCTTAAAAATGCTTTAGCCAAACATGTGAGTACATCTACAGGTACACATTTATTTAGATTCGCAGGTACTGAAAAGGTTAAATGTGGGGTCAGAGGTGGTGACCTTGAAAATGTGTTATTATGCAAAGAAGCCTATTGGACCTTCTGACCTGGGGCTATTTTTGCTCCAGGCCTGAATGACCATTTTAATCTTTCTCCCTACCATAATCGTTCAAAAAAGGGCTAAAAGAAATAAGCTTTAGAGCTGCCTCTACCTGAATCGTTCTGTATATCACAAGTAATGCTCTCTGTTGTCACTTTTCCAGTGTAGCAGGAATTTGTAACTTGAAAAGTGCATTAAGAAAAAGTTTATTTTAAAGATGAATAGATTTTTTTGTTTGTTTTGTTTAGTTGGTCCCCCCTTCCATCCTTCACGTCAGCTCATTTTAAGGTAGGGTGATACCACTACTGAGAAGAATGTGGCATAAAGTATGCAGCACCTTTATGTGTGGGCCTCTTGAAAGAATAGATACATTATATAGTCATTTAATTATTTAAGATTGTCATGTTGCCTACTACAGTATATCTAGAATTATTGAGGTGCTGGCATGACTGATAAATGTCTGAGACTACGGTCTTTCTGATGTTATAAATAAAATTAAAAATAAAATCATTTTGGGTTAATTGAATTGAATTAAATTAAATTAAATAAATTATAATTTGCCATTTATGATAATAAAGAAGAAATATTAATGACTTGAATAACCCCTCATAGCATCGGAATTCTATTCTTATACCTCTATTGTGTTATGTTATTTTATTATTTTTTCATTATCTCTTTGATTGAGATGTTACTGTCTCTTTAAATAATGTTGTATTTAAGATATTCACTTGAGGTGTAATGCCGTCCCTGAGAAAGAGCTTGCGCGAAACCAGTCAGGCCTTTTGGAGTGTGTAGCACCTATGCGGCACTTGGCTGCGGGTTTTATATTTTGCCTTTTGGTTTTTGGCAATAAAATGCAGTCTGTGGAATTTTAAATGGTGGATGTTGCCCGTATTTCATGTGTTGAGCTATTCCAAGTTTGAGGAGCACATCAGCGAGTGGAGCCTGCTTCCCTGTTGTTGCACAACTGTTTGAAGGACACATTGGCCTGGAAATTCAGAAGGGTTGTGCATGGTGCAACAGTGTTGCACTAGGCACAACCCACTGATGCGCCCCCGTGCGATATTCAAATGGAGATTGTGCCTGGCACAAATCCCAATACGCCGGAGCGCATCAGTAATGTATGCAGCACAGGTGGGGGGGGCGTGCCCATTCATAATCTGCACATCCCGATATTCAGCCCGGGATGTGCTGAGCCCATGCACGCACAACCCCTACTTGCGCTGCACACAGGTGAGCAAAAAAACAAGGAACAATGGCTGGCCACCCACAGGTGAGCTGCCATATTGCAGGGTGCAACACGGCAGCTGCCACCTGTGGGTGGCCACCTGAGCTCCTGCTGCACCTGGCGGTGCCCCTGTGCCCGATCGCGGGTATACATGGATAAAGGACCCCTCTAAATCCCTGGTGGTCCAGTGGGCCGCTCGCTGCCCAATCACAGGCATAGGTTTAAATAAAAGAATTCCAATATCCCTGGTGGTCCAGTGGACTGCTTGCTGCCCGATCACGGGCATAAGTTGTAAAGAATAGAGGTCCTATATCCCCTGGTGGTCTAGTGGACCGCTCGCAGCCCGATCACGGGCATAGGTTTAAATAAAAGAATTCCAATATCCCTGGTGGTCCAGTGGATCACTCGCAGCCCGATCATGGGCATAAGTTTGAATAAAAGAATTCCAATGACCCTGGTGGTCCAGTGGTACCCCCCCTCCCCACCTGCCCACTGATCCCCACTGCCTCACTCCCCCCTTGTCAACGGTGGGCAGCAGCACCCCACCCGCCTGCTGCCCCACCGCCCGCTGACTGACACCGTATGAAAGGGCTGTATGCCCATTGGTCCACAGCATGAGCCAATGGGCATGTAGCCTGTACTGTACTACACAATCCAGATATGTGAATGGATCCATTCACATATCTGGATTATGCTAATATTGCAAGGTTGCACGCCCATTGGCTCACGCTGTGGACCAAGGCTAGCAGCCTTCCTTATGGTGTCGTCGGTGGGTGGTGGGGCGCAGGCTGATGGGGTGCGCCGCCCACCACTGACTGGGGAGCGGGGTGGGGCTTAGTGGGTGGGTGAAGGACCGCTGACCACCAGGGTTATTGGAATTCTTTATTTAAACCATGCCCACCATTAATAAGAGGTCCACTGACCACCAGGATATTAGAATTCTTTTATTTATACTTATGTTCACGATCAGCAAGCGAGTGGTCCACTGGACCACCAGGGATATTGGAATTCTTTTATTTAAACTTATGCCTGCGATCGGGCTGCAAGTGGTCCATTGGACCACCAGGGATATTGGACGGTTATTTAACTCAACATATGCCCGTGATCGAGCAGAGGGGCACATTGCCGTGCTGTGCAGGGGGTGTCAGTCCCCGACAACTGCTGCCTGGCAGCGCACCAGGCGCAAGTCACTGGGGATCGGCGCACCTGCATGCAAATGGGGCCATAATGACATGCAAATGGCCCCATTTGTGCCTTGCATACATTATGGCCCCATTTGCATGTGCACTTTTGAATATCGCGGTTGTTGCGCATACCGCAATGGAACTTGCATTAGTGAATCCCCCTGCTCCACTCTGGCCACTTGCGCTAGTGCAGTGCCACTGCGCCATGGCACAGCTCTGTTGAATATCGCCCAGTCAATGCCCCTGCGCAGCAAAGTTGCACTGCGTCCAGGCTTGCACCACAGCCTGGTGCAATCTGAACATCCAGGCCATTTAGTTTTAAACTTGTTATAGTACTTGTTAGTGTAATCATTTGTGTTGTATGGTTCTGAATGATTGTACTTGTATTACATGTTGTAACAAGTCTCTATATGTCTTTGTTAAATTTTAATACTATTTGTAAGGTTTTAGCTCTTGGAACTTTATAATAACTGGGCCATCTTGTAAATAGGATGTAAGTCCTAATGATGTGATTTTCCATCTGCAATCCTGTATAAAAATAAAGGTTTTTACTACTACTTACTAAATCCATCCAAAGACAGTTTGCCTGATGGCTTGGACCCCAAGCTGCTATATCTCTCAGCTATGGCTATCTCTGCCCCACTGTCTGACCTATTCAACCTCTCCTTCAAAATGGCAGCCATCCCACCTGTTTGGAAGCATGCCATTGTTCTTCCCCTACCTAAGGCTGTGATCCTTCCTCACTGGAAAACTACAGTCCCATATTCCTCCTTCCCACCCTTGCCAAGCTGCAAGAACATTTGGTTCTTGCCCAACTCTCTTCTTATCTCTCTGACTCCAAATTTTTCACTCCCTTCCAATCTGATTTTTGGAAAAACTACTCCACTATCACCTCCCTGATTAGGCTTACTGACTCCATCTCTCAGGGATGGACAGTGGTCAAATCATGTCTGCCATTTTTGTCGACCTAGCCAAGGCTTTTGACATGGTTTCCCACACCATACCACTAAACTCCCTTTCCTCAGCATTTCTGACTGACTCAGCCACTAACTGGTTCAGAGTCTACCTTCTAGGTTGGATCCAGTCAATCAGAATCACTGACTCCACATCTCCCCCCTCCTTCAACACTGGTGTCCCTCAAGGGTCCATGTTGGGCCCTATAATTTTATCCATATTTCTTAATGACCTGCTATCTGTCTGCACATCATCCTCAATACATACGTATGCAGATGACACAGTCCTCTACACCTCCGGACAGTCCCTCACTGATGTTACAGACTTCAGCAGGACTTCAGTAATGTTCAGCACTGGTTTTGCTCTCATCAGCTTTTTCTAAACACCAAGAAGACAGTCTCCATGACATTCGGCACTAGGCAGAGACTCTCTAGGCTCCCCCCCGCCCTCCTTCCATACCCTTGATGGGACAGTCCTTGAGGACAACTCCTCATTCAGACATCTGGGTGTTTGGCTTGATCAATATGTCACCTTCTCTGGTCATGTGGACACCATCCTGAAAAAGTTGCGTCCCAAGCTCGGCACTCTATACAGGAACTGGAACTGCGTCCCTCTCCTGGCTAGGCATGATCCTGTCCAGAAAATGATCCTTCCTATTTTCGACTACTTTGAAGTAATCTACAGTGCCATTCCCAATACCTCCTTAGCCAGATTGGATACCCTCTTCAACTCCTTCTGTCACTTCACTCTGGACTCTCCTCCTGTCACCCACCACTGTGTACTCTACCACCCCCTGGCATTTCCCTCACTAGAAATAAGACACCTCCATCACTGTGCTAAATTTGTCTCCAAATTCTGTTTGGATTGCTCCCATCCTATCTCTCTTCCTCTCTATCAGTCCTCCCTCCATCTGCCCACTCACTTAGGTCTTACAGCTCCCATTCCTTGGTTGTCCTTCACTGGTCTACCACTGTAGGCCAAGCTACTTTCTTATATCACTTCCCAAAACTGTGGAATTCACTTCCTCACCAGATTCACCACTCCTCCTCCCCCTCCTCCATAACTTCAGTTCTACATAATTTCCTCTTTGTGAATTATGCCTGCAATAAACCTTCCTGGTATTCCTGACCTGCACCCAAACCTCTATCAATATATTAAGTAACTATTCTGAATTACAGCCTCACTACTTTCTTTCCCTGCAGTGATCCCTACCTGGCCATTCCTTTGGGTTATCTATAATCTATTAATATTTTTTTTTTTTTTATTTGCATTTTTTCCACCTCCTCTAGCTGCGGCCCCCAATGTTCAGCCGGTCCAGACCAGCTATCCACCCCCACATCGGCCTCAGGTCCTCCGATGCCCGTGGCTTGCCCCACGGTGGGGCCGCGGGATGGGGAGAGCGAGGCATCCCACAGAGACCGTAATTGGTCGGAGAACTGGCCTGGGGGGGCTAATCAAAGCCGTGGCGGGCTTCATGGAGGGTGGCCGGCAGCCGTCCATTTTCCTCTTTTTCCGGGGAGGCGGGGTCGTGCAATGATGTCCAGCGTCCGCCCCGCCTCCTACAATCTTTGAGCGCGGCAGCGTGGGTGCTCCTAGCCTCCGCTAGGAGTCCCCATCACCCTGGATGCTACCCCATCCTCCCCGGAGAAGGAGAGCAGTCCCAGAGCGCTCAATCCTTCTCCCCGGCCCGCCCTCCGCGCTCGGGTCCATTCCCAAACCCGGGTCGCCGGCGTCGCAAGCGGAAATCCAACCGCTGCGCCGACGAGCCAGCCTTATAATCTACCAATATGACTATGACTTTAGATTCCTACCAATCTACAGCTATCAATATATCTATAACCTTGATTTCTATTCATCTGCTCTCCTCCCAGCCTCACTACCTTTCCACCTCTGCTGTTACTTCTTATCAACCCCTTCCTTTCAGGCAAAATGGTACCATCATCATGAATTTAAGGTGTTGTCCTAATATAATGCACTTGACCTGTATGTAGTGACCTCTGTAAACAATTGTACTCATATGATGCACTTAATATGTTCTTTCTGTTATTTGCTGTTCACTGCTGACAGTATTGCTGTAATAATGTTTGCTGTTATATGCATGTATGTATTTATTTCCACTACCCTTTCCCGCAGGACACACTGTGAGATGAGCAACTTGTTGTTCAGTGTGCCTTTCCTAGTGAAACGTTTCAATAAATAAATAAATAAAGGTCTGATTCTATTTCTTTGAGCAGAGGGGTTTGGTTAAGATCCAGCAGTGTTGCTAGTTTAGGGGGCATTTCAGCCTCAGGTATAAGACTGAATTACAAATCTAACAACTGCTAAGTCCTGGAGAACTGGCTGCTGCATACCTTTTCCAGAGATGACCATTGCCCGAGTTTTCTCTGCATTAACTGCCAGCCCTGATAGAATAGCAAAGTGTATAAATTCTATGCTAAGTTTATGTATTGATTCTTGGGGTTTAGTCAGAGTTAAAAGGAAGTCATCTGCATAAGCATATGTTGTATTGTGAGATTTTCCAATTTTGATCCCTCTTATTTCAGGTATCTGTTCTACTTTCCAAATTAATGTGTCATTTGCCAGGATAAATAAATAGGGGGATGGGGGGGGCAACCCTGTATGGTATCCCTAGATAGTTAAAATACATAAAAAAGACTAAATCAAGAAAATAATTAGAACTGGCCTAAAGTGCCAACAAAAATAATCTTAAAGTGATTTATAGATGCATTAATTCTTTATCAGAATCATAACCTAGAATAACCAACATAGAAGTTAACAAAATTACTATTACCCAACCTGTTTAAACAGCTGAAAATTTCATCACATACTTCTGCTCAGTTTTCTTCGATAACACTCAGACCTTACCTACAATAAAGATAAACTGTAACAAGGAGATCACAATATCTGTAGAATCTATTAGTAATGAAACTGCTAATTTAAAAAAAAACATGGGGTGCCAGGACCCGACGGTATCACTTCCATGATGTTAAAAATAATGAAAGACAGAATCACCTTACCCCTACAAATTCTAAACAAAAAAAAACCTTTAAAAAGTGGCGTGGTGTCTATAGGATGGAGATGTGCCCATGTGATGCCTACATATGAGAAAGGTAACAGGCAAGAGGTATCTAACTATAGACCAATATGTTTAACCTCCATAGTAGGAAAAATTTTAGAGCCAATTATTAAGGACTTAATGATGGAGCATCTGGAAAGTAACAACATGGTTGATATGGAACAGCATGGGTTTACATCTGAGAGGTCATGTGTAACAAGTCTGTTACAGTATGTTTTTTATGAGAAAATTTGTCATCACCTGGATAATAAAGGATGTGCAGACATCATTGTGCTTGATTTTGGAAAGGCATTCAACACAGTACCTCAATGGGCAATTATACACAAAATGGTTAACAAGGATATAGACCCATTAATAATCCATTGGGTTAAAAACTGGTTATTAGGATGAACACAGAAAGTTTCCATTCATGGTCATCTCTCTGGTACAGGTAGAGTCATTAACAGGGTGCCCCAAGGGTCTGTACTTGGTCTAACACTTTTTCAAATTTTCTTATCAGATTTAAGTAGCAATTTTTCCATCTGGATTATTAAATATGCCAATGACACCAAGCTAGGTGGTCCCAGTGATACCATAAGTTGCTTTAGCAGTATTCAAGAAGATTTAGACACAGGGCCAGATATTCAAAAGGGTTGCGCCATGCGCAATAGGGTTGTCCTTGCGCAAGTCCAAAAATGAGCCATTCTGCCATATTCAGCGGGAAGCAGTTGCACTACTGAACACATGCTGAGCAACAGCACAATGCAAATGAAGGCATGCGCAACTGAAGGGGTGGATCCATGCATAAAAAGCGCAATGCGATATTGAAAGGCTTGTGTAATGCGCAACAGCGGATCAGCCGGAAGGTGCGCCGCGGCGGAAATGAGCCAAAATAAAAAGGCTCAAGGAAGAGGCGCAAGAACGCTACAGGGAAGCCACATGAGGCAGGGAGACGGACAAGGCGACAGTGGCAAACAGTGCAGGCCAGGGAGTGCACAGGAGAGAAGAGGGACAAGGGAGGGTGTGTTGAGCCACAGACTGCAGAGGCCAGTAGGTGTACCCGGTGCAGTGGAGGTAGCAGTCAGGACAGTGGGGGTAACAGAGCAACAACAGCCGGGGGGGACCACAAGCCAGGGAAATGGACAGTGCCAGCTTCCTCATGGAAGCTGTAATGAGGGGGGTGAGAAGGCATGCTGCAGGGGGACGTGGCCGTGGAAGGGCCCGTAGGCGGTATGCCCCCAACAGGCAGTACCATGCCCGCATCAGCTTTGAGCTGTACACGGATGTAGAGCTTGTGGGCCGGTACTGCCTGAACAGGGTAATACTGAGGCGGCTCTGTGACCTGTGCAGTGATGTGATGCAGGCACCCTCACGACGGAGTCACGCTCTGTCAGTGGAGACAAAGGTAATAGCCTGCATGTGCCTGCTCGCCACGGGTACCTTCCAGAGGCTGACAGGGGACACCACAGGTATAACACAGTCGGCCACATCATGCATCCTCACCCAATTCCTCAGCGCACTGCTGCCACATGCTGCAGAGTACATCCATTTCCCCAGCACTGCGGCAGAGTGTACAGCAAACATGCAGGAGTTCCACAGGGTAGCACGTATGCCTGGCGTGCTAGGGGCGATAGACTGCACCCATGTGGCTATTCGCACGCCACCTGGCCCCAATGGGGCAGCATACCAAAACCGGAAGGGTTTCTCGAGTGTCAACTGCCAGGTGGTGTGTCATGCCAGTGGGCGCATCATCAATGTCTGTGCCACACACCCTGGTGGAGCACATGATGCCTTCATATGGTACCAATCTGCACTGTGCCATCGATTCGAGAGTGGGGACATCCCCACAGGACATCTAGTGGGTGAGTATGCATGTAGGAATTGCAAGGTTGGGGCAAGGGTGAGAAAGCCACAGGTGCCATGGTAGTGGCACACAGATTTATGGGCAATATGGACCTGTACATGATACTAATCTCCACCATCTCCACACAGGTGACAGCGGATACCCACTCTGTCCCTGGCTGCTCACACCCTACCGGCGCCCCATGACCCCATCGCAGCAACGCTATAATGAGGCACATGCCGCCACATGCAACATCATCGAGTGGGTGTTTGGGATGCTTAAGGCACGCTTCCGATGCCTAGACACCTCCAGCGGTGCCCTACAGTATAGCCCCTCAAAGGCCTGTGGGATATTCCTGGCCTGTTGTATCCTGCACAACATGGCCAAAGACTGTGGGATAGCCATACAGGTCGAGGAGGGGGACAGCGATGGCGCCGCCGGTGACGCCGGTGATGATGGGAATGAGCAGCCCCCCCCTTGGACGGCGGGACCCCCAACTGATCAGGCAGGCCCAGCTGCACCAGGACACCATCATGGAGGAGCATTTTGCACGACACAGGTAAGTCAAGGGGCCATGTGCAACCAACACTGTCTAGGCGCAACCCACAGGCACACAGGGTAACACAGCAGGGGTGCATGACAGCAAGGGGAGTGTTAGGGTCTAGGCACACAAACACACCATCAGGGAGGGGTGAATAGTCATATGGACACACACACACACACACACCAGGCACAAAGCGTACATGGGCAGGTGCACAGCAGAGCAGGAACAGACATGGCAAACACATGGATCAATGGACCACCCCCACCACCTGTACTGTCAAATTACGTGTGTCAGATGCTGGACACCCACGCACCTTGGTGTACAGTACAATGCAGGCATCATCATGCACACGCACCCGTGGACAGCAGTCGGGTGGGTGTGCAGGTGGTCCGTGTGTCGGCATATTGGGCAGGGCACCCACCAGTGCACTGCCCACCATGACACACATTGCACACAGGGCAGCATCAGACAGGGCCCACACTGGGAGACAGGTCACTCAGGTGGCACTGTGCCGATAACCACCTTGGATGTGGGCGGCCCGCCGTGTCCCAGCAGCACTGGCAGGCTGATCTATGGGCCACATGGGGGTGGCACCGATGGACCACCAGGGGTCCCACTGCTGTCGCGACCTTGTCCGCACAGAGGTGTGCAGCATGCCGGTGTACATACCACCAGGTGTGCCGGGATGCCACAGCAGAACCAGTGTCGACAGTCTGGGTGTCACACGATGCCGGGAACGGTTAGTGGAGAGCATACTGTGTAGGGTGTGTGGTACAGGGGCACCTGACTGTGTGCCCAATGCGGCCACGACAGAGACCACTGCCTGGGTCAGCCTGTCAATGGCGGCGGTCACATCCGTCCGCAGTCTGACCATCTCTGCAAGGATCAATGCATTGTCTCTGCTGTTCCACTCCACAGCCATGCACAGTGCCTCCATGCACGTTGCAACCCGCATCTGCTGCTCTACTGATGCCCACAGCAGATGGGTGTGCTTGTCCAATGGGTCCTGTGCCACATCGGCATTCTGTCCCCCAGGGTATGGAAGGGCCTGATGCTCAACACCCCTTGAGGGTGGGCACTGTTCACCAGGACCAGGTGTGGGCAAGTCAACAGGCAGTGTGCATGTGCCACCGCTGAACCCTGTACCCTCACACCTGGTGGGTGACTGCTGCTGCTGCTGCCCCTCCAACTGCTGTGCCCCAGGGACCACTCATTCCACTGCTGTGGCTGCAACAGTGCCAGACCTGCACAGCCACCAGTGCTGCCCCACCAGTGCTGACAGGCACAGCCTGGGACTGTGCTGATGTGCTGGCACACACGTTGGAACCAGCTAGGTCCAAGGGCACCTGCTGGCCTGCTGTGTGTCTGTTATGAGACACACACGTGTCACTGCCCATTGCAGTCCTTGCATCATCAATGGTGCAGGTTCGTGCAACAGCCACAGTCACAGCGTGCTGGCATGCTGGCATGCCAAACTGCTGAGACACAGGCTGTGCACCCCCCACACCTGACTCACCGACAACAGAGGTGACAGCCAGGCGTGCATGCTGGTGCAGTGCATGCCGGCTGGCAGCAGAGGTGGATGGACCCTCCACCAACATTGGCAGGTCTTCCACACTGCATGGTCCCACCACCACCGCCCCCTGCAGACGAACAGGATCTGTAACAGAAAGTGAGAACATGTTAGTGCATGTGATCAACCTCCCCGCAACACCACCACCATGTCATACCATGCAGTGATGGGCTTCCACCGGTCTGGAATCCACCTCCTGGTACACCCTCTATAGCACTACACTGCATTGATGCAGCCAGACGGTCCTCTGCCGGGGTCAGCTCTGCCACCTCTGGCTGGCCACCGCCTGTGGCAGCACGTGCTGCCCTGAGGGCTGCCACCTTCTCTTTGACCCATCTCCGGTCTGTCCCCATCTTTTTCTTGCATTCCTGCACGGAGCGCTGGTAGCTTCCGTGCAGGTTTACCGCACGGTCTACCCCCTCCCATGCAGCAGCATGGGCCTGAGGGGTGCCCCGCCGTCCACTCAGTAGTGGCTCCTCTTCCAGGTAGGCCTGGAAGAGTGCCGCTGTCTCTGACTTGGTGAAGTTGGGCCTCCTCTTTCGCCCACCATCTTCATCCTCACCTGGTCTTTGCTTGGTCATGTCGGTCTGTATGGGTGGAAGTGGACACCTGTCACTGTGCAGTCTACAGCATTATCCCATGACCATTGCCCAGAACATCACACAGCTTGCAACTCACCTCTCACCTGCAGTACCCGAATCTGGCCAGCGCAGTCCACTGTTGCATATTTATAGCGCAATGCATGCAAATTAGGAGTGGAGCAACTGTAATGAGATGCAAATCGCGCCACTGCGCCTTTGAATGGCTGATCAGATGATTTGCATGTGTCGGCTGAATATCGCGCCGTTGCGATTTGCGCAGCTCACCGGTTGGCGGCTGAGCCAATGGCGCTTTTCTGTGACTGCGTGGTACACCACATTGCGCATGCCCAGGTAGCTGACGCAGGCATCTGCCGCGCTGATGACGTGCTGTGCGCGATCAGCAATTCCGGACACGGCCACCATTGTGCCAGTGGCACTACAGCACTGGTCACCAAATGGCGCTGTGGCACAACTGCGCAATAGTCCACTGTGGCACTGGCACGCAGGTGACCGATTGCGAAGGACGTGTAGATGTCTGATGGTGCTGTGCGTGGCCCTGCGCCACTGACCCATGACCTTGTGCCGACCTTTGCCCCTGGCACTGTCGTCTGGCATGTGTATGGCTCTATCGCGCTGTTCGGTGACAGCATGATGTGGACCGACGGCTGTACGAACAGCGCGATAGGGACTCATGGAGTTGTATTGCGCAACATTTCCACGTGGGGTTGCCGTGCTGTGGAGTGCCATATTGCCACTGTATAACTCTGGAATGGCACGCAGGAGAGCTCGACAGTGGGGGGCCTTGGAGCTGGCAAACCTGGTGGCTGTGGTGGAGCCACACCATGGGACACTGTTTGGGGGAGTGCCCCTGCAGATGGCACGCACCCACGTGTGGCAGCAGGTGGCAACTGCCCTAGAGCAGGCCACTGGGTGGAGGAGGACTCCTGAGCAGTGCAGGCACCGCTATAGTGACCTGCAAAGGAGGGAGCATGCTCTGCTGGAGTGCCTCAGGTCTCGTGCCAGGAGGGGCATTGTGCTGGGCCAGGTGGGTGCGCTGTGTATGCACCGGTATTGTCCGCATGGGTGACACTGTGTAATGTGACCTGCGCATGGGGGTGGGTTGGGCTATGGTTTGCTGTGAAGGTGTTTGCAGGTGTGTGCTGTTTGGGTCTGGTTGTGTGGGCAGGCACATTCAATGGGGCAAGGGGCTGTCTGCTTTGGGATCTCACTGTTGTGTTTCTCTTCATTTGTCTCCCACAGGCGTGGAGGAGCGGAGGTGGACCCAGGCTGAGGCATGGGATGGCGGTGCCGGGGTGGCTGGCAGAGGTGGTGTGCCACAGCCGCAGCAGAAGCAGCAGCAGCCACAGCAGCAGCAGCTGCAGCTTGATGAGGGTGAGTGTCATTACATCATGGATGCTATTGCATGCTGGGAGAGGGCACGGCCACCGTCCATGGACTACACTACCATGCACGCAACATGTGACAGTCATCACTGTCCAGTGACACTGCATGTGTGTGTGTGCGTCACTGGTGGTCCATGCATGCACTGGGCACATGGCTGTGGCACTAGCATCCCACCATGTAGCCATGTCACTGGGCAGCCTTGATTCTGCTGTGATGGACATGGGCGGTGTGTGAGTGCAGTGGTACACATGGCTGTTGCTGCCTGGTTGGGCATGTCTTGTGCACGGTCACTGTGGGTGGGTGCAGTCCATCACAGGAGCGGGGAACTTGGCTGTATGCCATGCATGATGGGTGTGATTCAGGGATATGGACAGTCACAGCCATTTACTCTGATCCCTTGTCCTAGGTATCCAGATCCTGCGTCGCATCGAGTGAGCACTGCAGAGGCTCACGCAGGTGGCCATGGATTCTCACGCCATCCTTCTGGACATGCAGTGGCATGGGATATGGCGCCGGAGGAGGCCCTGGGCACAGCACCAGGTGGAAGGAGGGCAGGCTGCCAGCCGGTAGCTGCCCATCACCACACCCCACCTTCCCTCTCCCGGTTGTTCACCCTGCCCCTTACCCACCTCACCTTATACCCATACCCCCACCCCTGCTTTGTATATATGTACATAGTTTCTTTGTTGTTCCTGTTATTCTTATTCATTACATTTATATTTTGATGTGAATACTGTGGTGGTCTCTGATTTGCAGTTGGCTATTGGTGCTCAGTTGCAGTGGTGTGCATGGCATCTGGGGTAGTATGGTCATGGGTATGTGTGTGCATGTGTATGGGGTGGTGTCTCTGGTGTGGGTGTGGCTTCCACTCAGTATTGCCGTGTGCTGCCACCCACTGCTGGGTGCTCACGGTGGGTTTGGCTTGTATGGTTCTGTGGTTCACGTGGTTGCAGTGTGCTGGGGGGGCCTGGGGATTCCTGCAGTGCTGGTCACTGCACATGGGTGGTGTCTTGGGGTTACAGTGCTGGGTGTGCTGTGCACATGGGGGGGCTGCTGGACACTGGGGTCTGCCCCCTTTGTGTGGCACTCTTAGCTTGCCAGTGGGTGTGCTGCAGGAATACGGCCGGGATGTGCTTTCTTTGCTTGTCCCCATGGTCCGGTGGCTGTTCCATCCCTCCCCCAGTTATGCTGTGCTTGGGGTGTGGGGGTACATTGTTGGTTCTGCAGTGTGTCCCTGTGCCCATCTGTGGCATGGGTGGTGGGCCCCTGCCTACCTCCCTAGTTGTGCAGTTCCATTGCTCTGCTGCTGGGGGTCTCTTTGCTTGCGCTATGGCGCCTCTGGACTGCTCAGCTGGGCTGCCTTTGTTGCGCTATGGCGCATCATCTCTGCTCAGCTTCTCCTTCCTGGTTGTGCTATGGTGCAGGTTGTGTGATATTCAGACATTGGCTAGTTGCGCAATTTGTCTTGCTCCATGTTTGAATATCACGTGTATTGCGCTTGTGCGCAATTGACTTGTGCTTGCTCCTGCTGTTGCACACTTTTTGGGCGCAGTTTGAATATCCGGCCCACAGTCTCTTCATGGGCATATAAATGAAATATGACATTTAATATCTTCAAGTGGAGTGTAACCTATTTGGGTAAATAATTCATACCTCATACTTAAACACTAAGTGGAGCTACCCTAAAACCAGTACACAGCAAAGGGGCCTAGGAATTATAATAAACAACTCCCTGACATCCACAGACCAATTCTCCATGGTGGTGTCCAGGGTGAACAGGGGAATGAATGCAATCAAGAAACAATTTGTAAGCAGGGATATTAAGGTGATTATGCCTCTGTACCATGCCTATGTTCAGCCAATCCTGGAGTATGGATGCTAAGTATGGTGCCCTTATAGAGCTGCTGATACTGTATCTCTATATTAGAAAGAGTTCAGAGAAGCTCAACTTGATTTATGAAAGGATTACAAAATGTACCATATGCAGACAGGTTAAAGCACTTGAATCTGTGCACACTTGAACACATGAGATTAAGGGGTGATCTGTTGCTACTACAGTATATGCTATTGTCAAGGACCCTTATTTATTTGCTCAATTAATCCTCTCCTTTAAGGATAGGAGTGTTCACACTAGAGGTCACTCGTTACAACATAGGCCAACAAGATTCAGAACAGATAATAAGAAATATTTTTTCTTAACACATGTGGTAAACCCTTGGAATAATCTTCCTAAGAATGTAATGAACACCTCAAGCAAAGTAAACTTTAAGCAAATGTTAGATACGTTTTTTGACAAGTGTGATAAACTGGCATATTATTAATTAATAGGAGCAATTATGAACATATAGCCTCTACTCTTCTTTCAACCTTTTGTAAATAGTTAGACGGGATTAGATATAAAGCCATTTGTACCTAATTCAGCATTTGGGGATGCCTAGAGATGTTTAATCCATGCAAAAAAAAAAAAAGATTAACCCAGATTATACATTTTTAAAGGGACACTGTCATTTGTTTCTCACTGTTTACAAAATGTTAAAATCTGGTGCCTCTTGCCATCTAAATATGCACTGATGGCATATATGGGCAATCGGTAACAAAATAATATTAGGATCTAAGTAATTTTATTAAAAATGTATACCAAGCATCCCTACCATAACTCCTGCGGTCTGCTCCTCCTGTGGAGGAGGAATACTAGTTCATGACCCATTTTGGATTTTTTCAAAGAATACACTTTTAATTAAAAAAAAAATCAATCTATGATGTACCCTGAGCTGGCCAGTGTTAGTAATTTTGCACAGTGAGCACGATTTGATATTTAAACTTGGCTTTGAAAAGTAAAGCTGTGCCTCTGGACATGCACATCAGCGTCGGTGAAAACTGTTCACTTTGCTCAGAAAACCATTTGGCCAGTAACTATTACCATGAGGAAGAGGAATTTTTCCTTTGAAACATTGGCAGGAAACTTTAACAGTACTGTACTGTGACCAAAGGTTATTAAGAAAAAAATGTGAAAACTGAAGAATCTAAGTGGTGAGTGAGTCTATTTCTCCAGAAACAGTAGAGACTTAGACAGACTTTGTCTGAAGCAGGCTATTTCTTCCCTGTGGTTTCTTTTTGTTGCAGGTGGTGGGCCACACTAGGTTCTGACATGGAAATATTTTCTTTCTTTCTTACTCAGCTTCCTTTGTATGGGCGAAATTGTTTGATGTCACTGCTGATGTTAGTAATACAGTTTCAGCAAGATGTGAAGTTCTATATTGTTGATAGCTTGAAAATTTCAAGCTGAGACTTTGAGGTTTGAATGCAGATTGGGAGCATCACATCAAACTGACTGACTGACTTATTAATAAATCCACTGTAGCTGTGAGTTTGTGCAGCTCTGCCCTCAGTGCTGAATTTCCTTGGCCACAGCATGCATTTCCTGTCAGAGAGCCTTTGTACATCATTAGAGCTACAGGCTACCAAGCAATAGTGATAGGGGGCCTGGGTTTGATCCCCAGTGTGGGCATTATTTTCATTCTCACTACAATTGCTGTGTTATGAGACACATTGTTAGATGCCCTTGCTGATGCTAGTGACAGAGTTTCAGCAAAGTCTGAAGTACTATACTGTTGATAACTTTAATAGTTCCAGCTCAGACTTTCAGGATTGAATGCAGATTGGAAAACATTACTTCCAATTGCCGGACTGGTGCCTTACTAAATCCACCACAGCTTTTTTTTATTGGGGGGTATCTGCACTCAGTACTAAATGTACTTTGCTGAAGCATGCATTTTTATGATTGAGCACAGTGTAGAGTTACAATTTAGCAATCAGTAGTGGATAGGGGATCTGGGTTTGATCCCCAGTGTGGGATTTTTTTAAAATTTCTTACTCAGTTTCTGCAGTATGAGAAAACTTGTTTGATTTCAGTGCTGATGTCAGTGAGAGATCCCTACTTTCTTAAAGTAGCACTGCACGCCTTATCTGCCCCCCTCACTCACCTCTTCAATCTTTCCCTAGCTACTGGTTCCATCCCCTCCATATGGAAAACAGCTCAAGTAGTTCCACTACTTAAATCAGGTGATCCCATGGACCTTAACAATAACAGGCCCATTTCCATCCTACCGGTACTATCCAAGATGCTTGAAAAATTAGTAAATTCGCAGTTAAGGGCCTATCTGGACACCAACAACCTCCTAAATCCAGCACAATCTGGATTTAGATCAATGCATAGCACCATCTCTGCCCTAGCCAAAGTCACTAATGATTGGCAGACTGCCTTGGATATAAAGAACAGTACCTGTGCTGTGTTCCTGGATTTGAGTAAAGCATTTGATACAGTGGATCATGAATCATTAATCTCCTCTCTTAGCTCTGTAGGCCTTGATTCACTCTCTCTCAATTGGTTTAGGTGCTATCTCTCTGGAAGGTTACAATTGGTAAAAAATGAAAATTACCTATCTACCTCTAAACCACTGCTAAGAGGTGTACCGCAAGGCTCTATCCTAGGCCCCATCCTCTTTGCCATTTATATTAATAACTTTGATGCCAACCTCTCTCAATCTAACATTCACCTGTTTGCTGATGATACTGTATTATATGTCAGCAATCCCTCACCATCAAAAGCCTGTGAACTGTTACAGTCAGAATTCTCCATCCTACAATACAACCTATTGGGGAAAAAAAATTACTTCTAAATACCAAAAAAACAAAAGGTGTGTTCTTTGCCACAAAGAATTGCTCTGCCACTACCCCATCATTCATCACTCCACAATTATCCACCTTATTTGGAGAAAAGCTGGAATTTGTGGATAAATTCAAATATCTTGGAGTCTGGATTGACAATAAGCTTGATTACTCTGTCCACATTGAAGAGCTATTAAAAAAGTTGAGACAAAGGCTTGGCCTATTTTACAGAATAAAACACTACCTTACCAGAGATTCCAAACAAAGATTAATCCAGGCATCATTCCTATCCCTTATTGACTATGCTGACTTTCTCTCGGCCATTGTTCACTCTCCCTCTTAAATAAGCTGGACACCCTGTATATGAGCCATCAGATTTATTACAGACCTTCCCTCCAGCACCCATCATTGCTCTCTTTACATGGCAGTCAATTGGACATCCCTACAGCACAGAAGAAAAGGAATGCTGCAATCTGGATCTTTAAAGCTTTATCAGGCAAACTCCTCCAATATCTCAGACTGTTTCACCCGAATCACATCTAGGCCATACACCTTAAGGATCAATAAGCTCATTATGCTAAAGATTCCCAGTACCTGCACCGGTTGGGGAGGGCTGCTATCAGCTATTCCTAGCATTTGTCTGGAACTCACTCCAAAATCTATGAATCTGAATACCCTCTTACCCTTATCATCCTTCAAAAATTATACACCACCCTATTTCCAGAGTTGTGCAACTGCTTCCATAAGGCCTAGTCTCCCATCCAACCTACATCCCTCCTTCTGTAATCCATTATGTTTAGTTTCCTTTCTTCTACCAGTCAGTTATCACATTTCATATAAAAGCCTACAAAAGCCCTATTATTTGATTATTCTCCCTTCTATATCTATTATCCTCTTCATTTTTACAGGTTAAGTTATTTTACTGTGCCTTGTATATCTGTAAATTTTGTATATATCTCTTATTTATTTGATTGTACTAATGTTATGCTATTCTCATGTCTTTGTAAAAAACTTGTATCCTTCTTTGTATGACAACTCAGGTCCATCTTGTAAATGAGCTACGCTCAATGATGTTTGCCTGAATAAATAAAGATTTTGATTGATTGATTGATTGATTGAGAGAGTTTCAACCTCTGTTTCTGTTACCTGTAAAAACAATCAGTAATGTTCTGCCTTTTAGATGTACCGGGCCAGATATTCAAACTGCACCCAAAATGTGCGCAATAGCAGGAGCAAGCACAAGTCAATTGCGCACATGCGCAACAGACGCAATATTCAAATGTGGATGGAGCAAGTCAAATTGCGCAACCAGCCAACGTCTGAATATCGCACAACCTGTGCCATAGCGCAATCAGGAAGGGGAAGCTGAGCACATATGTTGCACCATAGAGCAACAAGGCCAGCCCAGCTGAGCAGTCGAGATGCGCCATAGTGCAAGAAGGGAGCCCCCCCAGCAGCAGAGCAATGGAACTGCACAACCAGGGAGGTAGGCAGGGGCCCACCACCCATGCCACAGACGGGCACAGGAACACAGTGTAGAACTAACAACACACCCCCACACCCAAAGCACAGCATCACCGGTGGAGGGACGGAATTTCCACTGGCCCATGGGGACAAGTCTACAAAGCACAGCTGGGCCATGGCGCCCCAGCACACCCACTGGCAAGCAAAGACTGCCACACAAAGGAGCCGGACAACTCAAGTGTACCACAGCCCCCCGCCGTGCACAGCACACCCTGCACTGGAACCCCAAGACACCACCCATGAGCAGTGACTGTGACTGGCACTGCTGGAATCACCATGCCCCCCCGGCACAATGCAACTGTGTGTACCACAGAACCACACAAGCCAGACCCACCAGGAGCCCACAATGGTGTGTGGCAGCACACGCGGCCAGACTGGCTGAAAGCCACCACCACATCAGGGACACCCCCCACGCGCACACACACACAATCCCAGGACAACACCACACCAGATGCCATGCACACCACTGCAACTGAGCACCTATAGCCAGCTGCAAATCAAAGACCACCACAGTATACATAACAAAATAGATACATATATTTTCAATGAATAACAGAACAACAACAACAACAGGAACAACCAACTATTTACAAAGATATACAATACAGGGGTAGGGGTACGGGTACAAGGTAGAGGTGGGTGTGGGGTAGGGGTGAAGAACTTGGTGAGGGAAGGCAGGGTGTGAGGGAAGGGTAAAGGGGGTAGTTGTGGGGCAGCTACTGCCCCCCAGGCCGCAGATCGGCAGGCTGCCTCGGACCCAGTGTTCTCCTCCGGCGTCGCACACCCCTCTGGTTCATCTCCCTGAGGATGTGTAGGGATTCATGAGACAGCTCCAGCAGGCGGTGGATGGCCTGCTCTATTCTGTGCAGGACCCGGACACCTAGGGCAAGGAAACAGAATCAATGGCTATGACTTTACACAACCCTGAAGCCCACCCAATATGCATGGCATACAGCCAAGTGCCCCGCCCCTGTGATGGACTGCACACACTCACAGTGACTGTGCACGGGTCAAGCCCAACCAGGCAGCAACAGCCATGTGTGCCACTGCACACACACCCCACCCATGCCCAGCACAGTACAACCAAGGCAGTACAGTGACATGGCTACATGGTGGGAAAGTAGTGCCACAGCCATGTGCCCAGTGCATGCATGGACCACCAGTGACGCACTCACAGACATGCAGTGCCACTGGACAGTGCTGACTGTCACACGTCGCGTGCATGGCAGTGTTGTCCATGGATGGTGGCCATGCCCTTCCCCCCCATAGCACGCAATAGCATCCATGATGTAATGACACTCACCCTCATCAAGCCGCTGCTGCTGCTGCATTGGCTGCTGCTGTTGTGGGCCCACACCGCTGCCACCCCTGCCGGCCACCTCCGTAGCACCCTTCTGCGCCTCAGCTCAGGCCCTCCTCCGCTCCTCCACCCCGTGGGAAACAAACGTTGAGAAACACATTAGTGAGATCCAAAAGCAGACAGCCCATGCCCCAATGAGTGTGCCTGCCCACACAGCCAGACCCATACATCACACACCTGCAAACACTGTCACAGCCAACCATGGACCAACCCCCCCATGCTCTGGCCACAAGACACAGTTTTACCCCTGTGGACAATACAGGTGCATAGATGGCTCACCCACCTGGCCTAGGCACAATGCCCCTCCTGGCACGGGACCAGAGGCGTGCCAGCAGTGCCTGCTCCCCCCTGTGCAGGTCACTGTAGCGGTGCCTGCACTGCTCCGCTGTTCGGCGCTGCCCTGTGACCTGCTCCAGCTTGGGTGCGGGCCATGTCTAGGGGTTCCCCCCCAAACAGTGGCCCATAGTGAGGCTCCACCATGGCCACTAGGTTGGCCACCTCCAAGCCACTACACTGGGGAGCTTTCCTGTGTGCCATGTCCACAATATGGCGCTCCGCAGTGCGGCAGCCCCAGTGGAAATGTTGTACAATACAACTCTGTCTGTCCCTATTGCGCTGTTCATACAGCGCCGTCGGTCCCTATCGTGCTGTTACCGAACAGCGCGATAGAGCTGCACACATGCCAGACGTACAGCACCAAGGGGCCAAAAGTCGGGCACAAGGTCATGTCTGTGGCGCAAGGCCACGCACAGCGCCATCGGACGTCTACACGTCCAGCGCGATTGGTCACCTGCGTGCCAGTGCCACAGTGGACTATTGCGCAGTTGTGCTACAGCGCCATGTGGTGACCAGCGCTGTAGCGCCACTGGCACAATGGTGGCCGTGTCCTGTATTGCTGATCATGCACAGCACATCATCCACCTGCGTAAGCCACCTGGGCATGCACAGTGCGGTACACTACGCAATCACAGTACTGCGCCATAGGCTCAGCTAGCTCAACCGGATTGCGCAAAGCGCAACAGCACGATATTCAGCCGTCATATGCAAATCAGCTGATCAGCCATTCAATGGCGCAGCGGCGTGATTTGCATCTCATTAACATTGCTCCACTCCTAATTTGCATGCATTGCGCTATAAATGTGCGACAGTGATCTGCAGTGGCCATATTCGGTTACTGCAGGTGATAGGTGGGTTGCATGCTGTGTGATGTTATGGACTATGGTCATGGGATAATGCTGTAAACTGCACAGTCACGGTGTCCACTTCCACCCATACAGACTGTGACATGGCCAAGCAAGGACTGGGTGAGGAGGATGATGGTGGGCAGAAGAGGAGGCCCAACTTCACAAAGGCTGAAACAGAGGCACTCTTCGAGGCCTACCTGGATGAAGAGCCACTACTCAGTGGACAACGGGGCACCCCTCAGGCCCATGCTGCTGCATGGGAGGGGGTAGATCACACCGTAAACCTGCACGGAAGCCACCAGCGCTCCATGCAGGAATGTAAGAAGAAGATGGGGACCGACAGGAGATGGGTGAAAGAGAAGGTGGCAGCCCTCAGGGCAGCATGCGCTGCCACAGGCGGGGGCCAGCCAGAGGTGGTGCAGCTGACCCCGGCAGAGGACCGTCTTGCTGCATCCATGCAGCGCAGTGCCATCGAGGGCATTCCAGGAGGTGGCTTCCAGACAGGTGGTAGCCCATCACTGCATGGTATGACATGGTTGGGGGGGGAGGTTGAGCCCATGCACTAACATGTTCTCACTTTCTGTTACAGATCCTGTGCATCTGCAGGGGACAGTGGTGGTGGGCCCGTGCACTGTGGACATCCAGCCAGAGTTGGAGGAGGGTCCATCCACCTCTGCTGGTAGCCGGCGTGCATTGCACCAGTGTGCATGCCTGGCTGCCATCTCCGATGTTGGTGAGTCAGGTGTGGGGGGTGCCCTTCCTGTGTCCCAGAAGTCTGGCATGCAAGCATGCCAGCATGCTGTGGCTGTGGCTGTGGCATGAACCTGCACCATTGATGATGCAACGACCGCTATGGGCAGTGATACGTGTGTGTCACATAATGGACACACAGCAGGACAGCTCATGCCCATGGACCTAGCTGGTTCCAACGTGTGTGCCAGCACGTCAGCACAGTCCCAGGCTGTGCCTGTCAGCACCGGTGGGGCAGCACCGGTGGCTGTGCAGGTCTCTGGCACTGTTGCAGACACAGCAGTGGAACGACTGGTCCCTTGGGCACAGCAGGCAGAGGGGCAGCAGCAGCAGTCACCCACGGGGTCTGGGGGTACAGGGTTCAGTGGTGGCATATGCACACCACCTGTTGACTTGCCCATACCTGGTCCTGGTGAACAGCGCCCACTCTCAAGGGGTGTTGAGCATCAGGCCCTTCCATACCCTGGGGGACAGGTTGCCGATGTGGCAGACAAACCGTTTGATGAGCACACCCGCCTGCTGCAGGCATCAGTACAGCAGCAGATGCGGGTTGCAACGTCCATGGAGGCACTGTATGTGGCTGTGGAGTGGCACAGCAGGGACAATGCAATGATCCTTGCAGAGATGGTCCAAATGCGGATGGATGTGACCGCCGCCATTGACAGGCAGACCCAGGCATTGATTGCTGTCATGGCCACATTGGGCACACAGTCAGGTGCCCCTGTACCGCGCACCCCATGCAGTATGCTCTCCACTCCCCATTCCCGGCATCGTGCGACACCCAGCCTGTCAATGCCGGGTTCTGCTGTGGGCATCCCAAGCACCCCTGGTGCAGGTATGTTCAGCATGCTGCAGACCCCTGTGCGGACAAAGTTGCGCTCACGCTGTCGGACCCCTGGTGGTCCATCGGTGCCACCCCATGTGGCTCATGCTCAGCCTGCCAGTGCTGCTGGGTCTCGGTAGGGCTGCCACACATCCGAGGTGGCCGTGGCACAGTGCCACATGACTGACCTGTCTCCCAGTGTGGGCCCTGTCTGGTGCTGCCCTGTGTGCAATGTGTGTCATGGTGGGCAGTGCACCGATGGGTGCTCTGCCCAACACGCCGACACATCGGACTCACCTGCACACCCACCCACTGCTGTCCACAGATGCGTGTGCATGATGATGCCTGCATTGTACTGTACACCAAGGTGCAAGGGTGCCCAGCATCTGACACACGTACATGGACAGTACAGGTGGTGGGGGTAGTCTGTGGATCTGTGTGTTTGACATGTCTGTTCCTGCTCTGCTGTGCACCTGCCCCTGTGCACTTTGTACCTGGTGTGTGTGTGTGTGTGTGTGTGTCTGTCCATGTAGCGTGTAACTATTCACCCCTCCCTGGTTGTGTGTTTGTGTGCCTGTACCCTTCCACTCCCCTCGCCATCATGCACCCCTGGTGTGTTACCCTGTGTGTATGTGGGTTGCGCCCTGGACAGTGTTGGTTGCACATGGCCCCATGACTTACCTGTGTTGTGTGAAGTGCTCCTCTGTGATGGTGTCCCGGTGCAGCTGGGCCAGCCGGATCAGTCGGGGGTCATGCCGTCCAAGGGGGGGCTGCTCATCCCCATCATCACCGGTGTCACCAGCGTCCCCATTGCTGTCCCCCTCCTTGACCTGTATGGCTATCCCACAATCTTTGGCCATGTTGTGCAGGATACAACAGGCAAGGAATATCCCACAGGCCTTTGAGGGGCTGTACTTTAGGGCACCGCCGGAGGTGTCTAGGCATCGGAAGCATGCCTTCAGCATCCCAAACACCCGCTCGACTATGTTGCGTGTGGCGGCATGTGCCTCATTGAAGCGTTGCTGCGATGGGGTCGTGGGGCACCAGTAGGGTGTGAGCAGCCAGGGACAGAGTGGGTATCCACTGTCACCTGTGTGGAGATAGTGGAGGTTAGTGTCATGTTCAGGACCATATTGTCCCTAGCCCTGTGTGCCACTCCCATGGCAACTGTGGCTTGCCCACCCGTCCCCCAACTTTGCCGCTCCTACATGCATACTCACCCACTAGGTGTCCTGTGGGGATGTCCCCACTCTTGAATCGATGGCACAGTGCAGACTGGTACCATATGAATGAATCATGTGCTCTGCCAGGGTGCATGGCACAGACATTGATGATGCTCCCACTGGCATCAAACACCACCTGGCAGTTGACACTGGAGAACCCCTTCCGGTTGTGATATGTGGCCCCATCGGGGCCAGGTGGCATGTGAATAGCCACATGGGTGCAGTCTATTGCCCCAAGCATGCCAGGCATACGTGCTACCCTGTGGAACTCCTGTATGTTTGCTGTACGCTCTGCCGCGGTGCTGGGGAAATGGATGTACTTCGCAGCATGTGGCAGCAGTGTGCTGAGGAATTGGGTGAGGATGCATGATGTGGCCAACTGTGTTATGCCTGTGGTGTCCCCTGTTGGCCTCTGGAAGGTACCCGTGGTGAGCAAGCACATGCAGGCTGTTACCTTTGTCTCCACTGACAGAGTGTGACTCCGTCGTGAGGGTGCCTGCATCACATCACTGCACAGCTCACAGAGCCGCCTCAGTATTGCCCTGTTCAGGCAGTACCGGCCCACAATCTCAACATCCGAATACAGCTCAAAGCTGATGCAGGCACGGTACTGCCTGTTGGGGGCGTACCACCGAAAGGCCCTTCCACAGCCACGTCCCCCTGCAGCATGCCTTCTCACCCCCCCTCACTACAGCTTCCATGTGGAAGGTGGCACTGTCCATCTCCCTGGCATATGTCCCCCCCAGCTGTTGCTGTTCTGTTCCCCCCGCTGTCCTGACTGCTACCTCCACTGCACCGGGTACACCTACTGGCCTCCGAACTCTGTGGCCCCACACGCCTTCGGCTGCCACTATTCTGTCCTGCCTACTCCCTGGCCTGCACTGGTTGCTGCTGTGGCCTGCACTGGTTGCTGCTGTGGCCTGCACTGGCTGCTGCTGTGGCCTGCACTGGTTGCTGCTGTGGCCTGCACTGGTTGTGCTGTGGCCTGCACTGGTTGCTGCTGTGGCCTGCACTGGTTGCTGCTGTGGCCTGCACTGGCTGCTGCTGTGGCCTGCACTGGTTGCTGCTGTGGCCTGCACTGGCTGCTGCTGTGGCCTGCACTGGTTGCTGCTGTGGCCTGCTCTCTGTCGCTGCCTCATGAGCATTCCCTGTCGGGTTCTTGTGCCTCTTCCTTGAGCCTTTTTATTTTGGCTCATTTCCGCCGTGGCGCAACTTCCGGCTGATCCACCGTTGCGTACGCAGTTTTGAATATCGTGACGTTTTTTATACATGGATCCACTTTGCTGCGCATGCCTTCATTTGCATTGCGCTGTTGCTCAGCATGTTTTCAGTGGTGCAACTGCCTCCCACAGAATATCACTGAATGGCGCATTTTTAGGACTTGCGCTGGTGCAACCCTATTACGCATTGCGCCACCCTTTTGAATATCCCACCCACCGAGTCCATGTTACATCAAATGCACAAAGTTACAGCAAATGCACAAATAGCATGTCAATAATGAACAGAAAGCACCTGCAATAGTTGATTTAAATTACACATTGTTTATGTTCCTTTTAACGAGCCCCTGAAACCAGTTGGATAACTTTGAAAAATGTGAGATTTAGACACATTTCAATTTATAGACCCTATATTTATGACATTTTTTGTTTGTTGTGCGCATGCGGAAAGTGAAAATATTGTTTCTGTCGTGTAGATGCTGTGTATGTATGTACTGTATAAGCCAATGGATACAGAAATTCTGCAGGCTTGCATCTCAAAAGCCAATGATGAGAAGTCTAAGGATGACAGAGTTCATATGACTCATGGGTGTAAACGTCCTGTAGTTCAAACAATAAAACCCCACCAATCACATTTGTTTTCTGCACATTAGCCAGCTTGCAGAGATCATCAGGCTTTGAAGATAAGCATTAAGCCTCACAGTGTGTGAGTGTGTGTGTGTCCTTGCGTGTGAGTTTGTATGTGTGTGTGTTTTCCCCAAGTTATGTACAGGAAGCAAGGAAGCACCTATTTAAAAGCACTAACTGGAGATGGGAATAGCAGGCAGAATGCAAATATAGTACAGTAGCTGCCAATATGTTAGCAACATGTCAGTAATGAACAGAAAACACCAGCATTAATTGATTTAAATTATGTATTGTTTATGTTCCTTTTAAACAGCACCCCAGATACCAACTGGATAATTTGGAAAACTGAGAGTTTGGCACAGTTCAATTTCTAGTTCATATATATTTTCAGTCTTTTTTTTCATATAGACTTTATCCTCTTGACCCTCCCCATCAGCCCCCCATCTAGTACCGAACCCCATCCCCTTCAACCCACCTCTAAGCTTACCCCATCTACTTCTTACATCATTGTGTGAGTGGTTGCCATGGATGGTGGTGGTGCAGTGTCTTCATGGCTGCAGCATCGTCCTGCAGACTGGAGTTCGTTACCACCCATTACTCACCTTGAGTCAGAGCAGGCAGCATGCAATGACATATACATAGACTGTGATGATGGTGCATGCTTTCAACGCCCACCTCTAACTTTCAATTCTGTTGGCCACTACTGTACCCCCTGCTCTCCACTAGATGACAGCCAAGAACAAGCTCACAGTCCCCCCTCCCCCTTGAAGGAGGAAATCCATCGATGAACACCAAGACCTCCTTTCTCCCTCCTGCCCTCAATCAACTTTGGTCTATTCTTGAACCCAGATCACCAGTATGGCGTCCAGTGCCTCAACTTTCCATGCCACTGGCCCACTTACGCATTTACTGTAGTTCAGACATATTTGGACAATAGTGTTTGTGGTCCTGTAACCCACTGTTTTATAGTTCTTTTCTTTTACCCTCTCTACCACTCAGCTAGAAGTATAGTTTTGCAATTCTTTCCCCTTGTCCTTTAATTCTGAGGGAAGTGACTTAGAAACATGATTACTTTCCCTTGGACTTCATAGCTTTGGCTGCTTGTCTACCTGCGGTATCATAATCCCCTGTTTATGACATCACACTTATCTCTACAGAAACAGCTTGGGATGTCATCAACAGAATAATAATGAAATAATCAGAACAGAATGGAGGGTGGGAGGTTTAAGAAGGAGGTCAGGAAGCAGTTCTTCACAGAGAGGGTGGTGGACACTTGAAATGCACTGCCAGAAGAGGTAATCTCATTGAAGACTGTGGGCAGCTTTAAGAGAGGCTGGAACAGGTATAGGGGGAGGGTAAGGGTCATGGGTAGGGAGGATGGGAGGAGTGGGGAGAGGGGGAAGGGACAGTAGCTCAAGCTGTGGACCCTGCAACACGAGCAGACGTCATACACCAAATGGCCTTTTTCTGCTGGCTTCTTCGTATGTTCATATGTTCGAATGAATCATGACTGCAGAAGTAGACAAGCAGACAGAGCAAATAGGGCAGGGATCCTGTTTTCATGCAAATGCCCTTAGTAATAAACAAATAAGGGCAACAATTGCAAAAAAGGTTAAATATGATCTAAACTGTGTCTGGATATTATGTTTTTCAGAGCTGTCCCAACACTGCAAGCAAACATTGGGCATTGACAAATACTTGCTTTCATGTGGAGTTTATCCTCTCACCCCTCCCCATCGATCCTCTCCACTGTCGACCCCCTGCTTGTCCCCCCAGCTTGAGGACTTACCCATCTACTTCTTACCTCTCTGTGTGAGTGAGCGCCATGGATGGTGGAGGTGCGACACCAGTAGGGCTGCAGCATCATTCTGCTGTCAGGGGTTCTTTTCCACCTGTTACTCCCCTTGAGTCAGAGCTAGTAGCGTGCAATGGTCTTAACGTAGATTGTGAAGGCAGTGCACACTCTCAATGCCCTCCCCTAACTTTCAATTCTGGTGACCATCTAGCTTCTTCTAGCTGGCTTCCAAGCAGTGGTGCACACTGTTCCCCCTCCTAAAAAGGAGAAGAACCATCAATTGATGCTCAAGCCTCTTTCCCCCGCCAGCCTCGAGTGAACCTGTTACATTCCCAAACCTGGGTTACACATGTGCAGGAAGGTGAGGAACCAGCTCCTCAGCCCTGGCTTGGATTCAAGTTTACATGCATCTCAGATCTCCTTAGGCAATATTGCATGTGACCCTGAAGGTGGAACCACACCTGCAAGCCACTGTTTCACAGTTCTGTGCCTTCACCCTCTGTACCATTCAGCCAGAACTATATTTTTGCAATTCTTTTCCTTTTTTACTTAATTACTAAAGGAAGTGACATAAAAATAAAATTACTGTCCCTTGGACTTTATTAGCTTTGGCTGCTTGTTTAGACACGACATCATAATGCCCTGTTTATGACATCGCAAATATCTCTACAGCAACAAATTGTGATGTCATAAACAGAAATGCAGCTGCAGATGTAGACTAACAGACAGAGCAAATAGGGCAGAGATCCTGTTTCAATGCAAATGTCCTTAGTAATAAAGAAATGGGGGCAACATTTACTGAAAAAGTGTGAATTTAAGCTATATTATGTCTAAATATTATATTTTTCAGAGATTTATCACCAACATCAGGGGCTCCTTAAAGCCCTAGTACACTTCAAGCAAACATGTAAGCAATAATACCCCACAGGGTGGGCATTATTGGGAAATATCAGACTGCCCAGGGGTGTAATGAGGCCCGACGCCACAGGCAGAGGGCCTTATAGCCCCAGGAAGGTCCAGTATTTCCCAATAATGCCCACCCTGGAGAGTATTATTGCACTTAGAAAATGGGCAACTGTTTATTTATATGTGGTTAAATAAATAATGTTATATTTAACTGCTAAAACTTTTTATTCTTTTATTTATTATGTTATCAAATAGTTCCTGCACTTGCATTAGAAAGCAGATTTTTTTTGTTGATCTGGGTACTATTGTCCTACTGGAGCCTCTGTATGAGAAGTAGACAGGAATGCTGTTTTTGTACGCTTTGCGGTTTTTACTTTACGATCTGTAGGAGCTACGGCGAGGAGCAGATAGAAATGCCACTTAGGGACAGCCACCAGGTAAATACAGAAGCAGCTTCACTAACTCTGGGGGCAGTGGTGTGAGGGAGTCGCTTGCTGCATTTTAAAAGATGCGCTTCCCACTGTGAAACTGATAGCAGCAACAGCTTCTGTTTACCTTATTTTCAGCGTGGAAGCACGAGACCATGGTCAAGAGAATGAAGCCGTAGTAAAAGAATAAGACTGTGAGGAATAGTTATTTCCTCACTCTTCCCAACTGCAAAATCAGTGTGCTTTCTTTTTTTATTTTATTAACAGGGAGGCAGTCAAGACTGAAGGAAGTAGTGTTGGGGGGCGCTGTAGCTCTCACTAGGTGAGAGAAAAAACATGGCGGGCATTTCAAATTTTCTAGGGTGCTTTCAGCCAATTAGAAAGCAGGCTGAGCACCATTGGAAAATGCTACACTATGATGCGGCACTTGGACTGGCTCTTATTTTTAGCTGGGCATCTATTGAAAAATAAATTCCCAGCTTGGAACCTGTCTCAGCCAATCAGGTTTGAGAATTGATTCTTGCCATTTTCTAATCAGAATTGGAACGTGCTTCTTTTAATTAGTTAGCAGTTCTAGAATCCAGGGACATCAGTTAAACCAAAGAATACAGTGAAGAGGAAGACTGTGACATCTACTGAGCCAGTGTAACTATGTCATAGAATAATAGAAATCTGACAGCAGAAAAGGACCCCATTGACCCATCCAGTCTGCCCCTATCCCATCCCCATAGGAAGCCATGGACTTACCTCTTTTCTACCCCCGATGGAGTTTCCAGTCCCCTCCTTACTTTCAGGTTTATCTCCTTCCCTCTGCTGTTTATTCCCATGTAGTCACCCCTTTCCTCTTAAACCCCCCTCCCATTTTGGCCCTTCCCATCTCTTCTGGTAGTCTGTTCCAGGGGCCCACCACCCTCTATGTGAAGAAGTACCCTCTCCTGTTACCTCTGAACTTTCCTCACTCCAGCATTAAGCTGTGCCCCCTAGTTTTTGAATTGTCTTTCCTCTGAAAGATGCTCACTTCCATCTCCTTGTTTATCCCCTTCAAATATTTAAAAGTTTCAATCATATCTCCCCTTTCCCTCCTAATTTCCAGGGGATACAGATCAAGCTCTTCCAGCCTCTCCTCATAGGTCTTCTGATACATACCTTGCCCATTTTTGCCACCCTGCCCTGAACTCTCTCCACCCTATTTATGTCCTTTCTTAGGTGAGGTCTCCAGAACTGGACCCTGTACTCTAGGTGTGGTTTCACCATGGACCTGTATAGAGGCATTAACACCTCCCTCCCTCCCTCCTTCTTTTTGCTATACCCCTCCCTATGCAAGCCAGCATTCAGGTTGCTTTTCCTACCATATTGTTGCACTGGTGTGCCTCCTTTAGGTTGGCTGAAATTATAATCTCCAGATCCCTCTCCTGCTGCGTTGCCAAAATTAAATTTCCTAACCCCCCCCCAGTATGGTTTTTTTTCATTTTTAATTTTTTATACTTGTAAGTTGGATGAGCAAACTGCCCGTTTTCATCAGCGACAAGTTACAAGACATACTTAGACATATGTATCAATATAAACAAACAAGAACATTTAAAAAAGGTACAAAAATACAAAAAACATAAAAAAACAAAAAAACAATTTAACATGAGCATGTGCAAATATCATTATCCATCATCCAATGTTTTAATCTGGTTTTAAAATACCATACTGTCATACTTTCTGTTATATGATATAAATCTGCACTGAGCAGATTCTGCGGCAAGCAGTGATTTCCGTGGATGGTGCACAATTCTGAGGCCAACACTGCAGCTGCGGAATCGCGGAATGCCAGGGGCCCTGATTATATCAGCAGGTAATGAGTTAAAAAACAAAGGAGCCCTATACAGTATAAGATCGATCTCTGACCAAAAGCAGTTAGAAACAATGAGATTTCAAAAGTAAATTTAATCTGAGACCTAGTACCACTGGAATTAAAAAAAACATAGGAAACAGTAATATTACTACTGAGGATAGAAGGCCATTCTTTACCTTAAACATCATGATGCCATGTTTGTACAGAATTCTGTTTTTGAAGGATACATTATGGGATCATCTAAACAAAAGACAATGATGAATTTGAAAGGAAACATTGAGCATGAAACGTAAGATGGAGTTGTAAGTCACCCTAAGTTTATTAAGGAGTTTACCAGAGAAAGAAGAATAGATGATAATACCGTGATCCAAAACACTCATCAGAAAACTGTGAGTGAGTAAACACCTTGATTCTCTGGTCAAAAACTGTTTAACTCTGAAGAGTGAACTTAATCTCTGATGAAGAGATTTCCTTAATTTGTTCAAGTGGGGTTCAAAGGTTTCTTTCGAATCAAAAATTATCCCCAAATATGTAAAACTATCAACTAATTCAATCACATTTCCATCCTGTGTAACAATATGATGTAAACTATCATGCTCAATGACCTTATTTGAGAATAATATGGCTTTAGTTTTATTTGAATTAGGCACCATATAGATAGAAAAAAGCCACTTCTGAAAGGAATCGAAACCGTCTTGAACCTCAACCAGGGCATCGTTAGGAGTGTATATATGTGACCTTTGGGTTTTTGTGCCCTGTGTGTGTTATTCTGCACTTCTTAGCATTAAATCTTAATTGCCAACTGTCTGACCACCCCTCCAGTTTTATCAGATCCTCCCTCATTGCTTCCACCCCCCCCCAGAGTGCCACCCTATTGCAAATTTTTGTATAGGTCACAGATAGGCATGCATTCCCCTTCAGACCCTTTGTAATATCCCCAATGCAGATGTTAAGAGGATGGCCCCCAATGCTGACCCTTGTGGTACCTCAGTTGTCACCCTTTCCTCCCCAGATTGTGCCCCATTTACTACCACCCTCTGGTATCTGTCTCTTAGCCAGCTCTACACCCATTTAGTCATTTTCAACCTGTCAAAGGCCTTGCTGAAGTCCAGATAGACCACATCCACTGCCCTTCCCTGATCAATCACCCACATCACCCAGTTGAAAAATTCGATCAGGTTTGTCTGACATGACCTCCCCTCCATGAATTGTGCTGCCTGACATCTTGGAGACCACTGGCTGCAAGGTAGTTGACAATGCTTTCCTTTAGGAGTGCCTCCATAATCTTGCCTACCACTGAGGTAAGGTTGACCAGACAATAGTTTCCTGCCTCCTCCCTGCCACTGCTGTTGTTCAGCAGCACCACATCCACCCTTTTCCAGTCTCCCAGAACCCTCCCCATGTCTACAGATAGATTGCATAGTTTTGTCAATGGTGATGCTAGCTCCTCCCTAAACTCCCGGAGCACTCTTGGATGTAGGGAATCTGGACCCATTGCCTTATCTACCCTCAGTTTACCCATCTCCTCCAGTACCCTGCCTTCTTTGAATGAGCTAGATTCCACCCCTCAGCCCTCCATGCCCCTCCTCGGCAACTCTGATCCCTAACCCTCCATTTCCACTGTGAAAACTGAATGTAAGTACCTGTTCAGCAAGTCCGCCTTCTCAAAGTCCCTCTCTACCAGAACCCCCTCCCCATTAAGCCTCATTATACCCTGTTTGGGTTTCCTTCTCTTGCTGATATATCTGTGGAACTTTTTATCCCACCTTTTGGACTCCCCTGCTATCCTCTCCTCTGTATCTGCCTTCACCTTCCTAATTGTCTGCCCCGTCACCCTCAGCTTTTATCTGTATACCTCGCTGTCCACCTTCCCCTGTTCTTTTTTATGTCCCGAATGCTTTATTCCTTTCCCTCATTGCCTTTACCACCCATCTGGTGAACTAGAACAGCCTCATTCTTTTGTTTTTGCCTACCTTCCTAATGCACTGATCAGTGACTCTCAAAATTCTCCTCCTTATTACACCCCACAGTTCTTTCATGTCCCCCAATTTTTCTCTACCTTCCATAGCTTCCCTGAAGATCTCCCTCATTTATTTATTTCAAAAGTTTCACCAGAAGAGACATACTGAGCCATACACAACTCGTTTCCAGACGCATCCTGGGGGAGAGGGTAGAGGGAGAAATACATATCCATACAGCATAAAGATATTTACAGAGAATGTGCACTCATATTAAGGCACACTTTTATACAATATATCATAAATTAAACATCGAGTGATATACATTGAATGTACAAGAGCATATCCATAGGAATTATTTACAGAAAATGCAACAACAGCAGTAAGAAACATTTGCCTACAAGAACAGGGGATGCACCAGGTTAGTGCAAGTGGCTAAGGATAGTAGAGCAAAGGGCACCGAGTGGTGAGGGAAAGGAGAAGGTAGATCATAGGAAGGAGACAAGGGAGGTCCAGAATTAGGGTGGGTAAGTAGAGGATGTAGAGGAATGGGGGGAAGGGAGGAGGGGAGGGGAGTCATGTAGTATGAGAGTTGAGGTGGGGGAGATGGGAGGTAGAGAAACAGGATGAGAAAGCTATGGGGGCAATAACAGGGGAGGGAAGTCAGGGGTAGTTACAGGAGGGGGCAGAGTAATCATGTATAAGACTGGAGAAGGAGCGGATGGAGGTAGCAGAATGAATAAGGCCGGGGAGGGAGTTCCAGAGTTTGGAAAGATGGAAAAAGAAAGCAGCTTGTCCAGCTGAAGTCTGCCTGGATGGGAGCATTAGAGAGAAGCGGTTAGAGCTATAGAGAGAGTAGGAGGTGTTTCAAGAGGAGGAGAGAAGAGACACAAGGTAGGATGGGAGTGATCCCAGCCAGTACTTAGCAATAAGGGAGGGAAAGGAGAGAGAGAGGTGTAGAGGTGGCAGTGGTGGATCGGGGGGGGGGCAATCCAGGGCAAACCTACAGGAAGAGTGGATCCAGTCTGGCCAGAGTAGACTTGGGAGCACTAGGATAGATAGTGTCACCGTAGTCAAAGAGGGGAATAATCATTCTCTGCACGATGGCTCAATGGGCTGGCAGAGGGATGCACCTGTGGTTCCTATACAGCGCACCAAGTTTAGGGTGAAGGTTTTTGTGTAAGTAGTCAACATGACCAGAGAAGTCTAGGTGACTGTCAAGCCAAACTCCTAAGTACTTGAAAGTTGTGATGTTTTCAAGGCTAGTCCCATCAATAGTGTGGAAGGCGGACAGGGCTGGCAGTTTAGAGAATTTCTGTCTTCTACCAAAAGTCATAGAGGCAGTTTTTTCCACATTTAAGAAAAGCTGATTTGACCGGAACCAGTGCTGGATGTTGGTGAAAGCCAGTTGGAGTCTGCTTGTCAGGTCTGGTGCAGAGGAGCCTGAGGCAAATATGACAATGTCATCAGCATACATGTGTATGGATGCAGATGTACATGCAGAGGAGAGGGAATTTAGAAAGATGGAGAAGAGGATGGGTCTGAGCACAGAGCCTTGGGGAACGTCAGTCTGAATAGGGAGGGGGTGACAGGGAGTTGCCAGTTTTGATAAGCTTGAGTTCTTCCCATGAGGTAGGAATGGAACCAATCTGTGGCTCGAGTAGAAAGCCCAGAAGCAAAGAGCTGGGCTAGGAGGAGGGGGTGGGCTACAGTGTCGAAGGCTTTGGCCTGATCGACAAAGATAGCAGAGGTAACCAGGCCCTGATTCATACCTGCAGGATGTCATCAGTGAGTCTGAGGAGGGAGGTAGATGTGGAGTGAGATTTATGGAAACCAGGCTGATAAGGTGTGAGGAAGGAAGAGGAAGTCAAGAAATGCAGAGAGTTGAGAGAGTACCACATGCTCTTAGAGTTTAGAAAGGTTAGGGAGAAGAGAAATAGGGTGGTAGTTGCCTGGAGCTGAGGGGTCACCACCCTTAGGGAGAGGAATTACAGTGGCAGATTTCCAGGAAGAAGGAACTGAAGACAGAGAGAAAGAGAGGTTGAGGAGTAGAGCAATAGGGTGGCAAATAGAAGAGGCAGAGAGGTGCAAGAGCTTTTGGTCCAGACCATCTGGACTAGTGCCCTTTGTAGGGTTTAGAGCAAGTAGGGCTTTAAGCACTTCAGCAGGTAAAACAGTGGAGAAAGAGAAGGAGGAGGATAGAGGGTCATGGGGGGAGAGAGAGAGAGAGAGAGGAGGGGAGGAGTGGGGAAGGGAGGAGAGGAGGGTGGAGGCACAGGTGGTAAAGAAGCTGTTACATTCAGCAGCAATAGCAGAGGGTTCAGAGATGGTAGCCCCACTCAAGGGAAGTGGGGGGGCAGACTGCGTGGAAGGGGAGAAAAGGGAGTGGATGACTTTTACAAAACTTGGATGGGTGGTTAATGTTGTTTTGGAAGGTGAAAGTAAAATAATCAGCCTTAGTGAGTTTAGTTGCCCTGGTGCAGGCATTGCGTAAAGTTCGATATCTGTGGTGATCAGCAGGGGATCTGTGAACCTTCCAGGCCTGATTGCATGCCCACAAGCAGGCTAGTAGCTTGGCAGAGATCCAGGGGAGGTGAGAGCCTCAGATCCTGGTTTTCTTAAGCGGGGCGTGATGAACCCAAATGGACATGAAGCGTGTTGAGAAGACGTTTAACTCCGAGTCCATGGAGCTGGTAGTTAATATAGATGACCAGTCTGTAGCTGCTAGATCCCCATGAAGTGAGGAGAGGTCCAAGGACAGGAAAGTGCAAATCTGGATGAATTTGGTTGGGGCTTTGGTGTGGTGAACCTTGCGAACGCAGTACACCATATGGGGGTCACTGAGGGCATCCAGGAGGGTGCTCCATGCAGAAATTCTATGGGGGGGGTGAGATGAGGGCCCAGTCCAGAAGAGTGTGGTTTAAAGTTTTAAGGTTCAAGTGAGTAGGATTGGAGATTAGTTGAGAGAGGTTAAGGGACTTGACGTTATTGCAGAGTTTGGTATTAGAAGAGGAGAGCCAATTTTTATTAAAGTCCCCAAGAATGAGGAGTTCTCCAGTGGAGGCATGAGAAGAGATAGTGGAGAGAAGTACAATATTAATGGAAGGAGTTATGCCAGGGCAGCAATATACACCGGCAACAAAGATTGGGAGGGAGATTTCTATGAAGAGAAGTTCATAGGTGGAAGGGGAAGAAATAGAGATAATAGGAACATACTGTAAGGCTGAGGAAAGGTACATGGCCACTCCATCACCCCTGATGGCACAGTCCTGATGGCTTAGGAAATAGCCAGGGATGACCACTGCTGAGTCAGGAATCTTGTGGGAGAGCCAAGATTCAGACAGCATTAGTATATTGGGACTGAGGCTGACCATGAGAGGTTGCAATGTCTACTTTAGGAAAAAGACTACAGATGTTAAGATGAGCAAGACTTAGTCCCTTAGAGAAATTTGAGAGAGGGGGACTGCTGGGCCAGGATTGGTCTCATCACCGGCAAGCAGAAGCAGGATAGAAACATAGAAACATAGAATTTGACGGCAGATAAGGACCGCTTGGCCCACCTAGTCTGCCCATTTTCCTACCTAACAGATAAGCTGCAGATCCTAGTTAACCAACAGCTTACTTCCTCCTACCCCCCACTAGGACTGCCTTATGCCTGTCCCATGCATTCTTGAATTCCCCCACTGTTCTTGACTCCACGACCTCCTCAGGGAGGCTGTTCCATGCATCCACAACCCTCTCTGTGAAAAAATACTTCCTCACATTACCTCTGAGCCGTCCTCCCTCTATCTTCAAATTGTGCCCCCTTGTTCTTGCACATCTCTTTTTCTGAAAGATGCTACCCTCTTGGACTTTGTTGATTCCCTTGAGGTACTTGAAAGTTTCTATCATGTCCTCTCTCTCTCTTCTTTCCTCAAGGGTATACATATTAAGCTCCTTTAGTCTTTCTTCGTATGTCTTCTGGTGCAGACCCTGCACCATTTTGGTTGCCCTCCTCTGGACAGCCTCCACTCTGTCTATGTCTTTGTGGAGATGGGGTCTTCAGAACTGCACACAGTACTCCAGATGGGGTCTCACCAACTGTCTGTACAGAGCGATAACAACTTCCTGTTTTCTACTATTCAGATGCACAGTTTGCTTCTCTCAGAAATCCTGCCGGTGCCAAGGGCTAGTGGGGAGCACAAAAGGAAGATTAGGGAGATAAACCAGTGGCTCAGGGAGTGGTGTGAGCCCAGAGGGTATGGGTTGATTGGGGATTGGGGACTGGGGGGAGACCTGGGAGGATAAGGAGCTGTATGCTAGAGATAGACTCAATCTCAATTTGGAGGGGAGGGGAATCCTTAAGTTGAAAATAGAGGTGTTCATTGGTGAAAAGTGGGGTTTAAACTTGTGAAGGGGGGAGGGATGGGAGAAAAGGCTGTCATGGGGGTGCCGATAAAGGAGGGACTCTGTCTCCACCCCCCTGGGAAGCTGGAGGATTGCGGGAAAAGGCCGACTGGTAAAGTGCAGACTAGGGGAAAACAGAATCCCCCATGGGAACACGAGCAGGGGAAATGGAAGTATAGGGAAAGGGTGGAAGGTAGTCCTGCTAAATGCCAGGAGCTTGGGAAATAAAATGCCTGAGCTCCAGGTGATGCTAACTGAGGGAGCAGTAGATGTGGCAGTGGTCACTGAGACCTGGGCCACTGCAGGGCACGACTGGGACCTGAACCTGGAGGATTACACTATGTTCAGGAAGGACAGGGGGGGAAGGGGAGGAGGGGTAGCAATGATAGTCAAAAACTGCATTGGCATAGGGGGAGTAGAGGAGGTGGAGGGAACCGTGGAAGCAATTTGGGTCACCTTGATAACAAGGGGGGCAAGAGAGTAAAAATAGGAGTGGTGTATAGACCCCCTGCCCTGGCGGAGGAGCTGGAGGAGAGTCTGGTGGCAGATGTTGGGAGACACTGCAGACTGGGCAGAGGAACGGTGGTGGTGTTGGGGGACTTAAACATGCCAGGAACAGACTGGGAGACTATGACATCTTCTGTGACCAGGGAACAGAGGTTGGATGTCTTTCAAGATGCATTCCTAACTCAGCAGGTGGGGGAACCGACCAGGGAGGTGCGGGTACTGGATGTGGTCCTGGAAGACAGTGACCAGATTAGGGGCCTGGAGGTAAGGGACCCGTTGGCAGGAGTGACCATGCCACGGTCTGGTTCTGCCTGGACCCAGGAGGGCTAGAAAGCTGCACAAAGATGGAGGTAACTGACTTCAGGGGAACGGATTTTAAGGAAATGAGAAGGATCCTTAAGGAGCATTTGGATGGGATTGGGTCAGACATGGACACTGATAGTAGGTGGGAAATCATCAGGAGAGGGGTGCAAGATGCTACCAGCACCTGTGCAAGAGTAAGACGAAAATGCGGTAGGGCCCGAAAACCCTGCTGGTGGACCAGGGAGGTCCAGGAAGTGGTGCAGGGAAAGAAGGCAGCCTATAGGCAATTCAAGTGCTCAAGGAGTGAAAGGGATCAAGGGGAGTATGAGCTGATGGCTAGAAGGGCCACTAGGGTGGTGAGGATGGCTAAGGCAAGGAAGGAGCAGAACCTGGCCAGGGAAATCAGGAGAGGGAACAAGGGGTTCTTTAGATACATTGGGGAAAAATGAAGGGTGAAGGGGCAGATTAGCAGAATTAAATCAGGGGAGAGATGGGCACAAGACCCGGGGGAGCAGGCTGAGGTACTAAATGAGTACTTCACCTCAGTTTTCACCAAGGAAAATGGGGGTGCTGCATCATACATGGGAGGAGACAGAGATACTGAGGAGGGGGGACCCTTACCGATCGGCGGGTCTGGGGAGAGGGGGAGGCATCACTGGCAGGAGGGGAGGGCTAAGCAGGGAGAAGAGGTACTGGAAGTGGAAATCGCAGCAGAGAGAGTGAGGGAAGCCCTCAGCTCTCTTAAGATGGAGAAAGCACCGGGACCAGATAAATTACATCCCAGAGTGCTGAAGGAACTTGCGGATGTCCTGGCGAAACCCCTGGCGGAGCTTTTCACCATCTCTCTGAGGACAGGGTGGGTGCCCCAGGACTGGAAGGTGGCGCATATAGTGCCTATCCACAAGGGGGGATCAAGGGAGGTGGCAGAGAACTACAGGCCTGTCAGCCTGACATCGGTGGTGGGCAAGGTGATGGAGGGCATTGTCAAGGAGAGGCTAAGGGGGACCTGGAAAAGTCAGGGTGTCTGGACGATAGACAGCATGGATTCATCTCGGGGAAATCGTGTCAGACAAACCTTGTGGAGTTCTATGACTGGGTGACGAGTGCCTTGGACCTGGGTAGACCAGTGGACGTCCTCTTTCTAGACTTCAGCAAGGCATTTGACTCGGTTCCTCACACTGGCCTGTTGGATAAGCTGGGAGAAATGGGGGTGGGGAACCAGATGATCAGATGGATAGGCAATTGGCTCCAGGACCGGACCCAGAGGGTCGTAGTTGGCGGGATAGTCTCATCCCCAAAGAGGGTCATTAGTGGGGTCCCACAGGGATCAGTCCTGGGCCCTCCTGTTCAACGCCTATGTCTCTGACATAAGGACAGGAATCAGAGGAGATGAGTCTCTATGGATGACCCAAAACTGGGGGCGGTGGTGGATGGGGGGAGGGGAGGGTGGCCCTACAGGGGGACCTGGAGGCTCTGGAAAGATGGTCTAGAAAGTGGAAGCTGAGGTTCAATGCAGGGAAATGCAAGGTACTCCACCTGGGGGCCAGAAACCACTGGCCAAGTGTACACCCTGGGGGGGGAATGCTACAAGTCTCGATGGCTGAGAGGGACCTGGGGTTGGTGGTGGATGTCAAAATGAACAACTCGGAGACTTGTAGGAGGGCAGCAGCCAAGGCCAACAGGATGCTGGGATGCATCGCTAGGGGGATCACCTCCAGAAGGAGGGAAGTGATGCTCCCTCTGTATAACTGCTTGGTGAGGCCACACCTTGAGTACTGTGTGCAGTTTTGGAAGCCACACTTAAAGAGGGATATTAAACTCCTGGAGAGGGTCCAGAGGAGGGCAACCAAAATGATTTGGGGCTTGGGGGACAGGACCTATGAGGAGAGGCTCGAAGAGCTAAATATGTACACATTGGAAGAGAGAAGGGACCAGGGGGACATGATAGAGGTCTTCAAGTACATGAAGAGGGTAAATAGGGGAGCAACAGTCAGGGTGCTTCGAAGGAAGGAGGAGGGGGCCACTAGAGGACATGGGTGGAAGCTGAAGGGGGGAAGATTCAGGGGAGAAAGGAGGAGGTGCTACTTCACTGAGAGGGTGGTGGAGCCATGGAATGCACTGCCTAGGGGGCTGGTGGAGTCAGAGACGATGGAGGGGTTCAAGAGGGGCTGGGACGGGTACAGGGGAAGGGTTCTGGAAGCAAAATCCAATGTAGCAAGAATATCTGGAACTGGGAAGGGAGAAGCCAGAGAAGGCGAGGGGGGCAGCAAGGTCAGCACCCAGGGTGGGGGCTGACCAATCGAGCAGACTCGAAAGACCGTTAGGCCTATGCTGCTGGTATTTTAGTATGTTAGTACTATTGATGCCTCTTCCTATGCATCCCAGTATCCCCCCAGCCTTCCTTACTGCCTTCTCACATTGCTTGCCCACCTTTAGGTCATCTGATATAATTACCCCCAGGTCCCTTTCTATTTTTACTGTTGTCAGTATCTCATCCCCCATTGTGTACGCTTCCCCTGGTTTTGTTTCCCATGTGCATTACCTTGCACTTCTTTGCATTGAATCTGAGCTGCCATACATTTGACCATTCTTCCAACCTGCCAAGTACCTTCTCATCCTTTCCACTCCATCTTGTGTATCAACCCTGTTGCAGATCTTTGTGTCATCTGCAAAGAGACATACTTTTCCTTCCAGTTCCTCTGCAATGTCACTTATAAAGACATTAAAAAGGACTGGTCCCAGTACTGAACCCTGCGGTACCCCGCTAGTAACCCTCCTTTCATCACTGTGTACTCCATTTACTACTACCCTTTGGTCCTGTTGTCTAGCCAATTTTTTATCCAGGCTACCACCTTGGGACCCACTCCAAGGCTGGCTATCTTGTGTATTAATCTTTTGTGTGGGACTGTATCAAATGCCTTGCTAAAATCTAGGTAGGCCATGTCCACAGCCCCTCCCTGGTCTACTACTTTGGTCACCCAGTCAAAGAAATCTATTAGATTCGTCTGACACGACCTTCCCATCGTGAATCCATGTTTCCTTGGGTCCTGTGCCCCACTGGCCTCTAGGTACTCAACAATTCTTTCCTTCAGAAGGGATGTAAATAAGAAGTTTAGTTGGAGTGGAGTGGCGTTTGCGTGGTAGGTGAAATAGGGTGCAATGTCTAGGATGAGAGCAGGGGGAAAGGTGAGTAGGAGTCGTAGAGTAGCTAGATAAAGGTTAGGAGAAAGGATCAGAGAACAATGAGGAGGCCTGGGTGAGTGGGAGGGAATGGGAAAACTTGAGTCTGGGAGGGTGGGGGAAATTGTTGGGTAGGAAGGAGGGGTAAGAGAATAAAGGGGAGTAGAGAGGGTGAGAGGGCAGAAGAGAGGTAAGGGTGAATAGGAGGGGGAGTAGGAAAAGAGTGCAGGTTAGCATAATCAAGCAGAAGGGGGCAGGAGAAGGAAGAGAGTGTAGTTAGTTTAGTTACAAAATAGATTAAGCTATGCAAAATAAGATACAGGCCCAGTTTTTAGCACAGGTTTAATAACTGGGTGAGTCAAGAAGTGGCAGATTGAAGCACTCACTAAATGGCAGTGCTAATGGGTAGGTACAGAGAAGAATAACAATTCTGGCTGAGGTCAGACAATAGTTTAGGATCCTCGTGTTAGTGTGTCAGCACAGAGGTTGATTGACACAGGGCAGGTTGGTGGGGGAGTGTAATTAGTGTATAGAAGCAGATGGAGGACCAGGAAATTAGTGGTCCTAAACATTGATAAACAAGTGTAGATTAGGTTAAAGTTGGTAGTAATGAAAGAGGGATGGAGGGCAGAGGTGAATGTGGGTGGTGGTGGTGGTGAGGCGTAGAAGGTGTTGTTTAGAGGGGAATGTGTAGCAGGGATAAAAGGTACTAGAAGGCAACATGAAATTGTAGCTGCTATGATAGAGTAGTGGTTAAGGTTGTTGCCTCCAGTCTACAGGGTCAATGGTTTGAATTGGGTGGGTGTTAGGCTACAGGATAGATTTGGAACAGGCTAACAAGAAGGTGAGAGATGCAAGATGGGGAGATTGGGGGAGTGCAGTAGTGTCTCCTAGTGGTCACTCAGCATAAACTACAACTGGAAAAGTGAGGAAGTAGAATTTGCAGTACTCACTCGTGTAAGTGACCTATACATCAAGGGATGGCCCAGGGTGGGGCAGTCGCTGCATAGCAGTAACGGGCTAACACAGGTACACTCTGTACCTGTGCTGCTGGAGCTGTAAGCAGGCCTTGATTCTTGCTTCTTGGATATGTGGAAACTGAAAGCCTGTGGAAAAGGAGACAGTAGAAATTACCAAAGGGGAGAGGGAGGTCAGACTACAGCAAACAGGCTCCAAAGTTAGAGGTCTCTACAGAATAACAGTCCTAAGGTAAGACAAAGTTCCACAGTTTTTATTTATTTATTTATTTATTCATTCACTCTCAGATTACAAAGTACCTTTGAGCACAAATGCAGCTGATTTACAAAGGTTCCACGTCAATGGGAAGGGTTACAAACAGACAGGGGGAACTAACAGGGTTGAGTTACTAACAGTGAACAGTGTATAACACATCATGGATAATCAGCAGTAATTCAGTATAAGAGAAGGGTTGGGAGCAAATAGTGGGGAGATGCAGTGGGTAGTAGAATTTACAGACCTAGAGGAGCGAGGTAGCAGCTAGGAGCTTTGTCGAGAATGGGAAGGTAATCTCCAGGGAAGTTACAGTTCCCCAGAGAAAAACAGTCCTAAGGTAAGACTCAGCTCCACAGTTACAGTTCCATGTAGAACACAGTCCTAAGGTAAGACAAATTGCTACATTGAGTATGGATAAAAACAATCTAAACTGTTTATGAGACAGTAATAGCCTTGAGGGAACACATAGAACAAATATTGTCACACTCTGTACCTATGCTGCTGCAGTTGCACGCAGGCCCTGAATCTTGCTGCTGGATATGTGGATATACTGAAGTCTGCACTAATGTCACTGGGTTCTGGAACTGCTAATTAATTAAAAAATTAAATATTGGATGTGGAAAAGGCTGCATTAATATGAATCCCTAAATAAGGGGAAACAAGGGCTATTTCAAAACAAATATACAACGCAGTGCACTGAGCTGATAAAGATGTTTTAACCGGATAACTTGGGTTAGAATCCCTGTACGATATGTACAATAGGTTTCGGGTTTGTTAAGGTTTTGTGAGCAGACTGGATGGACAATAGTCTTTTTCTGCCACCACTGCCTATGTTTCTATGTAACAGACTTCACATATGCCCAAATTTACAATTATATTAGAAAATGCAAGCAACATTACGTTCCCTTTAAAGTGATAAGCAGCCAGAACTGGCAGCATTCTTATGGCACTCTAGACATACTTCTGACTATAGTGATTCTCAGCTGCTGACTGCCTTTCTATTTCCAAGCTAAACTCCTAGTTAAGCTACCCAGACTCGAACCTTCAATCCACCTGCCGTAGATGCACAGAACTGGGGCATCCCACAGTGATTCCCTTTGGGATTACAACCCCCCGGGTGAAATGTCTTCTTTGGCCCATGTTGGGAATGTGCCCCAACAGTGGGCTGTGTTGCATGGTTAACATTATCATCTCTCTACAGTCTGATCAAAAAATGATGTTTCAAGAGAGTTATAAATGATCGGTGTTACTTATTTTGCTACCTCATTATGTACGGATCTGTGATGTATAATGTTTTTGTTTGTTTCAATACTGTCTTGCCTTTATATTGACACAATATGGAGACCTTTTAAGAAGCCAAAAGTGAGACATTTCTTACTAAAACAGAATTTTTCACAGGACAATGTATATCCTTGACCAAGTCAACAGACTTGTTTTCTCTAAATAATCAGGATTAAGACTAAGTGTTGCAGTTTTTTTAGTTGCTTCTATTGTTTTTTATTGTTTTTTGGTATTTTAATTAAGGTGTTATAGCTTTTATGCAATATTTAAAGGAAAGTTAGAAAATATTTTTCTGCTATAAGATCAGGACATATAGTATTTTTCATGCTTTTTGCAGATCACAACTGCTAAAATCAGGACTGTTCTGCAAAAATCAGGACAGGTGGTAACCCTAAATAAATATTTGGCTTAACACTCACTCTTTGACTCCCACATACTCGTTGTTTTTCCTTTCTCTTCATTACATCCCGTCTCTGCCTCTCTCTCTCTCTCTCTCTCTCACCATCTCTCCCTCTCTCTCTCTCTCTCTCTATCCCTCCCCTCTCCCCCCCACCAGATTTAGGCTTTCCTCACAGTGCTTTTAACTTCTGACAGAGAACCCCACTGGAATACTGAGTCTGATTAATGAGTGGTTGGATATAGAATGGTTGGTCGGGCTCTGGAAACATTCCTGAAACCACTGACCAAATGGACATCTGGAATTACACAAGACCGCAGCAAGCAGAGTGATAGTTGTGCCAGAAGGCCTGGGTTCCACTTAGCACTGGACTGGGAGGCAGAAGCTGTAATCACAGGGAAAACAATGGGTTTAGATTCCCAGAGTCTGAATGAAAGATGAAGGCCTAATTCTTGGCTTGAGAATCAGAGAAAAGCATTGGGCTGTGGAAACCAAGAGCATAGCTACTGAATGGGGCTGCCAGAGGTACTGCCACTGAGGGACAGCAAAATCTCTTAATTTGAACCAACTCAAATTACCAACATTGTGCTCGGAACAAAATGCTGATTTGAAATGACAATATTTTGAAAGGAAGGTCAAACGGGGTGGAAAGTGTTCATCTTATACTGGAGGTATTTTTACATCTGACCAAAGCAGTCCTTCCATATAAAGGCTATTTACAAACTACCACTGCATTGTTAACCCCTCCTTCACATCCATTCACTACTTGCTGTCCTGTTCTGCTACACAAGATGTGGAAATCAGGGCTGTCTCAAACCTTATATGAGAGTATGGAGAACAGGTTACTGTCACATTTCTTCCAAGTTGCGGCCTGTCCTAAGATATCAATAATGTCAGCTGTGTGTTACCATTGTCACTCTACTGAACAGAGATAGCGGACAACATGCATCATAAGCTGTCTTCAACTTTCTTATCATGGGATCTCTTTGAACAACAGTGGGGTCCATACTTTGAGCCGGCTATGTGCACAGTGCACATAATAGTGTTGCCCATGAGATTCTGAGTATGCTGTCTGAATATTGAACTGTGGCAACACAGTGCACAGTGAATGTATGCTGTGCTGACACAGCCCCCTGCTAGAATATTGCCCTCAGAGGCACAAAGGAGACAGCGGTCTTGATCTTCAATGCCCCCAATTGCTGCGAGCCCCAGGTACATGAAGGATATAGTGCACCGGATTTGTAACAAGCACCCAGACAGTGAAAAAACTGTTGTAATTTTTTTTTTTTATTGTTTAACCAGGAGTGGCACACTAAACTGAAAGCTTTTTAACAGGTGTGACCTGGAAACACAGGGAAGTTAAGTGACTTGCTCAGGGTCACACAGTATGCAAATGGGGGCTGTGGGATTCAAACCCAGGTCTCCAGATTTGCAGCTCAAAGCCTTAAACCACTGCACTATACTGCCTCCCTACCCTAATTACACGCAAGATTTGAGAATCAAGTGCACTTGTGGCAAAGGGGTTCAGCACACTGCCAGAACTTAAGTGTTGCGGCACTGGGCTTAGCACAAGCCCTGTGCCATGCTTTGAAAATTGAGCCCAGCATGTTCCAAATGAAATAGCGCAAGTGTTCCTGCAAGCCATATTTAGCTTCGACATGTTAATGGTCCCATAAGGCACACAAGGCACTAACAGCTATTTGCATGTCTATTATGGGCTGATTAGTATGCCTACAATGACACCAAGCAGTTAGGTGGCATCGTGCAAAGCTGTGCAGCCCATCAAATCACTGATCCTGCCATCCTTCTAAAGCCAACCAATAGTGGCCAGTGTACTTACTCATCATTGCTGATCCTGCTGTGCCCCAAAACCACCCAGTAGTAGCAAGTATACCCTCCCTCTGAGCGATGATCCTGATATACTTCTAAAGCCATCCAGCAGAGGCCAGTGTACCCCCTCATTGCAGATATTTTTTTTATTTTATTTTTTTTACTAATGGGATAAAGCCCACCAGACACAAGTCCTGTTTTCAGGGACTACTTGGGAAATGTAGAAACGTGGAATTTGATGGCAGATAAGGACCACTTGGCCCACCCACTCAGCCTCATTTTTCCCTACCTGCAATATCACTACAGACCCTAATTGAACTCTGACTCTTTCTCCCTTCCCCTTCTTTCCTATTAAGATACCCTTATGCCTATCCCATGCAATCATGAACCCCAACCCCCACTGTCTTCATCCCTACCAACTCCGCTGGAAGGCTCTTCCAGGAATCCACCACTCCTCCTGTGAAGAAATGCTTCCTCACATCTCTCCTGAATGTAGCCTCCTACAGTTTCATAGCATGTCCCCTTATTCTTGAGTTCCTTTTTGTCTGACAGATACTTCCCTCCTCTGCCTTATTTACCTCATGAGGTTTTAGACATCTCTATCATCTCCTCCCTGTCACTCGTCTTTTCCAGGGTGTACATATTGAGGTCCTTTAGTCTCTCCTCGTAGGGCTTTTGATGCAGACCCTGCACCATTTTTGTTGCCCTCCTCTGAACCACCTCCACTCTGTCTGTGTCCTTCCAGAGATGTGGTCTCTAGAACTGGGCACAGTACTCCAGGTGGGGTCTTATCAGTGAACTATACAATGGCAACACCACCTCCTTCTTTCTGCTGTTGATACCCCTCCATATGAACCCCAGTATCCCATTAACCCTCCCAACTACCTTGTGGCATTGCCTGGCCACCATTAGGTCATCCAATATGATTACCTCTAGGTCTCATTCCTACGTGGCTGCCATCAATACTGCTCCAGTCATTGTGTATTCTGCACACAGGTTTCTGTGCCTTAAGTGCATTATTTTGCATGTTTTTGCATTGAAACCCAGCTGCCATACACTCAACCACTCCTTGAGTTTTCTGGGGTCTCTGCTCATCCTTTCACCCCCTCTCCCTGGGGTCTCCATCATGTTGCAGATCTTGAAGTCATCCACAAAGAGGCGAGGCCACAAAGAGTGCGCAAAGGGACGTGGTGCTAAGAAATCCAACAAGGCTGACTAACTGAAAATGTTTCTTGCACTCCCAGCAAGCAAGGACCCTTGATAAATTACATGAAAATTTATTCAAAAGATATACACAATAGATGTCCACCTAGGTGGAAGTTCGTTGTGTATGTCTTTTGAATAAATTTCCTCATGTAATTTTACTGCTGTGGCGTCCTGCTTTGGGTTGGTGAGTGCAAGAAACTTTTTCAGTTAGTCATCCACAAAGAGGCAGATCTTCCCTTCCAGTTCTTCTGCAATGTCACTTATAAGAGGACTGGTCTCAGCCCTGTTCCTTGGGGTACCCCACTGGTCACCCTCCTTTCCATGGAGTGAACTCCGTTTATCACCACCCTCTACTGCCTATCCCATAATCAATTTCTTACCCAGTTTACCACCTTTGGTCCCACTCCTAAGCTAATCTGCTTGTTTTTTTCTAGTTTCCTATGTAGAACAGTGTTGAAAACCTTACTGAAATCTAGGTAGGCCATGTCCACCTCTTCAGTCTGATCTAATTCCTTGGTCACCCAGTCAAAGAAAGCTATCAGATTCATTTGACATCTCCCCCTCTCCCCGTGAATCCATGCTACCTCATGTCTTGCAACCTATTGGATTCAATATATTCCACAATCCTTTCCCTTTGCAGTGGGGAGGTTAAATGACCTGCTCAGGGTCATACAGTATGCAGTGGAGATTGTGGGAATCAAACCATATCTGCTGGATGTACCAAGCTCATTCACAGCTCATTACTCTAACCTCTAGGCTGTATTGCAAGCCCATAGGCTACAGTGGTCACCATTCGGTGGCTATAGAAATATGGCAGGATCGGGGTGTACACTGGCCCCCATTGCCTGACTTTAGAGATATGGCAGGATCAGCAATCGTGGGGTACACTGAGGCTGTTCAGTGCTACCAAAACCTTTATATCCACAATGAGTATGGAAGGGGGAATCCCCCATTTTGCAAGGGCACAGTGGTATATTCCATGCAATTGCACTGTCAGGTCACCACCCCACATGATGGGGCCTTTGAATATGGCCCTACTCATGTTGGATTGTGCTATTCTTGGTTAGCATGGTGCTAATATACTGTAGTTAGTGCTGTGCTAACATTTTGAATATGGGGGAGCCTATCTGATTAAGTGATACATATACTTTTTCTCACAACTCAAGTGACTATTCTGGGATGTACTGGATGCACCTTCCCCTCCAACCATTGGCAACAAATTGGGTCCTTACTTCTTTACTGATTGTTAAAAGTTAGTCTTCATTTATTATACAAAGCGCGTCATGCTTTACAAAGAAACTTTAGTTTAATGTTAAAACAGTTGAGCTGTGCATGTGGAATGAATTCCAGCACTCTGTTTACCCTAGCAGTCCATTATCTGCAGAAAAAGGATTTCCAGTGAAGCAATCAGAATGTGCGATCCCAGGCTCAAGGTTCTATAAGGTTTATAATTAGAAAGGAAAGTCCCTTCCAGCAGCATGGGAGAATTTGATGTTCATTATAATTAACTTAGAAAAAGCCTATTATTGACATAAAGGTAGAATTCCACATTTCTGAGCTACCTGGCACAATGCCACAGGTTTTTTCACAGAACAGATCAGGCCACATAATCTTATGTTTGTGCTACAGCTCCAGGGGAATAGAAGTGATTATGATACGGTTAACCACTTTACCGTACATTACACTTAGGGCATTCTTTATAATGAGTTTTACTTTATTGCTTCCCATTATATGTTTATCGTTGTCGGTTTATGTATGTATGCTGCATCACTTACAGAATGTAATGCAATAGTTTCATTTAAAAGAAAAGTAAAGAACATGATCACCATCCACGGTGGTAGTGGCTTTCATTATGAGATGCAACTCAAGAATTCAAAGATGCATGACATCCCACTTGTGGGAAAGACAGAAATTGCCTGGAGATGAGGTAGACTCCCTCTTGATGAAGGGGACTTGGCAGGCTTGTTTTGCTGACATTGCTGTGGTGGGGCCTCGTGCTGGCCTTGGTGACCCCCAGTTTCAGTTTAAATCCATGGGACCCACATCTCTCAGAATGACTGATGGATTTTGACATGTTTCTATTGTTTATTTTTACCATGTAACCCAGGATTGCCCAACTGAGATGCAATATCTTATTTTCAGTGGGGTCCTGCCTTTTACCCATTTTTATGTTTCCTTGCGCTTGTGCAACAAACATCTTGGGACAGTACCACATTTGAGAAGTGTGTCAGGGACAAGTCCAATGCAGAGCTGTATATCGGGCTCAACCCTAACACACCAATGACCACTGAAGCCGAGTGTGACAGCCATCAGAATTTCACAGTGGGGAGCCAGCCGTACTTGAGAGAAATCAACTGCACCAATGAGAGAGTGCACTTCATTCCTCTTATTTGCATAGCCGGCATTGCAACTCTGCAGACCCTCTCGCTCACTCTCACTGCTGCAGTCTGTCCCACACCCTCCATTCCCCTAATGGCCCAGCATCTTTCATTAAACCCACCCACTCCCTTCCACTGCTGCTGTTCTTCCCACTCCCATCCCAGTCCTGGGCATCTAATCAAACCCTCCCGCTCACTCCCACTATGTGTTGTCCACCCCGTACCCTCCTTTTCCCCTTCCCATGCTGACATTGGGGTGCCCAATTACCATGTCAGCATCATGTACTCCCTCAACCCATGTGGCACACTGGGAGCCCACTCCAGCATGCCCACATTTCTTTTTTTTTTACCTGTATAAGAAGAAAACCATCCCCAACCTCTTTTTTTAAACCTGTAAAAAAGAAAAAGGTTCTCGTCATCTCTCCAGTCCCCTCCCCATCCCCACCCTCCCACTGAGTACCCACCTTCCCGCACCCGCTACCCCATACTTACCTCCGGATGTCAGCGCTGTCATCTTCTGAGGACGGGACATGTCTGCACTCTTCAAAGCCGACTGGCAAACTAAAGAATCAAAGGTAAGTGCTGTATAATAGCAGTCAATGGGATTTTCAACTTAGGTTGATAGCTCAACCATTTTTAGGAATGTTGGCCCCAAATTCTCAACATGGCGTTCTTGGGACCCCACCTTGTGAACACTGTCACTATAATTTTGTTACTCTGTCCTGAAAGGTGATTTTGTGGTCACTGCGCAGAATCATCTTTTGGGACTATTTAATGAAATGACAGTGCCACTGTTCGTGAGGTGGGGTCCCAAAAAGCTCATATTCAAATTTGGTGAAAAAATTCCCCAAAATGACTGCGTTATGAGCCTGCATTGAACAGCTTCTACTCACACTCCTAACTTTGCCAATTTTTAATATTTTCACTCCAGATTTTCAATATTGCCATTTTTACATCTCCTTATGAACAGTACAGTTGTCATTTTTCACATCCTGCCCAAAATGTGTTTTTGCACCTGTGGTGCAGAATGGCGTGGTCGCTCTACAAAATCACTTTTCGGGATGAGTGAATGAAATGACAGTAGCACTCTTCATGAGGTGGGGTCCGAAAAAGGTCATGTTGAAAACTTGGTGAAATAACTCCAAAAAGTGGTTGAGTTACACCCAGTCTTTCAAAATTTTCTACACACGCATGTAACTTTGGTCATTTTCAATATTTTCACTCCAAATTTTCAATATTGCCTTTTTATCACACCACCGAATGACCAGTACAGCTGTCATTTTTCATATCCTGCCCAAAATGTGTTTTTGCACCTGTGGCGTAGAATGCCATTTTCCCACAAATTTGAACATTTTCACCTACATGGTTCATGAGGTGGAGTAATAAGAAGACTATGTTCAACATTTAGGGTCAAAATATGAAAAAATGACAAACTTAGCCCACTTGCTGCAATTTCGGTATGCATGCTAGTAACTGCGGAAATCTTAAATATTTGCACCCCACAATTTTTTTTTAAATTATTTGTACTCCTACTCCATGGCCTCTCTGTCTGGAGGGAGCTCCAGCCCTGCCCTCGACATCCTCCAGCTGATGTCGACCAGCTACCCCTAGGGCTTACCCCCCTGGCTGGGTGGTTGGGGGGGCCCACCCACACCAAGATAGGATCCATTAGAGGGGTGGTCGCCGCGACTATTCGAGGGTGGGACTGCAAGCTCCGTCCTTCATCGTCGTGAGCTTTTTTCCTCCTAGTTTCTCCCATTCAGGGGCACAGTGTGCAGAGACACCAGAAATAGTACCCTGCACTCTCCCATGCATGCACCCCATCAGGCGTCTACTTCACCTCCTACCCAATGTCTGCAGCATCATTGTGTCAGCCCCCAGCCACCGCTAGGGGCCAGGCATTTCCTGACAACTGGTCACCCCTTTCCCCAGAAAAGAAGAGCTGTCCCTGGGATGCTCGATCCTTCTTCTCCTCTGCCAACCACCAGCAGCCTGTGCTCACTCTTGGACATGGGTCGGTAGTATGGTGTGAGGTGTGGCATCCAGCGCCTCAACCCTCAGCGCCACCGGGTCGGTGATGCACCCCAAATTTTCAACATAGCCTTCTTATTACCTGAGTTTCTGTATTCAAATGCTGTCCTAAATATGACAGATTGTCAAAATGTAGTTCAGGCAGGCTTTTCCTCCCGTCAGACAATGTTATGCTCACTTGTTGCAGTTTCAGTATGCATTTTTTTTTATTATTTGTACTTCTGCTCCACTGCCTTCTCTATTTGGAGGGAGCCCCAGCCCCACCCCTGACGTCCACCAGCTGAAGCCAACCAGCTATCCCAAGTGTGTACCTCCCCTTGTGGGGTTGGTGGAGGGCCCTCCCCCACCAAGACCGGATCCAGAACAGGGATTGGCACCATGACTATTCAGGGGTGGGACCTGCAAGCTCCCTCCATCATCCACCATAAGCTTTTGTCCTCCTGGTTTCTCCCCTTCAGGGGCAGAGTGGTCAAGGACACCAGTGAAGGTGCTGCGCATGCTCCCATGTATGCACCCCATCAGGTGTCTGCCCCACCTGTGACCCAATGTCTGCTGCATTGGTGTGCCAGCCCCCAGCTGCCACTAGAGGCCAGGCATGCACTGACAACTGGTCACCCCTCTCCCTGGAGAAGGAGAACTGTCTCTGGCATGCTCAATCCTTCTCCTCCCCTGCTGACCCCCAGTGGCCTGTGCTCACTACTGAAAAAGGGTCACTGGTGTGGTGCAAAGTGTGGCATCCAGAGCCTCAACCCTCAGTGCCACCAGCCCAGTGATGCACCCCACATTTTCAACATAGTCGTCTTATTACCTGAGCTTTTGTATTCAAATGCTGTCCAAAATATGACAGCTTGTCAAAACATAGTTCAGGTAGGCTTTTCCCCCCACCAGAAGTTCAACTAACACAATACACATCTGCCACATAAACCATGCAAGGAAACATTCAGCATTGACAAATGCTTGTTATGTTTGCTTGTGCCGCTTAAGAAACATTTTGTTAGAAAAAATGGAATTTGACAGGTGTGTCATTGAAATGCAGGTCAAGCTGCATTGAGCTTGTCAGTGACAGACCAACGACCAGACAGGCGGAGTACGACACTGGTCACTAATGGGTAGACAATTCATGTAGTTGAAAGGACCGAAGTGCTCCTATGAGAGAACGCTTTGGTCCTTTCACTTACATGAAACAGCTAATTAGATTTATGACACAATAAGAAAATAAACTCTGATCAGAGCCACTAGAGCAGATAATGCATTAACTTCATAAAGGAAATAAAATTAATGTGCACTGGCACCATACTCATGCCAAATTCACAAGACCTCTCCTCTTCCAACAGTGCAAGTGAACCCTTGTTGGCTATGACTTGTGGCTCCTGTATCCATTTTTTTAAGGTCACATTTTGAGCTTTGTATGACTAGTACACTTCATACAGTCTTAGCCATGTTTTGATATACACCAACTTAGCACTCTTCGTGACACCATTCAGCTCTTGAGATGTTTCAAAATTATATTTCACCGCAAAATTCCCACAATATCAGCAATTTCACCACATGAAATATTTCACAAAATTCGACTGTTATGCAAAATATTTTGCAGGGTGCAAAATGTGGAATTTCACCCGAGCAATGTGAGATTTCACTGGCGAAAGGTTAATTTTGCAGTTTTGCTGGTGAAATTTCACTTTCCATAGGCAACATTTTACACTCCATGGGTGAAATTCTGAATTTCAAATCTGCAAAATTGGTGAATTATGCAAAATATTTTGTGTAACAAAATTTGCCAGTTTTGCACATCTCTACTCAGCTCTGGATTCTCCTGTTTTTATTTTTTTTAATTTTTTGATTAGGAGAAAGCAGAACTGGAGGGCACCATGAGGAGTGCCGAGATGATGTATGTCAAAAGATGGCTAAGATTGTATGAAGCATAGTACCTATATAGCGCTTGTAACATGACCTTTAAAACAAGTTGTGGTCAGAGCCAGCACAGCTGCCAGAAGTTGTGTATTACTGAAGAACAAATCTTAATTAAAATGGGATTCTTTTTTTCTTATATATAATGTGATCATGTTGTTATGGCAATCATGAAGTTGCCATGGGAGGGACTTGAGTCACACTATCAGCCTGGGACTCGCTGGACATACAGGGGGGTTGTGGTTGACATTTTACCCACCTAGCAGAGTTAGTAAGTAAAGATTCTCTTACCTGCACCCTGCAGACCAATGGATGGGGGTCTTGGGTCAATATCCAGTCATACCTGTAAGATAAAAACAGTGATGGAGTCCCAAAGTATCCATAATTCAGTATGGAGAAAATATGTCAGATAATGAAGGTTAAACATTAAGCAATACTTATCTGATAGGCTACATCTTGGCAGACCTGCAGAAATAATGGGAAAAATGTGTTAGTATGGAAAAAAGTGGAAAGAAAAGTAGCGAGAAGCATATGAAAGTTACAAGAGGTTCATGATGAGCATAGAAATAAAAAAAAGGAATTGTAGAGAAAAGGCACTTTTGAACGTGAGATTGAGAGATATAAGTGAAAACAGCGAACTGGAAATTAAGAAAAAAATAAAGAGATAGAGAAAGAGAAAGAGGCAAAGAAAAAAAGGTAAAAGGAGGGGCCGGGATAAGGGTGCAGGTTTACCCATCAGCACCCTGTAGATTTATGTAATGTAATCCTGGTGTTCCAATATAGGCTTACTGCTGTTTATCTTTTGAGCCATTCCATCTCTCCCTCTGCCCCACCCAAGTCAGCCTGGTGAGCTTCGCTGCCTGCTGGTCGAACACAGATGAACCCTGCAGCAAACAGACAGACCCTATGGAAACACCACCAGTCCAGTTGGCCTACCCCACCCAAGCCAACCTGAAAAGTTCTGATACCCACAATTCCAACAAAAAAGACCCCTGTGGCAACACAAACTGGTTTGTGGAAACTCTGTCAGTCCCTCTCACCCTCACCCCACATGCTTAAGCAAAGATGGCCAACTTCACCCCTCCCTCCCCAGCCAACAGATGGCACTTGAGGATATTGTGGCAGGGCCCACCCTTCAACTACGGACATACTATATTATGCAAATGAGACAAACTAAAAATCCCAAAGCACATACATCAAACAAAAATATAGTATAATATCAATTAAAAAACTACTGCTAATGGAATTGTTCTTGATATTTTATAATCAAATTGTTCTTGTTATTTACATTTGCAGTGAACAGTAGACCTCACTTTCTCATCCCTTACCCATAAAAATCAATAGGGGAACTCTGAAAATACATCCCTTACACAAATATCAATGCAATCAATAGTGAGACTCCTAAAATACATCCCTTACCTACACATATCAATACCATTAATAGTAGGACTCTTAAAATGCATAACTTTCCCACACACAGCAATACAATCAATGGTAGGACTCTTAAAATACATACCTTATCCGCACAAATAAATACACTCAATAGTGGGACTCCTAAAATACATCCTTTACCAACACATATCAATGCAATCAATAGAGGGACTCCTGAATACATCCCTTACCCACACTTAGCTATACATTCAATAGTAGGACACTTAAAAAACATCTCTTACCAACACATATCAATACAATCAATTAGTGGGACTCCCAAAATAGATCCCTTACCCACACATATCAAATACAATCAATAGTGGAACTCTTAAAACACATCCCTTATCCAAACATACAAATACATGTAAATAGTAGAACTCCTAAAATGCATCCCTTACCCACACATAGCAATACACATCAATAGAGGGACTCCTAAAATACATCCCTTACCCACACATAGCATAACATATCAATAGTGGGTGTCTAAAATACATCCTTTACCCACACATATCAATACAGTTAAAAGTGGGACTCCTAAAATACATCCCTTAACCACATATATCAATACAATCAATAGTGGGACTCCTAAAATGCATCCCATACACACACATATGCAATACATATCAATACAGAGACTACTAAAATACATTCTGACCCATCCATAGCAATACATATCAGTAGTGGGACTCCTTAAAAACATCCCATACCCACACATATCAATACAATTAATACTGGGACTCCTAAAATGAATCCTTTACCCACACACAGCAAACAAATCAATAGTGGGACTCCTAAAATATATATCCCTTACCCACACATATCAATACATATCAATAGTCAGAATCTAAAAATGCATCCCATAAACACACATATCAATACAATCAATAGTGGGACTCCTAAAATACATCCCTTACCCTCACATAGCAATACAGTCATTAGTGGGACTCCTAAAATACATCCCTTACCCAGACATAGCAATATACATCAAAAGTGAGAGTTCTAAAATACATCCCTTACCCACACATATCAAGACAATCAATAGTGGGACCCCTAAAATACATCTCTTACCCACACATACCACTACATTCAATAGTGGGACTACTAAAATACATCCCTTACCAACACATATCAATACTATCAATGGTGGGACTCCTGAATACATCCCTTACCCACAGATTTATTTATTTTATTTATTTGTTTTTGTTGACCAGGTAAGTCACACTAGACAGCCAAGTGCCTATTTTCAGGTGCGACCCGGATAGCAATACAATCAATAGTAGGACTCCTAAAATACATTCTTTACTGACACATATTAATATAATCAATTAGTGAGACTCCACAAAATATCCCTTACTCACACATATCAATACATATAAATAGTAGAAATCCTAAAATACATCCCTTACCCACACAAATAAATGCAATCAATAGTGGGACTCCTAAAATGCATCCCTTACCAACACATATCAATACTATCAACAGTGGGACTCCTGAATACATCCCTTACCCACACATAGCAATATAATCATAAGTAGGACTCCTAAAATACATCCTTTACCCATACATATCAATACAATCAATTAGTGGGATTCCCCCAAAAAATCCCTTACTCACAAATATCAATACAACCTATAGTGGAATTCTTGAAACACATCCCTTACGCACTCAAAGCAATACATATAAATAGTAGAACCTCTAAAGTATATCCCATACTCATACATAGCAATACATATAAATACTGGGACTCCTAAAATGCATCTCTTACCCACAAATAGCAATATAAATCTATAGTGGGACTCTTAAAATACATCTCTTACCCACACATATAGTATCAATACAGTCAATAGTGGGACTCCTAAAATACATCTCTTACCCACATATAGCATTACATATCAATAGTAAAATGCCTAAAATTCATCCCTTACCAAAACAGAGCAATAGGTATCAATAGTGGTACTCCAAAAATACATCCCTTACCTACAAATAGCAACACATCTCAATAGTGGGTGTCCTTAAATACATCCCTAACCCACACATAGCAATACAAACAAAGGTGGGTCTCCTAAAATACATTCTTTAACCACACATATCAATACAATCAATAGTGGGACTCCTAAATACATCCCTTACCCTCACATACCAATACACAGAAATAGAGAGACTTTTAAAAAACATCTGTTACCCACACATATCAATACAATCAAATGTGGTACTCCTAAAATACATGTCTTACCCACACATACTGTTTGAATGCTTATCAATTGTGGGATTACTAAAAAAAATTCCCATACCCCTGCATTTCAATAGATATCAATAGAAAGACTCCTAAAAGACATCCCTTACCCACACATATCAATAAAATCAATAGTGCGACTCCTAAAACACATTCCTTTCCCTCACACAGCAATACAATCATTAGTGGGACTCTTAAAATACATTCCTTACCCAGACATATTATTACATATCAATAGTAGGAATCCAAAAATACATATGTTACCCACATATATGAAAGCAATCAATGGTGGGACTCCTAACATTCACCCCTTACCGACACATATCATTACAATCAATAGTGGGACTCCTAAAATACATTCCTTAAGCAGACATATGAATACATATCAATAGTACGAATCTGAAAATGCATATGTTATCCACACGTATCAATACATATCAATAGGGGTACTCCTGAAATAAATCCCTTTCCCACACATATCAATAGAGAGACTCCTGAAATACATCCCTTACCCACTCATATCAATACAATCAATAGCGTAACTTCTAAAATACATTCCTCAACCCCACACATATTAAAACATATCAATAGTGGAAATCAAAAAATACATCCATTACCCTCACATATTAATACAATTAATAGTGGGACTCCTAAAATTCATCCCTTACCCTCACATAGCAATACAATCATTAGTGGGACTCCTAAAATACATACCTTTCCCAGACATAGCAATACACATCAATAGTGAGACTCCTAAACTACATCTCTTACCCACACATATCAATACATATCAATATTGAGCCTCTTAAAATACATCCCTTACCCACACATATCAATACAATCAATAGAAGGACTCCTAAAATACAGACATTATTTATTTCTTTATTTAGTTTTTGTTGAACGGGTAAGTGCACCAGACAAATCCTGCCTATTTTCAGGCACGACCCAGAGGGAGGAGGATACAGATGAATGCCAACTGACCTTGAACCAGATTAAGCTGTTGGTGGTATTTTTTTAGTGAAGCAGGGAAATTTGGCCAGGACACTGGGGAAATTCCCCTACTCCTTCGATGAGTGCCATGCGATCTATAACATCCACCTGAACTATCACCAATCCAGGCAGATGGGACCTCGGTTTAATGTCTCATCCGAAAGACGCTCACCCTTACCCTCACAAATAAATGCAATCAATAGTGGGACTCCTAAAATACATCCATTACCCACACATAGCAATACAATCAATAGTAGGACTCCTAAAATACATCCTTTACCCACATATATCAATACAATCAATTAGTGAGACCCCAAAAAATATCCCTTACCCACACATATCAATACAATCAATAGTGGGACTCTTAAAAAACATCCCATATCCACACATATGCAATGCATATCAACAGAGAGACCCCTAAAATACATCACTTACCCACACTTATCAATATAATCAATAGTGGGACTCCTGAAATAAATCCCTTTCCCACACATATCAATACTATCAATAGTGGGACTCCTAAATACATCCCTTACCTACACATAGCAATACAATCAATAGTAGGACTCCTAAAATACATCCTTTACCCATACATATCAATACAATCAATTAGTGGGATTCCCCCCAAAAAATCCCTTACTCACAAATATCAATACAATTAATAGTGGAACTCCTAAAATACACCCCTTACCCACACATAGCAAAACATATAAATAGAAGAAATCCTAAAATATATCACTTACCCATACATAGCAAAACATATCAATAGAGAGACTCCTAAAAAACATCCCTTACCCACACATAATCAATACAATCAATAGTGGGACTCCTAAAATACATGCCTTACCCACACATATGAATGCATACCAATAACTGGACTACAAAAATATATCCCTTACCCACACATAGTAAGACAGTCATTAGTGGGACACCTAAAATACATTCCTTAAGTAGACATATGAATACATATCAATAGTAAGAATCTGAAAATGCATACGTTAATCACATATATCATTACAATCAATAGTGGGACTCCTAAAATACATCCCTTACCCACACATTGCAATACAATCAATAGTGAGACTCCTAAAAACATCCCTTACCAACACATATCAATACATATCAATAGGAGGACTATTGAAATAAATCCCTTTCCCACACATATCAATACATGTCAATAGAAAGACTCCGGAAATACATTCCTTACCCACACATATCAATACAATCAATAGTGTAACTTCTAAAATATATTCCTTAACCCCACACATATTAATTCATATCAATAGTGGAAATCCAAAAATACATCCATTACCCTCACATGTTAATACTATCAATAGTGAGACTCCTAAAATACATCCCTTACCCACCCTTATCAATATAATCAATAGTGGGACTCATCAAATGCATCCCTTAAGCACAAACATATCATTGCTATTAATAGTAGGACTCCTAAAATACATCCCTTAAACACACAAAAAAATGCATTCAATAGTGGGACTTTTAAATGCATCCCTTACCAATGCATACCATTACATTCAATAGTGGGACTCTTAAAATACATCCCTTACCCTCACAAATAAATGCAGTCAATAGTGGGACTCCTAAAATGATATCCCTTACTGTCACATATCAATACTATCAACAGTGGAACTCCTGAATACATGCCTTACCCACACATAGCAATACAATCAATAGTAGGATTCCTAAAATTCATCCTTTACCCACACATATCAATACAATCAATTAGTGGGATTCCCTCCAAAAAATTCCTTACTCACAAATATCAATACACTTAATAGTGGAACTCCTAAAATACATCCCTCACCCACACATAGCAATGCAATCTATAGACAGACTCCTAAAATACATCTCTTACCCAGACATATCAATACATATCAATAGCGGGACTCCAGAAATAAATCCCTTTCCCACACATATCAATAGATGTCAATAGAGAGACTCCGGAAATACATCCATTACCCACACATATCAATAAAATCAATAGTGGAACTCCTGAAATTCATCCCTTACCTTCACATAGCAATATAATCATTAGTGGGACTCCTAAAATACATCCCTTACCCAGACATAGCAATACACATCAATAGTGAGACTCCTAAAATACATCCCTTACCCACACATATCAATATTGTGACTCTTAAAATACATCCCTTACCCACATTTATCAATTTAATCAATAGTGGGACTCCTCAAATACATCCCTTAAGCACAAATATATCATTACTATTAACAGTACGACTCATAAAATACATCCCTTACCCCCACATATCAATACTATCAATAATGGGACTCTTAAAATACAGACATTACCCACACATATCAAAGTAATCAAAAGTGTGACTCCTAAAAACCATCCCATACCCACACATATGCAATACATATCAATAGAGAGACTCCTAAAATACATCACTTGCCCACACGTATTAATACAATCAATAATGGGACTCCAAAAACACACCCCTTACCCTCACATAGCCATACAATCATTAGTGGGACTCCTAAAATACATTTCTTACCCAGACATATCAATACATATCAATAGTACGAATCCAAAAATACATATGTTACCCACACATATCAATACAATCAATGGTGGTACTCCTAAAATTCATCCCTTACTGACACATTCCAATACAATCAAAAGTGGGACTTCTAAAATACATCCCTTAAGCACACACATATCATTACAATCAATAGGGGAACTGATAAAATATATCCCTTTCCACACATTGCAATATAATCAATAAACAGACTCATAAAATACATCCCTTATCCACACATATCAATACATGTCAATAGGGGGACTCTTGAAATAAATCACTTTCCCACACATATCAATACATGCCAATGGAGAGACTCCTGAAATACATCTCTTAACCACACATATCAATACAATCAATAGTATAACTCCTAAAATACATCCCTTACCTACACCAATCAATATATATTAATAGTGGGTCTCTTAAAATACATCCCTTAAGCACAAACATATCATTATTATTAATAGTAGGACTCCTAAAATACATCACTTACCTACCCATATCAATACAATCAATAGTGGGACTCCTAAAATACATACCTTACCTACACATAGCAATATAATCAATAGTGGGATTATTAAAATGCATCCCTTACCCAGACAAATAAATACAATCAATAGTAGGACTTTTAAAATGCATCCCTTACCCACACATACCAATACATAGAAAGAGAGAGACTCCTAAAAAACATCCCTTACCCACAAACCCCAATACAATCAATAGTGGGACTCTTAAAATACATGCCTTACCCACACATACTGTATGAATGCATATCAATAGTGGGATTACTAAAATACATATCTTACCCATGCATTTCACTACATATCAATATAAATTCCCCAAAAATACATCCCTTACCCACATATATCAATACATTCAATAGTGGGACTCTTAAAAAATATCTCTTACCGACACATAGCAATACATATCAATAGAGGGACTCCTAAAATACATCCCTTACCCACACATTTCAATACATATCATTAGTGGGACTACAAAAATACATCCCTTACCCTCACAGCAATACATATCAGTAGTGGGTGTCCTAAAATGCATCCCTTACCATCACATATCAATGCAAGCAATAATGGGACTTCTAAAACACATCCCTTACCCACACATATCAATACAATCATTAGAGGGACTCCTAAAATACATCCCATACCCAAACATATGCAATACATGTCAATAGAGAGACTCCTAAAATACGTCCATATTCATCCATAGCAATACATATCAATAGTGGAACTCCGAAAATACACTTTTACCAACACACAGCAGTAAAATCAATAGTGGGACTCCTAGAATACATCTCTTACCCACACACAGCAATACAATCAATAGCGGGACTCCTAAAATACATCCCTTACTCACACACATCAATACATATCAATAGTGGGACTCCTAAAATACATCCCTTACTCACACATATCAATACAATCAATAGTGGGACTCCTAAACTATATCCCTTACCCACACATATCAATACATATCAATAGTGGGACTCCTAAAATACTTCCCTTACTCACACATATCAATAAATATCAATAGTCAGACTCTTAAAATACATCCCTTACACTCACATAGCAATACAGTCATTAGTGAGACTTCTAAAATACATCCCTTACCAGACATAGCAATACATATCAATAGTGAGACTCCTAAAACACATCCCTTACCCACACAGATAAATGCAATCAATAGTGGGACTCCTAAAATGCATCCCTTACCAACACATACCACTACATTTAATAGTGGGACTCCTAAAATACATCCCTTACCCACACATATCAATACATTTCAATATTCAGAAATATGAAAATACATCCTTTAAACAAACATATTAATGCAATCAATAGTGGGACTCCTAAAATACATCCCTTACCGTCACATAGCATTACAATCATTAATGGGACTCCGAAAATGCATCCCTTACCAACACATACCACTACATTCAATAGTGGGACTCTTAAAATACATCCCTTACCCTCACAAATAAATGTAATCAATAGTGGGACTCCAAAAATGCATTCCTTACCAACAATTATCAATACTATCAATAGTGGGACTCCTGAATATATGCCTTACCCACACATAGCAATACAACCAATAGTAGAACTCCTAAAATACATTCTTTACCCAGACATATCAATACAATCAATTAGTAGGATTCCCCTCAAAAAATCCCATACTCACAAATATCAATACAATTAATAGTGGAACTCCTAAAATATATCCCTTACCCACACATAGCAATGCATATCAATAGTGGGACTCTTAAAACAACATCTCTTACCCACACATACTGTATAGTATCAATACAGTCAATAGTGGGATTCCTAAAATACATCTCTAACCCACACATAGCAATATATAACAATAGTAGAACTTCTAAAATACATCCATTACCCACACATAGCAATACATTTCAATAGTGGGACTTCAAAAATACATCAATTACCCACACATATGCAATACACATCAATAGAAAGACTCCTAAAATACATCCATGCCCATCCATAGCAATACATATCAATAGTGGGACTCCTAAAGTACATCTTTTACCCACACACAGCAATGAAATCAATAGTGGGACTCCTAAAATACATCCCTTACACTCACATAGCAATACAGTCATTAGTGGGACTCCTAAAATACATCGCTTACCCAGACACAGCAATACATATCAATAGTGAGACTCCTAAAATACATCCCTTAAACACACAAATAAATGCAATCAATAGTGGAACTCTTAAAGACATCCCTTACCAACACATACCACTAGATTCAATAGTTGGACTCCTAAAATACATCTCTTACCCTCACAAATAAATGCAATCAATAGTGAGACTCCTAAAATGCATCCCTTACCAACACATATCAATACTATCAACAGTGGGACTCCTGAATATATCCCTTACCAAAACATAGCAATACAATCAATAGTATTACTCCTAAAATAAATACTTTACCCACACTTATCAATACTGAAAATTAGTGGGATTTCCCCCAAAAAATTCCTTACTCACATATATCAGTACAATTAATAGTGGAACTCCTAAAATACAACCCTTACCCACACATAGCAATACATGTAAATAGTAGAAATCCTAAACTATATCACTTACCCATACATAGCAATACATATCAATAGTGGGTCTCCTAAAATACATCCCTTACCCACACATAGAAAAATAGAAACATAGAATTTGACGGCAGATAAGAATCACTTGGCCCACCCAGTCTGCCCATTTCCCTACCTAATGGATAAGCTGCAGATCCTAGTTAACCAGCAGCCTACTTCTTTCTACCCCCACACCCTAGAATTGCCTTATGACTGTCCCATGCATGCTTGAATTCCACCACTGTTTTTGACTCCATAACCTCCTCCGGAAGGCCATTCCATGCATCCACAACCCTCTCTGTGAAAAATACTTCCTAGATTACCTCTGATCCACCCCCCCATCTTCAAATTGTGCCCCCTTGTTCTTGCACACTCTCTTTTTGAAAGATGCTACCCTCTTGAACTTTGTTGATTTCCTTGAGGTACTTGAAAGTTTCTATCATGTCCCCCCTCTCCCTCCTTTCCTCGAGGCTATACATATTAAGCTCCTTTAGTCTCTCTTCATATGTCTTCTGGTGCAGACCCTGCACTATTTTAGTTGCCCTCCTCTGGACAGCTTCCATCCTGTCTATGTCCTTGTGGAGATTGGGTCTCCAGAACTGCACACAGTACTCCAGATGGGGTCTCACCAGCTGTCTGTACAGAGGGATAACAACTTCCTGTTTTCTACTGGTGATGCCTCTCCCTATGCATCCCAGTATCCTCCCAGCCCTCCTTACTGCCCTCTCACATTGCTTGCCTACCTTTAAGTCATCTAATATGACTACCCCCAGGTCCCTTTCCATTTTTGTTGTTGTTAGTATCTCACCCCCCATTGTGTACTCTTCCCCTGGGTTTTTGTTTCCCAGGTGCATTACCTTGTACTTCTTAGCATTGAATCTAAGCTGCCATACATTTGACCATTCCTCTAACCTTGCCAAGTCCCTTCTCATCCTTTCCACCCACCTTGTGCATCAACTTTGTTGCAGATCTTTGTGTCATCTGCAAAGAGACATACTTTTCCTTTCCAGTCCCTCTGCAATGTTGCTTATAAAGACATTGAAGAGGACCGGTCCTAATACTGAACCCTGCGGTACCCCACTAGTAACCCCCCTTTATTCAGAGTGGACTCCATTTACTATTACCCTCTGTGTCCTATTCTCCAACCAATTCTTTACCCAGGCTATTATCTTGGGACCCACTCCCAGGCTGGCTAACTTGTATATTAATCTTTTGTGTGGGACTGAGTCAAATGCCTTGCTAAAGTCTCGGTAGGCAATGTCCACAGCCCCTCCCTGATCTACTACTTTGGTCACCCAATGAAAGAAATCTATTAGATTCATCTGGCATGACCTTCCCGCTGTGAATCCATGCTGCCTTGGGTCCTGTGCCCCTCTGGCCTCTAGGTACTCGACAATTTTTTCCTTCAGAAGTGATTCCATCATTTTTCCTATCACTGAGGTTAAACTAACAGGTCTGTAGTTTCCTGCTTCTGCCCTGCTCCCACTTTTGTGAAGAGGAATCACATCTGCCCTCCTCCAGTCCTCAGGTACCACCCCATCCTCCCATGATTTGTTAAAGAGGGTAGTCAGTGGTGTCACTAGTTCAACCCTTAGTTCTTTTAGAATTCTGGGATGAATCCCATCACGCCCCATTGCTTTGTCCACCTTCAGTTTTAAGAGTTTTTTCAGAACTCTTTCTTCTGTAAATGGGCTGGTATCAACTTCTGTATCCAGAGTGTTTCTATTGTTTGTTTTAGGTACCTCCCCCTCTTCATTTGTAAATACTGAGCAAAAATATTTGTTTAGTGTCTCTGCCTTTTTACAGTCACCCTCTGCCCACCCCTCCCCTTTTTTAAGCCTCACTATCTCTCCCCTAGTCTTCCTTCACTCCCTGATGTACCTAAAAAAGGTTTTATCCCCCTTCTTAACTGAGTTGGCTATCTTTTCCTCAGTTCAGGACTTTGCTGTTCTGAATGCCTTCCCAGCTTCCTTTTGCTTTAACTGATACAATCCTCTGCCCTGCTCCTTCTGTCATTCATTGTACTTTCTGATGCTTTCTTTTTCTCTTGAACCTTCACTGCCACCTCCTTTGAGAACCATAGTGGTTTCTTACATCGTTTTGTTTTGTTTTGTTTATTTGCTTCACACAAAGGCTTGTTACCTCTGGGATGGCATTTTGTATTATTCCCCATTGTTCTTCCACCCCTCTTTCCTGCCCATTTGCTAGTGCATTCCTTAGGCACTCACCCATTCTGGCAAAGTCAGCCCTCCTGAAGTTCAGTACTTTTGCCTTTGTATGGCTTGACTCTCTTGCTGCGTTTATTGTGAACCATACTGTTCGATGGTCGCTAGTTCCCAGATGGCTACCCACTTCTACATCTGTGATCTTCTCTCCAGCTTCATTTGAGAGGATCAGGTCTAAGATTGCTCCCTCTCGAGTGGGTTCCAATACTAGTTGTCTAAGGCATGCCTCCTGTAGGGCATCTAGAATAACCCCACTCTTAGAAGTGGCTGCTGCAACTGCACTCCAGTTAACATCTGGCATATTCAGATTACCCATCAGCAATATCTCCCATTTATCTGCCATTCTAAGTATGCTTTCTATCATTTCCTTGTCCATTTCCTCCACCTGAGAGGGGGGTCTGTATACAACCACTGTGCGGATTGTGGTGCCATTACCTGCCTCCAAATTGACCCACAGTGCTTCTTCTCCTCCCTGTTTACCCTTTTGTTCTCTTGCTTTGATTCCTTCCCTTATGTAGAGAGCTACCCCTCCTCCTCTTTTACCCTCCCTGTCCCTCCTGTAGATAGTGTAACCTGGTATGTTTACATCCCAGTTATGGTTCTGTGTGTACCATGTTTCTGTGACTGCCATGATATCCAGATGTTCCTCCTCCATCAAAGCCACTAATTCAGGAAGCTTGTTACCCAGACTACGGGCATTGGTACTCATTGCTCTCCATTTTTTGACGGCTTTACCTTCTATAGCAGCATCCCCCACTGACCTTTCTACCTTGGTCTTTTTCTCAATTATTACCCAGTTTTGTAGGGGGACGCTAGGATTTTTCTGTTGCTTTTCAGTGCATAGCAATACATATAAATAGTGGGACTCTCAAAAAACATCTCTGACCCACACATACTATATAGAATCAATATAATCAATAGTGGGACTCCAGAAATACATCCCTTACCCACACATAGCAATACATTTCAATAGTGGGACTCCAAAAATACATCAATTACTCAAACATATGCAATACATATCAATAGAGAGACTCCTAAAATATATCCCTACCCATCCATAGCAATATATATCAATAGTGGGACTACTAAAATACATCTTTTACCCACACACAGCAATAAAATCCATAGTGGGACTCCAAAAATACATCTCTTAACCTCACATAGCAATACATATCAATAGTAGAACTCCTAAAATACATCCCTTACCCACACATAGCAATACATATCAATAGAGGGACTCCTAAAATACATCCCTTAACAACACATATCAATACTTATCAATAGTTGGAAATACGAAAATATATCCCTTAAACACACATATTAATACAATCAATAGTGTGACTTCTAAAATACATCCCTTACTCACATATATCAATACATATCAATAGTTGGACTCCTAAAATACATCCCTTACACTCACATAGCAATACCATCAATAGAGAGAGACTTCTAAAATACATCTCTTAAAAAGACATAGCAATACATATCAATAGTAAGACTCCTAAACACTTCCCTTACGCTCACAAAGAAATGCAATCAATAGTGGGACTCCTAAAATACATCCCTTACCAACACTTACCACTACATTCAATAGTGGGACTCCTATAATACATCCCTTACCCACACATATCAATACATATCAATAGTCGGACATACAAAAATACATCCCTTAAACACACATATTAGTACAATCAATAGTGGGACCCCTAAAATACATCCCTTATCATCACATAGCATTACAGTCATTAGTGACACTCCTAAAATGCATCCCTTACCAACACGTATCAATACTATCAATAGTGGGATTCCTGAATACACACCTTACCCACACATAGCAATACAACCAATAGTAGAACTCCTAAAATACATCCTCTACTCAAACATATCAATACAATCAATTATTGGGACTCCAAAATACATCCCTTACAATACATAGCAACACATATCAATTATGGGTCTCCTAAAATACATCCCATACCCAAACATAGCAATACATTTCAATAATGGGACTCTTAAAAAACATCTCTTACCCACATATACTGTATAGAATCAAAACAATCAATAGTGGGACTGCTAAAATGCATCTCTTACCCACACATAGCAATATATATCTATAGTAGAACTCCAAAAATACATCCCATACCCACACATAGCAATGCATATTAATAGTGGGACTCCAAAAATACATCCCTTACCCACACACAGCAATACATTTCATTAGTGTTTGTCATAAAATACATCTCTCACCCACACATAGCAATACATTCAAAGGTGTGACTCCTAAAATACATCCCTTACTCACACATATCAATACAATAAATAGTGGGACTCCTAAAATTCATCCCTTACCAACACATATCAATACAATCAATAGTGCGACTCATAAAATATATCACATACCCACACATATGCAATACATATCAACAGAGAGCCTCCTAAAATACATCCCTACACATTCATAGCAATACATATCAATAGTGGAACTCTTAAAATACATCTTTTACCAACACACAGCAATTAAATCAATAGTGTGACTCCTAAAAATATCACATACCCACACATATGCAATACAAATCAATAGAGAGCCTCCTAAAATACATCCCTACCCATCCATAGCAATACATATCAATAGTGGGACTCCAAAAATACATCAATTACCTAAACATATGCAATACATATCAATAGAGAGACTCCTAGAATACATCCCTACCCATCCATAGAAATACATATCAATAGTGGGACTCCTAAAATACATCTTTTACCCACACAGAGCAATAAAATCAATAGTGGGACTCCAAAAATACATCTCTTACCCACACATAGCAATACATAACAATAGTAGAACTCCTAAAATACATCCCTTACCCACACATTGCAATACACATCAATAGCCGGACTCCTAAAATACATGCCTTACCCACACATATCAATAGTTGAAAATACGAAAATACATAACTTAAACACACATATTAATACAATCAATAGTGCGACTCCTAAAATACATACTTTACCATCACATAGCATTACAATCATTAGTGGGACTCCTAAATACATCCCTTACACAGACATAGCAATACACATCAATAGTGAGACCCCTAAAATACATCCCTTACACACACATAGTAATATATATTAATAGTGGAATTCCAAAAATACATCCCTTACCCACACATAGCAATAAATATCAATAGAGGGTGACCTAAAATACCTCCTTTACCCACATATAGCAATACAATCAAAAGTGGGACTCCTAAAATTCAGTCCTTACTCACACATAGCAATACAATCAAAAGTGGGTCTCCTAAAATACATTATTTACCCACACATATCAATACATTCAATAGTTGGACTCCAAAAACTCATCCGTTACCCACACATATCAATACAATCAATAGTGGGACTCCTAAAATATATCCTTTACCCACACTTATCAATACAATCAAGAGTGGGAATTCTAAAATGCATCCCATACCTACACATATGCAATACATATCAATAGAGAGACTCCTAAAATATATCTCTATCCATCCATAGCAATACATACCAATAGTGGGACTCCTAATATACATTCCATACCCATACATATCAATACAGTCAATACTGGGACTCCTAAAATATATCCGTTACCAACACACAGCAATACAATCAACAGTGGAACTCCTAAAATTCATCCATTACCCACACATAGCAATGCATATCAATAGTGGGACTACTAAAAAACATCCCTTACCCACACATATCAATACATATCAATAGTCACAATCTGAAAACAGATCCCTTACCACACATACCTATACAATCAATAGTGGGACTCCTAAAATACATCCATTACCCACACATATCAATACAATCAATGTTGGGACTCCTAAAATGCATCCGACACCAATACATAAGCAATGCATATCAATAGAAAGACTCTTAAAAAACAACCCTACCAATCCATAACAATACATTTCAAAAGTGGAACTCCTAAAATACATCCCATACACACTCATGTGAATACAATCACTACTGGGACTCCTAAAATATATTTGTTACCCACACAGCAATAAAATCAATAGTTGTACTCCTAAAATACATCCATTACCTACACGTAGCAATACATATCAATAGTGAGAACCCAAAAACACATCCCTTAAACACACATATCAATATAATCAACAGTAAGACTACTAAAATACAACCCTTACTCAAACATATCAATACATATCAATAGTCAGCATCCGAAAATACATCCCTTTCACTCACATAGCAAAACAATCATCAATCGGACTCCTAAAATACATCCCTCACACAGACATAGCAATACATATCAACTGTGAGACTCCTAAAATGCATTTCTTACCCACACATATCAAGACAATCAATAGTGGGACTACGAAAATACATCCCTTACCAACACATACCAATACAATCAATCGTGGGAATTCTAAAATACATCCCTTACCCACACTTATCAATACATATCAATAGTCACAATCTGAAAAAACATCCATTACCATCACAGAGCAATACAATCATTAGTGGGACTCCTAAAATACATCCCTTACCCAGAGATATGAATACATATCAATAGAATGAATATGAAAATACATACGTTACTCACACTTATCAATATATTCAATGGTGGGACTCCTAAAATTCATCCCTTACTGACACATATCAATGCAATCAATTGAGGGACTCCTAAAATACATCCCCTTACCCACATATATCAATACAGTCAATAGTGGGACATCTAAAATACATCCCTTAACCACACATATCAATACAATTAATAGAGGGACTCCTAAAATGCATCCCATACCAATACATAAGCAATGCATTTCAATAGAGAGCCTCCTAAAATACAACCCTACCAATCTATAACAGTACATTTCAATAGGGGAACTCCTGAAATACATCCCATACACACACATGTGAATATAATCACTATAGTGACTCCTAAAATACATTTGTTAATCACACAGCAATTAAATCATTAGTGGGACTCCTAAAATACATCCCTTACCAGAGATATGAATACATATCAAAAGAATGAATACGAAAATATATACATTACTCACACTTATCAATACATTCAATTGTGGGACTCCTAAAATTCATACCTTACTGACACATATCAATGCAATCAATAGAGGGACTCCTAAAATACATCCCTTAAGCACAAACATATCATTACAATCAATAGTGGGACTCTTAAAATACATCCCTTACCCACACACTGCAACACAATCAATAGTGAGACTCCTAAAATACATCCCTTGAGCACACATATCAATACAATTTAGTGTCAGTGGCTCAGTAGGTAGCACACTCGCCTCTGAGGCCGGGAGATCAGAGGGCTGTGGGTTCAGTTCCCACATCTGGCACTTGGGTTAATATCCCAGTACTGACACTGTAGTGCAGCATGAAAGGTTTGCTGCACTTCTGAGGTGCTGTCTTTCGGATGAGACGTTAAACCGAGGTCCCATCTGCCTGGATTGGTGGTAGTTCAGGTGGATGTTAAAGATCCCGGAGCACTTATCGAAAAGAGTAGGGGAATGTCCCCAGTGTCCTTGCCAAATTTCCCTCATTCACTAAAAATACCACCAACAGCTCAATCTGGTTCAAGGTCAGTTGGCCTTCATCTGTATCCCCTTTCCCCGGGTCGTGCCTGAAAATAGGCAGGATTTGTCTAGTGCACTTACCCGGTCAACAAAAACTAAATAAATAAATAAATAAAATATCAATAGTGAGACTCCTGATATACATCCTTTCCCACACATATTCAATGCATATCAATAGAGACACTCATAAAATTGATCCCTACCCATCCTTAGCAATACATTTCAATAGTGAGACTCCCAAAATAGATCCCTTAATCACACATATGAATACAATCTGTAGTGGAACTTCTAAAATACATCCCTTACCCACACATTGCAATATATATTAATAGTGGGACTCCTAAAATACATCCCTTACCCACACATAGAAATACTTATCAATAGTGGGACTCTTAAAACACATCTCTTACCCACAAATATATTATTAATACACTCAATAGTGGGACTCCTAAAATGCATCTCTTACCCACACATAGCAATACATATCAATAGTAGAACTACTAAAACACATCCCTTACCCACCCAAATAAATGCAATCAATAGTGGGACTCCTACATTTTTTCCCTTTCCAACACATATCAATAAAATCAATAGTGAGACTCCTGAATACATCCCTTACACAGACAGAGCAATATACAACAATGGTGAGACTCATAAAATACATCCCTTACCCACACTTACCAATACAATCAATAGCAGGACTCCTAAAATACATCCCTTACCCACACACATGAATGCAATCAATAATGAGACTCAAAAAAATGTTTCCCTTTACAACACATATCAATTCAATCAATAGTTGGACTCCTGAATACATCCTTTACCCGCACAGAGCAATACAATAAATAGTAAATCCTCAAATACATCCCTTACTCACACATATCAACACAATCAATTAGTGGGACTCCTAAAATAGATCTCTTAATCACACATATCAATACAATCAATAAAGGAACCCCTAAAATACATCCCTTACCCACACATTGCAATATATATCAATAGCGGGACTGCTAAAATACATCCCTTACCCACACATAGGAATACATATCAATAGTGGGACTCTTAAGGTACATCTCTTACCCACACATATATTATTAATACAATCAACAGTGGGACTCCTAAAATACATCTCTTACCCACACATAGCAATACATATCAATAGTGGGACTCCAAAAATACATCCCTTGCCAACACATAGCAATACAAATTAATAGGAAGCATCCCAACATAAATCCCTTACCCACACATAGCAATACAATCAAAACTGGGACACCTAAAACACATCCCTTACCCACACATTGCAATACAATCAAAAGTGAGTCTCCTAAAATACATCTCTTACCCACACATATCAATACAGTCAATAGTGAGACTCCTAAAATACATCCCTTAACCACACATAGCAATATAATCAATAGTGGGACTCCGAAAATACATCCCTTACCCACACACATCAATACAATCAATAGTGGGACTACTAAAATGCATCCCTTACCAACACATAAGCAATGCATATCAATAGAGGGACTCTTAAAATACAACCCTAACAATCTGTAACAATACATTTTAATAGCGGAACTCCTAAAATACACCCCATACCCACACATATCAATACAATCAATACTGGGACTCCTAAAATACATTCAGTTCCCTCGCACAGCAATAAAATATATAGTGGGACTCCTAAAATACATCCATTACCCACACATAGCAATACATATCAATAGTTGGACTCTTAAGATAAATCCCTTACCCAGTCATATCAATACATATCAATAGTAGGAATCCAAAAATACATCCCTTAAACACACATATCAATATAATCAATAGTGGGACTCCTAAAATACATCCCTTACCCTCACATAGCAATACCATCATTAGTGGGACTCCTAAATACATCCCTTACACACAAATAGCAATATATATTGATAGTGGAATTCCTAAAATATGTTCCTTACCCATACATAGCAATAAATATTAAAGGTTGGTGTCCTAAAATACCTCCCTTACCCACACAGCAATACAATCAAAAGTGGGACTCCTAAAATTCATCCCTTACTCACAGATAGCAATACAATCAAAAGTGAGTCTCCTAAAATACATAATTTACCCACACATATCAACACATTCAATAGTGGGACTCCTAAAATACATCCTTTGCAAAGACATATCAATACAACCAATGTTAGGACTCCTAAAATGCATCTGATACCAACACATAAGATATGCATATCAATAAAAAGACCCCTAAAAAACAACCCTACCAATCCATAACAATACATTTCAATAGTGGAACTCCTAAAATACATCCCATAGACACACATGTGAATACAGTCACTACTGGGACTCCTAAAATACATTAGTTACCCACACAGCAATAAAATCAATAGTAGGACTCCTAAAATACATCTGTTACCCACACATAGCAATACAATCAAAAGTGGGTCTCCAAAAATACATCCCTTACCCACACATATCAATGCAGTCAAAAGTGGGACTCCTAAAATACATCCCTTACCCAAACATATCAATAGAGTCAATAGTGGGACTCCTAAAATACATACCTTAACCACACATATCAATACTATCAATAGAGGGACTCCTAAAATGCATCCCATACCAACACATAAGCAAAGAAAATCAATAGAGAGACTCCTAAAATACAACCCTACCAATCTATAACAGTACATTTCAATAGTGGAACACCTAAAATACATCCCATACACACACATGTTAATACAATCACTACTGGGACTCATAAAATACATTTGTTAACCACACAGCAATAAAATCAATAGTGTTACTCCTAAAATACATCCATTACCCACACATATCAATAGTCAGAACCCAAAAAAATACATCCCTTACCCACACATATCAATACATATCAATAGTCAGCATCTGAAAATACATCCCTTTCACTCACATAGCAATACAATCATTAATCAGACTCCTAAAATACATCCCACACACAGACATAGCAATACATATCAAATGTGAGACTTCTAAAATACATCCCTTACCCACACATATCAAGACAATAGTGGGACTACAAAAATACATCCCTTACCAACACATACCAATACAATCAACAGTGGGACTTCTAAAATACATCCCTTAGCCACACATATCAATACATGTCAATAGTCACAATCCTAAAATGCATCCCTTACCATCACAGAGCAACACAATCAATAGTAGGACTCCTAAAATACATGTGGTACACACACAGCAATAAAATCAATAATGGGACTCTTAAAATACATCCCTTACCCACACGTATCAATATATATCAATAGTCAGGACCCAAAAATGCATCCCTTAAAGACACATATCAATATAATCAATAGTGAGACTATTAAAATACAACCCTTACCCAAACATATCAATACATAACAATAGTCAGCATCGGAAAATACATCCTTTTCCCTCACATAGCAATACAATCATTAGTGGGACTCCTAAAATACATCCCTTACACAGACATAACAATACACATCAATAGAGAGACTCCTAAAATACATCCCTAATCCACACATAGCAACACAATCAAAAGTGGGACTCCTAAAATGCATCCCTTACCCACACATAGCAATACAATCAAAAGTGGGTCTCCTAAAATACATCCCTTACCCACACTTACCAATGCTGTCAAAAGTGGAACTCCTGAAATACATCCCCTTACCCACACACATCAGTAGAGTCAATAGTGGGACTCCTAAAATACATCTCTAAACCACACATATCAATACAATCAATAGAGGGACTCCTAAAATGCATCCCATACCAACACATAAGCAATGCATATCAATAGAGAAACTCCTAAAATACAACCCTACCAATCTATAACAATACATTTCAACAGTGGAACTCCTAAAATACATCCCATATACACACATGTGAATAGAAACATAGAAACATAGAATTTGACGACAGATAAGGACTGCTTGGCCCACCCAGTCTGCCCTTTTCCCTACCTAATGGATAAGTTGCAGATCCTAGTTAACCAGCAGCCTACTTCTTCCTACCCCCCCAGAATTGCCTTATGACTGTCCCATGCATGCTTGAATTCCACCACTGTTTTTGACTCCACAACCTCCTCCAGAAGGCCGTTCCATGCATCCACAACACACTTTGTGAAAAAATACTTCCTTAAATTACCTCTGAGCGGCCCCCTATCTTCAAATTGTGCCCCCTTATTCTTGCACACATCTTTTTTTGAAAGATGCTACCCTCTTGGACTTTGTTGATTCCCTTCAGGTACTTGAAAGTTTCTATCATGTACCCCCTCTCCCTCCTTTCCTCGAGGCTATACATATTAAGCTCCTTAAGTCTCTCTTCATATGTCTTCTGGTACAGACCCTGCACCATTTGAGTTGCCCTCCTCTGGACAGCTTCCATCCTGTCTATGACTTTGCAGAGATTGGGTCTCCAGAACTGCATGCAGTACTCCAGATGGGGTCTCACCAGCTGTCTGTACAGAGGGATAATAACTTCCTGTTTTCTACTGCTGATGCCTCTCCCTATGCATCCCAGTATCCCCCCAGCCCTCCTTGCTGCCCTCTCACATTGCTTGCCCACCTTTAGGTCATCTGATATGACTACCCCCAGGTCCCTTTCCATTTTTGTAGTTGTTAGTATCTCACCCCCCATTGTGTACTCTTCCCCTGGGTTTTTGTTTCCCAGGTGCATTACCTTGCACTTCTTAGCATTGAATCTAAGCTGCCATACATTTGACCATTCCTCTAACCTTGCCAAGTCCCTTCTCATCCTTTTCACCCCACCTTGTGCATAAATTCTGTTGCAGATCTTTGTGTCATCTGCAAAGAGACATACTTTTCCTTTTAGTCCCTCTGTAATGTCACTTATAAAGATACTGAAGAGGACCTGTCCTAATACTGAACCATGCGGTACCCCACTAGTAACCCCCCTTTCTTCAGAGTTGACTCCATTTACTATTATGCTCTGTGTCCTTTTCTCCAGCCAATTCTTTACCCAGGCTGTCATCTTGGGACCCACTCCCAGGCTAGCTAACTTGTATATTAATCTTTTGTGTGGGACTGTGTCAAATGCTTTGCTAAAGTCTAGGTAGGCCACGTCCACAGCCCCTCCCTGATCTACTACTTTAGTCACCCAGTCAAAGAAATCTATCAGATTTATCCGGCATGACCTTCCCGCTGTGAATCCATGCTGCCTTGGGTCCTGTGCCCCTCTGGCCTCTAGATACTCAACAATTCTTTCCTTCAGAAGTGATTCCATCATTTTCCCTATCACTGAGGTTAAACTAACAGGTCTGTAGTTTCCTGCTTCTGCCTTGCTCCCACTTTTGTGAAGGGGAATCACATCTGCCCTCCTCCAGTCCTCGGTACCACCCCATCCTCCCATGATTTGTTAAAGAGGGTAGTCAGTGGTGTCACTAGTTCTACCCTTAGTTCTTTTAGAATTCTGGGATGAATCCCATCAGGCCCCATTGCTTTGTCCACCTTCAGTTTTAAGAGTTCTTTCAGAACCCTTTCTTCTGTAAATGGGCTGGTATTAACTTCTGTATCCAGAGTGTTTCTATTGTTTGTTTTAGGTTCCTCCCCCTCTTCATTTGTAAGTACTGAGCAAAAATATTTGTTTAGTATCTCTGCCTTTTCACAGTCACTCTCTGCCCACCCTCCCCTTTATTAAGCCTCACTATCCCTCCTTGGTCTTCCTTCACTCCTGATGTACCTATAAAAGGTTTTATCCCTTCTTAACTGAGTTGGCTATCTTTTCCTCGGTTTGGGCCTTTGCTGTTCTGACTGCCTTCCCAGCTTCCTTTTGCTTTAACTGATACAGTTCTCTGTCCTGTGCCTTCTGTGATTCTGTGTACTTCCTGAATGCTTTCTTTTTCTCTTGAACCTTCACTGCCACTTCCTTTGGGAACCATAGTGGTTTCTTACATCGTTTTGTTTTGTTTGTTTGCTTCATACAAAGGCTTGTTACCTCTGTGATGGCAGTTTTTATTATTCCCCATTGTTCTTCCACCCCTCCTTCCTGCCATTTTGCTAGTGCATTGCTTAGGCACTCACCCATTTTGGCAAAATCAGCCCTCCTAAAGTCCAGTACTTTTGCCTTTGTATGGCTTGACTCTATTGCTGAGTTTATTGGAACCATACTGTTCGATGGTCGCTAGTTCCAAGATGGCTACCCACTTCTACATCTGTGATCCTCTGTCTATCTCCATTTGAGAGAACCAGGTCTAAGATTGCTCGCTTTTGAGTGGGTTCCAATACTAGTTGTCTAAGGCATGCCCCCTGTAGGGCATCTAGAATAACCCCACACTTCAAAGTGGCTGCTGCAACTGCACTCCAGTTAACATCTGGCATATGCAGATCACTACTGGGAATCACTACTGGGATTCCTAAAATACATTTGTTACCCACACAACAATAAAATCAATAGTGGAACTCCTAAAATACATCCATTACCCAAACATAGCAATACATTTCAATAGTGGGACTATTAAAATACACCCCTTACCCACACATATCAATACATAATAATAGTCAGAACCCGAAAATACATCCCTTAAACAAACATATCAATATGATCAGTAGTGAGACTATTAAAATAAACCCTTACCCACACATATCAATGCATATCAGTAGTCAGCATCCGAAATACATCCCTTTCCCTCACATAGCAATACAATCATTAATTGGACTCCTAAAATACATCCCTCACACAGACATAGCAACACATATCAAACGTGAAAATCCTAAAATACATCCCTTAACCACACATATCAAGACAATCAATAGTGGGACTACGAAAATACATCCCTTATGAACACATACCAATACAATTAATAGTGAGACTTATAAAATACATCCCTTACTTACATAAATAAATGCAATCAATAGTGGGACTCCTAAAATGTATCCCTTACCAACACATATCAACACAATCAATAGGGGACTCCTGAATACATCCTTTACTCACACATAGCAATACAACCAATAGTATGTCTCCTAAAATACATTCCTTACACACACATATCAATACAATCAATTAGTTGGTCTCCCAAAAAAAGATACCTTACCCACACATATCAATACAATCAATAGTGGAACTCCTAAAATACATCCCATTCCACACATATAGTAATACATATAAATAGTAGAACTACTTAAATACATGCATTACCCGCACATAGCAATATATATCAATAGTGGTTCTCATAAAATACATCCCTTACACGCACATACAAATGCATAACAATAGTGGGACTCTTAAAATAAATCTCTTACCCATACAAATATTATTATTACAATAAATAGTGGTACTCATAAAATATATCTCTTAACCACACATAGCAATACCTATCAAAAGTACAACTCCTAAAATACATCACTTACCCACAGATAGCATGGCATATCAATAGTGGAACTCCTGAAATACATCCATTACTCACACATAGTAATACATATCAATAGTGGATGTCCTAAAATATATCCCTTACACACACAAAGCAATACAATCAAAAGTGGGTCTCCTAAAATACATCCCTTACTGACACATATTCATTCAGTCAATAGAGGGACTCCTAAAATATATCCCTTACCCACATAGATCAATACAGTCAATAGTGGGACTCCAAAAATACATTCCTTACCCACACATTGCAATACTGTCAGTAGTAAGACTCCTAAAATACATCCCTTGACCACACATGTCAATATATATCAATAGCGGGACTCCTGATATAAATCCTTTCCAACACATATGCAATGCATATCAATAGAGAGACTCCTAAAATAGATACATACCCATCCATAGCAATACATTTCAATAGTGGAAATCCTAAAATAAATTAGTTACTCACACATATCAATGCAATCAATAGTGGGACTCCTAAAATTAATCCCATACCTACACATATGCAATGCAATCATTAGTGGGACTCCTAAAATACATCCCATACACCGACACAGCAATATACATCAATAGGAAGACTCCTAAAATGTATACCTTACCCACACATATCAAGACAATCAATAGTGAGACTCCAAAAATATATCCCTTAGCAACAGATACCAATACAATCAATAGTGGGACTCTTAAAATACATCCTATACCCACACAAATAAATGCAATCAATAGTGGGACTCCAAAAATGTATCCCTTACCAACACATATCAACACAATCAATAGGGGACTCCTGAATACATCCTTTACCCACACATAGCAATACAACCAATAGTATATCTCCTAAAATACATTCCTTACACACACATATCAATACAATCAATTAGTTGGTCTCCCATAAAAGATACCTTACCCACACATATCAATACAATCAATAGTGGAACTCCTAATATACATCCCTTTCCCACACATAGTAATACATATAAATAGTAGAACTACTTGAATACATACCTTACCCGCACATAGCAATATATATCAATAGTGGTTCTCATAAAATACATCCCTTACACTCACATACAAATGCATATCAATAGTGGGACTCTTAAAATAAATCTCTTACCCACACAAATATTATTATTACAATAAATAGTGGTACTCATAAAATATATTCCTTAACCACACATAGCAATACCTATCAAAAGTACAACTCCTAAAATACATCACTTACCCACACATAGCATGGCATATCAATAGTGAAACTCCTGAAATACATCCATTACTCACACATAGCAATACATATCAACAGCGGATGTCCTAAAATATATTTCTTACCCACACAAAGCAATACAATCAAAAGTGGGTATCTTAAAATACATCCCTTACCCATACATATTCATTTAGTCAAGAGAGGGACTCCTAAAATATATCCCTTATCCACATAGATCAATACAGTCAATAGTGAGACTCCTAAAATACATTCCTTACCCACACATTGCAATACTATCAGTAGTGAGACTCCTAAAATACATCCCTTGACCACACATGTCAATACATATCAATAGCGGGACTCCTGATATACATCCTTTCCAACACATATGCAATGCATATCAATAGAGAGACTCCTAAAATAGATCCTTATCCATCCATAGCAATACATTTCAATAGTGGGAATCCTAAAATAAATTAGTTACCCACACATATCAATGCAATCAATAGTGGGACTCCTTAAATTAATCCCATACCCACACATATGCAATGCAATCATTAATGGGACTCCTAAAATACATCCCATACACCGACACAGCAATATACATCAATAGGAAGACTTCTAAAATGTATCCCTTACCCACATATATCAAGACAACCAATAGTGAGACTCCAAAAATATATCCCTTAGCAACAGATACAAATACAATCAATAGTGGGACTCTTAAAATACATCCTATACCCACACGAATAAATGCAATCAATAGTGGGACTCCTAAAATGTGTCCCTTACCAACACATATCAACACAATCAATAGAGGACTCCTGAATACATCCTATTCCCACACATGCCTATACAATCAATAGTGAGACTCCTAAAATACATCCCTTACCCACACATATCAATACAATCAAAACCGGGACTCCTAAAATGCATCCCATACCAAAACATAAGCAATGCATATCAATAGAAAGACTCCTACAATACAACCCTACCAATCCATAACAATACCTTTCAATACTGGAACTCCTAAAATACATCCCATACCCACACATGTCAATACAGTCACTATTGGGACTCCTAACATACATTTCTTACCCAAACAGCAATAAAATCAGTAGAGGGACTCCTAAAACACATCCATTACCCACACATAGCAATACATTTCAATAGTGGGACTATTAAAATACATCCCATACCAACAAATATCAATACATATCAATATTCAGAACCTGAAAATACATTCCTTAAACACACATATCAATATAATCAATAGTGAGACTATTAAAATACAACCCTTACCCACACATATTAATACATATCAATAGTCAGAATCCGAAAATAGATCCCTTTCCCTCACAGAGCAATACAATCATTAGTTTGACTTCTAAAATACATTCCTTAAACAGACATAGCAATACACAGCAGTAGTGAGACTCCTAAAATACATCCCTTACCCACACATATCAAGACAATCAATAGTATGACTTGGAAAATACATTCCTTATCAACACATTGCAATAAAATCAATAGTGGGACTCCTAAAATACATCTTTTACCCACACAAATAAATGCAATCAATAGTGGGACTTATTAAATATATCACTTGCCAACACATATCAATAAAATCAATAGTGGGACCCTTGAATAGATCCTTTACCCACAGATATCAATGCAATCTATAGTAGAACTCCTAAAATATCTCCCTTTCATGCACATCAATACAATCAATTAGATGGGCTCCTAAAATACATCTCTTACCGACACATATCAATACAGTCATTAGAGGGACTCCTAAAATACATTCCTTACCCTCACATATCAAGACAATCAATAGTGGGACTCCGGAAATTGATTCCTAACTTACACATATTAATAAAATCAATAGTGCAAGTTCTAAAATACATCACTTACTGACACATAGCAATATATATCAACAGTGGACTCCTAAAATACATCTTTTACCCACACATATATTATTAATACAATCAATAGCGGGAATACTAAAATGCATCTCTTACCAACACATAGCAAAACATATCAATAATAGAACTCCTTAAATACATCCCCTACCCACACATTGCAATACATATCAATAGTGGAACTCCTAAAATGCAACCCTTACCAACACATGTCAAAACAATCAAAAGTGGTACTACGGAAATACATCCCTTATCAACACATACCAATACAATCTATAGTGGGATTTCTAAAATACATCCCTTACCAACACAAATAAATGCAATCAATAGTGGGACTCCTAAAATGAATCCTTTACCCACACATATCAATACAATCAATAGTATGACTCCTAAAATACATCCCATTCTTACACAAAGCAATAAATAAAAATAGTAGAACTACTTGAATACATCCCTTACCTGCACATAGCAATATATATCAATAGTGGGAGTCATAAAATACATCCCTTACCCACACATACAAATGCATATCATGAGTGGGACTCTTAAAATAAATCTCTTACCCACTCATATATTAATATTACAATCAATAGTGGTACTCCTAAAATGTATCTCTCACCCACACATAGCAATACCTATCAAAAGTAGAACTCCTAAAATACATCACTTACCCACACATAGCATGCCATATCAATAGTGGGACTCCTGAAATACATCCCTTACTCACACATAGCAATACATATCAATAGTGGATGTCCTAAATTACATCCTTTACCCCCACATAGCAATACAATCAAAAGTAGGTTTCCTAAAACACATCCCTTACTCACACATATTCAGTCAGTCAGCAGTGGGAATCCTAAAATACATCCCTTACTCACATATATCAATACAGTCAATAGTGGGACTGCTTAAATGCATTCCTTCCCCACACATTGCAATACTATCAATAGTGAGACTCCTAAAATATATCCCTTTACCACACATGTCGATAAATATCAATAGTGGGACTCCTGATATACATCCTTTCCACACATATGCAATGCATTTCAATAGAGAGACTCTTAAAATAGATCCTTAACCATCCACAGCAAAACATTTCAATAGTGGGACTCCTAAAATAAATTAGTTACCCACACATATCAATACAATCAATAATGGAACTCCTTAAATTAATCCCATACCCACACATATGCAATGACATCATTAATGAGACTCCTAAAATACATCCCATACATAGACACAGAAATATAAATCAATAGGAAGACTCCTAACATACATCCCTTACCCATACATATCAAGACAATCAATAGTGGGACTCCAAAAATACATCCCTTAGCAACACATACCAATACAATCAATAGTGAGACTCTTAAAATACATCCCGTACTCACACAAATAAATGCCATCAATAGTGGGACTCTGAAAATGTATCCCTTACCAACACATATCAACAAAATCAATAGGGTACTCCTGAATACATCCTTTACAAACACATATCAATGCAATCAAAAGTGGGACTCCTAAAATGCATCCCATGCCAACACAGAAGCAATGCATAGCAATACAGAGACTCCTACAGTACAACCCTACCAATCCATAACAATACATTTCAATACTGGAACTCCTAAAAGACATCCCATACCCACACATGTCAATACAGTCACTACTGGGACTCCTAAAATACATCCATTACCCACACATAGCAATACATTTTAATAGTGGAACTATTAAAATACGTCCCTTACCCACACATATCAATACATATCAATATTCAGAACCTGAAAATACATACCTTAAACTCACATATCAATATTATCAATAGTGAGACTATTAAAACACAACCCTAACCCTCACATATCAATACATATCAATAGTCAGAATCCGAAAATATATCCCTTTCTCTTACTGAGCAATAAGATCATTAGTTTGACTCCGAAAATACATCCCTTACTCAGACATAGTGATACACAGCAGTAGTGAGACTCCTAAAACACATCCCTTACAGACACATATTAAGACAATCAATAGTATGACTCGGAAAATACATCCCTTATCAACACATACCAATACAATCAATAGTGGGACTCATAAAATACATCCTTTACCCACACAAATAAATGCAATCAATATTGGGACTCCTAAAATACATCCCTTACCCACACATAGCACTACATATTAATAGTAGAACTCATAAAATTCATCCCTTACCCATACATAGCAATATATATCAACAGTGGAACTACAAAAATACATCCCTTACCCACACATAGGAATACATATCAATAGTGGGACTCTTAAAATACATCTTTTACCCACACATATATTATTAATACAATCAATAGTGTGACTCCTAAAATGCATCGCCTACCAACACACAGCAACACATGTCAATAGCAGAACACCTAAAATACATCCCTTACACACTCATAGCAATATATATAAATAGTAGAACTCCTAAAATACATCCCCTACTCACACATAACAATACATATCAATAGTAGAACTCCAAAAATACATAACTTACCAACACATATCAAGACAATCAATAGTGGGACTACAAAAATACATCCCTTACCAACACATTCCAATAAAATCAATAGTGGGACTTCTAAAATACATCCCTCACACACATAAATAAATTCAATCAATAGTGGGACTCCTAAAATATATCCCTTACCAACACATATGAAAACAATCAATAGGGGACTCCTGAATACATCCTTTACCCACACATATCAATACAATCAATAGTATTTCTCCTAAAATACATTCCTTACACACACATATCAATACAATCAATTAGTTGGTCTCCCAAAAAAGATACCTTACCCACACATATCAATACAATCAATAGTGGAACTCCTAAATACATCCCTTTCCAACACACAGCAATATATATCAATAGTGGGACTCATAAAATACATCCCTTACCACACATACAAATACATATCAATAGTGGGACTCTAAATAATTTACCTCTAAATAAATCTCTTATGCACACATATATTATTATTACAATCAATAGTGGTACTTCTAAAATATATCTCTTACCCAGACATAGCAATACCTATCAAAAGTTGAACTCCTAAAATACATCACTTACTCACACATAGCATGGCATATCAATAGTGGGACTCCTGAAATACATCCCTTACTCACACATTGCAATACATATCAATAGTGGATGTCCTAAAATACATCCCTTACCACCACTTAGCTATACAATCAAAAGTGGGTCTCCTAAAATACATCTCTTACCCACACATATTCATTCAGTCAATAGTGGGAATCCTATAATACATCCCTTACCCACATATATCAATAGAGTCAATAGTGGGGCTCCTAAAATACATTCCTTACCCACACATTGCAATACTATCAGTAGTGAGCCTCCTAAAATACATCCCTTGACCACACATGTCAATACATATCAAAAGAGGAACTCCTGATAAACATACTTTCCCACACATATGCAATGCATATCTATAGAGAGACTCCTTAAATAGATCCTTACCCACCCATAGCAATACATTTCAATAGTGGGACTCCTAAAATAAATTAGTTACCCACACATAGCAATACAATCAAAAGTTGGACTCCATAAAGTAATCCCATACCCACACATATGCAATGCAATCATTAGTGAGACTCCTAAAATGCATCCCATACACAAACACAACAATATACATAAGTAGAAAGACTCCTAAAATACATACCTTACCCACACATATCAAGAAAATCAATAGTGGGAATCAAAAATACATCCCTTAGCTCACATACTAATACAATCAATAGTGGGACTCTTAAAATACATGCCGTACCCACACAAATAAATGCAATCAATTGTGGAACTCCTAAAATGTATCCCTTACCAATACATATCAACACAATCAATACAGGTCTCCTGAATACAACCTTTACCAACACATATCAATACAATCAAAAGTGGGACTCCTAAAATGCATCCCATACCAACACAGAAGTAATGCATGACAATAGAGAGACTCCTACAATAAAACCCAACCAATCCATAACAATTCATTTCAATACTAGAACTCCTAAGATACATCCCATACCCACACATGTCAATACAGTCTCTACTGGGACTCCTAAAATACATTTGCTACCCAAACAGCAATAAAATCAGTAGTGGGACTCCAAAAATTCATACATTACTCATACATAGCAATACATTTCAATAGTGGGATTATTAAAATACATCCCTTACCAACACATATAAATTCATATCAATATCAAGAAACCAAAAATACATTCCTTACCCACACATATCAATACATATCAATAGTCAGAATCCGAAAATTTATCCCTTTCCCTTACAGAGCAATACAATCATTAGTTTGACTTCTAAAATACATCCCTTGCACAGACATAGCAATACACAGCAGTAGTGAGACTCCTAAAATACATCCCTTACCCACACATATCAAGACAATCAATAGTGTGACTCAGAAAATACATCCCTTATCAACACATTGCAATAGAATCAATAGTGGGACTCCTAAAATACATCCTTTACCGACACAAATAAATGCAATCAATAGTGGGACGTCTTAAATATATCACTTGCCAACACATATCAATACAATCAATAGTGGGCCTCCTGAATAGATCCTTTACCCACACATATCAATATAATCAATAGTAGAACTCCTAAAATACATCCCTTACACACACATATCAATGCAATCAATTAGTTGGACTCCTAAAATACATCCCTTACCCACACATATCAAGACAATCAATAGTGGGACTCCCAAAAAAGATTACTAACTCACACATACCAATAAAATCAATAGTGAAAGTTTTAAAATACATCCCTTACCCACACATAGCAATATATATCAACAATCAGTGGAACTATTAAAATACATCGCTTACCCAAACATAGGAATACATATCAACAGTGGGACTCTTAAAATACATCTTTTACCCACACATATATTATTAATTCAATCAATAGTGGGACTCCTAAAATGCATCTCTTAAAACACATAGCAATACATATCAATAGTAGAACTCCTAAAATACATCCCTTACCCTCACATAGCAATATCTGTAAATAGTAGAACTCCAAAAATACCTCCCCTACCCACGCATAACGATACATATCAATAGTAGAACTCCTAACATATATTCCTTACCAACACATACAAATACAATCAATAGTGGGACTTCTAAAATACATCCCTTTCCCACATAAATAAATGCAATCAATAGTTGGACTCCTAAAATGTATCCCGTACCAACGCATATCAAAACATTCAATAGGGGACTCCTGAATACATCATTTACCAACACATATCAATACAATCAAAAGTATGACTCCTAAAATACATCCCTTTCCCACACATAGCAATATCTGAATTTGGTAGAACTCCAAAAATACCTCCCCTACCCACGCATAACGATACATATCAATAGTAGAACTCCTAACATATATTCCTTACAAACACATAGCAATACAATCAATAGTGGGACTCCTAAAATACATCCCTACCAACACATATCAATACAATCAATAGGGGACTCCTGAATACATCATTTACCAACACATATCAATACAATCAAAAGTATTACTCCTAAAATACATCCCTTTCCCACACATAGCAATACATATAAATAGTAGAAGTACTTGAATACATTCCTAACCCGCACATAGTAAAATATATCAATAGTGGGACTCATAAAATACATCCCTTTCCCGCAGATACAAATGCATATCAATAGTGGGACTCTTAAAATAAATCTCTTATGCACACATATATTATTACTACAATTAATAGTAGTACTCCTAAAATATATCTCTTACCCACACATAACAATACCTATCAAAAGTAGAACTCCTAAAATACATCATTTACCCACACATAGCATGGCATATCAATATTAGGACTCCTGAAATACATCCCTTACTCACACATAGCAATACATATCATAGTGGATGTCCTAAAATACATCTCTTACCCACACATAGCTATATAATCAAAAGTGAGTCTCCTAAAATACATCCCTAACCCACACATATTCATTCAGTCAATTGTGGGAATCCTAAAATAAATCTCTTACCAACATCTATCAATACAGTCAATAATGGGACTCCTAAAATACATTCCTTACCCACACATTGCAATACCATCAATAGAGAGACTCCAAAAATACATCCCTTGACCACACTTGTCAATACATATCAATAGTGTGACTCCTGATATACATCCATTCCCACACATATGCAATGCATACCAATAGAGAGACTCCTAAAATAGATCCTTACCCATTCATAGCAATACATTTCAATAGTGGGACTCCAGAAATAAATTTGTTAACTACACATAGCAATACAATCAACAGTGGGACCCCTTAAAATAATCCCATACTTACACATATGCAATGCAATCATTAGTGGGACTCCAAAAATAAATCCCATATACCAACACAGCAATATACAGCAATAGGAAGACTCCTAAAATACATTCCTTACCCACACATATGAAGACAATCAATAGTGGGACTCCAGAAATACATCCCTTAGCAACACATACCAATACAATCAATAGTGAGACTCTTAAAATACATCCTGTACCCACACAAATAAATGCAATCAAATGTGGGACTCCTAAAATGTATCCCTTACCAACATATGTCAACATAAGCAGTAGGGGACTCCTGGATACATCCTTTAGCCACACATATCAATACAATCAAAAGTGGGGCTCCTAAAATGCATCCCATACCAACACAGAAGCAATGATTGGCAATAGAGAGACTCCTACAATACAACCCTATCAATCCATAACAATACATTTCAATACTGGAACTTCTAAAATACATCCCATACCCACACATGTCATTACAGACACTACTGGGACACCTAAATACATTTGTTACCAAAACAGGAATAAAATCAGTAGTGGGACTCCTAAAATACATCCATTACCCACACATAGCAATACATTTCAATAGTGGGACTATTAAAATACATCCCTTACCAACACATATCAATACACATCAATATTCCCAAGCAGAAAATACATTCCTTAAACACACATATCAATATAATCAATAGTGAGACTATTAAAATACAACCCTTACCCACACATATTAATACATATCAATAGTCAGATGAAAATACATCCCTTTCCCTCACAAAGCAATACAATCATTAGTTTGACTTCTAAAATACATCCCTTAAACAGACATAGCAATACACAGCAGTAGTGAGACTCCTAAAATACATCCCTTACCCACACATATCAAGACAATCAATAGTATGACTTGGAAAATACATTCCATATCAACACATTGCAATAAAATCAATAGTGGGACTCCTAAAATACATCTTTTACACACATAAATAAATGCAATCAATAGTGGGACTTATTAAATATATCACTTGCCAACACATATCAATAAAATCAATAGTGAGACCCTTGAATAGATCCTTTACCCACAGATATCAATGCAATCAATAGTAGAACTGCTAAAATACATCCCTTACATACACATATCAATACAATCAATTAGTTAGACTCCTAAAATACATCCCTTACTACACATATCAATGCTGTCATTAGAGGAACTCCTAAAATACATCCTTTACCCACACAAATAAATTCAATCAATAGTGGGACTCATTAAATATATCACTTACTCACACATATCAATAAAATCAATAGTGGAAGTTCTAAAATATATTCTTACCCACACATAGCAATATACATCAACAGTGGAACTACAAAAATACATCCCTTACCCACACATAGGAATACATATCAATAGTGGGACTCTTAAAATACATCTTTTACCCACTATATTGTTAATACAATCAATAGTGGGACTCTAAAATGCATCTCTAACCAACACATAACAATACATACCAATAGTAGAATTCTAAAATACATCCCTTACCCACACATAGCAATATATATAGATAGTAGAACTCCTAAAATACATCCCCTACCAACACATAGCAATAAATATCAATTAGTAGGACTCCTAAAATACATCCTCTTACCCACACATAGCAATATATATATCAATAGTGGGACTCCTAAAATGCATCCCTTACCACACATAGCAATACATATCAATAGTAGAACTCCTAAAATACATCCCTTACCACATAGCAATACATATCAATAGTGGGACTCTAAAATACATCCCTTACCCACATTGGAAACATATCAATAGTGGGACGCTTAAAATACATCTTTTACCCACAAATATTATTAATACAATCAATAGTGGGACTCCTAAAACACATCTCTTACCAGCACATAGCAAAACTTATCAATAGTAGAACTCCTAAAATACATTCCTTACCCACATATAGCAAGATATATAAATAGTAGAACTCCTAAAGTAAATCCCCTACCCACACATAACAATACATATCAATAGTGGAACTCGTAAAATACATCCCTTACCAACACATATCAAAATAATAGTGGGACTACAAAAATACATCTCTTATCAACACATACCAATACAATCAATAGTGGGACTTCTAAAATTCATCCCTTACCCGCATAAATAAATGCAATCATTAGTGGGAGTCCTAAAATGCACCCCTTACCAATGCATATCAACACAATCAATGGGGGACTCCTGAATACATCCTTTACCCACACATATCAATACAATCAATAGTATGACTCCTAAAATACAAACCTTTCCCACACTTAGCAATACATATAAATAGTAGAACTACTTGAATACATACCTTACCCACACATAGCAATATATATCAATAGTGGGACTCATAAAATACATCCCTTACCCACACATACAAATGCATATCAATAGTGGGACTCTTAAAATAAATCTCTTACCCACACATATATTATTATTACAATCAATAGTGGTACTCCTAAAATATATCTCTTACCCACACATAGCAATACCTATCAAAAGTAGAACTCCTAAAAGACATCACTTACCTACACATAGCATGGCATATCAATAGTAGGACACCTGATATACATCCCTTAATCACACATAGCAATACATATCAATAGTGGATGTCCTTAAATATATCCCTTACCCCCACAAAGCAATACAATCAAAGAGGGTCTCCTAAAATACATTCCTTACCCACACATATTGATTCAGTAAATAAATACATCCTTTACCCAGATATATCAATTCAGTCAATAGTGGGACTCCTAAAATACATTCCTTACCCATACATTGCAAAACTATCAATAGTGGGACTCCTAAAATACATCCCTTGACCACACATGTCAATACATATCAATAGTGGGACTCCTGATATACTTCCTTTCCCACACATGTGCAATGCATATCAATAGAGAGACTCCTAAAATAGATCATTACCCATCCATAGCAATACATTTCAATAGTGGGACTCCTAAAATAAATTAGTTACCCTCACATATCAATACAATCAATAGTGGGAATCCTTAAATTAATCCCATGCTCACACATATGCAATGCAATCATTAGTGGGACTCCTAAAATACATCCCATACACCACCACAGCAATATACATCAATAGGAAGACTCCTAAAATACATCCCTTACCCACACATATAAAGATAATCAATAGTAAGACTCTAAAAATACATCCCTTAGCAACACATACCAATACAATCAATAGTGAGACTCTTAAAATACATCCCGTACTCACACAAATAAATGCCATCAATAGTGGGACTCCTAAAATGTATCCCTTACCAACACATATCAACATAAGCAATAGGGGACTCCTGAACACATCCTTTAGCCACATATATCAATACAATCAAAAGAGGGACTCCTAAAATGCATCCCATACCAACACCGAAGCAATGACTGGCAATAGAGAGACTCCTACAATACAACCCAATCAATCCATAACAATACATTTCAATACTGGAACTCCTAAAATACATCCCATACCCACACATGTCATTACAGACACTACTGGGACACCTAAAATACATTTGTTACCAAAACAGGAATAAAATCAGTAGTGGGACTCCTAAAATACATCCATTACCCACACATAGCAATACATTTCAATAGTGGGACTATTAAAATACATCCCTTACCAACACATATCAATACACATCAATATTCACAACGCAAAAATACATTCCTTAAACACACATAGCAATATAATCAATAGTGAGACTATTAAAATACAACCCTTATCCACACATATTAATACATATCAATAGTCAGAATCTGAAAATACATCCCTTTCCCCTCACAGAGCAATACAATCATTAGTTTGACTTCTAAAATACATCCCTTAAACAGACATAGCAATACACAGCAGTAGTGAGACTCCTAAAATACATCCCTTACCCACACATATCAAGACAATCAATAGTATGACTTGGAAAATGCATTCCTTATCAACACATTGCAATAAAATCAATAGTGGGACTCCTAAAATACATCTTTTACACACATAAATAAATGCAATCAATAGTGGGACTTATTAAATATATCACTAGCCAACACATATCAATAAAATCAATAGTGAGACCCTTGAATAGATCCTTTACCCACAGATATCAATGCAATCAATAGTAGAACTCCTAAAAAACATCCCTTACATACACATATCAATACAATCAATTAGTTGGGAGTCCTAAAATACATCCCTTACTACATATATCAATGCTGTCATTAGAGGAACTCCTAAAATACATCCTTTGCCCACACAAATAAATGCAATCAATATAATCAATTGTGGGACCCATGAATCAATCCTTTACATACAAATCAATACAATCAAAGGTAGAACTCCTAAAATACATCCCTTACACACACATATCAATACAATAATTAGGACTCCTAAAATACATCCCTTACCAACACATATCAAGACAATCAAAAGTGGGACTCCCAAAAAAGATTCCTAACTCACACATATCAATAAAATCAATAGTGGAAGTTCTAAAATACATACCTTACCCACTCATAGCAATATATATCAATAGTGGAACTAGTAAAATACATCCCTTACCCACACATAGGAATACATATCAACAGTGGGACTTTTAAATTACATCTTTTACCCACACATATATTATTAGTACAATCAATAGTGGGACTCCTAAAATGCATCTCTTACCAACACACAGCAACACATATCAATAGCAGAACTCCTGAAATACATCTCTTACCCACACATAGCAATAAATATAAATAGTAGAACTCCTAAAATACATCCCCTTCTGACACATATCAATATATATCAATAGTGGGTCTCCTAAAATGCATCCCTTGCCCACACATTGGAATACATATCAGTAGTGGGACTCTTAAAATACATCTCTTACCAACACATAGCAATATATATCAATAGTAGAACTCCTAAAATACATACCTTACCTATACATAGCAATATATATAAATAGAACTCCTAAAATAAATATCCTCCCCACACATAACAATACATATCAATAGTAGAACTCCTAAAATACATCCCTTACCAACACATCTCAAAACAATCAATAGCGGGACTACGAAAATACATCTCTTATCAACACATATCAATACAATCAATAGTGGGATTCTAAAATTCATCCCTAACTCACATAAATAAATGCAATCAATAGTGGGAATCCTAAAATGTATCCCTTACCAACGCAAATCAGCACAATCAATGAGAGATGCCTGAATTCATCCTTTACCCACACAAATCAATACAATCAATAGTATGACTCCTAAAATGCATACCTTACCCGCTCATAGCAATATGTATCAATAGTAGTACCATAAAATACATCCCTTGCCCACACATGCAAATGCATATCAATAGTGGGACTCTTAAAATAAATCTCTTATCCACAGATATATTATTATTACAATCAATAGTGGTACTCTTAAAATATATCTCTTACCCACACATAGCAATACCTATCAAAAGTAGAACTTCTAAAAGACATCACTTACCCACACATATCATGGCATATCAATAGTGGGACTCCTGAAATACATACCCTACTCACACATAGCATAACGTATCAATAATGGATATCCTTAAATACATCTCTTACTCCCACATAACAATACAATCAAAAGTGGGTCTCCTTTAATACATCCCTTACCCACACATATTCATTCAGTCAATAGTGGGAATCCTAAAATACATCCCTTACACACACACATACATATATATATATATATATATATATATATATATATATATATATATATTATATACACAGTCAATAGTGGGACTCCTAAAATACATTCCTTACCTACACATTGCCATACTATCAATAGTGAGACTCTAAAATATATCCCTTGAACAGACATGTCAATACATATCAATAGCAGGACTCCTGATATACATCCTTTCCCACACAAATGCAAAGCATATCGATAGAGAGACTCCTAAAACAGATCATTACCCATCCATAGCAATACATTTCAATAGTGGGACTCCTAAAATAAATTAGTTACCCAAACATAGCAATACAATCAATAGTGGGACTCCTTAAATTAATCCCATACCCACACATATGCAATGCAATCATTAGTGGGACTCCTAAAATACATCCCATACACCGACACAGAAATATACATCAATAGAAAGACATCTAAAATATATCCCTTACCCACACATATCAAGACGATCAATAGTGGGACTCCAAAATTACATCCCTTAGCTACACCTACCAATACAATCAATAGTGAGACTCTTAAAATACATCCAGTACCCACACAAATAAATGCAATCAATTGTGGGAGTCCTAAAATGTATCCCTTACCAACACATATCAACACAATCAATACATCCTTTACCACACATATTAATACAATCAAAAGTGGGACTCCTAAAATACATCACATACCCACACATGTCAATACAGTCACTACTGGGACTCCTAAAATACATTTGTTACCCAAACAGCAATAAAATCAGTAATGGGACTCCTAAAATGCATCCATTACCCACACATAGCAATACATTTCAATAATGGGACTATTAAAATACAAACCTTACCCACACATATCAATACATATCAATAATCAGAATCCAAAAATAGAGCCCTTTCCCTCACTGAGCAATACAATCATTAGTTTGACTCCGAAAATTCATCCCTTACACAGACATAGCAATACACAGCAGTAGTGAGACTCCTAAAATACATCCCTTACCCACACATATTAAGACAATCAATAGTATGACTCAGAAAATACATCCTTTATCAACACATACTAATACAATCAATAGTGGGACTCCTAAAATACATCCTTTACCAACACAAATAAATGCAACCAATAGTGAGACTCTAAAAATACATCCCTTACCCACACATAACAATACATATTAATAGTAGAACTCCTAAAATTCATCCCTTACCCACACATAGCAATATATACCAACAGTGGAAGTACTAAAATACAATCCTTACCCACACATAGATATACATGTCAGCAGTGGGACTCTTAAAATACATAAGTTATCCAAACATATATTATTAATACAGTCAATAGTGGGACTCCTAAAATGCATCTCTTACCAACACATAGCAATTCGTATCAATAGTATAAATCCTCAAATGCATCCCTTACCCACACATAGCAATATATATAAATAGTAGAACTCCTAAAATACATCCCCTATGCACATATAACAATACATATCAATAGTAGAACTGTTAAAATACATGCTTTAGCAACACATACCAATACAATCAATAGGAGGACTCTTAAAATACATCCCGTACCCACACATATAAATGCAATCAATTGTGGGACTCCTAAACTGTATCCGTTACCAACACATATCAACACAATCAATAGGGGACAACTGAATACATCCTTTACCCACACATATTAATAGAATCAAAAGTGGGACTCCTAAAATGCATCCCATACCAACACAGAAGCAATGCATGGCAATAGAGAGACTCCTACAAGACAACCCAACCAATCCATAACAATACATTTCAATACTGGAACTCCTAAAATACATCCCATACCCACACATGTCAATACAGTCACTACTGGGACTCCTAAAATACATTTGTTACCCAAACAGCAATAAAATCAGTAATGGAACTCCTAAAATGCATCCATTACCCACACATAGCAATACATTTCATAACTGGGACTATTAAAATACATCCCTTACCAACACATATCAATACATATCAATATTCAGAACCAGAAAATACATTTCTTAAACACACAATATAATCAATAGTGAGACTATTAAAATACAACCCTTACCCACATGTATTAATACACGTCAATAGTCAGAATCCAAAAATACATAATTTCCCTCACAGAGCAATACAATCATTAGTTTGACTTCTAAAATACATCCCTTACACAGACATAGCAATACACAGCAATAGTGAGGCTCCTAAAATATATCCCTTACCCACTCATATCAAGGCAATGACTCAGAAAAAAAATCCCTTTTCAACACATAGCAATACAATCAATAGTGGGACTCCAAAAATACTTCATTTATCCACACAAATAAATGCAATCTACAGTGGGACTCTTTAAATATATCACTTGCCAAAACATATCAATACAATCAATAGTGGGACTCTTAAAATACATATTTTAACCACACATATATTATTGATACGATCAATAGTGGGACTCCTAAAATGGATCTCTTACCAACACATAGCAATACTTATTAATAGTAGAACTACTTGAATACATCCCTTACCCACACATAGCAATATATATATAAGTAGTAGAACTCATAAAATACATCCCCTACCCATGCATAACAATACATATCAATAGTAGAACTCCTAAAATACATCCCTTACCAACACATATCACAACAGTCAGTAGTGTGACTACGAAAATACATCCCCTACCAACACATACAAATGCAATCAATATTGGGACTTCTAAAATACATCCCTTACCCGCATAAATAAATGCAATTAATAGTGGGACTCCTAAATTGTATCCCTTACCAACACATATCAACACAATCAAAGGGGGACTGCTAAATACATCCTTTACCCCCACATATCAATACAATTAATAGTATGACTCCTAAAATACATCCCTTTCCCACACATAGCAATACATATAAATAGTAGAACCACTTGAATACATACCTTACCTGCACATAGAAATATCTATCAATAGTGGTACTCATAAAATACATCCCTTACCCACCCATACAAATGAATATCAAAAGTGGGACTCTTAAAATAAATCTCTTACACACACATATATTATTATTACAAACAATAGTGGTACTCCTAATATATATCTCTTACCCACACTAGCAATACCGATCAAAAGTAGAACTCCTAAAAAACATCACTTACCCACACATAGCATGCCATATCAATATTGGGACTCCTGAAATACATCCCTTACTCACACATAGCAATACATATCAATAGTGGATGTCCTTAAATACATCCCTTATCCCCACATAGCAATACAATCAAAAGTGGGTCTCCTAAATTACATCCCTTACCCACACATATTCATTCAGTCAATAGTGGGAATTCTAAAATACATCCCTTACCCACATATATCAATACAGTCAATAGTGGGACTCCTAAAATACATTCCTTACCCACACACTGCTATTCAATCAATAGTGGGACTCCTAAAATACACCCCTTAACCACACATGTCAATACATATCAATAGTGGGACTCCTGATAATACATCCTTTCCCTCACATGTGCAATGCATATCAATAGAGAGACTCCTAAAATAGATCCTTGCCCATCCATAGCAACACATTTCAAAAGTGGGACTCCGAAAATAAATTAGTTACCCACACATATCAATACAATCAATAGTGGCACTCCTTAAATTAATCCCATACCCACACATGTGCAATGCAATCAATAGTGGGACTCTTAAAATACATCCAATACACTGACACAGCAATATACATCAATAGGAAGACTCCTAAAATACATCCCTTACCCACACATATCAAGACAATCAATAGAGGGACTCCAATAATACCTCACTTAGCAACACATACCAATAAAATCAATAGTGGGACTTTTTTAAAATACATCTCGTACCCAAACAAATAAATGCGATCAATTGTGGGAATCCTAAAATGTATCCCTTATCAGCACATATCAACACAATCAGCAGGGGACTCCCAAATACATCCTTTACCAACACATATCAATACAATTAAAAGTGGGACTCCTAAAATGCATCCTATACCAACACAGAAGCAATGCATAGCAATAGAGAGACTCCTACAATACAAACCTAATAATCCAAAACAATACATTTCAATTTTGGAACTCCTAAAATACATCCTATACCCACACATGTCAATACAGTCACTACTGGGACTCCTAAAATACATTTGTTACCCAAACAGCAATAAAATCAGTAGTGGGTCTCCTAAAATACATCCTTTACCCACACATAGAAATACATTTCAATAGTGGGACTATTGAAATACATCCCTTACCCACACATATCAATATAAAACAATATTCGGAACCCGAAAATACATTCCTTAAACTCAGATATCAATATTATCAATAGAGAGACTACTAAAATACAAACCTGACCCACACATATCAATACATATCAATGGTCAGAATCTGAAAATGCAGCCCTTTCCTTCACTGAGCAATACAATCATTAGTTTGACTCCTAAAATACATCCCTTACACAGACATAGCAATACACAGCAGTAGTGAGACTCCTAAAATACATCCCTTGCCCACACATATTAAGACAATCAACAGTATGACTTGGAAAATACATCCCTTATCAACACATACCAACACAATCAATAGTGGGACTCCTAAAATATATCCTTTACCAACACAAATAAATGCAATCAATAGTGGGACTCCTAAAATACATCCCTTACCCACACATAACAATACGTATTAATAGTAGAATGCCTAAAATTCATCCCTTACCCACAAATAGCAATATATATATAAAATGTGGAACTGCTAAAATTCAACCCTTACCCACACATAGGAATACATATCAATAGTGGGACTCTTAAAATACATCTTCTACCCACAAATATATAATTATTTCAATCAATAGTGGTACTTCTAAAATGCAACTCTTACCAACACATAGCAATAAATATCATTAGTAGAACTCCTAAAATACATCCCCTACCCACGCATAGCAATATATATATCAATAGTGGGACTCCTAAAATGCATCCCTTACCCACACATAACAATACATATTAATAGTAGAACTCCTAAAATTCATCCCTTACCCACACATAGCAATATATATCAACTGTGGAACTACTAAAATACAACCCTTACCCACACATTGGAAAACATATCAATAGTGGAACTCTTAAAATACATCTTTTACCCACATATATATTATTAATACAATCAATAATGGGACTTCTAAAATGCATCTCTTACCAACACATGGCAATAAATATCAATAGTAGAACTCCTAAAATGCATTCCTTACCCACACATAGCAACGTATATAAATAGTAGAACTCCTAAAATACATCCACTATGCACATATAACAATACATATCAATAGTAGAACTCCGAAAATACATCCCATTCCAACACATATCAAGACAATCAATAGTGGGACTACGAAAATACATCCCTTACCAACACATACCAATTCAATCAACAGTGGGACTTCTAAAATACATCCCTTACCCAAATAAATAAACACAATCAATAGTGGGACTCCTAAAATGTAACCCTCACCAACACATATCAACACAATCAATAGGGGACTCCTGAACACATCATTTGCCTACACGTATCAATACAATCAATAGTATGACTCCTAAAATACATCCCTTTCCCATACATAGCAATACAAATAAATAGTAGAATCACTTGAATACATCCCTTACCCACACATAGCAATATATATCAATAGTGGGACTCATAAAATACATCCGTTACCCACACGTACAAATGCATATCAATAGTGGGACTCTTAAAATAAATCTCTTATGCACACATATATTATTATTACAATTAATAGTGGTACTCCTAAAATATATCTCTTATCCACACATAGCAATACCTATCAAAAGTTGAACTCCTGAAATACATCATGTACCCACACATAGCATGGCATATCAATAGTGGAACTCCTAAAATACATCCCTTACTCACACATTGCAATACATATCAATAATGGGTGTCCTAAAATAGATCCCTTACCCCCACATAGCTATACAATCAAAAGTGGGTCTCCTAAAATACATCCCTTACCCACACATATTCATTCAGTCAATAGTGGGAATCCTAAAATACATCCCTTACCCACATATATCAATACAGTCAATAGTTGGACTACTAAAATACATTCCTTACCCACACATTGCAATACTATCAATAGTGAGACTCTTAAAAGAAATCCCTTGACCACACATGTCAATACATATCTATAGTGTGCTCCTGATGTACATCCTTTCCCACATATATGCAATGCACATCAATAGAGAGCCTCCTAAAATAGATCCTTACCCATCCATAGCAATACATTTCAATAGTGGGACTCCTAAAATAAATTAGTTACCCACACATAGCAATACAATCAATAGAGGGACTCCTTAAATTAATCCCACACCCACACGTATGCAATGCAATCATTAGTGGGACTCCTAAAATACATTCCATACACCGACACAGCAATATACATCAATAGGAAGACTCCTAAAATACATCCCTTACCCACACATATCAAGACAATCAATAGTAGGACACCAAAAATACATCCCTTAGCAACACATACCAATACAATCAATAGTGGGACTCTTAAAATACATCCCGTACCCACACAAATAAATGCAACCAATTGTGGGACTCCTAAAATGTATCCCTTACCAACACATATCAACACAATCAATAGGGGACACCTCAATACATCCTTTACCCAAACATATCAATACAATCAAAAGTGGGACTACTAAAATGCATCTCATACCAACACAGAAGCAAAGCATGACAATAGAGAGACTCCTCCAATACAACCCTACCAATCCATAAAAATACATTTCAATACTGGAACTCCTAAAGTACATCCCATACCCACACATGTCAATACAGTCACTACTGGGACTCCTAAAATACATGTGTTACCCAAACAGCAACAAAATCAGTAGTGGGACTCCTAAAATACATTCATTACCCACACATAGCAATACATTTCAATAATGGGACTATTAAAATACATCTCTTACCAACACATATCAATACATATCAATATTCAGAACCCAAAAATACATTCCTTAAACACACATATCAATATAATCAATAGTGAGACTAATAAAATACAACCCTTACGAACACATATTAATACATATCAATAGTCAGAATCCGAAAATACATCCCTTTCCCTTACAGAGCAATACGATCATTAGTTGACTTCTAAAATACATCCCTTAAATGGACATAGCAATACACAACAGTAGTGAGACTCCTAAAGTACATCCCTTACCCCCTCATATCAAGACAATCAGTAGTATGGCTTGGAAAATAAATCCCTTATCAGTACATAGCAATAGAATCAATAGGGGACTCCTAAAATACATCCTTTACCCATGCAAATAAATGCAATCAATAGTGGGACTCCTTAAATATATCACTTCCAACACATATCAATAAAATCAAGAGTGGGACTCCTGAATACATCCTGTACCCACACATATCAATATAGTCAATAGTAGAACTCCTAAGATACATCCCTTACTCACACAAATCAATACAATCAATTAGTTGGACTCCTAAAATACATCCCATGCCCACACATATCAAAACAGTCATTAGAGGGACTCCTAAAATACATCCCTTGCCCACACATATCAAGACAATCAATATTGGGACTCCCTAAATAGATTCCTAACTCACACATATCAATAAAATCAATAGTGGAAGTTCTAAAATATATTCCTTACCCACACATAGCAATATACATCAACAGTGGAACTACAAAAATACATCCCTTACCCACACATAGGAATACATATCAATAGTGGGACTCTTAAAATACATCTTTTACCCTCACGTATATTGTTAATACAATCAATAGTGGGACTCCTAAAATGCATCTCTAACCAACACATAACAATACATACCAATAGTAGAATTCCTAAAATACATCCCTTACCCACACATAGCAATATATATAGATAGTAGAACTCCTAAAATACATCCCCTACCCACACATAGCAATATATATCAATAGTGGGACGCCTAAAATGCATCTCTTACCCACACATTGGAATATATATCAATAGAGGGACTCTTAAAATACATCTTTTACCCACACATATATTATTAACACAATCAACAGTGGGACTCCTAAAATGCATCTCTTACCAACACATAGCAATACATATCAATAGTAGAATGCCTAAAATACATCCCTTACCCACACATAGCAATATATATAAATAGCAGAACTCCTAAAAAACATCCCCTACCCACACATAACAACACATATCAATAGTAGAACTCCTAAAATACATCCTTTACCAGCACATATCAAGACAATCAGTAGTGGGACTACGAAAATACATCCCTTACCAACACATATAATACAATCAATAGTGGGACTTCTAAAATACATTCCTTACCCACATAAATAAATGCAATTAATAGTGGGACTCCTAAAATGTATCCCTTACCATCACATAGCAACACAATCAATGGGGGACTCCCGAATACATCCTTTACCCACACATATCAATACAATCAATACTATGACTCCGAAAATACATCCCTTTCCCACACATAGCAATACATATAAATAGTAGAACTACTTGAATACATCCTTTAGCCGCACATAGGAATATATATATAAATAGTAGAAGTCCTAAAGTACATCCCCTACCCACATATAACAATACATATCAACAGTAGAACTCCTAAAATACATCCCTCACCAACACATACCAAGACTATCAATAGTGGGATGACGAAAATACATCCTTTACTAACACATACCAATACAATCAATAGTGGGACTTCTGAAATACATCCCTTACCCACATAAATAAATTCAATCAATAGTGGGACTTCTAAAATGTATCCCTTACCAACACATATCAACACAATCAATGGGGGACTCCGGAATACATCCTTTACCCACACATATCATTACAATCAATAGTATGACTCCTAAAATACATCCCTTTCCCACACATAGCAATACATATAAATAGTAGAACTACCTGAATACATCCCTTACCCACTCATAGCAATATATATCAATAGTGGGACTCATAAAATACATCCCTTACCCGCACATGCAAATGCATATCAATAGTGGGACTCTTAAAATAAATCTCTTAACCACACATATATTATTATTACAATCAATAGTGGTACTCCTAAAATATATCTCTTACCCAACCATAGAAAGACCTTTCAAAAGTAGAACTCCTAAAATACGTCACTTACCCACACATAGCATGGCATATCAATAGTGGGACTCCTGAAATACATCCCTTACTCACACATAGCAATACATATCAATAATGGATGTCCTAAAATACATCCCTTACCCCAACATTGCAATACAATCAAAAGTGGGTCTCCTAAAATACATTTCATACCCGCACATATCAATACAGTCAACACTGGGACTCCTAAAATACATCCTTTAACCACACACAGCAATAAAATCAATAGCGGGACTCCTAAAATACATCCATTACCCACACATAGCAATACATATCAATAGTCAGAATCCGAAAATCCATCTCTTAAACACAAATATCAATAAAATCCTAAAATACATCCCTTACCCAGAAATATGAATACATAGCAATAGTAGGAATACAAAAATACATATGTTACCCACACGTCAATACAATCAATGGTGGGACTCCAAAAATTCATCCCTTACTGACACATATCAATACAATCAATAGTGGGACTCCTAAAATACATCCCTTACCCACACATTGCAATACAATCAATAGTGAGGCTTCTAAAATACATCCCTTGACCATACTTATCAATACATATCAATAGTGGGACTCCTGATATACATCCTTTCCCACTCATATGCAATGCATATCAATAGAGAGACTCCTAAAATAGATCCGTACCCATCCATAGCAATACATATCAATAGTGGGACTCCTAAAATACATCCCTTACCTACACCTATCAATACAGTCATTAGTGGGACTCCTAAAATAAATCCCTTACACACATATCAATACAATCAATAGTGCGACTCCTAAAATACATCCTTTACCCACACATATCAATACAATCAATAGTGGAAGTTCTAAAATACATCCCTTACCCACAATTAGTAATATATATTAATAGTAGAACTCATAAAATTCATCCCTTACCCACACATAGCAAAATATATCAACAGTGGGACTACTAAAATACATCCCTTACCCACACAGTGGAATACATATCAATAGTGGGACTCTTAAAATACATCCCTTACCCACACATATCAATAAAATCAATAGTGGGACTCATACAATGCATTCCATACCAACACATAAGCAATGCATATCAGTTGAGAGCCCTAAATTACAACCCTTCCCATCCATAACAATACATTTCTGTAGTGGGACTCCTAAAATGCATCCCATACCCACATGCATCAATACAATCAATATTGGGACTCTTAAAATATATCCTTTACTCACACTCAACAATAAAATCAATAGTTGGCCTCCTAAAATACATCCATTACCCACACATAGAAACATATATCAATAGTGGGACTCCTAAAATATATCCATTACCCACTCATATCAATACATATCAATAGTTGTGATCCGAGAATACATCCCTTAAACACACATATCAATATAATCAATAGTGGGACTCCTAAAATACATCCATTACCCTCACATGGCAATACAATCATTAGTGGGGCTCTTAAAATACATCCCTCACACCAGGCATAGCAATACACATCAATAGTGAGACTCCTAAAATACTTCCCTATCCCACACATAGCAATACATATCAATAGTGGGACTCCTAAAATACATCCCTTAGCCACACATAGCAATACAATTAAAAGTGGGTCTCCAAAAACACATCCCTTATCCATGCATATCAAGACAGTCAATAGTGGGACTCCTAAAATACATGTCTTACTTACACATATCAATGCAGTCAATAGAGGGACTCCTAAAATACATCCCTTACCCACACATATACGTACAGTCAATAGTGGGACTCCTAAAATACATCCCTTTCCCACACGTATCAATAGAATCAATAGTGGGACTCCTAAAATGCATTCCATACCCATACATATGCAATACAATCATTAGTGGGACTCCTAAAATACATCCCTTAAACAGACACAGCAATACACATGAATAGTGAGACTCCTAAAATACTTCCCTTACCCACACATATCAAGACAATCAATAGTGGGACTCCGAAAATACATCCCTAACCCACACATACCAATACAATCAACAGTGGGACTCCTAAAATACATCCCCTACCCACACAAATAAATGAAGCCAATAGTAGGACTCCTAAAATACATCCCTTACCCACACAAATGAATGCAATCAATAATGGAACTCCTAAAATGTATCCCTTACCCATACATGGGATATCATTGCTGCAGCAAACCTCACACAAATGGTTGACTCACCAACCAGGAAAAATTACAGGACTGGCACCAGCACACTCTTGGACTGGATCCTTACCAGTCACCCATCGTGGATATCTAACATTAATGTCCTCCCTGACTCTCTCAGTGACCACTCACCTGTTAGCTGCACCTGGTCAAATAAATTCATCAAACAAATCCAAAAACTATCTCCAGCAGGGTTCTACCCAGTGGTCACCTTCCTCAACTCAAATCCCACCTCCTCTATCAAGACTGGTCCCCTGTCTTCAATGCAACCAACGTAAACACTGCCCTTGACCACTTCATAAACATCTTCACTGTGGCCTGTGACACGTATGCTCCTGTTAAGAAATGCAAAGTCAAATCACTCAGTAACCCTTGGCTCACAGGTGACCTCCTCAGGATGCTAAAAACAAGAGACCACCTATGGGAGCAGGCCAGAAACTCTGGAAGGCAAAACGACTTCCAAAACTACAAACGTGCCCGCAATGACTGCACCAAAACCATCCGGCAAATGAAGTCCGCCTACTATAAGCATGCCCTCACAAACTCCTGGGGCAATGGTCAGGAATTCTGGAAGAACATAGAGAAACTCACTGGAAATCCACCCAAACCCTCCCATCAATACTCAACATCAACGGAACCACAACCCTCAACCCAAAAACCATTGCTGATACCTTTAACAAAGCCTTTACCGACCTTAGCGCTGTCCTACCCCAGGACTACTTCAAAGATGGTGAAGCCCCTCTGTCCGCAATGAACACTACTCCCACCAGCTCCCCCCGCTTCTACTTCAAAGCAGTCAAGGCTCACCAAGTATGCAAATATGTTACCAAGGCCCTTGGTAAATCAAGATTCAGTAATGACTCCTTCGATCTCAAAATCCTGTCTCTCACACTTGATGAAGTGCTTAGTCATCTGACCAGAATTTTCAAACTCTCCCTCAGCCTTAGCCAGTTCCCGGACAGATGGAAATCTGCCACTGTCACCCCAATCCATAAAAGTGGTGACAAAACTGCCCATGATAACTACAGACCTATCTCTCCACTAGCCCCACTCTCCAAGGCACTAGAACGCATTGTCTTGGACCAGCTCAAAGAATACCTGGAAACGTAAAAAATCCTGTGCAAGCAACAACACGGTTTCCGCAAAGATCACAGCACCTCCACAGTCCTACTTGAATTCACCAGCGCAATCCACAATGCACTTGATTCCAGTGAACTACTAGGCTCAATCTACATTGACTTAACTAAAGCCTTCGCCACCGTCAATCGCCACGTCCTGCTTGTCCAGTTCCAGAACACTGGGCTGTCAACCGACTCCATTGGCTGGTTTAAGAGCTACCTTGAAGAACGGTCCCAAACAGTAAGAATCACTGATACACTCTCAGACCCTAGACTGGTCTGCTCGGGAGTCCCCCAGGGTTCCATTCTGGGACCCCTCATCTTCAGCCTATTCTTAAACTCACTACTGGATAGCTGCCCAGAACAAATAATTCTCTACGCTGACGATGCTGTGATCCTCACCTCGGACCCTGATCCAATCTAATTACAAAATAAACTTCAGCAGGCCTTCTCCTCCATCGAATCCTGGTTCCTAAATCATAAACTGCTTCTCAATCAGAAAAAAAAAACAAGTCTATGGTCTTCTGTAGCCCCCACAACAAAAACAAACAACTCCACCTCTTCACTGCAACCGAACAAGTAGCCATCCTAGAGCAAACACAATCATTCAAGTTCCTCAGCATCACCCTAGATCTACACTTCTCATACACTGTCCATATCAGCAGTGCTGCAAAGTCTGCCAATGCGAGGTTAGGCATATTATTCCGGCACAGGAAACACCTAACCCCAGAAGCACTGTCAGTGGCCGTTCAAAGCTCCATCATCAGCATCATAGACTATCGTCTTATCATATATGGGTCTGCAACTACCACTGCTCTCAAACGTATTGCGACCTCCCTGAATAAGGCCTGTCATCTCATCACTGGCTCACATCGCTGTACCCACATATGTGACCTTTATTCCCAATCTGGATGGCTTCAACTGGACAAATGCATTAAAATACCAAACCTGTATCACGGCCAAGAAAATTATAATGGGGCTTGCCCCACCTGGTGTCTGTGCCCTCCTAAGCCTAGACATAGGAATGTCACTACAAGGAGATCCAATTCCCATCTACTGCATATCCCATGATGTCGCACTACCCAAGGACAAAGATCATTCGCCTATTGGGCATCCAACTGGCTCAACTTTCTTGGCAGAGAAATAGCGACCACTCCAACACTTGGCCTCTTCAAGTCCAAGCTGTGCCTCTCACTGCTTGTATCCTGCGATTGCCCCAGAACCCAGCACTTACAATCAGTCTTTGCACCCCTAGCACCTTACCTGTCATATTTCTTCGACAAGGCCCAATGGCTGCACTGTCTCCCACCCTTGTCCAGCTTCTTCCCCATATCTCCACTCCTGCCCCTGCCCCCAAACACCTCCGATACCCCCCTTACCCCCTGCACCTCCTACCCCCTCAATCTCCTACCCTCAATTCCCCCCACCCACCCCACCTCATTCCCTTGTCTTGATCATAGCACATGTCTTTCTACTGGTTATTACATGTTTGTAAGTCAATGACTATGTATTTGTAACTAAAAATGATGACAGTGTCACACACTGATATTGAACCTTTGTAAAAGAGCCTCGGCTCAAAGGTATTGTAATCCTAGATGAAATAAATAAAAGAAATAAAATAAAAACTTATCAATACAATCAATAGTGGGACTCCTAAAATGCATCTCTTACCCACACATAGCAATACATATCAATAGTAGAACTCCTAAAATACATCCCATACCCACACATAGCAATATATATCAATAGCGGGTCTCCTAAAATACATCCCTTACCCACACAGATCAATACAATCAAAAGCGGGACTCCTAAAATGCATCTCTTATCCACACATAGCAATGCATATCAATAGTGGGACTCCTAAAATACATCCCTTACCCACTCATATCAATACATATTAATAGTCAGAATCCAAAAATACATCCCTTAAACACTCATATCAATATAATCATTAGTGGGACTCCTAAAATACATCCCTCACCATCACATATCAATACAAACATTAGAGGGACTCCTAAAATACATCCCTTACAAAGACAGAGCAATACGCATCAATAGTAAGACTCCTAAAATACATCCCTTACCCATTCATAGCAATACATATCAATAGTTGGACTCCTAAAATACATCCCTTACCCACACATAGCAATACATATCAATAGTGGGTGTCCTAAAATACATCCCTTACCCACACATAGCAACACAATCAAAAGTGGGACTCCTAAAATGCATCCCTTACCCATACATAGCAATACAATCTAAAGTGGGTCTCCTAAAATACATCCCTTACCCACACATAGCAATACAGTCAATAGTGGGACTCTTAAAATACATCCCTTACTCACACATATCAATACAGTCAATAGTGGGACTCCTAAAATACATCCCTTACCCACACATATCAATACAGTCAATAGTGGGACTCCTAAAATACATCCCTTAAGCACACATATCAATACAATCAATAGTGGGACTCCTAAAATATATCCCATACACACACACATATGCAATACATATCAATAGAGAGACTCCTAAAAAATATCCCTACCCATCCAAAGCAATACATATCAATAGTGGGACTCCAAAAATACATTCCATGCCCACACATATCAATACAGTCACTACTGGGACTCCGAAAATGTATCCGTTACCAACACATAGCAATAAAATCAACAGTGGAACTCCTAAAATACATCCATTACCCACACAGCAATAAAATCATTAGTGGGACTCCTAAAATACATCCCTTACCCAGACATACGAATACATATCAATAGAAAGAATATGAAAATACATACGTTACTCACACTTATCCATATATTCAATGGTGGGAATCCTAAAATTCATCCCTTACTGACACATATCAATGCAATCAATAGTGGGACTCCTAAAATACATCCCATACACACACACATATGCAATACATATCAATAGAGAGAATCCTAAAATATATCCCTACCCATCCAGAGCAATACATACCAATAGTGGGACTCCAAAAATACATTCCATGCCCACACATATCAATACAGTCACTACTGGGATTCCTAAAATACATCCATTAGCCTCACATAGCAATACATATCAATAGTAGGACTCATAAAAACATCCCATACCCCCAGATATCAATACATATCAATAGTCAGAATCATAAAGTACTTCCCTTAAACACACATATCAATACAATTAATAGAGGGACTCCTAAACCACATCCCTTATCCTCACAGAGCAATACAATCATTAGTGGGACTCCTAAAATACATCCCTTACCCAGACATATGAATACATATCAATAGTAAAAATACAAAAATACATATGTTTCCCACACATATTAATGCAATCAATGGTGGGACTCCTAAAATACATCCCTTAAGCACAAACATATCATTACAATCAATAGTGAGACTCCTAAAATACATCCCTTACCCACACATTGCAATACAATCAATAGTGAGACTCCTAAAATACATCCCTTAAGCACAAACATATCATTACAATCAATAGTGAGACTCCTAAAATATATCCCTTGACCATACATATCAATACAAATAAATAATGGGACTCCTCATATACATCCTTTCCTACACATATGCAATGCATTTCAATAGAGAGACTCCTAAAATAGATCCCTACCTATCCATAGCAATACATTTCAATAGTGGGACTCTGAAAATACATCCCTTACCCACACATACCAATACAATCAATAGTGGGACTCCTAAATTACATCCCTTACCCACACAAAAAAATGCAATCAATAGTAGGACTCGAAAAATGCTTCCCATACCAACATATAAGCAATGCATTTCAATAGAGAGACTCCTAAAATACAACCCTACCAATCCATAACAATACATTTCAATAGAGGAACTCCTAAAATACATCCCATACCCACACATATCAATACAATCACTACTGGGACTCCTAAAATGAATTTGTTACCCACACAGCAATAAAATCAATAGTGGGACTCCTAAAATACATCCACTACACACACATAGCAATACATATCAAAAGTGTGACTCCTAAAATAAATCCCTTACCCACTCATCTCAATACACATCAATAGTCAGAATACAAAAATACATCCCTTAAAGACACATATCAAGACAATCAATAGTGGGACTAGGAAAATACATCCCTTACCCACACATACCAATGCAATCAATAGGGGGACTCCTAAAATGTATCCCTTACCCACACTTATCAATACAATCAACAGTGGGACTCCTAAAATGCATCTCTAACCCACACATAGCAATACATATCAATAGTAGAACTCCTTAAATACATCCCTTACCCACACATAGCAATACATATCAATAGTGGGACTCCTAAAATACATCCCTTACCCACACATAGCAATACATATCAATAGTGGAACTTCTCAAATATATCCCTTACACACACATAGCAATACATATCAATAGTGGCTGTCCTAAAATACATCCCTTACCCACACATAGAGAATGCAATCAAATGTGGGACTCCTAAAATGCATCCCTTACCCACACATAGCAATACAATCAAAGGTGGGTCTCCTAAAATGCATCCTTTACCCACACAGATCAATACAATCAATACTGGTACTCCTAAAATACAACCCTTACCCACACATAGCAATACAATCAATACTGAGACTCCTAAAATGTATCCCATACCAACACATAAGCAATTCATATCAATAGAGAGACTCCTAAAATAAAACCCTACCCATCCATAACAATACATTTCAATTGTGGGACTCCTAGAATACATCCCATACCCACACATATCAATACAATCAATACTGGGACTCCTAAAATACATCCTTTGCCAACACATAGCAATAAAATGAATAGTGGGACTCCTGAAATACATCCATTACCCACAGATAGCAATACATATCAATAGTGGGACTCCTAAAATACATCCCTTACCCACTCATATCAATACATATCAATAGTCGGAATCCAAAAATGCATCCCTTAAACACAGATATCAATATAATCAATAGTGGGACTCCTAAAATACATCCCTCACCATCACAAAGCAATACAATCATTAGTGGGACTCCTAAAATACATCCATTACAAAGACATAGCAATACATATCAATAGTGGCTGTCCTAAAATGCATCCCTTACCCACACATAGCAACACAATCAAAAGTGGGACTCCTAAAATGCATCCCTTACCCACACATAGCAATACCATCAGAAGTGGGTCTCCTAAAATAAATCTCATACCATACATATCAATACAGTCAAAAGTGGGACTCCTAAAATACATCTCTTACCCACATGTATCAATACTGGAAAGATATATAAACCTAAAATACATCCTTTACCCACACACAGCAATACAATCAATAGCGGGACTCCTAAAATACATCCATTACACATACGTAGCAATACATATCAATAGTGGGACTCTTAAAAAACATTCCTTACCCACACATATCAATACATATCAATTGTCACAATCTGAAAATACATCCCTTAAAGACACATATCAATACAATCAGTAGTGGGACTCCTAAAATACATCCCTTACCCTCACAGAGCAATACAATCATTAGTGGAACTCCTAAAATACATCCCTTACCCAGACATATGAATACATATCAATAGAAGGAATACGAAATTACATATGTTACCCATACAAGTCAATACACTCAATGGTGGGACTCCTAAAATTCATCCTTTACTGACACATATCAATACAATCAATAGTGAGACTCCTAAAATACATCCTTACCCACATATTGCAATACAATCACTAGTGCAACTCCTAAAATACATCCCTTGACCATACATATCAATAGTGGGACTCCTGATATACATCCTTTCCCACACATATGCAATGCATATCAATAGAGAGACTCCTAAAATAGATACCTACCCATCCATAGCAATACATTTCAAAAGTGGGATTTTGAAAGTACATCCCTTACCCACACATACCAATACAATCAATAGTTGGACTCCTAAAATACATCCCTTACCCACTCAAATAAATGCAATCAATAGTGGGAGTCCTAAAATGTTTCCCTTTCCAACACATATCAATACAATCAATAGTGGGACTCCTGAATACATCCCTTACACAGATATAGCAATACACATCAATAGTGATACTTCTAAAATACATCCCTTACTCACACATACCAATACAATCAATTGTGGGACTCTTAAAATTCTTTCCTTTCCATCACATATCAATACAATCAATAGTGGGACTCCTGAATACATCCGTTACCCACACATATCAATACAATCTCCCAAAATAGATCCCTTAATCACACATATCAATACAATCAATAGTGGAACTCCTAAAATACATCCCTTACCCACACATCAGAATATATCACATTAATGGCGTGATGTCTTCAGACCCAGCCCTCATAGCCAACCACCTCAACACCTCATTCACTGACCTTAGCCCTATCCTCCCTACAAATTTTTTTGACCCTCCTCCCCCAGCGCCCGCTGTAAATCTTTCTCGCCCTTATTTTCTCCTCCACCGTGTTTCTGCCAAAGAACTTAGGCCGCACCTTGTCACTGCCCTCAAGAGTAATAGTACGGGCAGTGACACCCTGGATCCATGTATCCTACGGCTGGTCTTAGACACAGTCCTTACCCCGATCACGTGCCTCATCAACCACTCTCCTTGCCTGGGGAAGGTTCCAACTGCCTGGAAAGTCACCACTGTCACCCCTATCTTTAAAGGTGGTGCTAGAACTGTGGCTGGAAACTATCGGCCAATCTCCATTCTCTCTCCTCTCTCCAAGGCCTTGGAAAAAGTGGTAGCCTCTCAAATCTCTGACTACCTCTCCACCTACAATGTCCTATGTCCTGAGCAGCATGGCTTCCGAGCGGGCCACAGTACCAACACAGCCCTCCTAGAGTTCTCCAACTTTCTCCACTCCTCCTTAGACACTGGTTCTCTGGCTGGTGCAGTCTTCATTGACCTCTCTAAAGCTTTCAACACTGTCTCCCACCTCCTCCTTCTTGATGCCCTTAGTCTCTCTGGTTTTGCTGCTGGGCCTATCTCCTGGTGCACCAGTTATCTGTCTGACCGCTCACAGCATGTAAAAATTAATGGGACCTACTCAGACATCTGTCCCATCTTTTCTGGGGTTCCTCAGGGCTCCATTCTGGGCCCCTTACTATTCTCCCTTTGCCTTAACACCCTTTCACGCTCTTGCTCGGGGAACATTCTATTGTACTCTGATGATGCAGTCATCTTTGCCTCACGTCGTAACCCTATTGCCTCCAGAACTCGCTGCAGAAGTCCTTCGCTGAAGCCGAGGGCTGGTTCAAGGATCATAGATTGGTGATAAATCTTAAAAAAACAAAAACCATGTTCTTCACTCATCCTCAAAACAAGTCCTGCAACTTCAAACTCCTCATTCACTCTGGGTCCTCTTTCCCACTCGAACAAGTTTGCTCCTATAAATACCTAGGGATCCATTTTGACCCCCTCCCTCTCCTTCCATGGACACATCGCTGCCCTAGCCACTGCCACTAATATCCGATTGGGCATCTTACATCGGTATAAACACTGCCTCCCCCCAGAGGCTCTTCGACTCGCAGTCACCTCCTCTATCCTGTCCCTAGTGGACTATGGACTGCCGGTGTATGGAGCTGCTGATCAGACCGCACTCCATAAAATTTCGCACTACTCTGAATAAGGCCTGCAGGTTAATTACTGGGGCACCTAGGCTAACACACACCTGTCTACTGTACGCTAAAGTGCTGGTACTTGATCTTGATGAGCGTCTCAAGTATCTGACCTGTACCCTTACAAAAAAGACCCTCCTTGGGCTATCCCCGCCTGGATTGACCACCACCATCCGCCGCTCTGTCCCACTAGTTCATACTCGGACCTCTGGAAAAACCTCTCTTGTTATCCCTAGAGCTAGAACCTCTCACGGCCAAAGAGCCTTCAGCTTTAGGGCCCCCTCCTGGTTCAACACACTGCCCTCCTCCATCTCCGAAGCTCCAACTATATCATGCTTCAAAACATCCTTAAGGAACCACCTTGTTAACACCTGAAGCTGTAATAGCCACTAGTCAAAGCCGTACTCAATACACATGACAAAGCTTACTACTAAGCTGCTAAGGACAACATAACTCCGGTATTGTTTGCATCAATCCTACCTGTACCAGCTTGTTTGTATCTATGTCTTAAGTTACTGTTATACTGTGTTATACTGTTATACTGTGTATTTTCGTTTGTCTTACTGTGACAAGGTACCTTTGTAAATGAGTCTATGGCTCAAAGGTTTTCCAAACTGCTGTCTAAATAAATAAATAAATATATATCAATAGTGGGACTCCAAAAATACATCCCTTACCCACACATAGGAATACATATCAATAGTGGGACTCTTAAAGTACATCTCTTACCCACACATATATTATTAATACAATCAATAGTGGGACTCCTAAAATACATCCCTTACCCACACATATCAATACAATCAATAGTGGGACTCCTAAAATACATCCCTTAGCCACACATTGCAAGACAATCAATAGTGGGACTCCAAAAATGCATCCCTTACCCACACATATCAATACAATCAATAGTGGGACTCCTACAATGCATCCCTTACCCACACATATGCATTACACATCACTAGAGAGACTCCTAGAATAAATTCCTACCCATCCACAGCAATACATATCAATAGTGCGACTCCTAAAATACATCCCTTATACACACATATCAATACAATCAATACTGGGACTCCTAAAATACATTCTTTACCAAACACAGCAATAAAATCAATAGTGGGACTCCTAAAATACATCCATTACCCACACATAGCAATATGTATCAATAGTTGGAATCACAGAGACTTTTGGGACTGTGCAGAGGCTTTTGCTGGAAAAAGCAGGGACAATTGTAGGTGTCAAAATTTTAACCAATGAGGATGTTTGGACTGTGTTTGATAACTTTAGCAGCCAATTGGGACCTAAAGTTTGTCTCTTTGAGAGAGAGGGACTTTTTGAACTGAGGCAATCTAGCAAGAGATTCCAAAGGGTAAGGAGGCTCTGCCACCAGCTCGGGGAATTTGGGGAAAGTCCTCTCCTTGGCCAGAACGCCTGTTCTAAGTGTTGGGGCTACAAAGTCTGCAGACTGATCTAAAAGCCTCTAATGGGAGAGAAGAAGCAGTTTTCCCCAGAGTTGAAACTCCAGTCTGAAAGAGGATCAGCTTGTTTAAAAGATCCCCAATCTGCATCTCACAGAGACTCCTGTTTTGCTTCAGAGTATGTGGCCCAAATTGCAATTCTGGGGTCACCAAAATTGTATTCAGCCAATTTGTCAGAGAGAGACCTGAAATTCTGCATTGCCAGCTTACATGTCCAGGACTTCAGTTTGCAAGCGGGACAGCTGTGCAGTCTTTGTCAGAACTGTACCAGAAGTGAATCTTGTGATGCCAAATAATATACCTAAAAGGTTGTTGCTACTTGTGACATCAAAGCTGCTAGAAAACCAGTGAAGGGAGTCAGCTGCTGCGGCAAAGATCATTGGGGTTGAGGACATCCTTTGGGGAAAGGCCTTGATGTGGGGGTGATTCTTGCCAGCCCTGGTCCCTGTATCCTGGTTCTTGCCAGAAAGAGTGAAGGCCTGCAGCCTGCAGCCACCCACCAGAGAGCCTGAGGATTACACAATTTCTGTGTATTCAAAGGTTGTTTACATTGCTACAGCCAAGTACAAAAAAAAGCATTAATCATTTCTTTATTTAAGGGCCCCAACCAACTACAATGCTGGCCAACCCACAGTAACTCTTCAGGCCTGCACCTAATAAGACTCTGGTATCCATCAGCTGTGGCTGGACTGTCCAATGGGTCAAATGTATGTGAATGTCCATTTAATGCAACAGCCTATTAATTGCTTAAATATAGCTATTGGCTTGCTTTCCCATACTCTCACTCACTTCTCCCAATAAATCAGATTGTTGTTTGAATGTTATACTGGTCTATTAGCATATCATTACTGAGTGCTGGGTCAATGCCAATTATTGAAAAGCACAGTGTTGTTGAAAACTTTCTTTTGCTGGTGTGCAGAGTATATTCCAGATGCCAGAACCCTGTTGGTAAGTGTGGTCACTGTGAGCATATTATCAGGACTCGCCATTTATTGTGTCATTGGGTGTCAAGTAAAGAGGTTCATGTTTCTCCATGTGTGGGACCACTGGGTGGGGCTGTGGGTAGGTACAACTTCCCAGAGGGCAGTGCTAGCTTAACATCTAACCCACTTAAAGAATTCTTTGGGTGGAGGAACCGCTCATATCATTATTGTTAGAATAGAGCCCCTGGTAACAGCTAAATCTGAACCCAGGCCCCTCAACCTGCATTTAAGCAGGCAGGCAGGGGTGGTAGCCCATTTGGAGGAGGCACCCGGGTTTCATATTGCATTCTATCTTGTAATGCATTCTGTCTTGTAATGCAAAAGCTCATTGGTATTCTTTGTGTTATATATGATCTACTTGATAAATAATATATTTCACTTTTCCTTTCCTTCTTTCTTCCATTTTCTTCTTTTTAGTTTCCATTTATTAACTTTTTAGGCACTGTTATATTGCCTTAAGAAACTGAATTTTTTAAGGAATATTTATAGTTCATTCTATAAACTATTTGGTTTGAAAAGAAAAAGTGAGAGGTGCAATGTTTTAAGTCAGTTTACATGTGTTTTTATGCATTTTATTGTTTATTCACAATTGAGTTACTATTTTGAATTTAATTGTTCTTGAATGTTAATAATTTTAACATGTTTTCAATAAAATCTAATTGAGAAACATCTCCATAAAAACCCATGCATGAACAGTACATTTCAGAATGTTTGTAAACAATCAGATTGCTTTGTTTTCTCAGCCAGTTTTATAATTTATAAAATACAGTGAGATAGATTTTTATAGTTCAGAGAATGACCCAGGGTGCTTGCATCAAAAAACAATTGACGCAAGGTACAGGATGCGTCAAAACATGCATCAATTCTGATTTTCCAATAGTGCTTGCACAATAGGGTCCCTACTAGTTGAGCAGTGGCTTCCATTTTTCTCAAAAGGTTGCTTAAAGTTCTGTAAATTCATTCTGAAGATGAGCCACATAGACTTGTATGTGGCTCATCCCCACACTCTCCTTGGTTAAATGCGTATCACCCCTTGTGGTCGACACCCCAACGGCGAAACACAGAAAAAGACCATTATGTCGACATTCATAGTAATGGTCCTTTTTCTGTGTTTCACCTTCCCCCAGTGTTCCACCCCCTCCCCGGACCAATTCCAACTTGGAGTTTGAATCCTAGAGTCCGGTGCATGTGGGTGGCAGAGCCCCCCACATGGGGGGTGTTGGGGCACAGCCCCCCACGGAAAACAGCGATGCAAGAGGTGGCACAATACCTGCATCGGTATTGTGCCGTTGCTGTGGGGGAGGTCGGCATTCTCGTCGATGAGATATCTTGGTGCTTCCAGTTAAACATCATAATATGGGGGAATGCAGGGGCTTTGCAGGCAGACCGGAAAGTGGAAGGGGATTGGCTGGCTGCCAGTTCAGTCAGCATTATGATCCCTTCCCTTCCTTGCAGGAATGCATCTAAAATTAAAATTTTTCCACACCCGGGACTGTCGCTAGCCCAGAGCAGTGGGCTATGAAGATTGCAGGTACAGCTCACACATTTACTTCAGCAATAAACTGCACATTCATCAATATATACAGTGAGGTCCATGGACCTTAGTTCATTCATAAGTTGAGTTGTTTCTGCAGTGTTCCTGGGTCACTTCTTCATGACCACAGGCATTATAGCATAATGGCGTTACCAGCACTCACATCTGTTTACAATAAATATATGAGAAGGGCTCCACCAGGACTCATATCCTTCTCCAGCAGCTATACCAAACAGGCTCCACCATTACTGGCATCTCATAGGGCAGCAGGTAGCTGCTCCATGGCAGGTGAAACCCTCTCTCATGGAGTATATGTTTACCCTTTTCCCCTTCTACACACACGTCTGCTTATCTTGGTAGGAAATTCACTTTTGTCACCCATATATGGGACTACCGGTCTGTTTCTCTGTTTTGATCTGAATTTGGATAATACAGGACTGTGCCTCTATAAGTTCTCACCCAGTAGTGTACAAGGCTGCAGAAGCCAGCTGACATAATAATATATCAGACAAGCAAAGTAACGTAGCCTTGATGCTTTACTGACAGTACTATCCCTCTTTCCCTTTCCTACAAGGGTGGATTGGCTAGTTTCAAAGCATTCATTGTCATACAGATTTTATCTAAAATCCTATCATATTCTATCCTATTCTGTTTCCTATCACCCACATTTTTCACTGGTCCCTCTCAGTTGGTTCTTTCCCCTGGAACTGTAAGTATGCATTAGTCATACTCATTCACAAAGGGGGCCCCGCAAATGCTCCCGCCAACTTCCATCTAATTTCCCTCCTACTAATTCTTTTCAAGGTCTTTAAGAGGACAGAGAGCAGCAAAATCATAAACTTTTACTTCAGCTCGGGTTTTTTGACCATGTACCAGTCATTCTTCCAACAGAACCTCTCTACCTACTGCTCCCTCTCCCAGGTCACTGAACACATTCATTCCAATGTGGACAAGGGCATGGGCACTGAGGCCATCTTTATTGAACTAGCCATGGGCTTTGACACCATTGACCACAATTTATTCCTGAAAAACTAGTGACCTCTGGCACTTCATCCTCTTCTCTAGCATGGTTCTGCTGCTATATATCCAACTGAGCACAATCAACAGTCCAGCTATCTGGAAACGTGTCCCCCAACCGGTCACCCTTCAGTTCCCAAGGCTCGGTCCTGGGCCCTTTGTTGTTCCCAATCCTCATAAGTGATCTCCTACAAGCTCTCTTCTACTGTGACATACTAATGTATGCTGACGATACAGTTTTCTGTCCATCTGGCCCATCTGGCCCATCCATTGAAGAGCCCCTACTGTACAAAAGGACTTCTCTGTTGTCCAAAAAAGGTTTCAGGATAACAGACTAGTAATGAACTAGAACAAAACAGTATCTATGCTGTTCACATACAGCTGCTGATTAAGTACAGTTCCTGACTCACTGAACCTACACTGTATCCAAAGGGAGTGTCTTGACTTGGTATCTTTGTACAAATATCTAGGCATGCATCTGGATCACCAGCTAAATTACTCTGGTCACATATCCCAAGTAACAGCCAAGTGTTACGCAAAGCTATGTGCCCTTTACTGGGTGAAAAGCTGCCTCCAGATTCAAATCAAGGAACTGGTGGTTAAATGCTCCATCTTCTCCTGTTGGACTTTAGGGACACAGTCTACACAGGAGCTAACTCATCTACACTTTCCAAACTAATAACACTGTTTAATGCTCTATCCAGATTCATATTGACCAGATCCCTCAGAAACCAACACTGTAGTATGTACAATGAACTCGGATGACTGCCACCCTCAAAGAGGCACTCTCTACAATCTGTGCTAGTGGGGGATAGGTACTGGTCAGGAAAACTCCCTTGATAGCTCCTGGATGTTTTACAGCACCTCAAACTCGGGCACTCACCACCACTGTAGAAGGGACACCACATAGCTGCACTAGATTGCTTTAAAAAAAAAAGTTTATTGCAGCAGAAAACATAGGAGTGAGGGCAAACACCACCTAAAACACTGCTGGCCTGGTGCATTTCGAACTGTTTGTCCTTTATCAAAGGCTAGGGCATTAACAGTTCACTAACAAATAAATATCTAAACTGTCATGACATCACAATGACACACAGATACAAGATTCAAATTCATTAGAGTAACAAGTTCATGTGATCAAGTTTTGAATTTAAAATGCTCATTGCTATACTCAGTACAGATAATTGTCCCCCTTTTTTTGTTTTGTCTCCCATATATCTCCATGTTTTATATTATTATATTATGTTTGTTATACTACTGTAATATTTATTCTTGTTCATAATTACAATTGTCTATATTGAGTATAGCAATGAGCATTTTAAATTCAAAACTAGATCACATGAACTTGTTTGTTCAATGAATTTGAATCTTGTATCTGTGTGTCATTGTGATGGCATGACAATTTAGGTATTTATTTGTTAGTGAACTGTTAATGCCCTAGCCTTTGATAAAGGATGACCAGTCCAAAACGTGTTGGGGGGGCAGTGTTTCAGGCGGTGTTTGCCCACACCTTTATGTTTTCGGCTGCAATGAACATTTAAAAAAAAAAAAAAGCAAGCTAGTGGATCTATGTTGTGTCCCTTCTACAGAGGTGGTGAGGTACCGATTTTGAGTTTGTGACACTGTCTTGTTATTGAGAGCATCATTAACCTTGTGCACGCTTTCCTGTAGAACAATGGTATCCCATGTACAGGGCGACTGTGATTGAATGCTTTCAAAAAGAGCGTCTCAATTACAGTGCCTGTGCACAGTGCGACCTGGTGGGGGGGCAACCAGATAGTGGGTTCAGCGAATATAGCGATGTGATGTTGCTATGTATACTCACGCATGGGGGTGGGTGGAGATGGACCACGCCATGTGATGGGTGGAAGGGAGGGAGGGGGTTTGTGGAGTGTAGTGCAGCGGTGGGCTGCTGAGCTGGCTGTGTGGTGTGGTGGGTTGGTGGCAGGCTGGGTGGGTCACAGCCCCCCACATAAAGGCAAGAAACCTACATCTCAGGCACCCTCTTGCTGTTTGCCATGAGTCTAGATAGCCAAAATTCATTTTTGGTGATGTAGACTCACCCTAACGGCGATCGCATGGAACCCTAACAACAGTCAATATTTCCAGATCCCTCAATGTAGAAGAAACCTAAGGCAATCTTCAGCCACCTACAGGCTTCCCTCTGGAATAGCTTCTCTGCCAAAATCATCACTGCCAGTTCCTTTATGTCATCTAAGTGACAAATAAAGGTTCATCGTGCCTCCCTGACTGCATGCCAAAACTGCCCCAGTCATGACTCCTCTGGGTACAATAGTCACAGGTCTGTTACCTCATAGAGGATATGATGAGCCACAAATGATCCCCCTGTTACCCAAACCTACTAGGCATGTTGCCTATTGTATGTTACGTTTGTTACATGATCCATAGATTTGTGAATCTCTTTTGTAAGACTCCAGTTGCACCTGCCTAAACATTGCTCCATGTATGTATTTGCATTATAGTCTTATGTTACTTACTGCTGCTGTTTATAAGAACATCTGTGCGAGAATGTTTTTCTGTATCTTTTGTAACTTTTTACCTGTACCTCTTACCTTCCTACACCCTCGCCATCCCCAGGTCACAAATGGAAACTAGTGTTTTGGCTCTGTTTGTTTACCTGGTAAAATATGTTTAAATAAATAAATAAATATCTCAGCATCTGTTTAATTTAGACCTATGCTGAGGAGGCTTATAGTTCTAGGACCTGGAGCCTGCTAGTACTCACCCCATTAGCTCTTCCCTTGGACACCAGGCGGCAGTTTGGGGGCCCAGCATCTCCTACCTTTTCAGAAGCCGCTCCTCCTTTGGGCACTCTGGCTGTTAAGTATATTTTCATGTAACTCTTCCTTGCCACAGGACTGGCAGACCATCCTCAGTCCAGTCGGCCATCATGGAATTCCCTTTCGACATCCTCTGAGTGGATAAAGTACATAATGGTTTTCTCTAAGGAACAAATTAAGGGTCTCCTTTGGTTCCCTGCTGGTCTGCTGGTTCATAGACTCCTTCACCTTCCTTGTTCCTTGTCTCCTTCCATGTCTCCCTCCTTACACCCCTGCTTCATACCACAAAATTAGTATATCTGTCTGTCTGTCTATCTATCTATCTATCTACAGACAGTATCTATCTATCTATCTATCTATCTATCTATCTATCTATCTATCTATCTATCTGTCTATCTACAGACAGTATCTATCTATCTTTACATAAATCTATGTATGTATGTATCTATCTATCTTTACATAAATCTATGTATCTATCTATCTATCTATCTTACTATCCATCTATCTTTACATAACTCTATGTATCTATCTCTCTCGTTCTATAAATCTACCTATCTTTCTATAAATCTGTCTTTATATCTATCTATCTATCTATCTATCTATCTATCTATCTATCTATCTATCTATCTCCACTTATAATCTCAAATCCCCCCATCCAATTAACCCTCAAGATTTTAGCATAAATGGTGCTAGACTACGTGGGCCAAGCGGTCCTTATCTGCTGTCAAAGTCTATGTTTCTATGTAGTCTCTGACCAAACATGTACAATGAATGACTCCAACCCCCTACTGGTAGGAAGGGATTTATTATATAAATATCTGGAGGAGTGGGACAAGCTGGGCTATTAGTCAGGTTCCTTGAGTATCAGATCAGTGTTGCTGAATTCAAGGTTCTACTGTACATTTGGAGAGGAGAAGCAGAGATGCAGTATGGCTTATACACTGTGTGTGGCTCTTCTCACTGCAGAGGTGGGGAAAAAGGACATGGTGGTCATAACAGGATCTTTAGTATGACAACCAAAGCATGGCCACTATCAAGCGACTGGATGAATGTTGTGGTTCATCAAAGGGGTGATGCATAAGGGAAGGTAGCCCTCCTTTTCTGAAAGGCCCTACTTAGGAGTGCCTCAATACAGAAAGGTCATTGAGGCATTTAAGATGGCACTGCAAAGATCAATCAAAATAACCAAGGTATGGAGGACAAAGGAGATGAAGAGAGTCTATCGATGCAAAACATATTGACCCTGGGGAAGAGGAGGCTTAAGGGAATACAATGTCTGTCTTCTGCATTTTCAAAGGTATCCACAAGGTCAATCAGTCAGGGATATCTGATCTGGTGCACTCCAGTGGGATATGGGGAGACACCCTGAAGCTCAGAGGTAATTACTTTAGGGGTATCGTTCAGAGGCACTTCTTCTCCCCCCAGAATGTGGAGAACCTGTGGAACAGCCTACCAGCAGAGACTGCAGATATGAAGACAGTTCAGACCTTCAAGGAAAGCTTGAAGAAATATCTGCTTCCCATGGGAGTTAGAGGGCTCCATACAGGATCCGTATGTTTGCCCAACTCTTAAAATCCTGACACACGTTAGCCCAACTCCGAATTCCTGACAGTATCAAAATATCGATGCTCATGTTCCTGACTCTTGAAATCCCGTTGCTCAGATTACTGACTGTAGGACTGTCCAAAGAATACACAGGCTATTTGGCTCCCTGTGTTTAGCTAAAATGCTGTATTTGACTGCATGCTGAGCCACCACATAAGCAAGGCCCCTAGAATTCTGCGGCCGCAGAATTTTGCGCAGAACTTGCAATCTACCGCAGAACTTCTGCGGAGCCACAGAATTCACTCTTTTGGTGATTTTGTATTAATATTTTTGTTTATCCATAGAATCTGGTTCCTTTCCCCTCTTTTTATATCCAGAACCCCTCTATATGCTCAGAATGTGATGTTATCATTGCTATATCATACATTAGCTAATGAAACGGCTGCATTTTGCCACAGAAATGAACAGTCACTTATCTACCACAGCTTCCACTGCCAGAGACGGTGGCAGAGCACATCATGCATGGTGATATTTGCTCAACCTGCACTACAGGTTAATACAGTTTTCAGTCTTACATTATTGCACTAGGGCCAACTTAAACAAAAACCTTGTCAATAGCACAGACCTGTTAAGTCCATACCTCACTTTGTACAAACCTATTTGTGCCTTTAAGGTATAGAGATGCCATCTGAATTGAATAACTGGTAAAATGAATTGAACTGTCATTTTTAAGAAAAATAAAGTAATTATGCCCAGAAAAGTGGAATATAATAACGTGTAGACCTGTTGAAAGAATAGACCTGTTAGATAAATAATTGCACTGTACGCATTTTTGCCAGGGTTATTGATTACATATTGTCATTGGTTGATAGAATCACCTAAAAGTTATGGAGAAATGTTGTGTGCAGGGATAGCTGTTGGGCCAGAGGGTAGCATGCTGTGTTTCTGTGCCGGCAAGTCAGGTTCAGAGATTAGCTCTGGGAGCTGGTTGGGCAGCATAAGGATTGGTGGAACACGTCACTGCTCAGAGCCTGAGAAGGTATGGTGCAGTGTTCTGTCACATGGTGGACACATTGTGATGGGCTGGAGAGCTCTATCTCACAATCGGTTCACATGCATGTCATGGCCTGACGGTGTTACGCAGTGTGTCAGGGAAAGCAGGTTGACATGCGAAATGAGTTTTGCAATAACTCCTCTATTCCATTTCAATGGGACCTGTATGAATGAGGATGCAAGTTCATGAAATTAAAAAAAAGTGTGTACATATATATATATATATATATATATATAACATACACACACACACACACATACTGTATCTCGTCTCTCACCACACACACACACACACACACACACACACACACACACACACAGACACACACATATTTGTATGTATGTTACAGATTGCATATAAATATATAAGTGATACACAGTGGAAACCTCATGAGTGGTGTAGAAAGCACATACAAATATGTAAGTGATAGACAGTGGAAACCTCATTAGTTGGATAGATAGCATGCATATAGAAATACCTTACTTATCACATCAGCTCCCCTCTTCATATGTCATTTATGCAACAGGCTAGGACCTTAAGGGAGAGACTTTTTTTTGCCTTTTTAGGCATAAAATTATTTTTATAAGTCTGTTATTTTTTGAACTAGTGTTACTGTGCTTTCCACCATCCTGATTGCTATAACCACTGCCATGAAAGTCAGGATGACAAGCTGACACTGTGATGTGGTAGTTTGTTAGTGCTGCAGAACTTCCCCAGAAATTACAAACCACCGCCGCAGAAGTTCTGCGGCAAATGGTAGTCTTGCCACAGAACTTGGTCCCACTGTGCCTCAGAAAAGTAGGGGCCCTGCACATAAGCTTCATGTTTAGCTAAACTGTTAGATTCTGTAGGGAGTATAAGGAATGAATAAAATCAGTCCACAAACAGAAGAAATGTGTGACTTGGAGTTGGAGCAAACTGCTATGTTCCGGGGCTTTTACATTTAGCAATCTGCTATCTGCGAAATGCAAACTGCAAAACATTTACCCGACAAGTGCCAATTATGATATTTTACATACTGAATTGTAATTACCTCTGGCTGACATCAGTGATTAGAGCAGCTGAGTACAGTTCACTGACAACTGTCATTCCGATTCAGAATTGTAATGACCTCTGGCTGATGGCAGTGATTAGATGCGCTGAGTAACAGTTCACTGACAACTGTAATTGCAATTATGTATGCTAATTTACTGCTGTATATGGTGTTTGCTAGGTTTGCTAATTTAGCTGTACTTTGAACCAGCCACCAGGATACAAACTTTGACACTCACCCTGAAGTTCAAATGGCTGCTGCGATGGTCGAGCCATGCAAGAAGGTGCAGTCTCAAAAAGAACATGACAAACTGTGTGTGGGTGGATATTTATATGTTAAGGAAAGGCAAAGGGGAGACCTTTTTTACTGATGCTGCCAAAAATGAAAATGTGGATGTCATGGGCATGCTAGCACAGTGAAACTTGGTGGCCAGCATCACCTAAGAAGTAAAACGGAACACACACATTCACCCAATGCCACTGAAGCAACAATAGCCTCAGCAGTAGCATCTTTGAACGAATGCGCCCTGTCAACCAACGATTCTCTGGCGCACCTGATACCGAGTGCAGACGTGCCATCATAAATATGGCACAACATGCCTACATGCCATGCACTCCACCAAGTCATCAAGAGAGCTCAGCATGAAATTATGCCACCCGACCAACGCACACTTAATGAGGTAACTATACCTGATGACCTCATGTACCATAATGGTGCACTGTGTTTAGCTATGGAGTCACTTTGTGGAGAGGACAAAATTCTCAATTTTACAACAGGAAGAACATACACAAATTATCAGCTGCTGATTGCTGACTAATGGACAACATTTTTAAGACCATGCCCACTCTTTTTTGGCAACTGTATTCTGTGCATGCACCAGTGGGCAGTGTAGAAACCAGCTGAACAGTTCATCTTGTATATGCCCTGATGTCCTCAAAATCACAAGAGCGTTACTTAAGATTATTTCAAGACCTTCATGATATTGCTGACAAGCACGGTACTACTCTTGGGCCTCAGTATATCTTCACCAGTTTCGAGCAGGTAACAATAAATGCTTGCAAAGCCGAGTTCCCAACACCTGTAAACAAAGGCTGCCTTTTTCATTTTGGCCAGATCATCTGGCATAAAATCCAGAGCGTGGGACTCATCACTCAGTATGGCTCAGATCCCGAGTTTAGCCTTCAGATGAGGCAGTTGCAAGTGCAGGCATTGTTGCCAGCAGCTGAAATAACTGCTATTTTTCAAGAAATTAAACCGGACATGCCTGATTCAACCTTGCCGGTCTTGGGCTGGTTTGACATGAACTCTGTCTTGGGCTGGGTCTGCAGAAGGATGTGGAATAACACCACACTTTGAAGCCAACCCCTCTTTCTGCCCAGGTTGTAGTCGGTGCATGACCAGATGGCTTTTGGTATTCCTCATATGCAGAACAATGTGGAGGCATGGCACCGACACCTGAGCGCCTTGGTCAGGGCAGCACATGTGGGCAACAACAGGTTTGTCCAGAAATTGCAGAATGAGCAAAAAGTTACAGAGAGCACCCTTGAGAAAATTAGTAGAGGTTTCCCATGGTCACCCTTAAAAAAGAAATATGCACTGAGAGAAGAAAAAATCAGCAACATACTGCACGACAAAGAGCACAGGTCTGAGAAGACTATGTCCGTGGCATTGCCCATAATATGGCCCTTTGATGTGACCTGCCTATGCCCATGCAGAATAATGTGTCAGAAGATGGCCAATCTTTTTTAAGCTGACTTAAATAAAGGTTGATTTTAATGAGAACTGGCTCTGTACCTGGTGTTCCAACATACGCTGCTGCTGTTTGAAATCTGCCTGGTAATTAATGCAGCATTCTGGCAGTACTGTAATTCTGGAACTTCTTATTTTCTGCTGAGTGCATGAACTTATAACACAAATGTACCTTGGAATTTCTAGATGGAGACACCTGATGCCTTTACTTCCTCCATGGACATCCGGTAATTTCTAACATCTTCTGTCAGCAAGTAGTGTAAAAAAAACTACTAACTTAACATATTTCCTCTGCCTTGCAAAAAGTTACAACTTGACCTAATTTTGCTGTTTGCTGTTTGAAAGTTACAATACTTTTACTGTTTGCTTCAGATTGTGATAAATGCACAGTGCATTGGCAAGATGGTGCTCTTTGGGGAAATGTTTTGCAGTTTGCAGTTCACAGATAGTAAATTGCTAAATGTAAAAGACCCATAACATAGTTTGCTCCAACTCCAAATCGCATGTTTCCTCTGTTTGTGGACTGATTTTATTCATTCCTTATACTTCCTACGGTATCTAACATTTTAGCTAAACACGATGCTCCTGTGGTGGCTTAGTATGCAGTCAAATACAGCATTTTAGCTAAACGTGGGGAGCCAAACACGGGGAGTCAAATAGCATGTGTATTCTTTGGACAGTCCTACAGTTTATAATATGAGCAATGGGATTTCAATAGTTGGGAACATGAGAGTCGGTGTTATGATATCGTTGGAAAATTAGAGTCGGGGTACTGTGTGTCAGGATTTTGGGAGTCGGGCAAATATACCATACCCCTCCATACATGTAGTAGTACAATAGGGTAAATGGGGAATCCCTATAAATGAGTACATGTCTGCACAGCATGCTTCTTCTTTTTTTTTTTGCAATTATTTTCTCTTTTTGTAGCCACTGAGCCCCCTAACCCCACGAACGGGTTCACCCTGGACACAGTACCCGACCCTTACTCCGGAAAGCCCCCCCTGGAGTGGGGCTGCCAAAGCGGAACTGTCATCTCTGAAGGGTCAGGCACCGTGCCTGGCTCATACGTGGGGGCCAAGAGTTTTTTCTGATGAGAGTCCCCTTTGGAGCTAGGATGTGCAATGACGCAAGGGTACGTGCATCTGTCCTAGATCCACCCCATGTCTTGGTGTGGCATACTTGTCTCCCAGCTTCCGCTAGAGGGCAATCAATGCTGACACTCTGGACCCCCCCACCCCGGAGAAGAAGAACAGTCCTCCAGATGCTCAGTCCTTCTCCTCCCCTGCTGAACCCCGATGACCTGTGCTCGTTCCCTAACACGGGTCACCGGCATGGTGCGAGGCGTGGCGTCCAGCACCTCAACCCTCAGTGCCACCAGGCCAGGCCCGCACATGCCAGACATGCTTTTTAGACCTGCTTATGAGTTGGGGGAAGGCAGATCTGATGTGCTAGAGTCCCTTCCAATCTTTAATAACCGTTACAGTGATGCTTTTCCCAGGTCATTGGAGTTACTTTGCACCTGAACTCCGAGAGTGGCAGGAAATGCGACGCTGCCTCAAGCCTTGATAACAACGAATGTTTCTAAGTTTGAAGAGTTAGTATTATAGCAGTTTGGAATGTGGACTGCAGAATTTTGAGAGCAGAATTCACCCAGAATGGCCGTTGCACTTCCAAAATGTTTTTCAGAATTTCTTGTTGAATTGCACAGAATTCTGACAAGCATTTTTATGTAAACCATAGAATAATGTTCCACAGGTTGAAAAAAAAAGGATAGATGCAGATAGATAACATTTTATTTTTATACAGGAACAGTTCATTGGGGAAAAGGCCTGTTTACAATGAAATCCCTGTACAGTATAAAATATATTTAATGACTAATATCATTTATCAGAATATCATATATAATACTCTAACGATACAAGTAATACACATCAGCAAATGAATGGAAGTTATATATAGACTTAATATGAAGATTTCAAATGTAGCATTCACATGGTTAATGCAATTTCTTTTTAAGAGCAGTCTGAAATTCACTAAGGAAATTGTTAGCTTTTATGTCACTGGACAGTTCATTCCAGGATTTAGTAACATATGTCTCTAATGTCATATTCCCATATTCATTTTGCACATGGAGATATGGCAGGCTATCTTTTCTTCTCAATTGATATCTTTCATTTTTATCAGTTTCTGCTGTTACATGATTTCTTATAGAATGTGCAATGTTAGACTTAAGCAGTAATACATGACAAGGTGTGGTATATCATGGGATATCATCACGCCTCGGGTGTGTTGTGAAGCACGAGGCTACAGACTGACTGCCTCATGCACCCGAGAAGCAACAATATCCCATGATATACCATGCCCTGGAGTGTATTATTCCTATTATGAACTTGATGAACATCTCTATTAATAAAAAATGGAAAAATACTTTTCAGAACATTTGAAATATTATTGTGGGGGTATTGTAAGTGGGTTGTGGTCAGCGGGTGGCACTGTTGTAATAGGAAATGATTGGTACTGTAGTGTGGTGTTTCTAATCTGCATGTTTCAGTAGTGCTGGCTGGGAATTATTTGCTTCATAGCCTCCCCAATACACACCCTTGTTTATTAGTGCTGGATGGGAATCATCTAATTCCTGCTACCACCCCATAATCACACAGTCAGAACAAATTTTGCTTTGGCAGTCAGGAGCATTTAAAGGTAAAGCAGAAATGAATGGCAGGTGGAAATGTTTCTATGATGTTCCAGTTATGCAGCTGGAGTCTGTGGGAAAAGTAAACTTGTGATAAGTGAACAGACAGTTACAGAAGAAAATTTAATTAAAGTTTAAATGTTGAATAATCACGCGTGTTTGCCAGTTGTTGTAGACATCTGAATTATTTATCAGTGGCAGGTCTCTCCCAGCCCAGGAGAGTTGCAACAGTTGTCACCCAGCTACTGACATGTTTAACTGTAGTGGCAGTTTAGCAGTTTCTTCATTTTTGCAATTGGCTATCAGCACTATGAGGTTTTTAGAGTGGCAGTTGGCATGGTAGCTGTAGTTCGTGATGACTTTTTTTTTTCAGTGGAAGAGAGTTGTGTTGTTGTGGGAAATGCTTGCTGCTGGAATTCAGGATATGTCAGTTTGGGACTGGCAGTAATGCCCAGCGTAGCCATGGTTCTGTGGGTAAAGTGAGAGCAGACTGGTATATGGTAAGGTAAACAGGCTATTGCCAGGTTCTTTTTTTTATGTGTGTGACTATGTGGTGGGATTTAGTCATGGCCAACACCAGCTCTCAGCCAATCAGATTACAGGATTTATTATACCCAGTTCATAATTTTACAATTTAAAACATCATGTAAGCCATCTGTACTCTATTGTTTTCCCGTTTAAACCAAGTTAATGCTGAATAGATCTTGCAAAATTGTGCATCCAATTTACTTGGACTAGCAACTCTTGTGAGTTTGTTACACATACAGTCAATTTTTTAAGAGCTTTTTTTTGTCAAATTTCTGTATGGCAAACCACCATACTCTAGAACTAGAATTAGCAATCATCTAACAAGTTTTGTTCTATACTCTTTTGACAAACAAGGGGACACCCTATGCAGGGTCCAAGTTTTTGATTAATGTTTTCGATCAGCATGTTAATATGTTCAACAAATGACAAGTTTTCCATCAACATGGACACCAAAATACTTATAACTATTTACATTAGTCACTTTATGCCCATTTTGAACTTCATATTTAAAGTACAATTGTTTACTTATTTACCTCTAAAAAATGGATACACTGAGTTCTGTTGCCATTTAGCAAGAGGCCTAATTTTGCAAACTGCATTTTCATTATGTGAAGATCAGTCTGAAGTTTATATACCAGCTCAGTCTGGTTGCATGCAGAGCCCATCAGCATGTGTCATCTGCGTACTGCTGGACCTCACTGTTGCGCAATTCAGTTGGACAATGGTTAACTTAAATATTAAAAAGCAGTGGGCTGAAAATTGAACCTTGTGAGACCCCTCTATTTTTCCTGACATGTTTTATCACTCCTGTGGCAGGCTGGGTTGTTGTCTTAGCCCTTCCTGATGACTGCAGCTGTCCCACATCTCCTCCAGTCTCTGGGAGGTTCTCCGCCCACAGATTGCCCCCCACGGTGGGGCTGGGACAGAGGACTATCCTCCACCATCCAGAGCACAAATCCAGATGTCCTTCAGAGCCAGTGAGACTGGGTGGGTCATCAGTAAGCAAGAAGGGCTTCATTAAGCCCAATCTCCAGTTTTCCCACCTGATTTTCTCCTGGGACTTGTGCAGATATGCAATAAGCACAATGTGCATGCTCCACCTCTGTGAAGGTGCCCCCAGTCCTTTGAATGTGCACCCATCTGACTTGCAACATGCTCATATGCACTACCATTGGGCTTCCCCCTAGATTGCAGACAAGCAGTGAGACACGGAGCCCCCTCCCCAAGAGAGGAGAGCCATCCTACAGATGCTCAATCCACCCTCTCCTGGCTGACCTCCAAGTAACCAAAGTCCATTCCCGAACTCGGGTCACCGGTGTGATGTGAGGTGTGGTGTCCAGCACCTCAACCCTCAGCACCACCAGGCCAGCTGTGGGACCACTCTTTAAACATCTTTTGATACTGATGCTACATTTCCCTGGCAACACATTGCTTTCTATCAAACAGATAAGACTGAAACTACCTTAGTGTTCTTCATCTCCCCCCATTTCAACATTCTGTTCAATAGATCAGTATGATTCACTAGGTTGAATGCTTTCCTGATGTCCACAAACGAAGCCCCCATATAGAATCTGGCAATACGAACAAACAAAACTGCCACAGAAACAGGCCATATAGTCTATCAAATCTGCTCAAATCTGCAGTTAACAGCAATCCATAATTTATTTACACTGTGGATTACTAATCCATGAAAATCAGTCCATTTTCAAAGTTTCAAAATTCAGCTACCTGAAGAATTCCGTGAAAATAGGTGGAATTTTCTGAAGCTCCACAGAATTCCATTCCATCTGAATCTAAACATACCAAACAGCACTAGCTGGTGGCCACTTCAGCCTGCACTTTTGTGAATGTTAATATATTATTTTTTTTTAAAGTCTTACCTGAACGTGCCCATTTCCAAGGCAGCTGTGCATGAGAGGCTCTTCACAGAATTAGAATGTCTCACGCGCAGAGGAAAGGAGGGCCAGAGTGTTCAGGAGTGCTCCCTCAATCTACAATAAACACAATAGATGTGTTTTTTTTTTTTATTTCAGGTGCCCATCCAACTTCACAGGGTGGATATGGAACACACACTAGCCAATGTCTTTGTGAGATCTGACAATCAAATTTTACTGAGAACTCATCTACACTGCACTTCTTTATGATATTACAGTCCTCTACATTACAACACATTGCGATGTCACAAATACAGTAATCTTGAGGTCAATGTACTGTAGATAGACTAGCAGATGTGTTTGACACACGTAGATAAAGAACTGTAAGTACTCTAAACTACTGATCATGGGACAAAGAAAAAACTCTGACTGGAGTGCATTTTGAAGTCCAAGTTTTCCATTGCTTAACCTTGATATAAAATGGCCACCCAGGCATAACTGAGTCAAATATGCAAGTGCTGAAAGCATATGGTCTAAACTTTTTATGTTAGTAAATACTTGGATTCTGACAGAGAGTCATAGCCATCAGCAGAGCAAATTTTGGCTGGAAAGAGACATCCCATGGAGCTGCCACTGAAAACCACAATGCACAAAGATGGGACTTGTTCACCAGGGGAAGTATCTTCCTGGCAATTAAGTCATAATGCAAGTCAGTCAACCAGATGTTAACTTGCACCAGTGGGATTTGGTGGTGGAGCTGTTTGGAATATACAAAATCCAATGCAAGTCAATGGAATTTCAGAAATTCCACCAAGTTCTGCATAACTCCGTAGAAGCACAGTTCCAGAATGGTGAAGGCAGAATGTTAACCATTGAATCATATTCTGCAGTTTATGTAAGATGCAGAATCATTGTCCACAGACCTATTCTGTGGATTACGTAATCCACGGTTTACAGCTCAGTGCTTTTCAGAATTCTGCAGAATTAAAGAAGAACTTCGGCAAAGTATTTCAAAAGCAGAATTGCCATTCCATCCAAATTCTGCCATCAGAATTCCAGATTATGCCAATCTCTAGCTTTCTGTCACTCATTTGCTGGCTGCAGTATCGAAGGGGGTCTGAGCATGACATGGGCAGTCACCTGGTGCTATGTCATGCTCCACATACATGTACTGTGGTGCACAGCAAGAGAATAGCACACCATGAGCACACAGGTTCTGGACAGATTACAGGCAGTCTAAGTTATGTTAAAGTAGACAAGCCTGCTTCTGTAAGAAGCCAGATTGATTTTGTGAGCCACAGCATCTAAGCACCTTGTAACCATCCCCTAGCATCTAATGTGGTTGCCTTCCATCAACTGCAAGATCCTACAGATGTAAAAGGGTTGTTATCATTCCTGGGCATGCAAAGCTACCAGGGCAAATTTGTTCTCACACACAATGGCATGCAGCAGGATGTTTTAAAGGGTGGCACAGGGCTTGCATCCCAGCCCTGTGCCACCGCACTTAGGTTCTGACCATGCGCCAAACTCTTCACTGTAACTGCACCCAATTTTACAATCATGGGTACAGTTGAGATGGTTTCCATGAGTTACAGCAGCTTGCACTAATTTTCTGGTGCAAGCTTCATAAACAAGGGCCCCCAGGATTGCCGCAAGGTAGACCAGAGAAAGTTGGTCTACACTGTAGCAATTACCGCTTGGGATAGAAAATCCTGTTAGCTCACCGCAAGCACCATGCGCCATATCGTCGTTGCACCAGGGTTTGTGGTGATCTAATACATTTGAAAATCCTGCCCATGGTGTTTAGGTGGTGTGTTTAGTTTCTAAAGCAAGATTATGAGTTGGTTAAAAGGAGTCACTTGGAATGTCAATGGGATAAATTCTTCCTCAAAAATATGTTGGATTTTAAACACTCAAAGGAAATTGGGAGTAGATATAGTATTATTACAAGAGACCTTTTTAGACAAGACCAAATCTGATAAACTAAAAAAAAAAAGTTGGGTTGGACAAGCTTTTTCCCTCCATCTCATCCAGTAAGAGAAGTAGGGGGACTGCCATCCTGATTAGTAAAAATTTCAGAAGGAAAATTATTGATGTGAAAATGGATGTTAGAGGGAGAATCATTTTGATAAAAGTGTGATTAGCAGAGATGGATTTAGTCATAGGTTCAGTTTATGCTCCCATTGACTGATTTGCTGCATTTTTTGCAGAGATCAACACATTGCTGTGCAAGTGGGGATGTGATAACATTTTTATAGGGGGTGATATGAATTGTCTCCATGATGGACAGCTGGATAAATCCTCACCATCCAAAAAATGGGAGAAATAGAAAACCAGAGTTTACACGAATTTTATTAATACTAATAATTTGATAGACCTCTGGAGAGAAACACAATTCAGAAAAATAATTTACTTTTCACTCAACAAGATTTAATATGCTCTCCAGACTAAAATATATTTTGATATCAAAAGAATCAATAATTGCTTGTAATATGTTTAACTCAAATATTGAACCGATGTCTGTATCTGACCATAATTCCATATCTTTCACCTTAGGTATTGAGGACGCAAGAGTTCTCTATGGTGTATGAATAATTACTTATTGAAAAATCCAACTTTTGTTAAACATTGAAACTTACTGTAGTATTTGGAATTTTATGGAGGATAACCAGATAAGCACTGATAATGTAATTACATCCTGGGACACTTTCAGAACTACAATAAGAAGAGTCATAATTTCAGAAGCCTCTTGGTTAAACAAGGAAAGTAAGGTATGAGAAATAGTGGAAAAGTTGGGAAGATTAGAGACAGAAGTTAGAAACTGCAATGAAGAGAAAAAAGAGGAGTATATTAACTAAAACAATAATGGAGAAAACAAACATTTATAACATAAAAAAATAATTAAACATTAAAAAAATATGGTACATGTGTAATGAACAAGCATGCAAATCACTGGCCATGTGGCTTAGAGCAGAAGAACATAATTAAAAGACTGTGGATATTCAAGACAAGCAAGGGACTGCACACACAAATACTGTAAGCAGAAAATAATGGTCTGATTTTTAGAATTTTATCAGCAACTATTCAAAAGAATGTTCAACATCTGAACATGAATTATCCTACTATGCTGTTTTTTTATCAAAAAATAAGTTATTTGCTGGTGACAAAAGGATGCTAAGCAAACCCATATCATTGGAAGAAATGGAAATCATCATGAATTCCAAGCCCAGAAATAAATATCCGGGGCTTGATGGTCTCACATTAGAGTTTTACCTTACATTTCAAAAACAATTGTTATGAATATTAGAATTATTATTCCAACAAATACAGAGTAAGGAAAAGTTCCCTGAGACATTTATGGAAGCCAGCATATTTGTTCTACCAAAGCAAGGGAAAGATTATAAACAAATGACCAACTACAGAACAATTGCAGTTTTAACTATAGACTACAAAATATTTACAAAAATATTAAATAACTAAATTATTCAATACCTCCCCAAACTAATTAATTTTGACCACACCAGATTTATACCATCTAGGCTGATTTACACTGGACTACATCAAATGCAGTTGTTAATAGAAATATTTGAGAAAAAATAAACATTTAGGTACAGCTTTCCTTTCAGTTGATGCCACTAAAGCCTTCAATATGCTAGAATGGCAATTTTTGTTCTATATTCTAGAATGTTGGGGTTTTCCAAATGAAACAATAGAATAGATTAAAAGCTTATATAAAAACACCAAATCTAAAATAAAATTAATAATGAATTCTGGAGATTTTTGTTAGTTTACAAAAGGGAGTAAGACAAGGCTGCCCCTTTCATACACCTTATTCATTCTAACTATTGAACTATTATTACTAGAGATTTGAGAAAATAAAAAAGATACAAGGTATCCTCATAAGTAGTTCTGAATGTAAAGTTAATGCTGTGAATTACATTAAACAGTTGCTCACCTCTCCTTATGAGAGGATAGGAAAACCTACAAAAAGTCAGTCAAACCTTTTCTCAGATAGCAGGACACAAGGTAAATGAATCAAAATCGGAACTGCTCACAATAATTTTAAATCTCATCAAATTAGGGAAGTTCAACAGACAGGCTAAAATAAGCAACAATGGAATTAACTACGTAGGATAACATCAGTTCCAGATTTACAGCAAATTTCTGAATTAAATTGCAAACAAAATTATGTTGTTGAAGGATAAGAGTGAGGGTTGGACAACAATTCTGCTATCACTTTGGGGTAAGATACGGGTCTTAAAAATGTTATCTCTAATTTCTCATACCTCTTCCAAGCGATATCAAATAGAGGTTCCAGATACTGGTCTACAGAAAATAGATAGTATCATGAAGTCCTATACCTGGAATAAGAAACAAGCAAGAGCTGCATGGTCCAGACTACGTCTACCTAAGAATTCAAGCACATAAGTAAAAAGGATGCACTGGGACTGGTGGTGCTTACAAGAGAGAAACAGCATAAATGTAAGAACAAACTCGGGCACTCACCACCCTCTGTAATATTACCACATTGCTCTATAGATTAAAAAATTTCTTTTATTAAAGTTTCATACAAAATGGCAATGCCTGTTGTGTTTTGGATGGACAATGTCCTTTGATGTCAGCTTGCTTCCAGGTATGGCCTGAGAGCACAAGGAAGTTAAGTGACTTTCTCTGGGTCACACAGTATGTAAGTGGGGACTTTGGAATTCAAACCGACATTTCTGAGTTTGTAGCTTAGTGTCCTTAACCACTACACTATACTGCCTCCAGATAAATTGAAATGGTTTCTGAGTTATATGCAAATTCAGTCATATGGGGAAACTCCTTATTTACATGAGTGTGGAAACCTTTACACAATAAAAAATGGATTAGTAAAGGCATAGAATGGTGGGAAAATGTTATAGCAAATGGCAGAGTCATGGAGTGGACACAGTTTAAAGATAAGGTTGGTCTCAACCAATCAGATTTTTTTCTATTTTAGACAAGTGTAACCCCATGGGGGTGCTACCCTTAGAGATACTACCCCTGCCTGCCTCCACTGAAACAGGGTGAGGGGCCCGGATCCATTGATGGGTGCCTCCACCCTGAGGTTGGGGTTAACATGGTCGAGACTGCCTCGGTTACAGCCCTCTGGGTTACTGCAACCCCCCTTTTGTCCCACTAGTGGCTCACACTGGGTACCAACAATTCTTTTCACCAGTACACTTACCCCTCGGGTAGTATCTCTCAGCTCACTCCGGGGACCCCCTGTAAAGTAAGGTACAGTTATATCACAGTCACTATGTAGCAGTTCCCCAGGGATACACAAACCAGCCAGGATGTAGTTGCAACACAATAATCTGATTTATTAAAGGGGGCAGATAACAAGGAAGGGGAAAAAATCAAGGCAATTGGCTTATACTATAATTATCTACCTAGGGCTCTGTGCACAGGTCTAACCCTAAGATTTGCTGTCCCTGGGTACCCAAGCCCTAACTGCTAGTCCAAACGTGGCAGCTGGTTGGGGCCCTTAACACAGATAAATGTTACAATCCTGAGCAGGTCAGAATGGGAAGAAAGTTTAATTAGGCAGTCAGCAGTATAATAATACACTGGAAACCACTGTTTGCACACTTGGCAGGGAGCTACCCTGGTTCAGTACTCACAACTCCAGCAAATAATGATTCCTTCAACACTGGCAGGGCTAAGCCTGAATTTTACCAGCCTCCCCACACATTTATATGGCAAACAACAGAGGGGTACCATACCAGGCAGCTGCTGTCAGGCTTTCACGAACTTGCAGAAGAACTTGGGCAGCAAATGGCAGCTTCAACATCATGGGTGGACTGAGCGTGATTTAGCAATTCTCTCCAGTCCTCTCAGGTTGAGCCTGGTAGGTAGCTGGGCTGGCACCAGCCTCCTCCAACCGCATGCTGGAGGATTTAATCTGACTTGCTCGAAAGGGAAAAATGGTCCTCAGGCCTTCATGTGCTTCCCGCGTGAACACTACTCCAGCACAGAAGCTCAGCACTCCTCTCTTAACCTCAGCCACAATGCATCTGCCCTCAGCAGCAAGGGGCTCTTCCTTCAGTTCTGGCGCTACCCGCTCCTGTTGGCTGGCGGCACCTGCCAGTCAACTTCTCCTGCTCTCAGTGGTGCGAAAAATGCCATAGCCCATAATGCCTTTCCCAGATTACAAGCAGTTTCTCCATTGGTCAGTCGGTTCTGTACAGTCCCAAGGCACTGATTGGTCCAATTCAGCAGTTCTGGACCAAAATGGAGGGGACAATCGAAACAGTCTTTGCTGCAATGGAAGGCAGGTTAGAACAGCTGCATTATTTTAATTTATTTTTTTATTTAGTTGTTTAACCAGGTATAGCACACTAAGCTGAAAGCTTTTTTACAGGAGCGACCTGGGAGCACAAGGAGGTTAAGTGACTTGCTCAGGGTCACACAGTATGCAAGTGGAAGCTGTGGGATTCAAACCCAGGTCTGGTCTGCTGGATGTCACCAGATTTGCAGCTCAGAGCCTTAGACCACTGTGCTATACTGCCTCCCAATTATCATTATTACTTTACGTTATTTCCAGCAAACAATTACATCCTCCAATAGAGCTCCCTCTGCACCACTAGTGATAGCAGAAGGGAGCTATTTTTCAGCGTCCCAGGCGGGACTCAGGCATACAACCACACAGCCCCCTCATTTCAGTTAATTACGACTGCAAAAGGCAGCCCTTAAAGAGACAGCTTGCGGAGCCTTTTTAAAGCGCTCTCTGGCTACCCATTTCAACGGCTTTATGCCGATCACCAACCAGGCATGGAGCAGGGAGACAAACTCCGGGAAAGCTATTAGAAACCCCCGTTTGCAAGGGGGTTACACCCTCCCTGGCCTGGAAAAACTTGGCTTCAGCGTCAAGTAATTACCCTTGAATTAGTTTAAGGCAAAAATCTTAGTTAACACTATATCACACTTTGCATTACAGACATGAGTATTATGTTCACAGTGTATTATGGTTTACACAACATTATACACACAGACTCTTATTTCCTGTTCTAAATCAGGTCATTAGTTTCTGCTCATGACACCGGGACTGGGGGGACCCCTCCCCTTTCAGTTGCTGGTGGGTTACCTGAAGCAGGGGCACCACACTCAAAGGGCAATGCTAGCAACCTGGAGTTATCCCCCAAGGCTAACTTAGGTAAAGAACTCGGGGACACATACACCCCTTTGTGGACCACATTTAAGGGCAAGTCCACTGGCTGACCCAGAGACTCATAACTCAACTTTATTACCGGCCCTACTTCCCGGCTGGAGCGCCTAGGGGTCTCGAGAGATCCTGAAACAGGCCCTGATTCCAATTCAGTTTCATTGACATTAGCAACAGGAATCTCTACAGGGGAAAAGGGCCCAGTGCTCATAGTACTATTGGGGGCCTGACCTTCTACCCCAGGACCCACCCCACTGGACTCAGCCGAGGGCTGTCTAGGTATAGGTGAGGAACCATCAGGGCATTCAGAATATTCTTCTGGGTTGGGCATATCACTGGTTTGTTCCCCATCTCACTCTCTTCTTCTGAAAAATCAGATAAGTCAGCCAGGCCAGACAGTTCAGCCATGCTCAAGGATCCCACCCCCTGGGCGTTGCTGCTACCCAATTCAAGCCCTGGAAACATGGGTTCTGGAGACAAAGCTGGGGGCTTAGACAGTCCAGAAAGCCCAACCTCATCTCCAGAGTTAACAAGGGGATTGCCCCGAAATAACTGACTCAGTTCATGAGAGGGATAGTATTCAATATCATCTTCATCGTCTTTGGACACCACTGGTTGATCATTTCCTTCTGCAGAGGTTGAGCGAGGCCCTCTGGGTTGGCCTGTTGAAGAATCAACAGGTTTGGTGCTTTTCTTGGCAGCAGATCTAGTCATAGGCCTGGAGGGGGAGGCAATTGGAGATTTTGCTTCAATCAGGATTTGCCCGATTGGCAGCAGATGATTCCTGTGTATAGTTTTCACATCTTTGGAATTGTTCTCAGGCCGCACTTTATATACAGGCAAGTCTGTCAATTTTCCCACAACAATATGGGGAAGGTGATGCCATCTGTCAGCAATTTTATGTTTCCCATGCAGTCCCAGATTCCTCAGTAACACTCTGTCACCTTCTTTTAGCTCCATTGTTTTCACTCTCTTATCATATCTTTCCTTGTTGGCCAGGTTTCGTTTAGCAGCCGTGGTCTGGGCCAGTTGGTAGGCATGGTTCAATTGGGCCTTTAGTTTCTGTACATACTGTAAATGGTCCTCTGCTTGCACCCCATCAAGGGAAACCCCAAAACACACATCCACTGGCAGTCTAGCCTCTCTCCCGAACATTAGTCGGTATGGGCAAAATCCTGTGGTGTCACTTTTCATACAGTTGTAAGCGTGAACTAGGGTGCTAATCTGCTGGCTCCATCTCGGTTTGTCTTTTGGTTGCAATGTGCCCAACATGTCAAGCAATGTACGGTTAAACCTTTTAGGCTGAGGATCTCCCTGAGAATGGTAGGGGGTAGTTTGTGACTTTCGTACCCCCCACAAAGACAACATCTCTTTAATCAAATGGCTCTCAAAGTCCCTTCCCTGGTCAGAATGGATCCGCTGCGGGGCCCCATAGTGGATGAAAACGTTTTCAACAAGTATCTTAGCCACTGTGTTTGCTTTCTGATCCTTAGTCAGAAAAGCCTGTGCATACTGGGTAAAATGATCAGTGATCACCAATATGTTACTGACACTTTTCAGATCAGGTTCTAGACTCAAGAAATCAATACAGACCAGTTCCATAGGGACACTAGTGGTAATGTTGACCAGGGGAGCAGCTCTCTGGGGTAGAGCTTTCCTTTGTAAACAGCGGCTACAGGTCTTGACATATTGCTCTACATCCGCACTCATGTTTGGCCAGTAAAATCGAGCCCATACTAGATCAAGTGTCTGGTCTATGCCAAGATGCCCCATTTGATTATGCAAGGACCTTAAGACCAGTTCTCTAAAAGCTGAGGGCAGCATCAGTTGTTGTTTGTCTACCCGGCCTTCCTTATTCACAGTCTCTCTGTATAGTAGTTGGTTAATCAGCTTCAATTTGGGCCCTTCTTTATACAACAAGGCAGTCCTTAGCTCAGTGGAACGTAACTTGGACACATCCCTCCCGGCCCCCAAAGCCTGCACAGCCATTTTTATCATAGGATCACAGGATTGAGCCTGTTGGAGACTATCATTGTTGAATTGGGGCAGGGAGCTAGTGTCTAATGCAGAGAAATGACAGTAGGCAGCAGGTAGGCAGTTTTCGGATGGCCCCAAGCAATCCACCACACAGTCCACCGTGTCAGGAGACACCTGTTCCTCTTTGTAAAATTTCTGGCAGAGAGCTCTTATGTCAGGTTCGGACAACCTGACCCAATCAGTCTGTGGCACAGGCATCAGAGAGCGTCCGCGTCTATATGGTTCAGGCCCGCCCTGTACTCCACAGCATAGTCGTAGGTAGCCAAGGTGGAGAGCCACCTATGGCCAGTGGCATCCAACTTGGCAGAGGTCTGAACATAAGCCAGAGGGATATTATCACTCTTTATCAATATCTTGGCACCATACAAATAGTCATGAAACTGATCAACAATGGCCCACTTCAGAGCCAGGAACTCTAGTTTGTGCACTGGATAATTTTTTTCTGAAGGTGTCAGGCTTCTGCTGGCAAATGCTACAGGTCTCAGACCATTTGAGTGCTTCTGGTATAACACAGCCCCCAATCCTTGTAGACTGGCATCGGTATGAAGAATGTATGGCTTGGCCGAGTCAGCATAGGCCAGCACTGGGGCATGGGTAAGTTGATATATGATGTCATAGAAGGCTTCCTCACACTCAGCAGTCCAACGGTCCCCAAACACATCATTTGGCCGGAAATACTTCTTTTCAGTCTCAGAGCGCACGACCTTCTTATACCTTTTGTGCGTAGGTGGATACCCCTGAGTGAGGTTGAGGAGGGGGCAAATCACTCGAGAATAGTCCTTAACATACCGCCTATAGTATCCACAAAACCCCAGGAATCGTTGTAGCTCTTTCAAATTCCTGGGTTGAGGCCAAGTGGTCAATGCCTCCACTTTGCTGGGGTCAGTCTCTATGCCCTCAGTGGACACTATGTGGCCCACGTATTTCACAGAAGTCTGGAAGAATTGACACTTGTCGATAGACAACTTGAGGCCGAAATCCTCCAACCGATCCAAGACCTTGAATAATCGTTGCTCGTGTTCTTCCAACGATCGGCCAAACACTATAACGTCATCTAAATAGACCAGACACTCAAGTAGATTCATGTCCCCCACAGCCTGTTCCATCAAGCGCTGAAAAGTGGCTGGGGCACCCAAAATCCCTTGAGGCATCCGAACAAACTCATAGAAGCCTAGGGGGGCAAATGAAGGCAGTCTTCTCCCGGTTGTCTGGGGCCATCGGGATCTGGTAGTTTCCACTGCAAAGATCTAACACAGAGAACCACTTGCTGCCGTTTAAACAATTCAATGCATCCTGTATGCATGGCATGGTATACTGGTCAGGAATGGTCCACCGATTCAGAGTGCGATAGTCTACGCACATCCGAACTGCCCCATTCTTTTTCCTTACTACTACTATGGGGGAGGCATAGGGGCTCCTGGACTCTTGTATTACACCAGCAGCCAACATCTCTTGCAGATGCCTCCTTACATCATCTATATCAGCGAGGGCCAGGCGCCGGGATCTCTCTTGGAAAGGCCTTTCATCATGAAGCCGAATGTGATGCTCAGCCCCTTGTACACATCCCACATCCCACTCTTTCAGGGAGAAAACCTGGTCTCTATTGGCAAGCCTCTCACTGACCCTTTGTTTCCATTCAGCTGGCAGCGGGGAGTCACCAAAGTCAAACAAATCAGGAGGAACTCTATTGTCTGTCCTGGAACCCTTTCTGTTTGGTAGTACTGCAGTATCTGCACAATGTACGCTTGCCAAGGTGCACCCCCTTCTTATTCGAACCTCTCTGTCGGACACATTATGCACTTGAACCATCACCCTCTTAACAAAGCATGAGCTCTAGCCAGCAAGATGCTGGGTTTGACCAACAGTCCCTCAGGTAATCTTCCCTCCACAGGCGCATCCAACATCAACAACTTATTCTTAACATCCGTTTTTAGTTGTACTTCTCCATGCAGGACACATTGGGCATTGGGGGCGAGTATCACCGGGGCCGGATCCTTTCTCCACACCACACCCACCGGGCCTTCAGGCTCCTCCGGACTAACTGTCTTCTGAGTGGCACTTGCCTTTTGAATTACAGCAGGTATGCTTAAAGCTCGCCCTGTCTGGAATGCTTGTTTTTCTGAGCACAATTGGGCCAATCGTCCGAACATATGTGCATTCGTCCCAATCAACAAAGGCACCCCATCATACAGCCCAGTGAGTGGGCAAACTAAAACTAGGGTTTGCACCTGCTCATCCATCCCAGCCACAGTTGCAGAGAAAGATAACCAGACTCGGATGTATCCCAGATACGGATAGGCCTTGTCGCTCAACCCCTACACATGTAGACCATTCAAAGGTTGCAGGGGCACCTCAGGTAAGTGTGCCTGGTAACAGTCCTGAAACATGATGGTTACCTGAGAGCCACTGTTTAATACAGCTCGAGTGGGAATTCCATTTACCCACACCGGGGTCTCCATTGAAGGCCCGACCACATCAGACCAGTTGGGGGCCGCAGCATTGACGGCCGGCTGGGCATGGGCCTGAGTCACAAAACTTTTCCTGGGGGCCCGAGACTGGGCCTGGCAGTGTCGGGCGATCAGTCTGTTGTTGACTTTCCTTAAATTCTCCAGCCTCTGGCACTTGGGTTGGAAATGCTCATCTTCCCCGCAATGATAACAGAACTTGGGGTCCTGGGGGTCACTATTTTGCTGGGGGCACCTTATCTGTGGGGGGCTCTGAGAGGGGTGAGAGGGCTCTCTTTGGCTGGGGTTTGAGTTTCTACATGACTCAGGGGCCCCAGCCCTGACAGGGTACATAGTAGATTGCTTCAAGTCCCTCACCAGTACCTGTAAATTCCTGACCTCGGCCCTCAATTCACTCTCTACGTGGGGGTTGGAGGAGATAACTCGCATTCCCACAGCACCTGGAAAATCTGGGGATCCCTCAGACCCTCTGGACAGGCCAGGCTCCTTGGGGGTGTTAGGCTCAGGGATCCCACTAGGGTTTACCGCCCCCACACAGGGTTCCCACCCCTCTTCATCAGTCTCCACCTCCCTAATTTCCCTCATTAATTGACAATATTCAGGCGGGGGGCCCGCCGATCATGTAACTTAAGCTTCAGCAGTATTACACTAGAAAATCTGGCAGATTTTAAAACATGTTCTAACCGGACCTGATTCAGGGCTGTGGCAGTGATTCCCCCTTTTCTATAGGCCTTCTGCAAGGCCCGCTCCACTCTAGTAACAAAAGCAGACAGCTTCTCATTTCTCCACTGCTTAGCAGACCTGAATTTCCATAATAAGTGTTCACCAGTCTCTGTACTCCGGAAAACCCCTTCTAAAGCAGAGAGATACTCTGCAGCGGTGGCTTCCGGACTGGTGGCCCAGAAGAATCTAATGGCATCTAAAGCAGGACCCCACAAGCTCTCCATCAGCCTCTTCCTTTTCTCTCCCTCAGGGCATTGCCATTCCTGGACTAAAGGGGTGGCATAGTCCATCCAAGCCTCCAGGTCATCCTCCCCTCGAGGCACCGGCACCATACCAGAGAAAAGTTTTAACTTACGGTAAGAATCAAGCTGTATGGGTGGGACCACCAGGGGCAGGGAAGCCAGCACAGAACTCTTGGGCGGGCAAGGGGAGGTGCCAGGGGAGCCCTCAGGGATAACATCACTGGATAAATCTAAGGCTTGTAGCAGCTCCTGGGTAGTTCTCCCCTCCACGGCCAACAATTTTAGCAGTTTGTCTTTAAAACTGTTCATTTGAGGAGACCCCCTCCAGGAGTAACTGACCCACTTTGAATATAAATTAGCCTCCATCCCTGTGAAGCACCCTCTGGATAAATCACAGGAGGTACCTTCTCGGGGTCGATGACCACACTGCATAGAAGTAACACATCAACGTCTGGTCAAGCAAATCAGCCATACGCCCTTTTACCTCCACTTTGCCCAAACATTTTACTCGCTCTGCGGCAGAAATGATGTCAGCAGTTGGGGTTCCCAAAGGCACATCTAACAATAACACAATCTTCTGGGAGTCTAGCTCTTCGGCTTCACCCCACCTCATCAGTCTGTGTACCATGGTCTTGATGGGTCCCAGTTTAATTTTTCCCAGCATATCCCTTCCATTTTTCCATTTCTTATGTGCTTCCCACTTGGCCACGGGTGACTCTAATCCCAGTGGTGCCTCAATTTATAGCCCCAGAAGTCTACCCTTAGAGCTACTACCTTGCCTGCCTCCACTGAAACAGGGTGAGGGGCCCGGATCCGTTGACGGGTGCCTCCACCCAGAGGTTGGGGTTAACACGGTCGAGACTGCCTCGTTTATAGCCCTCTGGGTTACTGCAACCACCTTTTGTCCCACTAGTGGCTCACACTGGGTACCAACAATTCTTTTCACCAGTACACTTACCCCCCGGGTAGTATCTCTCAGCTCACTCTGGGGACCCCCTGTAAAGTAAGGTACAGTTATATCACAGTCACTATGTAGCAGTTCCCCAGGAATACACAAACCAGCCAGGATGTAGCTGTAACACAATAATCTGATTTATTAAAGGGGGCAGATAACAAGGAAGGGGGAAAAATCAAGGTAATTGGCTTATACTATAATTATCTACCTAGGGCTCTGTGCACAGGTCTAACCCTAAGATTTGCTGTCCCTGGGTACCCAAGCCCTAACGGCTAGTCCAAACGTGGCAGCTGGTTGGGGCCCTTAACACAGATAAACGTTACAATCCTGAGCAGGTCAGAATGGGAAGAAAGTTTAATTAGGCAGTCAGCAGTATAATAATACACTGGAAACCACTGTTTGCACACTTGGCAGGGAGCTACCCTGGTTCAGTACTCACAACTCCAGCAAATAATGATTCCTTCAACACTGGCAGGGCTAAGCCTGAATTTTACCAGCCTCCCCACACATTTATATGGCAAACAACAGAGGGGTACCATACCAGGCAGCTGCTGTCAGGCTTTCACGAACTTGCAGAAGAACTCGGGTAGCAAACGGCAGCTTCAACATCATGGGTGGACCGAGTGCGATTTAACACTTCTCTCCAGTCCTCTCAGGTTGAGCCTGGTAGGTAGCTGGGCTGGCACCAGCCTCCTCCGACCTCATGCCGGCGGATTTAATCTGACTTGCTCGAAAGGAAAAATGGCCCCTCTGGCCTTCACGCGCTTCCCGCACGAACACTACTCCAGCGCAGAAGCACAGCGCTCCTCACTTCTCCTCAGCCACAATGCATCTGCCCTCAGCAGCAAGGGGCTCTTCCTTCAGTTCAGGCGCTACCCGCTCCTGTTGGCTGGCAGCACCTGCCAGTCAACTTCTCCTGCTCTCAGTGGTGTGAAAAAGCGCCATAGCCCATAATGCCTTTCCCAGATTACAAGTGGTTTCCCCATTGGTCAGTCGGTTCTGTACAGTCCCAAGGCACTGATTAGTCCAATTCAGCAGTTCTGGACCAAAATGGAGGGGACAATCAAAACAGTCTTTGCTGCAATGGAAGGCAGGTTAGAACAGCTGCAGTATTTTAATTTATTTTTTTATTCAGTTGTTTAACCAGGTATAGCATACTAAGCTGAAAGCTTTTTTACAGGAGCAACCTGGGAGCACAAGGAGGTTAAGTGACTTGCTCAGGGTCACACAGTATGCAAGTGGAAGCTGTGGGATTCAAACCCAGGTCTGGTCTGCTGGATGTCACCAGATTTGCAGCTCAGAGCCTTAGACTACTGCGCTATACTGCCTCCCAATTATCATTATTACTTTACGTTATTTCCAGCAAACAATTACATCCTCCAATAGAGCTCCCTCTGCACCACTAGTGATGGCAGAAGGGAGCTATTTTTCAGCGTCCCAGGTGGGACTCGGGCATACACCACAGCCCCATTTCAGTTAATACGACTGCAAAGGCAGCTCTTAAAGAGACAGCATGGAGGCTTTTAAAGCGCCACTGGCTACCCATTTCAACGGCTTTATGCCGATCACCAACCAGGCATGGAGCAGGGAGACAAACTCCGGGAATGCTATTAGAAACCCCCGTTTGCAAGGGAGTTACACAAGTATAGGAAATTTTAAAAAGAAAATATTTTTCCAGATAGGAAGAGCACCAAATTAGGCAAAATTCGAATCTGAAGTTTCAAAATTAAGGAAGTGAAACTTTAACAACATTTTCATCCAGATAATAGTGCAACTACATAGCAATTACGAAATTTAAAAAAATTAGTTTTTAAAAATACTAACATACTAAAATGCCAGCAGAATAGGCCTAATGGTCTTTCATGTCTGCTCGTTTGGTCAGCCTCCACCCTGGGTGCTGACCTTGCTGCCCCCCTCGCCTCCTCTGGCTTCTCCCTTCCCAGTTCCGGATATTCTTGCTGCATTGGATTTTGCTTCCAGAACCCTTCCCCTGTACCTGTCCCACCCCCTCTTGAACCCCTCCACCATCTCTGCCTCCACCAGACCCCTAGGCAGCACATTCCATGGCTCCACCACCCTCTCAGTGAAGTAGCACCTCCTCCTTTCTCCCCTGAATCTTCCCCTGTCCAGCTTCCACCCATGCCCTCTAGTGGCCCCCCTCCTCCTTCCTTCGAAGCATCCCGACTGTTCCTCCCCTATTTACCCTCTTCATGTACCTGAAGACCTCTATCATGTCCCCCCGGTCCCTTCTCTCTTCCAATGTGTACATATTTAGCTCTTCGATTTAAATTGTGCCATATCACACACTTAATGGGAAACTGCACTATTGGCCATTAATCAACATAAATTATCACAAGACAAAACAAGCCAATATAAATTACAAATCAGGAATATTAACCCCATACCGATTAAAAAGATAGGGAGACAGCCCCTTTGCTAAATGTTGGAACTGTTCAGTATTAAAGGCTGATATAAAACACACACTATAGGAATGCACCTATATACAACAGTAGTGCTACCCTCACCATGGAAAGAAAGTCTAAAGATACAAAGGAGTGTGAAACAGGGAAAAAAATGTTGAGAGAGCTGGAAGATAATCATTTCTTGTTTAATCAACAGGCACTCAAGGGGAGATCAACAGGGAGCTTATACCTATATGGGACAAAGGGGAGCCTCTATAATAGACCATTGTTGGGTTTTGGTAAACATAATTATGCTATTACTGGACTTTCTAATAGGCACAAGATCAGAAAGTGAACACAGCCCATTGGAGATTAAATTAGATTTCTGGCAAAGGAAGAGGAAAATAAAAAAGAAAAGATAAACAAGATATCATAAAGGTAAAAAAATAGTACAATAGGATATACTAGAAAACTACAAATCAATTAAGTTGCTAAATGATTATGGAGTTAGGGAGGAAGTATTGTATATTGTACATTGCAAAACACCAGAATAGTGTACTGAGATATTTGAAAGAGTTATGAAAAAAAAAATCTCCTCGATAATTCTCAAAGTATCCATTAGTAAAGCAAAGAAGGGGAGTAAATGATATGACTGGTAATGTAAAAGACAAAAAAAAGAGATTAATAAGTGTGCTAAAAACACGCAAAGATGCCCTACGAAGGACAATAAACAAAAGCTGAATAAATTAAGGAAAAATTACAAAAACTATTGGAGGAAAAAAAAACATGTATAGAAAGATATTATGGGAAGAATTTGAGAAAGCCGCGTGGGCAAAGAACAACAAAAAGTATTGGTGAATGCTGGCTAATGGCTGGGATAATATGCCTGATACAACAGAGAATCATATTGACCCTAGCACTTGGGAAAACTACTACAGAAATCTCTTTTATGATTCAGAATCTGGGAAAGATAACCAGTCCAACATTAACTGGATACCATTTAGAGATATAATTAAAGAAGAATTAGAATTACCTATTAATACAGCAAAAAGACGAAAGGCCCCCAGGCCAGATGGAATCCCCATATATATCATTATGGATGACCCAGGGTTATGGATTCCAACCTTAAAGATCTTATTTAATAGCATAATAGAAACTAGCAGCACACCCCTGACTTGGAAACAAAACATTATAATCCCTATACATAAGAAAAGTGATAAGGCAAACCTTAGTTATTATAGACCAATAAGCCTACTAGACATGAATCTGAAATTATTTGCTAAAATTTTAGATAGCAGGCTGATGGTTTGAATAAATAAACAAAATTCTCAATGAGGTGCAAGCTGGCTTTATGCTGGAGCACTCTACAAGAGATCAGTGCTTTGTACTAGCACACCTTGTATATAAATACATTCATATCAAAAAACAAAAATTATTTTGTGTTTTCATTGACCGGAAATCAGCTTTCAACAAGGTTAAAAGGGAAAAACTATGGGAAACCTTAGAATAGACCCATTGATTCTAAATATGCTAAAAACTCTGTATTAAAACACAAATCCAGGCACTCACCACCACAAAATAGCTGTCACACGAGACAATAACGTTTAAAACATTTATTAAGGTTGTTTATTAAATGTTTTAAATGTTATCCTCTCATGTGGCAGCTATTTTGTGGTAGTCAGTACCTGGATTTGTGTTTTAATTTACATGTTTTCCATGGCACTCCGTCCTAGTGCAAGCTCCTTTTGGTCTATTAAAAACTCTGTATAGAGACAATTACACTACTGTAAGGTATAATAAAGAAGGAGATAATACTTCAAAATTTCCATCTAATATTGGATTAACTCATTCAGGCTGAGAAACATCTGTAGAGGGTGTCTGAACTAATTGTGCCTCAGGTCAATAGTGACTCCGGACATACTCCATTTACTTCCTCCCAGGCCTGAGGACGTCAGCATTTTAGTCATAAATATTTAGCCAGTCAATCACTGGAGGACTTATTTATGTATCTCTACATGTACTACACATGTAAGCCCTCCATTGATTGGCTGGCAAACTGGTGGCTCCCATTTGAAAAAACGGAGAAAATCACATTGTGAACCTCCATTTGTAAGCAGCTGCAAACCGAGCGTTTGTCTGCGTGGCAGTTGGGAAAAAAGCATTCTCTTTACTGATACACAGGTAATTATTGAAGTTGCAATGCAGAGCACACATTTATTTACCTATGTGCTGTTTTGTCTTACTTTTGAGAGAGTGCCTCAGAAAAGCACTAGCAAACAGGCAAGAAGGAGGTGTGGAGGAACAATGGGGAGTGATCAAAACAGCCATCACAGAGGCAACAAGCCTTTGTGTAAAGCAAATCAACAAAACACAATGAAGGAAAAAACCGCTATGGTTCTCAAAAGAGGTGGCAGGGAAGGTTAAGGAGAAAAGGATAGCATTCAGGAAATATAAGGAAACACAGAAGAAGCAGGACAGAGAACTTTATCAGTTAAAGCAGAAAGAGGCTGGGAAGGCAGTCAGAATAGCAAAGGCCCAAATCGAGGAAAGGATAGTGAATTCTGTTAAGAAGGGGGATAAGACCTTTTATAGGCACATTAGGGAGTGAAGAAAGACCAAAGGAGGGATACTGAGGCTTAATAAAGGGGAAGGAATGTGTGTAGAGGGTGACAGTGAAAAAGCAGGGATACTGAACTAATATTTCTGCTCAGTATTCACAAAGGAAGAGGAGGAGAGTACCTAAACCAAACAAGAGAAACACTCTGAAGATGGGGTCGATACCAGTCCATTTACAGAAGAAAGGGTTCTGAAAGAACTAATAAAATTGAAGGTGGACAAAGCAATGGGGCCTGATGGGATTCACCCAAAATTTTAAAGAACTAAGGGTAGAACTAGTGACACGCTGACTATTCTCTTTAACAAATCATGGGAGGATGGGGTGGTACCTGAGGACTGGAGGAGGGCAGATGTGATTCCTCTTCACAAAAGTGGGAGCAGGACAGAGGCAGGAAACTACAGACCAGTTAGTTTGACATCAGTGGTAGGGAAAATGATGGAATCACTTGTGAAGGAAAGAATTGCTGAGTACCTAGAGGCCAGTGGGGCACAGGACCCAAGGCAGCATGGATTCACGATAGGACGGTCATGTCAGATGAATCTAATAGATTTCTTTGACTGGGTGACCAAAGTAGTAGACCAGGGAGGGGCTGTGGACATGGCCTACTTAGATTTTAGCAAGGCATTTGATACAGTCCCACACAAAAGATTAATACACAAGTTAGCCAGCCTTGGAGTGGGTCCCAAGGTGGTAGCCTGGATAAAATAATTGGCTAGACAACAGGACACAAAGGGTGGTAGTAAATGGAGTGCACAGTGAAGAAAGGAGGGTTACTAGTGGGGTACCGCAGGGTTCAGTACTGGGACTGGTCCTTTTTAATGTCTTTATAAGTGACATTGCAGAGGAACTGGAAAGAAAAGTATGTCTCTTTGCAGACGACACAAAGATCTGCAACAGGGTTGATACACAAGATAGAGTGGAAAGGATGAGAAGGGACTTGGCAAGGTTGGAGGAATGGTCAAATGTATGGCATCTCAGATTCAATGCAAAGAAGTAATGCAAGGTAATGCACATGGGAAACAAAAACCCAGTGGAAGAGTACACAATGGGGAGTGAGATACTGACAACAGTAAAAACAGAAAGGGACCTGGGGTAATTATATCAGATGACATAAAGTTGGGCAAGCAATGTGAGAAGGCAGTAAGGAAGGCTGGGGGGATACTGGGATGCATAGCAAGAGGCATCAATAGTAGAAAACAGGAAGTTGTTATCCCTCTGTACAGACAGTTGGTGAGACCCCATCTGGAGTACTGTTTGCAGTTCTGGAGACCCCATCTCTGCAAAGACATAGACAGAGTGGAGGCTGTCCAGAGGAGGGCACCAAATGGTGCAGGGTCTGCACCAGAAGACATATTGAAGAAAAGACTAAAGGAGCTTAATATGTATACCCTTGAGGAAAGAAGGGAGAGAGGGACATGATAGAAACTTTCAAGTACCTCAAGGGAATCAACAAAGTCCAAGAGGGTAGCATCTTTCAGAAAAAGAGATGTGCAAGAACAAGGGGGCACAATTTGAAGATAGAGGGGGGACAGCTCAGAGGTAATGTGAGGAAGTATTTTTTTCACAGAGAGGGTTGTGGATGCATGGAACAGCCTCCCTGAGGAGGTCGTGGAGTCAAGAACAGTGGGGGAATTCAAGAATGCATGCGACAGACATAAGGCAGTCCTAGTGGGGGGGTAGGAGGAAGTAAGCTGTTGGTTAACTAGGATCTGCAGCTTATCTGTTAGGTAGGAAAATGGGCAGACTAGGTGGGCCAAGCGGTCCTTATCTGCCGTCAAATTCTATGTTTCTATGTTTCTAAATATTGTATGGCTTTCATCTGCGAGAGAGAACCGCTTCACCGAGGAGTTTGTGATGGAGGGTGGAGGAAGTCTAAGTCCTCTCATCTCTCTCTTTCTCACTTTTCCCATTTCGTTTTTTATTTTTATTTGATAGCATGCGCTGTTTATTTTCTTTTTTATTCTGTGGCTTGCAGTGGACTGTCCTGCAGCAAGTGGCGTTGCAGCTGTGTGGCTTGATGTCTTAGTAGGGAGCTGCGGTGGACTATCCTTCCCTTCTGGCAGCAAGTGGCGTTTTGGCGTTGTGTCGGTAGGGAGCTGAATTATTTTCCATATTGCTGCACTCTGTGTCACCCCCTCCCTGGTACTCCATGCCCGATTGTTCTTCTGGGTCCCTGCATTGGCCAAATTGGGAGATGCATTCTTGAGGGCATGGCATGTGAGGGTCACATCGGTGAACTGAGGAGGGCCATGTACCAGTCATCCGCCACCTGTCCTGCTGTCCTCACGGACCCCAGTATTCCACTGTACCCTGCATCACCAGCTCGTCCTGCTCCCCACCTCCCATCGTACTCCATTATTCCGTTTTTTCTGGTGCTTTGTCTGCAGCGTCAGGTGGGTCCCTGCAGTCTGCAGTGGGGAGTAGGTGGAGGGCCGCATTCTTGAGGACATGCTGCGGTCACAACAGTGGACTGTACCAGCCACCCATACTGCTTCTTTTTGCTGTTGGTCTTTCCAGACCCTTTACTGACATGCTGCGTGTACCCAAATCTATTGTGCCCCCCCCCCAAAGTTCTGTGCCATTTTGGACCCACATTTGCTCCTCTCTTGCTGCTCTTATTTTTTTTTTTTTTTTGCTGTCTACAGTTTTCATTCCTGCATCTCCACTATAGAGGAGCTGTTGACCTTCTTGCTTCCAGAATCCTCTCCAGGACGAGGTAAGACTTCCATATGTTTGCCAGAGGGTGACTCTTCAGATGCCAGGGAAGGGTTTTGCTGGTGTTTCTGTGTGAACCCCCAGCTGCTGGGAATGTTTTTCTTTTCTGCTGGAGGGAGGTGCCAGCTATCCGATAGTGGGGAGGTGCCACTGGACACCAGGGTTTTTTTGTCAGTATTTTTGTACGGGGTATCAGAGGGAAAGGAGGGGAATGCCCTGATGCCAGGGAATGCTTTGTGTATACTGGTGCTGGGTATTGGAGAGTTGGGCATGTTTCCCCTCCTCCCATGCCCAGCCCCAGAATAAACAAAAGCATTCCCCAGTCTCCGGACGATCCCCACACTCTCTGATATCAGGCGTAAAAATACAGAAAACATTCCCTGGTGTCCAGTGCTCCCACCGCCTCCAATACCTGGCACCATCATACACAAAACATTCCTTGGTCTGCTGTGTGGCTTTGGTGCTGTGGATGGGAGGGTGGGGGTGGACCTCCAGATGGCTGAAAACAGTGTTTCTATTTCTGTGCTGGGTGTCGGAGTGTGGGGGCTGAATCCCAGCCACTGGGAATGTCTTTGTTTGTTTATCTTGCTGTTTGCTGGAGGTTGCGGGGTGGACTACCCTGACTACCCTCTTTAACAAATCATGGGAGGATTGGGTGGTACCTGAGGACTGGAGGAGGGCAGATGTGATTCCCCTTCACAAAAGTGGGAGCAGGGCAGAAGCAGGAAACTACAGACCTGTTAGTTTAACCTCAGTGATAGGGGAAAATGATGGAATCACTTCTGAAGGAAAGAATTGTCAAGTACCTAGAGGCCAGAGGGGCACAGGACCCAAGGCAGCATGGATTCACAGCAGTAAGGTCATGCCAGATGAATCTAATAGATTTCTTTGACTGGGTGACCAAAGTAGTAGATTAGGGAGGGGCTGTGGACATGGCCTACCTAGACTTTAGCAAGGTATTTGACTCAGTCCCACACAGAAGATTAATATACAAGTTAGCCAGCCTGGGAGTGGGTCCCAAGATGATAGCCTGGGTAAAGAATTAGCTGGAGAATAGGTCACAGAGGGTAATAGTAAATGGAGTCCACTCTGAAGAATGGGGGGTTACTAGTGGGGTACCGCAGGGTTCAGTATTAGGACCAGTCCTCTTCAATGTCTTTATAAGTGACATTGCAGAGGGACAGGAAGGAAAAGTATGTCTCTTTGCAGATGACACAAAGATCTGCAACAGAGTTGATGCACAAGGTGGGGTGGAAAGGATGAGAAGGGACTTGGCAAGGTTAGAGGAATGGTCAAATGTATGGCAGCTTAGATTTAATGCTAAGAAGTGCAAGGTAATGCACCTGGCAAACAAAAACCCAGGGGAAGAGTACACAATGGGGGTGAGATACTAACAACAACAAAAATGGAAAGGGACCTGGGGGTAGTCATATCAGATGACTTAAAGGTGGTCAAGCAATGTGAGAGGGCAGTAAGGAGGGCTGGGGGGATACTGGGATGCATAGGGAGAGGCATCACCAGTAGAAAACAGGAAGTTGTTATCCCTCTGTACAGATAGCTGGTGAGACCCCATCTGGAGTACTGTGTGCAGTTCTGGAGACCCAATCTCCGCAAGGACATAGACAAGATGGAAGCTGTCCAGAGGAGGACAACTAAAATGGTGCAGGGTCTGCACCAGGAGACATAGGGAGAGAGACTAAAGGAGCTTAATATGTATACCCTTGAGGAAAGAAGGGAGAGAGGGGACATGATAGAAACTTTCAAGTACCTCAAGGGAATCAACAAAGTCCAAGAGGCTAGCATCTTTCAAAAAGAGGTGTGCAAGAACAAGGGGCACAATTTGAAGATGGGGGGTGGCTCAGAGGTAATGTAGGAAGTATTTTTCACAGAGAGGGTTGTGGATGCATGGAACGGCCTTCCGGAGGAGGTTGTGGAGTCAAAAACAGTGGTTGAATTCAAGCATGCATGGGACAGTCATAAGGCAATTCTAGGGGTTGGGGGTAAAAAGAAGTAGGCTGCTGGTTAACTAGGATCTGCAGCTTATCCATTAGGTAGGGAAATGGGCAGACTGGGTGGGCCAAGCAGTCCTTATCTGCCATCAAATTCTATGTTTCTATGGACCTTCAGACGCCAGGGAAGGGTTTTGCTATCGTGGTGCCAGCTATCGGAGGGTGGGGAGGTACCACTGGACACCAGGGTTTTTTTGTCAGTATTTTTGTGCAGGGTATCAGAGGGTAAGGGGGGAACCCCCTGATGTCAGAGAATGCTTTGTGTATACTGGTGCTGGGTATTGAAGAGTTGGGCATATTTGCCCCCTCCCATGCACAGTCCCAGAATAAACAAAAGCATTCCTCAGTGTCTGGGTGATCCCCACACTCTCCGATATCAGGCGCAAAAATACGGAAAACATTCTCTGGTGTCCAGTGCTCCCACCGCCTCCGATACCTGGTACCATCATACACAAAACATTCCTTGGTCTGCTGTGTGGCTTTGGTGTCATGGACGGGAGGGTGGGGGTGGACCTCCAGATGGCCGAAATCAGTGTTTCTATTTCTGTGCTGGGTGTCTGAGTGTGAGGGCTGAACCCCCAGCAGCTGAGAATGTCTTTGTTTATCTTGCTGTTTGCCGGAGGGTGGGGGGTGGACCTTCAGATGCCAGGGATGCGTTTTGCTATCATGGTGCCAGCTGTCAGAGAGTGGTGCGGTACCACTGGACACCAGGGTTTTTCTTGACAGTATTTTTGTGCGGGGTATCAGAGGGTAAGAGGGGGAACCCCCTGATGCCAAGGAATGCTTTGTGTATACTGGTGCTGGGTATTGGAGAGTTGGGCATGTTTTCCCCCCCTCCCATGCCCAGCCCCAGAATAAACAAAAGCATTCCCCAGTGTCCGGGTGATCCCCCCACACTCTCCGATATCAGGCACAAAAATACTGAAAACATTCCCTGGTGTCCAGTGCTCCCACCGCCTCCTATACCTGGCACCATCATACACAAAACATTCCTTGGTCTGCTGTGTGGCTTTGGTGCCATCGAAGGGAGGGTGGGGGTGGACCTCCAGATGGCCGAAATCAGTGTTTCTGTTTCTGTGCTGGGTGTCGGAGTGTGGGGGCTGAACCCCCAGCAGCTGGGAATGTCTTTGTTTTGCTGTAATGCTGTGTATCTTTGGTGTCGGGCATGAGGGGGGTGTCGGAACTGTGCATGCCCGAAACGGTTTATTTTGCTACTGTGCTGGATGTCATAGTGGGTATGTGAACCCACAGCTGCTGTGATTGCTTGGTGTCATATGGTGCTGGTTGTCAGCTGGGTGGGGACGCACCACTAGATGTAAGGGACTGTTTTGTGGGTATCATGGTGCTGGTTATTGGATGGTGGGTAGGAGCCACTGCACACCACCGAATGTGTTCTGTGTTTCTGTGCCATGTATTGGAGGGTGGTGGGTGGCCTTCCGGATGCCATGGAATTCTTTGTGTATTATCACTACTTTGTTTTCTCCTTACACCGTGCGGTTCCCATCTGACCGACTCCCCCAGCTCCGTCCCCCGGAATTAGTGGGGCTTACCTTATGCCCGGTCCAGGAGCGGTGCCTGCAGAGAATCAGTCGCCATCTTGTCACCGGCTGCCTTTTTCTGTTTTCTCCCCTTATTCCCGAGGACCCCAGGAGAAGGACACATGCATGTGGAGGCATGCGTGTGCCTTATAGCCCTGGTAATGGCCTTCCTCCACCCATCCCTTTGGCCTATCACTGGCACCTTCGCTTGCGCAGCCCCTTGTCCTCCACCAGGGGGTAGCCGAGAGTGAGGGATGCCACCCACCTCCTTGGAGAGGAGCGCTGCCTTGGGGCGGCTCCATCCTACTCCACCTGCCCCCCCCCCGAGCTGACCTCCGATGACCCGGGCTCGCTCCCGAACCTGGGTCACTGGCATGCCACGAGGTGAGATGACCAGCGCCTCAGCCCTCCGTGCCACCGGGCTGGCTTACTTTGTGTATTGTGGCATTGGGTATTGGACAGTGGGGCTTGTTCTCTCTCACCCTCCGATACCCAACACCACAACACACAAGGCATTTCTTGGGCGTCCAGGGTCTCCCCACACTTTTCGATATCAGGTGCAATAATTCGGAACACATTCTCTGGTGTACAGCGGTCCCACCCCCCCACTCCCGATACCTGCCACCATCTAACTCAAAACATACCCTGGAATGTTGTGTCTCTGTGGTGTCGGGCATGGGAGGGGGGTGTCGGAACTTTGCATGCCCGAAATGGTTTATTTTGCTACTGTGCTGGGTGTCTTTGTGGGGTGTGAACCCACAGCTGCTAAGTAAGGCCATTGAAACAACCCCACCATCACCACGGGAACTGCAGAATCTGCACCTGGCATTACCATTCCAGGTATCTAGTGGACGGTACATTTTTTTTTTTATAGACTAATTGCTAACATAGGGACAGTGGATACAGCCGCTCATTTGTGTCTGTTTGTATTGTGCTGTATTTACTTCTCTGTGGTCTGCTAACGGGTGTTGTGTGTATTGTTTTTTTGTTTGGTAGTTGTGTATGTTGGTGTCTGCAATCAGATAGCATGTACTTTTCCTGCCAGGAAAAGGTTTACATTCCCTTGGCAGAGTGTTTTCATTGTTTTTTTTGTTTTTTTTTGTGCATATACTGTAGTTGGTTGACAAGTTTATGTGCCGTACAGCTGTTGTCTTCAGTACAAATGTATCATTGTGTTTCTGTTCTAGACACACAACAGAACAACTTGAGAAGACCACATGTAGGGGAGAGGCATTGTGAGACCCAGAGCGACATGAGACGGCGTGAGACCCAGAGTGACGTGAGACCCAGAGCGATGTGAGACAGTGTGAGACCCAGAGTGACGTGAGATGGCATGAGACCCAGAGCGACTTGAGACACCTACAGAGAACTGACAAAGCAGAAATGGATAAGATCATAGATAACAGCCTTTTTGACAGCTGCAGTGACAGTGACGAGGAGTTCATGGGATTTGATGATTCTGATATACAAGTTGAATTAATGCCAATGGATCACGACAGTGACTTCAGTGAAGATGACAATGTCCCACTTGCAATGCCACGGGGGCAGAGGCAGTCCACTGTAAAGGAACAGGATAAGCAAACACACTCCATGCAAAGACGGAAACGGCACTCCACTGAGAGTGAAGAGGATGAGACCTCTAGCAATGCTACTGAGCCAAAGGCACTCTATTGCTAGCGATGACGCTGATGATGATGATGATGATGATCAGCCACTTGCTACTCTACGGCAGAAGCTGAAGTCAACTGAGAGGGAGGAAGTTGAGAAGCTACTCGCAGCTCTACGGCGTGACAGGCACTTTAGTGACAGCGAAGATGATCATCCTTTATCCACACTGCAGAGTGACTTTCTTCCAACCGATGATATGGATGCTGAAGACCCAGCTACGAGTCTTGATGACTATCACAATGACATTTGGGATAGTCGATTGCAGACCATGCACATAGATGGTTTCAAGGAGCCTGTAGGGCCTGTGACACTACTGAGTGAGGAGAAGAAAGAACTGGACTTTATGAACCTGATGTTTCCTCCATCACTGTATGAACTGCTTGCATAGGAGACCAATCTATACAGTGAACAGAAGCAGGAGAAGGCGCAGAAGGTGGACATGTGATGGACTCCAGTAACAGCAGGTGACATAAAAGTCTTTCTTGGGATTCGGATATACATGTCTGTGGTAAAGGTGCCATACTACCGCATGTACTCGGGGAAGAATCATCTTTATGGACATTTTCCGATTGCACAAGTCATGAATCGAGAGCATTATGAGAAAATTCACCAGTATTTTCATGCCAATGACAACACACAGAATGCACCCAGATGATCCTCAAACCTTGACAAACTGCATCATGTTTGTCCAGTGCTGGACCAAGTTCACACAGAATGCAAGGAGCAGTACCAGCTTCACCGTGAAGTGTCTGTTGATGAGGCTATGGTTGGATACAGAGGACGTCTGTCATTCCGGCAGTACATGCCAAACAAGCCACACCATTATGGGATCAAAGTGTGGGTTCTAGCAGATGCCCATAATGGTTTTGTCTCAGACTTTCAGGTGTACACAGGAAAGGTTCCTGGAGCAGTTGAAATGGGCCTTGATGAAAGAGTAGTAAAAGACAACAGATTTGCGTGGCAAAAACTACCATGTGTACTATGACAATTACTTCACCTCTGTACGCTTGGCATAGGATCTTCTAACAGATGGCCTGTACTCATGTGGCACAGTGTGCACAAACAGGACGGGATGGCCAAAGCAATTCAATAAAGTTGCAATGAGGAGGAAAGATAGAGGCCATTATGAACAGCTTCAGAATGGAGCACTTGTCACCACTGCTTGGAAGGACAACAATCCTGTTTTCTTTCTGTCAACGAACCATTACCCAACATTGCCATCAACATCTGTGTCCCGGAGACAGAGAGATGGGACTCTTGCCTGTGTTCCATGTCCGACTGTGCTGCAGCAGTACATGCATATGAATGGAGTGGACATCGCAGACCAGCTTCGCGTGCAGTACCCCAGCACAAGAAAAGGTCAAAGAAGTGGTGGCTATACCTCTTTTGGTTCCTGTGGGACATGGCACTGGCCAATGCCTTTACTCTTTATCGAGAGAGTATGAACCATGTGCAGCGGTCAAAGAAAGGAAAGGTGAACAAGCACAGACAGCTCAGTTTTCGCATTCTTCTCTTGGAACAGTTGCTAGCAGGGTACAACAACAGGAAACGGAGTGTAACAGTTGCAGAACTCGAGCAGGACCCGAGTTGTGATGGACCTCATTATTCTCTGAAAGCAAAGAAGGGTAGGTGCAGAAACTGTGCACTGAAGAAGAGGCCTGCTGAGCCAGGGTACATATGTCGAACTTGCAATGTTCACCTCTGCATTGACTGCTTTCCGGAGTACCACAACTACAGGTGAGCTGATGTCATGTTGGAAGTGGTATGAGAAGAGGCTGACAGGACAAATGAAGATGACTTGCGTGATGACCATACACCAATAAATGAGAGAGTGTGCATACTGGAGACAAGAGAACACAGGGACATGCCAGTCATTGAATTTGCTTCCCTACTGAAAAACCAAAAAGACTGCGCTAAAAGAAGTCTGGTGAGTGACAGGGGACTTATGGTAAAACAAATGGCAGAACAGTGTCGTGTGGTGGGATTATGTGAGAGTAAGGTTGGGTGATTATGGATTTATTGAAATAAAGAGATTTATATTGGCTCGAGCGGGTTGTCGTGAGTATTGCCTGCGACTGGGTTTGTCCCGTCAGTATTTAGGAATAAAAAAAAAAAAAAAAAAAACAGTGCCATGCCAGCCGTTGAAGGGTCTGTGCAGAATGAAAATACAAAATACTGAACTAAAAGAGGTCTGGTGACTGAAAGAGAGGGGATGGGTAGAACATAAAGGCCAGAAAGGATTGCAAGCTTGGTGTCAAACAAGAAAAGCGATGAACTGAGGGGGCAGGAGCGATTGCATGCAGATAACAGGAAGAGAAAAGGACAGAATTGGCATCTGGGGGTGATTGTTTCACTCACCAGACCAAGGGGGCCAAACGAAAGAGCTAATGGAGGTCTGAAATGTGGCATTACTTTGGCAGTCGACTGCTACCTTTTTATATCTGAGAAAGTTTCTCTTCCCTTTGGTCAATTTGAAATTGCTGTCACCAGATGTAGTGTGTGACGAGTGTGGCAGCTCTCAGCCTGGGAGCAGACTATCTGTGATTGGCCACCCACTGCATCATGTGTGAGCATACTGACACAGTGACTCAGCCACTTGGCGGATCCACGGGCAGCATTTTCGGTGGTGAGATCACAATGATGACGTCTTATGGTGGCATATTGATGTCAATGTGTCAGCTGCCAGAGTGTGAACTGCTGTTGGAAGATGTTATCAAACTAGACAACTCTGATCAAGAGGGATAAGAGAAAAACTTCAGATATCCAAAGTGACAAGTGACTATTCCGGTGTGCCTGTTCCTTTTTTTTCCTCCAGTACCTCTTTCAGTTTAATTTACGTGGAGAGGAGGTTTTAGCTCAGTATTTTTTTATTTTCATTTGCCCGCCACATTTGCTGCACTGTTTCTTTTAAAGCCAAGTCATGCACGTAGGAGATGGAAGAGCAAAAGACACCAAATGAAGCATGTTGTGACTGCAATCAAGACGCAGTACGGCCTGTGACACAAGCGTCCGTCGTGGATGGACCAGAGACGCGTGTAGGCAGTGGGTGACACCTAGGAGAACAGGAACAGCAGAGGCATGAAGCAGCTGTGTTGAATGACATCATGCTGCAAGTGAGAAACTGCCAAGGAAAGGGGTTGCAGTAAGGAAGGCAGGTGGTCTGGCAACAGTCACGAGACAAAAACAAAGAATGAGTATCAAAAATTATTGATTAATGTACTATTACGGATTTATTGAAATAAAGAGATGTATACTGGCGCGAGCTGGTTGTCGTGAGTATTGCCTGTGACTGGGTTTGTCCCATCGGTATTTAGGAAATAAAAAAAAACAACAAAAAAAACAGTGCCATGCCAGTCGTTGAAGGGGCTGTGCAGAATGAAAATACAAAATACTGTGCTAAAAGAGGTCTGGTGAGTGAAACACAGGGAATGGGTAGAACATAAAGGCCAGAAAGGATTGTGAGCGTGGTGTCAAATAAGAAAAGCGATGAACTGAGGGGGGAGGAGCAATTGCATGCAGAGAACAGGAAGAGAAGAGGACAGAATTGGCATTGGGGGGTGATTGTTTCACTCACCAGACCAAGGGGGCCAAACGAAAGAGCTAATGGAGGTCTGAAATGTGGCAATACTTTGGCAGTCGACCGCTACTTTTTTATATTTGAGAAAGTTTCTCTTCCCTTTGGTCAATTTGGAATTGCTGTCACCAGATGTAATGTGTGACGAGTATAGCTGCTCTCAGCCAGCGAGCAGACTGTCTGTGATTGGCCACCCACTACATCATGTGTGAGCATACTGACACAGTGACTCAGCCACTCAGCAGATCCACGGGCAGCATTTTCGGTCGTGAGATCACAATGATGCTGTGGTATGGTGGCATAGAAACATAGAAACATAGGCTTTGACAGCAGATAAGGACTGCTTGGTCCACCTAGTCTGCCCATTTCCCTACCTAGAGGATAAGCTGCAGATCCTATTTAACCAACAGCCTATTTCTTCCTACCCCCCCCACAAAAATTGCCTTATGTCTGTCCCATGCATTATTGAATTCTCCCACAGTTTTAGACCCCACAACCTCCTCAGGAAGGCTGTTCCATGCGTCCACCACCCTCTCTGTGAAAAAATACTTCCTCACATTGCCCCTGAACTGTCCCCTCTATCTTCAAATTGTGTCCCCTTGTTCTTGCACATCTCTTTTTCTGAAAGATGCTACCCTCTTGGACTTTGTTGATTCCACTGAGGTACTTAAATGTTTCTATCATGTCCCCCCTCTCCCTCCTTTCCTCAAGGGTATACATATTAAGCTCCTTTAGCCTCTCCCTCGTATGGCTTCTCTTGTAGACTCTGCACCATTTTAGTTGCCCTCCTCTGAACTGCCTCCATCGTGTCTATGTCCTTGCGGAGATGGGGTCTCCAGAACTGGACATAGTACTCCAGATGGGGTCTCACCAACTGACTGTACAGGGGGATTACAACTTCCTGTTTTCTGCTGGTGATGTCTCTCCCTATACATCCCAGTATCCCCCCAGCCCTCCCTACCACCTTCTCACATTGCTTGCCAACCTTAAGGTCATCTGATATGATTACCCACAGGTCCCTTTCCATTTTTGTTGTTGTTACTACCTCACCCCCATTGTGTAATCTTCCCTGGGTTTTGTTTCCCAGGTGCTTTACTTTAGCTTCTTTGCATTGAATCAGCTGCCATACTTCTGATCATTCCTCCAACCTTGCCAAGTCCCTCTCATCCTTTTCACGCCTCCTTGTGCATCAACCCTGTTGCAGATCTTTGTGTCATCTGCAAAGAGACATACTTTTCCTTCCAGTCCCTCTGCAATGTCACTTATAAAGACATTAAAAGGACTGGACCCAATAATACCCTCGCGGTGCCTCACTAGTAATCCCTCTTTCTTCAGAGTGGACTCCATTTACAATTACCTTCTGTGTCCTATTGTTCAGCCAATGTTTTACCCAGGCTACCACCCTGGGACCCACTCCAAGGCTGGTTAATTTGACTACTAATCTTTTGTGTGGGACTATGTCAAATGCCTTGCTAAAGTCTAGGTAGGCCATGTCCACAGCCCCTCCCTGGTCTACTACTTTGGTCACCCAGTCAAAGAAATCAATTAGATTCATCTGATATGAACTTCCCACTGTGAACCCATGCTGCCTTGGGTCCTGTGCCCCACTGGCCTCTAGGTACTCAAAAATTATTTCCTTCAGAAGTGATTCCATCACTTTCCCTACCACAGAGGTCAAACTGACAGGTCTGTAGTTTCCTGCCTCTGTCTTGCTCCCACTTTTGTGAAGGGGAATCACATCAGCCTTCTTCCAGTCCTCAGGCACCATACCATCCTCCCATGATTTGTTAAAAAGGGTAGTCAGTGGTGTCACTAGTTCTCTGCTTAATTCTTTTGGAATTCAAGGGTGAATTCCATCTGGCCCCATTGCTTTGTCCACCTTCTGTTTTAGGAGTTCTTTCAGAACCCTTTCTTCTATGAAATGACTGGGATCTACACCCCTTTCCAGAGTGCTTCTGTTAATTGGATTAGGCACCTCCCCCACTTCTTCTTTTGTGAATACTGAACAGAAGTACTCATTCAGTATGAATATTGATGTTGATGTGTCAGCTGCCAGAGTGTGAACTGCTGTTGGAAGATGTCATCAACTAGACAAATCTGATCAAGAGGGATAAGAGAAAAACTGCAGATATCCAAAGTGACAAGTGACTATTCCGGTGTGTCTGTTCTTTTTTTTCCCTCCAGTACCTCTTTCAGTTTAATTTACGTGGAGAGAAGGTTTTAGCTCAGTATTTTTTTATTTTCATTTGCCTGCCTCATTGGCTGCACTGTTTCTTTTGAAGCCAAGTCATGCATGTGGGAGATGGAAGAGCAGAAGACACCAAGTGAAGCATGTTGTGACTGCAGTCAAGATGCAGTATGGCCTGTGACACGAGCGTCCATTGTGGATGGACCAGAGGCATGTGTAGGCAGTGGGTGACACCTAGGAGAACAGGAACAGCAGAGGTGTGGAGCAGCTGTGTTGAATGACGTCATGCCGCAAGTGAGAAACTGCCAAGGAAAGGGGTTGCAGTAAGGAAGCCAGGTGGTCTGGCAACAATCACAAGATAAAAACAAAGAATGAGTCCCCAAAAATTGTTGATAAATGTACTGTTACAGATTTATTGAAATAAAGAGATGTATACTGGCGTGAACGGGTTGTCATGAGTATTGCCTGTGACTGGGTTTATCCCATCAATATTTAGGAAATAAAAAAACAAAAACAAAAACAAAAAATACCAGTGCCATTCCAGTCATTGAAGGGGCTGTGCCGAGTGAAAATACAAAATACTGAGCTAAAAGAGGTCTGGTGAGTGAAAGACATGGAATGGCTAGAACATAAAGGAGGCAGTATAGCGCAGTGGTCTAAGGCTCTGAGTTGCAAATTTGGTGACATCCAGCAGACCAGACCTGGGTTTGAATCCCACAGCTTCCACTTGCATACTGTGTGACCCTGAGCAAGTCATTTAACCTCCTTGTGCTCCCAGGTCACTCCTGTAAAAAAGCTTTCAGCTTAGTGTGCTATACCTGGTTAAACAACTAAATAAAAAAAAATAAATAAAGGCCAGAAAGGATTGCGAGCATGGTGTCAAACAAGAAAAGCGATGAACTGAGGGGGGAGGAGCGATTGCATGCAGAGAACAGGAAGAGAAGAGGACAGAATTGGCATCGGGGGTGACTGTTTAACTCACCAGACCAAGGGGGCCAAACAAAAGAGCTAATGGAGGTCTAAAATGTGGCATTACTTTGGCAGTCGACCGCTACCTTTTTATACCTGAGAAAGTTTCTCTTCCCTTTGGTCAATTTGAAATTGCTGTCACCAGATGTAATGTGTGATGAGTGTAGCAGCTCTCAGCCAGGCAGCAGACTATCTGTGATTGGTTACCCACTACATCATGTGTGAGCATACTGACACAGTGACTCAGCCACTTGGCGGATCCACGGGCAGCATTTTCGGTGGTGAGATCACAATGATGATGTGGTATGGTGGGATATTGATGTCGATGTGTCAGCTGCCAGAGTGTGAACTGCTGTTGGAAGATATTATCAAACTAGACAACTCTGATCAAGAGGGATAAGAGAAAAACTTCAGATATCCAAAGTGACAAGTGACTATTCCGGTGTGCCTGTTCTTTTTTTTTTTCCTCCAGTACCTCTTTCAGTTTAATTTACGTGGAGAGGAGGTTTTAGCTCAGTATTTTTTTATTTTCATTTGCCCCCCACATTGGCTGCACTGTTTCTTTTGAAGCCAAGTCATGCATGTGGGAGATGGAAGAGCAGAAGACACCAAGTGAAGCATGTTGTGACTGCAATCAAGATGCAGTACAGCCTGTGACATGAGCGTCCATCATGGATGGACCAGAGACGTGCGTAGGCAGTGGGTGATACCTAGGAGAACAGGAACAGCAGAGGTGGGTGAAGCAGAGGAGACATGGACATGGGAATTTATAAATTTATGACACACACAACAGATGAGAGGTTGGAGCTTTTTCTTTTACTGAAGGAATCTAACAGGACAGGGTGGAACTACTTTATTTACAGAATGACACCACAAACAACAGAGGTTGGAACTACTGCATTTACAGAAGTACATATGAGAGAGGCATGAAGGTCGAGGATTTGCAACAATCCTATACGGTAAGAATGTTATAATCTCTTCAGTGCAGATCATTATGGTACACCATCTGAAAAGAAAAAAAACATAATTGTGATTTTAGTAATGTTGTTGACCTTCTGTATTCTAAATGCTATGACTTGTGGCTGCCATGCCAGAATGACGTGGGTGCCGCGGTGCACATGCTTGTACATGTTGTTATGCTCACAAAGTGGGCAACAGTGCTCATTATTGATACAGAGAGTATTGCGTGACATTGTGCTGCCGTGCACCTGACCATATTTGTGCTGCTGCTGTGTTGTTGCACGTGTTCATTTTGGTTATTTGTCTTTCGATACTGTGACTTTCTTTGTACTTGGTGGGTATTTGTTAGAGTTCAGTAGGTGTTTCCATACGTTGATAGATTGTTTTTTATGGTTGGCTAAAAAGGATCAAAACACATGCTATATATCAGAAGGATTGGTGTTTAGTACCAGATTATTATACGAAATGTTTTTTGGGGGTCAGGTCAGGATAGTGAACTTTGTGTTGATATGCAACCTTAGTTTTTATGCAAAAAACACTTTTGAATATTGCAGATAGAATATCAAACACATTGATTATAATTAGGTACATAATACCATTAGAAAGGTAATTTAGCTCTGAACAACTTTGCCACTGAGACTATGTGTGTATCACATATACTTTAGGAGTTATTTACATTTCTTTATGGTATGGTGTTGATCAGGAACATATTTCCCATAAAGAAATGTTTGACGTTGCTTCGTTTACCTTAGAAAACAACCCTTTTTTTGAATGTCAGCTAGTATAAAAAAAAAAAACATCGTGAGTAGAGTTGACAGCATAGGACCGTTAGAAAGGTAATTTAGCACTGAACAACTTTGCCACTGAGACTATGTGTGTATCATGTATACTTTAGGAGTTATTTACATTTGTTTATGGTATGGTGTTGGTCAGGTACATATTTCCCACAAAAATGTTTTGACGTTGCTTCATTTACCTGAGAAAACAACCCTTTTTTTGAATGTCAGATAGAAAAAAAAAACTGTAGTGAGTAGAGTTGACAGCATAGGACCACTAGAAAGGTAATTTAGTGCTGAACAACTTTGCCACTGAGACTATGTGTGTATCACGTATACTTTAGGAGTTATTTACATTTGTTTATGGTATGGTCTGTATGCCTGACAACTCTGCATCAAGCCTCACCTAACCACCTTGAAGAAAATGGGTAAAAAATCCATGTTGTTTATAACAAAATTTGCTTTTCAGTACAAAATTACTCTGGTAACAATAAATACTGTATGGATGTTTAATTTTTTGTTGATATGTCACATATTACCCTACTAAAAATGGTTCAAATTTCCATTTTTATTGATGGAAAACAATATTTCTGCTATTTCAACTGTTATTAAAAAAAACTAAATTGATTATAATTAAGTGCATAGTACCATTAGAACGGTAATTTAGTGCTGAACAACTTTGCCACTCATACTTTGTGTGTAGTACCTATGGTTCATGAGCTATTTGCGTTTGTTTGTGGCATGCTCATTATGGCTTGATTTTGCTTTGAAAGCTCCAGGATGCAGTGTTAAAGGTATACAGGGCACAAGGGGTGGAACTCACAAAAAGCTCCTGAGGACTGAATGAGTTAAGACAGGGTTCCTTTTTGTCACCAATATTATTTAATCTTTTTCTCAATAGTGTTTTGGATGGGATGATTGACCCTGGTCTGCACATGCCTAGACTGGGCTCCAGGCGGTGCCCCATGTGGCATACACTGATGATGTCATTTTAATGGCAACAAGTTATCTAGGAATCAGGAGAAGTCTGCACAAATGTTATGAAGAATGTTCTAAAGTTTCATTAGAGATAGGGAGGGAGAAGCCTGCCCGGTTAGAACAAAATGCTTCCCTGGACTAATAGCGCACAGGGTCAAACATGAGGAATATCAGCTGGCAAAGGATTGTGGAGGTTCCCCAGACATACTGGTCCACCTGGGCACCAATGACATTGAGGGAAATAGTGAGCTAGAGATACAGGCAAGGTTCAGGGAGGATGGGGTGGTACCTGAGGACTGGAGGAGGGCAGATGTGATTCCCCTTCACAAAAGTGTGAGCAGGGCAGATACAGGAAACCACAGACCTGTTAGTTTAACCTCAGTGATAGGGAAAATGATGGAATCACTTCTGATGGAAAGAATTGTCAAGTACTTAGAGGCCAGAGGGGCACAGGACCCAAGGCAGCATGGATTCACAGCAGTAAGGTCATGCCAGATGAATCTAATAGATTTCTTTGACTGGGTGGCCAAAGTAGTAGATCAGGGAGGGGCTGTGGACATGGCCTACCTAGACTTTAGCAAGGCATTTGACTCAGTCCCACACAAAAGATTAATATAAAAGTTAGCCAGCCTGGGAGTGGGTCCCAAGATGATAGCCTGGGTAAAGAATTGGCTGAAGAGTAGGACACAGAGGGTAATAGTAAATGGAGTCCACTCTGAAGAAAGGGGGGTTACTAGTGGGGTACCGCAGGGTTCAGTATTAGGACCGGTCCTGTTCAATGTCTTTATAAACGACATTGCAGAGGGACTGGAAGGAAAAGTATGTCTCTTTGCAGATGACACAAAGATCTGCAACAGAGTTGATGCACAAGGTGGGGTGGAAAGGATGAGAAGGGACTTGGCAAGGTTAGAGAAATGGTCAAATGTATGGCAGCTTAGAGTCAATGCTAAGAAGTGCAAGGTAATGCACCTGGGAAACAAAAACCCAGGGGAAGAGTACACAATGGGGGGTGAGATACTAACAACAACAAAAATGGAAGGGACCTGGGGTAGTCATCACAGATGACTTAAAGGTGGTCAAGCAAATGTGAGAGGGCAGTAAGGAGGGCTGGGGGGATACTGGGATGCATAGGGAGAGGCATCACCAGTAGAAAACAGGAAGTTGTTATCCCTCTGTACAGACAGCTGGTGAAACCCCATCTGGAGTACTGTGTGCAGTTCTGGAGACCCAATCTCCTCAAGGACATAGACAAGATGGAAGCTGTCCAGAGGAGGGCAACTAAAATGGTGCAGGGTCTGCACCAGAAGACATATGGAGAGAGACTAAAGGAGCTTAATATGTATAGCCTCGAGGAAAGGAGGAAGAGGGGGGACATGATAGAAACTTTCAAGTACCTCAAGGGAATCAACAAAGTCTAAGAGGGTAGCATCTTTCAAAAAAAGAGGTGTGCAAGAACAAGGGGGCACAATTTGAAGATGGGGGGCAGCTCAGAGGTAATGTAAGGAAGTATTTTTTCACAGAGAGGGTTGTGGGTGCATGGAACGGCCTTCCAGAGGAGGTTGTGGAGTCAAAAACAGTGGTTGAATTCAAGCATGCATGGGACAGTCATAAGGCAATTCTAGGGGGTAGGGGTAGAAAGAAGCAGGCTGCTGGTTAACTAGGATCTGCAGCTTATCCATTAGGTAGGGAAATGGGCAGACTGGGTGGGCCAAGCGGTCCATATCTACCATCAAATTCAAATTCAAATTCAAATTGCCAGGGTCTGTCATGATATAGGATGCGTAATTTCCTTCTTGGAAATCCTGCTGGTGCCAAGGGCTAGTGAGGAACACAAGAGGAAGATTAGGGAGATAAACCAGTGGCTCAGGGAGTGGTGTGGGGCTGATGGGGGATTGGGGGAATACCTGGGAGGATAAGGGGCTGTATGCTAGAGATAGGCTCCATCTCAATTTGGAGGGGAGGGAAATCCTTAAGCTGAAAATAGAGGGGTTCATTGGTGAAAGGTGGGGTTTAAATTTGTGAAGGGGAGGGATGGGAGAATAGGCTGTCAAGGGGGGTCCGATAAAGGAGGGACTCTGTCTTCAACCCCCTGGGGAGCTGGAGGAATGTGGGAAAAGTCCAACTGGTAAGGTGCAGACCAGGGGAAGACAGAATCCCATGGGAACGTGAGCAGGGGAAATGGAAGTGTAGGGAAAGGTGGAAGGTAGTCCTGCTAAATGCCAGGAGCTTGGGCAATAAAATGCCTACACTCTAGGAGATGCTAACTGAGGGAGAGGTGGATGTGGCAGTGGTCACTGAGACCTGAGCCACCACAGGGCATGACTGGGACCTGAACCTGGAGGGTTACACCATGTTCAGGAAGGATGAGGGAAGGGAAGGGGAGGAGAGGTAGCAATAATAATCAAAAACTGCATTGGCATAGGAGGAGTGGAGGAGGCAGAGGGAACTGTAGAGGTGATTTGGGTCACCTTAATAACAAGGGGGGCAAGAGAGTTAAAATAGGAGTAGTGTATAGAGCCCCTGCGCTGGTGGAGTAGCTGGATGAGAGTCTAGTGGCAGATGTTGGGAGACACTGCAGACTGGGCAGGGGAAGGGTGGTGGTGTTGGGGGACTTAAACATGCCAGGAATGGACTGGGAGAATATGACATCCTCAGTGGCCAGGGAACAGAGGTTGTTGGATGTCTTTCAGGATGTGTTCCTAACTCAGCAGGTGGGGGAACTGACCAGAGAGGCATGGATACTGGATGTGGTCCTGGCAGACAGTGACCAGATTGGAGGCCTGGAGGTAAGGGACCCATTGGCAGGGAGCGACCATGCCACCGTCTGGTTCTGCCTGGACCGAGGAGGGGTAGAAGGCTGCACAAAGATGGAGGTAACTGACTTCAGGGGGGTGGATTTCAAGGAAATGGGAAGGATCCTTAAGGAGCATTTGGATGGGATTGGGCAAGACATGGATGCTGACAGTAGGTGGGAAATCATCAGGAAGGGGGTGCAGGATGCTACCAGCACCTGTGCAAGAGTAAGACGAAGATGCAGTAGGGCCCAAAAACCCTACTGGTGGACCAGGGAGGTTCAGGAGGTGGTGAGGAGAAAGAAGGTGGCCTATAGGCATTTCAAGTGCTCAAGAGTGAAAGGGATTGAGGGGAGTACAAGATGATGGCCAAAAGGGCCACTAGGGTGGTGATGGCGGCAAAGGCAAGGAAGGAGCAGAACCTGGCCAGGGAAATTAGGAGAGGGAACAAGGGGTTCTTTAGATACATTGGGGGAAAACGAAGTTTGAAGGGGCAGATTAGCAGGATTAAAACAGGGGAGGGATGGGCACAAGACCCAGGGGAGCAGGCTGAGGTACTAAATGAGTACTTCACCTCAATTTTCACCAAGAAAATTGGGGGGGCTGCATCATACATGGGAGGAGATGGTGAAACTGAGGAGGGGGACCCTTGCCGATTGGCAGGTTTGGGGAGAGGGGGTGGCATCACTGGCAGAAGGGGGAAGACAAAGCAGGGGGATGAGGTAGCTGAGGTGGAAATCATGGCAGATAGAATGAGGGAAGCCCTCAGGTCCCTTAAGAAGGAGAAAGCACTGGGGCCAGATAAATTACATCCCAGAGTGCTGAAGGAACTGGCGGATGTCCTGGTGAACCCCCTGGTGGAGCTTTTCAGCATCTCTCTAAGGACAGGGTGGGTGCCCCAGGACTGGAAGGTGGCACATATAGTGCCTATCCACAAGATGGGATCAAGGGAGGTGGCAGGGAACTACAGGCCCATCAGCCTGACATTGGTGGTGGGCAAGGTGATGGTGGGCATTGTCAAGGAGAGGCTGGGGGAGCTGGAAAAGTCGGGGTGTCTGGAAGATAGACAGCATGTATTCATCCCAGGGAAATCATGTCAGACAAACTTTGTGGAGTTCTATGACTGGGTGATGAGTGCCTTGGACCTGGGTAGACCAGTGGACGTCCTGTTTCTTGACTTCTGCAAGGCATTTGACTCTGATCTTCATGGGGGCCTGTTGGATAAGAAGAGAGAAATGGGGTGGGCAACCAGATGATCAGATGGATAGGGAATTGGCTCCAGGACCGGACCCAGAGGGTTGCGGTTGGTGGGATAGTCTCATCCCCAAGGAGGGTCATTAGTGGGGTCCCTCAGGGATCAGTCCTTGGGCCCCTCCTGTTCAATGCCTACATCTCTGACATAAGGAAGGGTATCAGGAGTGAGATGAGTCTCTTTGCGGATGACTCAAAACTGGGGGCGGTGGTGGATGGGAAAGAAGGGAGGGTGGCCCTACAGGGGACCTGGAGGCTCTGGAAAGGTGGTCTAGAAGTGGAAGCTGAGGTTCAATGAAGGGAAATGCAAGGTACTGCACCTGGGAGCCAGAATCCTGGGCCAAGTGTACACCCTGGGGGGGGGAGGGAATGCTACAAGTCTCAATGGCTGAGATGGACCTGGGGGTGGTGATGGATGTCAAGATGAACAACTCGGAGACTTGTAAGAGGGCAGCGGCCAAGGCCAACAGAATGCTGGGATGCATCGTTTGGGGGATCACCTCCAGAAGGAAGGAAGGAAGTGATACTCCCTCTGTATAACTGCTTGGTGAGGCCACACCTCAAGTACTGTGTGCAGTTTTAGAGGCCACATTTAAAGAGGGACATTAAACTTCTGGAGAGGGTCCAGAGGAGGGCAACCAAAATGATTTGGGGCTTGGGGGACAGGACCTATGGGGAGAGGCTTGAAGAGCTAAATATGTACACATTGGAAGAGAGAAGGGTCCGGGGGGACATGATCGAGGTCTTCAGGTACATGAAGGGGATAAATAGGGGAGGAGCAGTCAGGGAGCTCCGAAGGAAGGAGGGGGTAACTAGAGAGCATGGGTGGAAGCTGGAGGGGGGAGATTCAGGGGAGAAAGGAGGAGGTGCTACTTCAGTGAGAGGGTGGTGGAGCCATGGAATGCACTGCCCAGAGGGTGGTGGAGGCAGAGATGGTGGAGGGGTTCAAGAGGGGGTGGGACAGGTACAGGGGAAGGGTTCTGGAAGCAAAGTCCAGTGCAGCAAGAATATTCGGGACTGGGAAGGGAGAAGCCAGAGAGGGCGAGGGGGTAAGCAAGGTCATCTCCCACGGTGGGGGCTGACCAAACGAGCAGACATGAAAGACTGTAAGGCCTATTCTACTGGCATTTTAGTATGCTAGTAGTATGTTAGTATAAACTTTGAAAAAACTAAACATATGATATTTAATAGTCACTTAGTAAAAACTGGTAAAATATGCACCTTAAATTGTAACAAACACAAAACTGAGTACATTAAGAAATTTTGCTATTTGGCGATAGTGTTCACATATAATTTAATATGGCAAGAACATATTAAAAATATATCACAAAAGGTAAGAAGATTAACCACTTCAATAGAAAAGTTTGTATACAAATTTGGGGGACAATCAGTCAAAGGTTCTCTTAAGGCTTTTAATGCCAAAATAAGGAGTCAGATTTTATATGGAGTGGAAATATGGGGACAGGACAAAACTGATACGCTGGAACCTAACATGAACAAATTTTATGAAAGATTATTGTGGGTACCACATAGTGCTGCCTCAGCTATGACCAGACTCGAAATAGGGAAACTACCGACTAGATTTAATATACAACAGAGGTTGTCCTTTTATTGGGTAAAAGCATAGAGTATGCATAGACTCCCTATAATATATTTGGAGGAAACGCTATCCTATAGCCAATCGGGATTTATCTGTCCTAGCCTTCATATATTAGAGAAAATTATTAAACCATATGGACTACTACAGTGTATGGTTGAAAGCTATAGGACCACATTAAGGGACATAAAAGAAAAAATCAAAATAAGAATCCAGGATACTCACATCCAAAAAGAGATGACTCTAGCAAGGAATTTTAAATTAAGCCATTGGTTGGTGGCATATATGAAAAGAGAATTTGGAATAGAACAATATTTACACAAATTGAAAAATCCTCAATTAAGAAAATCTTTTACTAAGTTTAGATTTGGTTACATGGATTGCCAAACCTTAAAGAAGTTTTATGGGATAACAAATCAAAACCTGTGCGCCTGTAATTTGGGCGAAGATAATCCGGCACATTTACTTTTGCTCTGTCCTTTATATACTTATGAGAGACAATTGCTATTGGGAGATACACTTGCAACTTTAGATATGGAACTGCGATATCAAGTTAATTTATTAAAAACTAAGGATACCAAATTATTGGAGAAAATAGCAAGATTTTGTAGAATCATAGAAAGGAAAAAATCACACATTTGTGTAGATAAAATAAAGTGCACACTGGGAAATGCTGTGATATGTAAGTATGGGAAACACAGTAGAGAGTATGGTGAAATGTAAAATTTATCTCCTTAGAAGATATATGAGAAATGTTGGTGATAGTTTTTAATGGATTTTATGGTAACAATTGAAATGTATATTTTTTATAATATGTATTAATTGCAAAGACAATTTGCATTTGTCAACAATAATAGTCTAAATTGAATTGAACAACAGTGGTGACAACACTCCTTTACTTTGCTAAAAACAACTGGGAGTTAATCTCCAACAAAAAGTCAACTTACAAACTAATATTTAAGAAACATTACGTAAAAGAACTATGTCTCATTCTGATTGGTTACTGATAAAAGCTAATGCTATGGCAGTTAAAAGAATAATTTTGAAAAATTGGAAGATAGTCTAAAATTGACTCTTCTGCTAGAAGATTCAGTGGACAAATTCAAGCGAGCTTGGGACACCTACATGGGGCTAAATAAAAGAGGGAGGATAAGGAAATGGAGGGTGTAAGATGAATTTAGATGGGTGGTATATAGGGCAGACTGATTGGGCAATGGGGAACTTTTCTGCTGGCAAATTTTTGTGTTTCTAGGAATGGAAACAGCTCTTTTTGAGTTATCTTTACAATAGAAACTTCTTTGCCTCTGATAATCAGTTCTGGTCATTATATTCCATACCTGTGAACCTATGGGAAAAACATATGTTCCCTACTAATCAGTGAATCAATTTGTGCCATACCAAATGATTTGTATTAGATATAGTAATGTAGCCATGTTTTTGAATGTGTGAGAGGGTTTCTTATTTGTGACCAGTGTATCATTTTTATGTAAGCTTCTAGATTTTAGCCTCCTCTAACTCATGTAACTGACCGTAATACAAAAAAAAAATTACTAAAAGGGTCAAATTTGTTCTTAAATTTATACAATACATTGCCCCTTTGTGTTGGTAAGTATAAAATTAATAACTGACACTAGAAACAGGTCTGTACATGGCAGTAAAAACCATAATGCATGACCTAATGAATGCCCCAATACTAGTTCACTTCTCCTTGCAAGTATCCACCACTCCTTGTGGAGGGGTTGTGGGATAACAGATAGACCAGACACTGAACTTCAGGTTCAACTTACAATCTCTGTGTGATATTTATTCAAAATACAGGAGATAACCTTCAGCAATGGTGTATACCTTCTTCAATACAGCAGTTTGCAGCAATGGACTGTGCATATCCTTCCTCTGCAGTTAGCCAGCACTTACTGACTCACTGATCTCTGATCTAACTTTGCAGTTGAGATTCAGCCACCCCCCCATGTGGGCCTTGGTTGCTTGGATGGTGGGGGCTCAAATAAACAAAAACTAAAGACAAAAAACCTCAGTGCAGAAGCACAGAAACAAGGGTTACCCCAAAGGGCATTGACAATAAGCCAAGTTTCAAAGAAACACAACATCACACATACTTCCATAATGCAAAGTATCATGGGATATATGCAAATCACCATGACATTTCAGACTTGTTCAGTTTACAGCAATTTACATGCATTTTAAATACCACAACTAACTTAATTGTTATCATACAGTCCCCTAGTAACTGTTTACCTTTATCAAAAACACCTACTGCCATGGTATTTTCAACATTTACAGGCTTCCTAAACATAAAGTATATACAACAAGATATTTTATGACATAGTAGTGCTATTATATACTAAATCCAATAATGATAAACACAGCCTGTTGTTTTATATCAGCTCGGAGGTCACCAGAATAACCTTCCTGAACATCCTGCAATTAAACAGCTGGCTAAGACGTTGGTGCACTGTTAGAAAGTTTGGTTTTATTGAAAATTGGGAAACATTCAGGGATGACAGGTTTATGGCAAATGATGGGTTGCACTTAAATAAAATCAGGGCAAGACACTTAGCTGGGTCCCTAAAACAACAGATAATCACCCATTTAAACTATTAGATGGGGGTGGTGAAAATTACTCAGAACATCAATCAGACAGGCCATCCAAAAAAAGCAACAGAGGGATGGAAATGCTTACTGTTAAACACTAGGAACCTGCCCAAAAAAGTGGAGGAATTGAAATTCATTGTGGAATCCAACCAGATTAAAATATATGCCATAACAGAGACATGGTGGGATCAGGAAAAACAACTGGAGTCATCATATAATGGGGTATCAGCTTTCTCCCAAGTCCAGAGAATATAGAAAAGATGGGGATGTGGCCCTGTATATAAAGGATGATATTTAGATGGAGGAGGTGGAGTTTATTTCAAACAATTTGGAACAAGTCTGAGTGAAAATTACTCCTAGCCATTCACCTAAATTCTTTTTAGGAGTGCTCTATAGACCACCATATATGAGCAAGGAAGAAGATTACTTATTACAGCAACATATCCTAAATTTAAACCTAGCAGACATAATTATTTTACTGGGGGATTTTAACCTTCCAGGTATTAGATGGGACTTCCTTAAAGGAACAAGTAGAACAGATAATTAATTTACTGACATATTAAATCAGATGGGCTTGGAGCAGCTAGTACATGAACAAACAAGGGGACAGAATACTCTTGATTTACTTATTACAAATATGACATCCAATATTTCAAATTGCACTGTTTTAGCACCCCTGGGAAATAACGACCATTGTATACTTATTTTTGACTTACAGATAGATAGTCCAGCTACAGATTGTGATACACATACATTAGTATGTAATAAAGCAGACTTTGGTGCTATCAGGGAAAAGTTAATGAAATGGGATTGGGAGAACATTTTTAAAAACAAAAAAACTCAGGAAACGAGGAAGGCCATGGAAGAAGTAGTATGCAAATATAATAAAGATCACATTCCTACTAAAAAGAAGTATATGGAGGAGCAAAAACACTAAGTTGGATGAACCATAAAATAAAGATGATTAAAACTGAACAAAAACTCTTTAAAAACATAAAAAGAAATGGAAAAAGTGCTGAATGGATTAAATACAGAAAATTGCAAAATAGTATAAAAAAGGAAATCAGAAAAGCAAAGAAGGCACATGAGAACAACCTGGCAGCTAAAACAAAGGACAATTATAAAGCCTTCTATGCTTGTGTTAACGAAACAAAAGGCAGTGGACAAAAAATAGGACCCTTAGAAGGATTGTATGGGAAAATGGCAAAAACAAACAATGAAATTGTAAATGTGCAAAATGATTATTTTTCCTCAGTCTTTAATAAAAAAGGAGGAGGTAATTTAGGCACAGGAAAGTGTGACAACACCTCTACCAGCCCTATAAAAATAACTAGTGATATAAGAAGCAGACTAGCAGCATTAAATCCAATCAAATCACCAGGACCGGATGGCTTCCATCCTAGACTACCAAAGGAACTAGCCAAGGAGTTGACCCCACCATTAATCCATGTCTTTCAGATATCCCTGGATAAAGGGGAAGTTGTAACTGCATAGAGGGAAGCAGTGGTAATACCTCTTTATGAAAAAGGGAACAAAAAAAGCCCTTCTAATTACAGGCTGGTGATTTTGACAAGTGTTTAATGTAAAGTACTAGAGGGCATTATTAAGGAATTCATAACAAATTTCCTACAGGAAAATTGATTAGAGGACAGTACTCAGCATTGTTTCAGGAAGGAGTGATCATGTCAAACAAATATGCTTGACTTCTATGATAGGATTAGTAAAAGACTTGATTCTGAGAGGATCAGTGGACATAGTTTTTCTGTACTTTACAAAAGCGTTTGATAAACTCACCCATCTACAGCTCATTGAACAAAAAATTGTGATACACAAGAACACTGTATAATGGATTACGTCTTGGTTGACAAGCAGGAAGCAAAGAGTTAATATTAAGGGGGCTTTATCAGATTGGACAGACATAACAAGTGGGGTACCACAAGGATCAGTCCTTAGACCATGTCTGTTTAATATCTATGTAGCAACATTACTGGTAAATCAGGAGAGGGTATGGCTTACTAAGTTTGCAGATGATTGTGATTTGGGGGTCAGCTCGTTAGACCAAAATGATCATTTGGCACTACAACAGGTGCTGGACCATATTAACAACTGGTGCAATACTTTTCAATTCTACCTAAATCCTGATAAATGTACTGTGATGCAGCTGGTCTTAAAAAACATGGCTGCTAAATATCAATTAGGAAACATTAACCTTAAAGCTATAACAGAAGAAAAGGATCTAGGTATCACAATTTCAGATGATCTCCAGTTTGCCACTCACTGTGCCAATGTCACCAGGAATGCAAAAGGAGTATTAAACTGTATACTCAAAAATATTTCCAGCAGAGAAAGCTGGGTTCTGTGGCCCCTTTTTGGAGCCCTGGTGAGGCTCTACTGGAATATAGAGCCCAGGTGTGGTCATCATGCTGCAAGGAAGATATTGCCAGGTTGGAGAAAGTACACAAAATGGTTACACATGAGGTTAATGGGATGGATGGAAAGGATTACACCACTAGATTAGATACTGTACATTGAAATGTTCACACTTGAGTATAGAAGGCTAAGAGGTGACATGTGCCTACTATTCAAAGCTTTTACTGACCATGACCTTTGGAACAAATTAGGATTAAAACTCAACAAGCATTTGTCAATGCCGAACGTTTGCTTGCAGGTATTTGCAGTGGTGTGTGGCATGTATGGTGCTTTACCCTAATGCCCTGTGGTATTTGCACAATAAATTGTCAGCATGACCTTTTTGTTACCCCCATTGTGCGCTACATAGGCGGAAACACGTTTTGGGCAGGATGTGAAAAATGACAGCTGTACTGTTCATAAGGAAGTGTGGTAAAATGGCAATGTTGAAAATCTGGAGTGGAAATATTGAAAATTCGCAAAGCTAGGAGCGTGCGTGGGAACTGTGCAATGCACACTCGTAAAACAGTCATTGTTAGGAATTTTTTCACCAAATTTTCAACATAGCCATTTTAAGATCTCTGCTCATGAACAGTGACACTGTGATTTTCTTAACGTGTCCCATACACTGAGTTCACACAGCGACTGTGCTATTGTGCGCTACATGGGCGGAAACACGTTTTGGGCAAGATGTGAAAAATGACAGCTGCAGTGCTCATAAGGAGGCGTGGTAAAATGTGGAGTGAAAATATTGAAAATTCGCAAACTTATGAGCGTGCATAGGAACTGCACAATGAACACTCATAAAACAGTCATTTCTAGGAATTTTGTCACCAAATTTTCAACACAACCATTTTAAGACCTCTGCTCATGAACAGTGTCACTGTGATTTTCTTAATGTGTCCCATACATTAAGTTCGCACACGGACTGCGCCATTGTGTGCTACATGGACGGAAACACATTTTGGGCAGGATGTGAAAAATGACAGCTGTACTGCTCATGAGGAGTGTGGTAAATGCCAATGTTGAAAATCTGGAGTGGAAATATTGCAGTCGCCAAACCTATAGCGTGCGTGGGAAGTGTGCAACACACGCTCATAAAACAGTCATTTTAAGGAAATTTTTCACCAAATTTTCAACATTGCCATTTTAAAACCTCTGCTAATGAACAGTGTCACCGTGATTTTCTTAATGTGTCCTATACACTGAGTTCACACACCGACTGTGCCATTGTACGCTACATGGGCGGAAACACATTTTGGGCAAGATGTGAAAAATGACAGCTGCAGTGCTCATAAGGAGGTGTGGTAAAATGGCAATGTTGAAAATGTGGAGTGAAAATATTGAAAACTTGCAAACTTACGAGCGTGTGTAGGAACTGCGCAACGCAGACTCTTAAAACAGTCATTTTAAGGAATTTTTGCACCAAATTTTCAGCACAGCCATTTTAAGACCTCTGCTCATGATCAGTGTCACTGTGATTTTCTTAATGTGTTCCATACATTGGTTTCACACACCGACTGCACCATTGTGCGCTACATGGGCGGAAACACGTTTTGGGTGAGATGTGAAAAATGACAGGTGTACAACTCATAGGAAAGTTGTGATAAAATGGCAATGTTGAAAATCTGGAGTGAAAATATTAAAAATTCACAAACTTACCAGCCTGCATAGGAACTGCTCAACGCACGCTCATAAAACAGTCATTTTTTGGATTTTTTGCACCAAATTTTCAACATGGGGTTTTTGGGACCCCTTCTCATGAGTGATGTCACTATCATGGCGTTATTCAAGCCTGAAGGGTGATTTCACACAGTGACAGTGCAGTGCCTGCGAAATCACCTTTCGGGCCCGAATAGCACCATGGCAGTGACATCATTCACAAGAAGGGGTCCCAAAAACCCCATGTTGAAAATTTGGTGCAAAAATTCCAAAAAATGACTGAGGTATGCAATAAAGTTGAAACCCCCCTATCTAGCCCATTATACAGCTCACCGGCATTTCCTCAGTTCGCAGTCGGCTTTGAAGAGTGCAGACCTGTTCCCGGTCCACCGAAGATCGTTGTGCCAGAGTCCAGAGGTAAGTATGGGGTGAGGGGGGTGTGGGGAGGCTGGGTGCGCAGTGGGTGGGTGCGGGTTGTCGGAGGGAGGTGGGAGACGCGCCGTGGGACCGTTTTTTCTTTACAGGAAAAAAAATGATAACGTGGGACATTTGCCATGCCGGGGTGGGCTCCCAGCATGGCAGAAGATGTGGGGGCCGAGGAGCTGATGGGAGATTGGGCACCCGGCAAGCAAACTTCATGGGGGCCGACCAGCCGATGGGGATTGGGCACCCTGGCCTGCAAAATACAGCGGAGGTTTGCTACATTGAGGTGGGCTCCCAGCGTGGCAGCAGGATGGCTTTGGGGGCTGTGGAGCCAATGGGGGATTGGGGCACTTCACAGCAAACAAAGTGTAAGCCTTGGGGGGGCGGCATGACGCGAGGGGGGGGAGGGCCTGACGCGGTGCTCTCTATGGCAGTGGTGTTCTGCTTTGAAGCAGAGGAACACCGTTGTCATACAGAGCTCCTGCACCCATTGGTGCCGGACCGCCACGCCTGCTCAAGGGAGCAGTGCATTGGATGGGAGAGGCACACCTTCAAAAAGTGTGCTTCTCTCCCAAAACGTTTATTGCGCATGCGCGCAAGCTAATGTTAAAATAAAATACATGCTACCAGGGCACACTGTTTTCAGCTACAAGGGGAAAATTGTAAAACTTGGCGTAGAAGAATGTGGTACTCCCAGAGGATTACCCCTATCTGGAATAGCTTGCCAACAGAGGTTATAAAAAGCTCTTCACTGGAAGTGTTTAAGAATCACCTAGATAGGCTGCATGGAACAGGCGAACTATAATAAATCTAACAGATGAGCACTGTGGACCCAAGTCCCCTTAGCTCTGTACTTACCTGTGTTACCTCTGTTACCTATGTACGAGGATCTGAGAGGGAAAGGAAAATTAAAGAGGACACTATACCAAGCATAGACAAGAAAGGGGATGGGGGTGGTCACTCTTATGGACTAGAAATTGTTAAGAATAGATTAGTCTAAGAAGTAGAAGAATTCTTGCAACAGATTTAAAAGCAAGTCCTCTAGAGTGGCAGGAGCTCCCTGTCACACTCCACCTTTCACTTTCGTAAGGATAAACCATTGAGCCAAAGGTTCATTTTTAATGAGGTTCAATGTTTTAGCATAAACATAGCACACATCAAAATATTTAAATCAAAATACATAAAAATACACACAAATCTCATCAAATATAGCAAAAACAATTATTAAGTGACTCTGTTACAACAAGCACTGGCCATTTTGGGTAAACATATATTTATTTCAAAGGTTTTACCAGGAAAGACATACTGAGCTGATAACTCATTTCCAGATGTCTCCTGTGGCGGGGGGGGGGGGGGTAGGAAAGATAGTATATAAGGAGAAAAAAGGAAACAGTGATTAAAAGAGTTACAAAAATTATAGTATATACAAGCAATATATCAAAAGGAGCATAATCTTAAACATTGCATGGCAAAAGAGTGAAACAGGTTGCATGTGGTAGATACAAACTGAGCATGGACTGACAAGCAGAACATTACTGCAACCAGGCATAATGGGGGTAAGCAATATGGCCAGTATAATATGTGTAGAGAGAAAGGGGGATCGATTAAAGCAAGAGCCATGGATAGAGACAGATAGGAGTAGAAAAGTCATGAAGATGAGTTTTAAGGGAGATGGAGCAGAGCAGGTAGACAGCAGAAGAGAGGACCAGAGTTTAAAATAGGGCTGCAAAGCCAGCCTGCTACTGCAGCGGTAGGGCTACCACTCTCTGCGCCAGTGACCCGGGTTCAGGAATGGACTCGGTTAGCTGGAGGGCCGGCTGGGGGGAGGAGGATTGAGCATCCAAGGCTGCTCACCTCCTCTGGGGCGGGTGGGTTGCATGTCCCTGCTGCTCTACTGCCACCTGGGTGACCACAGGTGGAGGTGAAGCATGACAGTAAGTAGAAGAGAGGGGGACGTGCAGCATGACAGCAAGTAGAAGGAAGGGGGGATATCAGCCGGGAGCCAGAGCGTATGCACGTCTGGACGTGCATTGCCCCTTGGTTCCCCAAGCATGCTGACGTCCTGTGGGAGGGCCCAGAGAAAGCAGGAAAAACCCCATGGTGATCCCTGTAGATGGAGCTTCAGACTCCAATCCCATGGCCCCTGCCAGTACCGGCGACAGATCCCCGACAAAATCGCAGACGCTTGGGGTGGAGGAAAGGGGGTCCTGCCTCGTACCCACCTGGTGGTCAAACCAAGGTTTCATGGGGGGATAGACTGCACCAGCAACTGGACAGATGAGCAGGGATGTACAAGGCCATGTGAGTCTCCCGAAGGTAAGGAGGCACTGCGGTAAGAAGGTGGCATAAAGAGAGATTAAAAAAAAAAAATAGGGCTGCAAGTTCCATTCTCCAAAAGAATCAAACATCTCAAACTTTGGGTGTTCTAGTCTTATATACTGTGGTGAACTACCCAGGAAAACAGATGGATGTTTTGGTTCCACTGGTCTTCAATGGTCTGAATGGTGTGGACCAGGCAGACCAGTCGAACTGTAAACCATGGTTTGCAACTGACATATGGAAAATTATGAACTTCATCCAGCATGTGACCAGAATAACCCCCAGGTAGAGATGCAGCAAATTTAAATTCCACCGGCGAAGGGCCAGCAAAGTGGCCACTTCTCATTGGCACTTTGCTATGTGGAGTGCCCCATAGGAAAGGTTCACTTCACCTTGTGATTATTACCTTGTGTTGTCATTCCACCCTAACACGAAGTAAGGTGGTGTGACAACAATATTAGCAGCACCACACACACACAGTCACCAGAATTAATGTGCATCCCCAAAATGCTACTGTCTTGTATCCAGAAAACTCCCCAGTGCTGAGCTGATGAAGTGAAATGAGAGCATAAAAAGAAATTAAGTCTCCCAGCTCAGAACAGGGATTTAAAGGCAGCAAAAGTAGGGGAGTGATGGGTGTCCCAATGAAGTTGATTCCAGAGGTGAGGGAGACGGTAAGAGGCCACTGCCTGACACAGCATGTGCAAGGATGTGGAAGGGAGAACATTCTAGTATCCTTTGAATGAAAGGAGTATGTGGAGGAGTTAACTGGTGACAGGCAGGAGTTGAGGTAGCAGGGAAATGTCCCAAACCAGAATTTGCCAATGAAGGTGAGGCTATGTACTGTATCTGGTGCTTAATAGAGGCATAAGGAAGAGGGAGGAGTTCAGGATACAGTGGTGAGTGGGGGGGTGACAAAAAGGCAAAGTGAGTTAAGTATAGTATCAGATCTTACTAGGGAAGTAACAGGAGCAGAGCCATAAACAATGTCAGCATAGTCTATTACAGGGAGAATGGTTTTGGTGACTTAGTCTTGGCGAGTATTCTTGTTCCTCTTCTGCACAGTTCCCCCCTTCTACTCTCCCAGTCCTTACTAACCCTCCTGTTACTTTCCTCTTCTCACTCGTGTATCTGAAGAAAGCCTTATCGACTTTAGCTACCCCTTTGGCTGGCCTTTCCTCTGTCTGGATTTTTGCTCCCCTCACCCCCTTTCCTGCTTCCCTCTGTTTAAATTGGTATGCCTTCCTGTCCGTCTCCCTCTGTGTTTCCTTATACCTTCTAAATTCACCCTTTTTTCCTTCACCAACTTTGCCATTTCTCTAGAGAAACATAGAAATATATTTGTTGCCGTATTGGTCCTCGTAACAAAAGATGAAGAAAGAAAGAAGATTTGATACCTTTTATTGGACCAACATAGATATTACAAAAGAAAACAGGTGCTTAAGTCATTTTGTGTAGTCCGAAAGCTTAAGTACCTGTTTTCTTTTGTAACATCTAAGTTGGTCCAATAAAAGGTATTAGATCATTTTTTTTCTTGATCGAGTGAAACATAGCAGTTTCTTTTTCCGTTTGCTTTTACTCACTTACTTCTTGCAGAGACTTGTTGCCTCAATTATGCCCTCCCTTATTTTTCCTCACTGTGAATCTACCCCTCCCTTGAAATCCCCCACACACACAATGAGGCAATTTCTGAGGCGGTCTTCTATTTCTTTAAAATCTACCTTCCTAAAGTCCAGGACCCTTTCCTCATGTGGTTTGCCTCTGCTCCTGTCTTGATGTTAAATCACACTGTATAGTGATCACTGTGTATTTTGCAGCACTTGTAATGTTAAGTAAGGCCATGTTTTCTGTTGAGTCTTGTCTCAAGTATCACAAGTAGGGCCGAATCATGCCACAAATGTCTAAAAATACAGACCCTGGAGTCCACACCCTCCTTCTCACCTTCTGACATCTGTCCAATAAATAAATAAAAACAATTATACAATGACAAGGAAATTTCCTGTATTCTGATTGGTCAGTGGGTGCCTGAGACAGTGATGTTATTACACAGTAACATCACTGTAATGATGTATTGGATCATTTGATAGCTGTTGTCTCTTCAGAAACACACAGAATCTACTGAAAACATTTGTAATTTTTTTTTTATTTTGTATAACATTGAGCCATTGTATAATTGCAATAAGGCACTCCAAGGTGTGTGTTACTGTGTAATAACATCACTCCTGGGGTGGTGGAAGCACTTGGCTTCACCTCATGCTTCAGCCCACCCCAGGAGTGATGTTATTACATGATAACACACACCTTGGAGTGCCTTATTGCTGAAGTATGACAGAGCACTGGATCCAATCCTCTGAAGGGAGAATGTGGCCGGATGGAGTACTTGGCATGTGCATGCCTGCCAATTCCAACCCCCCAGGAGAATGGAGAGAGGAGTTTTTTTGGGCTGGACTTTGTTTCTGCAGATTCCTGCTGACGAAATGTATTGTAATCCTAGAACACTGATGTTGCTTTACAGCAAGCTGGGGGCATTTGAAAGGGGCAGCTGTAATGTACTGAATGTGACACTGGATATATTAAGTTCATTTAATTTAAACAGGAAAGGTGACAGGAACCAACTGAGCAAAATGTTCATTTGCAATGGTTTTCTGAGGGAGATTGTGAGTTAAATGATATATGTTAACGATGTCATTACTTTTTATTTTGTACCTAAGTCATTTGTATGTTTCTATATAATTATTTGATCCTATTTCTTTTATATTGTATTAACTTTGACTGTTGGATTGCCAGGTGAACAATGTGGAAGGCGGAACTCCGCCATCAGAATTCTGCTCTTGAAATGCCTTTCTAAATTTATTTTTTAAGTCTGTGGAATTCCAAAATGCTTTGTACTGAAACTGCAGAATAGCTTTCTATGTATCACATGAACCGTGGAATAATAGTCCAGAGATTGCAAAAAAGGAATCCACAGTTTAAGAAAATCATGGATAACTAATCCATAATAAAAAACACTTTCAAAATTTCAGAATTGCACTTCCAATGCGATTTTGAAGAATTAGTAAGAATTTTCAAAAATTCTGCAGAACTCTATAATCAGAATTTAACAATTCTGCACAGCCTTAACTGCCAGCAGGTCCAATGTTAAATAAAGCTAAGTTACACGCAGAGCATCGGGTAATAATTATACAATGAAATTATTCGATCTGGATAATTGTAAAGATAAAGTAAATAACACCTGATTTGGGTTAAATTCCAATACTGACACTGAAGTGCAGCATGGGGGGGGGAGCTGCCCTCCTGAGCCACCTACTTTCAGATGAGACATTAAACCGAGGTCCCATCTGCTTGTTCTGGTGGTTGTTCAGGTGGACATTAAGGATACCATGGCACTTCTTGAAAAGAGTCGGGCATTTTTATTGAAAAGAAAATTATACAATACAGACAGAAATCATCATACAAATATTAGATCAAAATAAAAAAGCAGCAAATAACAAAACGAACAAAAGACAAAATAATATACACTTGCATATTGTAAATAAAGTACTTACAAATCACCACAATAAGTGAGCCCTATTCTTTTTCTAAACTCGTGGAAGTGAAAATCCATTCACAAAATGAAAAACAGAAAATCAAATAACTATTTATAGTTTACTTCATAAGCAAGATTCCTTGGCACTGTTTCTAAACCTTCTGAACGCTGGAATGCCACATCTCTGTAAGATCTTTTAAATATAATTTCCCAAAGGTATCTGAAATCATTCATATTACTTCCTCCTGTGATATATATTTGTGTTGCCTAGTATATGCACATTGGGCCCCATGCATGACCCAGGTGTGGGTATGTATGAAAGGTGCGTCCCCCACCTGCACTACCCCCCACCCATGGACAAGTCTGCCCATCGGTATTCACCATTACTGAATATCTGTCCATGTCTCTGCCCCCCCCTGCTGGAATACAATGGTATGGGAGAGGAACACAGCAGCATGAGTGGACATCCAATAGGATCTTTGTCCCAGGTCCCAGAGTGGATCCCCTGCTGCACTCATGTGGGGGATCCTGGGATGGTACATACCCTGGCAGGGAATAAACTATGGACGTTTGTCCAAATGGCCACCCCCAGATGTCCCAGGCAGACCAGTGGGCCAGGGCAGCTGTGTGCAGGGGGCGCCCATTGCCACTACACCCTGCCTGTAACCTTTGGGAGGGCACATAAATATTTACAGCAGGGTTCCCACTTGCATACCATTTTCCACCCTGACTCAATGCTCAGTACAATAGTGAATGTGTGCAACACAGGCATGGCCCCTGGCACACCCCTGGAATGGTGCCATGTGGCCGGCCAAGGGAAGCTGCCAGTGCACCTGTGGTGAATGCCACTGGTGGTGCACTGGACACCACTGCATGGCATTCAAGCACAGGCATGCCAACATGCTGCCCCTGCGTGGTGTGTAGGCATTCATGCACAGGGCCCATCATGCTTGCCAGAGCTAATATTTACATATGGCTAAACTTATTGGTAGAATACATCTGTCAAATGTAGTCTGTGCATTTGTATAAATTCCCCAAACAACTACCAAATATGTCATTTGCTGAAAAAGTATATCCGGCCCCCCAGTTGTGGCTTAACTTTACCCAAAAAAGTTTACTTTATGGACAATCCAACAAAAAATGTAGATGAGTTTCTAAAACAATTAAGCAAGAAAAACGAGGACATTCTTTTTCTACCAATGCCTTATATTTGTGGGATTCTCTTACTGATATTTTTCCATGGACTCCTAACCAAACTATGTCCCACATAACTCTAGACATTCTTGGATTGACTAGCTGGTTGGTGGCATTCAACACATGATACCATGGGAAGTGTTTCAGTTCTAAGGGTGGGGAGAAGTAATTATGCATAATGATTTCATATATCAGCTTTCTGGTTTTTGAGGATGCCTCCACATATGTCATTTTTCATATTTTAATTTTCAGAAGAAACGTTCAGAGGTACTTAGATATTAAATGCACTTAACATTTTTGGAGACATACAAAAGTACCACTAATCCAGTCAGGGAGCAATGCTACTATCCATTCCTCTATTAAGGATGCCCACTGTGTGCAGCAGCCTTGAAGGACAGACATAAAATTGTAAGAAATAAATATACTAAAAAGAAATACTAATGGATGCACCGTGTTAACACCATCCGGGGCAGTTTTATATGTTGCTTCCCTTTTTATAGACTTTAGCCTGGATCCCCATAACCCTTGTAAATATATGCCGTACCTGGTGTCTATTTCTGTAGCAGGAAGAAATGCATAACTTAAAAAGGTTATACATGGTAAAAGCAGTTTTTTAATTAAATAAACTGTTTTGAATTTAGATAAGCTGTGTTTTTTCCAAACAGTTTATTCTCTGCCACCTAAATACATAGTTGCCAATCTAGTAAGGCCTAATTTGGATGATTAAACATAATTCCCCAGATTTTTACTGGTTCATTACAACTCTAATGCCAGCTACTTGTGCCAGTGTTGTGTGATCTTGCAGAGTGTCTATCTTAAGGGCAGTGCTTTTTTCTCATAATTAATGCAGGAGCCTGCTTCTTTTGAATAGGTAGAGATAATGGGCCTGAATTTCAAAGGGTGATGCAGGGCTTGTCAAGCCTTGTGTCAAACCTTTGTTGTGGGGCAACTGCACCGAACACCTTTGTCACAGCTGCGCCCAATTTTTGTAGGTCAGGTGCAGTTATGACACTTTATCTGATTTAAGACATCTTGCACGAAATATTTGGCAAAGGCCCCGTAAAAGGGGTACCCAGGATTGCCACAAGCTAGACCAGCAAAAGTTGGTCTAACTCGTGCAATTAGCACATGGGATAGAAAATCCTGATAGCTGGCCAGGAGAATGCACACACCTCATGTACCATATATTCGGCACACCCAGGACTTGTGGTATTTGGGGCCAATTGAAATCTAGCCCCATGTCTCCAACCACCTGCTCTGACTGATGATTACTGATATGATGCAATGATCATCTGTATATGCTAAAGCATTTAGCTCTGGTGAGTCTGGTGTTAGACTAATGCCCAAAATATTCTGGTTCAATTGTATTAATCTTAGTAATGGGTCTATAGAAAAAACATATAGACATGGGCTAAGGGAGCACCCTTCTTTACCTCAACTGAGGAACCTAGCCATGAATTTAAATGTGGGATCATTACAGCATTTTGATATAAGAGTTTTGTCAATGTAATAAATACCGGAGGTATCCCAATTTTCTTAAGATTAAGAATAACTAGTCATGGTTGACCCTGTCAAATGCTTTGGCCTGGTCCAATGAGAGCAGAAGTTCCTCTACAGAATCCCATCTGCCCCTTTCCATAAGTTTTCAAAGCAAGATAATGTTATCTTGCATGTGCCTCCCAAGCATGGCACAAGTCTGGAGGAGAGCTCTAAGAACTGAATTAACTACAGACAGCCTCCAAGCTAAAATCTTTGAGAAAATCTTTTGCTCCATATTCATGAGGCACAAAGGTCTCCAATTTTGTATCTGTTCCCCTTTTTATACAAACATATCAGGACAACTTCGTAACATTGAGGGTGATAAGGAACTAATCCACAAAAATGATTAAATAGAAATTGCAAAGTAAGTAGGACCTAAAAGTTTCTGAAAAGAGTATGAGAATTTCCTGGTGTCCTGGCCAAATTTCCCTCATTCACTAAAAGTACCGCCAACAGCTTAATCTGGTTCAGTCTCAGTTGGTTTCCATTTGTATCCCCCCTTCCACCAGGACGTGGCTGAAAATAAGTAGAACTGCCTAGTCCTCCTTTCCCGATCAATAAAAACTAAATTAATGATTTATTTATATATTTAAAAGTTTAGCCAGGAAATACATACTGAGCTTATAACAGCTCATTTCCAGGTGTGTCCTGGGGGAGAGGGGAGAGGGATATCTAAATAATATATTTACTAAAAATACAAGACGTGAAATACAACAATATAGAATTACAAGCAGAATCATACATATTGGGGCAATTTAGTAATGAAATGCAATTACAAAATGTAACAATCTCTATATGTACAGAAGGGAAAAAGTAGTGAAACAATATGAACTGGGCAGGGTAGTAAGGAGATGACAACCAGCAGTAAATAAAGAGGGAGTAAAGGAGGACAGGGTCACAGCTGCAGGAAGGATAACACAAGTCAGTCAAAAAGAAGAGACTTTAGGGAGGATGGAGAAAAGGCAGAATGAATAGAAAGGGGTAGTGAGTACCAAAGTTTAGGAAAGCGGTAAGAGTAAGCAGATTGACCAACAGCAGATTTTCTAGAAGGAAAAGAGAGAGAGAATGGGAAGTAGTGCTGCAGAGAGGGTAGGGGGAAGAAGGAGGAGGTGGGGGTTAGGGTGGATGTGAGATAAGAGGGAATAGTGCTGAACCATAATTGGGATAAAAAATAACCACAGTGGGAATGGTGCCTAGCATCAATAGAGGGGAGAGAAAAGGCTGAATAAAGAGAGCAGAGGTGAGTAAATAAATAATATGTGTAGGTTATGAGCTACTTATTTGTATTGAAACAAAGGGTAATTTCTTGTGTTCACAAGTGTTATCTATGGATGAAATCCCTTTACCTGTCCATTGCTTATATTTTATGGGACCTGTTCTCCACAATAATCAGGGGATTCCCCCATATATACAATGAAAAAAAAACATTATTAATACTGAATATTCTAAAGATATTAGGTAGAGACAACAGGGCAGACTTGATGTATGTTTAGTCTTTTTTTGTCCCATACCATCTATAAAAGCATCTACACAGCTATGTAGTATTCTAAAGAAATCATTTCGACAATACATCAAGCAAAGTTAATTAGGGGATCATTGTGTGTCATTTATAGATGGTGGGGGCATGCCACAGACTTTAACATGTGATAAATTCTTTTAATATTTGCCAAGCTTCCCTGGGGTCTTGCTGGTTGATTCAGTACACCCAAGGCTGAGGAAAAATAGAGTGTACATGCTCAGCAATAAAAAAGATGTTAAGGCAACCCAAACTGCCCTACACCTGTGTAGTCATGATAATCCAAACTGCCCTACGTATGCATAGTCATGGTATCCCAAACTACTCTACAGCTTTGTAGTCATGACATCTCAAACCACCCTTCATCTGTGTGGTCATGACATCTCAAACCACTCTTCATCTGTGTAGTCATGGTAGTCCAAACTTCCCTGTCTGTGTAGTAACAGCAACCCAAACTGCCCTATGTATGTGTAGTCATGGCAACCCAAACTGCCTTAGGTCTGCAAAGTCATGGCATCCCAAACTCACCTACTTCTTTGTAGTCATGGCAACACAAACTGCCCTGTCTGTGTAGTAATAGCAACCCAAACTGCCCTATATATGTGTAGTCATGGCAACCCAAACTGCCTTAGGTCTGCATAGTCATGTCATTCCAAACTCCACTACATCTGTGTAGTCATGGCAACCCAAACTGCCTGGAACAGGAAGCCCCCTGTTATGTTTTTAAACCCCTGTCATTAATATGAATATGTGCAATCCCTCCCCCTTTCCTTTCACTCTTTCCTTTAAATTCTTTTCAGGGTGGCCAACTTGGCAATCTCCAAAAACCCTTTGCTGTCCCTTATTTTCTTTACCCCTTCTTTATGCACACAGCATTATGAGAACTTGGAACTAGCGCATGGCATTATAATTAATTAAAGAAACTGGTGTAGCCACATACAGTATAGCAGCTGAATATGTGCTTCTTGTTCAGAGCAAGTAAAAGAATGATTGCTTTGGAGCAAAGGCATGCTCTGAAGAAAAAGCCAACTGCCGCGCTAGCAGCAAGATCAAAGTCGTTTGAATACTTGACTGCCAGCTAGTGAGACTCTACGGGCAAGGGTAACTGTAAGACCACGTAGTGTCTAGAATAAAGTGTACCCTGTACAGAAGCAGCCACAGAGTCATTGTGATTGACGGCTGCATATGAAATAGAATAATTTGTGGGCTAGTGGAGCAAATAAAAAACTTGTCCAATTTGTATGTTATGGAAACTCCCCAATTATATACTGTCACGGCCTACGGAAACTCCCCAATTATATACTGTCACGGCCTATGGAAACTCCCCAATTATGTGATGTAATCACAAGGAGCTATAAAAAGGGCTCACCACTAGGGGAATGTTAGATAGTTGAGTCAGTCTAGTGCTGACAGTGAGTACGGTAAGACCTACAATTGGTGTGTGTGTGTGTGTGTGTGTGTGAGTGTGTGAGGGTGTGAGTGTGTGAGTGTGTGAGTGTGTGTGTGTGTGTGTGACTGTGTGTGTGTGTGTGTGTGTGTGGTGTGTGTGAGTGAGTGTGAGTGTGTGTATGTGTGTGTGTGTGTGTGTATTTCACATAGGTTACTTGAGAAAAGTATTCATTGGACTATTTGGTCTGAAGCAAAGCTGCAGACTCTGCTGAAGGAAGCAGAGGTCTGAATTTATTTGTGCAGGACTAATTATTTGTCTTTTTCTATGATTTCTGTAAATGTTTGTATTTTTCTGAAAATAAATTGATGAACGCATTGTGCGTTTTTTATGCACTTGATCCCTGCTTTGTCATATCAGTTATTTATTCCACATGTTCACACTGCCCTATGTCTGTGTAGTCATGTCTTCTCAAACTGCCTTATGTCAATGTAGCCATACATTCCTTACCATACCACCCTATGTCTATAGAATCTTTTAAGTGTCATTAAGTTGATAGGATGGCTTACATTCTCCCAAACAGACACCGTGAGTAATGGTCTTGGTTCCTTGAACCTACCACTTGGTATGCCAGTGGAAATGGCTTTCCTTTTCAGAGGGTCCACCTAGCCCCTAAAGGAGAGGGATACATCTGATAAGCGTTATGTCTTATGTCAGAACTCATAAAACTGATATGCCATTGACAGAGTAAACTAGTTCAACAGAAAAGATTAGATCCAAAACCTTATGTAACTTACAGAATAATGGCTGGGTAGGGGGTTATAACAAGAATTTGACACCCCCTTAAGGTGTGGGATGCCACATAAACCCTAAGAGCAAAGCTCAAGGGGTGTATAAAGACATCCCACACCAAGGGGGTATGTAAAATTTGAGTTTTCCACCCCCTACCCAGACTTTATTTTATATAATTGCTAGGGATCCTTTTTCACAGCAGCAATTATATAAAATAAAGACAATCCCTATGGAACAGAGGGACGGTCTGGGGTGCAGCGCAGTCCGTAGTGGCCTGTGAAAAAAAAACTGTTTGTTTTTTTAAACAGTCAGTATGTGTATTTTTTAGCTGGGTTAATTCATTTATTTATTTTTTTAAACAACTTACTGCCAACTCTGAGTGATGGAGAAATCGTGGCTAAATGCCCAACACTGAGGAGCAGGGCCAGTGCAAAGAAAGTGAAGATTGCAGCTGGTGCATGGGCAGAAGGAGGGAAACCTGACCTGTGTTTACTGTTATAACCCACAGGTTATAACGGGTGAATTATAATTGGGTTTCCCTATGGGAGAAAATGCTCCCCAGTTAATATATGTAGAAATGCAACAAATTTAAATTTCGCCAGCGAAGTGAACGCGAAGTGGGCACTTCGCATTGTCACACCACTTTGTGGAGTGGCCAGCATGAAATGCCCATTTTGCCTTGTTATTATTACTTTGTGTTGTCATTCCACCTTAAGGTGAAGTAAGCCAGAGTGACAACAATATTGGCAGCCCCCCACACACACAGTCACTAGAATTCATGTGCATCCCCAAAATGCTACTGTCATCTTGTCTCCAGAAAATTCCCCAGTGCTGATGAAGTGAAATGAGAGAGTAAAAAGACATGCAAAGTCTCCCACCTTAGAGATACGGTGAATTAAAATTCCACCAGTGAAGTGCCGGTGAAGTGGGCACTTTGTGTTGTCACTCCACTACGCAGAGTGGCCAGCATGAAATGCTCACTTCGCCTTGTTATTGTGATTGTGACTTCTCGTTGTCATTCTGCCTTAACCTGAAGTAAGGAAGAGTGACAACAATATTGGCAGCCCCCAGGCCCCCACACATCACATGGCTTACAGTACTGTAACTCACATGCTGTACAGGAATGCGAATGCCTTCAGCTGTAGTTCCCTGATGACAATGATCTGTATCACAAAACTCCCCAATTTGAAAACTCATATCAATGAGTACAGTGGTGAAGTCTGGAGAGATACTACAAAACAGGCTTACATGATGCAAGTAACTAGTAAAAAAATAAATTTTGTGATTCGTGATGTGATCAGGAATCATGACTGCATTCGTGACCGTGAAATATGAATTTATTTTTCTCTGACTTGGAGCTGACGAGCGTATTGGGAACGCGAATGCCTACGGCTGTACTTCCCTGATGACCTGGCTGTTCACAAAACTCACCATCTTGAAAACTCATATCAATAGGTACAATGGTGAAGCCTGGAGAGATACTACAAAACATTAATTTTGTGATTTGTGACGTGATCATGAATTGTGTGCACCACACCAGTATTCTGAAGGGAAGCCAAAGAAACAACTGTGTCTTCAGTAACAGATGGAGATTGGGCCCTAAAGAGATGCAAATGCACAGACAGATTAAGATTGCACTGCACACTAAAGAGATGCAGACATAAAGGTACAACAACAACACCTAACCAGTGCTCACCATCAGAAATCCAAATTTGGAAAAGAATACCTTTTGCCATTTGGGAAGGGGGGGTAGTGCACAGCAGTAACAGCCCACTACTACCAGTAAAGATACCACAAGCAGTACAAAAAATTCATGCAGGTGCAGTGGATAGCAGGTTCACACTGCTGCAATTACTATGTGGCACAATAAATGGTATCTGATTTCATGGCATGCATGCATCGCACACGCACTCTCACACACACACACACACACACACACACACACTACAAGTAATGCATAGCAAACTGAAAACCTTTAGTAATACAACCAAATGTTTTAAGCAAACTGAAATTGTACAGTGCTGCACCACAACAATCAGCAAAAAAATGACAAGAATTACTGAAAATATTACTGTGTGTACATTCATACAGTAATACAAGAAAAATATAACCAAAACAGAAAGACTTCCTTTTTCTCCCAGTTTATCTACCAACACCATAGATACGCCCCTCCCCCAAAGCACACTTCACAGTAAACAGACTGACTGTTCTAAATTAACAGTAAAAATCCACACACAAACAATAAACACTCAATGATATGAGCACAGGAGGGTTTCCAACAATCGATGTACTAAATTTTGAGCAAAAAAAAAAAAATGGCTCAAAAAGGCTTTTTCAACAGCTTTTAGAGGATTTGAACGGCAGAGCTCTGAGAGGAAACTGTCTCCATCCTCCACTACACACACACTACACAGAACTGAGGCTGTGCAGAACAATCTAGAGCCCATGTGACCTGAAATCCCATGAAGCACTGCAAATTCACTTTGGAACTCAATAACAAGGTGAAGTGATGCAAAGTACATTGATTTCAGTGTTACTTCGCCTTAAAATTGGTGGAGAAGTGGTTTGGGAAAGGCGGAGTAACACGAAGGCATTGTTTTCAATGGACTTCGCATTCCTCATTGTAACGCAATGTACTCCGCTTCATGTTGTGGAGCACTTTGGGTGGATTCTGCTATATTCACAGACATTGCGGGAGCTTAATTCTAGCCCATTTCTCACCCACCACTAAATATATGTTCTTTAAGACCCATCAACCTAAGTGACTTTCTGCACCTCTGCATTACTATTTGATGTAAGTGCAATTGCATCCAATCTGGACCTATTGAACTCATTGACTAGCCTAGGCAATTCGCAAACTCATCCTATCTGTAAGTTTCATTGAGTAGCTGGGACTCAATTTTCTCCCAGCTCCCACCCTGAGCATGGCGGGTGCTATTTTCAAAGCACTGTCCAGTTACAACAATCAAATACTGTTTATGGCAGCATGTTCTAGATTTGCATGTATGCTGTCAGTCTGGGATGGAATGTAAGTGCTGGGAGGAAGTATAGCTTAGTGGTTAAAAACACTGAGCTGCAAACCTGAAGAACTGGGTTAATAGAAACATAGAAGTTGACAGCAGATAAGGACCGCAAGGACCATCTAGTCTGCCCATTTCTTCTACCTTATGAATGTGCCATAGGCATGTACTATGTCAATGGTCTATCTATTCATACTCATCTGTTTTGCTCCCTTATGCCTATCCCATGCCTGTTTGAAACCCTGCACTGTATTCATATCCACCACTTCCTGAGGTAGGCCATTCCATGCATCCACCACCCTTTCTGTGAAAAAGAACTTCCTCACATATCCCCTTAATTGGCATCCCTCTAATATCATGCTGTGTCCTCTTGTCCTGCTATGTTTCTTATATTAAAACATGTTAGACTCTTTCACCTTGTTAATGTCCTTAAGATGTTTGAATGTTTTGATCATATCACTTCTCTCCCTCCTTTGCTCTAAGGTATACATATTGAGCTCCCATAATCTGTCATCATATGCTTTCTGATGCAGTCCCTGGACCATTTTGGTTGCCCTTCTCTGGACTGCCTCTATTTTGTTAATGTCCTTGCGGAGGTGTGGCCTCCAGTACTGTACACAGTACTCCAGATGGGGTCTAACCAGTGTCTTGTAAAGAGGGATTATTACCTCCCTCTTACGACTTGTGATACCCCTACTAATACACCCCAACATCCCTCTAGCCTTACCTATAGCTTTAGTGGTTGGCTTGGATGATCTCAGGTCATCTGTGATGATGATGCCCAAGTCTTTTCTTCCCTTGTGATTGCCAGTAACTCCCCTCCCAAACTATAGGTGGTTCCAGGGTTTCTCTTCCCTATGTGCATGATCTTGCACTTCCTTGCATTAAACCCCATTTGCCACTTTTCTGACCATTTTGCCAGTTTACCCAGATCTCTTCTCATTTTGCCCACCCTATCTAGATCATCTACTCTGTTGCAGATCTTGGTGTCATCTGCAAACAGACAAACTTTACCCTCTAGTCCATCTGCAGTGTCACTGATGAAGATATTGAAGAGGACTGGCCCCAGGACTGATCCCTGATGTACCCCACTTGTGACTTGCATCCCTTCTGACTGTATGCCATTTACCACCACTCTCTGTTTTCTGCTTGTCAACCAGTTTGTCACCCAGTTGACCAACTTCTGACCCATGCCGAGCCTACCCAGCTTATTAATCAATCTTCTATTTGGAACAGTATCGAAAGCTTTGTGAAGTCAAGGTAGGTGACATCAACTGCTCCCCCTTGGTCCACCACTCCTGTTACCCAGTCAAAGAAATCTATGAGGTTAGTTTGACAGGACCTTCCTTTTGTAAACCCATGCTGTCTTGGATCCTGTGCTCCTATGGATGCCAGGTGTTGCACTATCCTTTCCTTAAGGAGTGTCTCTGTAATCTTGCCCACTGCTGAGGTAAGACTGACTGGTCTGTAGTTCCCTGCCTCCTCCCTGCTACCTCTCTTGTGGAGTGGGATTGCATGAGCCCTTCTCCAGTCTTCTGGGACCTCTCCTGTGCTCAGAGACTCACTAAACAGTTCTGACAATGGCTCTGCTAGTTCCACCCTTAGTTCCTTTAGTACTCTGGGATGTATGCCATCAGGTCCCATTGCCTTGTCCACCCTGAGCTTAGCAAGATCTCGTAGGAACCTTTTTTTTGTGAAGGGACTAGTGCACACCTCCCTCCTCCCTGTGTCCATGGTGCTGAGCTGTGGGCCCTGCCCTACCTTCTCCTCAGTAAATACTGAGCACAAGTATCTATTTAGGATAGATGCTTTTCCTTGGTCCTCCTCCTCACACACCCTAGTATCCCCTTTGATCTTAGCAATACCCTCTCTGGACTTTCTCCTTTCACTAATGTATTTATAGAAAGTCTTGTCACCTTCTTTTACTGTTCATGCCAGAGTTTCTTCGGTTTGGGCCTTTGCCAGCCTTACTGCCTTCCCTGCTTCCCTTAGGGAAGTTTGGTATGCCTCCCTATCTTCGTCCTGCTTTGTTCCGTTATATTTCCTGAGGGCCAGTCTTTTGGATCTGACCTTTTCTGCTACTGTTTTTGAGAACCAAAGTGGTTTCCTTCTTCTTTAGCAATTGCTTTGCTCTCTAACACAATAGGATATTGCTTCAAGTATTGCATCCTTAATGCTTGCCCACTTTGCCTGTACTACCTCACCTGTATTTCTTCTTGCCAGGGCTAGCTTAACTCTGTTGGCCATCTTATCAAAGTCAGCTCCTCTGAATCTCACAGCCATCTCTTGCATGCTGTTTGACCATGAACAAGTCACTTAACTTCCCTGTGTTCCAAGGACAGCCCTGAAAACAAGTCTTGGGTTACTGTGTCTTCCTGGCCAAATAATTGTGCAATAAATAAAAATAAAATATCAAAAAATGGTCTACCTCACTTTGTCACTGGCCTATTTCATTCACCAGTGGGAACTTGCAGCTGGACACATTGAGACTGTCATTTAAATATCTGCCTGAGCAAAAAGTGGATTAAATCTACAAAAACAAAAAAGCTTGGAACTGTCATATATACATGAATTATATTAACATTATTTTCTAAAGTTGTGACCCATACTTGTGAGCTCTATAGACGTACTAGTTGGCTCAATTTTGAAGGCAGACTTAGATACCACACCTGTCTATTAGCCAGAAAACTAGCACAACACCCCCCCCCGGTCTACGCAATTTGGTGCAACCCGTGCCCCACCTAAGGGCCACTAGAAGCTCACTCTCACCCACCCTAACTGTCCCCCACTGCAGGATCTCCTTGTGCTAATCCTCCTTCTACTATAGGGCCCCTCTCTGGGTGAACAAACTCCCCCCTGCAGTAACCACCAAAATGCAGCTGGGACCCTTCAAGTCCTCTCTCCACTCTGCTAATCTCACACAGTCCACATGTGACTGTGATTAGCCATATCCTCTGTTCCCATGCCCCCTAACCCTGTAACCCCACCTCCTGTGCAGTCTGGCTGCAGTCTCCCTTCTGGGTGGTCGCACCCCTCTACTTGTGTCTACAATCATGTAAACACTTCTCCACTGTCTCTTACTAAAACTCAGGATCCTATTCCAGGATCCATTGAAACTGCAACCTACCAACTGTATAGTTGCTTCTGCCATATTGTATGATCTCACTAATGCATTGTATGGCCCACACCTGTATTGTATATTTATGTATCATATTGTACTATGTAACTTTATTTCTGACATGGAGCCTTTGCAAAAGAGTTCCTGACTCAAAAGATTGTAATTCTGATTCTCTTACTAAATAAATAAAATAGTTATTTTTTTCAACTACTGTATATGGTTATTTTCTATAGTTCTTTTTTTTTCAACCACTGTATATGGGTGGTTAGCACTCTAAAATGTCAGGTAATACAGTTTGTTATCGAGCCATTGGTTCACAACTGACTTTACTCTCTTGGTCAGTGCTGCCAGGAGACTGATGCAAACTTACTTCTGTGCTGTTCCCTTCTTGCCCAACTCTACACCCTTAATCACACAAACCAGACTGCTGGACATCAGAACCCCTATTCACTTCAGGCATTCCTACTGTAGAAGCAGTCTCACTTTAACTTTGGGATATGCTCTTGAAGGTGGACCACACAGTTGGCAATAAAATAAATTATTTTATAAAATGGCAAGAAAAAATTTAGAAATCTCATTGGCCAAGAGACATCAGCTGACTGTACATTAAATCTATATATATGCATAGTCATCCTGGTCCTAAACCACATCACACAATGAGCAAATCAGTCCTCCTACAACCAGAACTATCTCCTATCAGTCCCCCTGCAACCAGAACTGATCTTCCATCACAAACATGGCTGCTACCTTTACACTGTAAAAACCTTCAACTGGGCCCTAAAAATAAAACTACCTTAAATAAAAAAATAAACAAATTAATTAAATGTTGTTTACCTGATCATCACACTCTCCTTACACAAAAAAAACAAATTAAAAACATTAAGTATTGTTTATAGTTTTCATTACAACTGTTTATTTACTGGCAGTGAAAATTCCCCCTTCTGTCTTTACCTGCTCATCAGCGGAAATCTCTTCTGTGTGCCCTGACAGTAAAATAATTGAGTCTCTGGCTCAAAAACAGGCCTTTGTTTTCTGTGTGTACAGTATGTTAGGAGAGTAACATTCTACCAGTGGAACTGAGCAAGAATTTTGAATCCCTATATTCCATAGTAAACATTCCATGATAAACATTCTACGTCTTGAATGTGGGGAAACACAGAAAAAAATGGGATGAAGAAAGTAGGCAATATAGTAATACTTTATAAACACAGAGAAAAGGTGGGGAAACACAGTTACATCAGCAGAGGCAGATCCAAACTGCTCAAATACATTGCTGATGTTTATAAAAGTATGTACATTTTAATCATATATAGGTGTATTCAGGTGAAATCTAGCCCTCTCCACCAGCACCAAAATAAGGCAACTTGGCAGGTTTAAAGTTTTTTTTTTTCTTACTAACCTTTCACCTCAGTCCTATAGCAGTTTTCCTTTTATGTACTAGACCACAACACATATGTAAAAAACAAAAAATAAAGAGAAGATTGCCTTCAATGAAAGTATATAATTACAGTGTAATGAAAATTAAGTTTTAAACACTACTTATGTTTTGCAAATTTACAGATGTTACAGGGCATTTATATGATAATTTACATGTTACAGAGAAAATATTTATTTTCAACCAACTCTACTAAAAAATACTTTTACTGCAAAGTACTGTACTAGTTAACCTATTACTGAGATATGCTATTTTATTCATTAATAGGGACTACTTTTTTTAGATTTTAGTTGTTGTAGAGGTAATGTATTGCACACGCTTTTGAAAATAGTAAATACGTTTTAATAACTATCAGAGTAAATCAAACTAATTCTTTTATTATAGTGGCCCATTCTATAAGTGTGATAAGCCACTCCAGGGTATGCATTAAAAGATTTTAATGCACTTCCCTAGGGTGTAAGGACACTCGACCATTGGCCTTGTGCCTTAGCATGCCCATGGGGTGTGCATTAAAATCCTTTAATGCACACCCTTTCATAGCTTATTACTTACGTATATGTACTATTGCAAAAATAAACCCTTCACATTCATAGATAAAATATAGAATAAAGTATGGGGTAACGTGTGTAATGAGAAGTTTACACCCCCAAGGTGTTAGATGAACATAAATCAAGAAAGTAAAGCTCAAGGGGCTTATTAGAGCATCTAACACCGAGGTGGGGGTAAACTTCGAGTTTACACACCACCCCATATTTTATTTTATATAATTGCTGGGTTTCCCTTTTTTGCCACAGCAATTATATAAAATAAAGAGAAGTTGCTCTGCAGCCATGGTCCAGTTTAAGCTCATGATCCATGGTTGCCTGCCATCATGTTAGTCTCACTTTTTTTAAATTTTTTTCTTTGGCAGGCAAATGTTTGTTTGTTTTTTGGTACATTTGGGGTCTAAAAGCACTGGCACTGCATTCCACCCAAAACACTTACCACTAAGTCTGAGTGACAGTTCGGTGAAAAGGAAAGTGGGTAGTGGTCGGGAAACTAGGAACTCAGGTGGGTATGCACAGAGTGAGGGAAACCGTGCACATGTTTGCCATAATAAACACTCCTTTATTACGGCAAATTAGACCACAGTTTCCCTATGGAAAAAAGGGGAAGCCAGTTATCATTGAAATAGAAAGTAATGGCAGGATATTTCCTGAAATTTTTGTGTTATCTCTAGTGAAATTTTCTGCCTGCCTGCAGTATCACTTTAGGGCCACGAAAGAGATTTCCCAGCCAAACTGGTCAATCATCAATAATGTTTACTGAAGATCAGTCATAACTGATCATCATTAATCATTAGATGTTACCAAATGATGGCCAATGGAGACTGTGATCTAAGATCATCATCTAGATCATGATTTAATCATCAAACATGAACTTTCAAATCACCAACTGATGATTATTGATTAGTTTTGTAAGTTTACATCAACATGATGGCTTTTGATGATCTGTGGATAATCAATTGATGATCATTGATGATAGTTGATGATTATACTGGTTCTGAATGATAAGGTTGTAAGTCACATCAGTAATGCTAAACAAAGTTGCATGTGTGACTATTATGAAAATATGTATGTCAAATATCAGCAAAAGCAAATTAATTATAATGTAATCATGTCAAATTAAGTTGTAATCTGTTTAGGAAGAGTACATCCAAAGTCAGGTATAGTATACACAAGAAAATACAAAATCACACATGCCCCCACAATGCAAAGCATCATAGGCTGCATATGCAAATCACCACAGAATGTTATGCTGGTCCAACTATAAGCAGAATTGCATGGTGCCAAAAGGCCTCTCACACAGTTTGCAAAGTGTGCTAACAGAAGACATATACACGTGTTTCATCCTACCAGGACTCAGCAGTATGCCTCTTCTGTTTTACACCCCAGTGGAATGGACCAGCTACCCTTAAGGCAGTGTGCCTTGGATATATTGTGGTGAACCCATTAAAATAAAAAACTAAGTAAAAGACAAAGAACCTCTGTGCACAAACATTGAGGCAAGGGTTACCCCAAAGGGCATTTGGCTGGGAAGCCAAGTTTCAAGAAAATACAAAATCACACATACCCCCACAATGCCACACTTGGGAGACTTCAGTACCTGGCTATGTATTGTTCAGAAGAGACCGAGGTGCAAAAGGGGAGGAGTGGCCCTGTATGTTAATGAAAATATCAAAACTACAGAAATTCAGAATACACATAAGGAGCCAGAAGAACTGTGGGTCACCCTGAAACAGGAAATGGGACAGCCATAAGAACTGGGGTTGTCTACAGGCCCCAGACCAGAGGAGGACACAGACACATTACTGTTAGAAGATATACAAAACATGACAGCTAAAGGGGAGGTTCTGATAATGGGAGACTTCAACATGCCTGATACAGATTGGTCAATACCAGCAGGAACATCTGCCAGAACTAGACTCATAGTGGATTCCCTGCAGGGGGAGGGCCTCAAACAACTGGGACAGCAACCCACAAGAGACAGAGCTATCCTAGATCTAGTACTGACTAACAAAGAAGGGATCACAGATATCCAGGTAGAAGGTCACCTGGGGGCCAGTGACCATCACATGGTATGGTTCAATTTGGCTAATACATCTAAATCATCCCATTCCAAGGCAAAAATATGAGACTTCAGAGGAGCTGACTTTGATAAGATGGCCAACAGAGTTAAGCTAGCCCTGGCAAAAAGAAACACAGGTGAGGGGTACAGGCAAAGTGGGCAAGCATTAAGGATGCAATACTTGAAGCAACATCCCATTGTGTTAGACAGAAAAGGAAGTGCAAAAGAAGAAGGAAACCACTTTGGTTCTCAAATACAGTAGCAGAAAAGGTCAGAGCCAAAAGGCTGGCCTTGAGGAAATATAAGGGAACACAGCGGGATGAAGATAGGGAGGCATACCAAACTGCCCTAAGGGAAGCAGGGAAGGCAGTAAGGCAGGCAAAGTCCCAAACTGAGGAAACACTAGCACGAACAGTAAAGAAGGTGACAAGACTTTCTATAGATACATTAGTGAAAGGAGAAAGTCCAGAGAGGTATTACTAAGCAATGGAGAAAAGGGAGCATGTGAGGAGGAGGACCCTGTAAAGGCATCTATCTTAAATAGATACTTTTGCTCAGTATTTACTGAAGAGAAGGTGCGGCAGGGGCCCACAGCTCAGCATCATGGACACAGGGGGAGGGAGGTGAGCACTACTCCTTCACAAAAGAAAGGGTCCTACAGAGCTTGCTAAGCTCAGGGTGGATAAGGCAATGGGACCTGATGGCATACATCCCAGAGTACTTAAGGAGCTAAAGGAGGAACTAGCAGAGCCATTAGCAGAATTGTTTAGTGAGTCTCTGAGCACAGGAGAGGTCCCAGAAGACTGGAGAAGGGCTCATGTGATCCCGCTCCACAAGAGTGGTAGCAGGGAGGAGGCGGGGGAACTACAGACCGGTCAGTCTTACCTCAGTAGTAGGCAAGATTATGGAGGCACTCCTTAAGGAAAGGATAGTGCAACACCTGGAATACATAGGGCTGGGATCCAAGACAGCATGGGTTTACAAAAGGAGGTCCTGTCAAACTAATCTCATAGAGTTCTTTGACTGGGTAACCAAGTGTGGACCAAGGGGAGCAGTTGATGTCGCCTACCTTGACTTCAGCAAAGCTTTTGACACTGTTCCACATAGAAGATTGATAAATAAGCTGGGTAGGCTCGAGGTGGGTCAGAAGTTGGTCAACTGGGTGGCAAACTGGTTGACAGGCAGAAAACAGAGAGTGGTGGTAAATGGTATACAGTCAGAAGAGATGCAAGTCACAAGTGGGGTACCTCAGGGATCAGTCCTGGGGCCAGTCCTCTTCAACATCTTCATTAATGACCTTGCAGATGGACTAGAGGTAAAGGCTTGTCTGTTTGCAGATGACACCAAGATCTGCAATAGAGTAGATGATCCAGATGGGGTGGGCAGAATGAGAAGAGATCTGGATAAACTAGCAGAATGGTCAGAAGAGTGTCAACTGGGATTTAATGCAAGAAGTGCAAAATCATGCACATAGGGAAGAGAAACCCTGAAGCCACCTATAGGCTGGGAGGGAGTTGCTAGCAGTCACAAAGGAAGAAAGAGACTTGGGCATCATCATCACTGATGACCTAAAATCATCAAGCAGACCTCTAAAGCAGTAGGTAAGGCTAGGGGGTGTTAGGGTGTATTAGTAGGGGTATCACAAGTCGTAAGAGGAGGTAATAATCCTCTGTACAAGACACTGGTTAGAGCCCCATCTGGAGTACTGCATGCAGTATTGGAGGCCACACCTTCACAAGGACATTAACCAAATTGAGGCAGTCCAGAGAAGGGCAACCAAGATGGTGCAGGGACTGCATCAGAAGACATATGAGGACAGATTAGCGGAGCTCAATATGTATACCCTTGAGCAAAGGAGGAGAGAGGTGATATGATCGAGGCATTCAAACACCTTAAGGGCATAAACAAGGTGAAAGAGTCTAACATGTTTAAATATAAGAAAAATAGCAGGACAAGAGGACACAGCATGAGATTAGAGGGAGGCCAATTAAGGGGGAATGTGAGGAAATTCTTTTTCACAGAAAGGGTGGTGGATGCATGGAATAGCTTACCACAAGAAGTGGTGGCTATGAATACAGTGCAGGGCTTCAAACAGGCATGGGATAGGCATAAGGGAGCAATACAAATGACTATGAATAGATAGGCCACTGCCAGAGCAAAAGGCCGATGGCACATTTATAAGGTAGAAAAAGAAATGGGCAGACTGGATGGGCCTTGCGGTCCTTATCTGCCGTCAACTTCTATGTTTCTATGTTCAATGCAAAGCATCATAGGCTGCATATGCAAATAATCACAGAATGTTATGCTGGGCCAACCTTAAGCAGAATTGCATGGTGCCAAAAGGCCTCTCCCACAGTTTGCAAAGGGTCCTACCAGGACTCATCAGTATGCCTCGTCTGTTTGATACCCCAGTGAAATGGACCAGCTACCCTTAAGGCAGTGTGCCTTGGATATATTGTGGTGAACTCATTAAAATAAAAAAACATTTAAAAGACAAAGAACCTCTGTGCACAAACACTGAGGCAAGGGTTACCCCGAAGGGCATTTGGCTGGGAAGCCAAGTTTCAAGAAAATACAAAATCACACATGCCCCCACAATGCAAAGCATCATAGGCTACATATGCAAATCACCACAGAATGTTATGCTGGTCCAACTATAAGCAGAATTGCATGGTGCCAAAAGGTCTCTCATACAGTTTGCAAAGGGTGCTAACAGAAGACATAGACACGTGGTTCGTCCTACCAGGACTCATCAGTATGCCTCGTCTGTTTGACACCCCAGTGGAATGGACCAGCTACCCTTAAGGCAGTGTGCCTTGGATATATTGTGGTGAACCCATTAAAATAAAAAACTATTTAAAAGACAAAGAACCTCTGTGCACAAACACTGAGGCAAGGGTTACCCCAAAGGGCATGTGTTGTGTGATTTAGTATTTTCTTGAAACTTGGTTTCCCAGCCAAATGCCCTTTGGGGTAAACCTTGCCTCAGTGTTTGTGCACAAAGGTTCTTTGTCTTTTAAATAGTTTTTTATTTTAATGGGTTCACCACAATATATCCAAGGCACACTGCCTTAAGGGTAGCTGGTCCATTTCATTGGGGTGTCAAACAGACGAGGCATACTCATGAGTCCTGGTAGGACGAAACACGTGTCTTTGTCTTCTGTTAGCACCCTTTGCAAACTGTGTGAGAGGCCTTTTGGCACCATGCAATTCTGCTTAAAGTTGGACGAGCATAACATTCTGTGGTGATTTGCATATGCAGCCTATGATGCTTTGCATTGTGGGGGCATGTGTGATTTTGTATTTTCTTGAAACTTGGCTTCCCAGCCAAATGCCCTTTGGGGTAACCGTTGCCTCAGTGTTTGTGCACAGAGGTTCTTTGTCTTTTAAATAGTATACACATTTGCATAACTAATTTGCATATAAGGGCAATTTGTGGACTAACAACAGCATTGTCTATTTTTAACATAATTTTGTCTTGACAGTATTAGTTTGGAGACTGTGGGAAAGATTTTGAGCACAAACCAGGTAATTGTAGGAACTCACCTTAGCCATAAAAGAAACCACTGAATGATGTTATATAAACCAATTTGAGCCTTTATAATGCTGGTAAGAACTGAGCTATTAGAGTCAGTAGAACCAAAAGCAGTGTCTTTGTACTGAAGGTGTGTCATAACGGGCAATTCCAATAAAGATGTCTAAATAGAAAACAAGATAACTTCCACAAGTATAGAAGAAAAGATAAATTACTTTCTTTTTAATTTATTACAGAAATGTTTGATCATGGCAATCATGAAAAATCATGATGATACAATATCATCATTAACTGCAATCACCATTTCCATAACATTATGGTTTCTGAATGGCAGCCATTAAACGTTCATGTTTAATTATTGTTAATTAGGATCACAGTGATGGTTTTTGAAGCTTAAACATGATCTTTGAAAATAACTGAAAAAGATCATTCATTACACATCATTTCAGCTGGATTCCTTTCAGAATATCCCCAAATATCTGAAGCTATTCAGACAACATGATTGCTACAATGTTAACTATGAAATGTAAACCTCTATGCTGCTTAAAGACATTCCATAGTGTTTCAAATGCATATTTTTCTGATGCACCAGAAAATGTTTTCAAGGCTGTTCAGTAGCACAAGTACATTTATATATATGGGATATACAATGGGCTGACTCAAAATGTGCAATTTATATTTAAGTGTGAGCAGGCAGAACCATAACTCATGAGTGGCAGAGTCCTGCCCACTCACAAGTGATGATAATTAAGCTTGCCACTAAAAGGCAAGCCAGGTTGTCCCAAGGACACAGCCAGAACACAGGGAAAGGGGAGGGGGCTAGAAGAAGGTGCAGAGCCAGTGACATCACAGGTGTGTCATTTGACCAGAGGTAGCACTCGCTGGCCATTGGCAAAGGGGAGGGGCCACATGGGGTCCTGATTGGGGTCCTTAGGGGCTTCATAAGAGCATGTAGCCTGGTGGAAGCCCTCTTTCTTGCTGTAGAAATTCAGGAGTACACTACAGCACATCGCTTGGCATCTGAAGTAAGGCACTGAGGGCTTGGGGCCTTGTGGAAGGCCCTAGGTAGTGAGTGATTGGAAATTAAGCATTGTTATTTATATGAGGCTTGTTTTGTGGTGGCAGTTTGCTGGGTGTAAGCAAAGGAGATGAGAATGTTTAAAATGTGATGTTTATTTTTGTGATGCATGCATTCTGGTGGCAATTGCTGGGGTTTAAGCAAAGTAGAGGAGAAGGGCTTAATTGTGATGTTGTTTTTCAAACATACAATGGTTTGCAAGGCCATTTTAAACATCTGTAGCAGAGATCACGATGATGCTGGCAGACACCATGTGGGGGCAGAGAGAGGGTTAAGGAGAGCACTTGTTTGTAGCGTTAGCTTGGAGCTGCAACCAGAAGACATACTGTGGCCTCTACTGTCACTAATGGTGAATATTGATTGTTCTGGTGGATTCCTGCTGCTCAGGGACTGTGTGGGGAGCGAGGGAAGCACCCATATGGTGTGGCTGCTAGCGGGCGCCACATGGTGGAAGGAGGATGGAAGGAGGCTAGTGAGTAGCTAGCGGATAAGTGTTTGGTCTCCACAGTGTGAATGGTGTGCTGTGCCTGGTGGTTGTGCGGTCCTGTGAGAAGTGCGTGGTGGGGGCCGGAGGCCCACTGTGGAGGTAGGGGGTGCTAACAAGGCTCTAGTGAGTGGTTTGTACAGTTTCTGCACTGTGTGACAAGCTTGTGAAGTGCATGGTGGGGGCTGGAGGCCTAGCACTGCTGGAGTTGGTGCCAGCAGGGCCGTGGTGGATACAAATGGTAGGCGGATGCGAGGGGATGTGCCTCACAGAGCAGCAAGGTGTGGGGAAGCAGACGAGAGTCGCCAAGTGGCTGGGATGCCCAGCGCGAGATGGTTTGGATCTTTAGGCTGTCTGTGGGTGGCTGGTAGTGAGAGGAGCTATGGGATGGAAGGAGGCTAGCGGGTAGCTAGCAGCCTAGCATCTTGGGCTGCAAAGTTGAAGAGCATACTGGCCTGGATGTCATGTGGTACTGCACCACATGGTGAGCACGAGAAGCATGTGGCGAGGGCCCACCACGAGTGTCAGTGGTGTCAGCAGGGCCTGGCTTGATGCTTGTGCAGTTCTGCACTGCATGGTTTGGGCAAGAAGAGCATGGGGGGCTGGGGTCCCAGCATGAATGGAGGTGGAGCCAACAAGGCCTCGGTGATATGACGGGCAAGTGGCTGCAGAGGGATGGGCCTCGCTAAGCAGCAGACGCATGTGGGAGTGTGTGAGAGCATTGCAGCAGCTGGGACTCCCAGGGGAGAAGGTTTGGGCATTCAGGCCTATGGTGGGCATTTGGTAGTGAGTGGAGCCATCCCTCGGGGCCACTGGATGGAGGCACGGATGGCTGCAAGGGCCAGGACAAAGACGAATCAAGGCTGCTGGTAGAGGAGGGATTTGGGGACAGAGGATGACCAAGGTCTAAGGAGGCTGATTCTCGTGGCCACGTAGGGGCAGAGGCCTCCCTGGAGTGCTGGGGGTCTAGCCAGCAGTGGCTTTTGGGATGGGGTGGGAAACCAGTGTTCCTGAGGAAGCAGTGAAGGGAAGAGGATGGGGTTAACTCCCAGACAAAAAATGTTTTGAAAATAAACCTTAGGTGACAGCGTGCAGAACTACAACAATATGAAATAAAGTGGTAAAAACACAACATTGGAAACAGAATACAGAAGGATTAAGCTGGTTAAAAAGCGATAGTTAGGGCTTCTTCCCTTGTGGCAACTGTGTTCATTGTAATAGTGGAAAGAAAACCAAAATAATAAAAAGCACATGTGAAGATAAGGAATATCAAATTAGAGATTTTGGTCCAGATATTCAAAACTTTGTGCTGGGCAAAAACCATTTGCACAGGTTTAGCGTGGGTCTGCTATATTCAAAAGGCCAAATAGCGCGGGCAAACTGCATTAGCACCGGGCAAAATTATAATGTATGCAAGGGGCAAACTGACATGAATACAGGCGCAATGCTATATTCAGCGGCTAGCTCCGCGCTAAGTAGTTTTGCACGACCTAGAGCGACACTTAGCACAGTGCACATTACCACCCAGGAAAAGCTTGTCTTAATCCTGGGCAATCAGCTTTGCGCAACACTATGGCTTTGCGTGGTGTTTGCGCGGGTTTAGTGCAGGTTTTGCGCAATCCTAACAAATAAATATGACACATAGATAAAGCCAAACATAAAGGAAGCATGCTGCTAACTGATGGCATCACAATGATGCCATCATCTGTCACCAGTCCCAGCCATGCCAAGCAGTAAGTGGTGACCCTGCCACCAGTGGACAGCATGACAGTGTAGCCATACAGCACACACCTGTGGACTGCACTGCCGTGGACACCAACAGATGCTAGCACACACATGCAGCACTGTGGGCATGGAGGATGTTGAGGGGAGCATGTATGGGTGGCGAGGCTGTGCTACAGACCAGGTGTGGCCACAAGGCTGGGACACATCATGCAGTGTACATGGGCCAATACTGGGAATACCCCAACACCAGTGTGCCTTTCGGATAATATATGCCCCCCCCGGCCACATACCTCACAGCTGTACAACTGCCATAGCACACAAAGCCTGGAATGTACATGTCACTGTGAGCATCCATGCCACAGGTGCAGCATCTGTGGGTCACACAACAGCGTAACAGTAATGTCCACTGTCAGTAAACACCTGCAGGTTGGGCCTCTCATTGTGTACAGTGCAGTCATCATCACTGCCCTACACACCATAGGCACTGCTGTGTCCACACACTACTGGCCCCCTTGCTACTGTAGTTGCTGCTGTGCACTGTAGCATGCCCTACAGTGTGACATTTGCATGCAGCACCACCACCACCTGTGCCTATGCTGTCCTGTCCCCTGGCGTACAATATGCTATGCTATGCTGTACTGTTTACATGTAGCCTGCAGCTATCATCGTGCACTGCCAGACTGACCTACAGGTGGAGCTGCGGTTGGACCTGGTCAGCCCCTGTACTTCCAGACTGACCTACAGGTGGCTCTGTGGGACCCTGCAGTAACGCTGGGCAAACTGCATGCAAATCAGGGTATAATGAGATGATAATCCAGTTGTTTGCCCAGAGACTACCTAAGTAGGCTCATTTGCATGGCACTTTTGAATATGGCACATTTTAGCTCTGGGCAAACGTGTTTGCTCCGGGCTAACTGCTTAGCTCCACGCTAATGTGTTAGCGCGGCGCTAACGGTACAGGGAATATTATACAGTTTTGATCACTGTTCTTTCACATCTTCTGCTTCCTGCAACTGTACTGAGTCCATGCATTTGCTGGCACACACATTGGCCATGTAGTTCGTCTGTACCTACCCTCACGTTGCTGTGTACTGTGTTGTTGTTGTGGGTTGCACTTCCTGGTTGCTTTATTCAGTGCTGTCTTATTCCAGGGCTATGTTTGCCCTGCACTCCCAGCCCAGTTAGCATGGCCTCATTACCATGCTATATTCGGAAGCTGTTTGCCCAGGGCTATTCCTTTTGAATATAGCTTGCTCTGTGCTCCGGGCTAGGTTTGCCCGCCGGGCAGTGCTAATTTTGCCCCAGGGCAAAGTTTTGAATATCTGGCCCTTTATTACTTGTAATACAGATTATGTGATTTATTGTATTGTATGTCCTTGTGCACTTTATTACATTGGAGGGACGACTAGACCATTAAAAATGCGGATCACAGAACACAAAAGTAATATAAGGAGAGGTGACCTTAGGCCCCCATTAGCCAGACATTTCATCGAGAGAAAACATCAAATATCAAGCCTGCAGTTTTTTGGCATTGAGAAGATACAGGAATCAACAAGAGGAGGTAGCAGAGAAAGGATCCTGTTGAAACGGGAAGCCTGGCGGATATTCACCTTGAAAACACATCAACCTAACTATAGATTGAATGAAACCTTAAATTGGTCTGTTTATGACTAAAGAATGAAATTAATAGAGTTTGTGTACTTTTATCATATTAATTACATTTAGATCTGGTTTTATTGAAAGCAAAATGTAAGCTTCAATATTAAACTATTTGAAACATCTATGTTTGAAAATTATTGTATAAATGAATATGTGCTCCTCTGTTCTTGAATGAATTTTCCCCACACCTTCAATCTTTTTTCATTCATTTGGTTGATACTTTTTTACTGTGCATATATTTTTTAAAAACATGTGTTATTAGCCATAGGCATTTTTTTTTCAGTTCCTTATCACCTTAGAACTAATTAAAACCATGTTAAAAAAAGGGGGACTCTCCTTTCGCTGTATTCACAGGAGGGTTTCATTTATTTGACCGAGCCACCCAGGGTGACGTCATTCTTGTGACGTAGCACAGTATACATGCACACCTGAGTGGCTCGGACCCTTTTCTTTCATTTAGAAACACTCAAGAAGAAAGGTGTATCTAGTAGCTAGTTGGCGTGGTCTGCTAATGGCGGCGGGTTGTTTTAGCACCTAATGCAGTTGCTTAAGAGCCTCGTAAAGGATTTAAAAAGTAAATAAATGAATACATAAAAGGTAAGAGGCTCCTTTTGGAATTGATACTCAACACTTTAAGTTTTTGTAAACTTATATTTACTTGAAAGGGAGAGTCTGTTATACTGGTGTTTATCTCCATAGATACTGACATTGAGTCAGAGAAAAAAACTTGGCTTGCATGATATTTCTATCCTTACCATGGAGGTAAGAGACAAACTAAAAACTGTTAGATGTATGATTTTATTACTTTCAGTGATGGTCTTTATTTGGAATCATTTCCTTTTAGGATAAAATTATGTTTAAACATTGACATATTGGACCATCCTAGACGTACCTATTTATAAACCGAAAAACAGAAACAGAGGTACATAATAATTTGTTACTTATTATTTGTATTTTTTATGGCAATGACCAGGTATAATATACGTTTACTTTTTCTCCTTCTCATGTTTTAGATAATGCAAGATAATTTATGAAACCTTCTATTAAATGAATTTTGCTTCTTGCTCCTCCCCATTGGCAGCCACACAGTAGGTGATTAACGCTATGGCAGGTTAGTTACACCTGCAATTTTTTTTTTATGTTAATAAAATTGTTATTATGCATCTAAGCATGAATGAAAGTATATTGGAACTTACATATATTTTTTTTCTTTTTCTGTTTATTTCAGAATAAGCTCCACAGTCTGATGAAGGAATATGTATTCTGAAACATTACTTAATGAATTAGGGAGTATATGTGAATTTTAGAAATTAAATCATAAAAAGTATGAAAACAAAAAAGGAATCATAAATAAACATTATAATATGGAAATGTACTGTAGTATGATAATAATTTGTTAAGTTCTGATCTGGGTCGAGACAAGTTCATTGTATGCATTGTTAACTCCCAGCTCCGGGGGGGGGCACTTGCAGGGCTGCAGGAAGCACAGGCCCAGACCCAGGGCTGGTGCGAGGAAGGGCCATTAGGAGATGCACCCAGGAAGGAGAATCTTAGTGGGGCAGGCCCAGTGGGCCAGGAAAAAGGGGCCTGCTGGACACTTACTGGGCACAAGTGGGGCCTGTGGGGCTGCCCTGCGGGGCCGCAGGTGGGGACCCGGCGTTCATAGGGCCAGTAGGCCAAGGGCATACTGGGCATTTGCTGAGCAGGCAGAGGGCTCAGGTGCATTTCAAATGACGGGCAACATGGGGTGGGGTGGCATGGGGGTGGGGCAGCCCTCAGAGGCCGGGTGAATGGATGCTGCACCACCCTGGAGTGGAGCTTCATGGGTGCTGGGTGTTTACTCATTGTGTTTGCTGTACTATATAGTCACAAGATAGAGAAGATGGCACCCAGGAAGATCCCAGTCTCCAGCGCCAAGATGATGGAGCAGGCAGCAAAACTTATGCACCAAATGACAGAGCTGGTGGAGGCTGCAAAGAAGAAGGAGGCAGAGGAGAAGGCACAGAGGAAATGGAAGGAGCGGGACAGGAGAAGCGGATGCCAGGAGGCCAAACAAGAGGCTGAAGAAGGCGGGACCCAGCCCCATGCATGAGTCCGTGCCCGGGCCGGGGCCGGAGCCAATCCCAGTCCAGAGGGGCCAAGGCCGGACAGTGGTAAGGATGAGGTGGATTTTACCAATGAGATGGATCTGAAGAAGTATCTGGAGGGACTGCTAGGTGACATGGGGGAAGAGGGAGTTAAGAAAATGGAGCGGGCCCTGCAGGCCATTAAAGATGGGGAAAAAAAGAGGATGGGGAGCGGGGACATCAGGGGGAGCCTAGAAACTGTACGATGGGCAGCCAGGTTTCACACTGGGTGACCATATGCTGGCCTCGAGAAAGCAAAAAATATGGAAGGGGGAATACGTTGACAACTTCAGCCTGGTCGATGAAGAGACGGCTAAGAAGTATGAGCAAAAAGAGTAGGTGGGCAATTCGGGAGATGGCAGTGGCATTGGCAGTGGTAGATCACAAGGCGGAAGAGGCGAAGTTTAAAGGGAAGAGCAATGACGCATGGCAGTGGGTTTTTCTAATATACAGCATACTGGTACTGGCGAAACAGCCAGACCTAGCGATCTCACTGCTGGCTTATATGGCAATCATCAGAGATGCATGTAAGAGTAAGCTGGGCTTTGGGTGGATGAAGTATGATGAGACATTTAGGAGGTGAATGGCAGCAAAAGGGGATCTGAGATGGGATTGTACTCACTCAGAATTGTGGGTACGGACTCTGTTGGGACCGGCAGTGGGGCAAGGTGTGGAACCAGCAAAGAGGGCTGTGTCGGCTGAAAGGGGTGAAAGCCTGCTGGGCATTTAATAGGGCCTCATGGGCGTAGTCTAGCTGTAAATTCAGGCACATGTGTTCACGTTGCAGGGGCTCACACCCCACGACACCTTGCAGGCAAGGGGTGACAAGGCTGGGCAGGCAGGGGGCCAGCTCTAGGAGCAGCCCTTTCAAGGGGGAAGGGGGGATCAGGGAGGGGCCAGACAGACCTGGGAGAGGGGGCTATAATTCCAACTATGGATGGAATTAGGGGAGGATCACTTGACAGGGAGGTAGGGTTACACCCTGGCCCACAGCCCCATCAAGCAGGAAGTGGAAGAGGGATGGACGGTATATATCCCAACCAAAGAGGAGCTGAGCTCCTGAGGGAGGGGTTTAAAGGGTGTTTCCCACTGGTGTTCGTGGGGTAATGGGTGGGGATGCGGGCAAAAAATGTGGGTTCTGTGAGAGGGATGGAAGCCATAGTTAGGCAGAAGATCAGGAAGGAGATTAGGGCAGAGAGGGTGTGAGGGCCACTACGGGAACCCCCATGCAAGCACTTCTGGGTGTCATCCTTGGGGGTGGTGCCTAAGAAGCAGGCGGAGGAGTTCAGACTAATACACCATTTGCCTTACCTGGATGGGAGGTCGGTGAATGAGGGGATACTGGAAGCATTAAGTATGGTTTCCTATGCCCTGCTGTACCAGGTAGCAGAGTGGATTCGAGTTGTGGAAGGCACGTGGCTGGTGAATACAGACATTGAGTCTGCATTCCAGCTATTGCCGATCCAACCATTGGATTGGGACCTGTTAGGTTTCCAATTCGAGGGCAGCCTATATTTCGACAAGGCCATGCCCATGGGCTGCTCAGTGGCATGCTCGACATTTGAGACGTTCAGCTCATGGGTGCAGTGGATATTTGGGAAGCGGTATGGGCACAAGAGGGTGGTCCACTACCTGGATGACTTCCTCTTGATTGGGGCCAGCCAGGCGGAGACACAAGGGATGTTGCAGGATTTCCAGGACATGTGCAGCCACATTGGAATCCCCCTGGCAGTGGGGAAGACAGAGGGCCCAGCCAGCAGGCTGGAGTTCCTGGGAATAGAGGTAGACTCCAAGCAGGAGTGCTTTTGACTTCCCAAGGACAAGGTGGCATGGCTGAAAGGGTTGTTAGTGCTAGTGGGAGGGAGGAGAAGGGTGCCACTGGTACAAATACAGCAGCTGCTAGGACACCTTAATTTTGCCTGCAAGGCCATAAGCTGGGGCAGGGCTTTTACAAGGAGATTAGGAAGGGCCATGGGGAAGGCAAAGAAACCCCACCATTGGGTGGATGTTAACAAAGGGGTGAGGGAGGACCTCAGGGTCTGGGAAGAATTTTTGGACTCATACAATGGGGTGATGTTCTAGTAGGAGGAGTGGGCCTACAATACTGACATGGAGCTGTATACTGATACGGCCAGGGGTTTCGGGATGGGGGCCTATTTCAAGGGGGAATGGATCTCCGAAGCCTGGCCAGCATAATGGCAGGTCTGGGGGGTGACCAAGGACATCACATTCCTGGAGATCTTCTCTATATGGGTAGCTCTGGAGATTTGGGGAGACAGGATGGAAGGACAGTGCATATTATTTTGGTGTGACAATAAGGGTGTAGTGGAGGTGATAAACAGGCAGAGTGGGATTACGGAGTCAGTGGGGCACATCCTAAAGTGGATGGTGCTACTAGGTCTCCATTTGAACCTATCTTTTAGGGCACAGCACGTCGAGGGGATACAAAATGGGGTGGCTGACTTTCTTTTTCGTTTTCAGATGGAGCGGTTCCAAGAGATGGCACCACACTCCACACCATCCTGGACCAGGGTTCCAGACAGCTTATGGGAGATTGAAGGGAGAAAGCTAGGGCCCTATACAGAGGGTCATGGTCGGCCAACATGTTGAGGGTCTACGAGGGGTGCTGGGCAGGTTTCCAGACATTTTGGTCCCATATGGGATGGGACACGGTGGTGCCAGTCCAGGCAGAGCAGGTAATTCAATTTGTAGTAGGAAAGTGGGAGGAAGGGTTGGCTCACGCCAGCATGGTGGTCCAGCTGGCTGGCATCAGCTGGATCTGTAGGGACCAGGAGTGGGTGGATGCAGTGAGAGAACAGGCCAACAGGCGGATGGTCATGGGTTGGCAGAGGGAGCAGGGCAAGAGGCAGGCAGAAGAAGGCCTATAATGGGCCTGTTGCTCACCAGGATGGTGGGGGCATTGGACCATGTCTGCAGCTGAGCAAAGGAAGCCTGCTTGTTCAGGGCTATCTTTGCCGTCATGGTCAAGGGGGCTTTCAGGGTCAGAGAGGTAGTGCCGCCCAGGAAAGAGGTAGCCAACCTGGCCTTACAAAGTGAGAATGTGGCATATGACAGAGACAGGGTGGTCATCTGGCTGAGGAGGTACAAGACTGACCAGAAGGGGAAGGGAACCACAGTTGAGGTGCCCAAGCACCTGGGTACTGGCGTGTGCACAGTCCGGGCCATGGCAGACTATGGCAGGTCAAGAGAACCGGCGAAGTGAGCTTGGTTCCTGCATGGGGATGGGTCCCCGGTGATGGTTTCCAAGTAGGAGTGCTGCTGAAGAAGGCACTGGCATTTGTGGGGTAAACCAGGGAGTTTCCTGCACTCATTCAGATAGGGGTGGCATCTGAGATGGCTGCCAGGGGGGCAGTGAAAGAGGAGGTCAAACGGGAGAGGAGATGGTAATCCAAGTGTTACAAGAGATATGTGAGGTGTTGACATGGCTAACTCCTGTTCCTTTTTCTCTTCCCACAGCAGGATCCAAGAGGCATATGTGGATTATGGGGCACTTGTTCATCTACTGGGCGTAGAGGTTTGCAGCTGCCATGAGGAGAGGGATGCAGTTATACCTGGAGGCAGAGCACACCAGAGTGTGGTGGAGGGGTCTGAGGGGCATGAGGTGGTCGCAGTTGTTCTCCCTGCTGGAAGAGCTGCAGGGTGCGCTGGGCCAGGCCAGACTGTATTATTGTCCATCTGGAAGGGAATGACCTGGGGGAAAGACCATGGGGGTCTTTGATGAGAGACGTAATCTCAGATCTGAAGAGAATAAAAAGTTGGTGGCTGGGGGTAGTGATTGACTAGTCCAAAATCACGTCCCAGTGGGTATGGAGGGGCGTGAAAGGGGTTAAGGTGGTAGAGGTGTTACGGAAGTGACTGAACAGGAAGGTACCGAGGGCAGTGATGGAGATGGGGGGGTGCACATCCAGCACAGGGATATTTCGTATGAAGAGGCCAGCATGTACCGATCAGATGGGTTACACTTGACGGAATTTGGCATGTGCCTGTTCCTTCGGCCCTTTGGGGACCTAGTGTGGGAGACCAATAAGAAAGGCCTGAGGTTCTAATCCGCAAGAGGGGAGCCCCATCATTCATCACATAGCTGGAGATGGGTCAATGGAAAGGGGTGGGAGCAAGGGGAAAAGGGGGGCAGGTAGGGGTGAAGGGGTAGGCACCATGGGTTGGGGACAAAGGAACCCAGGTGTGGGAGTAATGGGGAGGGGAGGGATATAGATCCAGGGGCAGATCACTGTGTCCACACCTGGCTTGGGGGGGAGGTCCGGGTATGTGTGGTGACTCAGTTATGGTGATGGGGGGGCCGGATCACAGTGTCCCAACCCCGAGAAGAAACTCAAACAAGGAAGAGAACAAGAAGGAAGGACCACAAGAGGGAAGATAGGACTGTTATGTCCTAGAACATGATAGTGGACTGATATGTCAAAATGTGAATATTGATTGTTGAACAGAATATGGGATGTAAATATATAATTGCGCCTTTAAATAAATATTGCCAGTGAGCATCCAAAAGTGACAAAGTTGTAGAGTGAGTTATTTCTGGGTGGGGATCTGGGGACAATTAAGCTTGCCACTAAAAGGCAAGCCAGGTTGTCCCAAGGACCCAGCCAGAAAACAGAAGGGATAGGGGTAGGGGAAAGGGAGGGACATGAAGGAGGGAGGATCCAATTACATCACAGGTGTATCATTTGACCAGAGGAAGGGCTCTCTGTCATTGACAAAGGGAGTGGCCACATGGGGTCCTGATTGGGGTCCTCTAGGGGCTTTATAAGAGCCTGTAGCCTGGTGGGAGCCCTCTTTCTTGCTGTAGAAATTCACCACCCACCCTCCCTGGCAAGAAAGGGGGAGCAGAATATAGGCATGGAATGGAGAAGGCAAAAAGGAAGGAAGGGTGGCTCCAGGTAGGGCCCATCCCAGGCCAGGTGAGCCGCAGATGGGTGGCGGATATGCTGGGAGGCTAGGTGGAGCCTCACCGGTGGTCAGGAGAACAATGGAGAAAAGGAGAAAAGAAGAAAAGGGGGAAAGGCTTGGGAGCAAGGGGAAAAAGGGGAGCAGGTAGAGGGGGAGGGGGTAGGCACCACGGGCTGGGGACAAAGAACCCAGGAGTGGGAGTAATGGACAAGGGAGGGAGGGATATAGAGCCAGGGGGTGGATCACTGTGTCCACACCTGGTAGGGGGGAGGTTTGGGTATGTGTGGTGACCCAGTTATGGTGATGGGGGGCCAGATCACAGTGTCCAGACCCTGAGAAGAAACTCGAATGAGGAAGAGAACAAGAAGGAAGGACCACAAGAGGGAAGACAGGGCTGTTATGTCCTAGAACATGATATTGTAAATGTGAATGCTGATTGTTGAACAGAATTTGGGATGTAAATATATAATTGTGCATTTAAATAAATATTGCCAGCCAGCATCCAAAAGTGACAAAGTTGTAGAGTGAGTTATTTCTGAGTGGGGATCTGGGGACAAATTGCCTATTTTGAGTCAGGCTGTTGTATATTAAAAATATACAACAGTAATTTACAGGTTATAGCTTTTAAATCTGCAGTTTATTTAAAGATGTTGCTGCTTTTCTTTGATTTTAACTGCTTGCTTCAGTGCTGCATTAGGAATTGTGATGTCATCAGCATTGTAGAAGCTGCTCTCTGATTGGTTCAGTATGCCAATGTGATGACTGTAACTTCAAAAATCCATTGTGATGGGGAGATCACGTGATGCAGAGTGCTGAGTAGAAGCACCTCTGCTAAGCTCCTGCCTCCTGATCATATAATCGTCTTTTTCAGATGTTTAAATCTCACAAAATCCTCTGCATTTAAATTCTCCTGCTTGCTTAACATCTAGAGCGCCTGTTTTGAGAGTTCACTCTTCAGATGGAGGCTTACATGAAGAAAGCCCCACAAAAACATACCCTGCCTGCTACTCCGGAAAAGGCCCCAAAGAAATCTCGGGCCTCGGGTGGGCCAGACAGGCCTGATCCTTCAAGTCAATTTGGGGAACAAGAACCTTTAACGCTTAACAGGTTCTTAGAAGAATTTAAACCCTTCTGTGAGGAGATGAAAGGAATGGTGATCGACCTGAAGGCTCTGTCAAAAAAGCTGGATGAAGTTTCATTAACTGCCTCCGATAATACTGCCCGAATAGTCTCGTTGGAGAAACGACTAGAGAAAGTTGACCTTGAGTTAGTGTCTACGCGGCAGAAACTCTCTCGTGTGGAGGCAAAACTCAAAGATCTGGAGGGCCGTAGCCACAGAAACAACATTGTGATATTAGGGCTACCAGATGGAGAAGAAGGCCAGAATGCTGTAACATTCATACAGAAGCTGGTGGAACGGGTTGCTGGCCCTTCTCCCTTCGGCCCAGTATATATCATCGAGCGAGCCCACAGGTCGTTGCAACCGAAACCTTTACCGGATGCTGCCCCTCGACCTATTATTTGCCGTTTCTTAAATTTTTTAGAAAGGCAGCACTTCTTGCAGAAAGTGAGAGCTCTGCAGGAGGTCCTTTGGGAGAATTCTAAATTGAGAATTGCACAAGACCTGCCAGGATCGGTTCGTTTGAAACGTAAAGCGTTTCACTCCATCGTATCCAAGATCATAGTTGCAGTGCTGAAATTTAAGATGGGGCATCCAGCCAGGCTACAAGTTCTTGTAAATGGATCCTGGTTAAATTTTGAAGACCCTGAACCTGCCCTTTCAAACCTCAAAACCGCGTTACTGGACTTATTCCGAGAGCCCTGAAAAGTTCTGCCTACAAGATGAGGGGTTGCCTGGTGTTGCCTCACTGGAACTGCTATCTCTCTATTTGCTTATGAAGATAGTGTCGATGGGGTGCATTTGGAAGTTCTCATTTCTCATCTGGACTGTGTTAATTACGAATCTGGGCTACTTGTTACGAGTTTCTCATGCCCTAACTCTATAAGGCTAATTGCTGTTCAGGGCAGGGACTTCCTGGATGTTCGGGCTGTTTATTTGGGGAAGGAGTTTCGTGTTTCAGTGTATTTAGTTATACAAATTAGTATTAGCGAAGGGAAGTCTGTGTTGCGTTGTTTAGGATTAATGTCTCACTTCGCAGATTGTTGGAATTGGGAGTGGTGTTGGGCTTTCTCAGTAATTTCACATAGCTACCTTGTCAGGATTGGGCTGTGGCCACAAGAGGGAGTACCATGCATATGAAGTGTATTTCAGCACTGCTCTTATTTCGGGGAGGACCTCCCTCAGTTGTATCTCTTGTCTCGAATCCAGGGCAGCAAATTACCCCAATTGGGGTTCTTGGGCCTATGGACTGGTAAATGTCCGGGCAGAGATGTCATTTCCCTTTATTCTTTGCCTGGGGCCCAAGATGTTAGTGTCTTTTTCTGGTTTTCTGGTCTCAATCTAGTTGGAAGGGGTAATTCCCCTCCATTAGTTTCCCAATCTGGTTCTGGTTTGTGTAGACATTTCTCATGGGGCAACACAGCCCTTATTTCCTATTCAGTTTCCCGAGGCTTTTTGGTGCATTTATGCATTTTGCAGGCTATTTTGCTCCCCTTTCATTATTATTTTATCGCACTCGTGTGCATTTACATTGGAAGCCCAGGACCATTCTCTAGTTATTGGGGGTTGCTAAAATAGTTGCACTGTTTAGTATTTACTTGAGGATACTGCTGCATTTGCTGGAAGCAGAGGTGTACTTTTGAGGGGCGGGAGAAGGAGGAAAGGACCCAGTACGATGCTAAACGTTGCTTATGGCAGTATGGGTGGTTGGGTGGAGGGTGGTAGATATTGGGCTTTGTTAGGTGGAGCGGGTGAAGTTTAGGGAAGGGGGATGGGTCACTTGTTGAGGGGATGGGGAGGAGGGAGGGTTCTACAGCAGTAACCTCTGGATTATGGCTGAACGTTTTGTGTAATTTGTGTACAGGGCTGAACATACTAAGCTCACTAACTCTTGTTAGATGGCTAATGAGGTGACTTTTGCTACTTGGAATGTTAAGGGGATCAGGAAAAAATCCAAACAATATCAGGTTCTCAAACATTTAAGTCTATTACGTTCTCAGATAACTTTTTTACAGGAATCCCATTTACTTGACTCTGAAGCCTTACAGCTAAGGAGGCAACAGGTGGGCTGGTTTACGATGCTCAGGGCTCCACTAATAGTTGTGGAGTCATGCTTATTATCAATAGAGGCATTCCCTTTGTTTCTACGCAGGTTATCAGAGATCCGGAGGGCAGATTTGTTTTAGTTAAAGGTGCTCTCTGGTCAGTACCACTTTTACTTGGTAGTATATACGGTCCTAATGTGGATGATCCAGAGTTTTTCATGAGTCTGATAACCATTATCCTTCCAATGCTTCCCATCAGGATTGTTATGGGGGGCGACTTCAATCAAGTCATAGATTCTAATCTGGACAGGTCTGGTAGTGGATTGGGAGGGGCGTCCCCGGGACAGAGGGCATTTAAGGATTTAATAGACCAGTGCGGGCTGTGCGGTGTCTGGCGTGTATTGTACACTGACTCTAGGGAGTTCACTTTCAGGTCAATGGCACACGGCTCTCAGTCCCGCATTGACTACATATTTATTTCTCAAGGTCTCTTGCCTGGGGTCAAGACCTCCTCGATCCAACCTGGCCCTGTCTCTGTTCATTCACTTGTGTTATGCAACTTGGCATTCTTTAACCTACCTAAAAGGGAAACCAGATGGAAGCTCAATGAACAGCTTCTTAAAGATGCCAAGTATTGCAAGCTCATAAGGGAGCAAATTGAACTCTTTTTTTCATCTAACCCTTTAGACAGTACAAAGCCAGATATTTTATGGGGGGCCTTCAAAGCATACATGAGAGGGATCCTTATCAGTATGGAGGCTAGTAGGAAAAGGGCACAGGAGGAAGAATTATTATCATTATTGTCCCAAATTCGGTCACTCGAAGTGAATAATTCTGTTAGTCTCTCAGATGAGGACAAGATAAGGCTCCTAGTGGCCAAGGACAGATATCTAGAGCGGTTAAGGGAAAAAGCAGAATTAGCTATAATTAGAACCAGAGCTAATTATACGGATCAGGGAGAGAAAGCAGGACACCTGCTGGCATTGCGTATAAAACAACAGGAATCTGCAAGATTCATTCCACCAATTCGGGCAGTGGCAGATGGGTCCCTGAAAGTATCCCATACCGAGATAGTACAAGAGTTTGCCCTATATTATGAAAGACTGTATAGTGACATGGAGTGTCCTCCTTGTCCTGGGAGTACGGAGAATTACTTAAGGGTCTCCCACCTGCCCTTCCTATCAGAGCAACTTAAGGGGTTTTTGGTTACCCCTATATTCCAGGAAGAGATTGCCGAGGTTATTAGTGGGTTACCCGCAGACAAAGTCCCAGGCCCAGATGGGGTTTCCTCTCTATTTTACAAGGTTTTTCAGGATCTTTTACTACCAGTACTTTATCGCCTATTTCAACACATTTTAACTGGAGTAGAGGCAGATCCTCACCTGTTTGAGGCCCTGATTGCCCTTCTCCCTAAACCAGATAAGGATCCTGAGCTAGTTCAAAGTTACAGACTTATATCCCTTCTAAACCAAGATATTAAAATCCTTTTGAAGATATTAGCCAATAGGTTAACTGTAGTCCTCCCTGAGCTAATAGATATGACCCAGGTTGGATTCGTGAAGGGACACTTTTCATCAGACCACTTGGGTACCCTTTCTCATGGCTTCTTGGCTACCAGGGATGCTGAGTTTCTGACAGGACTGGTTTCCCTGGATGCCGAGAAGGCATTTGATAGTATGAACTGGAATTTCTTGTTTAGCGTTTTGGAAGCTTTCCAATTCCCTCCTGTATTTATATCTTGGATTGCTGCATTATATAAAGCCCCCACAGCAAGGATCTCTGGGAATGGGGCTTTTTCTAAACCCTTTTCACTCCATTCAGGTACCAGGCAGGGTTGCCCCCTATCTCCTCTTTTATTTAATCTGTACCTTGATCCACTTATCCAAAACATTCTCAATAATGCGTTAATACAAGGCATTTGGGTTGGGCGTCATGAAATCAAGGTCACTGCACATGCGGATGATCTGCTTGTGCATTTATCCCATCCGGTATCCTCTGTTCCAGCTTTGCTGGGTGAAATAGTTAAATTTAGTGCCCTATCTAATAACTAACTGAATGCTAATAAATCCTCTTTCTTTCCTTTAAATCACAAGATATTCAAGACTGATATTAGCTCTTTAGGTTTATGTTGTGCCACCAGGTCTTTCAAGTACTTGGGCATCAAATTAACTCGTAACCCCTTAGCATGGTTTAAGGAAAATTTAGAATCCCTCTCTCAGCTTATAACTCAGGACCTTGATAGGTGGTCCAAGCTCCCCATTTCATTATGGGGCCGGATCAACATAGTTAAGATGAATATTTTCCCTAGAATTTTTTACCCTGTATCTCTTCTCAATACTTTTATCCCATTGTTCTGGTTTAAGAAGTTGCATGGCATTTTCACTAGGTTTATCTGGTCTAATAAATACCCTCGATTGGCCTATTATAAGCTGGCAGTCCTAAAATCTGAGGGGGGCCTGCAGATTCCCCATTTGGCTATATATTATTGGGCTAGCCATTTAGCAAAATGTCTGAAACGGGTATGTCCCAGCCCTCAAAAAGAGCAACCAGTATGGCCTCGAATTGAATTGGACTTAATTAGGTCTATGAACCTGGATCCCCTAACTTTGTTCTATGTTAAAATGTCTCAGGTGCTCGTGGCTGAGAAACGTCCTGTAGTAGCTACTTCATTAAAGGTATATATGCACAATTATGTTCTTTTTTGCGATATAACCCTCACTTAGATTTGGCCCAGCCCATCTAGAACGCCCCATCTTTCACCATCAACAAGAAGCAGATTCCTCGTAAATGGTTGCCCCAATTGGGGGAAGGGAAAGTACTCTCCTTTGTGGATGAGGAAGGGCAATGGCTGTCAGTAGGAGACATCATTCGGAAATTTAATATCCCAGCTCTCTCACACTTTAAAGTCATACAGTTAAGGCATTTACTCACAATAGTCCGTGGCAATACCCCTCCTTACCAGACAGTTACGGCCCTGATACCTGAAGTCTCCTCATTACTTGGATCTTCGGGTACCATAGATACATAGATACATAGACAGTGTCGGCAGATAAGGGCCTATGGCCCACCCAGTCTGCCCATTTGAGCTTGTAAGTTCAGTTTGTTTTCCTAGAAGTCTGTTGCACCTAACCCCTGACCTCCAGAATTCCTTTATGTCTATCCCATGCATTCTTAAATCCCGTGATTGTTTCACGCCCCCACCACTTCCTCTGGCAGGGTGTTCCACTTGTCCACCACCCGTTCTGTGAAGAAATTCTTTCTCATGTTTCCTCTGAATCATCCTCCCTCCAACTTCATCCCATGCCCTCTAGTCCTGGAACATCTTTTTCGCTTAAAAATAGTGTTTTCCTGCACCCTGTTCCTCCCTGTAAGATACTTGTATGTCTCTATCATATCCCCTCTCTCCCTCCTCTCCTCCAGGGAGTACATGTTCAGTTCCTTCAACCTGTCTTCATAGGACTTGTGATGCAATCCATGCACCATCTTTGTTGCCCTCCTCTGAACCTTCTCTACCCTGTCTATGTCCTTACATAGGTATGGTCTCCAGAACTGTACACTGTACTCCAGGTGGGGCCTCACTAGTGTCTTGTATAGCGGAATTATGACCTCCCTTTTCCTGCTGGTAATGTCCCTGCCTATACATCCCAGCATCCCATATCTAAACTATATCAGGTGTTGTTTCATAAAAGATATGGGGACTCTTTTGGACCCACGAGGTTTTGGAGCACCATTCTTCCACAGTATCATCCTGATTGGCAACCTCTGTGGAGATCCTGTCATAAATATGTTTCTCAAGACAGGCTGTGTCCTATGCAATATCACATTTTACATAATATGTATCGTACTCCGGTTAAGTTAAAGAAATGAGGTCTCTTGGACTTATGTGCTAAGTGTTCTCAGGAGGAGGGAACACTTCTTCACTTAGATTCTGCTAATAGCTTGGCAGAAGACACAAGGAGAAAGGACTGCTGTGTGACTGAACTTCTCTGCTGGGACTAAAGTAGAAGAACTTTTGTATTTGGACCTTTAATTTAGGATAAAAAAACTAACATACAAAAAAAAAGTGTGTGTTTGGGATAACTGAACTAAATGGGTAACTGAAAAGTCATCTAGGTGTAAATCTCAGGTGACTGAAAGGACTTGACTGCTGTGAGGTTTAAATTACTTGTAGAAAGATCTGGTAAGTAGGGGGAGTGGCTTCGCTAGAAGGAAGCTACATTTAAAGACTGTCTTAGAAAGATTCTGCTAATAGCTTGGCAGAAGACACAAGGAGAAAGGACTGCTGTGTGACTGAACTTCTCTGCTGGGACTATATTGCCCTCCTTCCCTCCCCACCCAAAGCTAGTTCTATTTTTATAGGCACAGGATTTGACTGACAACAGGAACTTCCTGTTTAGGGGCAGAAAGTGAGTGATCACAGAACCACCAAGGACCCACCATCCTAGAAGGCAAGAGTAGCTTCCAGCCCCCTAGCTGCTGGAGGTCTGCATCTGAGCAAGTAAGTGGTCTACTGAGAAATATAGGATATTCTTGTCTCAGAACAGGACAATCAGGAGCTAGAAGGGCACAACAGGCAGAAAGTAAGGAGAGAGAAAAAAACAGACAAAGAGTAAGGATTGCAAAACAGTTAAGGGGCCAGACATAAGACATGATTGGAGTGGTGCAGTGCAGTGGCTGTGGAGCAGCAGTCTTCCGGGAGATGTTCTGGAGGATGCGGTGTTGTCCCATCTGCAGGCACCTCTCTGGGCTGAGGGAGGAGGTTGCTCATCTCCAGGCTGAGTTGACCAGGATTTTTGGGACCTCCTCTTCCATCCAGGGACCACCAGTGCCACTGCCGTTGCCTCAGAGGTTGCCAAGAAAGAGGGGAGCGGTTGGACCACAGTGGGCTCAGGGAGGGTGAGGGTGGTGGAACAGAGGCACATCCCTCCAGTTGTACCTCTCCACAATTCCTATGCCATTCTGGCAAAGTGTGGTTCCTCTATGGAGGCACCTACAGTGGAGACCAAGGAGGATGCTGGGAACCTCTACAAAGGAGACCCACAGGAGGGTGGCAGGGGACCCTGCAGGGGAAGGAAACAACTCCTGGTGGGGGACTCCATTGTTAGGAAGGTAGAACTGGGCAAGGAAGGGAGAGGGAGGTAAGGTGCCTGCCTGGCGCCATGGCTTGGAGGGACAGGGAGCGAATCCTCAGGATTGCCGGAGCAGCTGCACAGGGGAGGGAGCTGGATGTCATTGTCCACCTAGGGACAAATGACCTGGCTAAGGGATTAGAGAAGTGCAGGAAGAATTTGTGGAATTGGGGAGGGGCCTTAGTCAAGTAGCATGCACGGTAACCTTCTCGGAGGTGCTACCCATCTATGGCATAGGAGAGGCTAGGGTGTTCCATACCATGGGATTCAATCAGTGGTTGAAAACTGGTGTGGAGCTCAGGATTTGGCTTCATTGGGGACTGGGGTCCACCTGGAGTGATGCAAGCCTATACTGGCATGATGGGCTGCATCTGTCCGGGAGGGGAACCAGGATCCTAGGTGATAGGTTTAAATGCTTCATTAGCAAGCTTTTAAACTAGCTCAGGGGAGGCACTGGAAAGGAGCAGGAAAATCCTAGCCCCCAAACAATCATGGTAGTAAGTGTGGCAAACACCAACATGGAGGTGTCGATAGGGAGAAGGGCAGGGGTAAATGGAGAAAGTGACAAAGGCAAGAAGGACAGAGATGGGGCAAAAGGGTAAGGCCATCAGGAAATGGAGGGTAATGAGTACCAATGCCCGTAGTCTGGGCAACAAGCTCCTGAGCTGGTGGTCTTAATGGAAGAGGATGCCTGGATATCGTAGCAGTCACAGAAACACGGTACACAGAGAACCATGACTGGGATGTTAACATACCAGGGTACATAACCTACAGGAGAGACAGGCAGGGGAGAAAAGGGGGAGGAGTAGCTCTCTATGTAAAGGAAGGGATAAAAGCAACTGAACAAAAGAGTAAACAGGAGGAGAGGAAGCACTGTGGGTCACCTTGGAGACTGGAAAGGGCACCACAATCCGCACAGGGTTGTGTACAGATCCCCATGTCAGGGGAAGGAATGGACAAGGATATGATGGAAGGCATTCTTAGAATGGCAGAGAAAGGGAGATACTGATGTGGAGACCTGAATATGCCAGATGTTAACTGGAGCACATTTGCTGCAGCCACATCCAAGAGCAGGGCCATTCTTGACGCCCTATAGGTGGCAGGCATTAGACAGCTAGTTTCAATACCCACTCGTGATGGAGCAATCTTAGACCTCGTACTGTCAAATGGGGGCAGTGAGAGGATCTCAGATCTAGAAGTGGATTGCCATCTGGGGACAAGTGACCATCAAACAGTGTGGTTCACATTAAACTCAGCTACAGAGTCAAGCCATACAAAAGTGAGGGTACTGGACTTTAGGAGGGCTGACTTTGGCAAGATGGGAGAGTGCCTCAGAAAAGCACTAGCAAACAGGCTAGAAGGAGGTGTGGAGCAACAATGGGGAATTATCAAAACTGCCATCACAGAGGCAACAAGCTTTTGTGTGAAGCAAATAAACAAATCAAAATGAAAGAAAAGCCACTATGGTTCTCAAGAGAGTGGCTGTGAAAGTCAGGAAGAAAAAGATAGCATTCGGAAGTATAAGGAAACACAGAAGGAGCAGGACAGAGAGCTGTACCAGTTAAGGCAGAAAGAAGCAGGGAGGGAAGTCAGAATAGCAAAGGCCCAAACTGAGGAAAAGATAGCCAACTCAGTTAAGAAGGGGGGATAAAACCTTTTATAGGTACATCAGCGAGCGTAGAAAGACAAAGGGAGGGATAGTGAGGCTGAATAGAATGAACGGTGGGTGGGCAGAGGGGGACAGTGAAAAAGCAGGAATACTGAACGAATATTTCTGTTCAGTATTCACAAAAAGAGGAGAGGGAAGTGCCTAATCCAATTAACAGAAGCACTCTTGATAGGGGGGTCGATCCCAGTCCTTTCACAGAAGAAAGGGTTCTGCAAGAACTCCTAAAACTGAAGGTGGACAAAGCAATGGGTCCTGATAGAATTCACCCCAGAATTCTAAAAGAATTAAGGAAGGAACTAGTGAAACCACTGGCTACTCTTTTTAATAAATCATGGGAGGATGGTGTGGTACCCGAGGACTGGAGGAAGGTGGATGTGATTCCCCTTCACAAAAGTGGGACCAAGACAGAGGCAGGAAACTACAGACCTGTCAGTCTGACCTCTGTGGTAGGGAAAGTGATGGAGTCACTCTGAAGGAAAGAATAGTTGAGTACCTAGAGGTCAGTGGAGCACAGGATCCAAGGCAGCATGGGTTCACAGCGGAAGGTCATGTCAGACTAATCTAATAGATTTCTTTGACTGGGTGACCAAAGTAGTAGACCAGGAGGGCTGTGGACATGGCCTACCTAGACTTTAGCAAGGCATTTGACACAGTCCCCACAAAAGATTATTAGTCAAATTAACCAGCCTGGGAGTGGGTCCCAGGGTGGTAGCCTGGTAAAACATTGGCTGGACAACAGGACACAGAAGGTAATTGTAAATGGAGTCCACTCTGAAGAAAGGGGTTACTAGTGGGGCAGCGCTAGGGTATTGGGTCCAGTCCTTTTTAATGTCTTCATCAGTGACATTGCAGAGGGACTGGAAGGAAAAGTATGCATTTTTGCAGATGACACAAAGATCTGCAACAGGGTTGATGCACAAGGAGGCGTGGAAAGGATGAAAAGGGACTTGGCAAGGTTGGAGAAATGGTCAGACATATGGCAGCTAGGATTCAATGCAAAAATGTGCAAAATAATGCACCTGGGAAACAAGAACCCAGGGGAAGAATACACAATGGGTGGGGAGGTAGTAACAACAACAAAACAGGAAAGGGACCTGGGGGTAATCATATCAGATGACCTTAAGGTTAGCAAGCAATGTGAGAAGGCAGTAGGGAGGGCCGGGGGTATACTGGGATGTATAGGGAGAGGCATCAGCAGCAGAAAACAGGAAGTTGTTATCCTCTGTACAGACAGTTGGTGAGACCCCATCTGGAATACTGTGTCCAGTTCTGGAGACCCCATCTCCAAAGGACATAGACAGGATAGAGGCAGTCCAGAGGAGAGCAACTAAAATGGTGCAGGGTCTGCAAGAGAAGCCGATGAGGAGAGACTAAAGGAGCTTAATATGTATACCCTTGAGGAAAGAAGGGAGAGGGGGACATGATAGAAACTTTCAAGTACCTCAAGGAATCAACAAAGTCCAAGAGGGTAGCATCTTTCAGAAAAAGAGACTTGCAAGAACAAGGGACACAATTTAAAGATAGAAGGAGGGCGTTCAGGGGCAATGTGAGGAAGTATTATTTCACAGAGATGGTAGTGGATGCATGAAACAGCCTTCCTGAGGAAGTTGTGGGGTCTAAAACTGTGGGAGAATTCAAGAATGCATGGGACAGACATAAGGCAATTCTTGGGGGGGGGGGCAGGAAGATATAGGCTGTTGGTTAACTAGGATCTGCGGCCTATCCTGTAGGTAGGGAAATGGGCGGACTAGATGGGCCTAGCAGTCCTTATCTGCCGTCAAAGTCTATGTTTCTATATTTTGGTCCTGCCCCAAAATTTCTCTTCTATGGGACTCTATCAAGGTTTCCCTGGATCCTTTACTGGGCCTACAGGAGTATTTCATGCCTGATATTTGTCTCCTAGGGGACTTGTCTTCTATTAGAGTTAAAGTCAGACGGTTTCATATTTCTATGATAGCCTTATCTGTCAAGAAGCTTATCCTACGCCACTGGAAAGACAAGTCCACTCCGACTTTTCAGGAATGGGTGAATGAAATTCTTGCCAATCTGCATACAGAAAAAGCGATTGCCAGTCTCCACAACAGTTTGTCAGTTTATACACAAATATGGGATCCCCTGCATTCTCTAATTCTAGTTGCTCAGACTTAGTTGTGTTTTAGGACAAATTGCCCTATATGTTCCTGTATAATGATTTTATACTTATGGGACACATGGATTTGTTACTGCTGTAAGGGAGGAGGGAGGGTGGGGCAGTTTTATCTTAATAAGTTACTGTATTCTTGCTTCATTCTCATGGTAACTGCCTTTTATTGTGGAAAATCTTTCAATAAAGTCTGAATTGCAAAAAAAAATCCATTGTGACAACAGTAGCAATGATATTTTTTGGATATCTTGCTGTTACTGATGTCACTAACTTTATCTTGTTATTCCCCCCCCCACACTCCTGTTGTATATATGGAATTATTATTAGCTAATGAGTTACACTATTGTTCTGTGTCCAGCTAAGGATCTAAATAAGATGACAGTGAGGAAATAAGTTCAAACAGCTATAGGCATTGGAAATGCACGATGCTCTATGTACATATCTGTCTTAGGTAACTTTGTTACTCTTATAGTGAAGTCCTTGTTAATCTGTACATATGTTTGCATTGTGTGAATGGCCTTCTGTAATATTTTATATTTTATTAGGATATTTACTTAAATTTCTCTTGAACTAACCAGCTCTGGAGCTACCGCTTTGACTGCAGATACAGCCAAAGGCATCATGCCAACCCATACATTTCTTTCTTTTTCTATATTTATAACCATATTCTATATCTAATAAAATGGCTTATGAAAATTACATTGGATTGATATCTTTTGGAATGTTAGTTCAAGAGAATGTCGTTGTATTGGCAATGTAAACTTTATTTTTGCATTGGTGGAAATAGACAACACTAGATGGGCACCTATACACAACTGGTCTGTTCTGCCACAGAGGGGTTCTAATTCCCTCTGACCTCAAGAGCAAAGGTCAAGAGGTCCATGGGAATACTGTAAGAACTCCGAGGTGGCAGAACACACTAGTTGTGCATAAAGTTGCTCATCCTGTATTTTTTATAGTGTATAGTATTATGAGAAATGTGCACACAGCGGTCTTTCACTCTCAGAGTGAAACTGACTTCTGCAGTCTCTAGAGGTTTCAGAATGCTGCTGTACCACATAAAGGTGCAATCACATTCCATGAGCTTTGAAATGTGGTACAACACCATTTTGAAAGGAATGGAAATTCTATACAGAACAATGCTCAAGTACTGTACACTATAAGATGATGTACTCATGATTACTATGGTTACTATCAAGGCTAGCCTCCCGCCCCCACAGCATACCCAAGTATGCATTCGTGTACCTAAATCTGTCAAGAATATGTTAAAATTAAGGGCTGGCCTACCAGGAAAAAACTGCTGAGCAACAAACCGAAAATAATTTCCTATGTGTATCATTTTTAAAAGTCTGGGGGCAGTCCTGGTTACTATGATTGAAAAATGTGGAAATAGACTAATTAGGTCCTTCCCCTCAACACACTCACACACACACTGGTTGTTTTTGTGGATTCGTTGTGTCCATAAATACATCTAATTGCCTTTTAAAGTTGTCCACACTAGTGGCATTGGTAACCCCTTGCACAAGTCTGTTCTAACATGACACTACCCTCTGAGTGTAATAATATCCCCTCATGTTACTTTTATATATTCGCCCTCTCAGTTGTTTCTCATGGCCTCTAGTAAGGTGACCACATTCTCTAAGTTCCAATCCCATTTCTGCTCATTGGGTACTATTGTTTAACAATATATACAGCAGAATTAGGTCTCCTCTAGTATTCTTTTGTTCCAAATTGTTTATACAAGATGCATAATCAAGATTTTGAAAGTCATGGATACATTTCATGAAATGTCTTTAGAACTTTTGTAGAGTATTAATTTTGCCATTTAGAAATGGTGACCAGAACTGGGAACAATAATTTAGATAAGGCCTAGTGAGGAATTTTTATAGGGGGATGATTACTTTTTGTGTCTGCTGCAAACATTTATTTTATGCATCCAAGAATTCTGAGGGCTTTGGGAGCAGTAGTTGTAATTTTACTGGTGAAATAAAAGTTAGATTGCATAATTATCTCCTATTATACAATGGGGCTCAGAAAGCAAGAAAATCCCTTTATTCTGATTGGTTGGCTGGCATCCTCTAACAGTGATAAATCATCCACTATACCCACTGGAAAAGGTACCAGCCAACAGGTACTTGTGCCATGCTAAAAATATCACTGCCACTGGTAAACTTCGAACTAACCGCCACCATTTGTAATCGCCGCTTAGCACGACAAGTCAATACTTCAAAATTAAAAATGAATAGCTTGTTTCACTTACTAGATCCAGATGAGCTAGAAGACATATTTAGCCAGGAAAATGAGCCCCCTGACTCAGAAAACTTACCGCTTACCAGGAAATAAGCAATGTAATGGCACCGATAGCTGTTTTTGTGGCTCCTGACTCTGCCTCAGGAACTGGCGACCCAACAGCACCAGCGTACCCATCTACCCATCAGCAGCCACCGGACTCTGCCCACTGCACCACTGCTATTCACCACAGTAACAGAAGCATGGCACCCTCTGAGAAAAAAATCACAACACGTTACAAGCAAGCATCAGAAGAAACACTTCAACAGTTAGAACTATCCCGTAATGAAGCAAGTACCATAAAAAAACTAAATGGGCAATTCATGTATTTTTAGGCTGGCTTAAAGAAAAGGCATGAGAAATAGATTTTAAAACAATCCCATTAGACCAACTGAATGAAAGCATACACCAGTTTTATAGTACTGTAAGAAATTCCTCAGGAGAACAGTATTGCCTAACCAGTTGTGTAGTATTATGAGCTGGAATAAATAGACACATCAACAACACCCCAAATAGCAGAGCAGTTAACATAATGGTAGATGCTGCTTTTAACTGCACAAACAATATTTTCAAAGGAGTTACGCTCAGGAGTCAGCCTGACTAACAGGGAAAGGATCTCAGCTCTCCGGGTGGAAGGTCACCTGTGGGCCAGTGACCATCACATGCTATGGTTCAGTTTGGCCACTAGAACCAAATCATCCCATTCCAAGGCAAAAATATGGGACTTCAGAGGAGCTGACTTTGATAAGATGGCCAACAGAGTTAAGCTAGCCCTGGCAAAAAGAAATACAGGTGAGCGGTACAGGCAAAGTGGGCAAGCATTAAGGATGCAATACTTGAAGCAATATCCCATTGTGTTAGAGAGAAAGGAAGTGCAAAAGAAGAAGGAAACCACTTTGGTTCTCAAAAACAGTAGCAGAAAAGATCAGAGCCAAAAGGCTGGCCTTCAGGAAATATAAGGGAATGCAGCAGGATGAAGATAGGGAGGAATACCAAACTTCCCTAAGGGAAGCAGGAAAGGCAGTAAGGCAGGCAAAGGCCCAAAAAGAGTAAACACTAGCACAAACAGTAAAAGAAGGAGGCAAGACTTTCTATAGATACATTAGTGATAGGAGAAAGTCCAGAGGGGGTATTGCTAAGATCAAAGGGGATAAGGGGGCATGTGAGGAGGAGGACCATGTAAAAGCATCTATCCTAAATAGATATTTCTGCTCAGTATTTACTGATGAGAAGGTAGGGCAGGGCCCAAAGCTCAGCACCATGGACACAGGGGGGAGGGAGGTGTGCACTAGTCCCTTCAGAAAAGAAAGGGTCCTACAAGAGCTCGATAAGCTCAGGGTGGACAAGGCAATGGGACGTGATGGCATACATCCCAGGGTACTAAAGGAGATAAGAGTGGAAATAGCAGAGCCATTATCAGAACTGTTTAGTGAGTCTCTGAGCACAGGAAAGGTCCCAGAGGACTGGAGAAGGGCTCATGTGATCCCGCTCCACAAGAGTGGTAGCAGGGAGTAGGCAGGGAACTACAGACCAGTCAGTCTTACCTCAGTAGCGGGCAAGATTATGGAGGCACTCCTTAAGGAAAGGATAGTGCAATACCTGGAATCCATAGGAGCACAGGATCCCAGACAGCATGGGTTTACAAAAGGAAGGTCCTGTCAAACTAATCTCATAGATTTCTTTGACTGGGTAACCAGAGTGGTGGACCAAGGGGGAGCAGCTGATGTTGCCTACCTTGACTTCAGCAAAGCTTTCGATACTGCTCCACATAGAAGACTGATTAATAAGCTGGGTAGGCTCGGGTTGGGTCAGAAGTTGGTCAACTGGGTGGCAAACTGGTTGATGGGCAGAAAACCAAGAGTGGTGGTAAATGGCATACAGTCAGAAGAGATGCAAGTCACAAGTGGGGTACCTCAGGGATCAGTCCTGGGGCCAGCCCTCTTCAATATTTTCATCAGTGACATTGCAGATGGACTGGAGGGTAAGGTTTGTCTGTTTGAAGATGACACCAAGATCTGCAACAGAGTAGATGATCCAGATGGGGTGGGCAGAATGAGAAGAGATCTGGATAAACTGACAAAATGGTCAGAAGAGTGGCAACTGGGGTTTAACGTAAAGAAGTGCAAGATCATGCACCTAGGGAAGAGAATTCCTGAAGCCACCTATAGACTGGGAGGGGAGCTGCTGGCAGTCACAAGGGAAGAAAGAGACTTGGGTATCATCATCACCGATGACCTGAAATCATCCAAGCAGACCACTAAAGCAGTAGGCAAGGCTAGGGGATGTTGGGGTGTATTAGTAGGGTATCAAAAGTCATAAGAGGGAGGTAATAATCCTCTTTACAAGACACTGGTTAGGGCCCCATCTGGAGTATTGCGTGCAGTACTGGAGGCCACACCTTCACAAGGACATTAACCAAATTGAGGCAGTCCAGAGAAGGGTAACCAAAATGGTGCAGGGACTGCATCAGAAAACATATGAGGACAGATTAACGGAGCTCAATATGTATACCCTAGAGCAAAGGAGGGAGAGAGATGATATGATTGAAACATTCAAACACCTTAAGGGCATTAACAAGGTGAAAGAGTCTAACATGTTTCAATAGAAGAAAAATAGCAGGACAAGAGGACACAGCATGAGATTAGAGGGAGGCTGATTAAGGGGTAATGTGAGGAAGTTCTTTTTCACAGAAAGGGTGGTGGATGCATGGAATGGCCTACCTCAGGAAGTGGTGGATATGAATACAGTGTAGGGCTTCAAACAGGCATGGGATAGGCACAAGGGAGCAATACAGATGAGTATGAATAGATAGGCCAGTAACAGGGCAAAGGCCAATGGCACATTCATAAGGTGGAAAAAATGGGCAGATTGGATGGGCCTTGCAGTCCTTATCTGCCGTCAACTTCTATGTTTCTGTGTTTCTATAAAAGCATACAGAAAACCAGGAAAAGATCAGACAAAACACTATGAGCCACTAACAGAACAAGAGATAATATATTTAAGACATTCTGAAGCACTTTCGCCACTGACACCCAGAGGTCTCTTACATAAATTATGGTTCGACATTCAATTATACTTAGCCAGAAGGGGCAATGAAGGTGTCCGGGCTTTCAAAACAGATTCATTCCCCATTGAAACTGCCCCAAACGGGCTTTGATTTCTGACAGAATCGTATAATGAAGACACAAAGAATCACAAAGACTTCCAAGACCCCAAAAGACAATTGCAAAGAGAAGTCATGTTTGAGAGCCCAGGAGATCCCCTATGTTCACTTGCAAGTTTCTTAACATACACAAAAAAACTCCCAGAAAATCCACCAGCACCCTTTTGTCACCCCTGAAAACTGGCAGACGCACAACTATATACCAGAAGAACTTGGTATACAAATGAACCGCTAGGTGTAAACTACCTAGCAAAAATGTTGCCCAAGATATGCAAGCAAGCAGGCCTTACTAAAAGCTATACCAATCACTGTTTTATAGCCACAGCTGTCACCTTGCTTACAGATGCAGGCCTACATTCAAGACAAATAATGGACATTACAGGCCACAAGAGTGAAACCTCACTGAAAAGTTACTAGCGTCCGAACCTGCAACATCACGAGACTTGGGCAACCATAATCTCTGGGAAAAAGAATGAAACTGACAGTAAAACCATCACATTCTTCTGATCAATACATTCACAAGCAGTATTTCTATAAAGAACTGGAGAATAAGCCATCCACAAGCACAGCCTATTACACTGTAACTGAATCACCAAACAACACAAATGAAACATACCCGAGCCTCCAAGAAAGAAAAAAATCTCAAATGTCAAAATCCATGTCCTTCAAAATCAGCAATCAATACAACATCTATCAGCATCCCAGGTCACCATAGTACAAGAAATAAGCTCGATGAACACACTCAGCAGAAAACCGAAGAACAGCTGCCAACTAACCTGCTCCCAAAAACTCAACAGGCTACAAACGTAGAAACTCCAACCTGCGCAAGAAAAATGGCAAGCAATCAAGCCTATGCACTGAAAATCCCAGGATTGCAAATGTTGCCAACATGTTCCCACTTTGTGAATTATGGGAATATAAATTTCAACTTTGGAACTACAGAAAACCGAAAGTGAACAAGGTAAGTGCCATGACTTTCACATTAAAGTCTTTCTCATTCATCAAAACTAAACCTTTATTTCCCCCTTCAATTCCCGTTTAGGCAAAATCACAGAACATCAAATGACCAAAGAAATAAACAAACTATTCACCAACTTCAGGAGACTCTGAAGAGGCACTCTCCATGAAGAACCCTCCATATCTCACCAGCACAACTCAAACACCGAACCCCAAAAGCATAACCATATGACCCACTGTTCACATCGAGCAGAGCCTCAGAAACTACTTGCTGTTGCTAGCCTTGCTTGTAGAACAGAAAGCAGCTAACTAAAAGAAGCTACATTTCCTTATTAATTTAACACTTATATCTCAGCAGGAGTCAGTGTCTGTTGAGATTAAGTAGACAGATACTTTATTAGAAGTAGAAGTATTTAGGGTTAAAAAAGAAAGAAAGAAAGAAAAGAAAGAAAGCCAGTGTGTGTTCTGTGCTGGGAAGGGTACTGTATCAGCTGACTTTGCTAAACCAGTAGGAGGAGAGAGAGCTTAATTGGGGTGTGGCTTAGACACTATAAAAGCAGGTGACTCAAATTACAACTTCCTGTTGCTAGCCTTTTTTCTTACTAATTGCCCTCCATCCCACCCCTCCACCCACCCATGCTAAGCCAGTTCTACTTTTATAGCCACTGGATTTGACTGTCAACAGGAATTTCCTGTTTGGCAGCAGGATGGGAAGGATCATAGAGAAACATTGGTTTTGTCAACCCTAAAGGAAAAAAGTAGCTCACTCTCCCCCCCTAGCTGCTGGTGGTCTGACATTGAGCAAGGAGGCTACTGAAGAAGATAGGAAGTTGCTGTCCCAGAACAGGAAGGGTGAGAATTGTAAGGAGATGAGAGAGTAAGCATACAGAGAAACAGGAGAGGGGACATAAAATAAGACATGATTGGAGTGGTGCAGTGCAATGGCTGTGGGACGGCAGTGTTCCGGGAGACATTCTGGAGGCTGCAATGCTGCCCAATTTGCAGGCACCTCTCTGGTCTGAGAGAGGAGGTTGCCTGTCTCCAGGCTGACCAGGCTAGAATTCGTGAAACCTCCTCCCCCACCCAGGTACCACCAGGGCCAATGCCACTACCTCAGAGGTTGCCAAGAAAGAAAGAGGAGAGGCTGGACCAGGGTGGGCTCAGGGAGGGAGAGGGTGGTGGAACAGAGTTGCATCCCTCCAGCTGTACCTCTCCACAATTCATTCGCTCTTCTGGTGGATAGTGGTTTCTCTATTGAGGCACCTGCAGTGGAGACCAAGGAGGATGCTGGGAACCTTTTCAAAGGAGACCCACAGGAGGGTGGCATGGGACCCCACAGGGGAAGAAAACTACTCCTGGTGGTGAACTCAATCATTAGGGGGATAGAAATGGGGGAGGAAGGGGAGAGGGAGGTAAGGTGCCTTCCTGGTGCCACGGCTTGGAGGGACAGGAAGCGAATCCTCAGGATTGTGGCAGCAGATGCATGAGGGAGGGAGCTAGATGTCATTGTCCACCTAGGGACAAATGACCTGGCTAGGAATGGGATCAGAGCAGTGCAAGAGGAGTTTGTAGAGTTGGGGAGGGGCCTTAGGCAAGTGGCTCATACGGTAACCTTCTCGGAGGTGCCGCCTGTCTATGGCAAGGGTGATGCTAGGGCACTCCTCACCAGGGAATTCAATGAGTGGTTGAAAAACTGGTGTGGAGCTCAGGGTTTTGGCTTCAATGGGGACTGGGGAGCCACCTGAAGGGATGCAGACCTATACTGGTGCGATGGTCTGCATCTGTGCGGGGGGGGGGAACCAGGATCCTAGGTGAGAGGTTTAAATGCTTCATTGTCAAGCATTTAAACTAGCTAAGGGGGGAGTCACTGAAAAGGGAAATCTCAGCATCCCCCAACGAAACATGGTAATTAGTGAGGTAAACACCAAGGTAGTGAAGTTATTAGGGAGCAGGATAGAGGTAAATGTAAAAAAAGGCAAAGGCAGTAAGGACAGGAATTGGGCTAAAAAGGGTAAGGCTATCAAAAAGTGGAGGGTGATGAGTACCAATGCTCATAGTCTGTGTAACAAGCTCCCTGAACTAGTGGCCTTGATGGAGGAGGGTTGTCTGGATATTGTGGCAGTCACAGAAACATGGTACACAGAGAACCATGACTGGGATGTCAACATACCAGGATACACAATCTACAGGAGGGACAGGGAGGGTAAAAGAGGAGGAGGAGTAGTTCTCTATGTAAAGGAAGGGATAAAAGCAACAGAACTAAAGAGTAAACAGGGAGCAGATGAGGCACTCTGGGTCACTCTGGAGACAGGAAATGGCACCACAATCCGCATGGGGATTGTATACAGACCCCATCTCAGGGGAGGGATAGACAAGGAAATGATAGAAGGCTTCCTTAGAATGGCAGAAAATGGGAGATATTGTTGATGGGGTACCTGAATATGCCAGATGTTAACTGGAGCACCTTTGCTGCAGGCACATCCAAGAGCAGGGTCATTCTTGATGCCCTACAGGGGGCATGCCTCAGACAGCTATTATTGGAACCCGCTCAGGAGGGAGCAATCTTAGATCTGGTACTCTCAAATGGGGACAGAGAAAGAATCTCAGATTTAGAAGTGGGTAGCCATCTGGGAACAAGCTACCACCAAACAGTGTGGTTCATGATAAACACAGCCATACAGTACAATCAAGCCATACAAAAGCAAGAGTATTGGACTTTAGGAGGGCTGACTTTGGGAAAATGAGAGAGTGCCTCAGAAAAGCACTAGCAAACAGGCAAGAAGGAGGGGTGGAGGAACAATGGGGAGTAATCAAAACAGCCATCACAGAGGCAACGAGCCTTTGTGTAAAGCAAATCAACAAAACACAACGAAGGAAAAAAACGCTATGGTTCTCAAAAGAGGTGGCAGGGAAGGTTAAGGAGAAAAGGATAGCATTCAGGAAATATAAGGAAACAAAGAAGGAGCAGGACAGAGAACTTTATCAGTTAAAGCAGAAAGAGGCTGGGAAGGCAGTCAGAATAGCAAAGGCCCAAACCGAGGAAAGGATAGCCAATGCTGTTAAGAAGGGGGATAAGACCTTTTATAGGTACAATAGGGAGTGAAGAAAGACCAAAGGAGGGATACTGAAGCTTAATAAAGGGAGGGAATGTAGGTAGAGGTGACAGTGAAAAGCAGGATACTGAACGAATATTTCTGCTCAGTATTCACAAAGGAAGAGGAGGGGAGTTACCAAACCAAACAAGAGAAACACTCTGAAGACGGGGTCTATACCAGTCCATTTACAGAAGAAAGTGTTCTGAAAGAACTAATAAAATTGAAGGTGGACAAAGCAATGGGGCCTGATGGATCCACCCAAGAATTCTAAAAGAACTAAGGGTAGAACTAGTGACACCGCTGACTACTCTTTAACAAATCATGGGAGGATGGGGTGGAACCTGAGGACTGGAGGAGGGCAGATGTGATTCCTCTTCACAAAAATGGGAGCAGGACAGAGGAAGGAAACTACAGACCAGTTAGTTTGACCTCAGTGGTAGGGAAACTGATGGAATCACTTCTGAAGGAAAGAATTTTTGAGTACCTAGAGGCCAGTGGGGCACAGGACCCAAGGCAGCATGGATTCACAATGGGAAGGTCATGTCAGACAAATCTAATAGATTTCTTTGACTGGGTAACCAAAGTAGTAGACCAGGGAGGGGCTGTGGACATGGTCTACCTAGATTTTAGCAAGGCATTTCATACAGTCCCACACAAAAGATTAATACACAAGTTAGCCAGCCTTGGAGTGGGTCTCAAGGTGGTAGCCTAGATAAAAAATTGGCTAGACAACAGGACGCAAAGGGTAGTAGTAAATGGAGTACACAGTGAAGAAAGGAGGGTTACTAGTGGGGTACCGCAGGGTTCAGTACTGGGACCGGTCCTTTTTAATGTCTTTATAAGTGACATTGCAGAGGAACTGGAAGGAAAAGTATGTCTCTTTGCAGACGACACAAAGATCTGCAACAGGGTTGATACACAAGATGGAGTGGAAAGGATGAGAAGGGACTTGGCAAGGTTGGAGGAATGGACAAATGTAAGGCAGCTCAGATTCAATGCAAAGAAGTGCAAGGTAATGCACATGGGAAACAAAAACCCAGGGGAAGAGTACACAATGGGGGGTGAGATACTGACAACAGTAAAAATGGAAAGGGACCTGGGGGTAATTATATCAGATGACCTAAAGGTGGGCAAGCAATGTGAGAGGACAGTAAGGAAGGTGGGGGGGGATACTGGGATGCATAAGAAGAGGCATCAATAGTAGAAAACAGGAAGTTGTTATCCCTCTGTACAGACAGTTGGTGAGCCCCAGTCTGGAGTTCAGTGTGCAGTTCTGGAGACCCCATCTCTGCAAAGACATAGAGTGCAGGCTGTCCAGAAGAGGGCAACCAAAATGGTGCAGGGTCTGCACCAGAAGACATACGAAGAAAGACTAAAGGAGCTTAATATGTATAGCCTCGAGGAAAGGAGGGAGAGGGAGGACATGATAGAAACTTTCAAATACCTCAAGGGAATCAACAAAGTCCAAGAGGGTAGCATCTTTCAGAAAAAGAGATGTGCAAGAACAAGGGGGCACAATTTGAAGATAGAGGGGGGATGGCTCAGAGGTAATATGAGGAAGTATTTTTTCAGAGAGGGTTATGGATGCATCGAACAGCCTCCCTGTGGAGGTCGTGGAGTCAAGAACAATGGGGGAATTCAAGAATGCATAAGGTAGTCCTAGTGGGGGGTAGGAGGAAGTAAGCTGTTGGTTAACTAGGATCTGCAGCTTATCTGTTAGGTAGGAAAATGGGCAGACTAGGTGGGCCAAGCGGTCCTTATCTGCTGTCAAATTCTATGTTTCTATGTTTCTATGCAACCTAACCTCTTAAAGAGACAACATTGAAAGACAAAAACGGACTGCAACAGTTCAAAACCTAAAAAGAAGAAAAAAATATACATGGTTTTAACAAAATTATTCAAAAAAATAAAAAGAAATCCAAAACATATTAAAAAAAAATGTTCTAAGATTGTACAATAGCAATATACCCCTCAAGAGTGGGTATACTGGTGTACTTACCATGCTGCATGTGGTTAAGTCACTCGGCCTGCGGCCTTGTGACCGAACCACACCAGGTGTGGTAAATCCACCAGTATATCCACTCCCTGTCAGGGTATATTGCTTAAATCTCCTTCCTCACTTATATTTTTTAGTATCATTCCTCCTGGTTGATATGTCCTTTTGTTGTTTCCCAGATGTAGCACAACACATTTGATGTTCTTAAACTCCATCCAAGAAGTTATAATCCAGCTGTATGTTTTTCCTAGAAAAGACGAAATATAGAGAATGGCAACAGAAAAAGACCACTGAACCATCCAGTCTGCCCATAAAACCATAAAAAAACACAGGATCAGTTGTCCATACAGGGTTCTAACCCACACTATCCACCTCCCATGCTCTGCGCCCTACCGCTACCACTTTGAGCAACCACTAAGCCCTTCACTCTGTCCCAGCCATGTTTGAATCCATTGTTTTAGCACCCACTGTGTCAGCTGACAGACTGTTCCATGACTCATCCACCATTTCCGCAAAGTAAAACTTTCACATATCCCCCTTGAACCTCCCTCCACCCCGATCAATTTCACCTCATGCCCTGTGCTCTTGATCCTCTACTTAAGCTAAATACCTCCTTGCAGTTTACCTTGTCCATTCCTTTCAGGAGCTTGAAGGTCTCTGTCATATCTTCTCTCTCTTGTCTGGCCTCCGGCAAGTACATGTTCAGTGCCTTAAGCTGATCCTCATAAGATCTGCTCTGCTGGTCCTGAATCATTTTGGTCACCCTACATTGCACAGTCTACAGCCTGTCCTTATCTTTTCTTAGGTGAGGATTCCAGAACTGGTTACAGTAATCCAGGTGGGGCCTTACCAGTGATCTATAGAGAGTAGTAACACCTCCTTCATTCTGCTGTCAGTGCCCCTTCCTATACACCCCAGCATTCTTTTTGCCTTACTGTAGGCCTTGTTACACTGGCTTGATCATTTTAGGGTGTTACTGATGATGGTCTGTAAGTCTCTTTCCTCCGAGGTCATGCCCACCTTAACCCCTTCCCCTCATCCAGAAACCTCTTTAGCCTTTTTTCAAGTCTCTCTGCATCTCCTCAACCCCTCTCATTACTATCTACCCTGCCGCAGAGCTTAGTGTCATATGTGAAGGGACACATCTTGTCCTGAATTCCTTCTCCCATATTGTCAATGAACATACTGAAAAGGACTGGACCTAGGACTGATCCTTGTGGTATCCCACTGGTGACTGCTTTCTTTTCTGAACTGACTCCATTAACCACAACCTTCTGCTGTATCTCAATTTCTCACCCTTCTGTGTCCTTCACTGCACCCAGATCCTCCAGCTTCTTCAGCAACCTTCTGTGAGGCACTGAGTCAAAAGCCTAGCTGAAACTGAAGTAAAGTAAATACATAGAGCTGCCCTTATCAACTACCTTCATTACCCAGTGATAAAATTCTATCATGTAGCTAATAACTGACTTGTTAATGTTCATGTGATTACAGGTTGTCCCTGTATAAGGAGCTGTTTATTAGTGGGTGATACTGCAGTCATGACTTAATCCTTCTTTTTTCATTTTTTTCAGGCAGTATTCTTAGATATCCATCTATATTTCTCTCTCTCTCTCAATGGCGTATGTCCTGTATTCTGCTTTCTGAGATATTTTCAGCTATGCAATTTGGCTCATACTTCTCTGAAACCATTTAGCTCCCATTACCAGATATCTCGAACACTGCTTTTCTTCCATTTACTGCAAAGTTAAGCTCCAGGTATTTGATCTGTTAAAAAGAAGCTTACCACTCTCAGTGATTAGATGATTTGAAATGTAGTTGGTTTTGCAGTACTGACAGTCTGACAGATGTTACAATGTTTACAATGTATTAAGTATTATATTGTGGATTCAAAGTATGCAAATTCTAATTTTCTGTTCTCCGCAACTGTCATTTTGTCAGTAATAGCTCCTAACACATTGAATTTTGCATCTTGATGCTGTTTTTGATATTTCCAATGGAATTTAGTGTATAACTCTTCTAACTTAGGATAGTTTCTAAGATCACTATTTTCACATTTGGGCAGCTACAACCCCTTATATATTTGCCTTGGACAACCATTTAATTAATTGGACCATTAAGTTGGACTTTTTTTCTGATTGGTGGAACCTAAACACCCTAACTATGTGAGGTGCTGTCTTCCTGCAGGTACGTGCTCCCTGACAAAGTTTCACCTAAGCGAAGCGCCCGGGGCCCCCTGCAAATGTTGTGGGTCTGTGTTAGCCCCTTTCTGCACTGTCACCGCAGCTTGTAACCCCTCTATAAATGTACTTACAGATGACACTTGCAGAGATATCATTTCATTGTTGGTACCACTGCATCTCCAGACTCAGAGTGCTGCTGCATTCTTGCTTTCTTCCATTGTCTTTGGAGTGCTCCTCCTCTCAGTGGCACCCTAGATTTTGCACCGGAGAGTACGTGTTTACCTGAACTGTGTTATTTCATTGTTTCCCTTTTTAGGACAGCATATGATTACTTCCTTTTATTTATTAGTCCTTCAGTCCTTTTGATCATCCATCTTGGTTTAACCCCTCTGTTGCTGTATTTGTTACTTTTAGGCATCCACTTTCCTGCAAAGTTAACTGTTTCTCTTTGACTATACATCACTTCTCATTAACACTAAGGTCTTTAAAATACTTTTTCCAATCCCTGTATCTTACCTGTTCAGACAGTTAGTCATAATTTGCCTTTCTGCAATTATAACTCTTCATTTTATCAACACTGTTTTTGCATTATGCTAATCAGATGAACCTTGACCATACAGTGGTCACTTGTCCCCAATTGCTCTTTGACAACACATTTGTTAACTTCCCCCATAGTTTTGTAAGCACCAGGTCAAGTATTGTACTGCTCTTAGTAGGTCCAGAAACAAGCTGTTCAATTGTGGATTCATTCATCAGATCAAATATGCTTGATTCAATTTTGCAAGTAGCTGTTTGAGTATTCCAGTTTATACTGCTGAAGTTGCCGTCATCTACAATGATGATGATACCTCTTTTCTTGTCACATTTTTGTGTTAGACAGGCTCGATTCCAACCTTCTTCATCTCTTCACCTCTACCATTGCCCCCCCCCCCCATTGCCTCTATCCTAAATCTCTCTTTCTCTCTAGCCTCAGTCCCTGGTGCCTGGAAGCACAACACGGTTGTACCCCTCCCCAAAGGTGGTGACCCCTCCAATTCAAGCAGTTATCACCTTATATCTTTACTCCCCATCCTCACAAAACTGCAGGCACACATACTACTTTCCCAGCTCTCTCCTTTCCTCAGCTCTCTCCTTTCCTCAGCTCCTCCTCCTCCCTTCTAACCCCTTTCCAGTCTGGGTTTCAGAAATTCCACTCAACCTCTACTTCCATCCTTCGGTTTACTGACTCCATCCTCTCTAGTATGGACTAGGGCCTTATCACCACTGCAATCTTTGTCTACCTGGTCAAGACCTTCAATGCAGTATCCCACCACCTCCTCCTTGAAAAACTCATAATGGCAGGGCTCTCAGCCACTGCCACCTGCTGGTTCTGCTCCTACCTTGAGGGTAGGACCCAGTCAGCTAGGATTGGTGACTCCGATTCCCCCCCCTCCCCATCAGTACTGGAGTCCCACAAGGCTCTGTCCTAGGCCCACTTCTCTTCTCTGTCTTGCTAAATGACCTCCCTGCTGTCTGTTCCTTTACATTCATACAAATCTATGTGGATGACACTGTCCTGTACACTTCTGGCCCTTCCCCTTCTGAGGTGGTGACCAGTCTCCATCTTGACTTGCACAGAGTTCAGCTCTGGTTGTGCTCCAACCAGCTGTTCCTCAATGCCAAGAAGACTGTCTTCATGACCTTCAACAGTAGGCAGAGACTCTCTAGGTATTCCTCCCTCCTTTCCTTCCACTCCCTGGATGGGACTATGATTGAGGATGTTACCTCCATTAGGTATCTCAGGGTCTGTCTTGACCAACACCTTGACTTTTCTGGGTATGTGGATGCCATTCACAAGAAATTATACCGCAAGCTTGGTGCACTGTATAGGAACTGTGGGAGTATTCCCCTGCCTGCCTGCCATAAGCTTGTCCAGAAAATGATCCTCCCTATCTTCAACTATGGAGACATAGTCTACAGTGCCACTCTCAAGTCCTCCCTAACCAGACTGGATACCCTCTTTCACTTGTTCTGTAGCTTTGCTATAGACTGTCCACCTAGGACTCATCACTGTGACTTCTATAAATCTCTCTCCTTCCCCTGTCTTGATGACAGGTGTCTCTCCAACTGTGCTAGCTTCATATCTAAATGCTGGTTTGGGTCCATCTCCTCTTACCTCACCACTACTCTGTCCCTCCCCTTATCACCCCCTACTCCCTTAGTAACTCTGATCCTCGGACCTTTGCTGTCCCCCCAGTCTACAACTGCTGGCAAGGCCACCTTCTCATATCGCTTCCCTAAACTTTGGAATGCCCTTCCCCATCCATCTACAATGCATCCACCCCACATTCCCTATCATCCCTCCTCTGTAATTTCATCTCCCCTTCCTGCAACTTCTCTTAACTGATTTAATTCCCCTGTCCCCTATCCCCTATTGTGTTGCAATTGCTCTGCTGACTTTATGCTTCAGGTTTCTTCCTCTACTCATTGTAATTTACCCTAGTAATTGCTTAATGTACTCATGATCCTACCTGTATCATTATTCTGGTAAACGGTGACTGTCTGAATGTAACACACAACACCCTGAATGCACTTTGAACTTGTCTCTGTACTATTGATGTTTGCTTAATGCATTCTTGCCCATACCTGTATAGTTTGCTGTAGCTTATATACTGCTATTTTCCTGTATGTAATCCATGATCTGAACTCGATATCTTCATTATTTGTATCTCCCCCTCCCCTTCCCCCAGTACACATCTGGAAACAAGCAGTTCTGCTCAGTATGTCTTTCCTGGTGAAACATTTAAATATATATATTAATAAATAAATTGTGTTGCTAAAGAGTTTGTCAGCATAATAATTATGGCTATCAGGTGGTCTGTAGCATGTTATGACAATAACTGATTTTCTCTTGCTACTTATTTCCACCCACAGGCTTTCCACCTTGCTGCTAGGATCCTTCTGCTTTAAGTTATCATTAACATATAGAGACGCTCCACCCCTCTCCTATTTTCCTGTTGTTTTTAAAAAAACATGTAGCCCTATAGATTACAACCTCAGGTGTTATCCTCTGCCCACCAGATCTCCCCACTTGAGATTAAGTCGTAACTCTCTCAGGAGTTTAATTGGAAATTTGTAGGAGGTGGAACTCTAGTCTCTCCATTTGTAGGAGGTGGAACTGTCATCCATAGGAGATGGAAATCTCCAAAAGTATTCAAAGGAGAAAGGTACCAGAGGAGGTGGAACTGAGTTCCTGCCAAATTTAACCACTGCTCTTTCTACCATTGCAGTAAATGACATGGTCAGATATCTCCAGATATTGTTGTGGTATTTCTAAAAAGATTCTCTCTGGTACCTCTACAGTGGTACTGAAGGCAGGCAGGGAACTTCCCTAGTGACATCACCGAAATGTCCTGAAATATCTGACCATTTCAACTGCTGCAGCTGTTTAGATAGTTGCTTGCAGTAGATCCACTTTTTAATTAAATGATAGGACACTGAAATACAGCAGCTTCTGTAACTTAATATTGAGTTTTGTGGACTTTGCATTCTTGTCTCTTTGTTTGTAATGGGGGTTGGTTCGTTAGTTGCCTCAGGACAATTTTTTAATGTTAACCCCTCCAACCAGTTCAGTTAGATTAAGTTATATCTGATTGTAATCTTTTGCCCAATGTTGCTGCCCCTTTATATTTAGGTGGAGCCCATCCTTGAAATAAAGGTTGTTTTTCCCATGAAGAGTGCCCCAGTTTCTTAAATATTTGAATCACTCCTCCACTGCCGGGTTCATAGCCATTGGTTAATGTTACATATCTTTGTTGTATGTATAGGACTTGCTATTGACACTGAAAGGTTTTTGTCCTCTGGAGCCAGACCAGATGGCTGCTCAGTCACATCCCTGGACACCTCAGTCAAATGCTATCCTCCCTCCAGACCAGGGTCTAGTTCCTCATGGATTCCCCATCCCCCTGATGGTGAGATCATGGGGGAAGGCCATCCTCTCCAGAGCTCAAAGTCCAGAATGCCTCAACAGTCAAAGTGAAAGGGCAGGTCCAGTCCTCTGGGCATGGTTACACTGAGCCTTATCTGATCAGTTTTTTTTCCACTGCCATTTTTCTCCCAGTAACTCCCAGAGCCTATGGTGACATTGAGAATGCATGCATGTGGAACCACCCATGTATTTTGGGAAAACTGCTCCCTCCACCCCCTAACCTTTGTCTGCCTACTGTATGTCAACACTGCCACCAGGCTTCACCGTATAGTAACCAAGAACCGGGAAGGCGCACAACCCCAATATGAGAGAGGAGAGCTGCCAGGTGACTGTTCGATCCTCTCTCGGTCGTACAACCACCAACACCTGATGACCTAAGCTCATTCCTAAACTCAGATCACTGGCATGATGAGGGTTAAGGTACATGACAATGCCTCAGGCCTCTGCGCCACTAGGCCTGTGGCAATGATAGGATTTCTCTGAGAACACCACCTTGCAGTTGTTTCTTTTAAGAATGCAACAGTACCTATTTCCATCAAATGTTTAATTATGTGGTCTGGGATGCTGCCCATGTCATTTGTCCCCACATGCATCATTATCAGAGGGAGGAAGGGTGGGGTTTAGTTGCTTTTCCAACATGTGCTTAATATCTCTGACTTTTGTGCCTAGGAGACACAGGGAAGGGGGGGATTGTTTAACCAGGAAAGACACACTAAGCCGAAGCTTGTTTCCAGGTGTGACCTGGGAGCACAAGGAAGGTAAGTTACTTGCTCAAGGTCAAACAGTATGCAGATAGGGGAGCCATGGGATTCAAACTCAGGTCTCCAGGATTGCAGCTGAGAGCCCTAAACCACTGTGCTATACTGCCTCCTCTGTCCTATATGCCTCCTGTTCCTTATTGTTTTACAGCAGTACTGAGTCTCCTACTATGATTGTTGTTGCTTTATATACAGTACTTGTCTTGCAGGATTCTGCTATTTTTTTCTGTAGCTACTTTGTCATACTCCTTCATTGATAACAGGAGACTAAACGTGTTGCTATATTCAAAACTTAAAAGATGGCCTTCTGCATTTGCCCACTTGTTTTGCCTCATACTAGACACCTTTCATCATTCATTTCGGTTTCACTTTAAATTCTTTCTTTCCCTTTTCCACTGATGTTCATAATCTGTAACTTCTACATCTACTCTCTAAAGTTACTATGTGCCATAAATTTCCTTTACGTCCATAACCAAAACATTGGCATTTATTTTATTTCTCTTTATTTCTTTATCCATGTCCTCTAGGGAATTTTTAAGCTTATGTAGTCTTTACTTCAGCTTGATTATTTCAGTAGTCAGTTCATTACTCTACTTACATTTATCATGTATGTATATGCCCAATTTACATATTGTGTTGAATAACTTGTCATGACAAGCGCTGTGTCCTTTCTTTATTGTTTTATTCACACTCCTGTTGACACCTACAGTAAAACAATGATGTTATAGCTATTAAAAATAATCTTACTCCTTACCGAGCTTTTCCAACCAGAAGCATTAAGTCTCACAATGTAACTCAAAAACAAGCATGGAGAAGACATGATTTATTTTGTGGGTTTTGAATGCTTGGATCACCATTACGTGCTGGCCACAAAATGAAACCTTTGATGGGGGAGGGTAAAGAAACGATCAGGGAATGTCCTTACACCTTGTGGGATTGTACTATTGATGAATACATTGTGGTTGTAAGTAGTAGAGCTAGTAGGAACTACAGTTTGTGCACACACCACTAACTGCTGTTCACTTACAGTGCTCCTCCCTTTCTCTGCACTTTGAATCTTATTTGAATTTTTTGGGAGATCATAGGCTATATACCCAGGTTTCTGGCACACATAACATCTTTGCTTCCCTTTCTTTTTAGTGTTAGGAGCATTGGTACTTTTCCACTTGTATATGGACTATGAACTGGGCTGCCACTGGATGTACTGTACCTCCAACTCCTCATGCTTACCCTCTCCCATAGTGTGTATGCTGGGTGTCTGGCCCTCTGGACATAACCTGATCAGTTAGTTTGATTGCTTCCTTTTTGGTACTACTTTTAAATAATTCATGCCATCAACATCATCCATTCTTGTGAATGTCTATAGGACTTTGCTCATGAGTAATAGACCTCTACTAGTTTTTTTCCCATGAACTGCACCCACAGGGCATCAGAGGACACCATGGTCCATGACTGGCCACCCGTGATTCAGCCCATCATTGGCTAATTCTGTCCATTCCATTCAGCCTGTGATTGGCGAATTCTGTCTGTTCTTGGATTGGCTGCAGTAGCTATTGCAGGAAAAGGCATGCTCTTTATCCACAGTCTCTCTGTCTTTCAGAATCAGCTGTATCGGAACTTGCTAAATTCATATCCTGGTATGCCGTGTAAAGTAATTTACTTCAGCTTTTTTTTTTTTTCGGGTGGTGTAAGCTCGAGAGTAAGTGTGAGTTCACCCGTTGTCCAGTATAGCTGTTTGGGTTATTGCTGTTGGTGAAATGGGATGAGGTTTTACATTTTAGATGCTTTTACAGAATCAGCGGGTTATGTAGCAGGAGGAAAGGATGGCACTATCATTCCTTTCAGCACTGTCACACTGAAGCAATCTGCATTTCGGATGACAAAGCCAATGAAGGTCTTGGCATCTCTGCCATCTAATTAAAAGTTTTGTTTTAACAAACAGCAATTTCCTGGGGGCGCTGTGATCTTCAATCTTTGTTTTTCAGTTGCTAATGAATGCAACAAATGTAAAGGGTCCAGACTAGAAGACTTGTAACACATGCAGGAAAGAAATGAAAAGTCTAGGGTTCTCACAGCTGCTGCTATATGTACTACTGATCAGGGACCCATGGTGCACTGTGATGGTGGATTTATTTTACGCCCACCATTCCTAGATATTCGGAGGCTCTCTGGGATCCACTGTGTAAGTAATAATGAACTGAACTTTATTGCACTAGACACAGGTACAAGGAAATGCATTTATTACAATTGAGTAGTTTCAAAAACACTACAGCATTTATTACCAGAGAAAAATAATGTAATCTTGTCCTGAAAAAACATGAATTGGTTAAATCAGTGAAGCAGCTCCATGGTTTGGCATAAACATGAACTTATTAAAAAAAGAGAAGAACATATGTTAGATACAAGACAACAGAAACCGTGGACAAATTGCAAAAATTCAAAACAATTGCAACAAAAAGTAAAAAGGCAATAAAACAAGACAAAAGTAGGGAAGAAGAGAGGATTACAACCATGGCAGCAGATAGTGAAAATACATTTTTTAATTATATACTGTAAACAATCAAAGTTAGGGAACAAATGGAATTGGTCCCCTAAACATAAATGGAATTCTGATCTCAGACGAACTGACCATGTCCAATGTATTTAATGACTGTTTCCTAAGCACCTTCCAAGAAAAAAAACAATAAAGCAAGCACAACATATCCAGAAGCTGATGATGGAAAAATAATACATTTTGATAGAAACAAGATTGTCGCTAGGTTGAATAACCTCAAAATAAATAAATCACCTGGACCTGATGGTCTACACCCACAACTACTTAGAGAACTAGCCCTTGAGCTATCAGGTCCATTGTCGATTCTCTTTGAGGAATCACTATGGATTGGGGTAGTTCCAGAAAACTGGTGCAAGGTAGATGTCACACCTATCCATAACAAATTCTAGTCAGAGCCAATACGGCTGTGGTGAGCTGCCAAATGACCAATGTTACATGCATGTGTAGAAAATTTTGAATGACCAGGTGCAACATGCCCATTTTTTAGAGTTGTTTCTCCAAATTTTCAGAATGGCCATTTTAGGACCCCACCTCATGAAGAGTGCCTCTGTCATTTCATTCACTTATCCCGAAAGGGGATTTGGCAGAGTGACCGTACCATTCTGTGCCACAGGTGTAAAAACACATTTCGGGCGGATGAGAAAAATGACAAATGCACTATTAATAAGAAAGTGTGCAAAAATGGCAATGCTGAAAATCAGGAGTGAAAATATTAAACACTGGTGAAGTTAGGAGCATGCGTAGAAACTGCAAAACGCACTGTCATAATGCAGTCATTTTTCAGACTTTTTTCACCAAATTTGCAACAGGGACCTTTTGGGACCCCACCTCATGAACAGTGGCACTGCTGTTTTGCTAATGGTCCTGAAAGATGATTCCACGCAGTGACCGCGAAATCATCTCTCAGGACTGAGTAACGAAACGGCAGTGACAGTGTTCATGAGGTGGGGTCCCAAGAACCCCATGTTGAAAATTTGGGGCCAAAATTCCAAAATGTAAATCAGCATAAGTTGAAAACCCCATTGACTGCCATTATATCACACTTACCTTTGATTCTTCAGTTTGCAGTTTGGCTTTGAAGAGTGCAGATGCGTCCCAGTCAAGAGATGATGACAGCGCCAACCTCCAGAGGTAAGCATGGGGTAAGGGGGGGTAGGGGGAGATGGGTGCTCAGTGGGGGGGTGAGGATGGGGGAGAGGGGACTGGGGCAACGATGAGGGGCCATTATCTTTTTTACAGGTAAAAAAAAGATGTCAGCGGACATTTTTCTATATTTACAGAAAAAAAAAGCATAAATCTGGGCACACTGGGGTGGGTTCTCAGTGTGCCACATGAGTTGGGGGGTTTACATGATGCCAACATGCTGTTTGAGCACCCTGATGTTGGTGTGGGGGGGAACATAAATTTGGGCACACTGGGGAGGGCTCCCAGTGTGCCTCATAAGTTGGGAGGGTATATGATCCTGACACGGGGATTGGGCACCCCAATGTCGGTGTGGGGAAGGGGAATGGAGGAAGCTTGGAGGACAGCAGCAGTGCGAGGTTGTGGAAGGGTTTCATATTGCTGCCGGAGCTAGGAGGGAGTGGGGAGGACAGGAGCAGTGGGAGGGTGCAGGAGGAGTGCCATCTGCAAGATGGCAGTGGTGATGCAACTGTGCATGCGTGGCGTCGTGCATGCATAATTGCGGTGAGTGGCATTCTGCTGTTCACAAGATGGTGGTGCCATGGAACACGCGTAGCAGGAAAATGACAGCATGCATGGTTCTTGTCCTGGAATACGGAAGTAACAGACGAAATAGTCTGGCTGTTACTCCGTAGTGGTCAATCGTGGCAGAGTGTTACAAGCTCCATTGGACATTTGGAAGGATACTTCCAGAAGTCCAATGGAAGGTGTCACGATTGGCCATTTTAAGGCTATGATCCTGAAATGGCTATAGGCCCTGCCCACAGCTGAAAAAAGGGGCATAAATCTGACCCACTGAACTACAGACCAATTAGTCTGACCAGTTTTATAAGTAAGATCATGGAAGGCTACATCAAAGATCATCACGAAAAACATATTAAGACATCAGGTCAAATGCAGCATGATTTTACACAAACAAGATCATGTCTGTCAAATCTCTTACATTTTTTTGACCAGGTCAGTAGGGCACGGAAGATTGGTTTTCCTGTGAATGTGCTATATCTGGAGTTTTCTAGAGCATTTGACTTAGTTCCTCATGAAGAATTCATAAATAGCTTGGTAGATCTCAATATTGAGCATCCTACTGTTAGGTGGATAGAAGCTTGGCTCAAAAATAGGCAACAGCGTGTCAACATTAGGGGCTATGTATCGGACTGGAGAGAATTGACAAGCGGGGTGCCCCAGGGCTCCATATTGGATCCTGTCCTGTTTAATATTTTAGTATCATCTTTGCAAACTTCTGGTAACCCAAGGATTGTAAAGTTTGCAGATAATACAAATATTGGATCAATAGAGAGACATAAGGAGGATATAACTGCATTCCAGAAAGATATCAATAAACTAAGTGAGTGTGCAAATATGCACAAAATGAAATTTTATTAATTTATTTATTTGCTTTTGTTGAGCGGGTAGGTGCATTAGTCAAAATTCTGCTTATTTTCAAGCACGACCCGGAAGGGTACATGATACAGATTAAATAGTAAAACAGCAAAGGAATACAAACAGATATTAATTGATTAACACAGATATCCTCACATGGATCTTCAGGGAATATTAACATACATATAGTAATCATCCTTGCATGGGTGGGAGGGACTGGTGAAGACAAACAGTCTCAGAGTGCTTACAACAGATATCCACGCAGGGATAGTGATGGGATTAAACATACGGGTGGTACCCATCCTCGCAGGGATGGCAGGGACAGTGGTTGATGCAGGCAATACATGCATATTTCAGAAACCAAGTAGCACTAGGCATAAGGAGGTGGAATAGAGAGCCAGGGGAGGTTAGGTACAGTCACAGGAACCTCAGTGGGCGGGAGTGAGGCACAGGTGTCAGCATAGCCCGAAGACTGTCAGGGTGTGGAATTCTAGTCACGGAGTCGATGAAGCAGCACACAGAGTAGGAACTTAGGGTTTTGGGAGACAGCCAGTGTAGGGAGGAGTACAAGAGGCAGTGGTGAGTAAGGCAAGGGGCAGATAGGGTGAATCTACAAATGTTGTAGGTAGTGTCCCATTTACAAAGAATGCAAGCGTTAGCATGGGAGAGGATAGGGAGTGCATACTGCAGCTTAGGGAGCAAGACACCTCTGACCACAGAGATCTTGGCAGCTGGGGTGAGGGAGTGACACACATGGTAGGCGGCACCAAGCTTACAGTTGATGGATCTGCATATCAATAAATGTGCTGTAATGCACTTTGGCTAGCATAATATCCCTCCCTTTCTCTCTCCCCATCTTTGTAGGTGGTATCTACTGCTGCTCAAACCTGCCCACCTCCTCCCTCGACTCCATCACAGATCTCCTCCCCACCATTACCTCCCTTGCCACCCCGGGTGAACTCTTCATATTAAGGGGCTTCAACAAAAATTGACTGTCCAGCACACACACTCAGAAATCTGCAACCATGTCTCTGCACTCAACTTAAAATAACTTATGTCTGACCCTATGTGTCTAAATCACAAATCAGGGAATCATACTCTCCTTCACTAGGTACTGTCCTCTCACCCCTACCATGTCATAAAATCTGGTATCCTCCCCGATGCATTCAGAGATCATCATATGGTCTACTATGTGTGCAAAATTCACCGTCCCAAGTCCCCTCCAGTCATTCTCAATTTCTGTTCCTTCCTCTCCCTAGATCTATCCTTACTACAACTTGACCTGTCTAACATCGACTGGTCTCCTATTGCCTATGCATCCTTTGTCAACTCACTGTTGTCCTTCTTTAGCTCTTAGTTCCTGAAAGTATGGGGCCGACATGCACCTTTTAGAAATACAAGGGTGCACGGGAATCACCTTCCCTGGGTCACCGCAGAGCTTATAGCGTGCCAACGTGCAAGAGACCAAGCCTGGGCAGTGTTTAAATCTTCTGGTACCCCCTCCAATCTTCAACAGTATTGCTCCCTCCACAACGCCTGTACCAAGGCCATTTGCCTAGCCAAAGCAGAGTATTTCCAATCCTCATTCCAGGCAGACATCAATAAACCTTCCAAATTCTGGAAGGTTATCTATACTCTGTTCTCCCCCCCTACCCATTCCTCATCTCTTGTCCTAAATATTAACACCCTGGCAATTGACCACCCTTCCTCCATGGCTGCAGAATTCAACAATTTCACTACCTATGCCTCCTCCCTTCTTGCGTACCTTCCCTCACCTACCTCCAGGGAATCTAGCATTCCCCCCATAGCTTCCTCCTTCCCCCCCAAGTGTCCATCTGCACCCCTTTTTTCTTTCAAGCCCATTCACCCAGATGACATCCTGCATTTATTACATGCCCTGAATCCAAAAGCCCTGACAGTCTTGATCCCAAGCTACTACACCTCTCTGCTTACTCCATAGCTTATCCGCTAACTAATCTTCTAAACCTATGCTTTCTGCATGCTACAGTCCCTGGTGCTTGGAAGACTGCCATGGTGATTCCTCTCCCTAAAGGTGGGGACACCTCCAACCCCTGTAACTTCTGCCCCATCTCTGTACTCCCCATTCTGGCTAAACCTCAGGAGCATCTGGCCCTTGAACAACTCTCCTCCTTTCTCAACTCCTCCTCCTTTTTCACCCCTTTCCAGTCTGGATTCTGCAAAGACCACTCCACTACCACCACCTCCCTCCTAAGGCTCACTGACTCCATTCTCTCAGGCATGGATCAGGGATGCATCACCTCTGCCATCTTTGTTGATTAGGCCAAAGCCTTTGACACTGTCTCCCACTCCCTACTCCTCAGCAAGCTGACTGTGGCTGGCCTCTCTGACTCAGCCACCAGCTGGTTCTGGTCCTACCTAGTAGGCCAGTCTCAGTCTGTCAGAATAGGCAGCTCCCTCTCCCCCCAACCCCAATCAACACAGGTGTCCCCCAAGGCTCAGTGCTTGGTCCTGTTTTATTCTTAGTCTTCTTAAATGGCCTCCCTAATGCCTGCACAGCTTCATACATCCACATGTACGCAGACGATACTGTGCTGTTCTCCTTTGGGAACTCCTACTCAGAGGCGGCCACCAGCTTTCAGCTGGACTTTAACAACGTCCAATGCTGGTTTAATGCAAATCAGTACAAAATGAATGTTAAAAAATCAGTTTCTATGACCTTTGGCTCCAGACAGAAACTGGCAAGGCTCAATTCCACCCCCACCTTCCACACCCTCTCTGGCTCAACACTCGACGATGTATCCTCATTCAAGTACCTTAGCTTATGGCTAGACAAACACCTAGACTTCGGGGTACACATTGACACCATCCACAAAAAATTACTCCTTAGACTCAGTGCTCTGTACAGACACCACAGCTGCCTACCTCTGCAAGCCAGGAGAGATATCATTCAAAAGATGATTCTCCCAGACCTTGACTTAGGGGACATTGTCTACAGCTCCGACCCCAAAACTACCCTATCTAGACTGGACACTCTCTTCAATTCTTTTTGCCGTTTCATACTTGGTTACCCCCCTCTGTACTCACCACTGTGACCTTTATTCCTCCCTCTCCTTCCCTTCACTCCATGCTAGGCATCTGTCTCAAATCACCAACTTAGTTGGGAAGTTCTGTCACGGGTCTCTGCTGCTCTATCTCTCCTCCCTTCTATTTACCCTTTCCCCTCCTGCTATCTCCTCCACACCTCCACATGTAAAACACTTGCCCTCCCATCATGGTGCACCTCCTCTGGCCATGCCGCCTTCTCATATCAGTTCCTCGATATCTGGAACTCCCTCCCACTAGAAATTCGCTCTGCTATGTCCTGCCTCTCAATCCACCTCTGCAAGCATACAGTTCATTGCTGTTACTGCACCTAATTACCTCCCTATGACTGCTAATTTTCTCATTGCTACCCTCCCTCTCCCCCCATTTGCCTCCTCTCTCCATTGGGCCAGGGATCAGTTGGGGGGGGACCACTAGCATCAAGGAAAATTTATATAACTGTAACCCCTAGGTGGCACTGTCCCAAGGGCTACTACCCTGCCTGCATTTCTAGTTGCAGGTTAAGGGGTCTTGGTACTGAAACGGGTACCTCCACCCAGAGGACAGGGCTGTTACTAAGAAGGCTAACCTGGGTACAGCCCTCCGGGACACTGTAACCCCCCCTCTTTCCCCTCTAGTGGCCCAGACAATATGCAACACACACTTTCACAGTAGCCCCTATTCAGCATACAAATCCCCACACTGTTTGCATTTACCTCCAGGGCTGGTTCCACCAGTTCGGCCTTGGAGACCCCCTGTAAAACAAGGTTAGGCACAGCAAATAACAACAGTACAGTGCATTTGGTACAAACTAGAACCGCAGTCAAATTAGATGCAAAAAGAGTTAGATATGATTTATTCAGGGGACTTGAACAAGGGAGGGGCATAATCAGGTTGATTGATTCTATAACTGATCTAGTCAGGCAATTATGCAAGCACTTTTTAGTCCCTCAACACAGTCACACACACACTGGTTACCCAGTTGGTGAGATAGGCTAGCCTGACACATTGCCCAGGGTAGGCCGGCATTGCAGCTGGTTGGGGCCCTGTGATGAAAAGAAAAGGCATGCACAACCACACACAATTTGTAATCCAGAGCCAGGAGGCTCAGTTCGTGATGATTAGACAAAACAATTAAATCAGAAGTCACACTTTGATTGAGCTGTTGTTGCAGGGAGCTACCCTGGTGTTTACTCACGCTACCCAGTACAGGACACAGGATGGATGAAATGGAGACTGCAGGTGACTTGCTGGTTTGCTAGGATAAGCAAAGCCCGCACGATTCACCATGGTGTAATTCCTATTCGTGATGTTGAGCAGGGGACATATCCCCAGGCAGGTCTCTCATCGATGATCTTCTCTGTGGCGTGAGTAGCTGGCTGGGCCAAAGTGTGGAGGCCCAGACCAATTGGAGAAGAATGCGGATTCAGTCCAGTAGGTGCTGGATGCAGCTTCCAGCAAGCAAGGCACAATTAAACAGTGGGGAACCAAACTGCAACCCACTAGCAGGTTACAGCACATTTATAGTAAAGCAATCACCATACAACCAAACAGATAGCAGTCCGGTCACAATATCAGTGTCTCTGAGCAAAACCTGGAGTTCTATGGTGAATGGATGTCCTGACAGGCTGATTGCGTACAGTAAATCTTTGGTCTTCTTCTGGTTTAAATCAGGTCACTCTTCAGTGGCTTTATCATACTCCAATTTGTATACAGTCCGATTGCTAAGCCTTTCAAAGGATTCCCTCTCAAGGGACAGCAGGCAGGCAGGCCAAACTCAGCCTTTCCCCCAATCTCCAGTGCGAACTATGCAGGAGCAGCTGCTCGAATCACTCGAGCTGTTCACTCTCCAAACTCTACCTCCAGACTGACTCACTGCAGCAGGCAGCTTGGGAATCTCCCTTCCATCCAAAAGGTTCGATTCATTGATTCATCTGTCTGTCAAAAGCAAGGGCTCCCCCTCCAGGTGCATTTAGGCACCAAAGTCTCAAAACTACAATTCCTATAGAAATTCACTCCCACAAGACCCCTGGGGTCAGACTCCATTCTGCCCATTCTGGCAGTCCAGGACCAAGATGGTGGTGATAAACAAAACTGTCCATGCTGCAAAGAAGGCAGGTTAGACAAACTACAATATAATTACTATTCTAATAGATAACCAGTCAATAAGTACAGCTTCTAACAGAGCTCCCTCTGCTCAAATAGCAATGGCAGAACGGAGCAATTACCTGGCAGCCCAGGCGGGACTCGAGCATAGAAACACTCAGCCCCCTCCCAGATGAAATAAGCACCACGTTATAGGCAGCTCTTAAAGAGACAGCGCACAGAGGCATTAAGGCACTCTCATACAACACCTTTAAAATGCTAAGACACGAACCGGCCAGGTGGCGCTGAGGGCTAAGGCGCTGGACGCCTAACCTCACATCACGTCAGTGACCCAGGTTTGGGAACGAGCCCGGACCGTCGGAGGTCGGCAATGGGGGGTGGGAAGCTGGATGGAGCTGCCGACAGGCACGATCTCCTGTCTGGGGAGGTGGAATGGCTCCTCTCGGCTGATGGCTGCCACCTGGTGGAGGCTGGGGACAGCATGGGCCAAGACAGGAGCCAGGCACTCGGTCAATGGGGTGGGAGGAAAGGGGCTGTTACTGGGGCCGTGGGACTGATGCATGCCTCCACACGCATGTGTATCCACTCCTGGGACCCTTGGGAGAAAATGGTGGGGAAAAACATCGCCAGCAGCAGGATGATGACTGACTTTCTGCAGGCACCGCTCCCGGGCTGGGCATAAGGTAAACCCCGGTAATTCTGGGGGACAGGGCTGGAGGGTCAGTCTGATGGGGCTAGCCAAGGCAGAAGGCAAGAAAAAATGTTACATAATAAAATTAAAAAAAACCGCTAAGACACAGGATACCAGTCTGGCAGTGGGCATTTAGACAAGCCCAAGGAAGACTTTCAGGAACCCTCCATTTGTAGGGGGGTTACACTACATTTTGGACCTGCAATCAGTGGGATGGGGGGAGGGGCACCACTAGCACCAGGGAATATTTATATTACATTTTGGGTTGGCGATCAGCAGGGGAAAAGGCCACTGAACAGTAGGGAAAACTATATATGACATTGGCCGGCGATCGACAGGGGCGACCACTAGACAGTTTTAAAGAAGGACACACCTGCACTCCTCTGGAGCTGTATCTGCCTGTGGTGATTTTCCCCAAGAAACAGTTAATCACAAGTACAAAGTTTCAAGTTCCAAGTTTTCTGCTTTAATTCAGCAAAGTATAGGCCATTTACAACCACCACTGTTGCAAATAAATCACAGTAAGTAAACATATAAATCATATAAACTAGGAAACTACTTAGGATTCACTTAGGATCTTAGAAGCATAAAAAGGCCAGAGCCCAATATCTAACTCTTATAAGAGTCATTATAATACCTCATATTTCCATTTTTGGCTATGTACGTATCCAGACGGTTTTTGAATATGTCTCTATTTTTACTATTAATTATATGCTTGGGAAGTTTATTCCAAAGGCTAGCTGCTCTCTGGGTGAAGAAATATTTTCATTTCTTAGTCCTAAAATGATTTATTTTTACTTGTAATGGATGCACTCTTGTAATAGAGTTGATATTTTTATACTCAATGGCCCAGATATTCAAACTGCTCCCAAAATGTGCGCAACAGCAGGAGCAAGCACAAACCAATTGCACACATGCGCAACAGACGCGATATTCAAACGTGGAGCAAGTCAAATTGCGCAACCAGCCAATGTCTGAATATCGCACAACCTGGGCCATAGCGCAATCCAGGTAGTTTACACATAAGTCAGCCATAGCGAACAAGGCCAGCCCAGCTGAGCAGTCGAGATGCGCCATAGTGTAAGCAGGGAGCCCCCCAGCAGTAGAGCAATGGAACTGCACAACCAGGGAGGTGGGCAGGGGCCCACCACCCATGCCACAGATGGGCACAGGAACACAGTGTAGAACTAACAACACACCCCCACACCCGAAGCACAGCATCACAGGTGGAGGGACGGAAAATCCACTGGCCCATGGGGACAAGCCTACAAAGCACAGCAGGGCCACGGCGCCCCAGTACACCCACTGGCAAGCAAATACTGCCACACAAAGGGGCAGGACAACCCAGGTGTACCACAGCCCCCACTGTGCACAGCACACTATGTTCTAGAACCCCAAGACACCACCCATGAGCAGTGAGTGTGACTGGCACTGCCGGAACCACCATGCCCCCCCACCTGGCACAATGCAACAGTGTGTACCACAGAACCATACAAGCCAGACCCACCTGGAGCCCACAGTGGAGTGGGGCAGCACACGGCCAGACTGGCTGATAGCCACCACCACACCAGGGACACCCCCCACTGCAGACACACACACAATCCCAGGACCACACCACACCAGATGCCATGCACACCACTGCAACTGAACACCTATAGCCAGCTGCAAATCAGAGACCACCACAGCATTCATAACAAAATAGATATATATATTCAATGGAAAACAGAAGAACAACAACAACAGGAACAACAATAGCACTATTTACATATATATACAATACAGGGGTGGGGGTACAGGTACAAGGTGGGGTGGGTGTGGGGTAGGGGTGAAGAACTTGGTGAGGGAAGGCAGGGTGTGAGAGAAGGGTAAAGGGTGTAGATGTGGGGCAGCTACTGCCCCCCGGCTGCAGATCTGCAGGATGGCTCGGACACCGTGTCCCTCTCCGGAGTCGCACACCCCTCCGGTTCATCTCCCTGAGGATGCTGATTGATTCCTGTGAAATCTCCAACAGGTGGTGGATGGCCTGCTCTATCCTGTGCTGGAGCAGTACATCTAGGGCAAGGGAACAGAATCAATGGCTAGGACTGTACACAACCCTGAAGCCCACCCAGTATGCATGGCATACAGCCAAGTGCCCTGCCCCTGTGATGGACTGCACACACTCACAGTGACCGTGCACGGGCCAAGCCCAACCAGGCAGCAACAGCCATGTGTGCCACTGCACACACACCCCACCCATGTCCAGCACAGCACAACCAAGGCAGTACAGTGACATGTCTACGTGGTGGGAAGGTAGTGCCACAGCCATGTGCCCAGTGCATACATGGACCACCAGTGATGCACTCACAGACATGCAGTGCCACTGGACAGTGCTGACTGTCACACGTCACGTGCATGGCAGTGTTGTCCATGGATGGTGGCCATGCCCTATCCCCCCATTGCATGTAATAGCATCCATGATGTAATGACACTCACCCTCATCCAGCTGCTGCTACTGCTGTGGCGGCTGCTGCAGATGCTGCTGCTGCTGCTGTTGTGGGCTCATACCGCCGCCTCCTTCACTGGCCACCCCTGCAGCACCACTGTGTGACTCAGCCTGGGCCCTCTGCGCTCCTCCATGCCTGTGGGAAACAGATGTAGAGAAGCACATTAGTGAGATACAGATGCAGACAGCCCCCTTCACCAATGAGTGTGCCTGCCCGCACAGCCAGACCCAAGCATCACACACCTGCAAACACTGACACAGCCAACCATGGAACAACCTTCCCCCATGCTCTGGCCCCAATACACAGTCATACCTCTGTGGACAATACAGGTGCATAGATGGGTCACCCACCTGGCCTAGGCACAATGCCCCTCCTGGCACGGGACCTGAGGCATGCCAGCAGTGCCTGCTCCCTCCTGCGCAGGTCACTGTAGCGGTGCTTGCACTGCTCTGCTGTCCTGCGCTGCCTTGTGACCTGCTCCAGTGCAGTGGCCACCTGCTGCCACACTTGGGTGCGGGCCAAGTCTAGGGGTTCCCCCCAAACAATGGCCCATAATGAGGCTCAACCATGGCCACTAGGTTGGCCACCTCCAAGCTACTCCACCGGGGAGCTCTCCTGTGTGCCATGTTAGCAACTTGATAGTAGGCAATATGGCGCTCCACAGCACGGCAAACCCACGTGGAAATTTTGTGCAATACAACCCCGTCTGTCCCTATCGCGCTGTTCAGGCAGTGCCCTCAGTCCCTATCACGCTGTTACAGAACAGTGCAATAGAGCTGCACACATGCCAGCCGTACAGTGCCAAGGGGGCAAAGGTCAGGCACAAGGTCATGTCTCTGGTGCAAGACCACGCACAGCGCCATCGAATGTCTACACGTCCAGCGCAAGTGGTCACCTGCGTGCCAGTGCCACAGTGGACTATTGCGCAATTGTGCCACAGCACCATGTGGTGACCAGCGCTGTAGTGCCACTGGCACAATGGTGGCCATGTCATGAATAGCTGACTGCACACAGCATGTAATCAGTGCAGCAGACGCCTGCATAAGGTACCTGGGCATGCACAGTGCGGTGTACTGCGCAGTCACAGAACTGCGCCATAGGCTCAGCCGGCCCAACCGTATTGTGCAAAGCGCAACAGCGCGATATTCAGCCGTCATATGCAAATCAGCTTATCAGCCATTCAAAGGTGCAGCGGCGCGATTTGCATCCCATTAAAGTTGCTCCACTCCTAATTTGCATGCATTGCACTATAAATGTGTGGCAGTGATCTGCAGTGGCCATATTCGGTTACTGCAGGTGATAGGTGGGTTGCATGCTGTGTGATGTTATGGACTATGGTCATGGGAAAATGCTGTGAGCTGCACAGTCACAGGTGTCCACTTCCACCCATACAGACCCTGACATGGCCGAGCAAGGACTGGGTGAGGAGGATGATGGTGGGTGGAAGAGGAGGCCCAACTTCACAAAGACTGAAACAGAGGCAATCTATGAGGCCTACCTGGATGAGGAGCCACTACTCAGTGGACGGCGGGGCACCCCTCAGGCCCATGCTGCTGCATGGGAGGGGGTAGCTCACACCGTGAACCTGCACGGAAGCCACCAGTGCTCTGTGCAGGAATGTAAGAAAAAGGTGGGGACAGACAGGAGAGGGGTTAAGGAGAAGGTGGCAGCACTCAGGGTGGCACGTGCTGCCTCAGGCGGGGGCCAGCCAGAGGTGGCACAGCTGACCCCGGCAGAGGACCGTCTTGCTGCATCCATGCAGCGCAGTGCCATCGAGGGCATTCCAGGTGGTGGCTTCCAGACAGGTGGAAGCCAATCACTGCATGGTATGACATGGTGGGGGGGGAGGGAGGTTGATCCCATGCACTAACATGTTCTCACTTTCTGTTACAGATCCTGTGTGCCTGCAGGGGACAGTGGTGGTGGGCCCGTGCACTGTGGACGTGCAGCCAGAGTTGGAGGAGGGTCCATCCACCTCTGCTGGTAGCCGGCGTGCATTGCACCAGTGTGCACCCCTGGCTGCCATCTCCGATGTAGGTGAGTCAGGTGTGGGGGGTGCCCTTCCTGTGTCTCAGTGGTCTGGCATGCAAGCATGCCAGCATGCTGTGGCTGAGGCTGTGTCACGAACCTGCACCATTGATAATGCAATGACCGCTATGGGCAGTGACACGTGTGTGTCACAGAATGGACACACAGCAGGACAGCCCGTGCCCATGAACCTAGAGGGTTCCAACGTGTGTGCCAGCATGTCAGCACAGTCCCAGGCTGTGCCTGTCAGCACCGGTGGGCCAGCACCGGTGGCTGTGCAGGTCCCTGGCACTGTTGCGAACACAGCATTGGAAGGACTGGTCCCTTGGGCACAGCAGGCAGAGGGGCAGCAGCGGCAGTCACCCACCGGGTCTGGGGGTACAGGGTTCAGCGGTGGCGTATGCACACCGCCTGTTGACATGCCCATACCTGGTCCTGGTGAACAGCACCCACCCACAAGGGGTGTTGAGCATCAGGCCCTTCCATCCCTTGGGGGACAGGTTGCTGATTTGGCAGATGACCCATTTGACAAGCACACCCGCCTGCTGCGGGCATCAGTACAGCAGTAGATGCGGGTTGCAATGTCCATGGAGGCACTGTGTGTGGCTGTGGAGTGGCACAGCAGGGACAATGCAATGATCCTGGCAGAGATGGTCCAAATGCAAGTGGATTGTGCGAAATGCTCCTCTGTGACGGTGTCCTGGTGCAGCTGGGCCTGCCGGATCAGTCGGGGGTCATGCCATCCAAGGGGGGGCTGCTCATCCCCATCATCACCAGCGTCACCGGCGTCCCCATCGCTGTCCCCCTCCTTGACCTGTATGGCTATCCCACAGTCTTTGGCCATGTTGTGCAGGATACAACAGGCCAGGAATATCCCACAAGCCTTTGAGGGGCTGTACTGTAGGGCACTGCCAGAGGTGTCTAGGCATCGAAATCGTGCCTTCACCATCCCAAACACCTGCCCAATGATGTTGCGTGTGGCGGCATGTGCCTCATTGAAGCATTGCTGCGATGGGGTCGTGGGGCGCCGGTAGGATGTGAGCAGCCAGGGACGGAGTGGGTATCCACTGTCACCTGTGTGGAGATAGTGTAGGTTAGTGTCATGTTCAGGTCCATATTGTCCCTAGCCCTGTGTGCCACCCCCATGGCACCTGTGGCTCGCCCACCCGTCCCCCAACTTTGCCGCTCCTACTTACATACTGACCCACTAGGTGTCCTGTGGGGATGTCCCCATTCTTGAATCGATGGCACAGTGCAGACTGGTACCATATGAATGAATCATGTGCTCCACCAGGGTGCGTGGCACAGACATTGATGATGTCCCAGTGGCATCACACACCACCTGGCAGTTGACACTGGAGTACCCCTTCTGGTTGCGATATGTGGTCCCATCAGGGCCAGGTGGCGTGTGAATAGCCACATGGGTGCAGTCTATCACCCCAGCACGCCAGGCATACGTGCTACCCTGTGGAACTCCTGTATGTTTGCTGTACGCTCTGCCGCGGTGCTGGGGAAATGGATGTACTCCGCAGAGTGTGGCAGCAGTGCACTGAGGAATTGGGTGAGGATGCGTGACGTGGCCAACTGTGTTATGCCTGTGGTGTCCCCTGTTGGTCTCTGGAAGGTACCCGTGGCGAGCAAGCACATGCAGGCTGTTACCTTTGTCTCCACTGACAGAGCGTGACTCCGTCGTGAGGGTACCTGCATCACATCACTGCACAGCTCACAGAGCCGCCTCAGTATTGCCCTGTTCAGGTGGTACCGGACCACAATCTCAACATCCGTATACAGCTCAAAGCTGATGTGGGCACGGTACTGCCTGTTGGGGGCGTACCGCCGATGGGCCCTTCCATGGCCACGTCCCCCTGCAGCATGCCTTCTCACCCCCCTCACTACAGCTTCCATGTGGAAGGTGGCACTGTCCATCTCCCTGGCTTGTGTCCCCCCAGCTGTTGTTGTTCTGTTCTCCCTGCTGTCCTGACTGTTACCTCCACTGCACCGGGTACACCCACTGGCCTCCAAACTCTGTGGCCCCACACGCCTTCAGCTGCCACTATTCTGTCCTGCCTACTCCCTGGCCTGCACTGGTTGCTGCTGTGGCCTGCTCCCTGTTGCTGCCTCATGAGCATTCCCTGTCTTTCTTGCGCCTCATCCTTGAACCTTTTTATTTTGGCTCATTTCCGCTGTGGCGCAACTTCCGGCTATTCCACTGTTGCGCATTGTGCAAGCCTTTGAATATCGCATTGCGCTCTTTATGCATGGATCCATCCCCTTCGGTTGCGCATGCCTTCATTTGCATTGTGCTGTTGCTCAGCATGTTTTCAGTGGTGCAACTGCATCCCACTGAATATCGTGGAATGGCGCATTTTCGGACTTGCGCTGGCGCAACCCTGTTGCGCATGGTGCAACCCTTTTGAATATCCAGGCCCATATTTAATTCTGTTATTAAATGTCCATCATTCATAATCTTGAAATAGAATAGCATGTCTCCTCTTTGCCTTCTAAGCTCTAAGTCATGCAGATTTAAATGTTTTAATCCTGAGATGTGGTGAACATTGAGGTTTGTAAGGGACTAGGATAATTATCAAATTAATCTATTTAGAGTGTCCCTGTCTTAGTTCATATTGAGCCCTATGCATGAATGGGGGTGGTGTCAGTGTTGCGGGAGTGGGGCTGTGGCCACTGAACACCAATGATGGGGGGGGGGTGCTGTGACCAGGATTTGGGGGTCAGGTGGCACCATACCTCACAACCGTATACCATGCACATGAGGGTCACAGACACTGGACAGGAGGGACAATGAGGGACACTGCTTTGTTGGGAGTGCAGTGTGTGTTGGGGGTTGGGGGTTCAACTGCCAACACCAGGATGAGGCAACAGTGTGTCCTGGGGGGGTTGTAACCAGGTACCACCCCAGGGATGAGGCTCTGCCAGGTGGTGGTGGGGGTGACAGCCATGCGGGCACTGCTCGGGACGGGTGGTGACACAGATGTGCATGTGTGTATGTGTGTGTGTATGTGTGTCCCAGTAGGTTACCAGCACAGTGCAGGTGGGCTGTAATCAAGGGACAGGGTGTGTAGGGCACTTACAGCTGGGTCCCCCTGGCGTAACATGTGCCCTGCTATACCCCCTCGATGTGCAGCACTACGTGCATTGGTGAATGGCGTGTAGTGCTGGCATGCCCCCAGGGCATGTTGCTGTCCACGCGGCCAGGGGATTGGGCGCAGATCTGCCTTGCATGCGAATAGTGAATGCTGCAGGGGAGTCCCATTTGTGGATTTCTGATTAAGGGTTGCCCACGCACATCAGCTACACATGTGTAGGCACCACTTTGTTCATGCATAGGCACCATTGTAATAAATAATATTATAATTCAATTCTTTATTAACTAAAAAGTTATCACACAAAAAATCATCACAGACACTCCTGAGGCAGTTTGATTCTATCCATGTCAATTACCTTGTTTACATGCACACTGGAACTGGGCTCAAACTCCAATTTCTGTGGAATCAATGCTGCATTCCTCAACTGGAAGGTCATGTAAACTCATTCTGAGTTGGGTTCCTGTTTCAGTCAGAACCGGGTTCAACTGCAGTGGTTCAAAAAGCATTGATTATTTTGAACCCGGTTACTTTGATCAGATAAAAATTATTCGTACTTGATTCAGCTATACTTACTGTTGAAACTGCTGCAAAATGACTGCAACCAGATTCAAAATTATCCATTGCTGTGTGTTTACATGGGAACAACCTCTGTTTACATGCAATGGGAATCAGTCATAATCAATTCAATTTGAACTGATTACAAGGTGACTGATTCCCCTTACATGTAAACAGAGGCAACTGAGGATTTTGAATCTGGTTGTTCATCCTCATCAATCCAACACCATGTAAACCAAAAAGAATTACAATCTGAATGAAGTGACTTGATCACAAAGTAATTGATTCCCATTACATCTAAACATAGCAAGTGGCATCCCAGTTCATTGCTTGTGCTCTCCTGCTCATGAAGCACAATGGCTACAAAATAAAAATAAACATATTATTATTCTCATGAAAGTAACCACCAAAAAGAAATGAGCTAAGAAGTCACTTGTCAATGGGGAGCACACATACGCAAGTGTTTACATGCAGCCCAGTGGGGATCACAGTTAACACTGTGTGTCTGAGGCCCAGTGGGCATCATTGTAAACACTGTGGGTATGCTGTCCAGTGGGAAACACATTTTCATTACAAAGAAACTTGTCAATTGGGAGCACACATGCACAAGTTTGAAGATGCTGCCCACTGGGCACCAATGCTACCCCTGTGTGTGTGCTGCTGAATGGGCAGCACAGTTAACACTGTATGTTTGCTGCCCAATGCTCAATTGGCAGCACATTTTCCTTGCATAGCCACTTGTCAATGGGGAACGCATGTTGGTTGGACAGGGGATATCCAGTGGCAGTAAATGTACACTGCCCAGCCATTTCACAATGGGGAGCACAGTTACACTACTATCCAAGTATTGCTCAATGGGCATCACATGTCTACTGGACATTTTCTGTCCAGTGGGCAGTACCTGGACAGTTGTGTAAGTCTGTTCCCCATTGGGAAATGGCTGGGCAGTGTAAATTTGCTGCCACTTGGTATCCCCTGTTCAACCAACATGTGCTCCCCATTGACAAGTGGCTGTGCAATGTGAATGTGCTGCCACTGGGCGGCAGTCACACAGTGTTAATTGTGATGCCAACTGGGCAGCAGACAGAATGCTAACAGCGATGCCCACTCGGTAGAATTTACGCACTTGTGTATGTGTTCTCCCCATTGACAAGTGGCTGTGCACTGAAAATATGCTGCCCACTAGGCAGCAGACACACAGTGTTAACTGTGCTGCCCTCTGGGCATCAGACACACAGTGTTAACAGTGACTCCCACTGGGCAGAAGGCACAAAGTGTGAACAGTGACACCCACTGGGCAGCAGACACACAGTGTTAACTGATGCCCACTGGGCAGCAGACACACAGTGTTAACAGTGATGCCCACTGGGCAGCAGACACACAGTGTTAACTGATGCCCACTGGGCAGCAGACACACAGTGTTAACAGTGATGCCCACTGGGCAGCAGCCACACAGTGTTAACAGTGATGCCCACTGGGCAGCAGACTTGCAATGTTAACTGTTATGCCCACTGGGCAGCAGACACAGTGTTAACTGTGATGCCCACTGGGCAGCAGACATACAACGTTTACTGTGATGCCCACTGGGCAGCAGACTTACAATGTTTACTGTGAAACCCACTGGGAAGCAGGCTCACAGTGTTAACTGTGATGTCCACTGGGCAGCAGACACAATGTTAACAGTGATGCCCTCTGGGCAGCATGTACACACTCGTGTATGTGTGCTTCCCATTGAAAGTATCTGTGCAATGAGAATGTGCTGCCCACTGGGCAGCAGCCACACAATGTTAACTGATGCCTACTGGGCAGCAGACATACAGTGTTATCTGATGCCCACTGGGCAGCAGACACTCAGTGTTAACTGATGCCCACTGGGCTGCAGACACACAATATTAACAGTGATGCCCACTGGGCAGCAGCCACACAGTGTTAACTGATGCCCACTGGGCAGCAGACACACAGTGTTAACAGTGATGCCCACTGGGCAGCAGACACACAGTGTTAACTGATGCCACTGGGCAGCAGACACACAGTGTTAACAGTGATGCCCACTGGGCAGCAGCCACACAGTGTTAACTGATGTCCACTGGGCAGTAGCAGTCACAAAATGTTAACCGATGCCCACTGGGCAGCAGACACACACTGTTAACAGTGACGCCCACTGGGCAGCAGACACATAGTGTTAACTGATGCCCACTGGGCAGCAGACACACAGTGTTAACAGTGATGCCCACTGGGCAGCAGACACAGAGTGTTAACTGATGCCCACTGGGCAGCAGACACACAGTGTTAACTGATGCCCACTGGGCAGCAGACACACAGTGTTAACAGTGATGCCCACTGGGCAGCAGACACACAGTGTTAACTGATGCCCACTGGGCAGCAGACACACAGTGTTAACTGATGCCCAGTGGGCTGCGGACACACACTGTTAACAGTGATGCCCACTGGGCAGAAGACACACAGTGTTAACTGTGATGCCCACTGGGCAGCAGACACACAGTGTTAACAGTGATGCCCACTGGGCAGCAGCCGCACAATGTTAACTGATGCCCACTGGGCAGCAGACATACAGTGTTAACAGTGATGCCTCTGGGCAGCAGCCACATAATGTTAACTTTGATGTCCACTGGGCAGCAGCCACACAATGTTGACTGATGCCCACTGGGCTGCAAACACACAATGTTAACAGTGATGCCCACTGGGCAGAAGACACACAGTGTTAACAGTGATGTCCACTGGGAAGCTGCCACACAATGTTAACTGATGCTCACTGGGCAGCAGACAAACAGCATTAACAGTGATGCCCACTGGGCAACAGCCACACAATGTTAACAGATGCCCACTGTGCAGCAGACACACAGTGTTAACTGATGCCCACTGGGAAGCAGACATACAGTGTTAACAGTGATGCCCACTGGGAAGCTGCCACACAGTGTTAACTGATGCCCACTGGGAAGCAGACATACAGTGTTAACAGTGATGCCCACTGGGAAGCTGCCACACAGTGTTAACTGATGCCCACTGGGCTGCAGGCACACAATGTTAACAGTGATGCCCACTGGGCAGCAGCCACACAATGTTAACCGATGCCCACTGGGAAGCAGACATACAGTGTTAACAGTGATGCCCACTGGGCAGCAGCCACACAATGTTAACTGATTCCCACTGGGCAGCAGACACAAAGTGTTTACTGTGATGCCCACTGGGCAGCAGACACAATGTTAACTGATGCCCACTGGGAAGCAGACATACAGTGTTAACAGTGATGCCCACTGGGAAGCTGCCACACAGTGTTAACTGATGCCCACTGGGCTGCAGGCACACAATGTTAACAGTGATGCCCACTGGGCAGCAGCCACACAATGTTAACCAATGCCCACTGGGAAGCAGACATACAGTGTTAACTGATGCCCACTGGGAAGCAGACATACAGTGTTAACAGTGATGCCCACTGGGAAGCTGCCACACAGTGTTAACTGATGCCCACTGGGCTGCAGGCACACAATGTTAACAGTGATGCCCACTGGGCAGCAGCCACACAATGTTAACCGATGCCCACTGGGAAGCAGACATACAGTGTTAACAGTGATGCCCACTGGGCAGCAGCCACACAATGTTAACTGATTCCCACTGGGCAGCAGACACAAAGTGTTTACTGTGATGCCCACTGGGCAGCAGACACAATGTTAACTGATGCCCACTGGGAAGCAGACATACAGTGTTAACAGTGATGCCCACTGGGAAGCTGCCACACAGTGTTAACTGATGCCCACTGGGCTGCAGGCACACAATGTTAACAGTGATGCCCACTGGGCAGCAGCCACACAATGTTAACCAATGCCCACTGGGAAGCAGACATACAGTGTTAACTGATGCCCACTGGGAAGCAGACATACAGTGTTAACAGTGATGCCCACTGGGAAGCTGCCACACAGTGTTAACTGATGCCCACTGGGCTGCAGGCACACAATGTTAACAGTGATGCCCACTGGGCAGCAGCCACACAATGTTAACCGATGCCCACTGGGAAGCAGACATACAGTGTTAACAGTGATGCCCACTGGGCAGCAGCCACACAATGTTAACTGATTCCCACTGGGCAGCAGACACAAAGTGTTTACTGTGATGCCCACTGGGCAGCAGACACAATGTTAACTGATGCCCACTGGGCAGCAGCCACACACTGTTAACTGATGCCCACTTGGCAGCAGACACACTGTGTTAACAGTGATGACCACTGGGAAGCATCCACACAATTTTAACTGATGCCCACTGGGCAGCATGTAAACACTTGTGTATGTGTGCTCCCCATTGGCAAGTGTCTGTGGAATGAAAATGTGATGCTTACTGTGTGGCAGCCACACAGTGTTAACTGTGATGCCCACTGAGCAGCAGACACAGTGTTAATTGTGATGCCCACTGGGCAGCAGACACACAGTGTTAAAGAGCTGCTGATGCCTCAAAGAAAATTTTTAAAAACATGATATTTAGGTACAATTCAGCCTGTATTCATTATATATTCTGGCCCAGATATTCAGGGTTGCGCCATACAAGAATAGGGCTGGCGTGACGCGCAAAGTCCTACATTGCGTCATTCTGCGATATTCAGCAGGAGACAGTTACGCCACTGAAAACACAGCGCAATGCAAATGAATGCATGCTCAACAGGAGGGGGAGGAACCATGCATAAACTGCGCAACCCGATATTCAGTCGGGTTGTGCAGAGTTGTGCATGCGCAACCCCCAACCTGCGCCTGCACAACCTGAGCCAAAAAGGATCGACGTGGAGGGCCACCCACAGGTGAGCTGCTGCATTGCAGGGCGTAAACACAGCAGCTGCCACCCGTGGCTGGCCCCAACTCAGTCCCTGTGCCCCCCACCAGCCCGATCGCGGGCAGAACGTAAAACAACCCCACACACATCTCCGATGCCCGATCCACGGGCAGAAAGTATCATGAACCCCCCATCTCCCGATGCCCGATCGCGGGCAGAAAGTATCATGAAACCCCCACATCTCCCGATGCCGATCGCGGGCAGAAAGTATCATGAAACCCCCACACATCTCCCGATGCCGATCGCGGGCAGAAAGTATCATGAAACCCCCCACATCTCCGGCGCCCGATCGTAAGGCAGTATCATGAAGCCCCCACACATCTCCGATGCTCGATCGCGGCAGAAAGTATCATGAAGCCCCCACATTCTCCCGATGCCCGATCGCGGGCAGAACGTGAAACAACCCCCTCCAGTGTCCGATCGTGGGCAGAATGTAAAAAGCTCCCCCAACCTGAATATCTCCCTGGTGGTCCAGTGGACCGTAATGCCCCATCGCGGGCAGAATGTCAAATTACAACCCCCAAACATCTCCCTGGTGTCTGGTGTCCCCACCCCACCCACCCGAAGCCCCTCCACCCCACTCCCCCGGCAGCCGGCGGAGGCAGCATCCCACCCGCCTCCGCCCCGCCTGGCCGACTGACTGTCCGGTAGGGCTGCATCATTGGTGCAGAGCTACAGCCAATGATCTACAAATCTGGACTGTCATGCACGGTATGGGCTGCAGCCCATTGGCTGTAGCTCTGCATTACGGTCCACTGGACCACCAGGGAGATATTCGGTTGGGGGCTTTACATTCTGCCCGCGATCGGGCACTTGGGGGTTGTTTACGCTCTGCCCGCGATCGGGCATCGGGAGCTGTGTGGGGAATGTATTCAGACATACCGGCCTGCGATCGGGCTTCGGGAGATGTTAGGGGAAGAGGTATTCAGACATACTGCTCGCGATCGGCTGCAGTGGTGTGTCGGTCCTCGACGGCTGCATGCCTGGCAGGGCGACAGGCTAAGTCCTTGGGGATCGTGCACCTACATGCTAATGGGATACAAATGGGGCCGTAAATAGATGCAAATGGCCCCCCCTGCACCTTGCATGAATTATTGCCCATTTGCATATCACTTTTTGAATATCGGAAATTTGCGCATGGCGCAATGGTACTTGCGCCACCGCAGGTTTAATGCTCAACTCTGACAACTTGCGGTGGCGCAAGTTCCACTGCGCCATGCACAGTGGCTGTGGCGGGGGGTGATATTCAAAGGAGTTGCTCAATAGCGCAACTCCTTTGAATATCTCCCCGGCCACACCCCAGCGCAACTATTTTGAGCAGCGCAGGGGCTTGCGCCTCAGAATGGCGCAGTTTGAATATCTGGGCCTCTATAGATTTCTCCTTCCCATTATTTATTACGAAGGAAATCTGCATGAATACTTGATATTTATACCTTAAAGTTCATCTGCATCTTGAGCTTACTCCCTACTTCAGGTCATAATCCTGTGTTGTGACATCACACTCTCTTGCCATGGGAATAAATGTGATGTCACAAGAGATGCATTATGACCTCAGATAGGGAGAAAACAACAAGAACAGATTAACTCAACAGGAGCAAAGGTCCTGTTTTCATGCAAATTACACCAGTAATAAATAATGGGGAGGAGCAGCACATAACTAACGTGAAATACAAGCTGCACTGTGTCTAAATATTATGTTCTGTTGAAGTTCTCCTGAAGGCATCAGCTGCACTTTAACAGTGATGCACACTGGGCAACATGTACACACTTGTGTTTGTGTGCTCTGCATTGACAAGAGTCTGTGCAATGAAAATGTGCTGCACACTGGGCAACTTACACACAGTGTCAACAGTGATGCCCACAGCGCTGCAGCACTGTTCCCAACCTTGCGTCATATTTATGCAATTTTATAGGGCGGGGCTACAGCACTAGGCAATTGCCCAGCTCATAACACGAAAGTTGCAAGACAGGTTTTATGAGGGATATCTTTTTAAAACAACTGAGCAGAAAATAGTAGCAGCAAATCCCAAAAGCAGTGGGTTTTTGCCAACCAAAAGATGGCACCTCATTTTACATGCCTCCAAAGGGGGCAGTAGCCATTCTAGTCTTTCCTTTTGAGTTCTGTGCCAAAAGGAATGGAAGAGTGTGGGCAAGGACTATGCAAAACAGCAAGTGACATATTTTACCGCTGGGCAGTGCCCCGAACAAACTCTGCAGTTAAAGGGACAGTGCAGTATTTTTTTTTTGTTCATTTTTTTTCCTATCAACTTGGAACATAAACTTCAGGAGTCCATTCTATTAGCTGCAGTGATAACATAATCAAGTGGATAGATTTGGGATACCCAGTAGTCTAATTCAAAATATGTCCTTTATCTTCATGGTTGGGCCACAAGTGAGTTACGAAGGTCCTGCTTGCACCCTCTTAAATGAAGATAAATGCCATAGTCTGAACCAACTCACTGCATCTCCAGTTTATACCACACATTTTCAAATGTTAACCTTTCATATTACTTTTTTAAGCTGCAGTTGTTCACCTGACGACACTACTGCATAAATCCACAGTGATGTCATTAAGCATTGTTTGAACTTTTTTTTATTGGTTAAATACATTATGACATGTTTAAGCATTCGTTTTCTTTTTTGTGACTTGTACTGTGATGGACCCACGCATCTGCTCCTCCCTCCGCAGCATTGACTCTTAGTGGTTTGTGGTGGAGGGAGGGGCCCATGGTTATCGAGCCTTTTCCCTGGGTTATCATGTGTGCTGAGTGATAGCCATAGGCATTAGTGGGAGTGGAATCCAAACAGTGAGTTTAAGAAGGGGACAGTTAACCAAGACATACCACATGAGATGTAGTATTTCATTTTCAGTGATGTCATGATTTTACATATTTTAATAATGTATTTACCATGGTGGCACACTGGTGCAAGTGGTAGCAGTACTGCTTACTGTGGCAACAACACATAGCTAGCAGAAAGCGACCACCACTCAGTGTGCTTCCTCCTCAACACAAGGAGGGAGTCAGCTAAGACCAGGACAAGAGTGTTAACTTCAGGAAGGCAGATTGTGCCAGAATGGGCAGCATTCTAGAGGGGAATTTAGCTGGAATTAGCCCAGGGATGGATGCTGAACAGAACTGGGCAATCATTAGGACAGGATTGAATGATGCCACAAACACATGTGCCAAGTCTGACAGTAAGCAGTCCAGGTCAAAAAAACCTAGCTGGCTCAGCAAGGAAGTGGAGGGGAAGGTGAGGGAAAAGAAGTTGGCCTTCTTTAGGTTAAAAAAATATGGGCGTAAGAAGGACAGGGAGGTGTTCACAAAGGCATCTAGGGAGGTGAGTAGGGCAGTTAAGATAACAAAAGAGCTGAAATTGGCTCAGGGGATTAGAGAGGGGGAAAGGGATTCTTTAAATACATAAGGGAGAAGAGGAGTTGTACGGATGACATTGTTAAGAATAAGAGGGAGAGGGGATGGGCAGAGAAAGGGGAAGACCAGGCAGAGGCACTCAACGAGTACTTCTGCTCGGTGTTCACGAAAGAAAGGGATGGCTCAATACCACAAGGGGGGGGAGGGTGGAGGGGGGCAGAGATAACAGATGGGGTCATCCAAGAGGATAGAGTTCTGAAGGGTCTTAGAGCCTTGCAGGTGGACAAGACACTGGGACCAGACAGTGTACACCCAAGGGACCTGATGGAACTGGCAGAGGTGTTGGCAGGCCCTCTGACAGACCTGTTCAACACCTCCTTGGAGGCAGAGAATGTACCCAGAGACTGAAGGATGGCTCATGTGATGCCACTCCACAAGGCAGACCAAAGGATGAACTGGGCAGTTGTAGACTGGTGAGCTTGACTTCTATAGTGAGGAAGTTGATGGAGATCATTCTGAAGGAGACGTTGATAACCTTTCTTGATAGTAATGGTCTACAGGATGAGACACAGCATGGGTTTGTCTCGGGAAGTTCTTGCCAGACTAACCTAATCGACTTCTTTGACTGGGTCACTAGGATGGTTGATGAAGGCCACGCTGTGTATGTCCTGTATCTGGACTTCAGCAAGGCTTTCAACTTGGTGCTGAATGAGAGGTTACTGAGAAAGCTGATGGACATGGGGTGGGGAAGAAACTGGTGGGGTGGGTTGAGAGCTAGCTTCAGGGCAGACAACAGAAGGTAGTTGTAACGGGACAGACATCCAAGTCAAGGCCAGTAACTAGTGGGACACCGCATAGTTCAGTGCTGGGCTCTGTTTTGTTCAATGTCTTGATTGGAGGCATTGTAGAGGGGTCAAGAGTAAGATCAGCCTGTTTGCAGATGACAGTAAGATTTGTGCCAGAGTGGACAGCAAGGTAGGGAGGCAGGTAGTCAGGGAGGATCTAGCTAAACTTGAGCATTGGTCAAAGGAGTGGCAGTTGGGGTTTAATGCTGAGAAGTGCAAGGTCGTGCACCTTGGAGCCAGAAATCCCAGGACCAGCTACTGGCTGGGGGATTGCAGTTAGTAGCTTCAGAGGAGGAGAGGGACCTGGGGTACTAGTCACAGGGGACATGAAGGTATCAGCACAGTGTAGGAGGGCAGCAGCAAGTGTAAATCAGATGCTGGGGTGCATTGCAAGAAGGATAACCTCAAGAAGGATATGAGACTACTGAAGGGGGTGCAGCATAGAGCTACAAAAATAATCATGGGGCTAGGAGAGATGCCTTATGAGGAATGATTGAGGGAGCTGAACATACATTCACTGGGGAAGAGAAGGGAAAGGGGTGACATGATAGAGACTTTTAAGTACTTGAAAGGCATAAAAAAAGTCAGAGCAGGAGGATTTTTCCACTTAAATGGGGGTAGGGTCACTATGGGGCACAGTCTGTTCTTGGAAGGGGGGAGGTTCAGGAGGGAAATGAGGTGTCACTACCTCACAGAGAGAGTGGTCACGGGATGGAACACACTGCCAGAGGAGTTAATCCAACTGAGGACAGTGGATAGCTTTAAGCAGGGTTGGGATAGAGTTAGGAACAGGGTAAGTACAAACAAGAACCGGTGAAAGGACCGGGAGAGGGGATGGAGAGAGAGGATTGGGTGGGGGGAGGAGGCAGCTGCAGTGGTATTAAACTGAGAGCTGCACAATCGGGCAGACTTGATAGACCTGTGAGCCTTTTCTTGTGGCAATTTCGTATGTTCGTATGTTCACTCCATCACACCCGACACCATACACTCGTGTCACACTAACTGACCCAGTACCACCATGCATGGTGTTACACCTCATGATTCCATACCACCATATGCTGTCACACCTGTCCTCCCCATATCCCATGCACATTGTCATACCAACAGACCCCAAAACACCATCCATACAGTCATAACCTCACAATCTCATACCACGATGCAGAGTGTCACACACCAACACCATGCATGCCGTCACACCCAATGACCGACCCCTTACTTCATGCATGATGTCACACCCTCTGACCAACTACACATGCTCTCTCACACCCATCTACATGACACCATATGCACTGTGTTGCACCTCACAACTCCAAGTGTCCCTCATAACCCCAAGCACGCTGTAACACCTCATTACCCAATACCCCTATGCACACTGTTACACACACTTACATCTTACCTCCTGCATTCTGTGACACACACCAGTGACCACATACCCCATGCATGCTTTCACAACCACTTACCGATCCCACAACACTATGCTTGCTGTCACATCCACTGACCACAAAACCCTATGCACTCTATCACACAAACACCATAGCTCCATGCATGCTGTGATGCATAACAAGCCCATACCCTCCTTGCATGCTGTCAAACCCAGTGACCTTTCCTGTAGCTCCCCTCACCCCTGAAGACTGACGTTCCCCCTCCTACACAACAGGGACCAACAACACAAAGGGGGCATAGGGATTTGCAAGGTGTCAATTGGACAGGCGATGCACATGGCCAGGAACAGGCAAGGCAGAGATGTGACTGCACCATTATGGCTTACATACCTTGTACAGATAATAGATCTCTTACCTGGGTCCTGGATAGCCTGTGATTGGGATATTGAGGTGATCCAGTCATACCTGTGAAAGAAGAATAGACATGGGGTCACAGAGAATCCATAGTTCTTTAGGAACAAAACTAGACAAATTGTTAAGATTATACATACAACAATACTTATCTAATATGCTGAGGTTTGTGTCCAGTCAGAGTGTGGATCAGCTTCCTATCAGACCTGTAGAAATAAAGGAAAACAGGGGTTACTATAAGGAAAAAAATAAAAGTACAACCAGAAATAGAGCTCTAGAGAGGTTTGATAACTACAGAAAAAGCACAGATAGTATGTACAGTAACCAGGTGATCCCAGGTTCAAATCCCACCACAGTCACTGACTCCAGAAGACAACTTGAGCATGGCACTTGACCTCCCAGCTGTAAAACGGATTTTAAACAAGGAAATAATCATTCTAGAATGCTAAAGCAAAAGTAAATGTTGTACAAGACAATGCTAAGAAGTGCAAGGTCGTGCACCTTGGAGCCAGAAATTTCCACAGTGTTCTCAACTTGCATCAGCATGTTTGAGGATGTGACCCTCATTCTGAAGGTCCGAGTCCCTCATTGTCCCTCATTGTGAGTGTTCACGTTCATCATTTCAGTGACAAAACATTGACAGGCATGCTTGAAGGCAAGGTGTTTTTGCCACAGAATTCGAAAGAAAGACAAGAACATAGAAACAGAAACATAGACTTTGACAGCAGATAAGGACCGCTTGGCCCACCTAGTTTGCCCATTTCCCTACCTACTGGATAAGCTGCAGATCCTAGTTAACCAGCAGCCTACTTCCTCCTACCCCCCACTAGAATTGCCTTATGTCTGTCCCATGCATTCTTGAATTCCCCCACTGTTTTTGACCCCACGACCTCCTCAGGAAGGCTGTTCCATGCATCTATTAACCTCACTGTGAAAAAATACTTCCTCACGTTGCCCGAGCCTTCCCCCCTCTATCTTCAAATTGTGCCCCCTTGTTTTTGCACATCTCTTTTTCTGAAAGATGCCACCTTCTTGGACTTTGTTGATTCCCTCAAGGTGCTTGACGGTTTCTACCATGTCCCCCCTCCCCCTTCTTTCCTCAAGGGTATACCTATCAAGCCCTTTAAGTCTCTCTCTTCATATGGCTTCTGGTCAGACCCTGCACCATTTTGGTTGCCCTCCTCTGGACTGCCTCCATCCTGTCTATGTCCTTGTGGAGATGGGGTCTCCAGAACTGCATGCAGTACTCCAGATGTGGTCTCACCAACTGTCTGTACAGAGGGATAACAGCTTCCTGCTTTCTACAGGGTAATGCCTCTCCCTGCGTATCCCAGAATCCCCCCAGCCCTCCTTACTGCTTTCTCACATTGCTTGCCTACCTTACAGTCATCTGATATGAGTATTCCCAGGTCTCTTTCCATTTTTGTTGTTGTTAGTAACCCCCCCAGTGTGTACTCTTCCCCTGGGTTTTTGTGAATGGCAATGCCCCTCGACGGAGCCTAGTGCCAGTACGTTGAGCACGGCGCCATGTTGTGGATGGCAAAACAGTGCCAGAAGCACCACACTCAACATAATAATGTGTGTGCTGTGAGCACAGAACCTAGGATAACAAGCATTTGTCAATACAGAATGTTTGCTTGCTGGCATTAGCATTGGAAGTGCAGGAGTTAGACAGATACAGAATAGGAATGGCCGTGAAGTATTGAAGTGATGCCAACCCTACCCCCACCCTGCAGAGATGGACAGGCATTGGGGTGTGCCTTTCGGTCATCGCCCATAACGCTCATGCCATTTCACCTCACCCTACCCTGCAGACACCGACAAGTGTTGAGTTGTGCCTTTGGGTGTTCAGCTTTATAGTCACCCCATTCCATAAGACAATATGCTGAAATGGGTGCAGTATAGGAGAATGGGGTGAACTTTAGGGCCGAAGAGTCCAAGACACACACTTCGATGCCTGTCACTGGCTGCAGGGTGTGGGGTAGGGGTGGAATGGTGTGAGCATCACAGCTGGCCCTCCAAAGGCACACCCCTGATGCCTGTCAGTCTGCACAGGGTGGGACGTTATGGTTAGAAACCCTAATGCCCCGGGCGTTTGTTGGTATTTGCACTCCAAATTTTCAACATGGCCTTTTTGTGACCCCACCTCATGAAAGCATTTGGGACTGCCACTAATGAACAGTGGCACTGTGATTTTGTTAATCTGTCCTGAACCTTGATTTCCCACAGTGACTGCACCATTCTGCGCCACATGTGTGAAAATACAGTTCAGGCAGGATGTGAAAAATGGCAGCTGTACCATTCATAGGGAGGTGTGAAGAGATGGCAATGTTGAAAATCTGAAGTGAAAATATAAAAAATTCTCAAGCTTATGAGTATACATGGAAACCGCACAATGCATGCTTGTAATGCAGTCATTTTGTGGAATTCTTTCACCAAATATTCAACATAGGCATTTTGGGACCTCTGCTCATGAACACTGTCACTATGATTTTCTTAATCTGTCCCAAACGCTGATCTCCTACAGCGACCATGCCATTGTGCGCCAGATGTGCAAAACCACATTTTGGGCAGGATGTGAAAAATGACAGCTGTACTGTTCATAAGGAGGTGTGCAAAAATGGCAATGTTGAAAATCTGGAGTGAAAATATTACAAATTCTCGAAGTTACGATTGCACATGGAAACTGCACAACACACGCTCATAACAGTCATTTTGTGGAGGTTTGTCACCAAATTTTCAACATAAGCATTTTAGGACCTCTGCTCATGAGCAGTGTCACTGTGATTTTCTTGCTGTATCCCAAACATTGATTCCCCACAGTGACTACGCCTTTGTGCGCCAGATGTACAAAAACACATTTCAAGCAGAATGTGAAAAATGACAGCTGTACTGTTCATAAGAAGGTGTAAAAAAATGGCAATGTTGAAAATCTGGAGTGAAAGTATTACAAAATCTTGAAATTACAAGTCTGCATGGAAACTGCACAACGCACACTCGTAACAGTCATTTTTCTGAAATTGTTCACCAAATTTGCAAGACAGACTTTTTGGGAACCCACCTCATGAACAGTGACACTGTCATTTTGTTAAACAGTCCCGAAAGGTGATTCTGCACAGTGACTGCAAAATCACTTTTCGGGACCGAATAATGACATAACAGTGACTGAATTCATGAGGTGGGGTCCCAAGAACTCCATGTTACAAATTTTGTGCCAAAAGTTGAAAAAAAAAACATTTATGCCATTATACAGCTTACAGGCATTTCTTCAGTTTGCAGTCAGGTTTGAAGAGTGCAGATATGTTTCCACTCCATCAAAGATCATTGTGTCAGGCTCCAGAGGTAAGTATGGGATGAGGGGTGTGGGGAGCTGGAGTGAGCAGAGGGTGGGTGGGTTGGGGAGGGGGTCCAGAGACAACGAGGGACGGTTTTCTGATTTTACAGGGGAGAAAAACAAGAAGACATCGCGGGACAGTTTTAATTTTTTTTCAGCGACAATTGTCACACTAGGGTGGGCTCCCAGCATGCCACCTGGGTGTTTCTTTTGGGGGGACTGGAACCGATGGTGACTGGACACTTTGTCAGAACAGAAAATGTGTCTGTGTTTGGGGGGGTGCGCATGAGTCGAGGGGGATTGGGCACCCACCTCGGCGTACTACTATTATATGGGGGACATTATTCTGACAGGGATTGGTCTCCCCCATTGGCAAATGAACTGGGAAGGGGGCATGCCGATAGGGGGACTGGGCACCCCCGAAGTCGGCTTTCATGGGGACTGTAAGAGGAGGAGGATGGCAACAGCCGCTGCCATATACAGTATTTTGAAATTTTGCTCCAGACAAGGCACGCCCTGCAATGACAGGTCACTCCCTCATTGCAGCAACGAAATCGTTATAAGTTGGTGGCACATTTGCAAACTAGTGTCACCACCAGCATGTGCTTGCATTGGTGACAGACAGCCAAGACCACAAAAGAAGTGGCAGCATTGGCCGCAACACTGTCGCAGCTCCACAACCTGCTTCTCAACTAAGCTGTCACAACATGTTTCTTGCGAATGCGTGCAAGCAAACATAAAAAGTACAATAATTAAAAAAACGCCTTGCACACTGTTTTGAGCCTGGACACAAGAGCTTATAGTGTACATTGTAGTGCCGTGTAGTCACTACACAATAAAAGATTATTCTGTCTGGCATAAGAGTAACATCTTGTTGGTGGGACCCAGCAGCAGCAGCAGACCCATCTGTGGTTTCTATATAGGGGTGCTGTATGTGCTAGCAGAAGCACACGTGCATGCTGTGGTACCCATACATGCCAGACTATCCCATGCCAGTCCTTCTCCTTGAGTATGCCTCCCAGCTGCGCTGTCACCTGGCCTGCAGTGTGCCGTAGTCCCCGATTAAGCTTTTCACACTGAAATAAAAATGTTTACCTTATTTTCTTTTTGCGATATTTTATTTTATCTGGTTGATCCTGCCATTCCTCCAGCCAGACATTTTGTAGCAAGCACCTCTAGGGGCATATCCCAGTACCTTCCATGGCTGATGGCAGAACAGGGTATCAGCCATGGGAGATGGTATTGTAGGTATTGTTAGCAATACCTATTAATAGTGCAACTCCATGAGTTACAGATCTCTGAGACATGCCTAGGGTATGCATAGACTGTGTAGTCTATAGTTACATTTGGCATGGCAAACTGATTAGGAACTCACTAAAATTAACTTTTAATAGCAAATATTTTCACAATACACTCTAATGCGGATGATTTCCAAGCTCTCATGTTAGCCATGTGTGGTTCTGGGAAGTACCCCCTAGAAGAGCTTTTTTCAGAATATTGGATAGGAGGGCTGGCAAGATCAACCAGATAAAACTAAAAGCACAAATAGCAAATAAGGTGTCAGCAGTGCATGTGGCGCAGGGTAGAGTCAGGAATGCATGTGACATAGTGCAGTGTTTGTGGCAAAGGAAAGTGACAGCAGTGCTCATGGCACAATGCAGTGGTGGCATTGTGCATTGAATAGTGTAGTGATGGCAGTGATTGTGGAACAGTGAAGTGGCAGCAATACTTGTGGCACTGTGGTGTTAGGAGTGCATGTGGCAACTCCCAGTGATGTCAGTGCAGATGGCTCTGGGTGGTAACAGTGGCACTGGGTGGTGCTGGCAGCGCATGTGGCACAGAACATAGTTGGCAATGCACATGGCACCATACAGTGGAGGCACTATGAGTGGTATGGCACAGTGGTGCCAGTGCACGTGGTGCCATACAGTGGAGGCACTATGCGTGGTATGGCACAGTGGTGCCAGTGCACGTGGTGCCATACAGTGGAGGCACTATGAGTGGTATGGCACAGTGGTGCCAGTGCATGTGGTGCCATACTGCATGCTGCACTGTATAGTGATAGCAGTGCATGTGGGGGATTGAGAGCAGTACAATTTAATAAGTTCAGGTACAAATATGAATGTACTACATCACTCTCTATTTGTCAGACCAGCCTCTACCCCAGATAATGAATCCCCACAGACAACCCTTAATACCTATGAACCAGCCAACCTGTTGACAATCTCCCTGTAGCTGGAGCACATCCCTCTACCATTCCTGCAACAGGACCAAATTTTCTCTCCCAAACCAGCCTTTACAAAGCTGATCACCCTCCCTGGACCACACTAAAGCCTCTGGACTTGATTCCCCCCCCTACCCAAACCACATATTCCACTGACAGACAAGCATCCCATACTATGCCAACCACTTTGCTCACAGCTGCAGCACTCCCTCCCTCCCAGCTGACCACTGTACCCTAAACTAAGCACCCTTCCTGGCCCACTACAGCCCCCCAGCCTGCATCCCCCACAACCAACAACCCCCCCATACAGCTGGACTCTCACCCCATACCACCTTTCCTATTCACAGACCAGCTGTCCACCTCCTTGCAGCTGGAACAGCAACCACAGACCACCCTTAACACCTATGGACCAACCACCCTGCTGACAATCTCCCTGCAGCTGTCTCACAACACACCTGGGGTGTAGATTAAATCCCAATAACCCCAACCCTGTCGCCGGTTATTGCTTACATATTTGACTGTCCTGTTGAAATAAAAAGGTGCAGCCATCATGGCAACCTTTGTTTTGGGTGGGGAAGGAATCATTAAAAAATTCAATTTGTAGATGCAGTAACATGTAGTTACTATTTTGACTTATTTCTGCTGTTACACTGGCATGATGCAGTAACCCAACTGGCCTAGTGAATGGTATTATTGTGGCAATTGGTTGTGCTGGATGAACATGATATGTGCTTTAGACAGGGCTCTGTGTTCAAAAGGAGCCCCTTCCCATTGAAAGTTAACGGCACACCAGTAGTACAAACTGCTTGGCAATTGTCAGTACCAAAGAGGCTGATTTCCTGTGCTTTCCCACACTGTAAGTAAAGTTTGTGCCAGGCAATGTTTTTACATGAGAAATTACTGAAACTGCATTAGGGATAGAAATTATTGTCACAGTTTGCCTGTTCAGATACATGACTTTTGAAAATTCAAGCAGTATCAAAGTGTAGGTGAAATGGTTTCTCCCAGGCATACCGTTCATGTCCCTCATTAAGAGGGACATCCCTAATTATACCCCCAACAATTGCCCTATCCCTCATCCGTCCTTCATTGAAAACTGCTGACTACACAGTGAATGTGATGTCAATTCAAACTTTAAAGTGAAAAGTCACGATATTCTAATACTGTAAGGCAAAAATCAACATTGTACAAGTGAACACAGTGGTTTACTTAATGTTCTGAGCTTGTATCTCCATGCTTCAGGATGTGTACCTCTTTATGAGGGCCAGTGTCCCTCATTTTATGTGTCCAGGTGTCTTCTTTCAGTGACAAAAGGTTGAGAGGTATGCTCCCAGGAGGTCAGAGTTGCTTTTGCCTTACAAAAACGTATACTATGTAGTACCTGTAGAATAAATACTGTACCTGTTGCATACCAAGAAAGGGGGGAATTATCAGGAAACTGCTATTTGAGTTTTGGACAACTCTCAACTTACAAATCACACGTGAAGTACTGAGTGTAATTCCTCTTTTGAACCCACAGTGTACACTTCCTTCAAAGTAACATACAAAAAATAATCAAAACATTTTCTCTGACTAAGAAGTGCTATCAGTTTTTTTTTCTCAATTCTGAAAAGGTACAGCAATATGTTTGCTGCAAAGTTCACAGTTAGTAATCTTTATAAAGCCATTTTATTCTGTAACTGCTGGTTTACTATGGGAATAAGAAACAATAACATGCCTTCACTAGGCAAAGGGAGTACAAAAATTAGAATTTGCTGCTGGGAGTGGATTTGGAGAACTCTAGCTGGAGTGATTTTCAGGTCCCTTACCCAGTTGCCTGCAAAATGTTTAAATAATATCAGATTTTGAAAGAGATTCCAATTTGATCTTGCCTGGAGAAAGCTTATGCAGGTCAAGAGCAGAGAGGGTCCTGACACTGCTCAAGGTTCCTTGCTGAATAATGTATAAAAAGTAATCCAGTTATTCCTTTGATCAGCTACATAGATCTTTGGAACTTGGACCCTTACTGTTTAATGATCTGCATAAACTTAGACACCTGGTTAAAGAGTGCGCCTTTTTGCAGGAAGCAAAAGTTATTACCCATAAAGTTATTTTTGTGCAGTGAAACAGCTCCGATAAACAGAATATCTAGCAGGTTCCAATACAACAGAATATCAGCAGAGACACCCAGTTAAACAGAATGCCTTTTTGCAGGAAGTAGTGTACTCAACTGAAGCAGATACAGAATTATTCAATCACAGGCTGAATGGCGATCGGCCAATCATAGTGCGCGGTGCCTCGTAGGTGTAGTTGAGGGAAAAAAAATGTTACCTCCCGAGTAATAGCCTCTGGTGAGTTGCACAAGAAGCCCTATCCAGGAGGTGTGGCCTGGCTATTGAGCATGGTGGAAGCAGACTAGTTGGGATCCCCAATGCATTATTCCTGAAACAGCTTAAAAATATTTAAAACCTGGCACCCACAGCAATACTTCTGAACTTCTGACAATGGATGGCAGCTCCTAAAACCAGAAAAAAGCAAACAAAACTCAATATTGAAAACTTACCAAAGACAATGAGATATAACGTGGAGGCCCGAATGTGATTGCAGGTGATGGCGGTGGAGGTGGGTGTGGGAAACGAGCTCTAAGAGAAAGTGGTAGCTGCATTGCGGGCCCTGATCATCAACCTCCAGCAGGAGGTTAAAGCTGGAGTTACCAACTTAACGGTGCAGCTAACCCACTTACAATCCATTGTAACTGGGCTTGTCGAAACAGTGGCCACAAACACGGCCCACATGGGTGAGGTAGAAAAGTGCAGCAGCAAGCTGAAGAATGCCCAGCAAGACTTGACTCGGGACAGGACTGAACTGCAGGATAAGGTACTGGCCCTATGTGCCAGAGCAGAAGACCAAGAAAACAGGGCTAAGGAGTTGAACATAAGCTTAATTAGTTTCCCAGAGGGAATTTATTTAGGTTTTGTTTACCGGGTGAGTGCACTAGGCAGAAACCTGCCAATTTTCAGACATGACCCGGGAGAGTACATTACAGGTAGCAATACAGGCAACAGTACAGGTATTACAAAGTACATTACAGGTTGCAATACAGGCGACAGTACAGGTATTACAAAGTACATTATAGGTTGCAATACAGGCAACAGTACAGGTATTACAGAGTTCATTACAGGTTGCCATACAGGCGACAGTACAGGCATTACAGAGTACATTACAGGTTGCAATGCAGGCGACAGTACAGGCATTCCAAAGTACATTACAGGTTGCAATACAGACAATAGTATAGGTATTACAAAGTAGATTACAGGTTGCAATAAAGGCGATAGTACAAGTGTTGCAAAGTACATTACAGGTTGCAATAAAGGCGATAGTACAAGTGTTTCAAAGTACATTACAGGTTGCAATACAGTCGACAGTACAGGTATTACAAAGTACATTACAGGCTGCAATACAGATAACAGTACAGGTATTACAAAGTACATTACAGGTTGCAATGCAGGTGACAGTACAGATATTACAAAGTACATTACAGGTTGCAATACAGTCGATAGTACAGGTATTACAAAGTACATTACAGGTTGCAATGCAGGTGACAATACAGATACAACTTGTGGCATAAGGCTAAAGCTTCAGGAAAACAGGCTGACCTCCTTGCCTATAAAACAGCCAGAAATAAATACACAAAACTCCACTGCACGGTGAAGGCCTCCTACTACAACAATCTTCTGAAAAGGAGCTGGGGTTGTTGCAGGGAATTCTCGGACTTGGTAAAATCACTCACAGGGAAAGCACCCTGAGCCCCACCCAGTCTAATAGTCACAACATCTGGGACATTTCAGGAACCCAGACTCATTGCCAATTAATTTAACCAGGTCTTCACTGACCTTAGTGCGATACTGCCCACTGATTACCTCAACCGCACTACACGCCACCTGACCAGCTCCCTAGGATGCATTCCCCATTCCCACCAAAAAGCAATATCCCTCACTTCTACTTCAAGCAAATTTAAAGAAATGATTCCATGAGATATGTTAAATGGGTACTAGGAAAGACCAGAATGGGGAGTGACCTCTTGGACACGAAGTTAATAACCCTCACATTAAATGAGATAGCTGGACCCCTCACTAAAGTCTTCAATGCCTCGATGAGGTCAGGTGTGTTCCCAGACAAGTAGAAAGAGGTACTTGTCACCCCGGTCTTCAAGGCTGGTGATGCAACCAACCTGTCCAACTACAGGCCCATCTCAATCCTCCCTCCTCTTTCGAAAGCCCTCGAGCAGGCAGTCTATGACCAGCTCACAGAATATCTCGCAAAACACAACCTACTCTGTGCACAGAAACATGGCTTTCGCAATGACCACTCCACCAGCACAGCTCTGATAAACTACACCTCTCAAATCTATGACGCATTTGACATTGAACTAGCAGTGGGGCCTATCTTCATAGACCTCACTAAGGCATTTGATACGGTCAACCATCAGCTCCTCCTAAACAACTGTTAGCCACCAATCTGTCCTATGATACTGTAAATTGATTTAACAGTTGCCTCTCTAACAGGTTTCAAAGTGACAAAATTTGTGGAAAGCTGTCTGAGCCAAAAGACCTGAAGCTTGGAGTCCCCCAAGGGTCTATATTAGGGCCACTCCTCTTCAGCCTATTTGTAAACCCACTACCATCTGCCTGCCCAAGACACATTGTGCTCTTTGCCGATGATGCTGTCATCTCGGATCAGACCACTATTACAGCGGAGTTGCAAACCACTTTCCAAAGAACTGAAAAATGGTTTACAGACAATAAACTCCTGCTCAACTATAAAAAAATGAAGTGAATGCTATTTACTGTCTCCCAAATCAGGAAGAAGTTTGGATTGCTGCAAGTCGTGAGTCACAAAGGTGACTTATTAGAACAGGTCTGCACCTTGGACAGGTGGCGGTTGCTCTCTTTATCTCTTTGGGGTAGGTTGAACATCTTAAAAATGAACATTCTACCTAGATTATTATACCCCCTGGGTATGCTTGGGGTGTACCTTCCGAAAATGTGGTTTTCCAACTTACAGAGGGTGTTCAATTCCTTTCTATGGCAGGGGAAGAGTATCCGTCGATCTTATCTTAAACTAACAGCCCCAAAGTTAAAGGGTGGCTTAGCTGCTCCTTCTCTTTTCCTATATTATGCTGCACAGCATGTTTGCAAATTGAGCTTTTGGAGTGAATGGGTAGTCAGTCAGCCTATCTACCTTTATGGGTAGACATTGAGCGTGGTTTAGCGAAGAGAGTGAAGAGCTCCTTACGGGCCCTGCTATTTGTTTCCCCGTCGGCTACCCCTAAACCTCTGAAAAATAACCCTATGGGATGGTCATTAAAGGCCTTTCAACAATTGCAAAACTATCTTGGGACCAAATGGTATCTGTCAGACAACCAACCTATTTTTGAAAACCCGCATATTAAGGTTGGGGGTACTACTGTGGCCACGGCTTTTTGGCCCCAGATAAGTCACCTTAAAGTTTCGGATTTTTGGGTGCATGGTAGCCCTCTGCCCTTCGATCAGTTGATGAGGTCTTACGGAGTTGCGGACCGGGATTTGTTTAAGTGGTTGCAAATTAGTAAGGCCCTAGCCCCTGTTTTCCCTCAGGTGACCCCAGTTGTCCATGGGGGTAAAGATATTGATGCTCTTTTGCTATAGCTGTCCAACTGTTCGGTTTCTAAAGTATACAAGCTACTTCAGGATTGGGATTGTAGACTCCTTCAGGGTATGTTTTATTGGGTAAGGGAGTTAGATATTCCGGACACTCCTGGTCTTTGGAAAAAGCTCTGGTGTACAATGTATAAATGCATAAAACAGGATAGGCTTAGGATGGTGCATTTTAACACAATGCATTATTTATATCTAACTCCATCTCATTTAAGTAGGCATGGGGCAAAGGACACGTCTCTTTGCTGGAAATGTAAGAAGGATGATGGCACTCTATACCACATGTTATGGTCTTGCCCTGTAATGCAGGCCTTTTGGAGTGCCATTAATAATCTCTTAGACCCTATCCTTGGCTTAACTAATATGTTCACCCCTGAGGCATGTTTGTTGTGTCTTTTCCAGCAGGCACCCCCAAGATTAAAAGGCACAAATGTCGCTCGTGTTCAGCTGTTGCGAAATTGTCAATTTTAAGATACTGGTCGAGTGATAAACCCCCATCCCTGATGGAGTGGTACCGTGAATGTACCTTGGCGCTCCAATTAGAGAAACATATTGCCCGTATGCATGGTAGACAGAACTCATATGTATCGCTCTGGAGTTCTTTAGAAGCGCTCCTTATGGCTTGGAAACCTGGCGCCTAGAATGCCTCAGGGTTCATAAATCAGGGCTCCTTTTTATGTGTAACCTTGGGCGGGGGTGGAGTGAGGGGGAGGATGATCTATATCCCGATTGAAAGTGCAAAGTTGGCAATTGGTTGCTCTATGTGATTTTATTCTGCGCTTTCAGTTCTGTTCATCAGCTTCTGTTTATGTGGTTGGGATGTTTGTGAAAACAATAAAGATGATTAATTATAAAAAAGAACAGGTCTGCACCTTTAAATACCTAGGGGTACACCTGGACGAAACCCTTTCATTCACAGCGCATGTAGACCATGTTGTCAAAACTGCAAACACGAAACTTGGTGTGCTCTATTGGCACGGTCATTCCATGACCCCTGAAGTTCTAAAGCTTGTTACAAGTTGCTGTGTACTAACAACTATAGATTACGGCCTGGTGATCTATGGGGCTGGTGCTGATACTGCTTTAAAAAGGGTGAAAACACTACTGAACAAGGCCTGCGGGCTGGTCCTGGGGACTGATCATTGGACCCACACCTGTGCTCTATACACAGCGACTGGTTGGCTCCCTCTCCACCTCAGGATCCTATACCAGTCTTGCCTGATTGCCAAAAAATCCATGATAGGACTTTCCTCTTAATCTACCTCTTCTCTCTTCAAAGCCACCCACCCAACCGTCTCCACAAGAAGATCATCGAGGGAAAGACTAGTAGTTCCTTTTAAGTATACAACAATAGGCCAGAGATCACTCTCCTTCCATAGACCTAAGTGGCTCAATGACCTCCCTGCTGACCTAATAGAGTGCAGAAAGATTAGTCTATTTAAATCTGGCCTCTGCTCTCACCTAACCTCTGCGAATGTCTGTAGCTGTGTTATCTAAATGCCTGACTTTAACACAGCGCACGCTGATATAAAAGCACCAGGACCCTCTTCAACAAATCCTGGCACTCCTACGTATCTGTCTTCCCCCATTCCCCTCCCCCTCCCACTCTAACCCCCATGACGATTCAACCCCTCCTCCTACCCTGCCTTTAACCCCCCCTCACCCCCTCCTCTCACTTCTTCTCCCAACCCCAACACTTGCCAGGGTTTTAAATAATTGATTAGCAGGTTTTTTCTTGGGACTATACTAACTGTACAAAAAGTATTTATATAGATTTTCTAGAAGTGATGTGTTTGTTAAACACAGTGAGGTAACAGCTATGCATTTTCAGAGATGTACCACTTTTATGAGCAAAACGCTAATCAATTTTTAGAGTTAAATAAATCCCTGCTTGCCACCCTCATTGCTCCCCATCCTCCAGTCTACTCCCCCCATTGCCCCCCGCCACACCTCTTCCCATTGCCTTATCCCCAGCCCTCCCACTCCCTCCACCCCCCACTTGACAAAGCCTGCAATGGCTGCTTTAGTTAACATGGCAGGTATCTACTATCCTGCTGTGCTACATTGCCCTTAAATGGAACTTGCATATGAACTGTCTACCAATGATACATATTACAGTACAATGTTGAAATGTCTCACCGTTGATCTCCAGATGCAATACACACCTACTAAGATCTTGAAACAAAAATGTAATCTTTGTAATGTCAATGTAATCGATGTTTCATTGAAATGTTCATGTCTTTGTATGTCTGACCTGGAACCTTTGTAAATGAGTCTTCTGGCTCAAAGGTATTAATCCTAAACTTAAATAAATAAATAATTACAAAGTACATTACAGGTGACAGTACATGTATTACAAAGTACATTACAGGTTGCAATACAGTCGACAGTACAGGTATTACAAAGTACATTACAGGTTACAATACAAGTGACAGTACAGGTATTACAAAGTACATTAGGGGCTGCAATACAGGCAACAGTACAGGTATTACAAAGTACATTACAGGCTGCAATACAAGCGATAGTACAAGTGTTACAAGGAACCACAGATATTTTAGAGCAAGCAGTGATTATAGTGAACACCAAAGGAGATAAAAATCAGGGATACAATGTACCAGTCAGTAGTTTCATAGTACAGCCTAACAATAGTGTAGGTCAAGAAATGCACAGGCTACAGCCTAAAGGTTGATATTTACAATAACTAATGTATAGGGAGAAACAAATACACATTCAGTATAGGGTCAAGATAACCAGATATAAGCTCAAATAGGCAAAGGAGGAAAAGGATATAAATGAATGAAGTAAGTCTGAGGGGAGAAGAGGCAGGGTCAACAACTGAGGAGAGAAAAATATGGGTACCAAATTAGGCTTACAGATAGTTTAGAAACAATATTTTTAGTTTCTATTTATCAGGTAGGTGCACTACACAAAACATTTGCCTATTTTCAGGCACAACTTGAGAGGTTACATCACAGGAGGTCATCACAGCAGTATACATATAACAAGACAACAGTGCAATGCATATAATCAGGCAGTAGTACAGGGAAAATAAACAGAGCAAGGAAAATAATGCACAAGATGCAGTATATATGAAGGGCATTATCCAATTTTTTTTTTATCCAATTGTTTAACCAGGAGTAGCACACTAAGCTGAAGCTTGTTTACAGGTGTGACCTGGGAGCACAGAGAAGTTAAATGACTTGCTCAGGGTCACACAGTATGCAAGTGGTGGCTGTGGGATTCAAACCCAGGTCTCCAGATTTGCAGCTCAGAGCCTTAAACCACTGTGCTATACTGCCTCACATTATGAAAAATACAGAACTACGTACAAGAGTATACATGCAGTCAAGCTACAGGAGTACAGGTAGGTAACATTCACTGGAAAGGCGACACAATCCTAGCAGCCTAAGGGCAGATACATACAAAAGCCTGGTTAAGAAGAGTGCTGTGCTCTGTTTTGAAGGCTAGGGAGGAGGGACACTGATGAATCTTGATCACGATTGAGTTATATAGTATGGCAGAAGAGAAGGAGAAAGAACTTTCTCCTTAGGGTATGTTTAAGAAACCAGAGACGTTAAAACTTAAAGGATAGGATCAGCCATCTGGCATGAGTAGAGCTGAAAGGGATATGAGAGATTGCTTAGTCACAACAGTATGTATCACACCTGAAATGTTAATTTGCACAAAGCTGGTGGAGAAAACCATGTAGGATGAGAAGAAGGATGAGCTGTACAGAAATGTCTGTCTGACAAGCTGGGACTGGGGCTGGCCGCTACCAGTTATGTAATTCAGTGCACTCACTGGACTGGCCTGAAACCAAGAGATGGTGAGAGTCGCAAGCATTAGTTGATAAAGTATCTCTGGTCCCCTGAAAAGGAAAAGGCACTGCTTTGCATAGATGTGGAGGGGTTCATGTCATGGTCTATCAGGATTTCTGAAGAGAGCTGCAGCTTCAAAAGCAGAAATTTGCAGACATGAAGGCAAAGATGCATAGAACAGGCTTGGACTTTGCTTTGCTCTATCCTTCAAAACAAGTTGACAATCCTGTCAGATCCTTCAGGTACTTCACCATGTCTCACGATGTGGAGAACTTTATCAGTGCAGAAGATGTGTTGAGTGAGGGATACTAACAGAGGGATAGAGTATCCCCAGCATAATAAGGTATGCCATTTCTCTCTCTCTCTTTCTTTCTCTCACTCTCCCCCATTTCTAACTGCTCCATTATCTGGATGCTTGGCATCACTAGTGACCCCAACATCCACATTTCCCCTGCAAAATCTATCTAGCCCCTCCATCAGCACTACCAAGTCTGAGCTTATTTCATCTGTTCCTTCCATACTGTTAGCTAAGCGACGGTAACAGGGTATGACCTGCAATCCAGTAAGTCTCTCTAGCAGAACTGTGTGATTTTCTAGCACTGCTCCCCATAGGCAGCTTTGTGTAATTCCATTGTATTGTACTTGTAACTTGTGTAGAAAGGTCTCACTGCATTGTACCACTACAGCTAGCATGTTTTCTAAAGTCTGCATTTTTGTCAGCAAACCCTACCTCAGCTATCCATTCCCTCCTCTCTCCTCCTCCTGCTAGTAACAACACCTTTGCTATTATGTGCCTCACTAACTATTCTGGCCTTGTTTGCTGTAATCTTCTGTCCTGAGCCTGCTAACCATGACACTCTGTGGCAATAAGACATATCAAGCTGTAGTGCGGCTCTCTCCCTGCTAATTCACATCCTTCTGTCCCCTCTCCTAATACTTTATTGTGTGGACTTACCAACCTGGATCGTTTTTGGTCTGGGGTATCTCTGGATGACAACCCATGTAGCAACCCACCGCTTCAGCCAGTCTGCCTTCTCAAATACCCAATATTATGTATGCCTGTCCCTGGCACCTCTCCAGGGATACCAACACCAGGAGCTGCTCTGAAACATATCACTTTCTTACGACCCTCCTGGGCTCCCCTACACCCCTAACTATTCCTCTTCATATTGCAGCATTCAGCCTAGTATCCCCTCGTCTCCTCTCCCAGCCGTGGCTGTCCACCTCCAGGGCCCCCTTCCTCAAATGTGGTTACCACTCGCTGCTCAAACTCCTGTATATGGGGCTTAAGAAGCTTCTACTACTCCTGCTACTGTGCTCAGGAAACATTGAACTAAATTCTAGACCACCTCTACCTATTCTTGCTCCCTCAGATCTACCTCAACTTAAAGGTCTCAGCTTTATGCATATTAATGCCTGCAGCCTGCTAAAGAAAATGGATGTAATTCAAGCTTGGGTACCCCACACCACTCCAGGTGTTCTTGTGGTTTCGGAATCCTGGCTGAAAGCCTCCACTCCTAATCAGACTATCAATACCCCATCCTACAATGTTTACAGAACAGATAGGATATCTAGGGGTGGGGGGTTCAATTTATGTTCTAGACAAATACACGGTCTCTGTCCACAACTCCACAACCCTGTCCAAGGAATTGGAAAGTCTCACCCTAAAAATCTCTCAGCTAACAAGTCAATCTATATTTCAGGCTGCTATAGACCCCCTTCTGGTGGACTGGGGATAATTTTCCACCTCCACAGGATACTAGGAACCATTGGCTCTGAATTTATTTGTATCGGGGACTTCAACTTGGATTGGAACTCTCATTGCTCTGAATCTCTAAAATATTTCTGTGATGAACATGGACTTAGACAAATAATCTGTGATGCCACCTGCCCTAATACTAAAAACCTTAGGTACAGCACTCTCCTGGACCTAATCTTTACCTACAGGCCCCATAAAATTGCTTATACCAGGGTATTCCATAAGGACATTAGTGACCACAGTGCCATTGCCTGTGTGAGGCACTCCCCCAAAACAACCAGTCACCCTGATTTTACTTACAAAAGGAATTTCCACAAATTTTATATCTCTGAGTTCCTGTCTGATATGAATGGGATCAGATGGCAAGATTTTTAACTGGCCCCAATAGTCGATGAGGCACATACTCACTTCCTCAACCTTGTATTGGATGTTATTAACAAACATGCTCCAATGACAAAACTAAGAGCTTGGAAAAATGCCTGTTCTTGGTTCTCCAATTCATTGAAATCCATCTTACGTCACAGAGATCACCTATGGAAAAAAGCCCTCAAAACAAAACCCAAAGCCGACTGGGCTGCCTTTAGAGCAGCAAGAAACCAGTGCACCAGACTCATTCAGGCAGAAAAGGCCAAGTACTATCAGTTAGCTTTGAAGTAATCCAATAACAATGCCGCTAGATTCCGGAATATTATTAGAGAAATTGAAGGGCATAGTTCACCTTCATCCCTCCCAACTAAAATAGTCTCTGGGGACATTACCTACACAAATAGTGATGATATTATGGACCAGTTAAATAATAATTTTGCCACAGCTGGACTAACTTTTGACTCTTCACCCACTAGCAAGTTATCATCCCAGCCACTTGCTTGCACCCTTTCACCAACTTCCCCCCAAACTAGCCCTTGTTCTTTACAATTTAGTTTCAGCCCTATCTCACTCAAGCAATTCAAGGATCTCTTGCTCACTCTTGACCCTGAAAGAAGTGCAGGAGCCGATCTGCTTGAACCTTACTTTCTAAAGATAGGATACTACACCCTGGCCCTGTCTATCACCCACTTGTTCAATCTGTCACTTTCCTGAGGTATTATCTCTCCTATTTAGAAAACTGCTCATGCTATTCCTTTATTTAAATCTGGTGACCAAGATGACATCAATAATTACCAACCTTTTTCACTTCTGCCCATTCTATCTAAGTTTCTTGAAAAGCTGGTCAACACCCAACTCAAAGATCACCTAGAAACTGAAAATCTACTAAACCCCCTGCAATCTGGGTTTCGCCCCAAATATAGTACGCTAACTGCTCTAGCAAAAGTTACAGATGACTGGTTAACCTCCCTCGACGCTAAACACCATGTTTGTGCCCTTTTTTTAAATTTATGCAAGGCGTTTGACACCATTGACCACAAATTACTATTGGACACATTAAATAATTTTGGTCTAGATGATAACTCACTAAATTCGTTCTCCTGTTATCTTACCAACAGGCAGCAACAGGTTAAAGCCAATGCTTTCCCCTTTAAAACCTATCCTGAGAGGAGTTCCACAGGGCTCCATCTTAGGTATGCTATTATTTGCCATTTACATTAATAATATTAACAACAATGTCAGCACAGCAAACGTACGCCTATTTGTAGACAATACTGTGTTATATGTTGCTAGGCCTACTCTCCAACTCCCCAGCTTAGAGTTACAACGTGACTTTGACCTACTTCAACAAACTTAATAAATCCAAACTACTCTTCGATGCTAAAAAGACAAAAATTATGCACCCCCCCCAATACCAAAGATGTTCCCACCAAGTCCTTGAATGCAAATTTTCAGATAAAGATCATCCTGGGAGAAGTACTGGAACTAGTCGGGAAATTTAAATATCTCAGCTTCTGGCTGGATTGAAAACTGTCCTTTGTAATGCATATAGAGGAAACCGCCCAAAAATTTTGCCAATGGCTTGGGCTCTTCTATCGCATAAAGCACTTGCTAACCCAAGACATCAGATTAAGGTTGGTCCAAACAACCTTCCTCCCATTAATTGACTATGCAGATTTTCTCTACAGCTGTAGTCTAAAGATAGCCCTAATTACCCTTGACACACACTATCACAGGGCCTTAAGACTCATTACAAATGCTCCTTTCAATACCCTCCATTGCTCCCTTTATTTGCAGGTTGGTTCTCCATCCCTTAGTGTCAGGAGGTGCCACAATGCATCCCTCTGGGTTTACAAAGCTCTAACCCTGAAGTCTCCTCCCTACATCTGCTCCATGTTCAAATGGTCCTCCAGGTTGTATACTATCAGCAAATTCTGATATATAACATTTGATGCTTCACGGATTAGAACCCAGTTTGGTTCTTTATCCCTAGGTTATGCCCTGCTGACTTTATGGAATACTATACAAAAAACTCTTAAACATAACCTTACTGTTGGCTGGTGTACATTCAAGTCCTTGATTGGGCGTATGTTGAAGGATCAATGTAACTGCTATGCTTGAACCTGCTTACTGTAATCATGTATATTCTCTCCGACTCCTGGCACTTAATTCTCCCCTCTTTCCTCCACCCATCCTTCTCCTAATCCTCCCCCTACTCCCCCACCTTCTCTCTGGCCCAGTTTGCTTTCATCCCCTCCAATCCCCTCATCCAGCACTAGTATTAAGCACTTGTACAGCATCCATCCCCTGTGTCACCCCCCCTTTGATGCTTCTTAGTTTTCTGCATTCCTCATCCCCTCACTTCCCACACACCTGCTCTCTATTGATCCTCCTTTACTGCTATAAAATCCCTCAGTCTTGCACCCTATGTCCTCTTCTATTGTACCAATTTACTATTTTGAACCAATCAGTTTTCATAATTGTTGTACTCAACCAGCTTAACCTGTATAGGCACCTGTATTAGACTTAGAAACATTCTGCTATTCAGTACTGTACCTAGTTAACTTCATTTTATTTACTTTTCTTGTATATGTTATCTCATCTTGCAGATGACAGCTAGATCTGCAACAGAGTAGATGATCCAGATGGGGTGGGCAGAATGAGAAAAGATCTGGATAAACTGGCAAAATAGTTGGAAAAGTTGCAACTGGGATTTAACGCAAAGAAGTGCAAGATCATGCACATAGGGAAGAGAAATCCTGAAGCCACATATAGGTTGGGAGGGGAGTTGCTGGCAATCACAAGGGAAGAAAGAGACTTGGGCATCATCATCACAGATGACCTGAAATCATCCAAGCAGACCAGTAAAGCAGTAGGTAAGGCTAGAGGGATGTTGAAGTGTGTTAGTAGTGGTATCACAAGTCATAAGAGGAAGGTATTAATCCCTTTTTACAAGATACTGGTTAGGCCCCATCTGGAGTACTGCATGCAGTACAGTAGGCTGCACCTGCACAAGGACATTAACAAAATGGGGCAGCCCAGAGGAGGGCAACCAAAATGGTGCAGGGACTGCATCAGAAAGCATATGAGGACAGATTAACAGAGCTCAATATGTAAACCCTAGAGCAAAGGAGGGAGAGAGGTGACACAATAAAAACATTCAAACATCTTAAGAGCATTAACAAGGTGAAACAGTCTAACATGTTTCAACATAATAAAAATAGCAGGACAAGAGGACACAGCATGAGATTAGAGGGAGGCTGATGAAGGGGTAATGTGAGGAAGTTCATTTTCCCAGAAAGGGTAGTTGATGCATGGAACGGCCTACCTCAGGAAGTGGTGGATAAGAATATAGAGCAGGGCTTCAAACAAGCATGGGATAGGCATAAGGGAGCAATACATTTGAGTATGAATAGATTGGCCACTGACAGAGCAAAGGCCTATGGCACATTCATAAAGTAGAAAGAATGGGCAGACTGGATGGGCCTTGCAGTCCTTATCTGCCATCAACTTCTATGTTTCTGTGTTTCAGCTGTATTTGTATTGTACCACTGTAACTGCTCTATATTTTGCATTGTACTTATGCCCCCCCCCAGGACCTCCTTGCAAATGAGTTGTCTCAATAGTGTTATCCTGGTAAAATAAACTTTGAATTGAATTGAATTGAATCTGCTTAAAAGCAAAGAACTCCTTTTACCGAAGCAGTGGTCAATGGGTGTTATGCTGGCAGCATGAGTTAAATACCTGTGTATATTGTAGACTCAGAGTAGCCCAATGCCTCAATTTCCTGTCACCCCCATTGTCTGAATCCTAACAAGTCTCAATTAGTCTTTTTTCAATGCCTATGCAAGGTGGTGAACCTTGGATGTTAACTTTTTAATCTGCATACTGTCTGGCACACCATTGGTGGCTGGGGTGAGGACTGCCAAGAAACTCGTGATTTGCTTTCATGTCTCTCTCAGGCACTAACAGGAGGTAACCTGGTGTTGTGTTGGGAATGATTAGTTCTGCTCAAATGTATCTTATTGTTCTAGATCTCTGAACACAGAGCAGCTGCCTGATTCCTCACAGCGTCACAAAAAAACCTTCGACAGTGCAACTGTGTGCAAGAGGCATAGATATAGTCAGAACAGTGTGAAAAAACATGATCATGCGATCATGTGAGGGCCTGCTTGCTAGGTTACCAGCTGTAACTGGGTGATAAATCACCCTCTCAGGTTCTTGGTGGTATGGCACAAAAGGAAGAGACAACAGGCAGGGGGTACTCATGTAATAAATGACATTTATTACCGATCAGTAAAACAGGCTTACTACCATTACAATGTGAATCACTGGGAGAACACGTTTTCCTTATCTAGGCAATGCAGACAGTTTCTCTCTTCTCATAAAAGCTACGCTTTACAAAGGGTCTTATACCCTGATAATTGCTATGCAACAGCTAAGGAAGCAATGCATTCTCCAACCTTGGCAGTGTCCTTCCACCTGATTTTTTCAATGCCCCCACCACCAATTCCCCCTTTGACACTGCGTCCCAAGTACACACAGCTCCAAAGTTCTTTTTCAAAGAGATCCCAATACACTTAGCCAGAACCTATATATGCAAGGCCATCCACAAAAACTGGCTACAGTGGTGACTCACTCGACCTGAAGTTGCTTGTACTAGTCCTAGATTAAATTCTTGAACCCCTGACAAAGGTCTTCAACCTTTCCCTAAGATTGGGTCAATTCCCATCACTCTGGAAACAGGCGACTATCACACCTGTACACAAAAGTGGAGACAAGTCACTGCACATCAACTACAGGCCCATCTCCATCATCACCCCCCTTATCTAAACCTCTGGAATGAATAGTCTCAGATAAGCTTGTTGAGTTCCTGGACAAATATGAAATCCAGTGCCCAGAACGACGTGGCTTCCGAAAAGAGCATAGTACCACCATGGCACTGTTGGAATTTACCGGATTCATCCATGACACCCTCGACCAAGGAATCTGTGGGGGTCAGTATTCATAGACCTGACAAAGGCTTTTGATATTGTTAACCACCCACTCTACTCAGGCAACTGACCACTCTCAGCATCTCCAAGGATGCACTGACCTTGATTCCTAGCTACCTTGGGTGAAGGGTCCAATGTGTTAGGATTGCTGGCATCACCTCTGATGAAAAACCAGTCCTCTCAGGTGTCCTGCAGGGGTCTATACTGGGGCCATTACTCTTTTCTCTCTTCCTGAACAGTCTCCCTAGCATCTGCGAACAGAGAATATTACTCTATGGGGATGATGCAGTACTGTTTACTAGCAACCAAGACTCTAAACAACTTGAGAGTCAGATGCAGTGTGATTTCAGGCAGTTCAGGCATGTTGAAGAGTGGTTTAGTGCACATAAACTCATCCTGAACTACAGCAAAACTAAGGTCATGACATTCTGAAATGCATGGAGCAAGTATACACCTCTGTCCCTCACCATCAAGAACCACATGGGGACTTCACTTGAACATGTTCCTGAGTTTAAATGTCTCAGAATCACCTTGGACAGTTCCCTTTCTTACATATGGCACATTGGTAATGTAGCTAAGGCCGCCAACATACAGATCAGCCTGCTCCACAAGCACAACACTGCATGACCACTAATGCCCTTAGACTGGTCATCTACAGCTCCATCACCTCCATCGTTGACTATGGTCTAGTCATCTATGGCTCTGCTTCCCCTACTGCCCACCAGATGATATTGGTGACACTCAACAAGACCTGTAGGCTTCTAATGGGTGCCACCCACCTAACGCACACCTGTGACCTGTACGCCCAGGCCGGATGGCTACCACTCCTTAGTAGAATACAATACCAGACCTGCTTGTTAACCAAAACAGTTTTCTTCGGGTTCATGCCATCAGGAGTGGCAAAGCTCCTTACTGCCAACAGCAGTACCCAGCTTACACGCAGTGCTCTATATCAAACCTTCCAGGTCCCAAGATGCTGGACCACAATGGGTCAGAGGTCTTTCATGCACAGGGCTCCTCAGTGGTATGTTACGCTTAACAAAGAAACACTTACAACTGCAATGCTTGGTCCCTTTAAAAGGCAACTCCAACTATTCCTCACCTCTACCACTCAATGTGACTGCCTCTCCTAAGTAACTGCCTCCTCATTTTACCTTAGTCAAAGGTGACCTCTAACCTCCCTTAAAGCTCCAGGTCTTTGGCACCAGTTTCCCCCACTCTCACCCCTTACCCTCCCACACCACACTGCCTCACCCATGCCCTCCCCTCTCTAATGGCACTTTCAGATATGGGGCCCTCAAGCCCATCCACCTCCCACTTTTGCCACCCACCTTTACCCACCAACAATGGCCCTTTAGCCTGCCTACTTTCGTCTGACTCCCTCCTACCCTATACTAACTCTATACTGTTCACCCTGAAACTTGTCTGAAGCTGGCTTATGTTTTCTCTCTCCATTTTTGGCTGTATAATAAATGCTTAAACATCTTTGTGTTGTTAAGACTGTAACCATTGTTGACCTTTGTATGTATGTTACCCTACATCCTTTGACATGGAACCTTTGTAAATGAGCAGTTCCTGCTCACAGGTATTTGTAATCCTAGAGTTTAATAAAAAAATACATAAATATATATAATTGGACAAACACAGGTGGTCTGAGTAACGAACCTAACTAGTATGAAAGTTGCATAGCTTCCAGAAAGATAACAATACATTAAGACCTCTATAATCCAAGGTCAGTTGTAGTGGTGTACAATTACTAAAGATGGCAATGTTGCCTTACATACGAAAATACAGTAAAAACAGAGCAACAGGCATTTCTCTTGGCTAATATATATCAGTGAAGCATAATAGAACACATATCTTGACACTTATGCTTATACAACGAGTATCTTCACCCTAAGGTTAGTACATATACCTACATATGTTGCTACCTGCAAGGTGGGGGGCACCATCAGGGGTGCTGGACAATGGATAACATTTCCCCCTTTGTTGCCTTCAAAAGAAAAAGCAGCAACCACAGGAAAGTAGTGGGATGGAGCTACAGAAACCATTGTTTACAAGCCAGAGGCATGAGCCTTGTAAAGGAATTTGAGCTGTTTGCGATGTTGTCCAAGAGTATGTCGCAGACAACAAAGGGTTAGTATCAGAAAACAATTAAAAATGCTTGGATAATAACAAAAGCTTTAGAAGTTAATTCTAACCAAGTATTGGAAAGACCAGTGCTTAAATCACCATCATGAATAAGTGTATTAAGAGCATCACCAGCTTTAGAAATATTATTGCTAATATAGAAAAGATATGAATCCTTTCTAGCTGAAAGAGATTTCAAAGAGAGTGTCAATGGGTCAATGTGAACATTAAAAATAGGCAAATATTGGGACAAGGCAAGCAAGTATTTTGGATCAGTATCAGTAACATCTGGTTCAGGAAGATGAACAGGAGTAATAACAGTGTGACCAATGACTGTTTTCTGTTGTGGAGTAAAACAGAAGTTAGGCACCATAAGCAAAGGAATAATGATTTGTCACTACACAGTACAGCCCATCGGAATTGTAGGTAACTCGTACAGTTGGAACTCTCCATTGTTGTAGATGTATAGGACAAGTAAATGACTGGTTGGTGAGCCATGAAGTGAAACAATGTACCTCCTCCAGGTAGCTTCAGGATGTAGCTGTTTCGTCGGCAGACGTTAAAGATGCAGCTTGCAAAGATTGTTCAGTGGTTAGATGGCAGATCATTACCCAAAGAAAATGACCAGTCCAGATGTTCCAGAGAGTAGCTGCAGGCAGGTTTAATGATGTCAAATATGTCACAGTGACACAGGTAATAATATCCCTTCTTAGCGCAGCAGTTGGTATGCAGTGTGATCCAAGCTTGTAGGACAGGATGGTAGACTAGCAAAGAAGGCAAGTCAGTTTGTTCTCGGTAAATGTTGCCATCATGATGTCTGATTGAATTAATAGCAGCCAGTCTGTCAAAGACAGAAGTTTGTGGATCAAAGCGAGGTAGTGACACAGTGAAAGTAATGAACATGTTGTCATGGATTGAACAACGTTTGGTAAAATAGCATGGTGCTTGATTTGGATTACGTGAAACATGCCCAAGATTTCTAGCAGTAGACATTGAAATATTGACAGAGTTTGACATACACAATGTAATGTATGCAGTAGATTTGCAATGAGGACAATATCATTTAGACATTCTCCTATCATGAATAATATCTGGAATACGTCCTGTTTCCAAGCCTCAGAGAAGATTGTTAACAGTGGCAATTACATAAGAACCATAAGCAGAGCATAAAAGTTCATGGGCAATATTCTGCTTGTCTGCCTCCTTGTTGTTTTGAAAGATCAATTCATTAATTTTGTTTCTAGTGTCATTGAACCCTTTTGCGATTTCTTGCATGTTATAAACAGTAAAACTCTCTTCCTTACTTAAACCATCTACACCATGTAACAGTCGTGGTAACACATCATTTTTAATAGCTTGCTGAAAGTTTAGTGTTTGTGCTTTAATAGCAGCAATATCTGCTCTATTCCAGATTGACATTCCTTAACCAAAAAGTCCAGAGCTAGTGCCCGCTGCACCAGTATCATCTGCAGTATCAGGCCTAGTTCGTAATTTACCCTTAGCATTAAATGCAGGTCTAAAAACTCCTAAGTGCTCAGTGGCATGAGGTTCACTAACTGGGTCATTTGTGTGAGTTTGGTAAGCAGCTACAACATCTAGAAGCATCATACTGAAAAATTGATAAGTGTTGGTCATGTGACTGATACCAAACTCGACCATATTTCAATGTGTAAGATCAAAAATAACTGGAACATGCATAACTTGTAGGTTGTTAATCAAAGCTCCTGGAAGGGAAGTGGCGATCAGACCACTAGGAGGACCAGGCTTCTGAGGAGGACATTCAGCCAGTTCTTCTTTAGTGGGTGGGACCACAGACAGGAACATAGCTTCAGTAGCCATATAGTTGTGAAGACAGAAAGCTTGTGACTCCTCAGAGGTGAGGTGATGAGAAAAAGTAGGATCTATCAGAGCAGTTAAGTTGTATAAACCAGTATGTCAAGAAGCAGCTTGTTGAACAGAGAGTTTACCATTTAGTAGAATCCCTGTGTTGGGCCACCCGTGAAAAGTTCCTTCAGATAAACATGCTACAGGAAGTGTGTAACCGTTAAAATCAGTTTCCCATTGTATCTGCAATGTGGATTTGTCTGGGGCAACAACCATGGCATTAAGATAGATGTCTGAGCCTTCCTTAACAGTAATCAATTTGTTGGGGACATCTATACGAACTCCCTGGGGGATGGAGATGGGTGGATCTCTACCTGAATATTCAAGTTTATCAAGCAAATGTGCTATAGGTTGTCTGTAATCAGTCATAAGGGGTTTGTCTTGAAAGTCAAAGAAAGTAGCCCCACCAGGATAAGGAGGTGCAAGATAGTCATCTTGCCAGTATATCTGAAAGAAGCAGAAAAAGGATTGTTAAGTGAGGTGTACTATTAAACCCTAAGAGGGTTGGGAAAAGTAATTAGTCACCTTTATACAACTTGAGCTGATTAGCATGGAACCACTTGTCAATGGTCTGTTTCTGATGCTGAACTTTGACCTAATAAACAGCAGGGCTAGGTTTGTTGACAATGGGATATGGGACTTCCCATTTGCTGGTAAATTAGTGAGGTGGTGGTCTGTACTGGAGAAGCATGACTGATCTCCAACTTGCCAGTCGACTTCTTTGGCATGCTTGTCAAAATGGGCTTATGCTTGTTGTGCCTTATCCATATGATTTGCAGAGAACAAGTGTGCTTTCATGATATCATCACAAAGTCTTTCAACATATTTGTCCACAGATACCATAGCTGCTGTAGAAGAGTGGAGATCAATCAACTGGTGCTCAGGTAATTTTATGGCTCTACCAGTCATAACCTCATACGGTGTGCATGGAGTAGTTGTCGCAGGAGTGCTCCTGATTTCCATCAGCAGTAGTGGCAAGACGGAATCCCCATCCTTTGGATTGTCATTGATGAATTTGCATAACATCTGTTTGATTCTCCTATTTGCTCTTTCTACCTGACCTGAGGATTGAGGATGGTATGGGATATGGAATTTCTGATCTACTTCAAGCATTTGGAGTGTCTCCTTCACCAGCCCAGTTGTGAAACTGTAAAAGGATGCAGTATAATGCAGAGGTTTAAGTCTCTGAGCTACAAACCTGGAGACCTGGTTTTGAATCCCACTGCCCCCCACTTGCATACTGTGTGACCCTGAGCAAGTCACTTAACCTCCTTGTGCTCCCAGGTCGCACCTGTAAACATAGAAATATAGAATTTGATGGCAGATAAGGACTGCCTGGCCCACCCAGTCTGCCCATTTCCCTACCTAATGGATAAGCTGCAGATCCTAGCTAACCATCAGCCTACTTCTTCCTACCCCTACCCCCTAGAATTGCCTTATGATTGTCCCATGCATTCTTGAATTCCACCACTGTTTTTTGACTCCACAACCTCCTCAGGAAGGCTGTTCCATGCATCCACAACCCTCTCAGTGAAAAAATACTCTCTCCTGGTAAAAAAAAAAAAACTGGTTCCCTGGTCTGAGTCTACCTTAAGGGGTAGGTCCCACCTGGAGAACAATTGATCCACCAGGATCTTGGCATATGTCTTTGCCATGTTATTTTGAGTAGTGAATGCTTCAATCCACCTAGAAAACAAATCTGTGACAACAAGTGCTGTAGTTAATCAAGGGGCCAATGAAATCGATTTGTACCACATTCCATGGTCCAGATTGCCTTTGTGGCAATAATCTGGTGTTTCTTTTCCACAAAATAGGGTTGTTCTGGGCACATACTATGCAGTTGTTCACATAGTGCTCCACATGTTTGGTTATACCAGGCCACCAGATGACGGTTTTAAGTCTCTGGATGGTATTTTCTACCCCCTGGTGTCCACCAGTGGTGGTGTCATGAGCCATATGGATGAATTTGGTTCATAAGGATTGTGGCACAACCCAGAGTTTGTGGTTTGTATCTTCCTTCCTATACCAGATCAGTTTCTGATCATGAAATAGGTGTATGTTGTCAGAATGTCTCTTGTATGGACTACCAGTAGGTAGTTCCTGTTCAATCCCTTTGTCTAGGTATTTGAACACATGTTTTAGTTCTGGGTCAGATTTCTGTGCAGTCAAAAGATCCAGTGGTGGTTCTGGTTGCAGTTTTTGCCTGGTGTTGGCAGCTAAGAAAATGGCTGCCACAACTACTGGGTGAGTCATTGACCATGTCTCCCCCACCAAGTATCTGCTTTGGAAAGTGAGTCCACTTGATCATTGAATTCATGGTAAGGGTCATTTTTGCAGTGAGCCGTTACCTTGTGAATGTACAGTTTATGAGTAAACTGTTGTGTCAGTGTGTGTATATATATACACAAACAAATCCCTATATTTGACTGTTGTGCCATCAGAGGATGTGAAGTTATTTCTCTCCCAGAATGGTAGAAATTCAGTGAGGGAGGAGCAGACCCAGTTGGAGTCTGCAAAGATGATAGCATCTTTAGCACCATGGGGCATAATCTCTAAAGCACAGGCCACAGCTGCCAATTTGGCATACTGTGAGGAAATGATGGTACATTTCCTAGCAATGCACTTGAAATCACCATCCAGATAGACCACAAACACACAAAATCCTGCTACCTGTTCCCCCTCCACATAGGAGGTGGAGCCATCTGTGAAGACACGATACATGCTGGTATCCTCTAAAACATCAGGTGTAGCCAGCAAGAATGGTCCTGTCTCAGGTATGTCTGGAGGTTGGAGTGCACAATTGTGGGCCATACCTGTGTAGAGTAGGCCATGAGCCAAGATGGATGGCATTTTTGCAGGTAGTACTTTGATGTCCTTGTCCTACAAAAGAAAAGACCAGTGGGTGAGTCTGGTGTTGGAAACTGAACCATCTTTTACTTTGTCTGAAAGCAAAAAGTTGGTTGGGGTGTGACAGGTATGCAAAACAATAGGTGTATACCCAATAATGTACATGAAATGTCTGACAGCCCAGTAGATTGCTAAAAGTGTTGTTTCATATAGATTATATTTTCTCTCTACGGGGGACTGCATCTGAGAAGTATAGGCAATGGGCCTGAAATACCCATTGTACCTTTGTGCCAGCACTGCAGACATGGCCATATCAGATGTGGCAGTTTCCAAATGGAATGGAAGATCTGGGTTAGGATTGATCATCACTGGGGCTGAGGCTAAGGCCTGTTTGACCTGTGTCATAGCATCAGAGTGAGTGGTGCCCCATGTCCATGGGACATCCTTTTTCAGAAGTTCATACAAGGAAGCAGCCTTCAAGGCAAAATCAGGGATAATATCCCTGAAGTAGTTTACCATTCCTAGGAAGCAGCTGAGTGTTGCCACGCTAGTAGGAAGTGGCAGATCTTGCCAGTCCTAGATTGTCTTGACAGCTGGGCTCCTGCCTTGGTCTATAATGCATAGACCAAGGAAGTTGACCTCTTTCTCACACAATTGTGCCTTGGTGGGGTTGCACTTGAGGTCTGCTCTCTTGAGGAGAGACAGAAGTTCATCTAGAAGGGCCAAATGATCTTCTTTCATGGTGGTTGCTAGAAGCAAGTAATCCAAGTACTGCAAGAGTCACTAGGGTGTGGAGAATCCCTGCAGAGCATCCATCATGTGGAGATAGAAGAGGGAGGGGCTGTTGTGAAAGCCCTGGGGAAGACAGGTCCAGGTGTACTGACGTCCATCAAAGGTGAAGGAAAATTTGTATTGGCTTCCCTGTGCTAATGGGAGTGACCCAAACCTATTGGAAATGTCAAGAGCTGTGAACCACTTTTTGTTAGGTGTCAACAGCTTGAGTACATCAGGTACTGATGCTACTTTGGTGTGCATCTAGGAGTAACCTGATTAAGATTTCTGCAGTCAATTGTGAGTCTCCAGGCACCATTTGGTTTTTTCACAGGCCAAATAGGTGAGTTGACAGTAGAGACACAGGTCCTAATCACTCCTTGTTAAAGCAGTGATTGGATGGTTTCCCTAAGTGATGGCAAGGCTTCAACGGGAAATGGATACTGTTTTTGCCTCGCAGAGTCAGGCCCTGTAATTTCAATGGTAGTGTGCATCCTACCACAGTCGTGTTTATTTATGGCAAACACGTCAAGGTATTTTTGCAGTAAAGGTGCAAGCTCTGAAAATAGGTCATGACTTTTGAACAAAGCCATGATGTCATACTCTTTGTTGTTATGGGAGACAGCTGCCACCATGTGTGAGTCTGGGATGGTAACAGCATGACATTGGCCTTTGATTTGAATGAATATCCTGTGGGCTAGGTTCACTACATAACCATGTAATGCTAAGAAATCAATACCCAATATGCTGAGGTGATGACATAAAGCCATGAGGTCAAAAGCAAAAATGAGTCCTGAGGTGGCCTACCACCACAGGTAGAGGAATAGATTGGTAGGTGTGTAGCTAGGTACCATCTACACCCTGGGCACTGGTCTCCCAGCTGGTAGACCAGTCAGATGAGGCTGGGTCCTCATCATGGAGAACTGACATGGCTGCTCTGGTGTCCAGAAGCATGTTGAGTTGGTGGCCCTCAACAGTGGTCTTTACACAAGACCATCCATTTGTGTCAACAGTCAGGTTACTCACAATCCAGACTGGGGCCTGTAATTATCAATCAGTATTCTCAGAATCAGTATTGTCATCCTGATCCTGAAATTAAAGGCCTGCAGGGTCTTTCAGAGCCTCCTATATGTCTTGCACTGGGTACAAGTGTGCTTGTGATGTCACAGGCACGGTGATGGCCTGCACGGGTGGTTCTGCCTTGGATGTCGTGTCAGCCTGGTCAGTAACTGAGGCAATCTCTCCTCAGCTGCATGATTGCTTGGCAGTCGGGGCTAGGGCAGCTATAACTCATGTAGCTGTAGCTCCCCACTCGGCATGAATTTCCTCCAACAGCCTGTGGAGGGTTTCATTCTCTTCTCTGATCTGGTGATAGCTTGGACTGTTTCAGTATCAGTTCTGGCTATTTTGTAGGGTGTTTGGATTTTTCCAAGTGCCTCTGTTGTCTCTATTGTTCTGGTTGTTTCTGTAGTTCCAGTCCCCCCCCCCGTATGACTGTTTGTCATCCAAAGGGGTATCATTTTTCTCGTTGTTTCCCTCCACCGGGTAGTGGGTGGGAGTATCAGGGGTAGGCTGTACTGCAGCTACCTTATTGGATTTGCCAGAAGAAAGGGTGCAGAGGTAAATCTGATAAGCCTGCTACATCTTAGTGAGGACATCCTGAAACTTATCAGTGTCCAGGAAAATATTGAGTTCGACCTTTTCTCGCAAGGCCGGATACATGTTCCAGATGTACAAATGCTTGTACTCAATTTCATCTAGGTCTAATTGCTTATCTGCTAGAACTTTGCCAGTTTTGTACACAAGCCACAACCATTGATGGTAGACTACTGGGCTTTCCTTTGCCCCTTGCTTGACTTTGTAGGCCAAGCGTGTTCCCACAACTCTGGGGTAGTTTGCATACATGAGTGCAGCTGCAATCTCATCAAAGGTGAAGTTTTTAATGCTCCATGCTGTCTCTAAAAGCTTAGCCACGAGAGTTGGTTCAACTGTTTGTCGCAAGACTGGAACCTGGTACTGGGGTTGGAGAGGAGAGCTTCTCACAAAGGGAGCGCAATTTTTCCAAATGGCAACTGAGATTGTCAGTTGGGCTCATCTGTCTGATGCTCTGTGCAATTTGCTGGACAGAATGAGTGACTTGCCAGGGGTTGGAAGTATACGTAGTCGTACCCAGTTCAATACGTTGTGTGGCCCCATGAAGTTCAGCCTCTGCTGCTGCATCAGTGACTGCCTTGTACGTATGATCCTGAGTGACAGAATATTTTAACATTTTGTCAGTTTGGTCCTGGATGGCCTGTTTCTGATCCTCCAGGACTGTGACCCTACTGATCGCTTCATGAATAATGCTGCGAATCTCCAACTCATTGCCCCTTGGTGAGAGAAGCAAGAGGAGGTATGTCATGGAATACAGACCCCTCCGCCTGTGTAATGGGGGCCACCATCTTGGCATTGTACATGGTGTCCACCATGTTTGTATAGACATGGTCTTGCAGTGTCTGTGCCAACATCAGTGCCATCTTGTGAATGGCAAGTGTAAGTTGCCACACCACGGGGGTTGGACTTGCATGTCATGTGGCATGCCTCATCATCCAAGTCCAAGTCGTCATCAGTGGATGACATAAACTCAATGGGCGTATACTGAAACCCACTCATGGCCTTAACATGGCCGGCCAGAACCTCCCATTGATGGCGCAACTTGACCATCTTTTGTCTATACTTCTTGTGACAGACTTTTGCAGTGCCCTGCTCAATAACTCTCTCAACATCTCTCTGCAGCATTCTATACACAGTGCTCAATTCAACATTTTTCCTAAGCTCTTTATCCAACTCACAACTCACACGCTTGTAATCCACTTTCAGCTCAGCATTCGCATCTCTCAAAGTTTCATTCATATCACTCAAAATATCATTCAAATGTGCTGTTTCTTATCACATTTCAACCTTTCACAATCATCTCTTAACAAACATATCTCTCACTCAGTGTCTTGGGCAGTACAGTGCATCAGCCTGGAATTAGCATCACGGAGTGACTGTGTCTCCTCTGCTAGTTTCTTTTCCTTTTTCTGTAACTCTGATGCCTGCAAGCTCATCTCTTTTTTTAGAGACACATTTTGCAGCTCAAGGAAGGCACACTTTGCTGTGAGACTCTCAACAGCGGTATGTAGAGCCACAACCAAAAGATCTTTGAGGTTGTATTTCCTGGTTGCCTGTTTAGATTCTAAGCAATGGTCAGATATTAAGAGCAATGTTTTTTCTGCAGATTTTGCATTCCAGTACAAAATTGTCCATCCTCCTTGGGATGTGAGGTAGTTTGAGACCTCAAGTCTTAGTTCTGTGCACAGATCAGACATGACAAATAAGGGGTTGCCAAACAAATAAGCAGTTTGAAAACTGGTAAAAATACCCATCCTGCATCACCAACTGCTTTCCAGCCCCCGGTAGGTGAATGGTCGTGCCAAGGAGGTATGCTGTCACTTGTAAAGGGAGTGCAAGGGGGTCCAGTGTGGGTCTGCCATGCCTGAGACCAAGATGGTGTGGGTCTGCCACACCCGCTACCACTGTAAGCACGAGGAGGTCCAAGTAGGCGAAAGTCGCACTACACTACTCGACATTCAAAATAAATTGAATGTGAATCTTTCTTTGTACAGTCCACCTGCAAGCAGTTGCCAAAATGTAACTGGGTAATAAATCACTCTCTCATGTTCTTGGTGGAATGACACAAAAGGAAGAGACAACAGACAAGTTGTACTCATGTAATAAATGAAGTTTATTACAGATCAGTAATACAGGCTTACTACCATTACAGTGTGAATCACTGGGAGAACACTAGTTTTCCTCACCTGGGCAATGCAGACAGTTTCTCTCTTCTCAGATAAGCTATGTGTTACAAAGGGTCTTATACCCTGATAACTGCTGTGGCAACAGCTAAGGAAGAGACATACAATGTATATAACGGGACAAAAACAGGTGGTCTGAGTAACTATCCTAACTAGTATGAAAAGCTGCATAGCATGCAAAAAGTTAATACAATAAAACCTCTATAATCCAATGTCAGTTGTAGTGGTGTACAATTACTAAAGATGGCAGTGTTGCCTTACATATAAAAATAGAGTAAAAATAGAGCAAAAGGCATTTCTCATGGCTAATATGTATCAGTGAAGCATAATAGAACACAGATCCTGACATTTATGCTCATACCACAAGTGTCTTCGCCCTAAGGTTAGTACATATACCTACATAAGTTGCTGCCCGCAAGGTGGGGGACACCACCAGGGGTGCTGGACCATGGATAACACAGCTTAAATATGTTCAATAAGACCACATCATAAATGTGCTACTGTATGACCCAGTGAGTGCATTGATGACCTGTCCACCAGACCCCTCTAAGGATAGGGTGCACTGGCGATCTAACAAAAAAATAGAAAGTGGTGATGAGCTCTTGGGTGAGTGGTATAAAATCCAAAGATTTATAAACTGTTTTTTTGCTCTGTTCTGACTATATCTATGCCTCTTGGTCATACTGGTATGCTACTCACAATCCGATTATAAATGTGGGCATTACAAGTCTATATCTGTTGTCCAGTAGACAGTCTCAAGCCCCTGGACCTCGATCATCTGAGAACCTCTAACCCCTAACTGCAGTACTTGGCTGCGGGTACCAACGGGGAAGGAGATCAGCCTAAAGGTCAGGCAGAGGACCATCCACTGCTGAGGATTTGAGCTTTAAACCTTTACTAAATCTAATATTTCACCCAATTGAATATTGACAGCAGTCTCTGTGCTCTCAGCTTTTCTCCATGAACCATGTGTGCATGTATGACTGGAGCACCATCTCTGTTATCCAATCAAGCAATTGAGTACAGTGACAGGCAGCAATAAGACATGTTTATAATTGCTCCAGATGATGGGTTAACAATAGAGATGTTTCGAAATAAAATGTAGCCAGCGAAATTGTCATGAAAAATTTCTCAAAATTCTGCAGTTCTGCAAAATTTTTAGCCGGATGTGAAATTGTGAAATTTCACCAGTGAAATGCAACATTTTGCCACAAAATTTCATCCAAATTTCATCCAAATTTTGCTGTTTCTCGGGTGAAATTTCACATTTCATGGCAAAATTTCACATTTCGCAGGCAACATTTCACATTTCACCCATGAAATTTCACATTTCGCACCTGCAAAATATTTCGTGAAATGCACAAATTTTTCAAAATATTTAGTGGAACAAAATGTTCTAATTTTGCACACCTCTAGTTAACACCCAAGTAGAGTGCTACCACACAGAAATCTCACTAAACTCAAGACCTGTCTCCTACAACAAGACTGGTCCCCAATCTACAATACGCTAGATGTTGACATTGCCCTAGAATACTTTATCACAACTTTCAACACTGCTTGTGACACCTACGCACCATTTAACAAGCATAAAATCAAAGCTCCCTCTAATCCTTGGCTCACGGACAAACTACCGGCTCAACTCAAAGCTCATGACCATCTCTGGGCCATAGCCAGAGCCACAGGCTCCTTGACGGACATACAGAAGTACAAACAGGCACGTAGCCTATGCACCTCGCAAATCAAGCAAATGAAGAGCTCCTATTTCAAAAATGCCCTAGCAACCACCTGGGTGATGGGAGATCTTTCTGGGACAATATGCGAAATATTACGGGCAAGCAGTCAAAATCCTCTCCTACTACAATGAATGTTGATGGCTCCACTAGCCTTGACCCAAAGGTTATGGCTGATGCCCTAAATAAAACCTTCACAGACCTCAGTGGGGTCCTCCCGCCAGACTTCTTCTCAGACTTGACCTTGCCAAAACTCGTATCCCACATCACCTCACCTGACCAACTGCTATTTCACTTTAAAATAATTGAGGCACATGAAGCCTACAAATATATGAAAAAGGCTTGCTCTAAATCCAGAACAAGCAGTGACACTATTTATCTAAAAATTCTGTCTCTCACCTTGGAAGAAGTGATCCACCCTCTCACCAAAATTCTCAATCTCTCCCTCTGCCGAAGTCAATTTCCCAGCAAATGGAAGTCTGCTATAGTTACACCAGTGCTCAAAGGGGGTGACAAATCCACACCAGGGAACTATCAACCTGTATCAATACTTCCACCCCTCTCCAAAGCCCTTGAATGCATCGTGGCTGACCAACTCTCAGACTACCTGCTAAAGTATAATTTACTCTGCATGCAGCAACACGGATTTAGGAAAGGGCACAGTATGTCGACGGCCCTACTAGATTTCTCAGGAGAAGTTCACAATGCCATGAACAAGGGATACCAAACCGGAGCTGTTTTCATTGACCTCACAAAAGTGTTTGATACTGTTCACCATGGCTTACTAATCTCACTACTGCTCGGTCTTGGGCTCACTGAAGGACCAGGTGCCTGTGTTAAAAGTTACCTGGCACAAAGCACACAAACAGTAAAAATCTCTGATGTACTCTCTGACTCTAAACCGGTCCTCTCAGGTGTCCCTCAGGGATCAATCCTAGGCCCTCCCCTTTTTAGCCTGTTCCTAAACTCTCTCCCTGAATCCTGCCCAGAAAAAAGAATCATATATGCTGATGACGTCGTAATTCTCTCCTCTAACAAGGATCCCAAACCATTACATCAGAGCCTGCAACTTGCCTTCTCTCGTATAGAAAAGTGGTTCCTTGATCACAAGCTGGTCCTAAATCACAAAAAACCAAAAACCATGCTTTTCACCAGTCATCAAAACAGAATAAGACATATTCCACTCACAATAAAAACTTCCCCTGGAAATACACTTGAACAAGTGAATATATTCAAATACCTTGGCATCACTTTTGATCAAGGTCTTACCTTTGCGACCCACATTGATAACACAGCGAAAACAGTGAACCAACGCATTGGAATACTGTTCTGGAACCGTCAATTCCTTAACCAAGCTGCCCTGAGGATTGCTGTACAAAGCTCCGTCATCTCAATTATAGACTATGGCCTAATTATCTATGGCTCTGCCACTACCACTGCACTAAGGCGCATCTCAACTGCCTAAACAAGGCCTATCGACTCCTCATTGGAGCATAGAGACGGACCCACACCTGTGAGCTCTACTCAGAAACCAGCTGGTTACAGCTCTCTAATCGCCTAATGTATCTCACATGCTTGATGGCAAAAAAATCAATCTTGGGACTCACTCCGCCGTGTATCCAAGAGCTACTCTGCCTGAATAGTGGCATTCATCCCACCATAAGATCTGAGCACCAACCTTTTCAGGTCCCCAGATGCTGGACTGCTCAGGGACAAAGATCATTTGCCTATTGTGCCCCTACCTGGTACAATGCCCTTAGCTTAAGCACTCTATCCTCCACATCACTGGAAGCTTTCAAATCTATGCTTTATGCTCACCTCACAGCCTCCAGCTCCTGTGACTGCTTTGACTAAAGACCCTTCCCTCTGACTGCACTTACGGTTGTCCATCCCTCTCCATGACCCCTCACTTGACAAAGACACTCGGAGTACCACAAACTGGTCCTGTCTGCTACTGAGCTTTTTCTCCCTCTATCTCCTCCTACGTTTCCCTCCTTATCTTTCCTTAAATGCCTCTGAGTTTCTTTCTTCTTGTAAATGAATTATTACTGACATATTGCAGCCTTTGTAAATTGCTGACCGTTTGTTGTAACATGTCTTGTTGTTACGTACTTTTATGATGTGGAACCTTTGTAAAAGAGCCTTGGCTCAAAGGTATTAATTCCTAGAACAATAAACTAAACTAAACTAAACTAACACCCCTTTGTAACTTATGCTTAGCTCTGAGGCTGGGGACAGGAGGATATAGGCACACACAGGCTGTTGGAAATTGCTCTGGTGAATGCCAGGAAAACCACTGCTCAGCACTGGATCAGTGAAACCCTGCCCAGTATGGCACACTGTTTAAATAATTTGAAATGATGTAGGAAGTTAGAGTGCATCAGCTGGCCGCAAATGGGGAAGAAACAATATTCCAGCACACATGGAAGGCCCTGTTAAATGCTACTGAGCTAGGAATCGTAACTGTGTAAGTAGTGCTGAAAGTACAGCAGTGTGCCTGAAATACCCTGCATATGCTTACATTTATGACTGCACACTCCACTTCACATAGGAAGCTGCCAAAAGGGTCCAGTGTGTACATGAGTCCTTAAATTTAAACAATATGTTCATTGTTTTCCATGAAGTCAGTCTTTAAAATCTCATAAGTCACAACCTCATCAAATAGGTATTTCAAGTCTGCGGGTGGGGTGGGGTGGGGATGCAGGGATGGGCTTTGAGGTATTCTCAAACTTGTGACTGATGAAACATGAACTGAATTATGCTAACATACTAAAATGCCAGCAGAATAGGCATAATGGTCTTTAGTGTCTGCTCATATGGTCTGCCCCCACCCTGGGAGCTGACCTTGCTGCCCCCCTCTCCCTCTCTGGCTTCTCCCTTCCCAGTCCCAGATATTCTTGCTGCACTGGTTTTTGCTTCCAGAACCCTTCCCCTGTACCTGTCCCACCCCCTCTTGAACCCCTCCACCATTTCTGCCTCCATCAGCCCCCTGGGCAGCACATTCCATGGCTCCACCACCCTCTCAATGAAGTAGCACCTCCTCCTTTCTCCCCTGAATCTCCCCCCTCCAGCTTCCACCTATGCCATCTAGTTGTCCCCCTCCTTCCTTTGGAGCACCCTGACTGCTCTTCCCCTATTTAACCCCTTCATGTACCTGAAGACCTCTATCATGTCCCACTGGTCCCTTCTCTCTTCCAATGTGTACATATTTAGCTCTTCGAGCCTCTCCCTATAGGTCCTATCCCCTAAGCCCCAAATCATTTTGGTTGCCCTCCTCTGGACCCTCTCCAGGAGTTCAATGTCCCTCTTTAAATGTGGCCTCCAAAACTGCACGCAGTACTCGAGTTGCAGCCTCACCAAGCAGTTATACAGTGGGAGTTTCACTTCCCTCCTTCTGGAGGTGAGCCCCCTATCGTTGCATCCAAGCATCCTGTTGGCCTTTGCCACTGCCCTCCTACAAGTCTCTAAGTTATATGTCAGGTATGAAGTACATACAATGTACCTTTCTATATATGTCTTTACAGTATTGTAATATGTGTTGCACATTGACCTGTAAATGCTTTTGCAGAAGCTTTCCAAGAAAATGTGTTTACCAAACAAAAAAAAGAAGCTGTATCCAATGTAAAACTCAACACATCTCACAAAAAAGGAATAGAAAAAAGAGGAAAAGAGGAAAAAAGGAGTGGGGTAACAAACAGAGTACTAACAGAATGTAGAAGACCCTGTATGCAAATGCTTGAAGTCTAGGAAATTAGCTGACCTTCTGGTGCAGCAGTACCGTTACCACTTGTGATGTTGATGACTGGGTTTGGGAGTGAAACAGGGCTGTCGGAGGGTGAGCCAGGGGCAAAGGCTGAGCAGCAGTTGGATGGCTCACCTTCTCCAGGGCGGGAGGGAATCTGGCACCTGGCACACACTGTCTTCTAATGACAGCTAGGGGTTGGTGAGTCAGGAACCAGTATTGATGGCCAACTGGCGGAGGTGGAAGACATCTGCACATTAGGGAAGGGAGCACACCTGGCCATGTACTGAGGTCATTGCATGTTCACTTCTGTAAAGGGGGGACCATGGGGAAACCAATCCTACAGGAAAAAACCCTTGCTGATGAATAGTATGACGCCTGGGAGGGATCATTGCAGTGACCCAGCAGCCCAATATGGGGTATAGCCTCTAGCCAAAGACAAGATACATAAACAAATGCATAACAAACAAACAAAAAATGTCTGGGAAATAAGATACTGGACCTAGAGGCCACCATGGCAGATGCCGACCTGGATCATGTGGCCATTAAGAGTCATGGTGAACTGAAAACCATAACTGGGACATGGCCATACTGGTCTATACTCTGCTCAGGAAGGACCAGGTGGGAAGGAAGGGAGGAGGTGTGGTGCTTTATGTGAGGGAAAGCACAAAAGCAATGAAGATAGAGGGAATATGGGGAAGGAAGAAGTACAGTACTGTGGGCCACCCCGGAGACAGGAAATGGAGCCACTATTCACACTGAAGTGATCTACAGACCACCAGCACAGAGGAAGGGGTTAGATAAGGTACTGATCTAAACCACTGGCAAAACAGTAGAAAAGGTGGAGGTGCTGCTGGTGGGGGATTTCAATCTGCCAGATGTAGATTAGAAACTCCCAGCTGCAGCTTCAGCTAGATGCAGAGACATCCTAAACTAGCTGCATGGAGCGTTCTTCAGGTAACTAGTCTGTGAACCCACTCCTGATGGGGCAATACTGAACCTAGTGCTCACTAACGGGGACAGTGTTGCAGACATTAGGGTGAGAGGCCACAGCAGGACCAGTGATCATGATACACTGTGGTTCAATCTAAGGATAGCTGTAGAATCAAACCACACAAGAGTGAGGGTCCTGAACTTCAAGAGGGACAACTTTATAAAGATGGGTGAAAGCGTTAGGGATGACCTTGGGGGGGGGGGATGATATGGCGGGGGTGGAGGAACTGTGAGTGAAATTAAAAGGGGCCAAAGTTAAGGCAGAAAACCTTTGCAGCAAGCAAGTGAACAAAATCAAGAGGAAACAGCCTGACATCGGTGATGGGAAAATTAATATAGTCACAGCAGAAGAAAAGCATTTTGGAATATCTTGAATTTAGTGGGTTACAAGACCCAAGGCAGCATGGATTCATTGGGGGGGAGGGGGGCATGGCAAACAAATCTGGTAGATTTCTTTCACTGGGTGACCAAGGAATTAGATAGGAGGGAGTGGTGGACATGGCCCACCTTGATTCCAGAAAGGTTTTCAACACCGTTCCACACAGGAGACTTGTAAGCAAGCTGGCTAGTTTAGGAGTGGGTTCGAAGGAGGTAAACCTGGTAAAGAACTGGTTATGGGATAAACGACAGAGGGTGGTAGTAAATGGAGTTCACTCCGAGGAAGGGAAGGTGACCAGCGGGGTGCATCAGGGCTTAGTGCTGGGACTGGTCCTCATCAATGTCTTTATTAGTGACATTGCAGAGGAGCTGGAACAGAAGGTTTGCCTCTTTGCTGATGACACTAAAATCTACAATAGGCTGGACACTCCATGGTGGGTAGAAAGGATGCGTAGAGACCTGATAAAACTCAAAGAGTGGTCAAGGGTATGGCAGCTGGGTTTTAATCTAAAAAGTGCAAAATGATGCACTTGGGCACAGAAACCTGGGGGCAGAGTACAAAATGGGTGGAGTGGTATTGACGCCCACCAAGCAGGAAGGAGACCTGGGGTAATCATACTGGATGACCTATAGCTGGTCAAGCAGTATGACAAGGCAGTTGAGAGGGCTAGTGGGATATTGGGGTGAATAGGGAGGGGTATCACCAGCAGAAAGAGGGAGGTGGTGTTGCTCTGTACAGATCGTTAGTAAGACCCCATCTAGAGTACTGTGTCCAGTTCTTTACACCTCATGTCCAGAAGGACATTGACAGAGTGGAGACCATCTAGAAGAGGACAACGAAACTGGTGCAAGTTCTACACCAAAAACCTATGATGAGAGAATAAAGGCCCTCAATATGTACAACCTGGAAGAAAGAAGGGAGAGGGGGGATATAATAGAGACCTTTAAATACCTCTCGGGGTAAATAAGGTATGGGAAGGAAAGGGAAGTATTTCTCAGAAAAAAGTAGTTAAATGACAACAAGTGAATATTCCATGAACAAGGCCACTGATTTACGATGATTAAAATAATGAAATTCCATTTTCAAGTCTTGAAATTCTGGGAATTGGTAGTTGTTAGTCTAATTTGGGGATTTTATGAGGATTCTACTGTGATTCTTTTAGTATGTGTTTAAATAATCAGGATAAAGGAAGGCTTAATATACAGAGCATTAAATGAAGCAAACTAAAAACAGTGCGAGAAGCAATTAGAAGAAAAATGTAAGTTCTCCAGATTTATTGATTTGGTCTAAACTGCCAAATTCTGTGAAATTCTTTGTTTTTACCAGTGTGCAGGCAGTCCAAATCCTGGAATTTTTCCAGATTTTCTGGTAAAAAATGAAAACCATTGGCCTTGGCTATGAAGCTGGAGGGGGATAGATTCAGAAAAGATTTGGGGAAGTACTTCTTCAGAAAGAGGGGTGGATGCCTGGAACAGTCTTCCAGTAGAGGTGATAGGGCCAAAAACAGTGGTGGAGTTCAAAAATATATGAGATAGGCATAAGGGGAATCATAGTGGAAAGGAAGGGGGAGGGAGAAGGAGCTGGAGATCAATTCAGGTCGGCGGTGAAGCTGCAGGTCGAGAAAAATGGACGGACTGGGTGGGCCAAGCAGTCGTTATCAGCTGTTGCATTCCATGTTTCTGTGTTTCTATATATAGCTCTTTTCCACCCAGGTAATGTGAACACATTTTAGTGTTTAAATTGACTTCTTGAGGATAGGGTAGAACTCACATGCCAGTACTTACATTTGTTGGTGGCATCTTCTGTCACGGCTTCTTCTCTCTCTCTCTCTCTCTCTCTCTCTCTTACGTTTGCATTCTCTCTCTTTCTCCAGTCTCTGCTGCCTGTGCTCCTCTCTCACCTGGATCTCATACTAGTTCTCTTTCTCTTTCTCTTGCTCCTCTCACATCATCATCTGGTTCTAGTTCTCTTTCTCTTGCTCCCATTCTTGATTCTTAGTTCTAGCAAATTTACTCTCGCTCCTTTGCCTGCAGTGTTGCCTTTTGCAGCTTTGCGTCTGCTTTTGCTTTTTGCAGCTCTGCGTCTGCCTTTGTCAGGTGATTTCCAGCCTCAGCACTGATGTCTCAGTCTGCTTAGGTCGCACAGCTGCCCCAGTTCATGGTCTCAGGCTCACCATCACTCTCTGTGACCACACTGTCATGGCTCTAGCTGCTCTTCTCCGGCTGCATGTATTTCTATGGCTCTCTTTTTTTTGTGGAACTCACTGAGTCGTGGCATTGTCTGCTCCTCATGAATGAGCCTCTCTCTACTGGCAAAAGGCCTGAAGGCTTACCAAAGTACACCTTCAGTATATACCAAGTATAGTACTTTCTTATGATTCTAGTCTAACTAGTGCAATACAAAAATGGTAAAGAAAGAAAACGGCAGTTTATGAAGTACCCCCTTGTACTGTATATCTTGCTCTGTCATTGAACAGGTGTTTTAAATTTATTTATTCATTTGAATTTTGATGACCGGGTAGGCCCACTGAGACAAAAAAGTCCCCTTTTCAGGGACGACCTCTAATTAGTTTCATACAGTAGGACAGCAAAGTGTTCATCATTTACAGAAATCATGCAGTTACTACACATTGAAGGTACATTGGTATTAGTTACATACATAAAGGAAGTCAAGTTTCACAATACTTACAGAAAATAAAACAGTAAAGGCAGCATGTATAATACTTAGACTATACACCACAGGACCAAGAGGTCATGGAGTGCAGCTTGGATAAATAGCACTATAATTACAGAGGGGTAGAAAATTATAGCAGCAAATAATAAATCATATAAGGTACACCAAGCAGGCAATAGGTCAACCACTGCAATTGCAGGGCGCTAATACCCAAAAGAAGGATCTGTGCCTCTTTTTGAATGGAATAAGGGTGGGGCAGGTAAGAATCCCTTGAGGTAGAGAGTTGCACAGAGTGGGACCTATGAAGGAGAAGGACCGCCTTCTGTTTTCTTTGTATGCTGGGTAATTCCTAACCATACATTTCTGCAGCTGCTATGCTACTTGATCCAAAATGCTTTTCCATCAGTTGCTCTCAGAGCTACCTGCTGACAACTGATTTAATTTATTTCACCAATGCTACCACTAACCTTTGTGAATTTACCACGGAGCTGTTCCCGTTGACTGCCACATGATGTCCATATTCACACAGAACCAGGACTCCAGACATCATAGAAACATAGAATTTAATTGCAGAATGCACTGCTGGCACCACCTTGTCTGTTCAAATATTCCCTACCTATTTTTTTTTTTCTGTTTATCCCCCTCCTTTATATCCACCCACCCCAGCCCTGTCACCCGACTTCTGGACTTACCCTTCTCAAGTCCCTATGGCTTGCCCCCAATTATGGTCTAGGTAGGAGCCCCTCGATCTGCCTTTCATGGATCCAGATTTCAGGAGGTGCTGGGTCACCGGTGCAGGGTCCAAAGAGAGAGTTGGTGCTTATCCTGCCAACCAGGGTGAATTTCATCAATCCAAAAGAAAACCAGCACAAAGCATAAATTGGAATATATAAATGCATTTATTAAACTGCATGCACACAGACGGATCTCAAAAGCTCATGGTCCATCTGTGGGTATGCACTTTAATCAATGGCACTCAGTCCAGTTTACGTTTTGCAATGGTTTTCTTTTGGATTGATAGACTTGCTACAGACACCAGCTACACTACATTAAAAACTTAGTAAGCACAAAATATTTTGGAGAGGATGCAAGTACAGAGTGAATTTTCACTTTTCCCCTCTTCCTTTTCTGTGCCATGTCTGTCTTGTAGGGACACCAGCATCAGGACATAGTCCCCAGTGCGAGCATGCATCGGCACACTTACACGAAACGCAGTGCAGTGCGTCCCTCCCAATGTCTCCTGCGCTCTGCCATCCACACATCTGCAGGAGGTAATAGTGCAGAGGGACTTGGTAGTCTCTCCCCTTGGAACGCACAATCTCTTCCCCCCACGCACTTCCCCAACAACCCAGGCTCATTCTCAAACTTGGGTAACCAATGTCACAAGGTTCCCATCTATTCTGTCTCTGCAGACCCTATCTGGTCTCCATTGGCCTTCCCACCTCCCTGCATCCTATCTAATATACTCCTATCCCATGCACATTGAAAACCCCACCGCTTCTGCCGGCAATTTGTTCCAGGCATTGACTGCTCTTTCAGTGAAGAAATACTTTCTCGCATCACTCTTGAATCCCCCCTCCATCTGCACTGCACGCCCCCTTGTCCTGCTGCTTGTTCTCATTTGCAAGAGACTCCCCACCTGTACCTTGTTTAATCCTTTGAGGTACATACAGGTCTCTAGCATATCCTCTCTTTCTCCTTTCTTCTGGGGTGTAAATCTTAAGATTTCACAATCTCTCTCTTTGTAGGGATTCTTGTGCAAACCTTGCACCATTTTAGTTGCCCTATTCTGGACCACATCCGCTCTAGCTATGTTGTTCCTGAGGCGCAGCCTCCAAAACTGTACACAGTACTCCAGGTGTGGTCACACCAGTGAGCGATAACAGTAAAACCACCTCTCTCCTCCTGCCTGACACTCCCATCCCAATGCAACCGAGCATTCCACTAGCTTTACCTGTGGGTTTGTCACACTGCCCTGCCACCTTGAGGTCCTCAGATATGATAACCCCTAAGTCCCTTTCTTGCTTAGTGATTTTTAGCAGCCTCACCATCTTATATTCAGCGCCAGGGTTTTTTATGTCCTAGGTGTGTTACCTTGCACAGAGTGCAGTTTATGGCATTAAACTTCAACCACCCCATTTTAGATCATTCCTCGACTTTCTTAAGATCACTACACATTTTATCCACACCTTCATGACTGTGTACACCCTATTGCAGATATTGCAGATCTTGGTACCATCTGCAAAAAGGCACACACACACCTTCCAGCTCTCCCATAATGTCCCCTATAAAAATAGCAATGAGGACTGATCCCAGTACTGAGCCTTGTGGTACCCCATTCATCACACTCCCCTCTTTAGAATGAGTACTGTTCACTTACACCCTCTGAGTCCTGTCCTTTAACCAATTTCTAACCCAGTTTACTCCATGGGATCCCACTCCCAGCTTGGCCAACTTCCTTGTCAGCCTTCTATGTGGCACCTTGTGAAAGGCCTTGCTGAAGCAGGCAATAACGCCCAACAAGGTGGGTGGTATTGGACTATAAGGGATCACACAGGGAGTGTAATGAGGCCCAACACTACAGGTGGAGGGCCTCATAGCCCTTGGAAGGCTGGGAACAGCCCATACTACCCACCCTGAAAAGTATTATTGTGCTTTGAAAATGGGATTTGAGCTGTATTTTAGAAAAAAAAATGTACTGTATCTTAAAAAAAAAATAGTTTAAATAGGTAATTTAAATTAATAAACATATTTTCTGCAAAGTAGTCCCTCTACCACTCACATTGACAGTAGAAGGCATTCTTTTGTTTTGAGCTGTGTCACTATGTTTTTTTGTATATCCAGTCATTTTATTATAAAAAAAAGCACTTTTGAATTGTTAACAAATGTCAACACTTGCCTGTTTTGTACTGAGTTTGCCTCCCTCCTGCTTCTTTGTTTTAATAGCCTCATCTTGTTGGTTGAGATGGGGGATGCAAGCAAGATACGGCAGTGCTGGCTACACTAGGAGACCATAGAAACATAGACTTTGATAGCAGATAAGGACCACTTGGCTTACCTAGTCTGTCCATTTCCTTGCCTACTGGATAGGCCGCAGATCCTAGTTAACCAACAGCATATTTCTTCCTACCACCCATAAGAATTGTCTTATGTCTGTCCCATGCATTCTTGAATTCCCCCACTGTTTTTGATCCCACAACCGCCTCAGGAAGGCCATTCCATGTGTCCACCACCCTCTATGTGAAAAAATACTTCCTCACATTGCCCCTGAGCCGTTCCCCTTCTATCTTCAAATTGTGTCCTCTTTTTCTTGCACATCTCTTATTTCTGAAAGATGCTACCCTCTTGGACTATGTTGATTCCCTTGAGGTACTTAAAAGTTTCTATCATGTCCCCCCTCTCCCTCCTTTCCTCAAGGGTATACATATTAAGCTCCTTTAGTCTCTCCTCATATGGCTTCTGTTGCAGAACCTGCACCATTTTAGTTGCCCTCCTCTGGACCGCCTCCATCCTGTCTATGTCCTTGTGGGGATGGGGTCTCCAGAACTAGGTGCAGTACTCCAGATGGAGTCTCACCAACTGTCTGTACAGAGGGATAACAACTTCTTCTTGTTTTCTACTGGTGATGTCTCTCCCTATACATCGCAGTATTCCCCCAGCTATCCCTACTGCCTTCTCACATTGCTTGCTAATCTTCAGGTCACCTGATATGATTACCCCCCAGGTCCCTTTCCATTTTTGATGTTGTTACTACCTCCTCCCATTGTGTACTCTTCCCCTGGGTTTTTGTTTCCCAGATGCATTACTTTGCACTTCTTTGCACTGAATCTAAGCTGCCATACCTTTGACCATTCCTCCAACCTTGCAAAGTCCCTTCTCATCCTTTCCACCCCTCCCTTGTGTATCAACCCTGTTGCAGATTTTTATGTTGTCTGCAAAGAGGCATACTTTTCCTTCCATTCCCTCTGCAATGTCACTTATAAAGACATTAAAAAGGACCTGACGCAGTACTGAACCCTTCGGTTCCCCACTAATAACCCCCCTTTCTTCAGAGTGGACTCCGTTTACTATTACCCTCTTTGTCCTGCTGTTCAGCCAATGTTTTACCCAGGCTACCACCCTGGGACCCACTCCCAGGCTAGCTAATTTGTTTATTAATCTTTTGTGTGGGACTGTGTCAAATGCCTTGCTAAAGTCTAGGTAGGCCATGTCCACAGCCCTTCCCTGGTCTACTACTTTGGTCACCCAGTCAAAGAAATCTATTAGATTCTGTCTGACATGACCTTCCCACTGTGAACTCATGCTGCCTTGGGTCCTGTGCTCCACTGGCCTCTAGGTACTCAACTATTCTTTCCTTCAGAAGTGATTCCATCATTTTCCCTACCACTGAGGTCAAACTGACAGGTTTGTAGTTTCCTGCCTCTCTCTTGCTCCCACTTTTGTAAAAGGGAATCACATCCACCCTCCTCCAGTTCTCAGGTACCACACCATCCACCCAGCATTAGTTTTTTGATTTCATTTCCCACTGATGGTGGCTTGCTGAAGACAGTGGGTGGACGATTGGAGTAGGAGGTGCGAGAGCACAGTTTTGAGAGTGGAGCTTTTGGAAATGAGTGTAGTTGGGAGAAACTGCATACTAAAAACTGCACAGTTTTTTTTCTAAATAAACAGCAGTCATCTTTGAAAAGATGGGGCAGTAATTTCAGTCAGGTGGGGTGCAGTGTCTGTGGAGCTGGATTTTTGATGGCATGGGAGGGATCAGTTGGCAGCAGTAGAGCTAGAACATGAAGGTACTGTCTTTAAAAGAAAAGTGGCAGAAGAAAGGAGTCAAGCAGGGGTGGATATGTCATTTTCTCTGGCAGCTGGCACTTGATTCTTAATGACTGTAGTTGGTGGGGGGGTCACTCGCTGAGCAGGAAAAAATCATGGCTGCCATTCAAGTTATAAAATTCTATGGGGGCAGTGATTTTCTTTGTTACAGGGAGTTGTTATTTCCCTGTCTCTCTTACCACGTAAATGCCTATCTTGCAAGGGGTTCAGCTAGTCAGAGACCAGGAAATTGAAAAGTCATTTTCTATGTCCAAATTGGCCATGACTACTACTGTACCCTGCTCAATTTCCCCGGTAACCCAGTCAAAGAAATCTACTAGATTTGTTTGACAAGACTCCCCTTCTCCCCATGAATCCATGAGTCTGTGGTCTTGTAGGGTATCCTATGATGACACCAAGTGAATATGAGAGACCGTCAAAACGGCGACTCGTATTCAGTGCTATCTTCATGGGCAACCCACAAGGGTAGCAACGCTATGCTACGGCGAAAATAGGGGGGGACAACCAGAAGGGGAGGATAGCGAGGGGAAGGGGAGGGTTAGGGAAGAGGGTTTTCAGAAGGTCGTGTGCCTGCTGCAGCTGAGCTAGCAATGTGGTGTGGTGATGAGGGTGGCTAGCCCGGTGCAGCAGGTACTGGATTCAGGGCTGGGGACCGGGGGGACCTTTTCCCGCTGGCTGCTGGTGCCATTTTGTTTTTATTTTACTTCTGGAGTGTCACCCTCCCTGGCATGCACCCCCATGGAGTTAGAAATCCTTTAGTAGGGAGTGTGGGGGTTAAAGCCACCAGCAAGACCCCCCCCCATAGACACTAAGTCAAGTTGCCAGATGTTTAGTCACAAGCATGTCTATATCGTTGATTTGCTTTTTGGCAGTATACAATCACCATAATAGTGATCACTGTTTTACATTCGCTATTATGACATAGAACCATCTTGTAGCCCATTTGATTCAAAATACTCTGTCATCCTTTCTTTCAGTAGTGTTTCCATCAATTTCCCTACCACTGAAGTCTGACTGACTTGCCTGTAGTTGCCAGCCTCCTCCTTACTGACGCTTTTATGTAGAGGAACAATATCAGCCCTTCTCCACTTCTCTGGCACCACTCCTGTTTTTAGTGAGTTATTGAACAATGCTGTCACTGGGCAGACAGAATCTCCCTATGTTAGTTTAGTATCCTGGGGTGAATCCTACGTTGCATAGCCTTTTCCACCTTAAGGTTGCAAGTTCTTTCATTGCTCTTTCATTGGAAAATTGACCTGTATAAATCCCCTTCCCCACTGTATCACTGTTTGTCCCTTGTGGTGTATCCCCTCCACTCTCTCTAGTGTGAAGACAGAGCCGAAGTACTTGTTTAAAATGTCAGCTTTTTCTTGGTCTCCTTCTGCACAGGCTTGACCTTCAGCCGTTCTAATTCTTATTACCCTTCCCCTTGTTTACTTCTCACTTATCTACCTGAAAAAAGTCTTATCCTCTATTGGGATCCCTTGGGTAATCCTTCCCTCTGTCTGTGTCTTTTCACCCCTCAACACATTGCCTGCTTTCTACTGTTTTCTAAACAAATGTATATCCTCCTTCCTCTGCCACTTCCTGTGAGAACCATGATGGCCTTCTTCTCCTACTTTTGCTTATTTCTTTCACACATAGCTTGGTTGCTTCAGTTATCCCCTCCCTTATTTTCTTCCACATTGCCTCTGCCCCACACTGGCACTCCTCTACCCCAGTTAGGTACCTCTTGACACAGTCACCCATTTTCTTAAAATCTGCCCTCTTAAAGTCCAGAACTTTCCTCCAGGTGTGGTTCTGCTGTGCTCCTGTCATTATATTAAACCACACTATATGGTTATCACTAGTACCAATGGGACTGCCCATGGTTATGTCTTCAGTGCTGTCCATTTTTGTAAACACTAGGTCATGCCCTGCCCTGTTCTTAGTGGGTTCTTTGATAAACTGCCAGAGAAAAGTTCTTTGCAGGGAGTCAAGGATGGCTCTGCGCGTGCCAAAACTGCAGTTGGAAAACTCCACTGCATGTCCGAAATCACCAGCTAATAGCATCTTCTCAATTCTTCCCATTCTGATTATGGCTTCCCAAGTGCCTTATCCAGCTTTTCACCCTATGCTGGGGGTCTATTCACTACTCTAGCATGTAAAGTGTTTCCAGAGTCTGTCTCCAGATTGAGCCATATTGATTCTAGCCCATAATTTCCCTCTTTGTGCTCCTGTACCTCTATGGCCTTAATACCCTCCTTCACATATGTTGAACCCACTCCCCCTTTCTTCCATCTCTGTCTCTCTTGAACAGAGTATATCCTGGTATATTGATTTCCTATTTATGGTGTTCGCTACACCACAACTCCATTATAGTAACTAAATCTATAGCCATGTTTACATGGTCACATTTGCACTGAAGCAACATGAGCGCTCGGGTTGCTCCATTGCAAATGTACTGTGTAGAGAGACACTTGATCATGGTAAGCCACTTGCTAACATGCTCCTAGATTCCCAAGCAAGCTGGGAATACTGAGCATACCGAGCGGCTTCCAGCAGCTTCCACTGCCGTGTGGACTGTGTGCACCACTGCAACTTGTTCAGTAGCTCATGATTCTTTGAGCTGCTCTCCACCCCCCCACCCCCTGATGCACGGCCCCTCACAGTGCAGATTGGAGTGATTCAGAGAGGGTCTGTGTAGACAGGCAGACAATCGAGTCATGGGTGGTCAGGACTGCGCTGTTGCAGTCAGAGTTGAAAGCACTACTGCTGTGTAAACATGGTTTAAGTTAGTCTCTGCCATGATGACTTCCAAGTCTGGAATTTTATTTCCAAGGCTCCTTGCTTTAGTGCCCATCACTTTCCAAATCTTTTTAACCCCCTTGTTTAATAACCTGCCTCTCCCTCACCCTCCTGCCTGCATTTTTTACTGGCTTACCCCTTAACTCACCCTTTCTCTTGTTACAGTACTTTCACCATCTCTGGACCCAATTAATCCCATGTCCTCCTCTGCCTTCCTTATATTCCCATTTTCTTCTTTCATGCCACTGTTCCTTTCCTTCTGCCCATCTGATCTAGTGGAGTTTTCTCTACCATGGCCTTTCCTCCCTGTCTAACCCTTCACCATCCAATGGGAGGCAAGAAAAAAATCTTCTTCTTTCACTGCTTCCCACCCATTTAGTATAAATGCTCATCTGTGTAGCATTTTAACCCTTCATCAAGGATTGTGGACCCCCTCCTATAAAAATGAAGACCATCTCTCCCATATAGGCCCACCTTCTTCCAGCTTGATCTCCACTCCCCGATATATCCCAACCCTTCCTCCGTGCACTATGCTTTAAATCATTTGTTAAAAGCCCTGCTATGAAATTTCCTTGCTTGTCCCTGGTTTTATGTGATAACAGCAACTCCGGCGACTCCAGAACAGCAATTCTGGAATCGCGAAGAAATTACAGTAAGGACGCAACCAGTGAGTTTTTACTTAAATAACCAGCTCCATGATCCTAGCACCTCAGGTGGGGGTATTACTTACAGTGCCATTTGGCCCTCTGCCTCGTTTCCTTTCCCCGTTCCAGAGTTGACAACATTAAGTGCTACACTTCTCCCTGGCCATACAAAATTAGCACCTCAGAAAAAGTCACTATAGATGCACTATGCCCTTCATTTGACTCATTATAGCTCACATTATTGTTTATGTCTGTTTATTATTGCTAATTTACCTTGATGTGGGGCCTTTGTAACCAGCCCTTACTTTTGACTCTTTGCTTTTATTTGAGCTCATTTACTTTGTTTGCTGTTGCTTGCTATTAATGTATTTGTCTTCCTCATGAGGAGCCTTTGTAAAAGAGTCCCTGACTCAAACGGTTGTAATTCTGATTACTTCTTAAAATAAAAATAGATAAACATGCTTAAGATCCGTCTCCAGCCCCCTAAAATGTCCCTTTGCTAGTCCTTCTTCCTCTTGCCGTATGTCATTCGTCCCAATATGGACAATGACATCCAGCTGCTTCCCAGCTCCTTCTGCCCTAGTAATCCTCATGATCCTATCTCCATCTCTGTTAGTAGAGGCACCCCTTAAGCTCCTCACCCACTTATCTTCCCCCTTACATAGAAACATAGAATTTGACGGCAGATAAGGACCGCTTGGCCCATCTAGTCTGTCCATTTCCCTACCTACAGGATAGGCCGCAGATCCTAGTTAACCAACAGCCTATTTCTTCCTACCCCCCACAAGAATTGCCTTATGTCTGTCCCATGCATTCTCGAATTCTCCCACAGTTTTAGACCCCACAACCTCCTCAGGAAGGCTGTTCCATGCATCCACTACCCTCTCTGTGAAATAATACTTCCTCACATTGCCCCTGAACCACCCCCTTCTATCTGTAAATTGTGTCCCCTTGTTCTTGCACATCTCTTTTTGTGAAAGATGCTACCCTCTTGGACTTTGTTGATTCCACTGAGGTACTTAAAAGTTTCTATCATGTCCCCCCTTCTTTCCCTCAAGGGTATGCATATTAAACTCCTTTAGTCTCTCCTCATCGGCTTCTCTTGCAGACCCTGCACCATTTTAGTTGCCCTCTTCTGGACTACCTCTATCCTGTCTATGTCCTTGCGGAGATGGGGTCTCCAGAACAGGACACAGTACTCCAGATGGGGTCTCACCAACTGTCTGTACAGAGGATAACAACTTCCTGTTTTCTGCTGCTGATGCTCTCCCTATACATCCCAGTATACCCCAGCCCTCCCTACTGCCTTCTCACATTGCTTGCTAACCTTAAGATCATCTGATATGATTACCCCAGGTCCCTTCTTTATTGTTGTTACTACCCCCCATTGTGTATTCTTCCCTGAGTTCTTGTTTCCCAGGTGCATTATTTTGCACTCTTTGCATTGAATCTTAGCTGCCATACTTCTGACCATTCCTCCAACCTTGCCAAGTCCCTTTTCATCCTTTCCACGCCTCCTTGTGTATCAACCCTGTTGCAGATCTTTGTGTCATCTGCAAAAAGGCATACTTTTCCTTCCAGTCCCTCTGCAATGTCACTGATGAAGACATTAAAAAGGACTGGACCCAATACTGAACCCTGCAGTACCCCACTAGTAACCCCTCTTTCTTCAGAGTGGACTCCATTTACAATTACCTGCTGTGTCCTGTTGTGCAGCCAATGTTTTACCCAGACTACCACCCTGGGACCCACTCCCAGGATGGTTAATTTGACTATTAATCTTTTGTGTGGAACTGTGTCAAATGCCTTGCTGAAGTCTAGGTAGGCCATGTCCACAGCCCCTCCTGGTCTACTACTTTGGTCACCCAGTCAAAGAAATCTATTAGATTCTGCCTGACATGACCTTCCGCTGTGAACTCATGCTGCCTTGGGTCCTGTGCCCCACTGACCTCTAGGTACTCAACTATTCTTTCCTTCAGAAGTGACTCCATCACTTTCCCTACCACAGAGGTCAGACTGACAGGTCTGTAGTTTCCTGCCTCTGTCTTCTTCCCACTTTTGTGAAGGGGAATCACATCCATCTTCCTCCAGTCCTTGGATACCACACCATTCTCCCATAATTTATTAAAAAGAGTAGCCAGTGGTTTCACTAGTTCCTCCCTTAATTCTTTTAGAATTCTGGGGTGAATTCCATCAGGACCCATTGCTTTGTCCACCTTCAGTTTTAGGAGTTCTTGCAGAACCCTTTCTTCTGTGAAAGGACTGGGATCGACCCCCTATCAAGAGTGCTTCTGTTAATTGGATTAGACACTTCCTCCTCCTCTTTTGTGAATACTGAGCAGAAATATTCATTCAGTATCCCTGCTTTTTCACTGTCCCCCTCTGCCCACCCACCGTTCATTCTATTCAGCCTCACTATCCCTCCCTTTGTCTTTCTACGCTCACTGATGTACCTATAAAAGGTTTTATCCCCCTTCTTAACTGAGTTGGCTATCTTTACTCAGTTTGGGCCTTTTGCTATTCTGACTTCCTCCTGCTTCCTTCTGCCTTAACTGGTACAGATCTCTGTCCTGCTCCTTCTGTGTTTCCTTATACTTCCGGAATGCTATCTTTTTCTTCCTGACTTTCACAGCCACCTCTTTTGAGAACCATAGTGGCTTTTTCTTTCATTTTGATTTGTTTATTTGCTTCACACAAAGGCTTGTTGCTTCTGTGATGGCAGTTTTGATGATTCCCCATTGTTGCTCCACACCTCTTTCTAGCCTGTTTGCTAGGGCTTTTCTGAGGCACTCTCCCATCTTGCCAAAGTCAGCCCTCCTAAAGTCCAGTACCCTCACTTTTGTATGGCTTGACTCTGTAGCTGAGTTTAACATAAACCACACTGTTTGATGGTCACTTGTCCCCAGATGGCAACCCACTTATAGATCTGAGATCCTCTCACTACCCTCGTTTGAGAGTACGAGGTCTAAGATTGCTCCCTCATGAGTGGGTTCCGAAACTAGCTGTCTAAGGTCTGCCACCTGTTGGGCATCAAGAATGGCCCTGCTCTTGGATGTGGCTGCAGCAAATGTGCTCCAGTTAATATCTGACATATTCAGGTCTCCCATCAACAGTATCTCCCCTTTCTCTGCCATTCTAAGAATGCCTTCTATCATATCCTTGGCCATTTCCTCCCCCGGACATGGGGGTCTGTACACAACCCCTGTGCAGATTGTGGTGCTCTTTCCAGTCTTCAAGGTGACCCACAGTGCCTCCTCTCCTCCCTGTTTACTCTTTTGTTCAATTGCTTTTATCTCTTCCTTTACATAGAGAGCTACTCCTCCACCTCTTCTCCCCTGCCTGTCTCTCCTGTAGGTTATGTACCCTGGCATGTTAACATCCCAGTCATGGTTCTCTGTGTACCATGTTTCTGTGACTACTCACGATATCCAGGCATCCTCTTCCATCAAGGCCACCAGCTCAGGGAGCTTGTTGCCCAAACTACAGGCATTGGTACTCATTACCTCCATTTCCTGATGGCCTTACTCCCTTTGCCCCATCCCTGTCCTTCTTGCCTTTGTCACTTTCTCCATTTACCCCTGCCCTTCTCCCTATCGACACCTCTATGTTGGTGTTTGCCATACTTATTACTGTGATTATTTTGGGGGGGATAGGATTCCCATGCTCATTTCCAGTGCCTCCCCCCTTGGCTAGTTTAAAAGCTTGCCAATGAAGCATTTAAACCTATCACCTAGGATCCTGGTTCCCCACCTGGACAGATGCAGCCCATCATGCCAGTATAGGCTTGCATCACTCCAGGTGGACCCCAAGTCCCCAATGAAGCCAAATACCTGAGCTTCACACCAGTTTTTCAACCACTGATTGAATCCCATCGTGCAGAACACCCTAGCCTCTCCTATGCCATAGATGGGCAGCACCTCCGAGAAGGTTACCGTGCGTGCTACTTGACTAAGGCCCCTCCCCAATTCCACAAACTCTTCCTGCACTTCTCTAATCCCTTTCTTAGCCAGGTCATTTGTCCCTAGGTGGACAATGACATCCAGCTCCCTCCCATGTGCAGCTACTCCGGCAATCCTGAGGATTCGCTGCCCGTCCCTCCAAGCCATGGCACCAGGCAGGCACCTTATCTCCCTCTCCTTCCTCCCAGTTCTACCTTCCTAACAATGGAGTCCCCACCAGGAGTTGTTTCTTTCCTGCAGGGTCCCTGCCACCCTCCTGTGGGTCTCCTTGTGGAGGTTCCCAGCATCCTCCTTGGTCTCCACTGCGGGTGCCTCCATAGAGGAACCACACTTTGCCAGAATGGCATAGGAATTGTGGAGAGATACAACTGGAGGGATGCACCTCTATTCCACCACCCTCACCCTCCCTGAGCCCACTGTGGTCCAACTGCTCCTCTTCTTGGCAACCTCTGAGGCAATGGCAGTGGCACTGGTGGTCGCTGGATGGAAGAGGAGGTCCCACAAATCCTGGCCAACTCAGCCTGGAGATGAGCAACCTCCTCCCTCAGCCCAGAGAGGTGCCTGCAGATAGGACAACACCGCATCCTCCAGAACGTCTCCTGGAAGACTGCTGCTCCACAGCCACTGCACTGCACCACTCCAATCATGTCTTCAAGTCTATCCTTTTCCCAACTGAGTCCCCCACCAGTGGCTGATTCTTCTATGCCTGAGTGATTCCCCTTCCCGCCTTAGGATCTTCACTTCTGAAGACCTCTACATTCTCACTTTATACTGTGATGGGTGCCTCTTCTTGGTTGCCCATATCAATCAGTATGGTGAAGGTCCTGCTGTGGAATAGGTGGGGGAGCATTCACCCTACCCCCTCATTCTCACTCTCCAGGGGCCCACCAATGTCTATCTGCTCTGTCTAAGCATCCTCTGGGGAGTGGTGGTGGATTTGGTGGTCCCTGGGCAGTGCAGAAGGTCCTCTGTACTCTTGCCAGTTCAGACCCAAACCCAGCAACCTTTGCCAGCAACCAAAAGAGGTGAGTATATATGTAGCAGCACCTCAGTCTCCAGAAGGTTTCCTTAAAGAGTGCATCCCCACAACCATTACACAGCACCACTATGTTCCTTATATTCTGTCACTTTGTGTCTATGCAAGTTTGATTTATCCTTCCTCCTCCATACTAGTCCCATGTTACTAGTCCTTTACCCCTCCTTCCCTAATTTGTAACCTTACTGTAGATCAAGGTTTCTCAAATGGTGAGGCCAGCCTCCTTGGGAATGCCCCAACCTGTTCCAGGGGAGTGTCAAGTAACTCTAAGAAAGCACAGTATTTAAATTTTAAGTTTTAGATATTTTGTGTGAAGAGAAGAGATGAGGCAAACTGAAAGAGGATAATAATTGGTGAATTTATTTACATATCAGTGACCAGGAAAGGCACAATGAGACAAGGGTCATTTCAAGTGTACCCGGGAAAGGGCAGGGGGTGAGTACAATTAAAAAGGTAACTGCAAAACAGTTAAATAATACAACATGAATGGGTGGCAGAACAGCTCAAATACAAGGGTTAAGCAGAGAGGCACTAGGAGCAAGAGCAGGAGAGAGCAAAATGATACATGAGAAGTTGCTTAACAGCAGGGTAAGATGGAGGGACGCACAGGTGGATGGGAAAGTTATTCCAGATAGGGGAAACAGACAGATAACACAGTCTAACCCATGAAGATATTCCAGCATAGGGTAACAATGGTTTGAGCATCAAAAGAGCAGAGCAAGTAGGCTTGCATCGGGAAGAAGGTTACAAGGGGGTGGTTATAATAAGCTGAAGAAAGTGAGCGTCAACAATTCAAAGGAGTTTCACTTATTCCTGATGTACTCTGCAAAGTATGCTCTTTTTCCGTTGGAGGATTTAAGTTTATTTCAGTGTTTGGGAAGGCTCAAGATCTTTTCCACGATTTGTGGAGGCTCACTATTACAAAGTCTGAGAACTAATGCCCTAGATAATGTTTCTTAGTTTATAAATACCATCTAACCTTTTTCAATTTTCATCAGATCTTACTCTTTGCCTTTTAATCCCGACCTCCCTGTTCCACACACTTTATCAAATGTATTTGTTGTTTTCACTCCAGCTAATTAGTGACTGCTTGATAATACTTAATACATTACATTAAGTAATAGTAATTGCCTTTCTTTGCTAGTGTCTCTGTACATTAATTTACTTATACCTGTATCTTCTTCCTACTATACTTCCGTGTTCCTTCTATCTCACCCTTTTCCTTCCCTAAAACTTAATTTAAACCTTACCCTAGGTAGAGTGCCTCCTGTTTTCTCCAATAATAACCCTCTTATATGTTTCTAACTTTAATATAGCCTATATTACACCATTTAATCCTATCTCCCCTGTTCTACCCACTTTACATCTAGAAGTTTTGGGCTTATCCCTCTTGTTTGCTATCTCTTCTGTATGTGCATATTAGCAGACCACAAAAACTACTTCACATGTATGATAACTGTGCCTTTTTAAAACGTTTGCTGTGAACATATATGAGCCATAATAATTAGAGAATTTTTTGCCAATCAAATGAAAAGTAATTTGATTGAAGATTTCTGCCCACAGTCACTACAAACTCTAGCACACTACTTAAAATTGCAGAAAACACTAAGCTGTTCATGGTGATGGATTTCCTTTAGGATGGGGACACACTTTTATTGATCTATCTATCTATCTATCTATCTATCTATCTATCTATCTATCTATCTACTGACAGTATCTATTGATCTATCTATCTATCTATCTACAGACAGTATATCTATCTATATATCTATCTATCTATCTACAGACAGTATCTATCTATCTATCTATCTATCTATCTATCTATCTATCTATCTGGTCTATCTATCTACAGACAGTATCTATCTATCTATCTATCTATCTATCTATCTATCTATCTATCTATCTATCTATCTATCATCTATCTACAGACAGTATCTATCTATCTATCCATCTATCTATCTATCTATCTATCTATCTATCTATCTATCTATCTACAGAACAGTATCTATCTATCTATCTATCCATCTATCTATCTATCTATCTATCTCTACAGACAGTATCTATCTATCTATCTATCTATCTATCTATCTATCTATCTATCTATCTACAGACAGTATCTATCTATCTATCTCATCTACAGACAGTATCATCTATCTATCTATCTATCTATCTATCAATCTACAGACAGTATCTGTCTATCTAGCTATCTATCTATCTATCTACAGACAGTATCTATCTATCTATCTATCTATCTATCTATCTATCTACAGACCAGTATCTATATCTATCTATCTATCTATCTATCTATCTATCTATCATCTATCTATCTATCTACAGACAGTATCTATCTATCTATCTATCTATCTATCTATCTATCTATCTATCTACAGACATTTATCTATCTATCTATCTATCTATCTATCTATCTATCTATCTATCTATCTATCTACAGACAGTATCTATCTATCTACAGACAGTATCTATCTATCTATCTATCTATCTATCTATCTATCTATCTATCTATCTATCTATCTGCAGACAGTATCTATCTATCTATCTATCTATCTATCTATCTATCTATCTATTATTATTTTTTTTTTACAATTTTTGGCCAGGAATGGCACACCAGGCTGATGCTTGTTTCCAGGTGCATCCTGGGAGCACAGGCAAGCTAAATGACTTGGTCATGGATCACACGATATGCAAGTGGTGGATGTGGGATTCAAACCCAGTTCTCCAGGTGTGAGGGTCAGTTCTCTTAACCACTACTCAATACTGCCTCCTGAAACTTCAGGAGGATCTGAAAAACCTGAAGGATTGATCAGGCTCCTGAAGTCTCAGATCCCCTGTAGCCAAATGTATGATGCCGTATATGGGGAGGAAAAACAGATGTAGACCATTCACTGTCTTAAACAAAAAGCACCCAAGGTAATACTCTGGCAGCAGTATACAAATATTGTAAAAATCACACACTTAAACTATACTCAGTGTGAAACAGTCCACAGCATTTTACCCCAGAGCTTCGTGTCCTCACCGAGACACATTGTCTGGGGGCGGGGCTATGGTGCATAATACTCTCCTTTTATTGAGTAATCCTTAAAGACTTAGTTGCATAGTATGTGCACCAAAGCTAAAACAGTCAGACCACTTGTATAAAAAACATATGCATTACTATCTTGTGCCTCCATTCACCTTCTTAGCCTTGATATTTTAAACAAAGAAGTCCAGTTCTCTAGACTACTATTCACGAGGGTGGGAAGCTCCCATTAATGGTTGGAATTCTTAGCTATATAAAATTTCATATATCTTCACAAGATATTGGAACATATTCTAATACATGTCTCTTTTAGAATAATATAACCTAGATGTGTGTGGTGTTTGATATTCTTTAATAAAATAAAACAAGTGTACTGGTTTAATTCTATCAGCCTTAAAAAAAAATAAGTGTATTCATATTTGAAGTAATACATCATAATACAAAATAAATGAAAGTTAGCATATGTACAGTAAATAGAAAAAAAACCAAAAACAAAAGAAACAAATACGTTACGGAAGGAGGGGAAACTTACAGTCTAAGCAAACAGAGAAGGATGCTTCAATTTTATTCCAAGTAGAACCTGTGATATTTTCCATGAGTTTCTATGAAGATGACGCCATAGTATTCTGGAAACACCACAATCCTAACTCTCTCTGAAATACCCTACAAGGCTTTTTCAGAGAATTAGAATCCTGGTTCACTGACCATCGATTAATATTAAACTACAACAGGATGAAATCTATGATCTTTGCCCACCGCCAAAGTCCATACAGTAATGCCCCGCTGTCTAGCTCAAACTCACAGGGCCTACACATTGAACAAGTTTCAAATATCTGGATGTCATGCTGGACACATCCCCCACCTACCACACGCACATTAAACATCTTTCCTCCACTGTCAACACCTGACTTGGGATTCTATACAGACATAAACACTACCTACCTCCTCAGGCCTTATGTCTTCTGTTACCTGCTCAATCCTTTCACTAGTCGACTACGGTATTGTAATATATGGCACCGCTGACCAAACAGCCCTACATTGCATTAACCTCGCTCTCAACAAAGCTTGCCGACTGGTCACAGGCTGTGATAGATTAACCCACACGTGTGAGCTCTACAAGTTTGCAGACTGGCTGACCTTTGAAGGGAGACTTAAGTACCACACCTGCCTCCAAGCAAAAAAAATACTTATGAATCTTACACCTAAGGGCCTCCATCCCCTCATCCAGTCAGCCCCTCACAGAAGGGTCCCTAGGCACCCTGCAAGCACCTCCCTCCTAGTCCCCCACTGTAGGACCTCATTGGGGCAAAGGTCTTTCCGTTATCGTGCTCCCCCCGGCTTAAAACCTACCACCCTCCATCACTCTGGCCCCTAGTCTTGTCCAATTTAAAACTGGTATCAAGAGCCTTCTTCTTGACTCAGAGGCCTGTGACTGTTACCAACATTCCTCCTCTAGTCTGAATATGATAGAAGACTAGCCTATCCCCTGACTACATCCCCAGACCTACAACCTAGCTGTATTTAAACCTAAACTCAGGGCTCTGTAAATGACCCTGCAAATCTGTAACCTGACTTGTTTCACTACAATGACCCAGGGTCCTCTAAGACCCTAGAGATGGTAACCAACCAATGTAAATACACTGTACTGTGACCAATGTATAATATGTTTAAATGTAATGTTTGTGTTTTTGTACTGATGTGGAGCCTTTGCAAAGGAGTCAATGACACAAAGGATTGTAAGTCTGATTTTTCAATAAATAAAAATAAATAAATAAATAAATAAATAAATAAATAATCTCTTGAATATCATTGTTTCTTTAACCAAATGCCACTGTTTCACACTTTTGAAACTAGGGAGATTGGATGCATTTCAGTGTTAAAATTAACCATTTGGTAGCCATGGTCTCCAAGGCAAATGTTTTTGTTTTTGCTTTATCTAACCCCAGATTTATGGCATGATTATAGAGGAAGAGTGCAACGTCAATGAGAATTATTTTAGCAGTTTTGGATAACTGTTTCAAGGTGGCCATCCATCCACTTTGGTTATACCAGTTTGCAATCCAATAGATTATGATATAGGGAGCCTTGTTCCTCACAGTTGTGCCAACAGTTATCCATATTGAATCTATTAATTTTTGATAGAATAACTGGTGTTATGTAAGTACAATCTAAATTTTCTTTTGAACAGATGTAGTGATAGAGGAGGATAGAGTGAGGGAGAGGCTGCTAGCATTGAAGGTGGACAATTCACCAGGCCTGGACAGAGTACATCCAAGGATACTAAGGGAACTGGCAGGGCTACTGGCAGGCCTATTTAATAGTTCACTATAGTCAGGTGTGGTACCACAAGACAGGAGAACTGCACATATGGTGCCCCTCCACAAAAACAGCCCCGAGGAAGACCCAAGGAATTACAGACCAGTCAGTCTGACCTCAGTCGTGTGCAAGCTAATAGAGACCATACTTAAGGAAAGGTTGGTAGAATAAAGTACAGTTACGTAAGAACTTACCATAACAGTAGATCTTCGAGAGAGGCTCTTGCAGTAGGTAATTACATATAGGATGGCGGCAGGACCCCACGGAAAAATTTCTAGCTAGCAGTCCCTGGCGAGGGACCGCCCCCACGTCAGGTGACCGGCATCATACGACGTAGGTATAAAGGGGCGGTCCCGAACCCCTGCCTTCCAGTTCTTTCCCTCCACAGGCCCGGAAGGCCCGGATGAGAGAGAAGCAGATATTTTCCTCAATGGAAAAGAAGCTGAAAAAGCCTAGGGGGATGGAGGGCGGGAAGGTATTACCTACTGCAAGAGCCTCTCCCGAAGATCTACTGTTACGGTAAGTTCTTACGTTACTGTACTATCTTACTTTGAGAGGGCTCTTGCAGTAGGTAATTACATATAGGACAGAATCCCAAGCAGTCTGGAACAAAGGAAAGGCATTGGGAGGAGGAACTACTCCAAGAAGTAGGAAACCATCTTGCAAACCTCAAGATAGGAGGCCTTGCAAGACAGCTAACCCAAAGCCTGCTCTACGTCGAGAGGCAATGTCCAAACTGTAATGTTTAGTGAAGGTATGGATGGAAGTCCAAGTGTCGGCACCACAGATGTCTGCTGCAGACACATTCTTGAAACAAGCAGCAGAGGTTGCCACTCAGCGAGTTGAGTGACCTCTGACTTGACCCGGTAGGGTCTTGTTGTACTTGTCATAACAGAAAGTGATGCAATGAGCCAACCACTTTGATAGACATTGCTTGGAGACAGCATTGCCTTCCCTCTTTTGTGAGTAAAAGAGATGAACAACTGATCAGTCTTTCTGAGATCCTTCGTCCTGTCGGTGTAGTATCTCAGGATCCTGTGGACATCCATGGTATGGAGCAAGTATTCTCCTTGGTTGGAGTACTGCGTGAAAAAGGCAGGCAATTCAATAGACTGATTTAAGGTAGACTCCGCTACCACCTTCGGAAGAAACTTAGGATTCTTGCGAAGAGCTACTCGTTCTTTGTGAAAAATCAGATAAGGGATTTTGCACATAAGGGCCTGAAGCTCGGAAATTCTGAGAGCAGAAGTAATGGTCACCAAGAAGAGAGTCTTCCACAATAAAAACTTCAAGTCTGCAGAAGCCGCAGGCTCAAAAGGAGGAAGGGTAAGTTTCTCGAGGACAAAGTTCAAGTCCCAAGTGGGAGCTGGAGTCCGGACAGGGGGCCTGAGATGAAGGACCCCCTCTGAGGAAGGTTTTGGATACCTCCAGCTGGGCAAATGCCTTATCAGTAAAAGGGACATGGTAAGCTGAAAAAGCCACCATATGGACTTTCAAAGAGGAGTGACTGAGACCCAGGTCGAAAAGGTGATGCATGTAATCTAGAAGAATGGACACAGGACAGGAAAAGGGCTCCATATTCCTGGACGCAGCCCAGATGGAAAATTTTTTCCATTTCATGGCGTAGGTGGATCTAGTGGAAGGTTTTCTAGCCTCCACCAAAATCTCGGCCACTTTAGGAGAAACGCCAAAACGAGATTGAGCTAGGTCTGCAGGAGCCATGCATGAAGTTGAAGGGACTTGCGTCCTGGATGGACCAGGGTCCCCTGGTCCTGGGTCAACAATCCTGGAGATAAAGGAAGAGGAAGAGGAGGAACCTCTGAGTATTGTTGTAGAAGAGAGAACCAAATTTGCCTGGGCCAGAAAGGAGCAATCAGAATCATTCTCGCTCATTCCAAGGCAAGCTTCTGCAGCACATGAGGGACCAGAGGAATTGGGGGAAAAGCATAGACGAATCTGCCCTTCCAGCTTAGAGATAGAGCATCGCTCCAGAAAGCGTCTCGCTCTGGAGCGAGCGAGCAAAAGACTGGAAGCTTTGCGTTTTGGGAGGCGGTGAACAGATCTATCTGAGGGGTCCCCCAAAGCTGGAAGATGCTTTTTAGAACTTCTTCGTCCAGTTCCCACTCGTGTGGAAGAGCTGACGAGCGACTTAGTCTGTCTGCCAGGACATTGTCGACTCCTGGAACATGGATCGCTGTAAGGTGAAGGTTGTGAAAAGTTGCCCTTTCCCAAACCCTCATCGCTTCCCTGCACAGTGGGTAAGTCTGAGTCCTTCCCTGCTTGTTGATGTACCACACCATGCATATGTTGTCCGTTTGGATGGCTAGGTGACCGGGAAGGATATATTGGTGACGGGCCTGGAGCGCATACAGCACTGCTAGAAGCTCAAGCACGTTGATGTGGAGAACTAACTCCAACTTTGACCATAGGCCCTGGGTTCGGTGAGTACCCAGATGGGCTCCCCAACCTTTGCCTGAAGCATCCATGGTCAGAGTCTGATCGGGGGGAGGATGAAAAAAGGGGACCCCCGGAAAAGGTTCTCTCGAACCATCCACCATTGCAAGTATCTTATCATCAGCGAGGAGATCAGAACCAGATGATCTAGGTCATCTACCTGTTGATCCCACTGAGATCGGAGAGTCCACTGAGAAATTCTCATGTGGAGGCGCGCTCGCGGAACCGTCGGGATGGCCGTCGCCATAAGCCCCAGTAGATGGAGCACCGACCTCACTGGAACCCTCCTGTGGTCCAATAGGAGGGAAATCTGGGACTGAAGGGAGGCCCCCCTGTCCAGAGGCAGGAAGGCTTTGCACATAGTCATGTCGAGGATTGCCCCAATGAACTGGAGCCTCTGTGAAGGGTCCAGGTGAGACTTGGAATGGTTGATGGTAATACCCAGGCCAGTGAAGACCTGCTGGGTGAGGGAGAGAAAATGCAGGAGTTCATCCCTGGATGGGGCTGCCAGGAGCCAATCGTCCAGGTAGGGAAAAACCTGAACTCCCAAAGTATGCAGGTGGGCTGCTACCACCAGTAGGCATTTGCTAAAGACTCGGGGAGCCGAGGAAAGACCAAAAGGGAGCACCCTGAATTGGTAGTGGTCCCCTTGGAATGCAAACCTGAGATACTTTCGGTGTGAAGAGTGAATGGGGATGTGCAGGTATGCATCCTGCATGTCCAGTGCACAAAGCCATTGGCCCGGCCGGAGCAAGGGCAAGAGAGTTTGAAGGGAAAGCATCCTGAACCTCTTGTACTCCATATACAGGTTCAGGGAGCTGAGATTGAGGATGGATCTGAGATCTCCCGTCTTCTTTGGTACAAGGAAGAAATGGGAATAGTAACCCATCCCATGGAGGTGAGGGGGGACGGGTTCTATAGCCTGCTTTGAAAGGAGAGCAGAGATTTCTTCCCTGACCAAAGGAAGATGGTCCCTTGAGTAAGAGGAGTTCAGAGGGGGGTGACGTGGAGGTTTCTGGAGAAACTCTATGGAGTGCCCCTCTGCTATGATCTGAAGCACCCATTAATCTGATGTAATCCTCTCCCAACCCGGAAGGTGGAGGGAGAACCTCCCTCCTACCAGTTCCTCTGGGGCATCTGGAGGTGGTGGGAGAAGGAAGGAGTCAGGTGGTGTGAGGCAGCGCCGCAGCTGGGGCACCCGTTGCTTTTTTGGGCAGTGGGGGCCTGGCAGCTGTGGGGGCCCGACGTTTAGTGGCCCACCTTCCCTGAGGTTTCACTTCAGGCCGACTGCATCTGCAAAAGGGACGGCGCTGTGAGGGATGGGGACGGTACATTGAATCAACAGATTTAAGGGCAGTCCCCTTCTCCTGCAAGTCAGTGATGATGTCCTTGACATCACCGCCGAAAAGCACAGAACCCCTGAAAGGTGCTTCTTGGATTGCTGACTGCACCTCTGGGACCAGACCTGACACACGGAGCCATGCATGATGCTGAAGACTTACGGCGAATGCAGAGCTCCATCCTGCGGTGACCACTGCATCGTAGGTCATCCTCAGAATGTGATGACTGGCCGAACGAGCAGAATGGACCAGGTCGGCTAACTCCTGCTTGACTTGGGAGTCAGGCAAGGAGTCAATCTTAGATTCCTCCTGGGTAAGGACAGCCTTCTGGTAATCCCCCATATGTGCTACATAATTCAGGGCCCTAATCCCTAGTGTGGAAGAAGCATAGATCTTCCTTCCATACTGGTCCAGAAGCCGGGATTCCTTATCCAGAGGAGACGAGCTCAAGTGTTTAGGGTGTGCTGACCAGCCGTGAGCGGCGCTAATCACAACCGAGTCTGCACGGGGGTGACAGTCTAAGAAGTCTACACCCTCCGGAGCCTGGTATAGCCTGTTCGACTTCCTGGGAAGTGAGGCTAAAGCTGACGGTTGTCTCCAAGTAGTGGAAACAAGGTGGGCGTGAGGCTCGATCCAGGGTGGCACTAGGGTAGGAGCCGTAAGGGGCAAGTCCAGATGTTCGGCGAGTTTAACCCGCTGAGGATCTGAATCTAAGGAATACCACTGATGGACTTCCTGGATCTTTCTGAGCAACTCCGTGAAGGAAGGATCCTCCGGAGTAGACTTTGGAGGAGTCCTCGTCCGGGGCTTGGACGGAGAGCGCGGCTCGTTGTCTTTCTCAGAACACCCATTGGAGGCCTCCGAGGAGTCTAAAAGAGAAGAAGAAGAAGAAGAAGAAGAATCCGAAGCAGAGTAGGACTCCCTAGCTCGTCTAGGGGTAGGAACGGGTTCCTTAGGGGGAATCCCAGAACGCGTGTCCTGCCCCTCTCTGATCCTGAGGCAAAGCCCGGGAATCTGGAGGAGGAGAGAGGAGTCGGCGGCGTACGGGAGCTTGGGGTGGCACCATCACCGTAAGATGACTCTCAACTTCCTTGGTGAGCTGAGCCTTGGCCTCAGCCCACCAGGAGGCAAGAGTCTCCTGGAGATCCACCGGCGGCCTAGGGGGTGGTGGAGGAGGAGGAGGGGGATAGTTGTATGGATGAAATCCGTAATGAGAGTATCCGCAACCCGGCTGTGGGTATACCGGAGCTGGGTACTGCGGCATCGGGTACTGCAGCATCAGAGGAGGTGGCACCGGGTAATGCAGTGCCAGATACTGCAGGCTTGGGAAAACCAGCGTCGGATAGGATGGCGGATACCCAGGCACTGGAGGAGCTGCCGGAGCAGACGGCCCAGCCGGGTACTCCACGGGCAGATCCGCCAGGATAGGCCCATGGGGTGGAGGGCCCGATGGAAGAGAAATATCCTCCACCGGCGTCAGAGAGGCTGGTGTCGGAACCGGCGTCGGCGGTTCAGGTGTCGGGGCTGGCATCAGAGGACCCGGCGCTGGGGCCGGCGTCGGAGCCGGCGTCAGGGGAGCCGACGTCAGATCTGGCTCTGTAGGAAAAGGATCAGATGGTAGCCCAGGGTCCCGAGCCTCTTCTGGGGATGAAGGTGAAAATTCCCCAGGGTTGGGCAGGGGGGACTGGGGATCCCCTGACGGCAGCTAAGGCTGAGGAGAGCCTGGTACGACAGACGAAGCAGGGTCTGCCGTAGGCTCCAAGGCCCTGCGCACATCGGAGGAGCTGATGTGTGGCTTAGGGGCTGAATCCCAGCACATGCCAGAGGAGCCAGTGTCCGGGATTGGGTGTCCCTGTTGGAGACAAGCCGAGAGTGAGGGGGCTCCAGTCCAAGGGGATACTGCCATGCACCGCCCAAGGGTTTCCAGCCACTCTAGCGCCTTCTCCCGCGGACAGTGGAGGAGCCGACATCTGGCTTAAGGGAGGTGCCTGCACCAATAGGCCACAAGCCTGCTGCGGTACTGGGGGCTGGAGCCTCCTTTCACCCGGAGGCACCCGGTGGGCTCGAACGTGAACCCGACGGGCGGGCCGACGCCTCCTTCAAAGCCTTGGAGGCTGCCGTCGGACGATCCCCCAGAGGGGATGTTACCTTACCCGTGACTTCGGCCGGAGTTGCGGAGGAGGAGGCCTTCTCCCGGTGCCTATCCTTGTCCCGCTTCTTGTGCCCTTTAGGGGAGGTCAACGCCTTCCAAAGTTTCTTCAACTCCTTCTCCATCGCGGACATCTTCTTTTTTAGGAGATGGGCTTCGAGAGACTGCTGGCGTCATCTGCGGGTGGCCGTATTGACACGTAGGCAGTGCGGACACTTGTCGACCACGTGGTCGGGGCCTAAACAGAAAAGGCAGAGGGAGTGACCGCCTTGTGGGGCAGTTAGCCGCACGAGTTGCACTTGTTTTGGAAGGCAATACATACACCGATCGCTCACCTGATGATAGAAATGTAAAATACAACTTTTTCGGAAAACCATGAAATAACCGGACTGAGCAACAGGAACTTAACCACGCAGCCACACGAGCTGATTTCATGGAAAGAACTGGAAGGCAGGCATCCAGGACTGCCTTTATAACACGTCAGATGACGCCGGGTCACCTGACATGGGGGCGGTCCTCGCCAGGGACTGCTAGCTAGAAATTTTTCTGTGGGGTCCTGCCGCTAGTCGGCATCAGTCCTATATGTAATTGCCTACTGCAAGAGCCTTCTCGAAGTAAGATCTAGAGGTGCATGGTCTCCAGGATGAGAAACAGCATGGGTTCATTGAGGGGGAGATTGTGTCAAACTAATCTGATTGACTTCTTTGACTGGGTCACTAAGACAATAGACAGGAGCCAAGCCATAGACATGCTCTATCTGGATTTCAGCAAGGCCTTTAACTCTGTGCTCCACAAAAGGTTGATCAGCAAGTTGGCGGATCTTGGTGTTGGGGATAAGATGTCCAGATGGGTGGAAACTGGCTGAGGGACAGAACCCAGAGGGGGGTTGTGGTGGGAGAGTTATCTGGCATCAAAGAGGCAACCAGTGGGGTCCCACAGAGCTCAGTGCTAGGGCCAGTTTTGTTCAATGTCTTCATCAATAACATTTGGGATGGCATTAAGGGCAAAATGTGCATATTCATGGATGACACCAAGCTCTGTGGGAAAGTAGACACAGCTCAAGGGATACAGGACCTACAGAATGATCTGGAAAAGCTGGGGAGGTGGTCTAGCATCTGGCAGGTCAGCTTCAATGCCAAGAAATGCAAAGTTATGCACACTGAAGCCAAGAATCCCAGGACAGAGTACTACCTGGGCGGAATCCAGGTGTCTGCATCAGAGGAGGAGGAGGAGGAGGAGGAGAAGAAGGACCTGGGAGTGATGATCACTAGTGACCTGAAGCATGCCATGCATTGCAAGAAAGCAGCAGCAAGGACAAACAAGATGCTGGAATTCATAGATAGAGGGATCAGTAGTAGGAGAGAGAGAGGAGGTTATACTTCCCTTCTACAGGTCACTGGTGAGGCTGCATCTAGAGTATGGAGTTCAGTGCTGGTGTCTGTACCTCAGAAAGGACATTAACCTGCTGGAGAAGTTCCAGAGGAGGAGGGCTACAAAGATGATAGCGGGTCAGCAGGGTAATGCATACGAGGAGAGGTTGAGGGCACTGAACATGAGCTCCCTGGAGGAAAGGAGAGAGAGCGAGAGCGAGAGAGAGAGAAAGAGAGAGGGATGGGGTACATGATTGGGTTTTTAAGGTACCTGAAAGGAATAAATAAGGTGGATAAAGATGGTCTCTTTAAGTTGAGTGGCAACCATAACATGAGGGGACACACTCTTAAGCTGGAAGGGGGGAAGGTTTAGGAGGGAGTTCAGGAAGCACTTCTTCACAGAGAGGGTGGTGGGCACTTGGAATGCACTGTCAGAAGAGGTGGTCTAATTGAAGACAGTGGGCAGCTTCAAGATAGGCTGGGATGGGCGTGGGGGAAGGCAAGGATCATGGGTAGGGAGGATGGGAGGAGTTGGGGGGCAGGGACCATAACTCAAGCTATGGAGCCTGTAATACGAACAGACTAGATAGACCAAATGTCTTTCTTCTGCTGGCTTCTTCGTATGTTCATATGTAATTGACTTTTTTTTTTGCTGAGACATATAATGTATTTATTCTTAGTGTAAAATGCTGCAATTGAATAGCAATTCATTGAATTTCCATATTGCCTCTCATTGCCATTTATTAATTCTGGACAACAGAGGACAGATTCACAAGCGTTTGACCCGGCACAAACCCAGTTCACATGGCACAAACTGGAATTTGCACCAAGATGGTATCCACAAAAGCCTATTTTTCCCCCCACTCACTGGGTTTTCACAGGGGCAAAGTTTTGAGAGTGCCGCATTGCAAATGTGGGAAGGGGACCTGAATATCGGTGCAGTGTAGAGGGGGTTGTAGGATAACAGATGGACCAAACACAGAACTTCAGGGTTCAACACACAATCTCTGTGTGATGTTTATTTAAAACACAGGGAATAACCTTAAGCAATGTCATATCTCTTCTTCAATACATCAGTTTCCAGCAACAGACTATGCATGTCCTTCCTCTGCACTTAGTCAGCACTTACTGATCTATTGATCTATCTCTTTTGTGAAAATTAATTGATTCCTTATGTTGGTCTTGTGCGTTTGGGTGATGGCGAGCTCAAAAAAAGAAAAATCCAAAAACAAGCTAAAGACAACCTCAGTGCAGAAGCACTGAAGCAAGGATTACCCCCAAAGGGCATTGGTAATAAAGCCAAGTTTCAAAGAAACACAACATCACACATACCCCCATAATGCAAAGCACCATGGGATGTATATGCAAATCACCATGACATTTTAGGCTGGTTCAGCTTAAAGCAGGAATGTATCGTGCCAAATGGCCTCTCAAACAATTTGTAATTTACATGCATTTAAATAACTCAGTGGGGGGTTTTCTGATATCTCTGCTCGGGCAACTTAATTTCCATAATACAGTCCCCTAGTAACTTTTTACCCTTATCAAAAACACCTAGTGCCATGGTATTGTCAACATTTACAGGTTTCATACACATAAGGCATATACATCAAGGTATTTTATGACATAGTGCTATTGCATACTAAATCCAACAATGAGGAACACAGCCTGTTGTTTAACATCGGCTTTAAGGTCACCACAATAACCTCCCTGTATGAGGACCTGAGAGGGAAAAGGAAAAATTAAAGAGGACACTATAGCATAGTCAAGAAAGGGAAGGGGAAGCCCATAGGTGGACATCCTTATGGACTATAAATTGTAAAGGATAGATTAGGCTAAGAAATAGAAGAACTGTTACAACAGAAAAGGTTGGTCTTCAAGAGTGGCAGGATCTCCCTGTCACATGCAGTCCCATTCACAAACCATTTTCTCCATGTAAGGGCTTTTTGCAATGGTCCCTTGCATGCAGAAAATACTGGTGATCCAGACCTGGTGGTAAGTCAATGCAACCCTAGTGGTTGGCAGGTTGGTGAATGTACTGTGGTACCCCCTCCCATTGCTAATCCCCATCCTAGTATAATAATACAAAATTTCCCTGATTGTCTAGTGGTCCCTACCCCTCCCCCAATTCCGATCACCATCCCATTATATAAATAAAATATTTCCCTGGTAGTCCAGTGGTCCCTACCTCCTCTCCCATTCTCTGATTGCCATGCCATTATAGTAAAACCCATTTTTCTGGTAGTCTAGTGGTCCCTCCCCCATTCCCCGATCTACAGTCACTGGCCCATTATAGTAAAACTCATTTCCCTAGTAGACTAGTGGCCCCTCCCTGATCTCTGATCACCAACTTGTTATATTTATAATGTTTCCCTGGTAGTCTAGTTGTCCCTCCCCCCCTGCCCCGATCTCTGATCACCGGCCAGTAATATTTATAATATTTCCCTGAAGTGTAGTAGTCCCTCCCCTGATCTCGGATTGCTGGCCCAAGGAAAAAAGGCTGTCTACCTGGTGGCTAGTGATTCCTCCTCCCACCCAATCACTGGCCCACTACATTAATACTGCCCCCTGGTGTCCAGTGTACCCCCATCCTGATGCCAAGCATAGGACATTGAACAACTCCCTGGAGGTCTAGCGGAACCCCCTTTCTTTTCCCCTGTCTAGTGACAGGAGCCCTTACCCTACTGGTCTAGTGGACCCCCCACATCCCCATCCTGAAACTGAGCTGGTGACCAGCACAGCCCTCTTCTCACCACCACAGCTGGCTGCCAACTGAGCCCTCAATAAACATGTACTGTTCACAGTTTTGTGCTCATTGACATTGATTGACAGCTAGCTGTCAAGTAATATCAATAAGCACGTACTGTCTACAGCACATGCTCATTGAGGGCTTAGTCGTCGGTGAGCCATGGTGGTGAGAGAAGGGCTGTGCTGGTCTCCAGCCTTGGTTTTGGGGGGGATGGGGTGGTGGGTCACTACCTGCAAGGGTGGGTGGTCCACTAGACCATCAGGGTAAGGGTTCCTGTCACTAGATAGGAGATAGGAATGTGTGTTCCACTGGACCACCAGGGAATTGTTTCAATGTCCTATGCATGGGATCAGGATGGGGGAGTACATTGGACACCAGGGGACAGTATTAATGTAGAGGGCAGGTGATCAGGTGGGGGGAGGGACCGGTAGCCACAAGGGGATACTATCACTATTTCAGACAGGGCTTCGGGTGGGGGTGGAACCACTGGACCACCAGGGATATCTTAGTGTAATGTTATTGGATGGCTATCAGTGGGGAGGGACCACTGGACCACCAGGGATGGCATATTAATATGTCGGGTGAGGGATCGTGTGGGGGGACAGGACCACTAGCCACCAGGGAGACAGCCTTTTGTTTCTTGGGCTAGCCATCAGAGATCAGGGAGGGGGAAGGACCACTAGACTACCAGAGAAATGGGTTTTACTATAACAGGCCAGCGATCAGAGATTGGGGAAGGGGAAGGGACCACTAGACTACTAGGGAAATATTATAAATATAATGGGCCAGTGATCGGAGATTGAGGGAGAGGATAGGGACCACTGAACTACCAGGGAAATGGGTTTTACTATAATGGGCCAGTGATTGGAGATTGGGAAAGGGGTGAGGGAACACTAGACTACCAGGGAAATGGATTTTAGTTTAACGGGCCGGTGATTGGAGACCGGGGAATGTGGGAGGGATCATTAGACTAACAGGGAAATATTATAAATAAAATGGACTGGTGATCAGATATCGGGGAAGTGGGGAGGGACCACTAGACTACCAGGACATTCATGTTATTATACAGAGACAGTGATCGGAGAATGGCAGCGGGGGCACTAGACCACCAGGGATTGTGCCAGGCAGGGGCTGGGGGGCCACTGTCAGCCATGCACAGTCTATGTAAATGGGCCCATAATTGGCATGCAAATGGCCACCTTGCATGCCCAATGGGCTCATTTACATGGTTGCGTTCGTGAATAGGAAATAGTGCACCTGCGCTATTCCTTACTGGGACATTCTCCTGGCTGGATGTCATGGCAGCGCTAGTGGGGTTAGCAGTGTCTTTCCTGGGTTAATGCTGTCTGGTCCTGGCCCTATTCACAGTCAGTTAGCATGGTGCTTGATCCATCTGTGAATAACAACTTTTGGAACCGGCACAATCGCATGGTGCAGCACAATCTTTTGCGCTGCACTTTGTGATTTTTTGTGAATCAGGCTCTGGAACTTTTTTCTTAACAATCATTTTTCATATATTCTGGATAATAATTTAGTTAATGATCCAGTTATGATTTTTTCCTGTGCAATCTCTTTTCTGAGGTTGTTTTATAATTAACTAATAAGTACTTATATAGTTGTTTAAATCATGAGTGCAGTGAAGTTTTTTTCCAAAACAGCTTGTTTCAGTTACAATTTAGCATGCCTGTCAAATCCATTTTTCTAGGCACCTCCTATGCTGTGCACCCTAACTTTTTTATATGTTCTTGATAATGGTGTGCTGTCAGCATAGCGAAAACCCTACATCAACAGCAACGTGGGTGCCACAACCCAATTGACAGTCATTCCATTGATCAGGATTTTGCAGCACCTGCTGTCTTGCTGCCCCAGAGGTGTTGTGCTGTTTCCCCCTACATCTCCGACCTTAAGGTGATTCTATTATTTTTCAGGTGGTGTGGGTGGAAAAGCCCCACCCACGTGGTGGGTGGTGTGGGGGAGAAGTCCCCACGAACAGCTGGGATGTCCCCTGGTGCTTTGCCATGATTTCAGTCTTGTGGCACCATTGCCGGGCAACATGGCTGCCATCAGCATTTTGTTGTTACTGTGGTGTCGGTCGACAATATTGTTGTTGAACTGACATGGTGGAACCCTTGATATTAACTCTTACCAGATCTACAATGGTATTTCTAAATCAAATGTGGCAGCCACCTTTTTTTCTTCAGAAAAAAACTAAATTAAAACATTTATAAAGTACTCCGATTTTGGTGGAACTAGAGAATTTTACCAGAAAATAAAACTGGAGGATGCTTGGAATCTATTATAGGGGAAAAAAGGTGGAGTTAGATTGTTTTCCCATTTTTATGTTTGCTTACGCGCATGCACAAGAAACATATTGCGGCAGCTTGCTGTAGAAGTGAGTTGTGGAGGTGTGGCAGTGTTGTGGCAAATGCCAGCAGTCCATTTTAAGGCTGGTCTCTGTGACGCCAATAGAGAAGCAGGCTGTCGATGACAGCAGTTTTGTAGAGTGCCACCAACTTGAAAGAAACCCGCCATTGCAATCAGGGAGCGCCCCGTCATTAACAATCAGCTGTTTTTGCTGCTGGGGCGGTCTCTGATTGCAGCAGTGAGTTCCTTTCAGGTTGGTGGCACTCTACAGAACTGCTGTCACCGACAGCCTGTTTGCCTTGTCTGGTGTCCGGTTTCAGTAAACATGGTGGCAATTGTAGCCGCCTCTCACAGTCTCCATGAAAGCCGAGGGGGGTGTCCAATCCTGCTGTCGGCATGCCCCCCATTTTAGTAAAATGGATAACTGAGCAACTGCCCCAACTGTTGCTGAGAACCTGTTGGTACGTGTATGTGTGGGTTGGGGTTGCATGGCTGCAGCAGCTCTTCCATTCATAATACAGACACACAGAGGCACTAGTAGTGGGCAAAGTGGCTGAAATTCGCTCTGCAGAAATGATTCGCGGAATGTGAATCTACGAAGTGCTCACGCCGAAGCAGAGTACTTCGCGATTATATTAGGAAGGCGTAAGTCCATTGAAAACAATGACTTCGCTGTTCCCAAGCCACTTCTCCACCATTTTAAGGCTAAGTACATTGAAATCAATGTACTTAATGCCTTTTACTTCTCCTTACTCCGCCTTGTTCTTGAGCTCCAAAGGAGAATTTTGCAGTGCTTTATGGGATTGTAGGTCACATGGACTCTAGATTGTTCTGCACAGCCTCAGTTCTGTGTAGTGTGTGTGTAGTGGAAGATGGAGACAGTTTCTTCTCAGAGCTCTGCGATTCAAATCCTCTAAAAGCTGTTAAAAAAGCCTTTTTGAGCTATTTTTTTTTTCACTCACAATTTACTACATCGATTATAGGAAACCCTCCTGTGCTCATATTATCGAGTGTTTATTGTTTGTGTGTGGATTTTGAATGTTAATTTAGAACAGTCAGTCTGTGTACTGTGAAGTGTGCTTTGGGGGGGGGTGTATCTGTGGTGTAGGTAGATTAACTGGGAGAAAAAGGCAGCCTTTCTGTTTTGGTTATATTTTTCTTGCATAACTGTGTTAATGTGAGAAGAAGCCAGAAGGAGAAGGAAGGAAACATATTCAATTCAGTGCTTTAGAGTAACTGGTAATTGGTATTTTTCTTTTAAACTTAGATTGTGGGCTTGTAGTGACACTATACTTTCTTTCTTTGTTGTCTTTACTTATAATTGTTTTTGGGCTGTTGAAAATTTAAAACATAGTGGTGGTGTAATTCTGTGCTGTCTTTAATAGCTGCAAATTGTATCTTGGCTTGTCTGACTGTCCTGTAGCTGGGTGAAGGGTGTTAATTGTCTGGCCTCTGACCTCAGCTACGTGATAACTGGAGGTGGGGCTTAGTCAGAGTTAAAGTAGCAAACAGAGGTTGATTTTCTCAGAAGAAGCCAGAAGGAGAAGGAAGGAAACATATTCATTTCAGTGCTTTAGAGTAATTGGTAATTGGTATTTTTCTTTTAAACTTAGATTGTGGGCTTGTAGTGACACTATACTTTCTTTCTTTGTTGTCTTTACTTATAATTGTTTTTGGGCTGTTGAAAATTTAAAACATAGTGGTGGTGTAATTCTGTGCTGTCTTTAATTGCTGCAAATTTTATCTTGGCTTGTCTGACTGTCCTGTAGCTGGGTGAAGGGTGTTAATTGTCTGGCCTCTGAATTCAGCTACGTGATAACTGGAGGTGGGGCTTAGTCACCCTCCCTCCCCTTCCCCCAACTCTTAATTATATGCCCTGATAAATCTGATTGACAGGAGCTAAACACAGGGTATAGTAAGAGGTGTGAAGTAGGAGGGGCATAAGGGGGAAGAAGCCCACCCTCAGCAGGACAAGTGTTTTGACTCATTTATTTATTTATTGGTTTCTTTTTCCTTAAAAAAAAATTGGAGGATCAGTTACAGGATTTTTAGTACTGTAAATTAATAAAAAGAGAACTAAGAGAGTTTCAGTAGCAGACAAGTAGTGGAATTGCAGTATAATGTGGGGAGTGGTGCAATGCAGTGTCTGTGGGGCAGCCATATTCAGGCAGACCTTCTGGACACTGAGGTGCTGCCCTATCTGCATGCATCTCTCTGGACTACGGGATGAGGTAACCAGACTCAGAGCAGAAGCAAACTGGGTCAGGAGTACCATCACCCCTATCCAGGGACCACCCAGTCCAATGCAGCTGCCTCAAAGGATGCCGAGAACGAGGAGCACTTGGATGACAGTGGGCTCAGGGAGGGTTAGAGCAGTCAGGCAGAGGCACATCCCAGATCCTATTCTTCAAGACCTCATATGCCACACTGGCAAATGAGGACAACCAAATAGAGGTACCCAGAGAAGTGGAAGGAAAGGATGTGGAGGTTAGCCAAGGAGGTGACCTCAGTGGGGAAAGCAGTGGACCCCAGAGGAGGAGGAAGCAACCTGGTGGGGACTCCATCGGAAGAGGGATCAAGCTTAGGAACACAGGAGGGGAGGACAGGGAGGTGAGGTGCTACCAGGTGCCACGGCATGGAGGGATGGAAGGAAGATACTGGGGATCACTGGGAAGGCAAGACGGAGGGTGAGCTGGATGTCATTATCCACCTAGGTACTAATGACTTGGCAAATGAGCCAAAGGAAGTTCAGGAACAGTTTAGGAAACTGGGGAGGGTCTCAGCAAGTAGCTACTCTCTGTCACTTTCTCAGAAGTACTACCTGTAGAGAGGCAAGGGGAGCATTAGGAGTGCATGCACCAGGAACTTTAACTCATGGTTGAAGAACTGGTGCTGTGAGGAAGGGTTTGGATTCATTGGTGACTGGAGACCCACCTGGAGGATGGAGGTTTGTTCAAGCCTGACGGCCTGCATCCATCCTGGAGGGAATCCAGCACTCAATGATAAGTTTAAATGCTACATTGACAAGCATTTAAACTAGCAAAGGGGGGGCAGGCCAGCAAGGAGGGTACCTACTTGCTCACCCCCACAGCTAGCAGTGGAACCAGTGAACCAGAGGAGTGGCTATCTCTGCAAAGCAGTGTGCAAAGATGGAGATTAGTGTCCAAAAGGTGGATAAGCAGAAAAGGGCAAAATTCAGCAGAAGGGCAGACAGCAAGGAGAACCAGGATAAATGACAACCAAGGAAGGGGCTGGAGTAGAACAGTGAAGCAGGCTAGGAGGTCAAATCATGGAAAGCCATGTGCAAATGCCAGGAGCCTTAGCAACAAGATGGAAGATCTGGAGGCTGTCATGGTACAGTCAGACCTGGACATTGTGGCCATCACTGAAACCTGGTGTAATGATAACCATGACTGGGAGATGGCCATACCTGGCTACAACATATTCAGAAGAGACAGAGGAGGCAGGAAGGAGGGGAGTGGCACTGTATGTAAAATGACATAAGGGGCACAGAGATCCAGGAGGAATAAAATGGGGAGAGATACTGTGGGTTAAGCTGGAAAGGAAAATGGGGCAGCCATCCACACAGGTGTGGTCTATAGACCACCAGCCCAGGAGGAAGAAACAGATAGGAGTTGATGCTAGCCATCCAAAGGATGGCAGACAAGGGTGGTAGTACTGGCTGGAGACTTCAATATTCCAGACGTGGACTGGAGCATCCCAGCAGCAGCATCAACTAGGAGCAGATTTATCCTGGACTCCCTTCAGGGTGCCTTCCTCAAACTGGTCACGGAACCAACTCGGCAGAAGGCAATACTGGACCTTCTGCTCACAAACAGGGACAGTGTGATGGGGTAACAGTGGGGAGCACCTGGGCAACAGTGACCACAGTCATTGTGGTTTGAAATCACAGAAAGAGCAGAACCAAACCACACAAAAACACGTATCCTGGATTTTAGGGGGGCAGACTTTGGGAAAATGGGGAGATACTTAAAAGAAGCATTAAGGGGAATGGGACAGGAATCAGGGGTTGAGGAACAGTGGGCAGTATTTAAAATGGGGATTATAGGAACAGAATTATGCATTAAGCAGGTTAGCAAGAGGAAAAGGAAGAGGAGACCATTATGGTTTTCCAAAGAGGTAGCAAAGAAAGTGAAAGCCAAAAAGATTGCATTCAGGCAATACAAAAAGACACAGGCAGAAGGGATAGGAGAAGTACAGGAGAAACAAAGGAGGCAGGGAAGTCAGTAAGGAAGCCAAAGCTCAGACAGAAGAACACATTGCAAAATCAGTGGTTAAAGGGACAAAACCTTTTACAGGTACATAAGGAAAGAAGAAGGACAAAGGGAGGGATAGTGAGACTGAAGGGGAGGATGGGAGTCGTGGAGGATGACAACAGTAAAGCTGACATATTGAACAGGTATTTCTGCTCAGTCTTTACTGAGGAAGAGGGGTAATGGGTCTGAAGGGAGTACAAGGTGAGAGAATGGTGCAGAAATGGACACAAGTCCCTTTACACGAGAAAGGGTCCTGAAGGAACTGGAAGTAATAAGAGTTGACAAAGCAATGAGGCCAGATGGGGTGCACCCCAGGTCCTTAAAGAACTAAGAGAGGTGGTGGCTGAACCTCTGGCTATCCTGTTTAGCCAATCACTGGAAATAGGGGAGGTACCCAAAGACTGGAGGACAGCAGATGTAGTCCCCTTATACAAAAGTGGGAACAAAGAGGAAGCAGGGAACTACAGACCAGTCAGCCTCATCTCGATAGTGGGAAAGATCATGGAAGCACTAATGAAGGAGAGATTGGTGGAACATCTGGTTGTCAATGGACTACAGGACCCAAGGCAGCATGGTTTCACCAGGGGGAGGTCATGTCAGACCAACCTCATTGAATTTTTGACTGGGTGACTAGGGAGATGGATCAGGGAGGCAGTGGACATGGCCTATCTGGACTTCAGCAAGGCCTTTGACACTGTGCCACATAGAAGACTATTACACAAACTGGGGAATATGGGTGTGGCAGGACAGTAGTGTGGTGGGTAGGTAACTGGCTGGGTGGCAGGACACAGAGGGTGGTGGTAAATGGCTGTCACTCCACAGAGGAAGAGTGACCAGTGGGGTACCACAGGGATCAGTGCTGGGACCGGTCCTATTCAACATCTTCATCAGTGACATTGACAGGATCTAGAAGGCAGAATTTCACTGTCTGCTGATGACACAAAGCTCTGTAACAGAGTAGACACACCAGAGGGTGTAGACAGAATGAGAAGGGACCTGCAGAAACTTGAAGAATGGTCAAGGGTTTGGCAGTTGAAATTCAATGCAAAGAAGTGCAAGATAATGCATATGGGGCACAAAACCCTGGCACAATATATCAGTTGGGGGTGAGGATATAGCATGCACCAAGCAGGAAAGGGATCTTGGGTTGTCATCTCTGATGACCTCAAGGTAGGAAACAGTGTGACAAGGCATCAGGTAAAGCAAATAGGATGCTGGGATGTATAGGCAGGGGCATCACCAGCAGGAAAAAGGAGGTCATAATTCCGCTATACAAGACACTAGTGAGGCCCCACCTGGAGTACAGTGTACAGTTCTGGAGACCATACCTACGTAAGGACATAGACAGGGTAGAGAAGGTTCAGAGGAGGGCAACAAAGATGGTGCATGGATTGCATCACAACATTTGGTTATATTACTAAAGGGTTTCAATTTGCTACGCACTACTTGTAGTGTGTGTGAGTGTGTGTGCAATGTGTGCCATTAAATAAGACACCTGTTATTGTGCTACAGAGTAACTGCAGCAGTGTGAACCTGCTATCCACCGCACCTGCATGAATTTTTTATACTGCTTTGTGGTATCTTTACTGGTAGTGGACTGTCTGTTACTGTTGTGCACTACCCCCACCAAACCATCAAAAGGTATTCTTTTCCAGATTTGGATTTGTGATTTATGAGCACTGGTTAGGTATTGTTGTGCCTTTGCATCTGCGTCTTGAGTGCGCAGCGCAATCTTAATCTGTCTGTGCGTTTGTAGTACACCATTAATTCTGGAAGACTTTGCATTTCTTCTTACAATCTCTTTTCACTTCATCAGCACTGGAGAATTTTCTAGGCATAAGACAGTAGCATTTTTGGGATGCTCATTAATTCTGGTGACTGTGTGTGACCACTGCTCACATGACAGAGTGCACCATTAATTCTGGGAGACTTTGTCTTTTTTGTTACCCTCTCATTTCACTTCGTCAGCACTAGGTAATTTTGTGGACACATGACAGTAGCATTTTGGGGAATGAAATTAGTTCTGGTGACTGTGTGTGACCACTGCACACATGACAGAGTGCACCATTAATTCTGAGAGACTTTGCATTTCTTGTTACGCTCTCAGTAGCATTTTGGGGATGTACATTAATTTTGGTGACTGTGTGTGACTACTGAATGCATGACGTCTGTGTGCGCTATTAATTTTGGGAGACTGCATTTCTTGTGCTCTCATTACACTTTGTCAGTACTGGGGAGTTTTCTGGACACAAGACATGAGCATTTTGGGGATGCACAATAATTTTGGTGACTGTGTGTGTGAAGGGCTTCCAAATATTGGTGTCACTTCATCTTACTTCGAGTTAAGGAGGAATGATAACACAAAGTAATAATTACTAGGCGAAGTGAGCCTTTTGCATTGGCCACAGAGTGACAACATGAAGTGTCCACTTTGCGGGCACTTTGCTGGTGGAATTTAAATTTGCTGCATCTCTATTTGTGATACAGGTCATTGCCATCTGGGAACTACAGCTGTAGGCAATCATGTTCTTATACAGCATGTGAGTTACAGTACTGTAAGCCATGTGATGTGTGGGGGCCCGGGGGCTGCCAATATTGTTGTCACTCTGCCTTACTTCATGTTAAGGCGGAATGACAATGAGAAGTCACAATCACAATAACGAGGGAAGTGGGCATATCATGCTGGCCACTCTGTGTAGCGAAGTGACAACGCAACGTACCCACTTCGTGGGCACTTCACCAGTGGAATTTAAATTTGCTGCATCTCTAAGATGGGAGACTTTGTAAGTCTTGTTACACTCTCATTTCACTTGGTCAGCACTGGGGAATTTTCTGGACACAAGACAGTAGCATTTTGGGAATGAACATTAATTCTGGTGACTATGTCTGACCACTGCCTGGATGACTGAGTGTGCCATTAATTCTGGGAGACTTTGCATTTCTTCTTACACTCTCATTTCACTTCATCAGCACTGGGAAGTTTTCTGGACACAAGACAGTAGCATTTTGGGGATGCACATTAATTTTAGTGACTGTATGTGTGTGGGACAGCCAATATTGTTGTCACTCTGCCTTACTTTGCATTAAGATGGAATGGCAATGCGAAGTAATAATAACAAGGCGAAGTGTTGTTTGTTTGTTTGTTTGTTTAAAATTTATTTTTATACAGGTTTATCTGTTGGGAAATTAATCCCCATTTTCAACAAATACCTGTGTTATCATTACAAAACATCAAGCATAACAAATACACACAATACCAAAACAAAACTTAATAACAATTACAACCAACATTTAAATAATTAAACAATTCAAGCTTAAAGTGGGCATTTCATGCTGGCCAGTCCGCAAAGCGGAGTGACAACGCAAAGTACCCACTTTGCGTTCACTTCACCAGTGAAATTTAAATTTGCTGCATCTCTAATAGGCACTCTAACTACACACAGAAATATATACACTGAGTCACGCTACACACACTGGCAGCTCTGCTCTCTACCAACATACACGTCTCACACTATCTGTAGCCCCCCAAACAAAATGGAACCTGATTTAAGAATTGACACCTGGTTGCTGCTGTCACTGTAGAAATCTGCTTGCTTTTTTTATTTTAAATACTCCCTGCCCAGCGAGTTTCTGCATCTACCCATCCCCACTGTGACCAGGTTCTGTGCTCACCCTTTGCCACCGAACATGGTCGCTTGAGGTCACAGCTGTGAATGGGTAGCTGGGAGCTGCTACTTATCAGCTACTTGCAAATGTCAATTTCATGCATACCATGGATCCATTATCCCGGAGATGCAGATAAGGGATGAGGAGTTGGTGGGACCAGTGGCTCATCAGGTGGACTCCCACCTGGATTTTGAGTCCCAGAGCCGGCCCTGCTCCTGCACCTGGCTGCTCCTGTGCCCAGACTTCACACAAGGAGAGGAGAGTGTCTCACTGCCGGGTGCCAAGACTGGCGGGAATGGGGCCAAGAATGGCAGAGGAGGGGTGTTGGTGCTAGATCAGGGAGCCGGCCTGGGAGGAGCCGAGCTCTGTCAACAAACCATCTGAAAGGCAGGCAAGAGGCCATGATGGAACTCTTGGGGGAACCTGTCCTATGCAGACTTGATTGCGAAGGCAATCGAGAGCTCAATGGACAAGCAGCTCACCCTCTCCAAGATCTACTACTGGATGATTCTCTACATGCTGTACTTCAAGGATAAGGGCAACAGCAACAGTTCAGCTGGTTGGAAGATAAGGTATCCAGATACACCTCTGTCATTCTGATCTTATAATGTATCCACTTTATAGTGTCAGATATACTGGGCATTGGTACTGATGCTGCTCAGGTTGTTGCTCCCTGACACTTTCATCTGTCAGATATTTGGGGGAGGCAGTACCATTGGCCAGTCAACCCCCCAAATAGTCAGGACAACCCCCAAGTGGTCACTGAGCTAGAGTTCCAGGTACTAACAGTCCAGTCTCTTTTGGGTGTGGAGGTGGCAATGACAATGCTCCAGGCATCTCTTATGAGGCATTCACCTGTCTTCTACTGGGAGACTGGCAGGGTTTGGCCACTGAAGGTGCTTCAGGTACTGCCAGTGATACATTTACTTGTATCCTCTGTGTGGGTGTGTGTGTGTGTGCGTGCGTGCGTGTGTGCGTGCGTGCGTGTGTGTGTGTGCGTGCGTGTGTGCGTGCGTGCGTGTGTGTGCGCGTGCGCACAGAGATTAGCCACTAGGGATGCTTCAGTTATTGCTTTTGACACATTTCACCTTTCTGTTACTGAGGGGATTGGGGACAGCAGTAGGTATTGGCTACTTATGCTCTTCTAGGAATTACTTGCAGCATATTCATAGGTTCTACTTGTTGAGTGAGGGGCAAAGACCACTGTCCACTGATGGTGCTCTGGCTATTGCTTTCAGCACATCCCTGTTTAGGGGGAGGGGCAGGGATTAGCCACTGGGTACTCCCAAATATTGTATTTGGTGCATTTACCTGTCTTCATTTGAGGGGGAGGGACAGGGAATGGCCACTGATGGTGTGCTGGGTATTGCTTTTGGTACACGTATCTGTCTCCTATGTGTAACAGATTTTGTACATTTCGCAATGGGGTTATTACTTCGCACAACTTTCCAGGTTTGCGCAATGCTGTGAAAAAAGTCAGATCGTTATTACTCTTGTCATCACTATGGTTACTAGTTTCAACATTCGAGCCAGGGCAGTTAATGTTTTACAGCAGAAGTTCATCATGTTAACATCTTTTATGGCCCAGTGGCACTGAAAGTTGAGGCACTGGATGCCACACCGCGTGCCACGCCAGCAACCCGAGTTCAGGAGCAAGATCGGGAGCTGGGGGTCGGGAGGGGAGGGAGAGGATTGAACACCCGCAGGGCTGCTCTCCTCTCCCTGGGGAGGGCTGGGAGTTGTTTGATGTTCCAGCAGCCCCTAGTGGAGTTCGGGAGTGCTGCAGAACCCGGACTGCGTGTCTAGCAGTGTGGCTGATGCCAGCAGGGTTGCCATGCACCATGGCATCGGGGTAAACCACAAAAGGGGGAGGGAGGGAGGAAGGGAGTGAGGAATCACTACAAGGGAAAAAACCTCTGGCCCACATAGGTGATGGCCCTGCAGTGTCCACCTGCCACATGCCCAACACTGGACCTCTACCTCTGCCCCTTTGATCTCCTGACAGGGCTTTGGCCAGGGGGGGCTCCACGGGATTGAGTAATGAATTTGAGGTAGGTGGAGGTTACAGCGGGTGGTAGAGTGGGGGATGAGTCAAGGCCTGAGAGAGTTTTGGTGACCAGAGGCGATAAATAGAATGGTCAAAAAAAAAAACATGTTTTATATGGGTGCTAAAAATTCTGCACTGTGATTGGTCAGAACAGGTTACATGCAGTGACATTATGAGAGTACTGCCCCCATTAAAGGATGTTTTCGGCATCAGAGGCACTTAATTTACTTCTCTTGACATTTTTAATACTTAAAACAACAATGACAACAACAGCAAAACAGGTACAAATACTCTTATTTTATATACACAGTAACACATTCATGGGTTTTGTGTTTTTGGTCTCATAAACCCACTAACGACCGATTAAAACCTTTTTTTGTTGTTGTTGTTGATTGTTAAAAGCACAACTTGCACCTCTCGTGTGTTATTGCTCCCTTATATATTTCATTATTCACTCCTTTTCAACTAGCAATATTCAGGGAAAATTTGAATCAAAACTGTTTGCATAGTAATTGCTATGATACATAACTGAATTTTTTCCTTTTTTCCAAGTTCAAGTTTATTTGCAGGAAAAAAACTCCTTTGATCATGTTCATTTACAAGGAGGTCCTGGGAGGACAACTTGTTACAAGGTATACACACTTTTACAGTTCATACAATGCAATACTGCACAATGATTTACAATACACTACAAAACAGAACAAATGTCATACAATTCGAACAGAGGTAAATTAGAAGTAATGGCCACTGAAACACAGATAGTGCATAGTGCGGAGGCAGTATAGCACAGTGGTCTAAGGCTCTGAGCTGCTAATCTGGTGACATCCAGCAGACCAGACCTGGGTTTGAATCCCACAGCTTCCACTTGTGTACTGTGTGATCCTGAGCAAGTCACTTAACCTCTTTGTGCTCCCAGGTCACTCCTGTAAAAAAGCTTTCAGCTTAGTGTGCTATACCTGGTTAAACAACTAAAAAAAAAAAAAAAAAAGGTTCAGTAGATGAGGAACATAACATCGGGAAAGTGGTACAACAGGGGAATCCTTACAACATTAGTACAATCAAAGCAATCCCATTAAAATTTGGGTCAAGTGCAGAGAACATAAATACTTGAAATGAATGCATTGAATGCCTTATCTGGAACAGTGGAAGCATTTCAGCAAGAGAAAGAGATGGAGAGAATGGTGAACAGGGTGGTATGTGGGTAGACAAGTTAGGGCATGAAACAGGTGGGAGGGATCACTGGTGAAGAGTTGGAGAAACAGATAGATGAGAAACAGGCATGAAAGTGAGGAAGTCATGAGGAGGGGGTGAATACCAACCCCCTGGAAGGACATTAATGCCATGGCCAACTAACTGGGAGAGAACTCAGAAATGAGCAGTAGGTAAGTATTTAGGTATTAAGTTACATGGGGCTTGGTCATTGATGAAGATGACATGTACAGGACTCATGCAATTTGCTGATGGACAGATTTTTGAAGGCATTTAGTGCTACAAGATTGTGAAGTTTGAGGATAGCTTGTGCTTTGTTCCAATCTGAGTAGTAATGTGTTTAGCTTATTACATGCAGTCTTGTGTGAAGCAATTGTGCAGCCACATCAAGGTGAAATCAAATGCATAGCAGCTGACTGCTATACATAAACAATTCTATACAGCACTTGATGAGATTTATGGCATTTCTTCCATTGCTCTGTCAGGTAAAATATAAGGCAGATAAGCAGATTATTCTTTAAAGAGCCTCTGATGCTGTTGTGACAACTTAAAAAAAATGTTTTAGACAGATAGATAGATAGATATATACATATATCTATCTATATATATATATATATATATATATAAGGGATATACAGCGGTTCAGTGTGTGATAATGCATTTATTTTGTACAGTTTCCAGTGACCTCAAGTAACCTCACTAGTGCCAACGGCACGAGGAGAGTTACGAGGTCACTGAAACTGTACAAAATAAATGCATTATCACACACTGAACCGCTGCATATTCCATTTATGCAACAGGTTTAGATGTTGTGTGAACATTTTGATTTTGGTAGGTGTAAATAATTTGTCAAAAAAGGGAAAAGAAAATGTAATTTTATGCTGTTTTTTGCTAATTATAAAAAAACATAATGGTATCTATAAATGAAACACCACTCATTTTGTAGATATTTTTGAGCTGAACATTTTTCGTGCTCACAGTACCATGCTATCATTTTTTGTTTTAAAGTTATTTATATTTGTTTGTCAAAAGTGAACAAAAATTACATTTTCTTCTGTTTTCTTGCTAATCATATACAATATACAGGGTTTATATAAATGAACAGTATTCATTTTGTAGATAATTTTGTGCTGAACAATTTTCATGCTCACAGTACCATGTTATCTTTTTTCGTTTTTAAGTTATTGACATTTAAATATGGTTAGTACTGCTTCTGAGGCCGAACATTCTAAATGAATTCTGAAGAGAACTGTGTAAATAAATGAGCTAGTGATGTAGTTACTGTGTGAATAAATGGGTGATAATGTAGTTACTATGTGGATAAATAAATTTATTACCATAGTAGCGAAGATAAATGGTTTTATTCTACAGTTTTTATCCTGACCCCTGTTGCATAAATATATATATATATATATATATATATATATATATATATATATATATATGAGACAAATAACCTCTGTGTGCAAGCACTGAGGCAATGGTTACCCCAAAGAGCATTTGGCTGGGAAGCCAAGTTACACAGAAATACAAAATCACACATGCCCCCACAATGCAAAGCATCATGGGCTGCATATGCAAATCACCACAGAATACTACACTGGTTCAACTTTAAGCAGAAATGCATGGTGCCGAAAGGCTTCTCACACAGTTTGCAAAGGATGCCAACAGAAGACATAGACATGTGTTTCATCCTACCAGGACTCATCAGTATGCCTCATCTGTTTGACACCCCAGTGAAATGAACCAGCTACCTTAAGATGGCCTATCTGGGTTATATTGTGGTGAACCCAATTAAAACATAAAAACTGTTTAAAAGACAAAGAACCTCTGTGTGCAAGCACTTTGTCTCACTGGGGCGTCAAACAGATGAGGCATACTGATGAGTACTGGTAGGCTAAAACATGTGTCTATGTTTTTTGTTGGCATCCTTTGCAAACTGTGTGAGAGGCCTTTCGGCACCATGCATTTCTGCTTAAAGTTGAACCAGTGTAGTATTCTGTGGTGATTTGCATATGCAGCCCATGATGCTGTGCACTGTGGGAGCATGTGTGATTTATATATATATATATATATATATATATATATATATATATTTTATCTTTTGCTGTCAATGTTGTTTCCTCCTTGACTGAAGCTGGCAGGGCTCCCTTCGACCCTGTGCCTGCTACCACCACTATCTCCCACCTTCCAGAACTTACCTGGCAGCCAGCAACCCCACGGATTACCTCATGTGGTGGGGTCAAGAGGGGAGAGGGCCATCCTCCCACCCCTAAAAAGACGCATCTAGCTCTTGACTTCCAAGAGTCCTGGTGCTGGATCGGGTTGAGGCCGGCACATAGGGCATCATATGTGCCTGCCTCGCCCACTTTTCCTCCTACTTTATTTCCTCTTCCCTGTGCTAAGACAGGCATGTAGGCATGCATGCATGCATGCATGCGGAGGCATGCACATGCACTCCGGAAGTCGCACAGCTGTCTCCCTCCCTGTGTTGCCCTCAGACTCGCCAACAGGTCTCCACCAGATGACAGTCATTTGGCGGGAGTGACACACTTCCTTCCTTGGAAGAAGAGAGGAGAGCAGTCCATTGGATGCTTGTCTTTCCCCTGGCTGACCCCCAGCAACCTGAGACCGTGCCCAATATCGGGTTGCTGGCCTGGTGGATGGTAACACTACCACCATGCCACTGGGCTGGCTTCATTTAGTTGATATTTAGTAGTTTTTTTCTGTAATCCTCACCATTTTTCCTTTACTACTAAGGATATTTGAACTAAAACAAGATCACTGCACTATCTGCTTTGGCTGCCTGTCTACACCTGACATCACAATTCTGTTTATGACAACACAGTCTGTTGCTATGGTGCTATGATGTCAAGTGTAGACAAGCAGCCAGAACAGATAAAGTCCAAGGGACAGAGATAATGTTTTCATGCAACTGTCCTCAGTAAGTAAGAAAACGGATAAAGAATTCTAAACTATAAATGGAATATGAAGTAAATGTAAATCTTACATTTTCAAAACTTTTCCTGATGGGGTCAGTGGCTCTTTAAATGTATAATGTGCTGTAACAGGGTGTGGGCGACACTGGACCAATACAGGTACAAGGAAATATAAAACTCTGTGGTTGAAGAAAGGAATAAGTCATGACAAGCTGTGGATTAAAGAATTTGGGTGCTTGCACCAGGGGCATTAAGAATATAAGGCTGGACACCCAAATGTTGTGTGTCAAATGTATTTTAATCTTGGCTTACAACTTTTTTGATGAGATTGAGGTCTGTGGCAACTCTAGTAAATGGTGATGTTGATAACTGTTGTTTGTTTGAACCGCTTTATATTTTGTCTGTGAGGCAGTGCTGCCATAGATGGCAAGTATGTGGTGTCAATGATAGACATCAGTCAGTCTACAGGCAGCATCGAGTGTTTTACAGAATCGCAAGTTCTGGTTGTCTCAGTGGTGGGACAACTGTGCATTGCAAGGATCGTGTTCGAGCCCTGTAATCCTGTGCTGGAACTGACTAGAGGCTGGGCGTGTCATGGTGGTGGTGCACTGGGATCCCATGGCAGAAGTGTGTAGGTTGCCTGACATTCCTCTCCTCCTTCCCCATCCTTTGCCAGCCAGTCACAGAGCAGCATTGATGTTGGCTGTAAACTGTAAAGGCAGATGGTTGCTCACCCTCCTGGTGGGAAGAAATGTGCTACTTGGGCTGTCTCCAACATTGGGGTAGTGGACAGGGGGAACCGGTGGGAGACAACATTGAAAAATAGAATTAAAAAAATCAGAACTTTTTGACCAAGGTATAACTGCAGGGGCAACTCCCCCCCCCATGCATAATTAATGATGGCTAACTGGAAATCAGATCCCTGAAAGTTTTAAATTCCAGTTGCTGTCCCCCACTTGATACTGCAGTAGTGTGTTATGCTGCCTCCCACAAAATCAGGGTTCACATGCATGAACTAGAATGGAATTCTGGGGTTGGCTGGAGGTCTGAATGTGTCTGAGAGACAGGGTACTCTGCTCTCAATGGTGAGTCAGCTGGTGTGTGCATCTCCGCAGCTGGTTGACTGAGGAATAAGTGTTGGTTGCAAAGACTACCACGTTCTTGCCTCGCTGATCTGGTGAAGGGTGCAGCCTGGCTGATCCATTTGTTGGAGGGGGGATGAGCACAGTTGGGAAATAAAAAATTTTTAAAAAAGTGTAACTAGCAAAAACCCTGTGGTGTGGTGTTCACTTCTAAGACTAGGCTGTGTTAGGTGTACACAGCCTGGTGTGTGTGTGTGTGTGTGTGTGTGTGTCTGTCTCTCTCTGACTTTATGTCTCTCCCTCACCCTCATCTTACACCCTCTCTCTCCCTCTTTCTTTCCCCTTTCTTCCTCCTCCCTCTCTCCACTCTTTTTCCTCTCTCCACTCTTTTTCCTCTCTCCACTCTTTTCCCCTTCCTCCATCTCCCACTAATTTTCTCCCTCTACCTTCTTTCTCCCTCTCTCCAACTCTAATTTACTTCTCTGCCTCTCTGTCTTTCTCTCCCTCATTCTTTCCTCTCTCCCTGTCTCTCACTACCCCTCCCTCCTTCTCCTACTCTGTCTCCCTCCTTCCCCCATCTCTCCCCTCTGTCTTTCTGTACCCCACTCTAGTTTGCTTCCTTCCCTCTCTACATCCTCTCTCTCCCAATCTTTCTTTCCCTTAGTCTTCTTCCCTCTATAGCATTCTTTTCCTCTCTCTTTCTCTTCTTTCTCCCATTCTGTCTCCCTCCACCCCCTCCCTATCTTTCCCCCTTATTTTCGCAATATTCTACTTTATTAATTGAATTGTGTTGACCGGGTAAGCCCACTGAGACTAGAAGTCCCTTTTTCAGGGGTGACCCGGGGGTGGGGATACTGATGGTAACCAACTGAAACTGAACCAGATGAAGCTGTACTTTAGCTTACCTCTCTCCTTCTTTCTACACCCGTTTCCCCTTTTCTGCATGTATCTTTCTCACTCTTTTTCTTCCTCCTTCCCTGTTTCTCCCCTCTCTCTCCCTCTCATTCTCTTGATAACCCACTCTAGTTTACCTCTCTCCATCTATTTTCACCCTCTCTTCATCTTTCTCACCTTCTTTCTTCTTCCTTCCCTCTTGTCCCATCCGCTCCCTCTCTCTTGCTCCCTCTTTTTCCCACTCTTTCAGCCTTCCTCTCTTTCTCTCTTATTTCCACTTTAGTTTCTCTCTCTCTCTTTCTTTTTTTCTTTCTCTCTCTTGAACCTTGGCACTGATGTGCTAAGTGGAGGCGACTTTTGACTGGCTGCCTTAATCCGGTCAGATAACTGCCATTTATACTTTGGCATGTATTCATAGACCTGAGGAGGTAATCCACACAGATAACTTGGAAAAGATATTTCTCCCAAGGGACATCGCATGCATGTACATCAAGGCCTGTGCATTCCTGCTGCCCATGCAGGGTTTCTGATGTCCCTCCTCAGCTGAAGAACACATCATACACTGCCATTCATGGTCACCAAGGTGGCAGTATTGCAACAGAGCTTGCCAAATCTTCCTCCCGAGAGAATAGAGGAGATGTCCTGTAGGACGCTCTGTCCATTTTTCCAGCTGGCTCTGAGTCGATTCCTGAACCCTTGTCATCAGCACCTGAGATGGCAGCCCTGCTACTATCTCCAACTGGCAGGCCTATGCATGCCATTTTAAATTTGATTTTATAACTTATATCACCAGGAAAACCTGAGATACAAAATCACATTTTCAGTGTGTGGGTGGGTGGGGTGGGGAGGGGCTGTTTCTACTGAATTTCACAGCTAGGGCAGAATGTGACTTGTTAAAGGCCAACAAGTAAGCCATTGGGCCTTGAACCCAGAATTTAAGATTTTGATTACTTTACTGTGCAGTGTTCTAATGTCTTGACCACACTGCTTTTTGGGTATGGGGTGAAAAGCAAACTGCTGGAACCAGATCAGACCACATCGGTAAAATCCAGACCATCTAGACCAGGCAGAAATTGTGTGAATTTTTCTGGTCTGGCTCTGGTGGTCTGGATTCACCTACACCTGGGACTTGGTGAAAACTGGAGCAGATCAGTAAAAGCTGGAGTGGCAAAATTTACGAAACTTGCCCCTGGTCTACATTTTCCTGATCTGGTCTGGTTATTACCAACTCCCTTGCTTTTTTATTTACTATTTACTGCACTTTATCCCCAGTCCCCACCCTGCTCTAATCAGTCTCCTCTCCCCAGCCCCTCACCCCTCCATCCCTAGGACTTACTGGATCAGCCTTGCAGTGCCTCGCAGTTCCTCCTCGTGGCAGAGTCCCCTGCACCCCCCTCTTTAGGCCTGGGAGGTTTCTAGTCTGAATGCAGCCATGGTGCCCAGTGGGTGGGTGTGGGGCAATTTTAAACCTTGCTCTGGGCCCTGCCTTCAGGCCTTCTTGGAGTCAGGAATGGCAATCCATACATTGACCTGTGGAGACGTGGAGCAAGCCATGAGATTTATCCTATGAGTAGTGACAGAAAGAATGGGTAACTCACAGGTGGGACGATCAGAACTGGTGTGTTCTTCATGAATAAGCAAACCAGAGTCATCAGCTGAGGCAGGAGATCACCAGATCTGAATCCTGCTGTAGCCACTGACTCAGTGTTAGACCTCATCAGCTGACACTGCCCCCCCAACCATGGCTCAAGAAAGAAGATTCTCATACTCATTTCAGACATTTCAATTGAATAAATTGATCAACCAAAACAAGGTGGCACTGAACTCTCCTAAGAATAAGTGGTTTGGAATAAACACAGTTCTCTGTAGAAACGATTATGTATCTGATTTCTCTCTGTGTGTCTGAGTTCAGATTGATGCAAATAGTAGGAGATCTGAAAACCAGTTTGCTGTAGAAACACATCACTGCATGCTACAACTGGATAGAGGTGCTCAGAGGGGGGACAGCATGTAAATTCATTAAACATCAGGGTGGGATACATGAAGAATAGTTGGCCAAGTCTGGTTTAGTCCATCTCCCTGTAATGAAGTGGGTTGTAGGGACAGAGGTTTTATGACCTCGCTTGGTGCTGGTTGGGATTGATGTCAGTCAGTGCTTCCTAGTAAAGAAAAAAAAAATCAGTCTCACTGGTACTGCAAAGATTTGGTGTGGAGAAATTCACTTACAGATGTCTCTTGATGCAAATAAGTGCAACATGTATTCTCACGTACATGACTGTGCAGTTGTAGCATAGAGTGCACACCAGACAAATAGACCACTCTGTCCATAATCCTGGAGCCCAGCGCTTTGTGCTTGCACTCTCTCTCTCTCTCTCTCTCTCTCTCTCTTCCTCAGGGGGCAGGTATTGTACTTATTTGTATCAAGAGACATCTGTGAATGAATTTGTTCCCACCAGAAGTCTGCACTATGGGTGCAGCTGATTTGTTTTGTTTGGTCTGATTTGGTGCAGGGGACCCCACAGCTGCACCAGGTTCCTTTTTCAAGAGCATGTATTCATCCTCCTCCTTCTTCTCTGTAAGAAACCTCTGTAGAAGCATAGAGTATAAGAGTTGTGGCTCCCTTATACTATAGGAAGTATGCTATATAGCCATGATGAGTTTGTAAAATGAATCAGTGACTGTGCTGGGATACAAGCCTGAGGCTTGGACCTTCTGCTCCTCTGTTTGGTGCTTTATCCACTGAACCACACAGCCTCCCTTTCAACATGAGAAGGACCATGTCTTCTTTTTGGGGGATTCTAATTTATTCTAATGATGCAAAATGCAGGGCTTTGATTGAGGACGGGATACTAGGTGGAACAGAGCTCTCCTTTGCTTCTAAAGGGAAATCCTCTCCTCACTGTTTTGTGTGTATGTGTGTGTATGTGGAGGGCCTGCAAACATTCATGGTAGCAGCGATTTTCCTATCAATAGTTGGCAGGTGAGTGCAGAGTGACGAGGCAGAGACCTGGCCAGCTACCAAGAGACAAGCCACGCTCAGTACTGATCAATAAATCTCCTTAGCTACAGCAGAAGCTCTTCTAAAATGGGAAGCATGACCAGTAGAGGTTGAGGGTATCCTTGGACTTGGGCATACCGCAAATGAGCGCCTACCAAAACAGTGACCCACTTGTGGTGACTGCCCCAACGGCGAGGGCATGGGGACGGCGATTGGATGGGGAGGGTTTGCGAAAAGACAATGGGATATTGTGTGTGTATACATGCTCGGGGGGGGGTGTGAGCACACCAAGTGAGGGGCGGGAGAGTTTGTGAGGGTTGGTGCTGCAGGTTGCTGCTGAGCTGGTGTTGTGGCATGGTGGAGTGGGTGCTGGCGTGATGTGGCAGTGATGCAGGGTTTGGGACTGGGCGCCAGTATTTTTTGTTGCGCCCTGCCCGAGACAGGTTTTATTTTTATTTTTTGTTGTGCAGATGCACCCCCAAAATGCAGCCCCCCCCCCCCGGAGTTGAGAATCTAAAATTAGTGTGGTGTGGGGGCACAGCCCCGCATAAAACAAAAATGTAGCTTGTGCGCCACTTCTACCGGGCGCTGAGTTGTATATTGTCAAATTTCGCGATGTGCACTGGCGCTTATGAATTGCTCTTATCAATGGAAGCGAGGCTGAGTATTATTGTTGTTCTTTTCCAAATGCTCTCTACAGTTGGAATAGGAATTATTCATTTGACTTTTTTCTTTTTAAATTGAGTGCCCCCTTACTGTATGGAATCAGCACTGTGCAGAACTTGGGCTCACTGCTTATTCAAATCACCAAGCAGAGTGTGTGCAGGCATGAAGCAGGCTTCACAATACTACCTTAAAAATTCAACTACGAGGAGCATCTCTTCAGAAAGAGAGAGGAAGAGAGATGGGAGGTGGGGAAAGAGAGAGAAAGGAAAGAAAGTAAGAAAGAAAGAAAAAGAGAGAAAGAAAGAAAGAAAAAGAAAGAAAGAAAGAAAGAAAGAAGGAAGGAAGCAAGGAAAGAAAGAAAGAAAGAAAGAAAGAAGAAAGGAAAGAAAGAAAGAAAGAAAGAAAGAAAGAAAGAAAGAAAGAAAGAAAGGAAGAAAGAAAGAAGCAGCTTAAAGAGACGATGTGAGGTAGAGATGGAAGGTGAGGAGAGAGAAAAAAGCTAGATGGAAAGGGCAAAGTAAAAAGAGAGAGGACAATCAGAAGGAGATTTTAGAGAGAGACAAGGATGGATAGAGAGTGATAGACAGGGGCAGCCCATAGAATGGTTGCAGCAGCATGGCCTAGTGTCTAGTGTGCAGGCTTGGGAACCGCAAAATACAAGAGACCAAGCTTCAAATCCCATCACAGCCACTTACACATTTATTTATTTTATTTATTTAGTTTTTGTTGACCAGGTAAGTGCACTAGACAAATCCTGCCTATTTTCAGGCACAACCCAGGGAAGGGGGATACAGATGAATGCCAACTGACCTTGAACCAGATTAAGCTGTTGGTGGTATTTTTAGTGAATGAGAGAAATTTGGCCAGGACACTGGGGAAATTACTAACATACTAACATACTATTTGCCAGCAGATTAGGCCTTACGGTCTATCGAGTCTGCTCGAACCTCAGATCCTTAGTTGGGTGCCGAGGCCCTCCTCTCCCTTGTGTTGCAGAAACCCCTATCATCCATCCCCACCCCCACCCGGACAGGCCATCATCTGATACATCCACTTTCTGTGTCTGTCCCACCCTCTCTTGAAGCCCTCCACTGTGGATCTCTGAACCAGCTCGCCAGGCAGTGCATTCCAAGGGTCCACCACCCTCTCAGTGAAAAACCTCCTCCTCTTATCCCCCTTCACTCTTCCACCTTCCAACTTCAAACCATGCCCTCTGGTGATACCTCCCTGCTTTAGTCTAAAGATCCCCTCCATGTTTACCCTATTTATTCCCTTGAGGTACTTGAAGACCTCAATCATGTCCCCCTGTCTCTCCTCTCCTCCAATGAAAACAGGCAGAGCTCCTCAAGTCTGTCCTCATATGTCAAATCCCCTAGCCCTTGTATCATCTTAGTTGCCCTCCTCTGTACCTTTTCCAGGAGCTGTATGTCCCTCTTCAAGTGTGGTCTCCAGTACTGTACACAGTACTCAAGGTGTGGTCTAACCAGTCCATTGTACAGAGGCAGAATCACTTCCTTGCTCCTAGAGGTGATCCCCCTTACGATGCATCCCAACATCCTGTTTGCCTTGCTAGCCGTACTCCTGCGCTGCTCAGAGTTATTCATATATGCATCCACCATGACCCCTAGGTCTTTTTCCCCTATTGAGGCCTCCAGCGCCTCCTCTCCCAGGGTGTACCTGTGTTTAAGGTTTCTCCAACCAAGATGCAACACCTTGCACTTGGTGATATTGAAATTTAATTTCCATGTGTGAACCCAGCTTTCCAGGGTGTCCAGGTCCCCTTGCAGGGCCAACCTCCCCTCTTCTCCCTCAACTACTGCTCCCATCTTGGAGTCATCCGCGAAGAGACTCACTTCACACCCTATACCCTCCCTGATGTCCAATATGTATGCATTAAACAGGATCGGACCCAGGACCGAGCCCTGCGGTACCCCACTACCAACCTCTGTAGGGTTCTAGAGCTCCCCACAGACCACTACTCTCTGAGTGCGTCCAGCTAGCCAGTTTTCAATCCATCTGACCATCAAAGGCCTACTCCTAACCCCATCAGTTTCTCCACCAGACCATTGTGGGGGACAGAGTCAAACGCCTTGCTGAAGTCCAAGAATAATACATCCACAGGCTTTCCCTGTCCAGTTCTGATGTTACCCATTCATAGAACTCCACAAGATTGGTTTGACATGATCTACCTGGCACAAACACATGTTGCCGACTATCCAGACCTCCCACCTCCTCCAAGTACACCCCCAATCGTTCCTTTAGTATACTCTCCATTAATTTTCCCACCACCGAGGTCAAACTGATGGGTCTATAGTTACCTGGTACTTCCCTTGACCCCCCTTTATGGATTGGCACCACATGTGCCTCTCCCCAATCCCTAGGTACCCTCCCTGTCTCAAGTGACCTGTTGAAGAGCTCCGCCAGGGGTGCAGCCAGTATGTCCGCCAATTCCCATAGTACTCTCGGATGAATGCCATCCAGCCCAGGAGATTTGTCTTCCTTTAGGGCCTTGAGGGCTAACCACACCCTTTTGGTGGAGATAGCATCATCCGTCCCCTCCAGCTTACTGGCCTTTTTATCCTTATCCAGATGTGACACCCCTGGGGTACCTCTCCCTCCCTCTTGCTCCATTTCTGTTGCTCCCCTGATCCCACTCACTGATGCTTCTATCCACATCGTGCCTTGCTTTGTAGATATCCCATCCCCCTCCCTAGTGAACACAGAGGCAAAGTACTCATTAAATACCTCTGCCTGGTCCCTCGCCTCTTCCACCCACCCTCCTTCTGATCTCAATCTGCTGAGATGGCCCTTAGTTTTTCTCCGCTCCCCAATGTACCGGATGAACCCCTTTTCCCCTCCATGTATCCCCTGTGCCAGCCACTGCTCTTTACTGGACTTTGCTCCCCTCACCAACCGGGTGACTTTTCTAGATGCAAGATGGTACATTTCCTTATCCCTAACCCTATCCCCTCTTGTTTTATATTTTTTGTAGGCAGCCTTCTTTTCTCTGACCACTACCTGTACCTCACTGGACCACCAGCATGGTTTATGTGACCTTGCTCCCTTACGTTTCAACTTAGCGCAGATCCTGACTGCCTCACGAAGTCCGCGTTTTATGACCTCCCATCTCCTTTCCACACTTGTCATTGATGTAATCCCCTTCAAGTGATCCTTGAGAATATTTCCCATGCCCACAAAGTCTGCCCCCTGAAGTCCACTGCCAGTGTCCTAGATCTCCCCTCCCCCATGCTTATTTGAAACCAGACAGTATTGTGGTCACTCCCAGTCAGGGGTCCTCTACAATCAGGTCCCTTACCAGATCCCCATCTGCCAGAACCACATCCAGGACATGCCCCTCCTTGTGGGCTCCATCACATGCTGTGTTAAGAACACATCCTGGAAGCCATCCAGTAGCCTCTGCTCCTTGGCCACCTTAGAGGACATGGTTCTCAGTTTGTACTTCATAATAAGGTCCCCCATCAACACCACTCCTTCTCCTTTTGGTCCACACTGGGCAATGATGTTGTCCAGAAACCATCCTCTAGAACATCACTCATCTTGGGGGCCTATATACTACACCCAGCTTGACCTTATCTCCTGCTGGGGATGTGGAATTGACCCATAAGGCCTCCACGTTTCCCTCTGCCTCTTCTACCCTAGCAATTTCTATGTCATCTCTAATGAACATAGCCACTCCACCCCCTCTGCCCTCCTTTCTATCCTTCCTAAGCATAGTGTACCCCCGCACGTTTAGGTCCCAGTCATGGTTTTTGTTGGCCCACGTCTCCGTGACCACCGCCACATCCAACCCCGAACAGCATGGCCTGGAACTCTGGCAACTTGTTTCCCAAGCTCCTGGCATTTACTAACACCAACCCCCCCCCCTTATCCCTGATCCCTTTGTCGAACCCCACCCAGGTTTCTTATACTTCCATCCTCCCTTTCTCCTCCTGAAACCTCCACCCCAGTCTGTTTCTCCCTCCCCTTGGGCTTGAAGGCTACTCCCTCATCTGGAGGAGGGCTTCTGGTCAGCCCCTCCTTATCCCTCCCCTCACAAGTTTAAACCCTACCTTTCTTGAATGTAGTCAGCCATCCCCTGTTTAAGAACTTCCTTCCCTAATGGGGCAAGATGAAGCCTGTCCTTGGCATACAGTCCCTTATCCTCCCAAACTCCTTTCCAGTTCCCTAACACCCCCAACCCACTCTCTGCACCCCACTTCCTGAGCCAGTCATTAACCTCTGTGATCTTCATTTTTTTCTCCACTGAGGCCTTTGGTACTGGCAATATCTCCGAAAAGGAAATGTTGCATCCATTATCCCGACAGACTCTGGCAAGTTCTTGGAACCTTGCTTGGATTTCCAAAATGCTATTTCCTCTAGATCATTGGTTCCCAAATGCCCCAGGAAATCGGTTTCCTCCACAATCCCTACTCTTTCGATAAGTGCCATGGGATTTTAATGTCCACCTGAACTACCACCAGTCCAGGCAGATGGGACCTCGGTTTAATGTCTCATCTGAAAGACGGCACCTCAGAAGTGCAGCACCCCTCTCATGCTGCACTACAGTGTCAGTACTGGGATATTAACTCAAGTGCCAGATGTGGGGACTGAACCCACAGCCCTCTGATCTCCCAGCCTCAGAGGCGAGTGTGCTACCTACTGAGCCACTGACACTGACTGACATTGTTTGACCTGGAGTAGGTAGGAGGTGTTGTGGTCTAATGGTTAAGACACTGGCTTGGAACCAGGAGATCACAGGTTCGGATTCTGCTAGAGCCAAAACCTTGTAGTCACACTTAAATATCTACTGCTCAGTCCACCCAGCTTTGGAAACAAGTAGAAGCAGGACCCCACCAGAAATGAGATGTTGCGTTTCAACTGGGCTATTCTGGGTACATAAACTGGTAAAAAAAAGTCACTCAAACTTCTCAGTGCTTCCATCTTCCCAGCTGTAAAATGGATAACAGACATCTACTGTATATCTGTTATGTAATCTGACCTATTATTCTGTGCTCTCACACCCATCCTTCCCATTGCTATCTGCAACCCAGTATGACCTCCTTTGTTCTAATGTACCCTTCATGCCCCATATAAGGGACAGCCCATACTGGGCTGACTATTGTACTATATGCATGTATATGCCTTATAGACATTTACTGCTGCTGACTGTGTACCTGTGTGTGTGTGTGTGTGTTTGTGTGTGTGCTGTGTATATTTATGGCAAAAAAACTATGTTAATGCTCATTAGGGTTGCTACTGCATGAAATGTACACTGCACAAAGATTGGAAATAAACTATTACAATCATCAGCCTAATGCCCACAAATTTGGAAATCCACTGTTCGGGTTCTTATGTCGAACCCCCACCCACCTATCCCATCACATCCCCTACCATTATGACCCAAGGAGAGTCAACAGTCACAGGATTGTGCATCAATACCTCATTCAAGGTCGACATATTAAAAATTGGTATATAGCAACCCCAATCCTCCCCCCCGCCACTCGCCTTGCTACCTATGGGCAAGGTACATCTCTAGAATCATGCCTCTCAGGTGTGGTGTTTTATACATATGGTACACAGTGTAGATTTGCAATTAGAATACTTTGGTATGTATACCTGCAGAGGTTTTCATCCATTCATAACCTTTGCTATACTTTGCATCTACGACATTGTAGACCTTCCATAAAGCAGTGTTATTGTTGCACATTTGAATGTACCACACACATTACATTGTTCTGACTTGCTTTTTTTTAATTTATCATTTATTTTATTGTTTCCAACCATGACAGTTACAATTATGCAAATCCATAAAACAACAGTGTACTATCCTAAAACAGCAGTTACAGAGAAAGATACCTAATGGCATAAAGAATCAACAGAGCAACAAATTACAGATTAGTGAAGTTATAAAAAGAGAAAAACAAGCATTTGTCAATGCTGAATGTTGTCACGCTGGCATTGGCATTGGCAGTGGTGGAGCTAGAGATGCATAATAGGAATGGCAGTGAAGTATTGAAGTGACGCAAACCCCACCCCCACCCTGTAGAGAGTGACAGGCACTGGGGTGTGCCTTTGGGCCGTTAGCTATAATGCTCATGTCATTGTACCTCATCTTACCCTGTAGACACTGACAAGTGTTGTGCTGTGCTTTGAGGTCTTTGCGCATTATACTTACCCCATTCCATAAGGAAATACGCTGTTGTGGGTGCAGTATAGGAGCGTGTGGTGAAGTTTGTGGCCAAACAGTGCAAGACACACCACAATGCCTGTCAGTGGTTGCAGGGTGGCCTGGGGGGTGGAATGGCATGAGCATTACATCCGATGATCCCAAATCACAGCCCTGACGCCTGTCAGTCCATACCGGGTGGGGTGCTACAGTTGGAAACCCTAACACCGTAGGTGTGTAGTGGTAGTTTCACTCCACATTTTCAACATGGGCTGCTTGTCAGGCCACCTCATGAAAAGCGGCACAATCACTTTGTTAGCTGAAACGTGGTTTTCCACAGCGGCTGTGCCATTTAGTGACAGAGGGATGAAAACACAGTTTTGGGCAGGATGTGGAGAATGACAACTGTATTGTTCATGAGGAGGCGTAAAAAATGGCAACGTTGAAAATCTGGAGTGGCAATATGAAATATTGGTGAAGCAATGAACATGCATACAAACTGCGCAACAGACGTCCGCAACCCAATTATTTGTGAGAGTTTTTTAGGCACATTTTCAACATTGGTATTTTGGGACCTCCCCTCATGAACAGTGGTGCTGTGGTTTTGTTAATGTGTCCCAAAAGGAGATTTCCCACAGCGAGCATGCCTTTGTGCGCCACAGTTGCAGAAATGCATTTTGGGTAGGCTGTGAAAAATGGCAGCTGTACTGTGGATAAGGAGGTGTACAAATGCCAGTGGTGAAAATCTAGCATGAAAATATTGCAAATTTATGAAGTATAGTCATGTGGAAATGCATGAATGCACCTTGCAGCATAGTTATTTTATGGATTCTTTGGCACCAATTTTCAACATAGGCATTTTAGGACCTCTGCTCATGAACAGTGTCATCTTCATTTCCTCAAACTGTCCTGAAAACTGATTTTGCACAGCGACCATGCAATTCTGCGCTGGATGTGCGAAAACACATTTCAGCCAGGTTATGTAAAATGACAGCTGTACTGTTCATAAGGAGGTGTGGAAAAATGCCAATTTTGAACATCTGGAGTGAAAATATTACAAATGCACGAAGTCACTAGCGTGCGTGCAAACTGCTCAACACACACTGGTAAAACACTAATTTTATGGACTTTCGGCCCCAAATCTTCAACACAGGCATTTTAGGACCTCTGCTAATGAACAGTGTCACTGTCATTTTCATAATGTGTCTCAAACATGACTTTCCATAGCGACCCCGCTATTCTGCGCCGGAACTGCGAAAACACATTTTGGTCAGGATGTGAAAAATGACAGCTACACTGTTCATAAGCAGGTGCAGAACAATGGCAATGTTGAAAATCTAGAGTGAAAATATTGTACATTCATGAACTTATGAGCGTGTGTGCAAACTGCGTAACGCACGCTCGTAACACGGTCATGTTATGGAGTATCGTCACCAAATTTTCAGCATAGGCATTTTAGGACCTCTGCTCATGAACAGTGTAACTGTCATTTTCATAATTTGTCCTGAACACTGATTTCCCACATCAACCATGCTATTCTGCGCCAGAAGTGTGAAAACACATTGTGGGCAGGATGTGAAAAATGACAGCTGTACGGTTCACAAGAAGGTGTGAAAAAATGCCAATGCTGAACATGTGGTATGAAAATATTGCAAATTAAGCTGGTTATAGCGTGCATAACAGCACCAATACAACAAGCTCAGTAAAACAAGTCATTTTTGGATTTTTCTGACCAAATTTGCAACATAGGCTTTTTGAGAGCTCCCCCCATGAACACTGGCACTGTCATTTTGTTCCTCACTCCCGAAAGGTGGTTCCACTCAGTGACTGCAAAATCACCTTCCGGGACTGAATAACGCCATGACAGTGAAAGAATTCATGAGGAGGGGTCCCAAAAACCCCAGGCTGAAAATTTGGTGCCAAAATTCCAAAAAATGCCTGAGATGTGCATCAAAGTTGGAAACCCCCTATTTATTCCATTATACAGCTTACCGGCATTTCCTCAGTTTGCGGTCGGCTTTGAAGAGTGCAGACTTGTTCCCGGTCCACCAAAGATTGTCGCGACGGACTCCGCAAGTAAGTATGGGGTGGGGGGTATAGGGAGGCATGGTGCACAAAGGGTGGGTGCGGGTTGTAGGAGGGGGCAGGGACACTACGAGGGACCATTTTTGTGTTACAGGGTTAAAAAAAACTAAACATTGTGGGACGGTTTTATTTTCTCAGGGGATTTGGCAAGCTGGGGTGGGCTCCCAGTGTACTACCTAACTGTTTGGGGGGTGCTGCAGTCAACGGGAGATTGGGCACCCTCCTCAGCACACAACAAAAGGGGAGGATTAATTTATGCCAACGGGGATTGGGTACCCCCATCAGCACACAAGGAAAGTGGGAGGGGCAAGAGCTGAAGGGGATTGGGCACCCCCCTCAGTATATAACAAATGTGGGGGAGTGCTTTATGCCGACGGGGAGTGGGCTCCCCCATCTGCACATGCACTGGGGCCACGGTAAGCCAGCAGGGGGATTGAGCACCCCTGAAGTCGGCAGTTGGCCGGCCGCCTTGTTTACAATGTGGCTGAGCACGTCGAGAGGTCCGCTGCATCTGACGAGTTTTGCTTGGATTGCAGCGGAATTTTCCTTAGATGTGCTCGCCACATTAGTATGCATGGTGTGGCACCAGCATGCAGGCTGATTGGGGAATGAGGGACACACCTACTGATGCGTGCCCTGCATTTGCCCAACAGTGACCGCGCCTCCAAATCTACACTACCGCAAGATGTTGGCTGCGCAAGTGTGCCAACATAAAATTGGGGAAAGAAGGATTAAAACTGATACAATGCAACCTTCCATAAACATATAATACTGTACACCTGCAGATCAAAAGGAAGCAATGGGGATAACTTCTACAATCAAGTTGTTAGCTCTAAGAAGGGTGACCATATTTCAAGAAACATAGGTGTCTGGTGGAGCAGTAAATAACTTGCTTTTTTAAGACACATGCATTACTGTACTTTGATATAGTCAAAGAAAGTTGCATGTTTGTGTCATGTATTGTCTTTTATGGACGGTCTTGTTGTAGCTGCATAAAGCACATTAGATATGGATGTTACATATGTTAGCAGGCAATTATAGGACATAACAGATGACAGTAAAAAGTGGGTCATGCTATACACAGGGTTCATAATAATACTATGTACCAAAAATACAGAAATGCTTGGTAAGTGTGCAAGTTACCACTGAACCGTCAGAGTCACTTAACCCAGCATTGCCTTCTAGGGTGGTGCTATACCTGTAACTTGACCTTATGTCACCACTGTGATGTGAGAAATTATCAGTTTGTGAGCTGATGCTTAGCTTAGCTAGTTGGTTTGAAAATGTAGTAGCCAATTAATTTTTTTTAGTGGCCATAGAAACATAGAAACATAGAAGTTGATGGCAGATAAGGACCACAAGGCCCATCCAGTCTGCCCATTTCTTTCTTTATCTTGTGAATGTGCCATCGGCCTTTGCCCTGTCAATGGCCTATCTATTCATATCTATCTGTATTGCTCCCTTATGCCTATCCCAGTCCTGTTTTTAATGGTTCTAAAATCCCTTTATTGGCACATACCCTATTGGATAGTATGTATCAAAATATAGTAGCAACACCAAATGTTTTACTAGCCATTGGCCCCCTGATTAACTGATTTGTCTCATACTGGTCACAGGGGGAGGGGCGGGGATTAGAGTTGCTCTGTACCAATTTTTAAAATGTTGATGTAACCCCTAGGGGGCACTATTCTAAGGGCTACTACCCCTGCCTGCCCTAACTGTGACAGGGTGAGGGGCCCAGATCCGTTGGCTGGTGCCTCCACCCAGAGGTCGGGGTTAGAACAGTCGAGATTAACTCGGTCGCAGCCCTCTGGGTTACTGCAACCTCCCTTGCTTCCCACTAGTGGCCCACACAGTTCAATTTCAGTGTCCTTACCATATACACTTACCCCCTGGCTCGGACTAATCAGCTCACTCCGGGGATCCCCTGAAAAGCAAGGTACAGTTACACCACATTCACGGTACAATAGTTCCCCATTAACACACAAACTAGCCAGTGTACTTTTGCAAAACAAGCAATCTGATTTATTCAAGGGGAAACAACAAGGACCGGGGGGAATCAGGTTGATTGGCTTACCACTATAATATATGTTGGTCTACCTAGGGCTCTGTGCACAGGCCTAACCTATTGATTACTGTCTATGGGTACCCAAGCCCTAATGGCTATTTCCTCGATGCAGCTGGTTGGGGCACTGACACAAATGAGCATTTAATTCCTGAGCAGATCAGATGGAGCCAGAAAGCTCAATTAGTACAGTCAGCAATACGACAGGAAGATTTTGCCTTTGTTTGGGACCTTTAACAGGGAGCTACCCTGATTCAGTACTCACAACTCCAGCAGAGAACCACTCCTCCACCACTCACAGGGCTGAGCCTGAGCTTCAAGGGCCTCCTCACACATTTATATGGAAAACAACAGAGGGGTACCATACCAGGCAGCTGCTTCTTGGACCCAAATGAACTCACAGCTATCCGGGCGTCTCACTGCAGCTTCACTGTCCTGACAGACTGAGCGAGATTTAGCAAATTCTCCAGTCCTCTATAGGGTGAGCCTGGTAGGTGGCTGTGCTTTTACACAGCCTCCTCCGAAGCTTGCTGACAATTCAAACCAGTCTGAAGCTTGCTGACAATTCAAACCAGCCGACTCAGGCCTTTCACGCGCTTCCCGCGCGAACACTCAACGGCGCAGGAGCCCAGAGCTCCTTCCTCGCTCGCAGCCACAACGTCTCTCTCTCCCTGGACAGCTAAGGCCAGTCTCTCTATTTGGGCACTACCCGACTCTATAGGTGGGCTGCAGGTACCAGTCACTCATTATTGCCCTCATTGGTGCAAAAAAGCACCATGGCCCAGAATGCCACTTCCCAGAATTACAAGCTGTGTCCCCATTGGTCAGCCGGCTCCATCTAGAGTCCTGATTTCTGGTTGGTCACTTCCACGCCAATTTATATTCCCCCTAGCTACTATTGGACCCCTTCAGCATAGTGCAGGTTCAACGTGGAGGGGCACAACACAAAGTCCCAGCTGCAATAAAAAGGAGTTAGACAAACTGCAATTTTACCAATACTATGTATGTTCTTCAGGGAACAACTACATTTTTCAGATGGGCTCCCTCAGCGCTCCTAGCGACTGCAGAAACGGAGTGCTCAGACAGCAGTCCAGGGCGGGATTCGAGCAGGGAAACCCCAATCCCCCTATTTGTACCACTAAAGCCTGCAGGCAGGCAGCTCTTAAAGAGGCAGTGCTGGGGGCTTTAAAAGCACTCACAACGCCCGCATTTAACGGCCTTATGCCGAACACCAGTCAGACATGGAGCACTTAGGCAAGCTCCGGAAAAGCTTTTAGAAACCCCCATTTGTAGGGGGGTTACACCGACCTTCAATGAGGCACCATACTATTGATGCACAGTCCTGTACCTGTTCACTGACATCATTTTTTGCCATAAATTTCCTTACTCTTTAAAGCATTTCTGTGGTCATGTGTGCGTGACTTTTGAAATGGTGAAAACAGCAGAACATGACTTCTAACATACTTTTTAGATGGCCAGTTCTGGCCTGTGAAAATCTGGAAGCAGTTCTGGTGGCCTCACTGTAGGAGCCCTAGCCTAGACTTTCACTAACCACGATGTACTGCTAATTAACAGGACTCAAGTGTGGGGGTGATGGTGGTGAAATCGATGTCTGTGCTCTGCATTAGCACATTTAGTAATTTCTGGGACTAAGTGGGACCAGAAAGTGTTTGCTTTAACTTATTGCTATGATGGGGTAACGCTCCGGAATTCGGAAACTATGTAACTAGTTGTACTGAGATAATACTATAGATGTGAAAATGATCATGGACAGTAGAGAGTGATGCCTTCGAATGAGCCCCACAACAGTTTTCAAATCAGGTCCCTTTAATTTCTGGATGATTTTATTGAAAATAAATCAGTTATCAGGATCAGCAAATAACAAACTGAAACAGAGTTATAGTATATGGGTGCCTTCTGTTGTGCATGGATTTCAGCAACTGCTGAAATCTTGTTATAGGGCAGTTCAAAGGTCAAAAAAGCTGTTGTACCATTGTTCTGACGTCACATCGATAGTACAACAACTTTTTAACTTTGACCTGCCACCTGATTGGCTCAGACTAGGCTAGATGAACAAAATAAAGACAAACATGGCGGCGTGATTTAGCAAGCGCTAGGCAGTGCAGTCATCGACTTTTAAGTTCGGAATCGAGACATGGACTAGAGCCATACATGACTCCCTCTCAGAAAAAAAAACGTTTTTTTTTTTATTTTAAAAATAAGCGGTGCAGAGAACCGAAAGTAAGAAGCGGGACCGAGCATGAATGCCAGCATCAGGAACGGGAGTGAGCAGGAGCACCAGCGGGAACGGAGCAGCACCCACAAGTAATTTATAAATAAAATAATGTGAAGCTAAACAGAAGGCACCCATATACTATATAAAACAGTGGATGGGCGACCATCCACAACTAAGGCTGTGTTTCCCTCTCGGGAGGTTGATGACATCAGCAGGACCTCTCGAGCTTCGCTCTCAAGGTCTCTGATGTCATCAGTTCCCTCGAGGGAAACGCAGCCTTGTTGTGCATGGTCACCCATCCACTATTCTATGTATGCTCAATAATCAATATATAGCCCAGTCGAAAGATCCAATCTTTCTGTCCACGTGATAACTTTGATGCATGCTCTAAAACTTTTTTTGTAAGAGCAGAAATCCCACAGTGAACCTGGGAAAAGCATCAAAGCCATGCCTGCATGCATCCATCAGTTGGGCGAACATTTGCCATCTACCAAATCTAATGAGGAGGTTACATCAGATACGCAGTATTAGACAAAATACATCATAAAAGAATTTTAAGATATTGTGTAACAAGGCAGCTGTGTTTTGTTGGTATATGCTTGACTATGGGAGTCACGAGACCCAGGTTCAAGTCTATCCAGCTGTAATATTTGGAAAAATAAGGGTCCCATTGAAATGAGATAGTGAATCTCAGATTGGCTGTCCTGGCTAAATTAACTGTAAATAATAAACTAAGGGCAATCCAACCAAAAGTTGGTAAAATAAAACAGTTGCCATCTGGCCATTACACTGTACATGGGTGTGGGCTTAAACCAGGTCCATATTATTAAAGAACATCCTGCCATGACTAAGTAACATGGTAATGCAGATCATAACACCCAGGTGAGTCACTTGTCTTGCCTGTGGTCATTGGCTGTTTCACCTTTCATGGTCCAAACCCAGGTCCTCTTTGATTATTGGTGCACTGGCCCTGGGTGAGCTGGGCTTCAAGGTCCAAGCAGCAGTAGCGGAGGGTGTGGCTTCCACAACACAGGGTCACCTCCTGGCCATCCTACCTCTCAGCTGGACATGGAAGCCTGTGTGAAGGCACCATGGTGGTCCGCCCAGCCGTGGCAACACTCGCCACTACCACCACCATCACAGACAGAGAGTAGCTAGCATGATAAGGTTATATGAATGGTAATAGGAGAAATATTTTTTTTAACTTTGTGTTTGCATTTTTTTGCATGCATGTGCAAGGAACGTTTTGGAACAGTATGCATTTTGAAGGTGTGTGACCCTCCTCTCCAATGCAGTGCTCAGTGTAGCAGGGGTGACCCTACTACACCAATGGGTGTGCGAGCTGTCTATGACAGCAGTTTGGCTGCAGTGATCTTCACTTGAAAGCAAACCACCGCTGCAATCAGTGGTGGTAACGTGTGTGTGTTTTTAGCATATTGGCACATCACTCTATTCCCTCCAGCTGCTTGAAATCCCTCCCACTTCCTCCCTCTGCTGCTGTCCTCCCCAGTCCCTCATTATTTTCCTGCCCCCAAACACACTGTATGTGTCGACGACGGTGCTCAATCCCCATCGGCTCCAGCCCCCCCCACAAACAACCCATTCCTTGTATGACATGGGGGTGCCCAATCCCCCTCGGCTCATGCACCCCCACAAGCACACCGTATGGCAGATGGGGTGCCCAATCCCCATCAGCTCCAGGCCCCCCCAACAAACACCCAGGTGGCACACCACACCTGTAAGGAAAAAACCTTCCCACTCTGCCTTTTTGTTTTTTTTTATACCTGTAAAATGAGAAAATGGTATTTTGCTGTCTCCGGTGCCCCCTCCCCCAACCTGCAACCACCCTGTGTGCACCCCACCTCCCTACACTCCCCTCACTCCATACTTGCCTCCAGAGTCAGGTGCGATGATCTTCAGTGGAGCAGGAACACGTCTGCACTCTTCAAAGCCAACTGCGAACTGAAGAAATACTGGTAAGCTGTATAATGGCATAAATGTGTTTTTTTTTTCAACTTAGGTAAATATCGCAAGCCACTTTTGTGAATTTTGGCACCAAATTTTCAATGTGGGGTTCTTGGGACCCCAGCTCATGAATTCAGTCACTGTCATGTCGTTATTCGGTCCCGACAGGTAATTTTGCAGTCTCTTCATGGAATCACCTTTCAGGGATGACTAATGAGACAACAGTGTCACTGTTCATGAGGTAGGTTCCCAAAAAGCCTATGTTGCAAATTTGGTGAAAAATTCCTAAAAATGACTGTGTTACGAGCATGCATTGGGAAGTTTCCTTGCACATGCGTAACTTTGAGAATTTCTAGTATTTTCACTCCAGATTTTCAACACTGGCATTTTTCCACACCTCCTTATGAACAGTACAGCTGTCATTTTTTACACCCTGGCTGAAATATGTTTTCGCACATCCGCTACACAATGCCATGGTCACTGTGGGAAATCAATGTGCGGGACAGATTATGAAAATTACAGTGGCACTGTTCATGACCGGAGGTTCCAAAATGCCTATGTTGCAAATTTGGTGAAAAAAATCCAAAAAATTATTGTGTTATGAGCGTGCATTGGGAAGTTTCCACGCACACTCGTAACTTTGAGAATTTCTAATATTTTTACTCTAGATTTTCAACATTAGCATTATTCCACACTTCCTTATGAACAGTACATCTGTCATTTTTACATACTGCCGAAAATGTGTTTTCGCACATCTGGTGCACAACGGCGCGGTCACTGTGGGAAATCAATGTTCGGGACAGATTAAGAAAATCGTTGTGCCACTGTGCATGAGCAGAGGTCACAAAATGCCTATGTTAAAATTCCGGTGAAAGAAGTCCACAAAATGACCGTGTTATGAGCGTGCATTATGCAGTTTCCATGTACACTCGTAAATTCTACAACTTTTTATATTTTTACTCCAGATTTTCAACATTGTTATCTCTTCACACCTCCCTATGAATGGTACAGCTGTCATTTTTCACCTCCTGCCCAAACTGTGTTTTCGCACATGTAGTACACAATGGCACAGTCGCTGTGGGAAATCAACGTTCAGGACAGATTAACAAAATCACAATGCCACTGTTCATGAGCAGAGGTCCCAAATGCTTTTATGAGGTGGGGGTCACAAAAAGACCATGTTCAACATTTGTAGTGCAAATACCAGCAAACGCCCAGGGCATTAGATTTCTAACCATAACATCCCACCCTGTACAGACTGACAGGCATTAAGGGTGTGCCTCTGGATTGCTGACTGTAATGCTCTTGTTATTTCACACCCAGCTCCACCCTGCAGCCAGTGACAGGCATAGAGGTGTGCCTTGGACTCTTCAGCCCTGGAGTTCACCCCATTCTCCTATACTGTACCCATCTCAGTGTATCTCCTTATGGAATGGGGTGACTGTAAAGCTGAACACCCCAACGCACACAACACTTGTCTTTGTCTGCAGGATAGGGTGAGGTGAAATGGCATGAGCATTATGGTCAACCATCCAAAGGCACACCCCAATGCCTGTCCATCTCTGCGGGGGGGTGTCACTTCAGTACTTCGCTGCCATTCCTATTCCACATCTGTCTACCTCATGCACTTCCAATGCTAATGCCAGCAAGGAAACATTCGGCATTGACAAATGCTTGCTGTTGTACTGCTGCTTTAAATGTCCTGTGCAATGTATAATATGTAATGTACTGTATAATATGTACTGTATTATATGTAATGTATAAAATTTACTGTATAATATGTAATATACTGTATAATATGTATTGTATAATATGTAATGTAATGTACTGTATATGCGATGTATAATATGTAATGTACTGTATAATATGTAATGTAAAATATGTAAAAAAAAGATTAAGTTGTGCTTTCTAATGCTATTTCAGTAAATTGCAAATATATTAGAAACTTCCCATTAATTATCATCTCTCTCCACATAGAATCCCCCTGACCTCAAATTTTCTTCATGATTTTACCAAATGGGAGGGGGGCACAAATTGTCCCTTACTGCAATATTTGTATTGATCCATGGCAGATTTTCCTGGGGAATCTAGACAAAGCTTTCTTTAGTGAAGTGAGGAAAGGTCTCAGAAAAGAATCTTGAATTCCTGAGACAAATTTTTTAAAGTATAATGCATTTTGAAGTGTAATTTTTGGATTATAGTTCTGTTATATTTAGTGAAAAACAGCACAGTCTTTATAAAAGGAGGACGACTCCCAAGTGAGTACTATATTTTTAGTAAGCTAATAAGTGGGTCTGGGCATTCAAAACTCAAACAGCAACAAGAAGAGCCAGCAGCTCAAGGCCCACCAGAGTGGAGAATAAAATGGGGAGACACACTATTCAGTCTTCACCTAAATACATTTATTAAACACAAAACTGTGTGCAGGATAAAACAACATAACTTACAGGGAAAATGGCAGCAGTCCAGCTCCTTAACACACACTCTAGCATTTCTCACTAAAACAAGCACTTTTTCAAAGAGTGACACATTGTTACTGTAACCCACTAGCAGAGATCCTTTCAAAGTGCAATTGTCCAATCAGCATGAATCTATTAGTGAGGATTACATAAAACAACATTATGCGAACACCACTATACACTATAAAGTGCAAAGAATGCAATAAATGTTGTGCAGATACAAATTAAAAAAACATTTTGCTCCACCCTAGTGGGCCTTGAACTGGGTCTTGTTGTTGCTGCTCTGGTGTATACTGACCTTTTGCTTGGCCATACGGGAGCAACTGTCATTGTTTACATGGCATTAAAATAACTGATCTCTAGGCATGCTCATGGTTTTCCATGCAATCTGCGGCTTACCACTGCTCCACAGAAATTTGGAAAATATGTTTCTAATGTAAGAAACATTTTTATGCTATGCCCTCAAAAAGAGCTTAGATTATGTATATCAAATGTGGCATTGCTGTCATGTTTAAAACTTCAACTTTACCCCAACAAGAAATGGAGAGACCTGAAACAATTTTTATTTGTTTTTGATTTTGTTTTATTATTTTCATAATTAATCTTATTTTGCCTTAGCTTGATTATTATAAGAATGAGTCCTAAAGATCTGATTAATTTTGAAATCTTACATGCGTAATGATTAGAGCACTGGAATGGTATTACCAGGGATCTGGGTTCAATTCCCGGTGGGCCACACTTTTCCTTTCTCATTTCCATCCTTGAAATCTTACATGGAATTGGAATCACCTGTTTTATCTGAGGAAATCTGCATCAAAATAGATTTATTTTTATTCATCATAATGTTGCTGTAGTTTGTGCAGTATTATTTTGGTTGTATTTTCAACATTATAGCTTGCAACTGTTGAAGCCTCTAATCTTGCCACTGTGCCTTTAAAAACCTTTCACAGGCTCCTTACATTATATCTAACTTTTCCTATCCTTGTTTCTTTATTACCTACCCAGGATTTTTATTTATATATGCATGTTGGTAATACTTGACCTTTTGACCTCCTGATTTTTGCTCACCTCCTGCTTACTTATTTACCCTTCTTATTCTTTACATCTTTCAATCTTAATTTTTATATGGTATTTCTTATTGTTAGGGCCACTTGATTTACTTTTCACAAGTGGTGTTTGTTCTGTACATAACTGATCTTACATCTGCCTTTTTTGTTATTCTTTTAGTTGTCTGACATCTGTACCTCAGACAGAGCTAAATGTGTTGTACCTCATTAAATAAAATTGTATAAAAGGCAGGCTCTGTATCTGAAGCTCCACCCCCTGATGAAGAGTCACAAACCACTCGAAGCACCAGGCCATAGTGATATACTCTTGCTTTGTGCTATTTGTGTTTTGAATATAAAGCATTCATCTGAAACCTTTTGTATTTGAAGATCCTTCTGAACTACATTACAGTCTGATGTTCTCCCTGTATGTGGCTTACTGTGATGCTGCTGTGTGCCCAGAAATTAGGGAATATATACTGTATATACTTCTCCCACCAAAGTTGGAACAGAACAAAGATTGGTGTGAACATAATTAAAATATCATCACCACAAGCAATTATTTTGGCCACTTCTGATCTGAGTTTGGATATTAGTATTGGCTTAAATCCTATAAAGTACTGATTCTAAGCACAGGTAAATAATGTACGGTGGGGGGGGCACTGTCTCACCCAATTTTTCATGTCAAAATTAGCTGTGGACACATAATTACTTTGTAATTTCAAAGGAGCTTTCTTATATAGATATTCCGATACCCAATGTACTAAGACAAATAAACATGGAATCTCTGCTAACTAAATTAAAGGTTTTGTTTGTGTCAACAGCCAGGAACAATATTTTTCTTGTAAGCCTTTGAAATATTAAAACACCTGATTGGACCTTTCCAATTGCTTGTGATATTGTATTCTGTACAAATTCATATTGAGTTCAATGCATGAGCTCAGGGACCACCAGAAGCAGTCTACTAACCACTAGTTTTCCTATGATCTTATAATCCTGTTTCAAAAGAGCAAGCAGGTGATAACTGTCTGGATTGGAACTTTAATTTCTGTTCCTTCAGGATTGCAACCACTTTTGCTTTATTCCTCTTATTTGACAGTTCTCAAAGGCCATCTACCAACACTTACAGCAAACATGCTATCCAAGATACTATTAAATCCTGGATAGCTACCTAAAAACTCAGTAGCATATCCCTCCAAACTTGGTGTATGAGTTAAGATAATTTATTAATTACTGGTATAACTTCATAAGTGGAAAAGGGGTTATCATTATGGTTCAGCAGACTCAGATTATATTTCCTTAAATATTTTTTACAGAATTCATGTTAAGATGAAACTGTCATTGACAAATATTTTTATAATAATTGTGAATAATAATTCCCATTACCTTCTCCTTGGTTACTAAAGTTCTCTCTAAATCTTTGAGGGCCATGATATAATTTTTGCCTTTCTGTTTCTTTAACTCATTTCACAGCATTTTCAGTCAGTGGTTGGGATTCAATCAGTGGTTGATAAACTGGCACAGAGCTCAGGGTTTTGGCTTCATTGGGGACTGGGGGTCCACCTGGAGAGATGCAGGCCTATACTGGCATGATGGTCTGCATCTGTCCAGGAGGGGAGCCAGGATAATAGGTTATAGGTTTAAATGCTTTATTGTCAAGCATTTAAATTAGCCAAGGAGGGGCACTGAAAAGAAAAAGGGAAATCCTAGCTCCACCCCCCAAAAAAACTCAGGGAAGTTAGTGAGGTAAACACCAAGATAAATTAGTCAACAGGGAGAAGGGCTGGGGTAAATGGAGAAAAATACAAAGGCAGTAAGGACAGGGATGGGGCAAAAAGGGGTAAGGCCTTCAAAATATGGAGGGTAATGAGTACCAATGCCCATGGTCTAGGTAACAAGCTCCTTGAACTGGTGGCCTTGATGGAAGAGGGATTCCTAGATATTGTGGCAGTCACAGAAACATGGTACACAGAGAACCATGACTGGCATGTCAACATATCAGGGTACACAATCTACAGGAGGGACAGATAAGGTAGAAGAGGAGGAGGAGGAGGAGGAGTAGCTCTCTATGTAAGGGTAGGGATCAAAGCAATGGAACTAAAGGGTAAACAAGGAGGAGAGGAGGCACTGTGGGTCACCCGGGAGACTGGAAATGGTACCACTATCCACACAGCAGTTGTATACACCATCCCGTCTTAGGGGGAGGAAATGGACAAGGAAATGATAGAAGGCATCCTTAGGATGGCAGAGAAAGGGGAGATATTGCTGATGGGGGACCTGAATATGCCAGATGTTAACTGGAGCACCTTTTCTGCAGCCACATCCAAGAGCAGAGCCATTCTCGATGCCCTACAGGGGGCATGCCTCAGACAGCTAGTGTTGGAACCCACTCAGGAGGGAGCAATCTTAGGCCTGGTACTCTCAAATGGGGACGGAGAGAGCAACTCAGATCTAGAAGTGGGTAGCCATCTGGGAACAAGTGACCACCAAACAGTGTAGTTCACGATAAACTCAGCTGTAGAGTCAAGCCATATAAAAGTGAAGGTACTAGACTTCAGGAGGGCTGATTTTGACAAAATGGGAGAGTGCCTCAGAAAAGCACTAGCAAACATGAAAGAAGGAGGAGGAGGAGGAGCAACAATGGGGAAACAACAGAACTGCCATCACAGAAGCAACAAGCCTTTGTGTGAAGCAAATAAACAAATCAAATTGAAAGAAAAAAACACTATGGTTCTCAAAAGAGGTGGTGGGCAAGGTTAGGGAGAAAAAGATAGCATTCAGGAAGTATAAGGAAACACAGAAGGAGCAGGACAGAGAACTGTACCAGTTAAAGCAGAAGGAAGCAGGAAAGTCAGTCAGAACAGCAAAGGCCCAAACTGAGGAAAAGACAGCCAACTCAGTTAAGAAGGGAGATAAAACCTTTCATAGGTACATTAGGGAGCGAAGAAAGACAAAGGGAGGGATACTGAGGCTGAATAAAGAGGAGGGTAGGTGGGCAGAGATGAACAGTCCACAGCCGACCCCCCCAACGATCCAGGAGGTCATGAGGGCTTGGATTCAGCCCTCCCCCACAGCCAACTGCAAAGAAAATTGCCCAGCCGACCCCCACCGATGATCCAGGAGGTCGTGAGGACTTGGATTCAGCCCTCCCCCACAGCCAACTGCAAAGAAAATTGTCCAGCCGACCCCCCCGATGATCCAGAAGGTCATGAGGGCATGGATTCAGCTCTCCCCCACAGCCAACTACAAAGAAAATTGCCCATCCGACCCCCCCCCGACGATCCAGGAGGTCGTGAGGCCTTGGATTCAGCCTTCCCCCACAGCCAACTGCAAAGAAAATTGCCCAGCCAACCCCCCCACGATCCAGGAGGTCGTGAAGGCTTGGATTCAGCCCTTGCCCACAGCCAACTGCAAAGCAAATTGCCCAGCTGACCCCCCAACGATCCAGGAGGTCGTGAGGCTTGAATTCAGCCCTCCCCCACAGCCAACTGCAAAGAAAATTGCCCAGGTACAGCATCTCTACAGCTAAGGGTTCGTCCAGTAGGAGCACAAGTGGAGATAGTTTTTTCATTCCTTTTTTTTGTCACTGTAAGCCTCAGTCTGTGCAACTTCCAGCATGTTACCTTAATTAAGGCTACAGAATCCAGTCTGTTTAGCAGTGAAAGCAGCTTTTATTCCATTTTTTGTCACTGTAAGCCTCAGTCTGTGCAACTTCCAGCATGTTACCTTAATTAAGGCTACAGAATCCAGCCTGTTTAGCAGTAAAAGCAGCTTAGGTTACTTTAATTAATGTTAGACTGCTTCTAATGTTATAAAATTAATAATTACTGAAAGAACCCAGCTTGTTTTAGTTTTAGTGCAGGTAAAAAGTGATTATAATACAGTGGGACTCAGGAGGTTTCAGTTTACTTTTTACTGGCTGCAAATCCCAATGTAGACCATCCCCCCCTGCATCTTTCCCCTTCCCCTTACTTACATAATCAGTCTCTCTCACTCTCCTTCTTCCACAGCCGACCCCCCCGATGATCCAGGAGGTCGGGGGGCTTGGATTCAGCCCTCCCCACTGCCAACTGCAAAGAAAATTGCCCAGCCGACCCCCCGATGATCCAGGAGGTCGTGAGGCCTTGGATTCAGCCCTCCCCCACTGCCAACTGCAAAGAAAATTGCCCAGGTACAGCATCTCCACAGCTAAGAGTTTGCCCTGCTTGCTGATCGTGACGCACAGCTCCCAGGATTGCCTCGCCAAACGTTGCGCGTTCGGCTCCCCACTGCCCCCACCACCACCCTTGGTCTGCTTTTACTTATATAGGGAAGTAGGCAGTCACGTGGTGCAAAATTAACCTATCAACCCACTTCTCCATCTGCAGCTTATACAAGCTCCCCACTAGTGGTCACTCTTCTCAATCCCAAATACCTAACCATCTCTACAATAAATATGCTACCACTTCACTGGATAGCTATCCTTATAGCCTCTCTGATCCCCCATATGGCTCTACCACCTCTCCTCAGGATCTAACACTAAACAACAGCTACTCTGCTGGCCATTATATAATTACCTGGTATTGTCCCATCTTGCTAACCCCCAAACCCACCTACTCCATGTTATGGCCACCACATGCACATACTCCCCACCAGCGCCTATTTAACCCCCACACACTAGTACCATTGTACAGCTACCTGATACCCCACAGACCACAACCCCTATTCATCCTTCTGCCTTTCACTGGTACCCAACCCCTTGTCATCATGATAACCTACCTCCTACGCATACTTCTTGTACCTAGCATCAAGCTTCTCACCTTAGCCACACTACCAACCCCGGCCACTGACCCATACCTCCCACTCCACCATTGGACCATGCATCCCCTATGCTCCAATCACCCTACTGGTACTACTGTGGTACCACAATGGACACTACTCTGCCTGGCCTCTCCCTCCCTACAGGACCTATCTACGCCCACCTCCGTACGGTGCTGTTCCCCCTCCCTAGTGGTTCCTAAGCTCATGAAGAAATGTTTAAGGTCAGCCTCCCTGCGCATCCTACTACTACTCCTTCTTTCTGGAGACGTACACCCCAACCCAGGACCCACCCTCTCCACCCCCAGGGTTACTACTTCCAGGAGCCTCATGATCGCCTCCCTCAATATATGTAGCCTCCTCAAGAAATTTGATTCCTTTCAGGGATGGGTTGCCCAGAATCACCCCAATGTCATCTCAGTAGTTGAAACCTGGCTCAACAACCACACCCCCGACTCTGCGGTCTCACTTCCTGGCTTCACACTATACCGAGCAGATAGAACCTCAAAGAAAGGGGGTGGTTGTGCACTGTAGGTCCAGGAATCACTACAGTGTCTTGCCCTACCCTCCCCATCACTTGAGCACAGGGCCCAATCCCTCACACTGAAGATCACTCTTGCCCGTAACAGAGCCCCTCTGTTCCTCTCCTCTGTATACATCCCACCCTGAAATCAGAAGACCGCTTTCCTCTCTATCCTCAACCATCTCCAGACTCTCCCTGGCAATGTTGACATCATTGCCCTTGGAGAGTTCAATACAAACTGGCTGGCTGACACTTCAGCCCCTGTTTGGGATGCTGCAACTGCCCAGAACCTGACCCAGCTTGTGACTACTGCCACAAGAATAAACCAGAGGACTGGTACTGCCACCCTCCTAGATCTAGTGCTCACTAACTCCCCACATAAAGCAACACAGATCAGGGTACTACCCGATGTTTTGAGTGACCACTCCCCAGTGCTTTGTCAATGGTCATACAGTAATAACAAGCCCCCCCCAAAACTGTCTTACAACACCGCCTCAAACCTGGCAAACTACAATCACTTAAACAGTACCTCCTAGTTACTGACTGGTCCCCCATAAGAAATGCTCAAAACATTGACTCTGCCCTATTTCATTCATATGTTCAACACTGCCTGCAACCGGTTTGCACCCCTAACCAAACAAACAATTAAAGGTGCCAACACACCTTGGCTATCCCAAGCCCTGTTGGACCAGATGCGTGACTGAGACAATCTGTGGCACGTTGCACAGGATACCAGAAAACCCTCTGACAGGCAGCGCTATCAGGAAGCGCGCAATAAATGTACATGGGATATCTGTAAAGCAAAGGCTGAGTACTATAAAACCTTGCTCACCAACACATGGGGTGCAGGTCGCAAGTTTTGGGACTCACTAAAAACGCTAAGTGGCAAAGCCCTCACTGCCGTGCCTACCCATATCTGGGCCAATGGATCTCTCACCAGACCCAGACCTATCGCTGACACATTAAATGACACCTTCTCTGACCTCTCTGGTGTCCCCCCAACTTTTTCTCCCCACCCACCCCACACCACACTGCCCCTCACCAACCCCCATTCTACTTTAAAGCAGTTTCCGGTGTGAAGCTGCCCCTCGCCTACTCAATGCCCTCAGCAAATCCCATTTCAGCAGTGACTCGCTGGACCTAAAACTGCTTAGACTCACATTCAACAAAGTTCTCTTCACCCTTACCATGATTTTGAATCGCTCCCTTTCTCTGAGCCAGTTCCCATTGAAATGGAAATCTGCCCTCATCACTCCTATCCTTAAAAGTGGTGACCGCACCCTGCCTGGGAACTACCGCTCAATATCAATCCTGCCTCCCCTCTCTAAAACCCTGGAAAAAATCGTGGCCATACAACTAACAGACTACCTCACTAAATATAGTATTCTGTGTCCTGAACAACACGGCTTCCGCCAGAACCATAGCACCACCACTGCCCTCTTGGAATTTACAAATGCCCTCCATATATCCCTGGACACTGGTAACACTACTGGCACTGTCTTTATAGACCTCTCAAAGGCATTCGATACCGTGTACCACTCACTTATCCTGGACTCCCTCACTCAGTTAGGCCTCTCCCATGAGACCATTGACTGGTTTGCCAGCTATCTGTCTAAGAGAACCCAGACAGTCCGGATTGCCCACTCCCTGTCATCCCCCCACCAAGTCAGGTCTGGGGTCCCTCAAGGCACTATCCTTGACCCACTTCTCTTCTCCCTATACCTCAACACCCTGCCCAATGCCTGCTCTGGGAAAATGCTATTGTATGCAGACGATGCAGTCCTCTACAACTATCACACTGATCCCACAGCCCTCCGCTCGGCACTCCAGAAATCCTTCTCTGAAGCTGAATCCTGGTTCATTCAGCATAGGTTAGTACTAAATTACAAAAAAACTAAATCCATGATGTTTGCACACCCCCAAAATAAGAACCTAGGACAACCCCTGCACATTCTGAACTCACTAAATGACCCCCTTGAACAGGTTAACACTTTCAAATACCTTGGCATCACTCTAGACACAGGTCTCACTTTCCCTGACCATATCCGATTACTAAGCACCACCGTCAACGTACGTATTGGTCTCCTTCACCGCTATAAGCACTGCCTGCCTCCTGAATCTCTCCACCTAACCATCTCTACATCCATTCTATCCCTAATTGACTATGGTATCACCATCTATGGTGCGGCCTACACCACCCACCTACACAAGATTAGACTGGCCCTCAGTAAGGCCTGCAGGCTTGCTACAGGCTGTCCTAGACTCACTCAAACATGCACCCTCTATGCCTCAGCAAACTGGCTCAATTTTGATGGAAGGCTAAAGTACCAGGCCTGCCTCTTCACAAAGAAAATCACCTCAGGATTACTCCCTCCAGCCGTCTCCCCACTACTTCAGGCCCCACTGTCCAGCCACCTCACACGGCAGTCAGCAACTTCCCACTTTAGGGTACCGTGCTGAAAAACCACCTCTGGCCAAAGAACGTTTTGATATCTGGCCCCAACCTGGCTCAACTCACTCCCAAACTCCCTTCTCACTGAGCCCAAACTTGGTCAGTTAAAGTACCAACTAAGGGACCTTATTACCCAAGGATCAGTATGTGATTGCCCCTAAACCTGACCCTCCATTTTTTTCTGCCACCTCCCATCTCCCCATGTCTACGGACCTAACTCTGGTCTGCCACCCCTGAGCGTGCCTATACCATGACAATGGACATCTCTGTCCAGCCTTGGCCATCGAATAGCTCATGGGCATGGCTAGTGCCATCACCCTAAAATGCTATGCATATACCTGCAACCTTTATTCCCAGCTGCTATTTTTTGTATTTTCTGTAATCATCTGCAACCATTCTGTAACCGCTGTGTTTAACTACTATGCTACTTGTTACTCTGTACACTGTTGTCTCTTCTTATGTATGACGTGGAACCTTTGTAAAAGAGTCTTTGACTCAAAGGTGTTATCCAATATTTATCAATAAACAATAAATAAACAATAAACAGTGAAAAAGCAGGGATACAGAATGAATACTTCTGCTCAGTATTCACAAAGGAAGAGGTGGGGGAGGTACCTAATCCAGTCAATAGAAGCACTCTGGATAGGGGGGGTCGATATCAGTCCTTTCACAGAAGAAAGGGTTCTGAAAGAACTCCTAAAACTGAAGGTGGACAAAGCGATGAGGCCTGATGAGATTCGCCCCAGGATTCTAAAAGAACTAAGGGAAGCACTAGCAACACCATTGACTACCCTTTTTAACAAATCATAGGAGGATGGTGTTGTACCTGAGGACTGGAGGAGGGTGGATGTGATTCCTTTTCACAAAAGTGGGAGCAAGACAGAGGCAGGAAACTATAGACCTGCCAGTTTGACCTTAGTGGTAGGGGAAATGATGGAATCACTTCTGAAGGAAAGAATTGTTGAGTACCTAGAGGCGTGTGAGGCACAGGACCCAAGGCAGCATGGATTCAGAGCAGGAAGGTCACGTCAGATGATTCTAATCAACTTCTTTGACTGGGTGACCAAAGTAGTAGACCAGGGAGGGGCTGTGGACATTGCCTACTTAGACTTTAGCAAGGCATTTGACACAGTCCCACACAAAAGATTAATAAACAAATTAGCCAGCCTGGGAGTGGGTCTCAGGGTGGTAGCCTGGGTAAAACATTGGCTGGACAACAGGACACAGAGTGTAATAGTAAATGGAGTCCACTCTGAAGAAAGGGGGGATACTAGTGGGGATACTGCAGTGTTCAGTACTGGGTTTGGGCCTTTTTAATGTCTTTATAAGTGACATTGCAGAGGGACTGGAAGGAAAAGTATGTCTCTTTGCAGACAGCACAAAGATCTGCACCAGGGATGATACACAAGGTGGGGTGAAAAGGATAAGAAGGGACTTAGCAAGGCTGGAGGAATAGTCAAATGTATGGCAGCTTAGATTCAACATGAAGAAATGCAAAGTAATGCACCTGGGAAACAAAAACCCAGGGGAAGAGTGCACGGAGGGGTGAGATACTGACAGCAACAAAAATGGAAAGGGTTCTAGAGGTAGTTATGTCAGATGACCTAAAGGTGGGCAAGCAATGTGAGAAGGCTGTAAGGAGGGCTGGGGGGTTACTGGGATGCATAGGGAGAGGCATCACCAGTAGTAAACAGGAAGTTGTTATCCCTCTGTACAGACAGCTGGTGAGACACCATCTGGCATACTGTGTGCAGTTCTGGAGACCCCATCTCTGCAAAGACATAGACAGGGTGGAGGCTTTCCAGAGGAGGGCAACCAAAATAAATAAATAAATAAATAGACAGGGTGGAGGCTGTCCAGAGGAAGGCAACCAAAATGGTGCAGGGTCTGCACCAGAAGACATACGAAGAGAGACTAAAGGAGCCTAATATGCGTACCCATGAGGAAAGGAGAATGAGGGGGAGGGGGACATGATAGAAGCTTTCAAGTACCTCAAGGGAATCAACAAAGTCCAAGAGGGTAGCATCTTTCAGAAAAAAAGATGTGCAAGAACAAGGGAACACAATTTGATGGTAGAGGAGGGATGGCTCAGAAGTAATGTGAGGGAGTATTTTTCATGGAGAGGGTTGTGGATGCATGGAACAGCCTTCCTGAGGAGGTTATGGAGTCAAAAACAGTAGGGGAATTCAAGAATGCATGGGAGAGACATACGGCAATTCTAGTGGGGGGGTAGGTGGAAGTAAGCTGTTGGTTGGCTAGGATCTGCAGCTTATCTATTAGTTAGGGAAATGGGCAGACTAGGTTGGCCAAGCGGTCCTTATCTGCCATCAAATTCTATGTTTCTATGATTTCCCAGATGTATTGCCTTCAAAGTTTTATTTATTTTAGTTTTTGTTAACCAGGAAAGAAGGACTAAACAGTCAATATTTCCTATTTTCAGCATTATGACAGGGGTGGGGGTGGTGGCTAGCACATGGAAGCAAAAAGATTGTCAATGTTGCCAGTAGTAACACAAAAGAAAGTATCAAGGCACAACTTAAAAAGTAACACAGCACCATGAAAACCACAAAATCATAAGTACCTGATGCCACTTGTGTTACTGAACTTCCGTTGCCACTGTTGAAGGATAGACAAAATGCAGATGGTTCCTCAAGTATTCTTGAGAAGAAGGACCCCAAATCTCACTCAATTCAGACAGATTCTTCTTGCAGCAACAGAAATACCAATCTTTCAAGCTTTACCTGGTTCGAATCCTTCCAACGATTTCTCCCTATATGAAAACGAAAGCGTTAAAAATACCATATTCGTGAGGCCAAATGGTCATACTTGGGAAAATGCCCTACAAAAACCATGCCTGCAACAGTACAGCCCACACAACAAGGAACAGTATTTTTGATTATGACATGTCACACAGGTTTCCCTGCACTTAATAAGACAAGCTAAAGCCTCCACACCTCACCTCTATTCAACAGTGGTCCAGGAACCTGAGCAATCGATGTGGAGTACGGAGATACAGAGAAAGGCTAAGAACCCAGGAAGACCCTCCAATATACCTTGACCCTCCAGGCAGCGAAACCCAAGAAAACAGGAAAGGAGTGGAGAAAGCCATTACACCTCCTCTCCAACCAACACTCTGTGTGATCTGGAAACATTTTGTATTTAGTACCACCACTGCCCTACTTGAATTTACTGGCAAAGTGCACAGCTCCCTTGATAAGGTCTTCTCACTGGGGCTGTCTTCATTGACCTATCGAAGGCTTTAGACACAGTCCATCATCAGCTACTGTTTGACCAGCTTCTCACTACCGGCCTTGCACCTGACTCAGCCCTCTGGTTCAGAAGTTACCTTGAAAATCACTCTCAAAGAGTAAAAATTGCCAATGTTCTGTCCCATACCTTGCCTGTATGCTCTGCAGTTCCTCAGGGATCCATACTTGGCCCACTCCTTTTCAGCCTATTCTTAAACTCCCTACCTCAATCCAGCTTGGAGCAAATCATCCTGTACGTAGATGATGCTGTTGTCTTCTCCACGCATCAGAAGCCTGCACCACTCCAACTCAGCCTTCAGCTTGGATTCAGTGCCATTGAAACTTGGTTCTCCAATCATAAACTGGTTCTAAATCACAGTAAAACCAAGACCATGCTATTCTGTAGTTCTCACAACTGTCACAGGCATCAACCCCTTGCCATCTCCACCAAGCAGGGATCCATCCTCAAACAAGTATCCTCCTTCAAATATCTAGGTATTTTGCTTGACCCCAAGCTCTCCTACTCTGCTCACATTGACAGAGTGGCCAAAGCTGCCAATACACACCTTGGATTGCTCTACAAGCACAGGCAACATCTCACCCCAGAGGCCCTGAAGATAGCCGTCCAGATCTCGGTGGTGTCACTTATTGATTATGGCCTCATTATCTATGGTTCTGCCTTGACATCCACCCTCCATCGCATAACAATTGCCCTAAACAAAGCATGCCGACTCACAACTGGTGCCCACCACCTCACCCACACCTGTTCCCTCTATGCACAAACCGGTTGGCTCCAACTTTCCAACCAGATAAAGTATCTCACCTGTGCCATGGCAAGAAAAATCAAACTTGGCTTAACCCCTCCTGGTGTCTCTGCCTTACTTCATCAGACTACTAACCAGCAGAACACCAGGAGTTCAATAACTCAGAACCTACAAGTCCCTCACTGTCGTACTACTCAGGGCCAATGCTCCTTCACCTTCAGGGCCCTTCTATGGCTGAATGGCTTTAGCGACTCCATTATCTCAGCTGCTACACTTGGTCTGTTTAAAATCAGGCTCCGGGCACATCTCATTGCCTCTAGCTCCTGTGACTGCCTTACCTAGCTCAAGACCCATACAGCTCCAGCCTACTGAAAAACCACTTGGCCCCCTCTCAGTCTCCTTCCCAAATACTCCTGAGGTGACAACATATATACCCAGGTCTTCTTACCACCTCTTAGTCTCTCCATGCCCTATATTTCTGCACTTATTCTACCCACTCACCCCTCCCCCCTCTTCTTCTCCATCTCTTCTTCCAACTCTTCAACAAATGACTCTGGTTGCATCTACCCTCCTCCCTCTCTCCTTTCTATAGACTGACTATAGCACTGGTGTACAAGAATTGCTTTTCTGTTAATTCAATGTTGTAACCTTGTTGTATGTGTATGCTTGATGTGGAACCTTTGTAAAAGAGCCTTGGCTCAAAGGTATTTGTAATCCTAGATACAATAAAATAAAATAAAAAAAAATATTTTGTGATATGGATACTGCACCTTCTAGGTCCGATGCGCCACCTAAACTTTCAGCACTATTGCATGCTATAGGAACTCTGACAGGGGAACTCATTAACTCAATTGCTACACCTCCTTTTGCTACACAGTCTCTGGAAAATCTCCACTTCAGTTTAGCTAGGGGCCAAAGGTAATCTTGAAATGCCAGAACATACATAGAGACTACCTTCAGCTGTAATAAGGTCCGATGAAATTAAAACCAATATGCATGCATCTTTCTGAGCTTGCTCTTGTTATATAATCCAATTGATTAGCTATCAAATTAAATGTACCAAACCTACTTGCGGGTAATGTCTTGGAATGGGACAAAAACAAGAGTGCTCAAATAACTATTTGAAAGCCTGAAAGCCTGCATGTGCATTAAATACAACTACAATTTGTCAGTCTAGGGCTTTATTGATGCTGTAAGATATTTTTTTTTTCTTCTTGAGCTCAATTGACTTTTAAATATTAATACAAGCTATCACAAATGTTTTAAAAAACAGAATTATATGGATAGCAGCAATTGAGGTGTGGTGTATACACCAGCTCTAGCTAGATCATTCTGGTCAGGCTTCATAGTGCTGTGTGTGGCTTCATAGTGCTGTGTGTGGTGCTGTGTGAGGGCTCATTGATGGGGGTGATATGTCTGTAAAATGTTTATGAATACCTGTTTTTTTATGTTTAGCTAGCATCATATACATATCTCTCTCTTTCACTCTTTACTACTGTCTTATATACCAAAACCTGCTGAGCTGAAGACTGCTATATTGTAGCCAAGGCATTTAAGCACATAATGGTAAGTATGGCAGATTGCTAAGGTCAAGGAGGCTGCTAAATAGAGTGTAATACATTCTGCTCAGAGATGCAGCAAGTTTAAATTCCACTGGCGAAGTGCCTGAGAAGTGGGCACTTTGCATTGTCACTTCACTACACACGGAGTGACCCATATGAAAGGCTTACTTCGCCTTGTAATTATTACTTCGTGTTGTCATTCTGCCTTAATGCAAAGTAAGGCGAAGTGACAACAATATTAGAAGCCCCCCACATACACAGTCACTAGAATTAATGTGCATCCCCAAAGTGCTACTGTCTTGTGTCCAGAAAACTCCTCAGTGCTGATGAAGTAAAATGAGAGCACAACAAGAAATGCAAAGTTTCCAGAATTAATGGCACACTCAGTCATGCGTGCAGTGGTCACATACAGTCGCCAGAATTACTGCGCATCTCCAAAATGCTGCTGTCTCATGTCCAGAAAATTCCCCATTGCTGATGAAATGCTACTGTCTTGTGTCCATAAAATTCCCCAGTGCTGACAAAGTGAAATGAAAGCATAACATGAAATGCAAAGTCTCCCAGAATTAATGGCACACTCAGTCATGCATGCAGTGGTCACACACAGTCACCAGAATTAATGCGCATCCCCAAAATGCTGCTGTCTTGTGTCCAGAAAATTCCCCAGTGCTGACGAAGTGAAATGAGAGCGTACCAAGAAATGCAAGTCTCCCAGAATTAATGGTGCACTACAAACACACAGACAGATTAAGATTGTATATGAAAAGGCTCAACACCACCTAACCAGTGCTCACAACAAGTCACAAATCCAGATCTGGAAAGGAATACCTTTTGTTAGTTGATGGATTAGTGCACAGCAGTAACAATCCACTACCAGTAAAGATACCACAAAGCAGAACAAGAAATTCAGGCAGGTGCGATGGATAGAAGGTTCACACTGCTGCAATTGCTCTGTGGCACAATAAATGGTGTCTGATTTAATGGCATGCATTGCACACACACCCACACACACATTATGAGTAATGCGTAGCAAATTGAAAACCTTTAGTAATATAACCAAATGTTTTAAACAAATTATACGCTGCTGCACCACAACAATCAGCAAAAAAATGTCAAGAATTACTGAAAATATTACTGTGTGTACATTAACACAGCTATACAAGAAAAATATAATCAAAACAGAAAGACTGTCTTTTTCTCCCTGTTAATCTACCTACACCACAAATATGCCCCTCCCCCAAAGCACACTTTACAGTACACAGACTGACTGTTCTAAATTAACATTCAAAATCCACATACAAACAATAAACACTCGATGATATGAGCACAGAAGGGTTTCCTACAATCGATGTACTAACTTTTGAGCAAAAAAAATGACTGAAAAAGGCATTTTTAAAAGCTTTTAGAGGTTTTGAATCACAGAGCTCTGAGAACAAACTGCCTCCAGCTACCACCACACACACACTACCCAGACCAGAACTGAGGCTGCACAGAACAATCTAGAGCCCATGTGACCTGCAATCCCATGAATCACTGCAGAATTTCATTTGGAGCTCAATTACAAGGAAAGTACGTTGATTTCAATGTACTTCACCTTAAAATTGGTGGAGAAGTAGTTTGGGGAAGGTGGAATAACACAAAGTCATTGGTTTCAGTGGACTTCGCATTCCTCATTATGACACAAAATGCACCGCTTCACATACGGAGTACTCCACGGATTCTGCGTTACTCTGCGAATCACTTCGCGTGTGAACTGGGGCCACTTCGCCCAACTACTTACAGTACTGTAACTCACATGCTGTACAGGAAGGAACACCAATGCCTATGGCTGTACTTCCCCAATGAGCTGAGCCTATATCATAAATCTCCCCAATTTAAAAACTCTTATTAATGAGTGCAGTGGTGGTGACTGGGTGAAGCCTGGAGAGATACTACAAAACAGGCTTACAATACATGCAAGTAACTAGTCAAAAAATTAATTTTGTGATTCGTGACATGAAAGTGAATCGTGATTTGTGACTGCATTTGTGACTGTGATGATGAAGAACATGGTTCGATGTGAGATAACCAATATGTAACTGTATGGGAATGAGAATGCCTACAGCTATACTTCCCCGATGACCTGTAGCACAAAACTCTCCGTGGTAGGGTCGGTGACCCCCACCCGAACTTGGATATGCTCTCATGGATACAGAGCATATGTAATTACCTGCCTATGTTTTAGAGGTAATTTGAGAACATTGTGGGCTAAAATATTTAAATAAATCTGTTGCAACAGTCTCCTGCTCTTCTAATCTCTTCCTTTTACTATTTCTCCTTCTCTGTCATTCCCCTACTCAAGCTTGGCCAGCTTTGAGCAGTCTTTCTGTCCCTTTCCTTATTTCCAGCTTGTTTTCTCTGAATAATAAGGCCCCGATGTTTAGAATGTTCTGTGCTTGCAGTACAAGCTGTTCTGATTAATTTTCCTGCACAAATGTGCATACGTGCGACTATGCGATCGATGCGACTGTGCGATCGTACGTACTATGCGATTGTGCGTTCAGCGTAGGCGACACGTAAGACGCCACAAAAGAGTTAGTTATGCGTTTCATTATTTGGTGAATTATACAAGTAACAGCCTTTTTGTTAGTTTTAGTATAAGAGCTCAGAATTATGGTCTATATAAAATTGTAACTGAGAATTCACTTGAAAAGTGGTGTTTGTTTATTTCTAAAATAAAAGGTTAAACTAGTACTTTTAAAAGAGAAAAGGCAAAGCATGCCACAGTAAAGGAGAGAGATAAAACTGTTTAACATAAAAGGACTAAAGTCTCCTAATGTGATGCAGAAATGCCTTAGACTTACAACTCTCTAGTAAGTGCTTCCAGCTCCTCTCAGTCTAATCTCCTTTTAGGACTGAGCGGCCCTGGTTGACCCACTTTTATGATGCAAGTTGGGGGAGGAGCTAACTAAGTCATGTGCTCCTCCACTGGTATAAAAGGAGGTGAATGTGGAGTGTTGAGTCAGTGTGTGGTAGGAAGGTAAACCTACCAGATGCCTAGCCAGATTCTAGGTGCCTTTTTGGCAGGAATTTTCTTTCTTGTTAAAGATATGATTTCCTGTGCCTTATGTTTTTTGAAAGTTATGTACAAGTTCTGCTTTAAGTCCATTTTATTTTTTTCTGCTTCTATTAAATTTTGAAATATCAGATTCTGACTGCTTTCTGGACTTTATTGGACAACCCACGTGCACATTTGGTGTTAGAAGTGGGATATCACAAGGAAGGAGGCCACCTTTTTGTGGATATTGTCCAGAGTCATTATGGAGGAGCAGAAGAAGATGGAGAAAGCAGAAATGTCTGCCCGGAAGGTACATGGACCAGAACCATGGTGGACAAATTTCAACTACCCCTAGCAGCTGGATTGGGTGATGTCAGAAGGAAAGAGACTGGTAAACCAAAGGCAGCGGAAGAAGCTATTGGGGGTGAAGATGTCAAAGAATAGGAGGAGGAGGAGGAGGAACCCCCTTCCGAAGTATATGATTTGTTGAGATGGTTATGTGTGAGACAGCTCAATCTGGAGAAACAGAGAGACCATCTACAAAATGAGAGAGACCGTCTACAAAATGAGACCAGGTGGGTGGAGACTCTTAAGCTATTCAGGCTATGGAACTACTAGACCTATTCTACCTAGTGGGGGCCCAAAGGACATTAAAATTTCAAGACTAATGGACAGTGATATATTGAAGCATACATTACAACATTTGAAAGAGTGGCAACAGCTTGTGGGTGACCTAGGGATCAGTGGATTATTCATTAGCCCATATCTCACAGGCAAGGCTCAGCTAGCTTACAGTCACGTAGAACTGCAAATGATTACCAACTATGATCATGTTAAACAAGCAATATTAAAAGGTATGACATCTGTACAGGGACTTATCAAAAGTTTCGAGCATTTAGATATCATACTGTTGAGTCCCCACAAGAAGCTTGTGCTCGATTGCAAGACTTATGCACAAAATGGCTACAACCTGCAACTCGTACCATACATCAAGTGGTCGAGTCAGTTGTGTTAGAACAATTTATAAAAATACTACCTTATGAGGTTCAAATGTGGGTAAGAGAACACCAACCTGACACAGTAGAAAAAGCTATCAGTTTAGCTGAAGATTATATTACAGCTCGCCCACAATGTCAGAAAGGGTCTCATGGGACAAATACTTCCCAAGTATTCATAAAACATCCACCCACTAGTCCTTCTACTAAGATGAAAGAGGAAAGAAAAAGTATGAGAACATTTAACCCTGATATTATTTGCCACGAGTGTCAGACCAAGGGACACATCGCTAGATTCTGCCCCAAGAAAAAATCTGATCCTTCTCATCTGGCCTTAGCAAACTGGGGGCAATATACTGTGTCTGTCAATGTTGAAGGACAGGATGTGATGGCATTGATTGATTCAGGAAGTAAGCAAACCCTGGTACATACTGATTTACTCAGTGGTGCTCTTACAAAGAAACACTCAGAGAAAACTGGAGTGACTTGTGTTCATGGGGACACTCATTTTTATCCTGTACAGAAAGCTACTATTACTGCATCAGGCATGGCACATCATCTGAAGATAGGCATGGTTCCTAGATTACCTGTACCTGTGATATTGGGACATGACTTTCCTGTATTTAACAATTTATTGACTGCCTCTTCTTCTATATCTGCTGTGGTTACACGATCTCAAGCATCTCAGGAACAAATGGACAGTGAATTGTTTCCTTTTGATGATACCTTATTTGATGTTCCTGGAAAAACTGTTAAATCAAAAAAACAAGAGACTAGAAAAATGGATATGGAATAAAACAAAGGACTTAGGTTGTGATGATGCCATGGTAAAAACTGTAAGTCGGACTCTTTATCAGTGACCAAAGAATGGCCTATACTAACCCTTTGTTTTCCCAGGTTATTGCTGATGGGGTGGAAGGTACACCTCAATGTATAAATGCAACAGGATAAATTGTATAGAGTTTGTCAAAATCCAAAAACTGAAATGGTAGATCAACTGGTGGTTCCTAGTCAGTATAGAGAACAGTTAATATTCTTAGCACATGATGTACCATGTGGGGGACATGCAGGAAGGGATAGGACCTTAAAAAGGTTACTATATAGATTCTTTTGGCCTGGCATTCATGATCAAGTGGCTGAATATTGCAAAAGTTGCAGCCAGTGCCAAAGGGTGGAGCCGGTTACAAGAAAGGACAAAGTCCCTCTTCAACCTTTACCATTGGTTGCTATGCCCTTTGAAAGATTGGCCATGGATATTATAGGACCTCTCCCCAAAAGTACTAAAGGCAACAGGTTTGCCCTTGTGTTGTATGACTATGCTACAAAATATCCTGAGGCTATTCCTCTACGCACAATAACAGCGGATAAAATAGCAGAGGAGTTGCTCAAGGTATTTAGCAGAGTGGGCATACCAAAAGTTATTTTAATGGATAGGGGAAACAATTTCTGTTCAGCCATTTTGAAACATCTCTACCAAGCTCTGGGGGTAGAAGCTGTCTACACATCTCCATACCATCCCCAGACTGATGGCTTGGTCGAGCGTTTCAACAAAACACTGAAGAAAATGATACAAAAGTATGTGGAAGATGAGGGTAAACACTGGGACCTATATCTGCCACTGTTACTTTTTTGCATATTGTGAGGTACCTCAAGCATCGACTGGATTCTCACCATTTGAAATATTATATGGTAGGAATCCCAGAGGTCTCCTAGACATAGTTAAGGAACAGTGGGAAGATATTACCACCTGGAAAAATCCCACTACCCTTGATTATGTTACGCAGCTACATAAAAAAATAGCTAAGTATACTCAGGTTGCACAAGAACAGAATCAAATCAAGCAAGACTATCAGAAAGAAAGATATGACATAGGGGTGGGTGAAAAACACTTTAGCTCTGGGGATCGTGTCTTATTGTTGCTTCCATCCACTGAAAACAAGTTAACTATGAAATGGCAAGGGCCTTATGTGATACAGAAACAAATTAGCCCCACTACATATTTGGTGGAAGTACCAGACAGAAAACAAAAACTAAAAGTGTACCATGCCAATTTATTGAAAAGATGGCATGATAGGCCTACTGAAGTCATGCATGTATGTTCCAACCCATTGGACAATGAGATGGAGCTGGCATATGATAGGCTGGAAGGAGAACAATTGTCTAAAGATTTGACAATAAATTTTTCTTTACTAGACAGTCAAAAACAAGAACTAGCCCACGTTCTAAGTCAGTTTCATTATACTTTTACAACAGTCCCAGGGAAAACTACGGAAATATGTCATCAGATCCATACATTTCAAAACACACCCATTAGGTAAAGCCCTATCGGATTCCTGAGAAATTAAAACAAGAAGTCATCATAGAAATAGAAAAGATGAAAGCAATGGGTATCATAGAAGAAGCTAATAGCGAATGGGGTTTCCTATGGTCCTTGTTCTAAAAGAGGGAGGGATAAGAATTTGTCTAACTTCTGAAAACTCAGCACTAATATAAAGTTTGATGGATATCCAATGCCCGTATAGATGACATCATAGACCAACTTGGGCAAGTGAGATATGTTAGTATACTTGATTTAACTAAAGGATACTGGCAAATTCCGCTTGAAAGCATCAAAAGAGAACTGCTTTTTGCACTCCTTTGGGGTCTTTTCAGTTCACAATGATGCCATTTGGACTTCACGGAGCCCCAGCTAGTTTTCAAAGTTTGATGGATAAACTCCTGAGACCTCACGTTGGATATAGCGCAGCTTATTTAGATGACGTAATCATTTATAGTCCAACATGGGAAAACCACATTAAACACCTTACTGCTGTTTTAAGGACTATAAAACAAGCTGGTCTCACCATCAACCCCAACAAATGTTCCTTTGCTATGGAGGAAGCCCGGTATTTGGGATTTATAATTGGTAATGGGCAGGTAAAACCAGAGGTAGGGAAGACGTATGTAGCCAAGAGTCCTCGGCCCCTCTCACAAAACATGTGCGTTTCATTTTAGGCCTAGTAGGCCATTATAGACATTTCTAGCCTCAATTTGCTACTTTAGCTAGCCCTCTAATTGAATTAACAAAAAAGAACAAGCCCTCAAAAGTAATCTGGAATTCAGAATGTGAAGAATCATTTCTTGCCATAAAAGCAATGCTTTGTTCCTCCCCAGTGTTAAAAAGTCCTGATTTTGATAAACCATTTTTGTTACAGACGGATGCTTCTAATGTTGGTTTGGGGGCTGTGTTATCTCAAATCCACCATGGAGAAGAACATCCTGTACTGTACATTAGCCGTAAATTACATGTCAGGGAAACCAAGTACTCCACAATAGAAAAGGAGTGTTTGGTACTCAAATGGGCCATAGAGTCCCTACGATATTATTTATGGGGAACTCAGTTTACAGTATGGACAGATCATAATCCATTACGATGGATACATAACATGAAGGATAGCAATCCAAGGGTTATGAGATGGTATCTAACATTGCAACCGTATAAATTCACTGTCAATCATAGAGCTGGAACTGCTAATAGTAATCTTGACTCCATGTCTCGCTTTGGAGCAGACATAATGTTAGAATCAAATGTAGACCTCGGGAATGAATATATTTGTATTTGAGAATGCATTGTATTTAAGTAAAGAGAATCTTAAAGGGCCCGAGGTGGAGCTTGGGAGTGGGTGGCTAAAGCTCCATCTCTTTTGTTTACAAAAGAGATCCCATGCTATTTCAAGTAGTGAAAACTACTAGTTTTCATTTGAGTGGGGAGGACTGTGGTGGGTCGGTGACCCCCCCCCCACCGAACTTGGATATGCTCTCATGGATACAGAGCATATGTAATTACCTGCCTATGTTTTGGAGGTAATTTGAGAACATTGTGGGCTAAAATATTTAAATAAATCTGTTGCAACACTCTTCTGCTCTTCTAATCTCTTCCTTTTACTATCGCTCCTTCTCTGTCATTCCCCTACTCAAGCTTGGCCAGCTTTGAGCAGTCTTTCTGTCCCTTTCCTTATTTCCAGCTTGTTTTCTCTGAATAATAAAGCCCCAATGTTTAGAATGTTCTGTGCTTGCAGTACAAGCTGTTTTGATTAATTTTCCTGCACAAATGTGCGCACGTGCGACTGTGCGATCGTGCGACTGTGTGATCGTGCGACTGTGCGATCATGCGATCGTGCGACTGTGCGATTGTGAGACCGTGCGAAGATGCTGAAAAAGAGTTAGTTATGGCATTTTCATTATTTGGTGAATTATACAAGTAACAGCCTTTTTTGTTAGTTTTTAGTATAAGAAGCTCAGAATTATGGTCTATATAAGAATTGTAACTGAGAATTCACTTGAAAAGTGGTGTTTGTTTATTTCTGAAATAAAAAGGTTAAACTAGTACTTTTAAAAGAGAAAAGGCAAAGCATGCCACAGTAAAAAGGAGAGAGATAAAACTGTTTAACTTAAAAGGACTAAAGTCTCCTAATGTGATGCAGAAATGCCTTAGACTTACAACTCTCTAGTAAAGTGCTTCCATCTCCTCTCAGTCCAATCTCCTTTTAGGACTGAGTGACCCTGGTTGACCCACTTTTATGATGCAAGTTGGGGGAGGAGCTAACTAAGTCATGTGCTCCTCCACTGGTATAAAAGGAGGTGAATGTGGAGTGTTGAGTCACTGTGTGGTAGGAAGGCAAACCTACTAGATGCCTAGCCAGATTCTAGATGCCTTTTTGGCAGGAATTTTCTTTCTTGTTAAAGATATGATTTCCTGTGCCTTATGTTTTTTTGAAAGTTATGTACAAGTTCTGATTTAAGTCCATTTTATTTTTTTTGCTTCTAATAAATTTTGAAATATCGGATCCTGACTGCTTTCTGGACTTTATTGGACAACCCCACGTGCACACTCTCCAATTTAAAAACGCTCATTAATGAGTACAATGGTGGGGTGGTGAAGCCTGGTGAGATACTACAAAACAGGATTACAATATATCCAAGTAACTAGTAAATAAATTAATTTTGTGATTCGTGTCGTGATTGTGAATCGTGACTGCATTTGTGACCGTGATGGTGAAGAACGTGATTTGTATCTTGAGTGACTCGTGATGATGGCCCTGACTTAAAAATGCATATTAATGAGTACAATATTCATGCAGAGATATGCACCACACTGGTCCAGTACTCTGAAGGGAAGCCAAAGAAACAACTGTGACTTAAGTTACAGATGGAGATTGGGCCCTAAAGAGATGCAAATGCACAGACAGATAAAGATGGCACTGCGCACCGCAGAGATGCAGATGCAAAGGCACAACATCTAACAAGTGCTCACCATCAGAAATTCCAATCTGGAAAACAGTACCTTTGCCGGTTGGGGTGGGCCGCCGGGTGGGGGCAGTGTACGACAGTAACAGTCACTCTAGTACTAGTACCAGTAAAGATACCACAAAGAAGTACAAAAATCATGCAGCTGCAGTGGATAGCAGGTTACATTGCTGAGTTTACTATGTGGCACAATAAAAGGTGTCTGATTTGATGACACGCGTCACACACACACACTCACACACGTAATATAACCATGCATTTTAAGCAAACTAAAATTATGCACTGCTGCACCACAACAATCAGCAAAAAAATGTCAAGAATTACTGAAAATATTACTGTGTGTACATTAACACAGCTATACAAGAAAAATATAATCAAAACAGAAAGACTGTCTTTTTCTCCCAGTTAATCTACCTACACCACAAATACACCCTTCCCCCAAAGCACACTTTACAGTACACAGACTGAATGTTCTAAATTAACATTCAAAATCCACATACAAACAATAAACACTCGATGATATGAGCACAGAAGGGTTTCCTACAATCGATGTACTAACTTTTGAGCAAAAAAAATGACTCAAAAAGGCATTTTTAAAAGCTTGTAGAGGTTTTGAATCACAGAGCTCTGAGAGCAAACTGCCTCCAGCTACCACTACACACATTACCCAGGCCAGAACTGAGGCTGCACAGAACAATCTAGAGCCCATGTGACCTGCAATCCCATGAATCACTGCAGAATTTCATTTGGAGCTCAATTACAAGGAAAGTACATTGATTTCAATGTACTTCACCTTAAAATTAGTGGAGAAGTAGTTTGTGGAAGGTGGAATAACACAAAGTCATTGGTTTCAGTGGACTTCGCATTCCTCATTATGACACGAAATGCACCACTACTTACAGTACTGTAACTCACATGCTGTACAGGAAGGAACACCAATGCCTATGGCTGTACTTCCCCGATGAGCTAAGCCTCTATCATAAATCTCCCCGATTTAAAAACTCTTACTAATGAGTACAGTGGTGGTGATTGGGTGAAACCTGGAGAGATACTACAAAACAGGCTTACAATACATGCAAGTAGTTAGTAAAAAAATTAATTTTGTGATTCGTGACATGATCGTGAATCATGATTTGTGAGTGCATTTGTGACTGTGATGATGAAGAACATGGTTCGATGTGAGATAACCAATATGTAACTGTTTGGGAATGAGAATGCCTACGGCTATACTTCCCCGATGACCTGTAGCACAAAACTCTCCAATTTAAAAATGCTCATTAATGAGTACAATGGTGGGGTGGTGAAGCCTGGTGAGATACTACAAAACAGGATTACAATATATCCAAGTAACTAGTAAATAAATTAATTTTGTGATTCGTGTCGTGATTGTGAATCGTGACTGCATTTGTGACCGTGATGGTGAAGAACGTGACTTGTATCATGAGTGACTCATGATGATGGCCCTGACTTAAAAACGCATATTAATGAGTACAATGTTCGTGCAGAGATATGCACCACACTGGTCCATTACTCTGAAAGGAAACCAAAGAAACAACTGTGACTTGAGTTACAGATGGAGATTGGGCCCTAAAGAGATGCAAATGCACAGACAGATAAAGATTGCACTGTGCACTGCAGAGATGCAGATGCAAAGGTACAACACCTAACCAGTGCTCACCATCAGAAATTCAAATCTGGAAACAGTACCTTTGCCGGTTGGGGTGGGCCGCCGGGGGGGGGCAGTGTACGACAGTAACAGTCACTCTAGTACTAGTACCAATAAAGATACCACAAAGAAGTACAAAAATCAAGCAGCTGCAGTGGATAGCAGGTTCACATTGCTGAATTTACTATGTGGCATAATAAAAGGTGTCTAATTTGATGACACGCATCACACACACACACACTCACACACATAATATAACCACGAATTTTAAGCAATCTAAAATTATGCACTGCTGCACCACAACAATCAGCAAAAAAAGTCAAGAATTATTGAAAAGATTACTGTGTGTATATTAATACAGTCATGCAAGAAAAATATCACCAAAACAGAAAGAACTGTCTTTTTCTCCAAGTTAATCTACCTACTCCACAGATACACCCCTTCCCTCAAAGTACACTTCCAGTGTCTGTCAGTACACAGACTGAATGTTGTACATTAACAGTCAAAATCCAAACACAAACAATAAACGCTCAATGATATGAGCACAGAAGGGTTTCCTACAATCAATGAACTAAAGTTTGAGCAAAAAAATGACTCAAAAAGGCTTTTTTAACAGCTTTTAGAAGGTTTGAATTGCGGAGAGCTCTCACAGAAGACTGTCTCCTACAGCTTCCTACACACATTACCCCAAACCGAGGCTGTGCAGAACAATCTAGAGCCCATGTGAAGTGAAATCCCATGAATCACTGCGAAATTTGCCTTTGGAGCTTAAAACAAGTCGAAGTGAGGCGAAGTACATTGTTTTCAATGTACTTTGCCTTAAAATATGTGGAGTAGTGGCTTGGGGAAGGCTGAGTAATGCAAAGTGCTTGCCATCAATTGACTTTGCGTTGCCCATCATGATGCGAAGTACTCAGCTTCACATTGCGAAGCACTTCGTGAATTGCCTTGACTCTGCAAATCACTTCATGGAGCGAATTGAGGCCACTTCACCCACCACTAATTCTGCTTAAAATGCAGCTCCTAATGTTGATACAACTTTTGGCAGATGGATGAACTAAAGATGACCTAAAGTAAATCCTCTTCTTGTCGAGCTATGTGCAGATGCAATTCGGGGTTACACTCAAATAACTGTCACACTGAACAACTAAGTCCTCAAACAGCTAGCTTTACCTTAATCTGCTACCTGACTTCACTTAAATATAGTGTGTATCTAGGCTGTGTATGGTGTCTGTCTACTGCTATATATGAACTGCCCCCTGGTCATGCCTTCGTCTCGCTGCCTAGCACTACTTGTTTGGACATGCATTGTCCTCTCCTAATATTGCTATCTATTTTACAATCTATAGTAATATAAGTAGTTTAGATATCTTTATAAAGAGCATCTTTATTATCCCAGCAGGGATGAGTTACTCTCCATTGCTCACACAGTCATCACCGAGCCAATCGTACACCTGTGCCAACACCACCTTGGACTTTAGTTTGGTGGACTTTTTCTTGGCAATACAGTAGAGTCCATCCTACTGGTATTACTGCCCTTTTGTTTTTGTAAACATTTGTGTATTTATTGCAAATGCTTGGCATTCACTGTTGGGAAAACACTGACAGTAATGTTCTGTGTTCTTAACTAATTGACTGCAGTCTATATTTAATTTCTGTAATTCTGTTTTATAATTACTAATTTGCTTTACCTGTTCTAAAATAGTGTTATTTAACTTCTGAATACCAACTTTAGATAGATGTTACTCATTTTAATTTAATTGTTATAAGAACCTATTGCTGTTACTTAGAGACATATTATAGTATTATTAACCTTAAACTGAAGTGACATATATTTAAATATGCATCCTTACAAAATTGTGTCATGGAATGTGAATGGCTTAGGGACTCCCATAAAAAGGAAAACAATATTAACATATTTAAATAAGAAAAAAGCCGATATAGCTTTTTTACAAGAGACACATTTAGATGACAATGAATCAGCCAGGCTCTGTAGATCTTGGGTGGCACAAGTTGAATTTAGTATGTTTAGCTCTAAGCAGACAGAAGTTGCAATACTAATTAGAAAAGGTGTCAATTTCATTAAGACTAGTCATATATCTGACCCAGATGGTAGATATCAAATCTTATTGGGATCCTTGGATAGTTTGAATGTAATATTGTGTAACATCTATGCCCCTAATTCAAGTCAGCACATATTTTTTGATCAGACCACTGCACAACTTATTTGTTATCCAGAATATAAATTCATAGTGGGTGGAGACTTTAATGGAGCAATGGACCCTGCTATAGATAGGAAATCTTTCAAAGAGGCCTTTACAATGACTAAGGCCCGCTGCTCTTTACAAAACATGACTAAGGCCCTGTCACTAACTGATATCTGGAGATTTGTGAACCCAAAAGAAAATGATTACACATTTTTTTCTAATTGGCATTCAACCTACAGTCAAATAGACTACTTGCTCATATCCTCAGATCTTGTTAAGTGTGTAATGGATGCCAAAAATAGATTCTATTATTTTATCTGATCATGCCTTAATAGATATGTGTATAATTTTAGGAGAAGGAAAGCCTAAAGAAACTGAGGTGGTGACTTAATACCTCTCTAGTAAAAGATAAAAAATTAATGGAATGGGTGTCCAATGAAACTGCTGAATATTTCAAAATTAATGACAATGGGGAAGTTACAGATGCATGTCTTTGGGAGGCATATAAGGCCTACATTAGAGGCAGAATAATTTGTTTTTCTGCATCTCGGAAAAGGGAAAAAAATAAGGTTATTCTAGAGAAATAATCAAATCTGGTTGCATTGGAAACACAGATAAAAAATTCTAAAATATTTGATCATTACCTGCTATATAAGATGACAATACAAAAATTTGACATTAATGCTCTAATCTCAGCATAGACAGAATACACCCTTTTCCGTATGAAACAGACATATTGGGAATGTGGTGAGAAGGCAGGGAAATTACTTACATACAGACTTAGAAAGATGCAAGATCAAAATATTATTCCAGGTATACAAAAGGCAAGAGTAGTACTGAGGGGAACTAAAGATATTAACAAAGCATTCACATAATTCTGTACCCAAATTTATGCCCACAGAAATGTTGACTTAGAAAAAATATCCCTTTTTTAAAAATCCACTCCTAGGACTGAGATACCTAAAACACGTCTGGAACAACTTAATTAAGACCTATACAAAGAAGAAATCATATCAACAATTAACTCACTTTCTGTGGGAAAACCCCAGGGTTGGATGGTCTCCCAGGAGAATTCTTTAAAGCCTTAAGTCCAAAAATCTCCTCCAACTTACTTAAAATGTATAAAGAAGCATGGGATAAGGAAACCCTAACCCCACATTTACAAATGCCTTGGTCACCCTGATTCACAAGAAAAGTAAAGATCCTCTGTCCCGTGACAGCTACCACCCCATATCCCTGATGAACACAGGTTATAAAATAGTTGCTAAAATATTGGCTACTAGGTTACAACATATAACACATGATTTGATTGGCAAAGAACAAGTTGGATTTGTCCAGGGTAGATAAGGGACTGATAGTGTGAGGAGGCTTATGAATGTAATCTGGCAGACTAATAAAATTAAGAAACCATACCTGGTTTTCTCGTTAGATCTATTTAAGGCCTTTGACTCAATATCCTGGGACTATATGTTTATGGCCCTAGATCATTTTGGTTGTGGAGACAACTTTAGTAATTAGGTATGTATTCTACATAAGAGCTCATCTGCTCAGATTCTCTCTAATGGACTAATCTCCCAACCCATCCCATTAGCCTGTGGAACAAGGCAAGGTTGCCCATTGTCCCCACACTTGGTTATTTTAACGACTGAACCTTTAATTAGATGCATTGCTAACCGCCCTAGTATTTCAGGGATTAAAACTAAATTAATAAAGCATAAAACATTTGCATTTGCCGATGATTTGCTACTAGCCTTGTCTAATCCAATAGAATCATATAAAACAGTCAAACGGATAGTGTCACATTCTGGATCCTATCAGGGCTGCAGGTTAATTGGGATAAGACTCAAATATTATGCCCTACCCAAACTCCCTCTATTTTACAAGATTTATCAGAAATATTTGACAATAACTGGGTGAAAGATAAATTAACATACTTAGGCCTTCAAATTACCACTAAATTTGAATCGTTAGCTAACATTAACTACCTACCACTACTACAGGATATAGAATCCGAGTTAAAACATTGGAGAAATCTTAATCTATCACTTTGGGGTAAAGTTAACTCAATAAAAATGATTATCGCCCCCTATATAGTTTATATTTTTCAAAATATACCCATTCTCCTCAAAAAAAGCATGCATTGTAAGCTAGACTCACTGTTTAGGAATTTGTTATGGGATGATAAATGCCCAAGACTTAGTATTAATAAAATCAGGGCACCACATGAATTAGAGGGACTAGCACTACCACAATGGGAATGTTACCAGTGGGCATTTATATTTAAACGAGCCTCTACACACATACAGCTCAGTCCTGATAACTCTCAATTTGTCCCTTTATGGGTGCAAACAGAAACAAATCTTCTAAAATACAGCCATTTAACTGATTTTATATATATACCCTTACACATGGAATTGAAAAGCAACTCTTGTATGGAATGTACTATTAGCATCCTTAAAAAGGTAAACAATGTTGTTAATTCTGTGCATCTCCCCTTAAAATTGATGCCACTCTGGTCTAACCACCATATTACAAAAAAAATTCCTCCCTCTTGTCAAATAAAGAATGGTTGATGGCTGGTATCAATAGAACTAGTGACATAATTAAGAGGGATTTGCACACAATGATGTCCTTTTCTGAAATAAAAGAAAAACATAATTTGCCATGGTTCCACTTCCATTATTATTTGCAACTCCACAATGTACTTAAAGAACATGTCCTGTTGAACGATCTCTCCTTGCCATATAGTCTTGAATGGGAACAATTGGTAAAACTAGGATCATTAAAGAAAGAAGCCTGCTTTGCATATAAAATAATAATAAATTCTATTACATCTTCATTTCTGACCTCCTCAGCTAGTCAGAAATGAGAACTGGAACTGGGTGTCTCCATATCAGAACAACACTGGAGCTCAGCATGGGGATATGCATACCATGGCAATAGGGATACGCAAGGTAAGCTCATTCAATACAAAATTATTCATTGGTTTTATATGTCACCCATGAAACTGCACAAGTTAGGTTTATCTTCTAGTGATAATTGTTGGAGATGCCAGAGTCCAAAAGCCAATATCTAACATATGTTGTGAGGCTGTCCTTTACTGAAAACATTCTGGGTGGAGGTACAAAAAGTATGTAATGAATCAATATCAACTGCTGTACCCCGCTCACCATTAATCTATATTCTGGAAATGTTCCCACCTGATTCTACCCTTAGCCATCAACAAAGATTATGGCTTTCTGTAGCATCAGTATGTTTGAAATGCCTGATACTCAAATACTGGAAAAACTCTAGTGCACCCTCATTGCTTGAATGGTATAACATGATGAGTTACTCTACAAATAATGAGATGATGTTCTATATGCTTTTGGATAAATTGGATACATTTCTGAATAAATGGGGCCCCTTCTAGCAACTAACCACTGTCTAAAGATTTAAAATGAATAAATCTTTTTGATATCAAGGTAAAACATAGACTACTGATACATACCCAGTGGTATAAACATAATTTTGTCAATTTATTCTACTGTTATAGCATCCATAGATATGTTACAATTATTTTATAAACCATAGAGACTACCATGGTCTGAATATCTGTCTGAAAGTTAATGAATAGTTAATATTATTATTATTAAGTGTTTACATGATATTCTTCACTGTCACATTTCTGTAAAACTGTATTATACATTGCTATTTTGCTGTGAAAATTGAATCTTAAATAAAAAAAATATTATGGTAATAAAAAAGAAACAAATTGCAGGCAGATCTAATTGATTGAAATGTCCAGATGAAATACAGTAGAAAAAGTAAATCTCTGCTTTTCTGTGGTTCAGCAAATATTATCCCTTTTACAATCACCCACATGTGAATTGTAATAAAGACTATAATTATGACTCACAGAAGGGTTTGCTGTATAGCAAAGATGACACAAATAATTATAAGAGAAGAGGACCTGCCAGTTCAGACAATGCCTACTCATGTAAAGGTGATGAACAATACTGTCAAGGGTCACACTCAGATGAGGAAGAGCTGCCAATATGAGTTAAAGCAATACTTAAAAGAATTGCTGCCATCAATAGTAAACTGGCAATAATGGGTATACTAGAGGAAAATTTGACAATTTTTAAACCACTTTGGAATAATGAATACCAAAACTATAGAATCTAAGAAGTAGCTTGGAGAAGCTTAGCAAAGAATTTCCAAGCTAAAGGATGATATGTTGCTGATATGGCAATAACTGAAAAATACAGATAGTACAGTAAAAGAACTGAAAACAAATATGGCTATGAAAGAAGGGCATGCCATAACAATATCTGAATAGTAGGAGTCCCCAATGTTTCAGAAAATGATGCTACTGTTCATTCTATGGTAAGTAACATAATTGCAGCCTATTTAGAGACAGATCTTGGAAATAAAAATATTGCAATGAAGAATGCACATAGGTCTCTCAGAGTTAAACCAGAGGATAATGTCCCATCTTGTGCCAACACAGGGCATTTAAAGATCAGCAGCTAAGGATATTTTAATAACTCAAGTGTGCAAAAAGAAAAGGATTAAAATAATCAATGCTAACATTATGCTCTACCTTTCTTCTGAACTGGTCTTGGTCTTCATCATCATCATCATCAGTTTTATTTATAAAAAGTGCCTTTCTAAAACCAAGGCACCTGTACAATAAAATACATAAAATATAATAAATTAGTATAAACAACATATAAATTCCAACAAAGAACAATATAAAAAATGCATAACAAATAACCACATCAATCAACAAAAGCCAGGTTAAAAAGATAAGTTTTTAAAGCAGTATTAAAAGTCTTGGAGAGATGAAAGTTAAATTATCTAACAAATAAACTTTGGCAGAACAACTATAAGGCAACAATGATTATGACATTTTTTTCTTAACTAATATGGCAACCCACAATTTTTCTTTGTACAGAAGAATGTGTACTCCTATTGCCAGTTTGCTACCGATGGCTGCATGTTCTGAGTATTATTTTAGCTCATATTGACAGCTCTTCTTCATCTGAGTGTGACCCTTGAGAGTATTGTTCATCACTTTTATATGAGGTGGCTTTGTCTAAACTGGAAGGTCATCTTCCCTTACCAATATCTGTGTCATCCATGGTATATAACAAACCCCTCTGTTAGTCATAATTATCCTCTTTATTACGATTCATATCTATGTTTTGAAGGGGAGTGGATGATAATAAAAGTGATAATATCTGCTGGGCCACAGAAAAGGGGGAATTTATTCATACTGTATTTCATCTGGAAATTTCATCCATTTGGGTCAGTCTGGAATTTGTTTCTAAAGAATTTGACATCTGAGTGTCACTTTTTACTGTAAATAGATTAGATTTGCAACCCATACTACTCATACAATGTGAGCCTGAATTGTGTTGGCTAACAGTCAAAGTGCCAGTGTTAATAACAGGATATGATGTATTGAGAATCTCAAATTGATTTTTGATACGTCAGAATCAAAAGTACTCACTGTTGCTTGAGGTATACTGTGGGATGTACTTTTGTAAGCATAGTTGTGTAGGGCATGTTCCAAAGTTTAACCTTTTGGCTTCATGAAGAGGGTGTTTTTTAGTGCTTTCATTTCATATACAGAGAAATCATTGGAGGGATTCACACCAGGCAAGACTTGGAAGATTGATATTTCTGTTGTTGAAAGAAAAGGATTCTGTCTGAACCAAATGAGATTTGGTGTCGTTCTTGTAAGACATATTTTAGGAACAGTCTGAAAATTGGAAGGTGGGACTTTTTGAGTGATTTCTTGGTCCATCAGCTGAGCCAGCTGTGGCCTTGCTGATTCCATATTCTGTCACTCCTTTAACCTTGGCAATGGAAGTTCAATAACAAAAACAGCATCACGTACTTGTGAGTTTCTGGTTTTCATGAGGTTCTGTTGCTTTTATTTGTGCTTCAGTACTTTCTTTTGTGTTGCTTCCTGTAGGAGTGCATCCTTTTTGCTCCCTTCTGTCAGGGTCAAAACAGAGTCAGATGCTGATTTTTTTTTTTTTAAAGATGGTGATATCTTGTCCAGCTTGTCAGATGTGTCATGTGGTAGCAACAGATACTGTTTTCTGAGCTTTGTCATTACAACTGACGTGAACTTATAGAGCTAACATTTTTTAGTAATTTAGTGAGGTAATTAGTGGAGTTAGCATTAAGGGAACATTCAGATATCACAACAGTTATTGAAATGTAGTAGGCAGAGGCAAATGCCTTGAGGGAAAAATACTGGCGTATAATTTATATCAAATAGATAGCAGTATGTGTAAATGAGTGAATAAAACTGGAGAGAAGGTTAACATAATAAAAAAAAGGAATTCAGAAACAGAATCAATATGGGTAAGGTTAAAAGGGTCAAGATGTAAGGCAGTTCTGATCGGGGTAATTTATAGGCAAGGCCACTGATTTACGGTGATTAAAATAATGAAATTCTGTTTTCAAGACTTCTGATTCCGGAATTACACCGGTGATTGTTACTCTAATTTCCAGATTTTACCAGGATTCTGCTATCATTCTTTTAGTATGTGCATAAGTAATCAGAATTAAAGAAGGCTTAATATACAGAGCATTAAATAGAGCAAATTGAAAATAGTACAGGAAGGAATTAAAAGAAAAACACAAGTTCTGTAGATCTACTCATCTGATATAAAATGCCAGATTCCATGAAATCTTTGTTTTAACCGGTCTTCAGGCAGCCCTAATTCCGAAATTTTACCGGATTTTCCGGTAAAAACCGAAAAACAGTGGCCTTGTTTATAGGCCACCAGACTGCAACCTGAAACCTGACCAGGTGATTAATTGCGAAATTGCAAAAGCTAGTGAAGAGAAGATTGTTATACTAATGGGAAACTTCAACCTCAGAGAAATACAGTAAAGTGGTAGAAAGTAGCAGACTATGGCCAAGCAAGAGGCTATTAGTTCAAACTGCAAACAACTGTCATATACTATTGATCAGCATGTTAACCAGGACACCAGAGATAGGGCAGACTTGAACTTGTTTTTAAGTAATATGGTAAAATGATATTCTGGTGCTGTACAGTAAGAGTAATACTTTTTGTGTAAGCTGACATTACCTGAAGGAGGGGTTTCTGTAAGCTTGAAAGCTTGTGTAATTATCACTGAGGCAAAGATCAGGAGGCATAGGAAAACCAGGAACAGTTATAAAATTCGCAAGTAGCATTTTATTGTTATCAGTAACAGTGAAATAAAAAAATTAAATAGTTCAGTAGAACTATTTACAAAAGCAATACAAACAGATAAAACAAAGTCCTTCATCTGAGGGTATCTCTAATTCTAAGTCTTAGTCTCTCCCTCTATAACAAAAGATTGCTGCTGTTTTTATAATGAGTCTTTGCCTGGCAATTAACTTCTGCAACTTGAGCTCTTAAGAAACATCCTGTTTCTCACAAAATGCATCAGAGTCCTTGTCAACTTTTTTTCTTGCAGGTGAAAAAAATAGAACATGGTGTCCTAAAACTAATCTCCTGTTGACAACTCTGCAAATGAGCTTGTGCTGCATCTCAAGGTTGACCCCTGAGTTCCAAATAGCTTTTTGCAATCATTTCAACAATATAAGTATATAAAATGGCAAATAAAGGGATCCCAGTTTCATATACAGATTCACATGTATCACCACAGATATGCAAGAGGGAAGAAAAGATAGAAACAGCAAGAGAAGGCAGAGAGATAGCATGAGGGGAGAACTGCAAGACTGTCAGAGTGATCAGTTCCTAGGTCTTACAAGAAAATTTGATCAATCAGACAGACGAGATAAAAAAGAAGAGGACAGAACAGATCCTTGCATTTAACTCTTTCTTCATAACAAGTGGTACAGGGTCTTATTCAACCTTGTCACATACTCCCTTTTGAAGAGTGAACTTGTTATGAAAAAATAGGTTTCCAAAACCTTTTTTTAATTCTCTTCTAACATTACCTTATAACCTTTACAGTTCTCCACATATGCAGTATGCCCTTTTCCATAACAGCCAATACAGAAACCAATGAAGTTTAAACCCACACATTCTTTCTTCAACCTTCAGAATTCTCAATTTCTGATCCATCTTGACAGAAAATCAGCACTGACATTCTCTTTTCCAGATCTGTGCATCACATTGAATTTAACTGGCTGTAGTACCAGGTACCACTTTCTGATCCTGAAATTCTTAGCCTTTGGTTAATTTAACAGAGAGGATTGTGATCTGTTATAAGTACAAAGTCAGCACCTAGCAAATAAAATGTAAGGTTCTCCATGGTCCACTTTGCCACAAGACATTCATTTTCAATGGTGGAGTACCTTTTCTCTCTGTCGTGCAATTTTCTATTGATATACTGTATAGAATGGGATGTTCCTTCCCATCTATATTTTGACTCCAGACTACACCTAGGCTTCTACATCAGTCTGTAACAAAAATTGTTTCTCAATGTCTGGGCTTTGTAAAACAGTTGCTGAACATAATGTAGCCATGATGGCCTGAAAAGCTTCATCACACTCAGGGAACATTCCATATTATCTGGGCACAATTTCTTCATGAGTTCAGTGAGGGGAGTAGCTAACTAGACAAAGTTGGGAACAAATCTCTGATAGTAACCAGCCAGACCTAGAAAGACCTGACATGTTTCTTCATTTTAGGGACAGGACTGTTAGCTACAGCTTCTGTCTGAGAAATCTCTGGCTTTATTTCTCCATTTCCCAAAACATATCCCAAATATCTGATTTCCTGCATGCCCAATATACATTTGGTAGGATTAATTGTCAGACATGCCTTTATGATAGATTGGATAACTGCTTGTTGGTGCTCCAGGTGTTTTTTTCAGGTTGTGCTGTACATCGTGACATCATCCAGGTAAGCAGCACAGTAACCAACGTGAGTAACTAGAATTACATCCTTGTATCACTGGAATGTAGCAGGAGTGTCATGTAAACCAAACAGCATGGTCATGAACTGATAGAATTCAATAGTAGTGGCAAATGCAGTTTTGTCTCTGGATTCTTTAGCTAGGGGAATTTGCCAGTAACCATTGCTGAGATGGAGGGTAATGATGTACTTGGCACTTCCCAATCTGTCCACCAAATCATCTATCCTGGGTATAGGACACCTGTCAAATTCAGACACTTGATTAAGTTTCCTAAAATCAATGCAGATTCTTACATCCACTTCTTCTTAATTTACAGTCACCACTGGTGATGACCAAGCACTTCTCGACTCTTCTATGATACCCAACTTTTTCGTGTTTTGTACTGTATTTCCTTAACCACATCTGCACTTAACTGCTCTAATAATCTGTATGTCTTTTGTCTGATAGAGCGAGCATTCCCTTTCACTAATATTTGCTTGGCCCCTTTTGCTTGGCCTGGCATGGTGGTAAAAGTACTGTTAAATAGCTTTATTAAGTCATGAATTTCTGTGGTTTATTTGGAGGTTAAGGAAATGTTCACCTTTACAGCATCAGCAGTTACAGTTTATTCCAGTCTGTCATATCGTCTGTAGAAAAGTCTGTTAAAACTAACAAAGCAGCCTTTGGTGCTTTTTCAGCCATTTCTTCAGGAGGTAAGCATGATATACCTTGGAAGGATTTTTCCTATCAGGGTTCTCAGTCTCATAATTAACAGTGCCAGTACAGCTAAGCACCTTATGGGGCCCTTGTCGCTTCATTGATAGTTTATTTTCTGAAGTGGGTAACAGTAGCAAGACTTTTTCACCTGGCTCAAAAACACTTATTTTAACCCCATGGTCATATTACATCTTCTGTTGGTTTGGGGCCTCTTCCTGATTACCATGGGCAATCTCAACATGTTTTGCCAGCTTCTTTCTCAAGGTACACATATAAGACGTAATAGATTGTTTTTGAGTGAGGTTATCTTCCCATGTTTCTTTTATTACATCTAGTGGCCCTCTAGGTTGTCTACCATACAGCATTTCAAATTGTGAAAAACCTGTTGAGAATTGTGGCACTGCTCTGTAAGCAAAAAGAAGGTAAGGTAAATACTGATCCCAATCTTTTCCTTCCCCTTTTACAAACCTTTTTGCATGCATTTCAACATTTGGGTAAAGTACTCAACAAGACCATCTGTCTGAGAGTGAAAAGGGAAGGTCCTTTTGGCAGTGATACCAAGTAGTCAGTACAGCTCCTCCAGTAATGCAGCACCAAAATTACTACCCTGATCAGTAATAATTTATTTAGGTATGCCCGCTCTGCTGAAACTGTTGGAGAGTGTTGCTGCCACTCTCGGGGCTATAACAGTATGCATTGAAACTACATATGGATATTGAGTAGCATAGTCACAAACTACCAAAATGAACTGATTACCCTTTTTACTTTTGTCTAAGGAGCCAACCACATCCATTGCAATTCTCTCTCAAAAGGCACATCTATCAAGGATAGGGGTGCCAGGGGCACCTTGTCTTTTTAATCACTGGGACTGATTTCTGAGATTCAGCACAAGAACTGCAATAGGTTGCAATATCTTCATGAATTCCAGGCCAGTAAAATCTGTACAGCAATCCAGCAAGGTTTGGTTCATTCCCCATTGAGCAGCCACAAGGCAAGGCAAGGCAAATTTTATTTTTCTGGAGCCCAATCCCAGAGGCTCTGGGTGCCGAACAACAGAAACATACTATCAGTACAATAATACAAATCAGTAAAAAACAATAAAATGTCAACATACATAAATATAATTAATAAATATCTCTATAAAAGCTGAAACTCAATCAGAAAAGCAGGGTATCCAGGGAGGACTAATGTCTAAGGTCTGGGAAAGCCTGATTAAACAGTAAGGCCTTGAGGTGGGCCTTAAAAACCTCAACCAAAGGGGCCTCTCAAATTGGTGGAGGAAGCAAATTCCACAGGACAGGGTCAGTGATACTAAACGATCTATCACCGGAAGTTTTGAGCCTCATCCTGGGAATCACCAGGAGGCCCCTAGAGGAGGACCAGAGAGAGCCGACCGGGACGGCAGGTGTAAGAAGGTCTGACAGGTAACCAAAACTCTGCCTAGGTAGGGCCTTAAAGGTGAGCATACCCACCTTGAAAAGAATCCTCAACCATACTTGCAGCCAGTGCAGCCCACACAAAACAAGGGTGATATGACAGAATTTCAGCTGCCCAGTTAGCAGCCTAGCAGCAGCGTTGATACGATCATCATGTGCTATCTGTAACGACTCAGTTCTATACTCTGGTGGTATAACCAGTTGTTCTATCTGTTCCTGCAACTGAGGGTTAACACAAACTCTATACAATAGTCCATTACATTTTTTAAACATTGGTTCACCCTGTTTTTGTTACCCCCCCAGCTGCTTAAAATAATCTTGGAAATAAACATTGTCAGTTTGCTCTGAAACAAAATCACAATCAGTTATCAGTTTATTTTCAGCATTTTCATATATTAACCTGTTATACCCATCAGTCTTTTGTTGCCACTGTTTCTTCAAGCATCTTCTTTCTTTCTGCAACACAGTAGATGATCCAGATGAGGTGGGCAGAATGAGAAGAGATCTGGATAAACTGGCAAAATGGTTAGAAGAGTGGCAACTGGGGTTTAACATAAAGAAGTGCAAGATCATGCACATAGGGAAGAGAAACCCTGAAGCCACCTATCGGTTGGGAGGGGACCTGCTGGCAATCACAAAGAAAGAAAGAGACTTGTGCATTGTCATCACAGATGACCTGAAATCATCCAAGCAGACCACTAAAGCAATAGGTAAGGCTAGAGGGATGTTGGGGTGTATTAGTAGGGATCTCACAAGTCATAAGAGGGAGGTAATAATCCCGCTTTGCAAGACACTGGTTAGGCTCCATCTGGAGTACTATGTGCAGTACTGGAGGCCATACCTTCACACGGACATTAACCAAATTGAGGCAGTCCAGAGAAGGGCAACCAAAATGGTGCAGGGACTGCATCAGAAAACATAAGAGGATAGATTAACAGAGCTCAATATGTATACCCTAGAGCAAAGGAGGGATAGAGGTGATATGATCTAAACATTCAAACATCTTAAGGGAATTAACAAGGTGAAAGGATCTAACATGTTTCAATATAAGAAAAATAGCAGGACAAGAGGACACAGCATGAGATTAGAGGGAGGCCGATCAAGGGGTAATGTGAGAAAATTCTTTTTCACAGGAAGGGTAGTGGATGAATGGAACGACCTACCTCAGGAAGTGGTAGATATGAATACAGTGCAGAGCTTCAGACAGGAATGGGATAGGCATAAGGAAGCAATACAGGTGAGTATGCATAGCTAGGCCATTGAGAGAGTAATGGCCTATGTCACATTCATAAGGTAGAAAAAATGGGCAAACTGGATGGGCCTTGAGGTCCTTATCTGCCATCAACTTCTATGTTCTATGTTCTTTGTTCCTGAATTTCCAAATTATGGTACTGGGCTCAAACAACTCTGAATCAAAGCCTCCTAAGGGGAAAGTGCCCTCACCATGAGATTTGCTTTGCCTGTGCTCTTGTCATCACAGCTGCTGAAACTGCAGGTTTTGCTCCCTCTGTGATTAGCTCAGTAAATCCTGGAAAGCCATTTCCAATAATCACAGGTACAGATAACTTAGGTGCTACCCCCACTATCATTTGATGCAACACCCCATTAATGCTCAGAGTCACTTGGGTGGTGGGATAGTATTGAGTGTCCCGTGGATGCAGACAACACCAGTACCTGGTCCTTTTGCATAGTGTTTTCCCAGCACTTCAACATACACTAGGGTCTGTCTGCTTCCTGAATCAATAAGCCCCTTTACAGTCTCATCTCTTGCCTTGCCATCTGTTAAATAAATGCCCCAATTTGCTACGGTCAAATCTGCTTCAGTGTTACTCTTCTTATTTTTATCGCAGTTTCTTGCAGTATGGCCTGGCTTATTACAGTTATAGCAAGAGAAGTCTTTGGGTACAGATTTGTTACCCCCTACCAGAGTCTTATCTAACCTGGAGTTACATCAGGAAAAGGAGGGTCTTACCGCTCTTTTGCTGTTACTTCGCTGCTTCATGGTCTGTCTGGCCATCTGATAGTCCTCGGCCAAAGAAATGGCCTTTTCCTCACTTTCTGGTTAATATTCTTTTTCCCAAAGCTGCATGTCTGTAGGGAGGATGTTGATGAATTGCTCCATTGCAGATATGTTGATGATATGTGGGACTGTTTTGCCCTCTGGCTGGAACCATTTAATGAGGGATTCTCTGAATCTGGTGAAGGCTTTCAATGACTGTTGAATGAATTTTACTTCAGGGACCAGAATCTTTGCCTATAGGTATCTCCTGAGATGTCATATATTTTCAGGATTGCTCTTTTCACAATGTAATAGTTTTCTGATTCTGCAGTGTCCATATTGATGTAGGCAAGTTGGGATTCCTACCGGGTCATAATGTCGTACGCTTAATAGCATATGGCATTATAGCTAACCCGGAATAGTGCTGTAGTTTACAGCAAGTGGTGCAATACCGCTAATACCTCTGTACGTGGTATTGCACCACTCACTGAATCCCAAGCAGAGGATGAGACCTCTGCTGGGATGAGGTTCCACTGAGCAGCTGCTGTGGCCCAATGGACTAAACCAAGGCAGCATGGAACCCAGGCCAACATCTGAGACCGGGTTTGATTCCCCATCCCAGAATTGTTTTTCATACTCTGTGTGATTTAGACTAGAATCCCCATGTTTCAGAGGGAATTTGAAAAATGACTCATGTCATGTTCGTGAGGTGTGGTAATAGAGGGCTATGTTGAAAATTTGGGGCCAACATCTGCAAAAATCTCAAAATTATGAGAAAACATTGAATAAATTCAATGTTTCTTCATACCTTAATTGATTTTTTATATTTTCATCCCAGATTTTAAACATGGTATTTTGTGACTCCACCCTATGATCAAGACAGGTGGATTTTTTTAATCCTGTCTGACAGGTGAATGGCTGTGAATACATATTTTTGGGGGATTTGAAACATTCCACCTACCATGTTCATGAGATGGGATCCTAAAAAGACTGTAATGAACACTTGGTGAAAATATTTTTTAAAATAACAATTAAAAAGCCATTAACTGTACTTACCTTGTTTTCAGTCAGTTTGCATTTGGAGTCCAGAGCAGTAGGATGTTCCTGGGTGGAGAGAGGACTGAAGCGCTGTACCGGATATTTTTTTTTTTTTTTTTTACCAGGAGAGACACATTAAGCTGAAAGTTTGTTTACAGGTGCTACCTGTGAGCACAAGAAAGTTAAGTGACTTGCTAAGGGTCACACAGTATGCAAGCGGTGGCTGTGGGATTCAAACCCAGGTCTACAGGTTTGCAGCTCAGAGCTTTAAACCACTGCACTATACTGCCTCCAAATAAGTGATAAGTGAGGGATCCAGGGGAGGTGGATGTTAAGAAGGGAGTCAGGTGGGGAGTAGAAGATGGAGGCTTAGGGAGACAGAACAAGTTGAGGAACAATTTTGTTCAGAGAGTATATACAATGAGGGATCACTTTTTTAATTGCAGGTACTAACACTGGGGACTGGGTTCCACACTGTTGATTTGTTGTTTGGCTGTACCAGAGATGGGTATGATCATCCCGGTGTTGCATCCTGTTGGGGGGATAGCCTGCAATGGTGATGGGCACCCAGTATCAGACTGTATGGGTGTGTGTGGGTTGAAAGCTGGGTTGGGCAGGAGTGGAGTTACCACTGGTGGGGTTGAGCTCCCAACACTGGCCATAGAAGAAAGTTGGGTCAAGCAACAGGGCAGATACAAGTGGCAGACTTCAGGACCTGCCGCTGGTCATGGAAGAAAGTTGGGTCAAGAGGGAGTTGCAATCCAGTGGTGGGGTTCAGCATCCATCACCAGTCATGTTATGAAAACTAGGTTAGGCTGTAGGAAAGCTGCCACTGGTGAAACATAGGTCAGCTGTGGAGGGGTGCTGCTTTATTGTCTTACGGCAGCACTATGATAGGATATAGCCACACTGTGATTGAAGAGGCTCCATCCTTTCATATGTAAGAAGCTTCTGTCCATCAGCTTGTAAAATGGCATCAGCAGCAGCCTTGTCAGGATTGGGTGTGCACACACACACACACACAATTCCCGCAGGCCCAGCTGCATTGGCTCATTATAGCGCACACCTCCTTGGTTCCTACATTACAGTAGTGGCACCATTATTTTTCTTTTGTGCACAAGTAAACATAAAAATGGGGATAAGAGACAAATAGCTAACTACAGACTTGTCAGCCTAACTGCTAACCTATGTAGAATTTTGGAATCCTTCATAAATGCAAACATCATGGAGCAGCCAGATGAACTGGAATAGACATAATACAGCATGGCTTCACTAGAGAAGGGCACAGCTGACTAACTTACTGGCAATTTATAAGGCAGTTACTAAAAAATTAGATAAGGGTATATCAGTACATGTTATTTTCTTAGATTTCAGTAAAGCATTTGATAAGGAATCACACAGAACACTGCTTAAAGAACAACTATTATGTATTATTAATTATAATAAAAAATCTTACAAACACTAGAGTTATATCAATTATGTTTTAACTTTATTGTTTTGTAGTTCGTTGCTACTTTTTATGTTGATTGCTCGCATGCGCAAGAAGCATGTTGCGTCAGCTTTCTCCACAAGCAGACTGTGGAGGCATGGCATTGTTGTGCCCAATGCCCCCACAGCATGCAAAGGCTTGTCCCCCATCCCTCAATGCCGTGGCACACTGCTGCTGATACTAGCTCAGCCAGCGTGCCACAACTTTCTAAAAAATCAGCCGCTTCAATCAGGGGTCGCCTCGTCATTGCAGCGTCAGCCATCTGCTGCAATGAGGGAGCGACTCGTCATTGCAGGGTGGGATGTAGGATCCACGATATTGTTTGTGAACATGGCAGTGGCTTGCCGCCGTATTCACAAACAGTATGTACCCCCCATGTTTATTTGCCGACAGGGAAGCCCACTCCCCATCGGCATAATGTAACCCCCCCCCAGTTTAATTGCCTGCTGATGGGGTGTCCAATCCCCATTGATGAAATTAATTCCCCACCCCCTTTTGTTGTTTGCTAATGGGTGCCCAATTCCCCATCGGCTACAGCTGCCCCCCTCCAAAACACTCTGGTGGCACGCTGGGAGCCCACCCCAGCATGCCACATGCCCCTTTGATTGTTTGCCAATGGGGGTGCCCAATCTCCCATCGACTACAGCTGCCCCCCAAAACAAGAGTCTGGTGGCATGCTGGGATCCCACCCCAGCGTGCCACATGCCCCTGTAAATGAAAAACAGTCCCACGAAGTCTTTTTTTTTGTACCTGAAAAAAGGGAAACAGTCCCTCGTAGTCTCCCTGCCCACCCTCCCACAACCCAGACCCACCACTCGCAACCTGCCTCCCCACACCCCCCATACCCCTATACTTACCTCCGGAGCTCGTCGGGTTTGATCTTCTCTGGACCGGGAACATGTCTGCATTCTTCAAAGCCAGCCGCGAACTGAAGAAATGCCGGTAAGCTGTATAATGTAATAAATTTTCAACTTTAGTGCATATCTCAGGCACTTTTGGGAATTTTTTCACCAAATTTTCAACATGGGGTTTTTGGGACCCCTCCTCATGAATTCTTGAACTGTCATAGCGTTAATCGGCCCGGAAAGGTGGTTTCGCAGTCACTGTGCAGAATCACCCTTCAGGGCCGATTAACAAAACGACAGTGCCAGTGTTCATGAGGTGGGTTCTCAAGAAGCCCATGTTGCAAATTTGGTGGAAAAAATCCAAAAATGACTGTTTTACGAGCTTGCATTGCGCAGTTGCTATGTACGCTCGTAACTTCGTGAATTTACAATATTTTCACACCAGATTCTCAACATTGACATTTTGTCACTCCTCCTTGTGAGCAGAATAGCTGTCATTGTTCACATCCTGGCCGAAATGTGTTTTCACACTTCTGGCGCAGAATAGCATGGTCGCTGTGGGAAATCAGTGTTCAGGACAGATTAAGAAAATGACAGTGACACTGTTCATGAGTAGAGGTCCTAAAATGCCTATGTTGAAAATTTGGTAATGATACTCCATAAAATGACTGTGTTACTAGCATGTGTTTCGCAGTTGGCACGCACGCACGTAAGTTCGCCAATTTCTAATATTATAACTCCAGATTTTCAATATTGCCATTTTCCCAGACCTACTTATGAACAGTACAGATGTCATTTTTCCCATCCTGGCCGAAATGTGTTTTCGCGCTTCCGGTGCAGAATAGAGCGGTCGCTGTGGGGAAATCACTGTTCGGGACAGATTAAGAAAATGACAATGATACTGTTCATGAGCAGAGGTCCTAAAATCCCTATGTTGATAATTTGGTGATGAAACTCCACAACATGACTGTGTTACAGGCTTGCGTTGAACTGTTTCCATGCACCCTTGGAACTTCGCAAATTTATAATACTGTCATGCCACATTTTCAACAGTGGCATTTTTTCACAACTCCTTATGAATACTACAGCTGTCATTTTTCACATCCTGGCTAAAATATGTTTTTGCTCTCCTATGGACCATAGCACTGTCACTCTGGGAAATCAGCATTTGGGACAGATTAAGATCGACTGAGTGAGGGGAGGGAGTGACCGAGCTCAACTGAGCTCTGTCGGGACTGCTGTGGATTTGTTTGTGGCAGACAAAGGCCCCAACACAAGAGCCCAGTACAAAAGAGTAGCCTTCAGCACTGGGAGAAACAGAACAAGAGAGCGAGTGAGGGAGGGGGAGTGAGCGACCTCACCAAAGCGCTGTCAGAACTACTGCAGATTTCTTTGTGGGCAGAAAAAGGCATCAATACAGGCATAGGGGCCCAGTACAAAAGGCCAGCCTGCAGCAGTGGGAGAAACAGTATGAGCGAGTGAGACAAGGGGACTTACCGAGTTCAACAAAGCACTGTCAGGACTGCTGGGATTTCTTTGTGGGTAGAAAAAGGCTCCAATGTAGGCAGGAGCTCCATACAAAAGGGCAGCTTGCAGCACCAGGACAAACAGAATGAGCGATGAAAGAGGGAGACTGCACACCCTCAATGGAGCTCTGTAGGGACAGCTGTGGATTTCTTTGTGGACAGACAAAGGTGCCAATGCAGCCCGGAACCCCATACAAAAGCGCAGTCTGCGGCGCCAAGAGAAACAGAACCAGCGAGTGACAGAGTGGTAGTGAGCGAGCTCAACGGAGCTCTAGTGTGACTGCTGCAGATTTCTTGGTGGGCAGAAAATGCGGCAACGCAGGCAGGAGCCCAGTACAAATGGCCAGCTTGCAGTGCCGGCAGAAACGGAATGCGGGAGTGGCAGAGGGGGAGTGAGCGAGCTCAGTGGAGCTGTGTCGGGACTGCTTCAGCTTTCTTTCTTGCCAGAAAAAGCCGCCAATGCAGGCAGGAGCCCAGTACAAAAGGGCAGCCTGCAGCACCAGGAGACACAGAACGAGTGAGTGAGGGAGGGGGAGTCAGTGAGCTCAACGGGGCTTTGTTGGGACTGCTGCAGATTTGTTTGTGGGCAGAAAAAGGCAGCAGTGCATGCAGGGGCCCAATACAAAAGGGCTGCCTGCAGTGGCAGAAAAACCAGAATGAGCAAGTGAGTGAGCTCAACAGAGCTGTATTGTAACTGCTGCAGATTCCTCTGTGGGCATAAGAAGACAGCAATGCAGGCAGGAGCCCAGTAGAAAAGGGTAGCCTGCAGCGCCGGCAGAACAGAATGAGACAGTGAGAGAAGGGGAGTGAGCGAGCTCAATGGAGCTTTGTCGGGACTGCCATAACATGACTGTGTTACAAGCGTGCATTGAACTGTTTCCACGCACCCTTGTAACTTCGCAAATTTGTAATACTGTCATGCCACATTTTCAGCAGTGGCATTTTTCACAACTCCTTATGAACACTACAGCTGTCATTTTTCACATCCTGGCTAAAATATGTTTTTGCACTCCTGCCAGACAATAGCATGGTAACTCTGGGAAATCAGTGTTTGGGACAGATTAAGATTGACCGAGTGAGAGGGGGGAGTGACCAAGCTCAACTGAGCTGTGTCAGGACTGCTGCGGACTTGTTTGTGGGCAGACAAAGGCCCCAACACAAGAGCCCAGTGCAAAAGGGCAGCCTGCAGCACTGGGAGAAACAGAACAAGAGAGTGAGTGAGGAAGGGGGAGTGAGAGAACTCAACGAAGCACTGTCAGGACTGCTGCGGATTTCTTTGTGGGCAGAAAAAGGCATCAGTACAGCCAGGGGCCCAATACAAAAGGGCAGCCTGCAGTGGTGGGACAAACAGTAAGAGCAAGTGAGACAAGGGGACATAGTGAGCTCAACGGAGCTCGGTCAGGACTGCTGGGATTACTTTGTGGGCAGAAAAAGGCGCCAATGCAGACAGGAACCCCGGACAAAAGGGCAGCTTGCAGCACCAGGACAAACAGAATGAGCGATGAGAGAGGGAGACTTAGCAACCTCAATGGAGCTCTGTCAGGACAGCTGCGGATTTCTTTGTGCACAGACAAAGGTGCCAAAGCAGCCAGAAGCCCCATACAAAAGTGCAGTCTGTGGCGCCAAGACAAACAGAATGAGCGAGTGACAGAGCGGTGGTGAGCAAGCTCAACGGAGCTCTAGTGTGACTGCTGCAGATTTCTTTGTGGGCAGAAAATGCGGCAATGCAGGCAGGAGCCCAGTACAAAAGGCCAGCTTGCAGCACTGGCAGAAATGGAATGCGAGAGTGACAGACGGGCAGTGAGCGAGCTCAGTGGAGCTGTGTCGAGACTGCTTCAGCTTTCTTTCTGGCCAGAATAAGCCACTAATGCAGGCAGGAGCCCAGTACAAAAGGGCAGCCTGCAGTGCCAGGAGACACAGAACGAGCGAGTGAGGGAAGGGGAGTCAGTGAGCTCAACAGGGTTTTGTTGGGACTGCTGCAGATTTATTTGTGGGCAGAAAAAGGCAGCAATGCATGCAGGGGCCCAGTACAAAAGGGCAGTCTGCAGTGGCAGGAAAACCAGAATGAGCAAGTGAGTGAGCTCAGCAGAGCTGTATTGTAACTGTTCCAAATTTCTTTGTGGGCATAAGAAGGCAGCAATACAGGCAGGAGCCCAGTAGAAAAGGGCAGCCTGCTGCGCCAGGAGAACCAGAATGAGTGAATGAGACAGACGGACTGAGCAACCTCTACAGAGCTCTGTCAGGACAGCTGTGGATTTATTTGTGGGTAGAAAAAGCCACCAACACAGGCAGGAGCCCAGTACAAAAGGGCAGTCTGCAGCACCAGGAGAAACAGAATGAGTGAGTGAGAGAGGGGGATTGAGCCACCTCAATGGAGCTCTGTCGGGACAGCTGTGTATTTCTTCCTCAGCAGAACAAGCTGCCAATGCAAGCAGCAGCCCAGTACAAAAGATCAGCCTGCAGCACTGGGACAAACAGACTGAGCCAGTGACAGAGGGCCACTGCGCGCGATCAACAGACCAACGCAATCAACATTCGGCATTGAGAAATGCTTGTTTTTACTTTCCCCTGCTGTTGGTATATTAAATATTGCAGATAATGCAGTCACTATTTCACTGAGTCATTCAAAATGTATCTGAGTCTCCACTGCTAAACACACAATTGCTGTTTGTGACATCACAGTCTGTTGCTCACATCACAATCTGTTGTCATGGTGAACACAATGATGTCATAAACCAAGGCATTGTGAGCTTAACAGGGGAGAGGCAAATATTTTTGAGACAGACTTTTAGATGGACTGCCAAGATGTGCTGTAAATTTTGGAAAGGAACATTGAAAATGAAAAAAAATGTACTCTCACTCTCTTGTAAATTATAATAACTGGAACATCTTATTTATCAAAGCACATGCTGAAATGCTCAGTTTGCTCTTTAGCAAATTTAACAGAAAACGAGGTTAGTTAGAAGTTAATAAACTGGATAAAAACTGTCTGTTTAGAGGGAAACAGAGTGAGAATAAATTATTTTTAATCTGAAAAAGGTGAATAACAACAAAAGGTTCAGGAATCTGTGCTGGGTCCATGTAAGCAATAATACCCAACAGGGTGGGCTTTATTGGGAAATACTGGACGGCCCAGTGGTGTAATGAGGTCCGACACCACAGGCGGAGGGCCTTATAGCCCCTGGAATGTCCGGTATTTCCCAATAAAGCCCACCCTGGAGGGTATTATTGCGCTTAGAAAATGGACTGTCACTGGCATTTGTATTTAAGATATAGAAATTATTAAGAAAATCAAAAAAAAAATAACAGACATGCTTTTCTGGGGTTTCTTTATGGAAAAATAGTTCCTGTACTGGCATTTGCCAGTAGAGGACAATGCAATCTTTTAGACTTGATTCAGTACAGATCCCCCGCCCCCACACACCCACCTCACTTACTGTTGTTAGGCATTACTTCTGTGGACACAATATATCTACACAGTGCTCTGTTTTGATGTGTTTTTTGAAGGTCGGTATTTTCTAGAGCGGTATCTGTGGTGATGGTAAGTCACTTTGTCTTACATGCTGCCTTTAAGTGAGCCATGGCAAAAATGACAGTAGCGCGAGATTAGCGCTGTGACAAACAGGTGGTAGTGTCTGTGCTGGCGGTTTTGTTTGTGTGTGTGATGGAGGTGAAACAAATATCTGTCTGATGATTTTACATTTGTCATGTGGTGCTTGTGTGGGTAGTTACAATCGTCACTTCTGTCAGGTGAAAGGAACAGCTAGGGGAGCCATTTGTTCAGTAGGTGTGAACTGCTCAGCACCTGTTACATGAAACAGATCAGTGCAGGCTTTATGAGAGAGACTGAGGAGGGGGTCGGGGGTCTGTCCAGCCACCAACTCGCTCACTAAGCGAGACAAAAACATGGCTGGCATTTCAAATTTTCACAGGTGCTTTCAACCAATTACAAAACAGGCTGGGCACCACTGTACAATGGTGTGCAGGGAAGTGGCACTTGGACTGGCACTCATTTTTAGCTGGGCATCTATTGAAAAATAGATGCCCAGGTTTGAGGTACTCTTAGCCAATCAGGAGACAGACTATATTCTTGCCATTTTCTAATACATTTTAACATTTACCGTATATCAAGAAGATACTGATAAAGCAGAAAATTGGGTTACTCAGTTTACAGCTGACACAACTTGGAAGAGTAGCAGTTAGTGATGAAGGGACTAGAAGTATTCAGAGAAACTTAAAAAATAGTAAGTAGGAAACATGCAGAGCTTGATGTTTAAGAGGATAACTGCCTAGTAAAAGCATTTAGGACCAATGGCCTATTGTAAACTGCACCTGTAGTGCACACAAGTGTATTCAGCACATACTTTTGCACACACCAGGATGCAGCACAATATTGCAGGGCTCTGCAGTACAGCTACTGCCGTACACAAGGCAATTTCCATGGCAGTTAATCACTTTTGTCATGAAGTAACCTGAGACAATGTGTTGCACCCTAGCAGGCTCCACTGTATAAATAAGGTTTGATTTTTCTTCATCCACTGTAGTTACTGTTCATCAACTGTAGCTATTGAAGTCACACTCCTACATGATTTCTGTAATGTCCTACATTAGTTTCAGGACAACTTACTTTGTGTTAACACAAAGAAAACAGTCTCTATGACTTCTGAGTGCAATCAGAAACTGTTCAGACTTGACTCCCTCCCTTCCTTCACCACCCTAGATGGTTCTCCCCATAAAGTGGTCCACTCTTCTAAATCTCTGCGTGTGTGGCTTGATAGCAGGCATGACTTCTCTGCACACATTGATGCCATTCATGTTAAACTCCTCCCCAGTCATGGAGCCCTGTATCATAATAAAAAGCCCATCCCTGCATATGCATCAGGAATTGGTTACCAAAATGGTGCTGCCAGTCTTTCGTTAGACTGATACGGCTTACTATACTGCTCCCTCCTCTTTCCTTGCCAGACAACACTCTCTGTAATGCCTTCCTTCGTTTTGCCACAGACACACCCTGTTGTATCCATCACTGCTCACTAATCTTCACTGTCTATCCTCTCTCTTCTCTCCCATCACCTACACCACTGACTTTGTTTTATCTCTAAATACTGGTTAGAGGAACTGCCCTCATACTGCTCCTCTCATACGTCTCCTATCCCATCTGCCTCATACCTCCTTTGCTCCAGGGATCCCCTGCATTTTTTCCCACCCTCAATCCTCTGCAGGGCAGGTAGCTTTGTCCTATCATCTCTTCTCCCTACTGAACCTCCTCCCTTCTGCACTCCATCTCTCACCCTCCCCAACCTCCCTTAAGCACCGGCTAAATTCCTTCCACCTCTTTCCTGCACCTGTCATTTCTCCTTCTGACCTGCTTTCCCTCCTCGCTCCTCAATTCATGCCCCTTCTCTTGAGTCAGTTGTCTGCCTCCCTTCTTTCTGCTCTGAGATCTTTCACCAGTTGCTTAATTACATCTGAGGCTGCAGAGTGCATTCTTACTCGCGTTACTTGTGCCTTGATAGTTTTGCACTTAAGCAATTTGCACTACTGTTGTTTGCACCTTATTTGATTGCAATCATCTTTCTATTGTATTTTGTTTGCTGTTTCTCTCTCCCCTCTCTCATGAGCCACACCTGGAAATGAGTCTTGGCACGGTGTGCCTTTCCCAGTTACCAATTTTTAAATAAACAAATAAGTCCACGTAGGCCCTTTAATTTCATTCTCCAGTGCGCACCAAATTAAATATTCAACTTCAAATACACATCACAGGCAAAAAGTCACCCTCCACCTTATTCAGCAGAGCACACGATGAACCGGATGTGTGTGTGCTCAACCATGTGATGTTTCAGCTTGCAAATCCAAGTTTTCTTCAGCGCTCTTCTGTATTTGACGTACACTGATCTGGGTCTTAATACTAGATAAAATGAAAGTAACACCAGGAAATGTTTAGGGGGGCAAAAGTAAATAGTACATCACTGAGTGATGGATATATAAACCTTGGTATGCCAACCTAATGGCAACACCAACACAGCAACATACCATGCTGTTGGCAAAATCGACACTTTGTCAACAGGTCACTGTGTTGGTGTACCCGAAACGAGTACGCTGTCTCCAGGTCCTGCACCCCCTCTCTGAATCAACTCCAACATGAATTGATAATCCAAAGAATGGGATGTGTGGGGGGTTCAAGTGGCAAAGCCCCCCTATAGAAAAGCAGGACTGGGAGACATATGGGATTTATGTCGACCGCAACTTGCGGTCGACATAAATCCCATCACTGAGATGTCGGTCGACAAAAGTGTTGCCATACCAGTGTCATAGAACCATAAAACTCACTCTGGTGTAATGTAGTAAACTCAGAAAGGCATATAACATTTAAGAAAAGACTGGATATATATTTGTGGGAGGCAACCACAAATAGATCCTAGCTCTAAGAAATGCAAGGAGTAGAGGTGTGGGGAAAAAACTTCCGCTGGCTGAATTGAAGTGAAAGTCAAACTTTTGCTTCCACCAAAATTTGGAAATCCATTTCCCAGCTTTCATAGAAATTCCACCTGCCCTGCATCACCACTCAATGTATAATACAAAGTAATTCCCTAGTGGCTAGCTGTCCCTCCCCCACAATCACCAGCTGCACCAGGTGTCTAGTGCCCCCCACCTGGTCACCGATCACCATATTATAAATTAATTCCCTGGTGGCAAGCATTCCCTCCCCACCCAATCACCTGCACCATATTTAAAAAACAATCCCTGGAATCCCTGCTGACTAGCAGTCCCTCCCCTCACCTGATCACATCATGCCTGGTGTCCCACCATCCTGATCCCCATATGTTAAAAAACAAACAAACAAAACACATTTTCCCTGGTGATCTAGTGAATCTCCTTCCTCCCTATTCCCAATGCCCAGTCTGTGAATTACAATTGTATTCTTTGGTGGTATAGTGCAGCCACAACCCACCCACACACCCTTGTAGGCAATGTCCCATAACCCTGTTTCCCCCCATCCCAAACCCGAGCGAGCGTCCGGCACAGGCATCTTCTCTCCTTTATGGCTGGCAGTCCACTGAGCTGTCAAGGAATGAGCACATTCTTGTACAAGCACACGCTCATTCATTTATAGCTCAGTGGGCTACCAGCCACGGAAGAGAGAGGAGGGCTGTGACAGTCACCCATTCAGATTTGGGATGGGAGCAGCGGGGTGGTGGGACACTGCCTGCCATGGTGGAGGGTTGGGGTGTGCACTAGACCATCAGGGAATAACATTAATTCACAGACTGGGGATTGGGGATAGCGAGAAGGGTTCACTAGACCACCAGGAAGAATTTTTTTTTTTTACTATACAGGGGATCTGGATGGGGAGTTACACTGTACAACAGGGCATGATGTCCTGGTCGAGTAGGTGATTGGGTAGGGGAAGGGACCACTAGCCACCAGGGATTCAAGGGATTTAAAAAAAGATATGGGGTAGGTGATTGGGTAGGAGGAAGGACCGCTAGTCATCTGGGAATTAATTTATAATACATCTTCGGTGACTGGCGGGGGGGCACTAGACACTTTAGTGCAGCTGGTGATCAGGTGCGGGATGGACCACGAGCCACCAGGGAAATAATTTATTATACAGTGGGCAGCAATTAGTGGTGGGGGGCACTAGACAGCAGGACAGGGTGAAACTTCACCCAAACACACAGCTGGATGATTTCCGATCCACCACAGGCGTATGTTCGGAAACTGGAGACGGAAGTTGTGATATTTCACTGAAGTTACGCCAAGACAAAAATCATAACTTTTGCCCACCTCTAGCAGGGAGGGCAATTCTGACAAGTGACAAGTTTTCTTTTGTTGTACCCTTTGAATGCCTGAATACAACATAAAATATCCTTATGGCAGGGTTGAGTGAGAGGTTCGATGTTAAACAACTAACATCGCACCTTAATAGCTTTGGCAGCATTTGATGACATTAGCTTAAATTTTGCATGTGTTGTCTAGGAGGCAAGGTTGAAATCTGTGGAAAGTTTCATGATAGTGGCATGTTCAGTTTCTGAGATCTGCATATGTCATTTTCCTGTAGACATCTATTTCGTTTTCTATTCTTAACATGGGATTTTGATATGCTGTCACATACAGCCTACAAGGAATGGAATTTTTTTCCAGAACATTCAGTGTAGAAGCATGCTGTGCCAAGGTAGTGTCTTTGAATGGTTTCATGAAAAAATATTGAACAGTTACAGAGTAATAAAGATTAAAGGTTTTGTATTTTTCAGTTTGAGAATGCTCTGCAGGGCTTTTGAGATAATGTTCTGATACAACACACAAAATTATGTGTCACAGGACTGTTTTTGGTTTCTCACCACTTGCTTATCACAGCACGAAAAATATTTTTTTTGCTGTGAGAGTCGCCATCTTGTTTTTCCCCCCTCAAACTAAAAAACATGGAAAATATAAAAAAATGGTGCAATTGTAAAAAACAAACACTTAAACCTTGATAAACAGGATCAGTTTAGCTAGATTCTGATGTTTAGTTTTTTAAAATAATGAACAGAAATACCTTTTCTGGGCACCCCAAAACCCAGAGTGCCCAGCTTAGTAAGAGGAGTCATTCACCTGCATTCTCTGCATGAGATCAGCAGGACTTCTTGAATGCTGAAGCCGTCATGCTGCCAGCATCAGCTGAAGTAGTGAGCCTGTGATATGCTGTTCCCTATGTGTGTATGTGTGTGTGTGTGTGCATGTGCGTGCATGCGTGTGTGTGTGTCTGTCTGTCTATCTACCTATTTATCCATCCATCTATCTAAAGTTTAATTATGTGGACCAGGGTGTCCACCTCTGGTACCACATCTTTCCCCCCTCCCCTCCAGGTCGCATGCCCCTGCAATGTTTATAATAGTATACTCGAGTGCCCACCCCTGGTACCACTTCTGCTGACTCCCATCCCCCCAGGTTGCCCCCTGTTCCCAATATATACATGGTGGCACTGGGGTTCTCACCCTCAATTCTGCTGAAAAGTAGCCTGGCATTGGAGTGCCCAGTCCCCAGTGTCAGAATGTTACAGTCCCCTGAAAACAAGAAAAGTGTCCCTCATTGATGTTTTTTGTTACTTGCAAAAAGAAATGTTCACATGCCAAATTGACCCCATGACCTCCTACTCAACACCCACCACCCCACACTTCCAACACCCCCCACACACTCTCACTCACCTGAATATGTCATACAGTGAAGATCTTCTCTCCTACTAAAGACACGTCTTGCTATTGGAACAAGACACTAAGGTAAGTCTGGCTTAATGAATTTCAATGGGGTTTAAACTTTTAGTCATAACTTTGTCATTTTTGCATATTATGACCCCAAATTTTCAACATGGCCTTTGTGAGACCCCACCTCATGACTGGTGGCAGTGGAAATATGCAAATCTAGCCCAAAAGACAATTTCTAGGTCACTTTGCAAAATCATCTTTTAGGCAGGAATTGAAAAGTTTCACAACCCTTCTTCATGAAGTGGGGTCATAAAAAGGCTATGCTGAAAATTTGGTGTACAAATACAGCAAAATGCACAGTTTATGAGTGAGCATTGCAGAATTTCAATGTTCACACATAACTTTGCTAATTTTTAATATTTTGACTTGAAACTTTCAGCATAGTCATTTTTCCACAGTGCCTCATAAATGTGACAGGTGTCATTTTCTAAAAATCCTTGACAAGATGTGTCTTCACATTTCTGGTGTGGAATGACATCTCAGCCAATATACTATAAATGCTGCATGTCATGTTTAGAAGGAAAATCATAAAATGACTATCTTAAAAAGTTGTTGTCAATTAAAAAAACTTTGTGTATAGTGCCAGTCTTGACCTCAGTGAGTGTGCTTTGTGATCCCATACCAGTGAGCTGAGTTCAGGGTGAGCTCAGTGACCCAGCTGGATGGGGTGAGGGAGGGGGGAGGGCACTATTATGTGACATCCCCACCACCAGGGAATGAAAGCTGCAGGGTTGTCTGCATGGGCTTGGGTACCATATAGTGAAGACAACTGTCCTCTTGGCATAGCACCCTGCACCTCTGCACCCATAGGTGGCAGTGGGCCCAGTGCATTGGTTGACAGATTGACTCTTTGCCCTGTGCATCTGTATCTGTGTCCACAGGGAAGCACATGGACCAGAGAACCTGCAAGGGCCCTGCACTTCTGTTGGTGTATAGAGTCTTCTCTTGGTTCAAGGCTAAAAGCGCCCTGCACATCTGCATCTGTCATGCAGGTCCCAAAGGGACCTGCATAAATGAAGATACAATTCCACTATCTCACAAAGAAAGGACATTCTTAGCAAAAAACTTTGTTAATGCACCAGTTAAGGTAACTTAACACCACAAAAGTAGGGAAATGTGGTATTAGGGTTTCCAACACTAACTCCCTAGCCCCACACCCCAAGCAGCAAAAGGAAAAAAAACATTAGAGTTTTGGGTCTCTAGAGTAATGACAAATAAGTGGAGGGGGTCATAGAAACATAGAAACATAGAATTTGACGGCAGATAAGGACCGCTTGGCCCACCCAGTCTGCCCATTTCCCTACCTACTGGATAAGCTGCAGATCCTAGATAACCAGCAGCCTACTTCTTCCTACCCCACCCCCAGAATTGCCTTATGACTATCCCATGCATGCTTGAATTCCACCACTGATTTTGACTCCACAACCTCCTTCGAAGGCCATTCCATGCATCCACAACCCTCTCTGTGAAAAAATACTTCCTTAAATTACCTCTGAGCTGCCCCCTCTATCTTCAAATTGTGCCCTCTTGTTCTTGCACACCTCTTTTTTTGAAAGATGCTACCCTCTTGGACTTTGTTGATTCCCTTGAGGTACTTGAAAGTTTCTATCATGTCCCCCCTCTCCCTCCTTTCCTCGAGGCTATACATATTAAGCTCCTTAAGTCTCTCTTCATATGTCCTCTGGTGCAGACCCTGCACCATTTTAGTTGCCCTCCTCTGGACAGCTTCCATCCTGTCTATGTCTTTGCAGAGATTGGGTCTCCAGAACTGCACACAGTACTCCAGATGGGGTCTCATCAGCTGTCTGTACAGAGGGATAATAACTTCCTGTTTTCTACTGGTGATGCCTCTCCCTATGCATCCCAGTATCCCCCCAGCCCTCCTTGCTGCCTTCTCACATTGCTTGCCCACCTTTAGGTCATTTGATATGACTACCCCCAGGTCCCTTTTCATTTTTGTTGTTGTTAGTATCTCACCCCCCATTGTGTACTCTTCCCCTGGGTTTTTGTTTCCCAGGTGCATTACCTTGCACTTCTTAGTATTGAATCTAAGCTGCCATACATTTGACCATTCCTCTAACCTTGCCAAGTCCCTTCTCATCCTTTCTACCCCACCCTGTGCATCAACTCTGTCTTCCTTGGGGTTGTCAACCCTAATGTCCACCCCGTTCCCTGAACAATTGTGTTGACAATATCTGGTGAGACTTAGTGGGCCTTCCTTTTTACTGCAGTTTCTACTTCCATCTCCCTCTACCATCCATACCCTTACCCCCCATACCCCTATAACTCCCCCCTCCTTACCTCTTCACCCTTCCAAGTCTTATCCATCGCAAACCCACTAGACTGCTTGTCCTAGTGGGTGACCGGGGTTGAATCATCCTAAACATGGACTTATTTTATATGTCTGTATTGTGTGCTATATTTATCACATAACTGTGTTATCCCTCTCTGTATAGGCCTGTTTTAGTTCCTCATACATATAGTTTTTAGTTCTTACCATGTAACTGCCTTTGATTATTTTTATGTCCAGGACAACTTTGAAAATGAGCTTACTCAGTGGTGTTATGCCTGGTTAAATAAAGTTAGATTGATTGATAGTTCTCTACTTTTGAAGAGTGTATCACTATGAGGCCCTGGCATGAAGTTGTACCTTGTGCTTCAGACAAGAGGCTATGGGCTGGGGTAATGGGTGAGCATTAGGGTTGACAACCCCAAGGAAGACCCCATCACTAATTTGCCAAGACTCTGGATACCCAACACCCTAATTTTGATTCTTTTTTGTGCTGGGGGGTGGGAGTTAGGATTGGAAATCCTAATGCCACATTTCCTTACTTTTGTGGTGTTAACTAGAACCTTAACTGGTGCATTAATGATGTAATATAAAGCGTGTAATAAAAAAGAAACATTGTGCCTATAACAAATACAGTAAGACCAAAAAGGCTTCTGATTGGTGCAAGTTTAAGATACTTGACAAAAAACTAAACAAATAATTAAAAAATCGAAACAAAATTTGGAAATAAACTTAGCCAAAAACATCAAAGACAATAAGAAAACGTTTTATAATTATATTGGTTCACTAAAACAAACACATATGGGAACTGGACCACTAAAGGTAAAAGACAAATTAATTACTAGTGAAAAAGAAATGGCTACAGAATTTAATCAGTATTTTACAAGTATATTTAATCCCACAGACTTTATATATCTTGATACACCACAAACACCAAACATTAAACTATTGTTTTCCGAACAGGACACTTTGGAGGCCATTAACAAAATTAAATGTAATACATCTCCTGGAACTGACTGTATTCACCCTAAGTTCCTGAAAGAAGTATCAAAAGAACTTACTGGACCCTTCACTTATTTGTTTAATATGTCTGTAAATCATGGTAAGGTTCTTCAGTCCTGGAGAGAGGCAAGCATAACCCCTATTCTTAAGGGAGTCAATAAGCAGTTAGTATCTAATTATAGGCCTATCAGTCTAACCTCACTTATTAGTAAAATTATTGAAAGGTTAATACATGCTAAAATCTCCAATCCCATAAAAAGTACAGATTGTACAGACATTTCCCAGCACGGTTTTACTACTGGCAGGTCATGCCTAACAAACCTTATTAGTTCCTTCGAGCCAGTCAGCGATGCCCTGGATAAGGGCTTTCCAGTGTATATCATATTCTTAGATTTCAAAAAAGCATTTGATACTGTTTCCCACAAAATTTTGATTGAACAACTTCACAATATAAATCTGGATATGCACTTAATTAAGTGGATATCGGCATGCTTATACAACAGACATTAAAGGGTGGTTGTACGTGGGCATGAATCCAATTGGAGTCTTGTTACTAGTGGAGTACCACAGGGATCTGTCCTTGGGCCTTTACTTTTTAATATAATGATAGCCAGTATGCAAACAACTAAAGAAGTCTGGATAAATAAATATGCAGATGATTGGAAATTAGGCTGCATTGTGAACACAATTGCATCTGCAAACACTCTCCAAGAAAACTTAAATAAATTAACATCTTGGGCAGTAAACAATAATATGAAATTTAATCCAGCAAAGTGCAAGGTAATGCATATGGGGAACAACAATAAGAAGCACTCATACTTAATACAAAATGTGAAATTAATGATTACAACAGAGGAAAGAGATTTGGGTAAAACAATAACTGACAATTTAAAATGTAATACCGATACCAACAAAACTGTTAAAAAATGTCACAAGATCATAAGTTGCATATTGAGACATATTAAAAGCATGGAACTATCTGTCATCTTACCCCTATACACAAGCCTGGTTCGACAACATTTGGACTACTGTGTCTCATTGTGTGCCCCAACTTCTATCGGCTATTTAAATATGACAGAAAGGGTCCAACATAGAATAACTAAAAGGATTGATAATATGTCTGAACTAGATTATGGTTCTAGATTAAAATCATTAGAGCTTTACTCTTTGAAGTATAGAATATTAAGAGGTGATTTAATCTACAAATATAATGCATACCATAACGACTACTTGTTAAATACAATTGGATTAGAAAAGCTCTCAATAAATAAAACTAACAAATGTTCCAGATTGTTTACACAGAGAATACCTCCAATATGGAATACACTGCCAGTTAACATCATAAACAGTGAAAATATAGAACAATTTAAGAAAAGTCTTGATAAATACATGGGTGATAAGAAATGTTCTTTCCACTGCTAATTTAGCTGGTGGCGAGTTCATAAATGGGCAGCTTGCCTTCTGAGCTAGTATCAATCTATGATTCTATGATTCTATGTTGTTTGCAAATATATAGGATTATGGATAAATTAAGCTTGCAAAGGTTTCTTTATTTGTGATTATTGTTTGTAACATTAGTACTTTCTGAATATTATAAATAAAATTAAAAAAGAAAAAAAATGGTTGCCAGCTCCTGCAATTGAGCTTTGATTTGATTTGATTATTGGGTAGGGTAGCTCCTGCAATTGAGTCTTGAGTTGACACCATCTTTTAAATCCTCCTCTGTAGCCTGATCACCTGAAAAGGTCCCCAAACAAGTTTATTTAAAAGTTGACCTGTAGTGACCTCAAGACACACATTGAGGTGTGTGGGCAATCAACCAAATTAGGTTAATTCATTTATCCCCTGCTTCCCATACAACTTAAAAATAAATTAAATTTCATTGTCTCACTGTCACTGAGCCAAGAGGAAGCACGTGATAAAAGTCAATCCCCTCTTCCAAATGTACCCCACCGAGACCTCCAGTGTACCTTAATTCAAACATTATGGCCTTCTTGGTACAGTCAGACCTGGACATTGTGACCATCACTGAAACCTGGTGTAATGATAACCATGACTGGGAGATGGCCATACCTAGCTACAACATATTCAGAAGAGACAGAGCAGGCAGGAAGGGGGGAGGAGTGGCACTGCATGTGAAAAATGACATAAGGGCCACAGAGATCCAGGAGGAACAAAATGGGGGAGAGATACTGTGGGTTAAGCTGGAAAGGAAAATGGGGACAGCCATCCGCACAGGTGTGGTCTATAGACCACCAGCCCAGGAGGAAGAAACAGATAGGAGTTGATGCTAGCCATCCAAAGGATGACAGACAAGGGTGAGGTAGTACTGGTTGGAGACTTCAATATTCCAGATGTGGACTGGAGCATCCCAGCAGCAGCATCAACTAGAGCAGATTTATCCTGGACTCCTTCAGGTGCCTTCCTCAAGCAACTGATCATGGAACCAACTCGGCAGAAGTCAATACTGGACCTTATGCTCACAAACAGGGACAGTGTGATGGGGGTAACAGTGGGGAGCACCTGGGAACAGTGACCACCAGTCATTGTGGTTTGAAATCACAGAAAGAGCACAACCAAACCACACAAAACACGTATCCTGGATTTTAGGGGGCAGACTTTGGGAAAATGGGGAGATACTTGAAAGAGGCATTAAGGAATGGGACAGGAATCAGGGTTGAGGAACAGTGGGCAGTATTTAAAATGGGGATTACAAGAACAACAGAATTATGCATTAAGCAGGTTAGCAAGAGGAAAGGAAGAGGAGACCATTATGGTTTTCCAAAGAGGTAGCAAAGAAAGTGAAAGCCAAAAGATTGCATTCAGGCAATACAAAAAGAGACAGGCAGAAGGGATAGGGAGAAGTACCTGGAGAAGCAAAGGGAGGCAGGGAGGTCAGTAAGGAAGCCAAAGCTCAGACAGAAGAACACATTGCAAAATCAGTGGGTGAGGGGGCAAAATTTTACAGGTACATAAGTGAAAAAAGAAAGACAAAGGGAGGGATAGTGAGACTGAAGAGGGAGGATGGGAGCCGCGTGGAGGATGACAACAGTAAAGCTGACATATTGAACAGGTATTTCTGCTCAGTCTTTACTGAGGAAGAGGGGGGTAATGGGTCTGAAGGGAGTACAAAGGGTGAGAATGGTGCAGAAATGGACACAAGTCCCTTTACACGAGAAAGGGTCCTGAAGGAACTGGAAGTAATAAGAGTTGATAAAGCAATGGGGCCAGACGGGGTGCACCCCAGGGTCCTTAAAGAACTAAGAGAGGGGGTGGCTGAACCTCTGGCTATCCTGTTTAGCCAATCACTGGAAACAGAGGAGGTACCCAAAGACTGGAGGACAGCAGATGTAGCCCTCATACAAAAGTGGGAACAAAGAGGAAGCAGGGAACTACAGACCAGTCAGTCTCACCTCGGTAGTGGGGAAGATCATGGAAGCACTACTGAAGGAGAGATTGGTGGAACATCTGGTTGTCAATGGACTACAGGACCCAAGGCAGCATGGTTTCACCAGGGGAGGTCATGTCAGACCAACCTCGTTGAATTTTTTGACTGGGTGACTAGGGAGGTGGATCAAGGGAGGGCAGTGGACATGGCCTATTAGGACTTCAGCAAGGCCTTTGACACTGTGCCACATAGAAGACTATTACACAAACTGGGGAATATGGGTGTGGGCAGGACAGTAGTGTGGTGGGTAGGTAACTGGTTGGGTGGCAGGACACAGAGGGTGGTGGTAATTGGCTGTCAGTCCACAGAGGGAAGAGTGACCAGTGGAGTACCACAGGGATCAGTGCTGGGACCGGTCCTATTCAACATCTTCATCAGTGACATTGCGCAGGATCTAGAAGGCAGAATTTCACTGTTCGCTGATGACACAAAGCTCTGTAACAGAGTAGACACACCAGAGGGTGTAGACAGAATGAGAAGCGACCTGCAGAAACTTGAAGAATGGTCAAGGGTTTGGCAGTTGAAATTCAATGCAAAGATGCAAGATAATGCATATGGGGCACAAAACCCTGGCACAATATATCAGTTGGGGGTGAGGATATAGCATGCACCAAGCAGGAAAGGGATCTTGGGTTGTCATCTCTGATGACCTCAAGGTAGGGAAACAGTGTGACAAGGCAGCAGGTAAAGCAAATAGGATGCTGGGATGTATAGGCAGGGCATCACCAGCAGGAAAAGGAAGTCATAATTCCGCTATACAAGACACTAGTGAGGCCCCACCTGGAGTACAGTGTACAGTTCTGGAGACCATACCTACGTAAGGACATAGACAGGGTAGAGAAGGTTCAGAGGAGGGCAACAAAGATGGTGCATGGATTGCATCACAAGTCCTATGAAGACAGGTTGAAGGAACTGAACATGTACTCCCTGGAGGAGAGGAGGGAGAGAGGGGATATGATAGAGACATACAAGTATCTTACAGGGAGGAACAGGGTGCAGGAAAACACTATTTTTAAGCGAAAAAGATGTTCCAGGACTAGAGGGCATGGGATGAAGTTGGAGGGAGGATGATTCAGAGGAAACATGAGGAAGAATTTCTTCACAGAACGGGTGGTGGACAAGTGGAACACCCTGCCAGAGGAAGTGGTGGGGGCTGAAACAATCACGGGATTTAAGAATGCATGGGATAGACATAAAGGAATTCTGGAGGTCAGGGGTAAGGGGCAACAGACTTCTAGGAAAACAAACCGAACTTACAATTTCAAATGGGCAGACTGGGTGGGCCATAGGCCCTTATCTGCTGACACTGTCTATGTATCTATGTATCTATGTATCTTCCTTTTCAGATCCTTAATCCATAACAGGGGGAGGTCTCCAAGATTTTAGTCTAACTCTGTCATCTCTCACTCCAGCACACCTGCTCTATTTTCTTCCTAAAAAGAATTGTTAGGAGCACTCGAGTGAGCAACTTGGAGGGAGGGTGTGGAAGTGCTGCCTCATTGATGACATAGGCAGACTGAACAATCAGTCTTCTTAGCATTTACAGCTGTTGGGGCACAGCACAGAAATTAATCTTTTTATTTTAATTTTTTGCCTGTGTGTGTGAGCCTTCCTGCCAGTGAGTGAGTGAAAGACTAAGCTGGCTGCTGAGAAATACACTACATGAGGATTTTTTTAGGGTCCCCCAATGCATGCCACTGGCTTGTGCCACTTTTTTAGTGCAATTGTGGCAACTGCAGCAAAACATTAGACCATCTAAAATGTGGTCTAATGCTTTATCTCAAGTGCCACAATTTGCACAAAACAAATTATGCAAGTGTCTTAAAAATGATCTGTGCATCATTTTCTACCATTAAGCAGGGAAGCTTTTACAAATGCATCAGAACATTTACTTTTTTTCAAATAAAAAGAAAAAAGTACAGTTATTCATGGGAGTGAGAGGACAGCGCAAGATACTGTATACCAACCTCACAATTCTACAGAAGCAAGCAGGCAGAACTGCCACCCAACTGAAGCTGTAATGGACAGTGCCAGTAAGGAGAATACAGAAGTGGACCTTCCAATGCACAATTAAGAATCACACCCTAGCAGTTCAAATGTTAGGCCTTTCATAAGATAATTTAGTTCCAATGGCTTACTTTAGACTAGAGACATAGAATCTGTCAGCAGAAAAGTACTGTTTGACCACCCAGTCTGCCCAGGTGGTTCCCGATTAGTCTATCTCCACAGACCCTAACTGGTCTCCTGCAACCATCACTTCCCCATTATGCCTATTTACTAATGTTCATCTATGTCTACACACTCATGCTTAAAGACCTCTACTGTGTTCAACTCCATTTCTTCCACTGGCAGACTATTCTAGATGTTAACAACTCTTTCAGTGAAGTTGTGCTTCCTCAGACCTTTCTTAACTTCCACTTCCAGCTTTACCATCTTCCTCATTCAAAAGAGACTTCCCTCCTGCACCCTGTTCACCCCTGCAAGGTACTTGTAGGTCTCTGTTATGTCCCCTCTTGGTCTTTTCTCCTCTGTGGTATATATGTTGAAATCCCTCAGTGTTTCATTATAGGGCTTTTGGTGCAACCTCTGCACCATTTTAGTTGCCCTCTGGACTGCCTATACCTTGTCTATGTCCTTTATGAGGTGGGGCCTTCAGAACAGGTAGGTTTTCAGCTGTGAGCAATACAGTGGCAACACAACCTCCCTCCTCCTGCTGGAAATACCTCTCCCAATGCAGCATTGCATTGGCCTGACCCCTGCTTTATCACATAGCCCTGCCACTTTGAAGTCATCAAATATGATAACCCAAAGGCATCTTTTCTGCTTATTGACTGACAGTACTTTCTCCCATCCTATATTCAGTTCCTTGGTTCCTATACCCTAGGTGAATTATTTTGCACTTTTCGGCATTGAACCCCAACTGCCATGCCCTTGACCATTCATGTGACCACTATGTGCAATATGGCTGCCACTACACATTCAGTCACTTCACTACCCATCTACTATTGCTTGTGAAGTGCTTTGGGGTACAATATGTATGAAAAGCACTATATACATGCTGATTCTTCCTCTTCCTCTTCCTCTTCCTCTTCCTCCTCCTCCTCCTTCTCCTTCTTCTTCTTCTTCTTCTTCTTCTTCTTCTTCTCCTCTCCTCAAGTTTCCCAAGATCCAGCACATTCTCTACACTACTTCTTAATTGCCCACCCAGTTACAGATTTTGGAATAATATGCATGTCCACTGCCCTCCCTGATCTAGTTCCCAAGTCACCCAATCAAAAAACAAATCAAGCAGGTTAGTCTGACATGACCTACCCCCATGAATCCATGCTTCCTTCAGTCCTGCAGCCCAATGGATTCAAAATAGTCTTCCAACCTTTCCTTTATCAGTATTTCCATTAATTTACCCACCAATGAGGACATACAGATTTAGTTTAGTTGCCATATTGATCCTTGTAAGAACTGATCCAGAAGCAAATGGTATGATACCTTTTATTGGACCAACACTGATGTTACAAAAAGAACAAAGAGCTTAAGCCTTTGGACCAATCAAGCCCTTCCTCAGAAGCTTAACCAAAGCTTAACCAAGTACTTCTGAGGAAGGTCTTGGTTGGTCTGAAAGCTTAGGCACTTTGTTCTTTTTGTAACATCAGTGTTGGTCCAATAAAAGGTATCAAACCATTAGCTTCTGGATCTGTTCCCACCAATGAGGCGAGGTTCACTGGCCTATAGTTGCTAGCTTCTTCTCTGCTGCCACTGTTATGTAGAGAGACTACATCTGCGCTCCTCCAGTTCACCGAAGCCATGCCCGATTCCAGTGAGCTGTTGAATAGGGCCATCAGTGGGGCAGCCATCATCTCACTGAGTTCTTTTAGTACCCTTGAGTGTATCCCATCCAGTCCCTTAGCTTTGTCCACTTTCAGAGTTGCAAGTCCTTTCAGGAGTCTTTCCTCTGAGAACTGACTTTAGTCCACCCCCCACCTGGTGGTCCACCTCTCCCTCCACTGAAAAGACTGAGCAGAAGTACTTGTTCAGGATGTCTGCCTTTTCTTGTCCCCTTCTGCGCAGTCTCCTTCTGTCACCCTACTTATCCTCACTATCCTACCCCTTATATAAAAACATAGACTTTGACAGTAGATAAGGACCGCTTGGCCCACTTAGTATGGCCAGTTCCCTACCTATTGGATAAGCTACAGATCCTAGTTAACCAACAGCCTACTTCTTTCTACACCCCCATTAGAATTGCCTTATGTCTGTCCCATGTAGTCTTGACTTTCACCACTGTTTTTGACCCCACAACCTCCTCAGGAAGGCCATTCCATGCATCCACCACCTTCTGTGAAAAAATTCTTCCTCACATTGCCCCTGAGCCATCCCTCCTCTATCTTCTAATTGTGTCCACCTGTTCTTGCATGTCTCTTTTTCTGAAAGATGCTATCCTCTTGGACTTAGTTGATTCCCTTGAGGTACTTGAAAGTTTCTATCATGACCCCCCTCTCCCTCCTTTCCTCAAGGGTATACTGGGATTTATACTGGGAAATAGAATTGGAGAAGACATTACTGTCCATTGCACTGTTCCCCGCATAGTGGGCTCATGGTTGTTAATTTTTCTTTCTGAATAATAATCGGTCAATTTCTCTTTTGAATGTCTCCAAGTTGCCACTTAAGACAACATACTCTGTAAGGACATTCCATAATCTTGCTGTTCTATGAACGAAGGAGTAGTATCTTACATTGGACTTTACAGTTTGTAACTTTATTTGATATTTATACGCTCTTAACCCTTCAGGTTTCTCTAATAACTGTGTACCCATTTCATTCATTAGTTCTGGATCTTTCATAATTTTAAACAACTGTAAGAGGTCCCCTCTCTTTCTTCTATTTTCCAGACTAAACAAATCCAACTTCTTCAGCCTATCTTCATAACTAACACTTTTTGTGTGCCATATCATTTTAGTATAAGTTCTTTGTATCTTTTCCATTCTATTTGTTTCACCTCTAGAGTATGGACTCTACAGTGATGATCCATGATCCATGTAAGGTCTTACAAATGTTCTATACAGCAGAAGTAAGCAATCTCTTGATCTGTTTGTGAAATTTCTCTTTATATTTCTAATCATATAATTTGTTTTCCTAATTACTTCTGATCTCTGTGATCTAAAGGTCATACCATTATCTACTATTAACCCACAGTTCCTTTCTTTATCTGCTACTGCTATTTTCTGTCCATTTAAATAATAACTATGCTTGGGATTATTTTTCCCCATATGTAGTATTTTACATGTGTCTATACTGAATGGCATTTGATTCTACATGACCCATATTTCCACTTGTTTTAGGTCTTCTACAAGCTCTTGAATACTCTCCAAAGTATTTACTTTCCCTCCCAATTTTATATCATCTGCAAATTTAAGCAAATTATTTTTATATTGCATTGTCTATCCCCTAAATATAGATAGAATAGCGTAGGGTCCAACACAGACCCCTGTGGCACTCCACTTGTCACATCCGTCAAACCTGAACATATCCCCCTGATTCTAACCTGTTGCTCCCTTTCCTCTAATCAACTCTGTACCCCTTTTATCAGCCTACTGTCTATTCCTAATGATACCATTTTTTCAATTAGCTGACTGTGCGGAACCTTATCAAATGCTTTCTGGAAATCTAACAAAAAAACATCTACTAGATTATTGTCATATAACTCCCTATTTGCATTTTTATAAAAGATAAGTTGGTTTGTTTGACAAGATCTATTTTTTTAAACCCATGTTGTTTTATGTTGTTCACCTTTAACTCCTTTAGATTATATTCTAATTTATCCATCAACAATCTTTCTGCAACCTTGCCCAGTACTGCAGTCAGACTTACTGGTCTATTATTTGTCATTGATGTTTTATCCCCTTTCTGTTTGTACAATGGAATCACAATAGCATTCCTGCAATCTTCGGGCACCTCTCCTGTAAGAAATGATCGACTGAACAAGTGTGCCAGGGGAGCCGCTATGTACCCTCCTACTTCTTTTAGCAGCCTAGGATGCAATTGATCAGGACCTGCTGATTTATGAGGTTTCAACTGACTCAACAATTTTTCCACGTCATGTACTCTTATATTCAGATCTAAGCTCCTATAGTGGTTTTGTTTGTTTTTTCCTTTATTTGCTATTTCTTTCCAAATACAGAGGAAAAGTACTAATTTAATTCTTCCACCATTTCCACTGGTTCTCCCACCTCCTTCCCTCCTACAGTTAGGGACCCAATCTGATTAGAGCATTTATTAGTTTTAATATTATTTATATAGGAATAAAATCCCTTTCCATTGTCTTTCCGATAGACTAAGTTTCTTTCCAACTTTATTCTTTCTGCTCTTGTTGTTGTTTTCAATTTCCTCAGTACCTTTCAATAATCTGCATTAACCTCTGAACTCTTATGTTTTTTCATTCTTTTGTATGTTGTTTTTTTTTACACAACTTTATAATTTTGTTTGTACACCACATTGGTTTGTTCTTTCTTTTCGTATACATATTCTTTTTGGGTATATGCTTTTCTTCCAATTTGTGTATTTTCTGTTTAAAAGTACTCTACATATCTCCCACATTGTTTCCTTCCAATAGTACTTCCCATTTCCACTCTGCCAGATTTCTTCCAATTTCATCAAAGTGTGCCTTATTTCAGTCTCTTATAACAGTGATTTCTTTATCGCACACCATTTTTTTTTAAATAAAATTGTACTATACTGTGGTCACTGTTACTTAGTTTATCTATAATGTAATATAAAGGTGTCCTCTTGATTAGTTATCACCCAATCTAGTAGATTTTCCCCTCTTGTGGGCTTATGTACCATCTGAGTTAATCCTGACTCTTCTATCATTTCTACAAATTTTTTATGTGCTGCATCCGTTGTCTTTTTTGTTACTCAGTTTATATCCAGCAAATTAAAATCCCTATAATTACCACATCTTCCTACATTGCTACATGTCTGATTTTGGCATCTAACAATTCATCTCGAGCTTTATTTGTATTCGGTGGCCTATAATACAATCCAATCAACATTTTTTTTGAGTTTGTGATATTTATAATGCTATCCATAAAGATTCTATTTAATCTCTTTTCTCATATTTATTATATGTTGTACTTTTTATTCCTTTCTTTACTTATATTGCAATCCCTCCTCCATTTTTACTTTTTCTCTCCTTTGAATGCAATTCATACTCCCCTATTTCTCTATTCCATAAAACTTCCTTGTCCCACCAAGTCTCGGTAATATAACATATGTCAATGTCTTTCCCTTTTAACCGTATCTCTAATTCTGATTTCTTTATCATGTTTAAGCCCTTGCATTCAAAAGCCATACTTTTAAACCATTATGCAGTTTAGTATTTCTTATATTCTGATCCTGTTTTTCCTTCCTTGTTTGATTTACTATCAAGATGCTTTTTTATTTTCCCTTTTCCCCTCTCCCCTGATTTTTCAGTTTAAATTAGTGTCTAATACTTTTTTTATTGTCATCCCTAACTTCCTACTTCCCTTTTTGCCCAAATGTTAGACATCACTACAAAAGAGTCCTGGATCACTTATAAACTGCTCACAATGATAAATACATCTTACCCCTTCTTTTAAAGTCCACCTTCTTAACCAATTATTAAGGTCTTTTATTTTTTTCCAATTAATCTCACTCTCTCTCGGTACTGGTAGAATTTCTGAGAAGTAGATATTACATCCTAATCTGCTAGCCTCCTCTTTTATATTTCTGTATTCCTGTTTAATGTCACTTAATATTTGATTTTTTATATTATTTACACCTAGATGTAAAATTAACACGTTATTCCCAGTTTTATCATCTATAATGTCTGGTAGCATTCCCTGGATATCCCTGACCTTTGCTCCTGAGAAATAGCTGGTTGTAATGTGTTCTTTATTCTCCCTCGATGTATACCTATCAGTATATTTTAGTATTGAATCTCCCAAAACATATGCATTTGTTTCCATATTCATTTGTTGTGTTGTTGTACTTATATTTCCTGTTTCTAAATCTTCCTCCCTGCTAATCTGTGTTCTTTCATTTTGTAACTGTAGTGACTCATTCTCTTCTTGACATACCTTGCTACCCTGTATTTGGATATATTTCTCTATAGCCTCCCTATTTTCCAATGCGTGACTTTCCACTTCCCTATCCCAAGTTTCACAATCCCTCTTATTGAGCCTAGTACAAACATCCTCTCCTACTGCTGTACCATCCATAGCTGGAATTACAACAGTATCCAGATCTATCAACTGTTCAAATTCATTTGTGGTATCCAGGGTAAACCTCTCAGCCCTTCTCCCTTTCTTATATATAATACATATTAAGCTCCTTTAGCCTCTCTTCATATGGCTTCTGTTGCAGACCCTGCACCATTTTAGTTGCCCTCCTCTGGACTGCCTCCATCCTGTCTATGTCCTTGTGGAGATGGGGTCTCCAGAACTGCACCCAGTACTCCAGATGGGGTCTCACCAACTGTCTGTACAGAGGGATAAAAACTTCCTATTTTCTACTGGTAATGCCTCTCTCTGTACATCCCAGTATCTCCCCAGCCATCCTTACTGCTGTCTCACATTGCTTTTTTACCTTTAAGTCATATGATATGACTACCCTCAAGTCCCTTTCCATTTTTGTTGTTGTTAATACCCCCCCCTCCATTATGTACTCTTCTCCTGGGTTTTTGTTTCCCAGGTACATTACTTTGCACTTCTCTGTATTGAATCTAAACTGCCACACTTTTGACCATTCCTCCAACCTTACCAAGTCCCTTCTCATCCTTTCCACCCCCCCTTGTGTATCAACCCTGTTGCAAATCTTTTTGTCATCTGCAAAGATGCATACTTTTCCTTCCAGTCCCTCTGCAATGTCACTTATAAAGACATCAAAAAGGACCAGACCCAGTACTGAACCTTGCGGTACCCTGCTAGTAACCCCCTTTCTTCAGAGTGGACTCCATTACTATTACCCTCTGTGCCCTGTTGTCCAGCCAATGTTTTACCCAGGCTACCACCCAGGGACCCACTCCCAGGCTGGCTAATTTGTTTTTTAATCTTTTGTGTGAGACTGTGTCAAATGCCTTACTAAAGTCTAGGTAGGACATGTCCCCACAGCCACTCCCTGGCCTACTACTTTGGTCACCCAGTCAAAGAAATCTATTAGATTCATCTGACATGACCTTCCCTCTCTAAATCCATGCTGCCTTGGGTCCTGTGCCCTACTGACCTCTATGTACTCAACAATTTTTCCTTTCAGAAGTAATTCCATCATTCCACCTACCACTGAGGTCAAGCTAACTGGTCTGTAGTTTCCTGCCTCTACTTTGCTCCCACTTTTGTGAAGAGGAATCACATCTGCCTTCCTCCAGTGTTTAGGTACCATACCATCCTCCCATGATATGTTAAAAAAGGTAGCCAGTGCTGTCACTAGTTCTCTCCTTAGTTCTTTTAGAATTCTGGGGTGAATCCCATCAGGACCCATTGCTTTGTCCACCTTCAGTTTTAGGAGTTCTTTCAGAACCCTTTTTCTGTGAAAGGACTTGTATCAACCCCCCTATCCAGAGTGCTTCTATTGATTGGATTAAGCACCTCCCCCTCCTCTTCTTTTGTGCATACTGAGCAAAAGCATTCATTCAGTATCCCTGCTTTTTCACTGTCCCTCTCTGCCCAACCACCCTCCTTCCCCTTTATTAAGCTTCACTATCCCTCCCTTGGTCTTTCTTCACTCCTTAATGTACCTATAAAAGGTTTTATCCTCCTTCTTAACTGAGTTGACTATCTTTTCCTTGGTTTGGGCCTTTGTTATTCTAACTGCCTTTCCCACTTCCTTCTGCTTTAACTGGTACAGTTCAATGTCCTGCTCCTTCTGTGTTTCCTTATACTTTCTGAATGCTATCTTTTTCTCCCTAACCTTCCCCGCCACCTCTTTTGAGAACTATACTGTTTTTTTCTTTTGTTTTGATATGTTTATTTGATTCGCACAAAGGCTTATTGCCTATGTGATGGTAGTTTTGATGTTTCCCCATTGTTTTTCCACCCCTTCTTGCCTGTTTGCTAGTGCTTTTCTGAGGCACACTCCCATTTTGACAAAGTCAGCCCTCCTAAAGTCCAGTACCCTCACTTTTGTATGGCTTGACTCTACGGCTGTATTTATCATGAACCACACTGCTTGGTGATCACTTGTTCCCAGATGGCTACTCACTTCTAGATCTGAGATCCTCTCTCTGTCCCCATTTGAGAGTACCAGGTTTTAGATTGCCCTCTCCTGAGTGGGTTCTAGCACTAGCTGTCTGAGTGACTAGAACTAGAATGACCCTACATTTGGATGTGGCTGCAGCAAAAGTGCTCCAGTTAACATCTGGCATATTGAGATTCCCCATCAACAATATCTCCCCTTTTTCTGCCATCCTAAGGATGCCTTCTATCATTTCCTTGTCCATTTCTTCCCTCTGAGATGGGGGGTCTGTATATAACCCCCCCATGGATTGTGGTGCCATTTCTGGTCTCCAGGGTGACCCACAGTGCCTCATCTCCTCCCTGTATACCCTTTAGTTCCATTGCTTTGATCCCCTCCCTTATGTAGACAGCTACTCCTCCTCCTCCTCCTCTTCTATCCTCCCTGCTCCTCCTGTAGATTGTGTACCCTGGTACGTTTCCATTCCAGTCATGGTTCTCTGTGTACCATGTTTCTGTGACTGCCACAATATCCAGGCATTCCTCTTCCATCAAGGCCACCAGTTCAGGGAGCTTGTTACCTAGACTATGGGCATTGATACATACTCATTACCCTCCATTTTTTGATGGCCTTACCCCTTTTTGCCCCATCCCTGTCCTTACTGCCTTTGCCTTTTTCTCCATTTACCCCAGCTCTTCTCCCTATTGACTTCTCTGTCTTGGTGTTTACCTCATTAATTACCATGATTTTTCTTTGAGGGGGGCTAGGATTTCCCTGCTTCTTTTCAGTGCAACCCCAGCTAGTTTAAATGCTTACCAGTGAAGCATTTAAACATATCACCTAGAATCCTGGTTCCCCTCCTGGACAGATGCAGACAATTGCACCAGTATAGGCCTGCATCCCTCCAGGTGAACTCCCAGTCCCCAAGAAAGCCAAAACCCTGAGCTCTGCACCAGTGTTTCAACCATTGATTGAATCCCGTGGTGTGGAGCGCCCTAGCCTCACCCATGTCATAGACAGGCAGCACCTCTGAGAAGGTTACCGAGCATGTTACTTGTCTAAGGCCCCTCTCCAACTCTACAAACTCCTCCTGCACTGCTCTGATCCCTTTCCCAGCCTCATATCACTTATGTACCTAAAGAAAGTCTTATACCCTGTAGCTACCCCATTGGCAAGCCTTTCCTCTGTATGTTCCTTTGCTCCCCTCATTGCCTTACCTGATTCCCTCTGTTTTATCTGGTACAACTCCTTGGCTTCCTCCTTCTCCATTTCCTTATACCTCTTGAATGCCATCCTTTTTCCCTTCACAACTATGGCCACTTTGCTAGAGTACCATGAAGGTATCTTTTTTCTTTTGTTTTTTCTCACTTCCTACGAACAGAGACTGGTAGCCTTAATCATGCCCTTCCTTATTTTACCTTACTGTTCCTCTACCACTCTCTGTCAATCCCCCACACTAGGTGGTTTCTGAGGCAGTGTCCCATTTCTTTAAAATATGCCCCTTCTAAAGTCCAGACCATTGTTATCATGTGGTTTGTTTCTGCTTTAATCTTAATGTTACACTACAGTGAATGGTGATAACTGGTACCTAGAGGACTGCCCGCTGTGATATCTGCAATGCTGTCCCTGTCTGCAAGTACCAGTCCAGCAATGCGATTCCTAGTGGGTGCATTAACTATCTACCTGAGAAAAGCTCCTTGCAGGGAGTCAAGAATGGCCTGAAGCTTTTGCTGGAAGGCTTCAATCCACATCTGGCAGATTGAAGTCACTAGCTAGCAGTACCTCCCCTTATTTACTATCCAGATTATGTTTTCACCAAGTGCCTTATCCAACTCCACTCCCTGTGCTGGAAGTCTATATAACACCCCTGTATGGATAGTGGTCCCAGCTCCTGTCTACACTTTGGAACTGGTATTTCTAGGAACTTATTTTTTAAATGAAAGTTTGGCATCACCTACATTACTGTAAAAGATCAATATATTACAATTGCTACTACTTTCATTTAAAGAGCAACTGCCATCCTTCTCCTACTGGCTGCTGATTTCAGTTTTGCTTCAGTGATGCCCTCTTAGCAAAATCACATGGTTTCCTTTATTTTAAATTGTCTATTTATTTTGTTTTTCTGTTTGAAAGCCACCTGCTGTAAACATGCATTGCCTGACAGAACTCATATTTTCTGAGCTGCAGCATCATTGTGATGTCTGGTTGAGGAATGTGCATATCCCTCTTAGCGCCTGTATCCATTCTGTTGATGGCTGCCCTGCTACCATGTGTTTCAGATTGCTTCCTCATGAACATTTAAATAAAGTTAGCACATTTCTCATATTATTTGTGTTTTGATTCTATGTCAACAGGCTAGCACCACTACTATTTGCACTAAATAATACAGATTCTGAGCTCGCAATGGGTGAGAGATGACTGGGGTTGGGATGGCACTAGGTGGGAGATGGCACTGAGTGACAGATGACAGTGTGGGGATGACACAGGGCAGGGTAGAAGAGAGATTGTGTATGAAGATGTCATCAAGTAAGAAAGGACTACATGGGGGGATGGCATTGGGTGCAAGATGACATGGTTGGGGCAGGCACAGGGGGCAATGACTGAGCTGTGAAGGAGATGACTAAAGTGGGTGTTGGCATCGGGTAAAGGAATGCAACTGAGGGATAGAAGACTGAAATTACTGGTGTGGGGGATGGCACTGGGCTAGAGATGACTGGAGTGGCTTGTAGCACTGGGAGGGAGATGATGAGAGTGGGGTTTGGCACTGGGTGGTATATGATCAGTGGGCATTTGGCACTGAGGGAGATTACTGTGATAGGAGAAGGCAAGGGGATAACAGGAGTGTCACTGGCTGGGTGAGGACTGCTGTGTGAGGATGACAAACGGTGAGAGATAACTGGGGTGGGGGGTATGGCACTGGGAGTGAAATGACTGAGATGGAAGGGGCAGGAGATGACTGGGATGGGGTATGGCCTTGGTGAGGAGATGACCGGGATCTGGATAGCAATGGGAGTTAACTGTAATGGGTGGGTAGAAAATCATTGAACTGAGAAGAGATTACTTGGCAGCTCTGGGTGGGGGGGATGGCACAGGGCAAGAAGACACAGATGATTAGGGTGAAGGGATGACACTGAGGGACATGACTGGTGTGTCAGAAGGTACGGAGGAGATGACGGGGTGGGGTGATAGTACTGGGAGAGAGATGACTGGGATGGAGACAGCATTGGGAGATAACTGGAGTGGGATAGGTAGAAAAATCACTGGTCTGAGGGGAGGTTACTGGGCAGCACTGGGGTGGGAGATGGCACTGAGGGACATGGGTGATGTGATGGAAGAGATGGAGGAGATAACTGGGGTGGGGGATGGTACTGGGGTGGATATGACTGGGATGGGGACAGCACTGGGAGGTTACTGGTGTGGAGTGGGTAGGAAATCACTGAGATGAGGGGAGGTAATTTGGCAGGAAATGACTGGGGAGAAAGAATGGCACAGAGGGAGAGGACGTTTCTTAGGAGGTAGGAGATGACTGGAGTGTGAGTGGTACTGGCTTGCCATCTGGACACTGTGGTCAGGTACAAGTATAATACTTAGCTCACATACTTTCAGAGAACTTCCTGGCATTAATGGTAGGTGCAGTGGGCCACTATGCAATTCAGAGTCTGTCACCAACAAAGGAGGCATGTGAGCAGCAGTGCATTTGTGCCTGTTTGCCTGACATTGCCCCCTGATGCCACAAGTCTTTAGTTAGATTTTCTTCACCTACACATGCATGTTTTGTGACATCAAGTGATTCTGAATCATGTATTCACCACACTGCCAGGCCAGACAACAATGTCCATTTGCAAAAACACCACCAAAATCCACTGTACACTATGTGTATAGATACAAAGTATGCTCAACTTATCTGTACCTAATATGATGCCTGCACAGATGGAACTACTACAACACCTCCCCCACCCAGTACACCATTGTCTGTCCCACGTCTTGATTCCCATGACCGTCTAATGCCAAACACCCTCCTCTGGCCCACATCCCATTACCTCAAGTCAAGTCAAGTTTATTGCAGGAATTACTCCATTGAACAAGCTTATTCACAAGGATGTCCTGAACATAAATCAGTAATGTGTACAGAGATCATAAATCAGCAACATATACAGAGAGACAGCAGGGAATAGTACAAACAGTCTTGCAACATAATTAACATACAGTGCCAAGGTACAATTTATACATGACATATGCAATATATACAAAATAAACAACAAATACAATATTTACAAAGTAACACTATAAATTACCTAGTATACCAAGAGGCTGCCAGACCGAGAATTTAAACACAAAGCCCTAGTGAATAGAAGAGGGCGAGGGAATAGAAAAACGGATCAAGGTGGGGTATAAGAGGAAAGGTAGGAGTGTGGAGAGTGAGAGGGAAAAGGAGGAGACAATGGATAAAAGACATGAGTCAAGGCTTAGGCCTAGCAGTAACTGCATATATCTTTCATGTTTCTTAAGGCTAATGCTGTAAAGAAATTAACAGATACAAAGCTGGAAAGTTTAAGGACAGACTGCAATTTGTTCCAGCCTGCAGGGAGGGCATAGGAAATTGCACGCTTACCAAAGGAGGTACGAATCATAGGAACATCAAGGAGGATAAAGTTGGACTTCCTAAGGGAGTACAAGCAATGGGTGATGTGGATTAGGGAGGATATATATCCTGGGAGCTTATGATTGAGAGTGAAGTCTAGTCAACAGCTGTGTATAGGTCACAGTGGTGGGTAAGGAAAGGAGGTTTGGTAGTGAACCATAGGGCTCAATGATAAAGGACATCCAGTTTGTTCAGGATGGTAGATGAGGTGGAGTTACAGAAGAAGTTACCAGAATCAAGCAGCAAAAGGAAGGTGGCCAGGACAAGTCTAGTTCTAGTCTCAGTCAGGAAGAGGAACCTGTTTCTGAAGAAGAAACCTAGTCTGGCTTTGAGTTTGCTAGTCAGGTTGTCAATGTGGGTGTTATAGGAGAGCTTGCTATCGATCCATATGCCTAGGTATTTAAATTTGGAAACCACCTCCAGAGGTTCACCTAGGGAGGTGACAATAGAGGCATTTAACAGGTTTGGAGAAGAGATGGGGTTGTTGTTAAGGGTAAAAAAACATGGGCTTTGTCTTTTTGGCATTTAGGAACTTTAAGTTGATGAGGTTCAGTTTGTGCTGCACAAAGTCGGCTTGAAGTTCATCGCTGACTTCGGACAGGGTTGGTTTGGATGTATACAGAACTGTATCATCTGCAAAGAAGTGCAGCTTAGAGTTAGTGATACTGGTGTTGAGGTTGTTGATGTAGACAGAAAAGAGAATAAGGCCTAAAATGGATCCTTGGAGAACACCCCTGGTGATAGGGAGAGACGTTGAGAATAGGTCATCAGCTCTAACTTTCTGGACTCTACCTGAGTGGTAGCATGTGAACCACTGGACCATTGAGGGAGTGGCTCATAATTTAACAAGACTATTAATAACAAGGTTGTGGTCAACAGTGTCAAAGGCCTTGCTGAGATCAAGGAAAGCGGCACCTGTGACCTTTTTTGAATCATGAGCTGTAACCCAATCATTAGTTACTTTAGCAAGGGCAGAGATAGTGCTGTGGTTGGACCTGAAACTGGACTGGGCAGGGTTGAGGAGGGAGTAGCTTTCAATATAGTGTTTTAGCTAGAAGTAGATCATTTTTTTGAAGATTTTGGATAATATAGGCAAAATGGAAATAGGACTATAATTATTTAAGTCATATGGGTCACCAGATTTAAATAATGGAATGATATGTGCAGATTTTCAGCAGATAGGTACTGAGGCAGTGCCAATAGAGAGGTTAAAAATGTGAAGTATGGGGGCAGTAAGGTGGAAATAACCTAGTTTTATGAAGAATGGTTCTAGACCATCCTCACCATCAACTTTTCTAATGTCTAATTTGGAGAGGAGGTTCTCTACTTCTTTGTAGGAAACAGGCTGCAGCTGAAAAGGGTGCTTCCTGTGACAGTGGCCCTACCACCTCCTCAGCTACGCCATTCCAAGGATCTATTACCCTCTCTGTTAAAAAATTGTTTGGCTTGTTACCCCTAAGCCATCCCTCTTCTAATTACGTACTACACCCCCTTTATATGTAACACAGAAGTGGGTGACAAATAAGGACCTCTTGGTACACCCACTCTGCCCTGCTTATCCCTTCCTAATATGATGTTGGCTAAAAAAGAACTTCGGGCCCACCCCCCATTACCTCTCTGATGCCATTGTGTCTGTCCCACTGTTTCATTCCTATGACCGTGGCCCTACCACCTCCTCAGCTATGCCATTCCAAGCATCTACCACCCTCTCTGTTAAAAAATAGTTTGGCTTGTCACCCTTAACATTCAGCTACAACTGTATTATAATCACTGAAGTGGACCAACAGTGAGGCATACTGCTTTCTATTGTACGTATGTTTGTGTCTTTGAATGGAAGTTCATGCATGTGCTTGTGTGTGTTTGTGCATGTGCCTGTGTGTGTATAAATGTGTTGAATTGTGGTTGGATGTCAGCTTGCTGGTGTATGTCTGATTGTATGTGTGAGTGTATGACCCTTCACTGTGTTGCAACTGTCAAGTATATCCTTACTGTTTACAAATAGGCATCGAGGTCTGGTCCTACTAGCTGTCAGCTAGAACTGGGTTCAAATCCTGGAAGGTGCACAACAGTGAGGCTTGCTGATTGTGTGTGTGTGTGTGTGTGTGTGTGTGTGTGTGTGTGTGTGTGTCCAAATTGCCTGGATTTTTCTTAGTGATTGCGGTTACATATAAAGAGTAACTCATCCTGCTAGGCAGCCGTACTTTGTATTCTGAGAATATTTTGTTACATTGTGGTCTGCAAACGTTATTATGAGTTGGTCATCACTAGACCTACGTAATCTTCTTCTTGTCTTTAAGGAATGGACGAATTGGATAGATCAAGTATCGTTGAATACTTGTCAGACAACTCATCATTTGAATATGATGATGTTATAGAGGAAGCGCCACAGGTTAGTGGTTATGCCTCCTGAGATACACAGCCCTACTGATTCAAGCTGTATGTGACTCAGGAAGAGTATGAGGCACAACTCTGAAGATGATCAAACTCATCGATTGAACAATAGTGATTGGTAAGCACTTACACATTTACATTAAAACCTGACATGTACAGCTGTATAATCATGGCACATTGATGCTTCCTAAATGCACTGTATCCTCTGTTACTGCTGATGTATGATGAATTACAACATGCCTTCCTGTCACCCAGCACTTACAGAGGATGGAATGCTGACAGCCATGATCCTGGTGACATTAGCGTGCTGTACAAGTAAGTGCAGCCCAGATTCAATTAAAGAGCAGCAGAGATCTGCAATAGAACTAATGAACCATCATACTGACACATGACTCTCGTATTTTACATTAGTTTTGCACTCCTCAGGTAAAGGACATGGCCGTATCATGCTATACTTGGTAATGACTCATTTGAAAGACATGGAAGTGATGTTGTAGTTTATGTGAGGGAAACCATATAAGTAATGTAGATACAGTAAATGGGTGAGGGTACTCCTGTTTATGATATAGACCGGCAATGGCGTCACCATTTGCAGTGGAGTGATCTACAGATATTGTTGACTTGGCAGGATCACTTGCAATACATACGTTTAATGTCCAATTTAGAAAACGGGCACCAAAACTGCACACAGTAATCAAAGTGAAGAGGGCCAAAATTAACTCCATCCCCCCTTTCAGTGAATTCCCCAAACGATGTATCCCATCATTTTGGATCCCTTGGCAGCTACTGTACTATGTTGCTATGATTGTTTCTGGTCCCCTGACAGTAGCATGACAAGATGTATTTCTACTTCATAATTTGCTAACTCTGTCCCCAACCCCCCCTCCTCACATCCAGTAGTTGTGGCTTCTGAGTTTTGGAAACCACTTGAAATATCTTGCTTTTATTTTGTACACTGAATCTCAGATGCAATGAGTTTTACCCACCCTCAGGGTTTGCAAAATAGGCTTTTGTAAAATGACACACTTTCTCAACATCAACTATAGCAGCAATATGACTATCTGCAAATACATTGATATTTCTCCTTTACATGTGTAATAAGTATGATATGAATATGTTAGATGGAACTTTGCATAAACCAGACACATGCAGTATATCACCGCTTATTGCCATGTGACAAGAGCTCACTCACAACTAGCACCATATACTGTCTGTCTAGAAACCATTTTTTTTTTGCACTTTCCATTTAAGCCTCACCTGCCCCAGTGCTCTGCCTCATTGGGAATGCCTGGCATCTGTCTCCATTCCTGCCTGTCTGGAGCCCCACGGTAGTGCCCCCATGTATCCTTGGTTCCCACTCAGAAGGGGATGGGGTGTGGCCCGTACACCACGAACAATTGCCATTCATTGGGGCTACCACACGGCACAGACAGTGGATGTTGGAGATCTGTGCTGGCACTCCATCTTCCCAAAGCACAGAGAGCCATTTTCTGCTTTTGCAGGTGTATCATGTGCCCTGATATCAAGGTGGGAATCTGCCACCGTCCAGCATGTCCAGCCCCTCTCTGTATGGCTGGACGTGCCTTACCCCAGGCCTCCGCCTGGTGTCAGTCAAGTACTGGGCCTCATCCACCCTCCCTCCCTGGAGAAGGCATGTGGTCCATGGATGTTCAGCCTTCTCCCCCCCAGCTGGCCCTCTTACTACCCGGGCTTGTTCCCAAAGATGGGTCAATGGTGTCAGCTTAAAGATCTGCTGACGCCTCAAAGAACACTTTAAAAAACATGATATTTAGGTACAATTCAGCTTGCATTTCCTATATATTGTATAGGTTTCTTTTCCCCATTTTTTATTACTGAGAAAATTTGCATGAATACATTATCTTTGTCCCTTATAGTTCAACTGCCTCTGGAGCTTACTCCCCACCTCTAGTCATAATACTGTAATTTGTATCAGGTGCTCACAAATCAGGAGCATGTACAGGAAATAATGGTCAGGGAGTCACTGGGTGGAAGTGACCATTACACAGTGATGTTCCAATTGGATTTGGGCAGGGAAAGCATCCCGACTAAGACCAAAGTCTTGGATTTCAGGAGGGTGGACATCAGGAAAATGGGCGAAATGCTAAAGAGCCATTTGGTGGGCATCAGAGCAGATATGGGGGTGGACCAAAGGTGGTCCATCATTAAGAAAGGAATACTGGTTGCCACAGATGAGTTCATTAGGCTCAGGGAGAAGAACAGAAGGGCCAAAGTGCCCAGCTGGTTCAGTTCTGGGGTTGTCCAGGCAGTAAGGGAAAAGAGGTTGGCTTATAGAAAATTCAGAAAGACCGAGCGAGGTGGATGGGGAGAATTACCTAATGTTCGCTAGTGAGGCAAGTAAGGAAGTCCAGCGAGCAAAGGCACAGAAGGAGCTGCAGATAGCTGAAGGAATTAAGAAAGGGGAGAAGGCTTTCTTTCGCTAAATAAGTGAGAAAACGGACAAGAAGGAAGGGATTGTTAGGCTTAAGAAAAGGGTGGAGTGGGTGGAGGATAATGAGGGAAAACAGAGATACTAAATTTCATTTCATTTATTTATTTATTTTTATACTGGTAAGTCTGTGGGACAAGCCCATTTTCACAAACGACCAGCTTATACAAAAACATACATTCAAAATGTAAAATAATAACAAGGCATAAATATACATTACACATAACATTTACAGTTTGAGTTTGCTAGCAAAGTTTTTCTTAGTTCACACCTGAATGTAGAAAAATTCTTTTGTCTTATAACATTTTTAGGAAGTTGATTATACATCTTAACAGTAGTAAAATTCAATGAATTTTGGCCAAGAGTTGTTTGGCAGAATGGAACCAAAAAGCCCTCCCTGGTCTGTAATCTTGTGCGACCAGGTATGTTCCTGGGAAATAAACTAATAATGCTTTGTGGCAGAATACCTAAAAAAACCTTGTGCAAAAACAACAATGCCCTAAAATTAAACCGCCCCTTTAAAGACAAATTTACCTAATAGTTTAAAGAGTGAACAATGATGGGTTAACCTTGATTGACCAGTTGCAAAATGTAGAACAGAATGATATATTACTAGAAGTCTAGACAAAACTTTTTCAGAGATAAATGAATATATTACAGACCCATAATCCACCATAGATAATAATAAAACTATGAATAAGCAATAGTTTAACATTTACCATTAGATTATCCCGAATTCGATACAGAAACCCCAACCTTGTATGTACCCTACTAATTAACTCTGTTATATGAGACTCAAATGCTAAATGGCAATCAATTAGTACTCCCAAATATTTAAACTGCTTAACCTGTTCAATTGCATTACCCAAGTTATCAGTAATTTTTAATTCTTGATTTTGCACTCTCTTAGGATGGGAAACTATCATTGTCTTAGTTTTTGTTGAATTTAACACCAATTTATATTTATCAAACCAATAATGCAGCAAACCAAAATCATGTTGCAAAGTATTGTGTAAAGACAAAAGATTTGAACCGGAACAACATAAAACTGCATCATCTGCATACAACAATAACTTAGTATTTTTAAAATTAATAGCCTAGGAATTTACAAATAAAGAAAAAAACAAAGGTCCTAAAATGGAGCCCTGGGGGACTCCACATTTCAGCAAAGAAGGTTCAGATAGTATTCCATTAATTAATGTCTTCCGATTCCTATTAACCAAATATTCACTAAACCAAGAAATAACCCCTTCTGACAACTTTAAAGTAGATAACTGTTTCAAAAGTACCTCATGATTCACTAGATTGAAAGCCTTGGTGAGGTCCACAAAAGCTGCTACAACAACATCTCCAATATCTATTGCTCTAGCAACTTGACAAGTGAACCTCACCAAGGCTGTATCTGTGTTATGATTAGGCCTAAAACCGTGTTGTGAATCTGACCAAAGTTTGTATTTTATTAAATGCTCTGTTAACTGAACTAAAACTATTTTCTCTAATATTTTAGAGAGGGGGCAAGCATAGAAATTGGACAATAGTTATTTGGATCAAGTCTTGATCCTGATTTATAAATTGGTTTTACCACTGCATTCTTCCACACATCAGGGAAAGTCCCATAACATAGAGAATGATTAAACAATTTTGTCAGCTGTCTGGCAACACTATTAATAACTCTTCGCAGTATCCTATAATCAAGATGATCAGATCCCTTATAAGGTCTAGGATCCATATTAGACACAAGCTCAATCACGTCTTTAGTTTGTAAGAAACGAAAATAAAATGTTGGAATGTTATCACCCTAAACATTCCATCACTACTTGATTGCAAGAGTGCATCCAGATGGCTCCAGGAACTATCCATACTACCCACATTAGAACTATACCTATCCAAGTTAGTAAAGTGTGAATTAAAGGCTTCTGCCGCAATTTTAGGATCCATGATAATGCTACCATCCTTCTCCAATACACAGTTTTCACTCCCCTTATGTTTACCCATTAACAGATTAATTGTGTTCCAAGTTGTACTTGGATTCCCTTTAACTTCTGTAAATTTTCATGCAAAATCATCCTTCTTTGCTGCACGAATAGCTAATTGACATTTATTCCTAAGCATTTTATAGAGTAATTGATGATCCAATTGTTTTGTCCTTCTGTAAACTTTCCATGCTTGATTTCTTTCCCTTATTAATTTCAGTAAATTATAAGTGACCCAAACATTGCTATTTCCCTTAACCCTAATAGATATAATTGGTATTATTTGTCACAAATAAAAATGAAATAAATGAATACTTCTGTTCCATCTTCACCAGGGAGGATGGACCAGTGCCTTCAGCAGGGGGAAGGGGAACACAAACGTAGTGATAGAGGAGGATAGAGTAAGGGAGTGGCTGCAGGAATTGAAGGTGGAAAATCACCAGGCCTAGACAGAGTACATCCAAGGGTACTAAAGGAACTGGCTGAGGAGCTGGCAGGTCCACTGGCAGACCTATTTAATAGTTCACTAGGGTCAGGCATGGTACCACAGGACTGGAGAACAGCACATGTAGTGCCCCTTCACAAAAGTGGTCCCGAGGATGACCCAAGGAATTACAGACCAGTCAGTCTGACCTCCATTGTGGGCAAGCTCAAGGAGACCATACTAAAGGAAAAGTTGGTGGAATATCTAGAGGAGCATGGTCTCCAGGACACAAGACAGCATGGGTTCATGGGGGGGGGGATCATGTCAAATGAATCTGACTGACTTCTTTGACTGTGTCACTAAGACAGTAGACAGGGCCAAGCAGTAGACATCCTCTATCTGGATTTCAGCAAGGCCTTTGACTCTGTGCCCCACAAAAGGTTGATCCGGAAGTTGTTGGATCTCTGGATTGGGAAAAAGACAGCCACATGGGTTGAAAACTGGCTGAGGGACAGAATCTGGAGGGTGGTTGTGGGGGGAGAGTCATCTGGCACCGAGAGATAACCAGTGAGGTCCTACAGGGCTCAGTGCTGGGGCTGATGTTGTTCAATGTCTTCATCAATGACATTGGGGATGGCATTCAGGGCAAAATGTGCCTATTCGCAGATGACACCAAGCTCTGAGGGAGAGTAGACACAGCTGAAGGGATACAGGTCCTACAGGAAGATCTGGAAAAGCTGGGGAGGTGGTCCAGGATCTGGCACCTTGGATTCAATGCCAAGAAATGCAAAGTTATGCATATTGGAGCCAAGCATCCCAGGACAGAGTACTGCCTGGGTGGAGTCTGAGTGTCTGCATCAGAGGAGGAGGAGAAGGACCTGGGAGTGATGATCACTGGTGATCTGAAGCACACAGTGCAAGAAAGCAGCTGCAAAGGCAAACAAGATGCTGGGATGCATATCTAGGGGGATCAGTACTAGGAAAGAGGAGGTTATACTGCCCTTGTACAGGTCACTGGTAAAGCCACATCTAGAGTATGGAGTTCAGTACTGGTTCACACACCTCAAAAAGGACATTAACATGCTGGCTAAAGTCCAAAGGAGGGCTACAAATATGATAGTGGGTCAGCAGGGTAAGGCATACGAGGAGAGGTTGAGGGCACTGAGCATGTACTCTCTGGAAAACAGAAGAGAGAGGGGGACATGATTGGGACCTTCAAGTACTTGAGAGGGATAAATAAGGTTGATGACGAGAATCTCTTTAAGCTGAGCGGCAACCATAACATGAGAGGGCACAGTCTTAACCTGGAGGGTGGGAGGTTTATGAGGGAGGTCAGGAAGCACTTCTTCACAGAGAGGGTGGTGGACACTTGGAATGCACTGCCAGAAAACATCATCTCATTGAAGACAGTGGGCAGTTTTAAGAGAGGCTGGGATAGGCATGGGGGAAGTAAGGATCATGGGTATGGAGAATGGGAGGAGTGGGGATGGAGGGCGGGGACAGTGGGGATGGAGGGCAGGGACATTATCTCAAGCTATGGACCCTGCAATATAAGCAGACTTGATGGACCAAATGTCCTTCTTCTGCTGGCTTCTTCATACTGTAACATCATATTCTGTTGCCATTGGAGTAACTGTGATGTTACAAGCAGTGCTTTAAGACATGTAGGTAGAAAGCAATGAGGATAGATGAACTCTTCAGGAGCAATGATCCGGTTTTCATGCATTTTATATCAGTAATAAATAATGGGGAGGAGGAATACAGAATTAATGTGAAATTCAAGCCAAACTGAGTCTGAATGTTATGTTTTGCTAAAGTTCTCCTGAAGTTGTCAGTTGCTCTTTAATTACATATTTTGATTCCGCCCATTATATATCCACTATGTATGATTATATAGAGGCAGCATAGCACAGTGGTTTAAGGCTCTGAGCTACAAGTCTGGTGACATCCAACAGACCAGACCTGGGTTTGAATCCTACCGCTTCCACTTACATACTGTGTGACCCTGAGCAAGTCACTTAACTTCCCTGTGCTCCTAGGATGCTCCTGTAAAAAAAACTTTCAACTTAGTGTGCTACTCCTGGTTAAACAACTTAAAAAAAAAAAAATCCATGTAACTGTCATATTTCTGCACTTTTAATTAACAGGTGCAGTTGCCAGAACTGTGTACCCATGGAATCTATTTTGGAGTCTGTCTGCTGCAGTGAGATTGCAGAGGTACTTCATCGAGCAGAAGATAATGTCTGTATTACCTCTCACCCAGGATTTCATAGTGTTTCTTTAGACCTCTGGGTGCTGCAAACTGTGTATTTTAGTTTCCATCAATACCATTGCATCTATCAAGCGCATGAGTAAGTGTTCAACCGTAATCATCATTACATGCATTTCTTTCAGTTTCCTATGCACCAAGGCACAAAGATAATGTATGTGGTACATCTCCAGGTGGCATGCCCATGCATATGCAGCACATCCCGATATTCAGCCCAGTATATGCGGCGCATATGCCTGCACAACCCTGGGACATGCCCCATACCAATGCCCAAAGTTAAGCCTGTAAAAAATGTCTGAAATGGTGGCCACCCACAGGCAAGCTACTGTACTGCAAGGCACAACACAGCAGCCGCCAGTCGTGGGTGGCCACCCGCCCACCCAGTACACTGTGCAGAAGCACCCACATTGTCCTTGGTGGTCTAGTGGACCCCCATCTCCCTGTAGCCCAACTGCTGCATAATTACATGTTAAATATTCCTTGGTAGTCTAGTGGTACCCCCCCTCCCCGTAGCCCGATAGCTGTACAATAACATTTTCAGTATTTCCCGGTAGTCTAGTGGTCCTCCATCCCATCCGTAGCTCTGATTGACAAAACAGTAATGTGTACGACATCCCTGCTAGTCTAGTGGAACCCCCAACCCCTCCCATTGCTGCAATCAACACAAAATAATATTTAAAATCCCTGGTAGTCTAGTGGTAACCCCCACCCTCCCAGTAGATCTCGATTACCTATAAAATACTGAAAATTTCTCTGGTAGTCCAGTAGTTTCACCCCACAGCATCTGCTCACTCAGCTCTTCCCACCCCATCAGTCGGCAGCAAACCCACCCTTATACCTCCATGGCTGGCCACTCAAATGACAGCTTTCAGTATTTGCTGTAGCCCATTGGTCCACACTGGACCAATGGGCTTGCAGTGCATACTGTAATAGTTGGTCTCAAATATGTGAATGAAGTCATTCATTCACATATTTGTGAATGACTATTACAGTATGCAGTGCAAGCCTATTGGTCCACAGTGTGGACCAATGGGCTTACAGCTGATACTATAAGCTGTCACCCGGAGGGCAGCCGCAGAGGTATGCAGGTGGGTTTGCTACTGCCCGACAGTGATGGGGGAGGGGGAGCTGGGTGGCCAGGGGGTCCTGTGTGGGTGAGGGGGTGGAGGGTGCCACTGGACTACCAGGGAAATATTTACATTGCTTTTATGGGTGATTGGGGATATGGATGGGGGTGGGGGTTACCACTAGACTACCAGGACAAAGGACAATGCCAGTTGCTTCTTTGACAGCTTTAGTCATATAACAGAAATTGGCTACAGTGCACAGTCAGAATGTTCAAGACAACACCTGATGTTTCACATCGCTTGAGACTGCTTTCTCAAGGCCAGACCTTAAAAAAGTATTCTAAGTAATGTGAAATATCAAGTGCTAGTGCAGACTTTTGTTTGTTGTTTTGATAACCAGGTAAAACCTAAAAGCATGAATGCCCATTTTCATGGGTAACCCAGGACAGGCATACATTATATAGTACAACACAGAGAATGAAATTGTACATACAATAAAATAAAATTAAATGCAAAATAACATATTTAATTTAAAAACACATTGCAAAACTGCAAACGAATTGAATGAAACAGTTTAGGACTGCCTGTAGCCCATTTTTTGTTGCATGAATAAAACTTTCTAAAGAAAATATTTTGGTTCTTTGTGGAGTGGCGGGTGCCTACTTTTGCTGTGTTTGTAGAACTCTAATTTCTCAAATCAGTACTGATGATGGCCTCTGCCCTTCTTTCTTGATAGTACAAATGTATCTCTGAACAGGAACCATGGTTCCTCCTCAAATGGGAGCTTCTGTACTGATGACTTTCGCTCTTGTCACCCCCTATATCTCTCACTACATCAGTGGGCTCCTGGCACAAGTCCCACCTGGAATTCCTTTCTGTGAGTGGCCTCCACCACGTTTCCTTGATCTCTGCTTTTGACATCTTTCCTCTGGGAAAACTAAGCCTTAAGATAATGCCTTCTGACAAACTCTGCCTAAACTGACTAGATACACGGACTCAGACTTCCTCTCTGCTGGGGTCCCCTGTATCATCTCATAAACTATACCACCTGCTGGGCTTTCTATTTATATATGAATTCAGGAACATACTAGTTGCTCCAAAAATAAGGGTGAGTTCTTAAACAGTTACATACACCTATATCATGTGCACAAATACAAAATAATCAGTCCCGCGAACAACCCTAAATTTAAGAGGTTTTCCTGGATACTAAAAATGCTTTAATGGGGGAGTGGGTAACATGGGGTGAGAGCTTATCAAGCCTCCACAGCATACCACTCAAGTGTCCCTCATTACGAGGGACATCCCTCATTTTGCCCCATAAAATTGCTCTGTCCCTCATCCATCCCTCATGGAAAAGGTGCTGCCCACACGGCGAATGTGCTGTAAATTCAGACGTTAAAGCAGAAATACTTAATATTTTAAAATACTAAATCCAAAATAAATTTTGTACAGGTAAACACTATGGTTTTCACAGTGTTCTGAGCTTGTAGCTCCATGTTTGAGGATGTGTCCCTCATTCTGAGGGTCTGTGTCCCTCATTGTCCCTCATTTTTGACTGTCCAAAAATGTCCATGTCCCTAATTTCAGTGACAAAAGGTTGAGAGGTATGCTCCACTGCATGACACTGCATAGTCCAAAATTTGGTCTTGCTGAACACCGCCAAAAAATGGAACTCATGTGCAGAGCTGGCTCACAGAAGCATATGACTTCTGTAACAAGTATGCATGCTGGATGTGAAATGGTTCAGAGGAGGGCAGACTGTAGGAAAAAGTGAGTGGAAAAGGGCAGCCCTTCCTGAAATTCCATGTATAACAACATGGAGGTTTCCTATCCAGCCAAGAATAACCCTCCATTTCTGAAAGGTAATGCATACCACTGAGGTTTCTGCAAGTTTCTGGATTCCTGTAGTCTGGGTGAGGAGGACTGGCAGAGATGCTTTTGAATAAATGCTAACACTCCTTTCATTTTCAGTTCCAGGAATGCTTTCTGTGCTGGTCAGCTGCCGACTTAAGTGTCAGCCTGTACCTGCTCTCAGTTGTAAATATTCTCAGGGAGAATGCTGTAAAATGAGAGAGAGAGAGAGAGAGAGAGAGAAAGAAAGGGAGGAAGGCTTGAGAGGGGGATACATATCAGTGGCTTGCTCAGTTGAGTTTGCCAAGGTATCTTTATCTGCCCACATTATTTTGATTTCATTTATTGAAAGAAAGTAAGACATACTGTGAACTGCCAGTTTTTTTAAATCCCTACCACAGAGAATTCAAGCTAATTTAATGCACAATGTATGTGAATGAACTCTTGTTTTAAGTGAGAACATTCTCCACCTGACACTTCCCACCCCCAACCCCAACCATTGAAAGGCAACCAAAGAAAAGTCTGACTTTTGTATAACTGTTCTTTGCCAGAGCATTTCTGGCTTAAAAAAATAAAGAAAAAGAAAAATCAAAACAGAGCATACCTCTTCAAAGAATAGCTATGCTGAACAGCTAAGTGTCTGGCCCTGTCCACCAAGATCCTTCTTCCTGCGTTCCCATAATTCTAGTAACACTGAACTTCCATCAGAGTGCCGTCCTCTACCCCTGCTTACACAGCAGTACTTCCTAACCCCACTCACAGAAAAGGACCATCTGTGCCACCCACAGAATAGGACTTTCTGCAGTGACCCCATGGTATAAGATCAACTACCCCCCCCACACACACACACATATATAACAGGACCCTTTAACCCAATCCCCAAAAGCAGCTTGATATCCCCTCCAACAGAATAGTACTTGCCCTCTACCTAAAGAATATGATCCCTTATCCTCTCCTACTAAATGGACCTACTTCCACATCCACAGAAAATGGCAGGCTTCCTCACACAATCACAGAAAGGAATGCTCTACCCCTAAGCACAGACTTGGACCTTCTTTCCCCCATAGAATAGAGCATGCTAGTTCCACCCAAAGAATAGATCAAACTACCCCCACCCATTGAAAATAGAAACACACTCTATGTTGGCAGAAAAAGACTATTTGCCAGTCTTGTCTGCCCATTGCTACTTGATTACGGTAATGTTGAATGAGAGAGCCCTTCAGGCTCTTCATGTTCACCAGCCCCCTCGCTTTCTGGTGTGTTTTTTGCCGATGCACCCTAAAATCCAATTTGCCCTACCCACTGTCCTGTTGCATTGAACTGATGTCTTCAGACTGTCTGAAATTATTACTCCCAGCTTCTTTTCCTTGTAGTACTTCCACTACTACCTCCTCCATGCTATAGTCAGTGTTCAGATTGCATCATCTTGTACTTTTTGGCATTATGTTAAAACTGCCATATTTTGACCACTTTTCCTATCTATCAATGTTACCTTTTTACACCAGGGTGCTGAAGGAGATGGCACAGGTGTCAGCTGAGCCCTTGTCTGACCTGTGTAATTGCTCCTTGGAGACTGAAGAGGTGTGGATGACCTGGAGAACAGCAGACACAGTATCACTGTGCAAAAGTAGTAGTAGGAACATGTCAGGGAAATACATGCCAGTCGGTGTGACATAAATGGTTTGCAAACTACTGGAAAGAATTATCAAAGAAAGACTGAAAGAGTTCCTAAGGGAAAATAAGCTTGAAGATGGCAGACAGCTAGGCATTGTGGCAGGAAGGTCTTGTTAAATATGATAGACTTTTTTGATTGGGTAACAATGTCAGTAGATAAAGGGGATCTGGCCAGTAACATCACGGGAAAAACATTGCGGACCAAAAGAAAGCGGAAACAACAGTGCCTCCCACAATGTCGGCAGCACATTACATCGCGGCAAATAACAGTGCATGCCAGACAACACATGGGTCAGGATAACACACACTGCACAGAGACACTGACTGGGGACATACAGCAGCAGCCACACATGCAGGTGAACAGCACACATGGCCAGAACAAGCCCTAGAGGGCACATCCACTCGTGCACCGTTCCGTGATTCGGCGGTGCACACTGCCTGTCCATGGATGCAGGATAGCATTCCCCTCCATATGTCTACCACTCACTTTCACCACCAGCCATGTTCCCCCTCTCAAGTGTCACCTTGTCACTGTGCGGCAGCCCACCTCTGCCTAAAGGACTGCATCTCCTGAGTGTCACCACTACTGGCCCCTGTGCTAAGTTCAGGCCCTGTCAGTGCATGTTTCTTGTGTGGCCAGCATCCATCTGCCATCACAGCAGTACTGTTCCCCATGCCCCTTGGCCCCCCAAATCAGGCATATGTCATGTGTCCTCCCTGCACTGTGGCGCAGTGTGCTTTGTTGGCCCCCCCAGACCACTGAGCACTGTCCTGTGAGCTCCTTGCACTGTGTGGCTGTGCACCTCATTGTCCCCCCCAGTCCTATGCACCCTGTCCTGTAGGCCCCCTTGCATTGTTATGCAATGCACCATGTACCACTCTCTGTACCTCTGTGCCCCGTCCTGTGGGATTCATGTGCAGCTGTGGCCTCTGCCTGCTGTCCACCACCCGTTGTGTCCTGCTGTTACTTTTACCCCTATTTTCTGTTGTTCCACTTGGTGCCAGTGCTGGTGCTAACCCCTGTGTGCGGCGTTGTGGTGGGGCAATGTGGGTCTTGTGGTGTACTGTTCCAGTATCTGCCCTGCCAGCGGTTCTCCTGCTGTGTGCCAGCACATCCCCCCCCCCTCCCCGCACCACATTCCTTTGCCGGTGCACTGTTGTTGTGTGTGTCTTTTGTGTCTCCAGCATTACTGACCGGTGACATTGTTTCACCTCTTTATTTTGCACATCACGATATTCTGGACCATGAGGTGGTTTCCGCATTGTTTCTATCACGATATTTTGGGCACGATGTTACTGGCCAGATATGACAAAGGACAGGTAGTCAACATACAGTACCTTGATTTTCACAAGGATCTCAACTCTGTCTCTCAGTGAAGATTAGTAATACAACTGGAGGATCTATGGGTGGGGAAACACTAACAGGATGGGTGGAAAATAAACTGGTGGGGAGGACAGCAGGGTGATCTTTACTAATAGACAGAATTTCCTAGTCTTTCTTCCCCAGTCAACAACTAAATAAATAAATAAAATAAATTCCCAGGCATGAAGGAAATCACCATTGGGGTGGTAGAGGGACTGTTGCTAGATCTGACACTTTTTAACACCTTCATTAGCAACATAGGTGAAGGCATCAGTAGTACAATCTGCCTTTCTGCAAATTATACCAACCTTTGTGACAGTGTTGACACTGACAAAGGCATCCATGAGTTAAGAGAGGACCTAAAGAGACTCGAGAGGTGTCAAAAATCCAGCAGTTGGACTTCAGTGCCAAAAGGTTCAGGGCCATGATGTGAGAAACAAAAACCCAGGGGCAGAATATACATAGGTTCTGGGATATATACGTAGGTGGTTAATTAGCAGAAAAAAGGAGGCCATATTGCACCTGTACAGGACTCTGGTGCAACCACACATGGAGTTCTAGGTGCTCTTCTGGAACCTACACCTAGAAAGGACATCAACAAGCTAGAGATGGTGTAAGGCGAGTGACCAAAATGGATCAAGGATGGGGGGGGGGCATAAAAACAAAGACTGGAGTATCTCAACATGTATTCAATGGAGGCCAGAATGAGAAAAGAGAGACATGACTGAAACATTTAAATGCATGCAGGGTATTTGAAAAAAGAGCTCCAGAGAGCTGTTCACAACCAGCAGCAATATGAATGCACAAGTAAATAGTATGAAATCAATGTGGGGGTGCAGAAAGGATGTGAGGAAGTACTCCTTCAGAGACAGGGTGGTGGAGGGCAGAACAAACTAGTCGAGGCACTGGTCAGTTTGAAAATGGTGGAGGGCTTTAAGAAGAGTTAGGATAGGCACAAGGAATTGATCAAGGAATCAGGGGAGTAGGGGAGGGGAAGAGGTCAATTGTGATCCCCCTGGGGGTATGTACATCGTCACAGGGCAGACTGAGGAGACCACAAGGGTTTCTGCTATCAGTTTTCTATTTTACATTTCTTTCAAAATGTTTACACCCTCATCTGTATTCACACAATGGGAAGGCTTTAAGCCTGAGGTTCAATGGGCAGAGCAACTACGTCAATCCCCATCAGGCTTTAAAAGGCCACGCCCTCCTGGACTGTTCCAGGATTCATCTCTTTGTTGCCCAACCATCCACCCCTCCTCCTCCAGTGGCTCATCTCTCTTCCCCATGGGCTTCTTCCTAAGTTACCTTTAGCCAAGGGAATCATTCCTGTGGCACCTACAGTATGGGGGGAACCCTCCTCTAAGGTTCCTAGCATCGTACCTCTACAGGGTGTTCTATTCCATGGATAGAGAGGTGAATAGCCACAATGTATCAAAGTCACACAAGCATACATCTCATCCAGTTGTGTAAGCAATTGAACAACAGATCTGAGCATCATTTGAAAAAAAGGCATATCTTGCCCTGAATCCCTTCCACTACAGTATGGCACAGATAAGGGTGGTACTTAAGACCTGTGCCAAGACCAATCCCTGGGGCACCCACTAGTTACCCCTGACCCCCAATTACTCCCCATCTATTACCATCCTCTGGGTCCTGTCACTTAACCAATTTCCCACCCACCGAGTCATTTTGTCCCCCACCAGGAGGTCTTGCATCTTTTTAAGTACCTGTCCATGCGGGACAGAACTGACAGCTTTACTGAAGTCAAGGCATGGTACAGTATGTCCAATGCCTATCTCAAAATCAATCAGGTTAGTCTGACATGACCTCCCTCCCATCAACCCATGCTGTATGTTGTCCTGCACTCCATTTGCCTCCAGGAAACTTACTGTCCTTTTTCTTATTATGGTAAAAGGTGCCTTCTACCCCATGCACTGAATATGGCATTCCACTGTCCATCCACAGGGCATGCTATGCAGGCTTCACCCACCCAAGGATGTCTACCTCTATCATTGAATAGGACTTTCTATGCCATTCATAGAATAGCACATGTTACCATCCAGCCACAGAGACTGTTTCACCCCCCCACCACGCACACACACAGTTTAGTTATCTACTTATTTTATTTAATTAAATGTTTTATTTATTTTGTTATGTATTTAATAATAAAGCACATTTAGGGTGTCTAAGTGATCTACAACAAGGAGAACACTGAAACATAGCGAACAATAAATGTTTACAAACTTACAGTATAATGGTAATAAGCACATTAACAGCATCCAGTGAGGCATATAGAATGTGCAAAATTCACCTAGTTTAAAAAAAAAATATTAAACAGATATGTTTTAAGTGCAAAACAACAACAAAAACAAGCATTTGTCAATGCCGAATGTTGTCGCGCTGGCATTGGCTTTGGTAGTGCAGCACAGAGAAACATTTTGGGCAGGATATGAAAAATGACAGCTGTACTGTTCATAAGGAGGTGTAAAAAAATGGCAGTGTTGAAAATGTGGCATGTAAATATTGCAAATTTGCGAAGTTACAAGGGTGAGTGGGAAATGCGCAATGCACACTTGTAACACAGCCCTTTTATGAACGTTCGGCAACAAATTTTCAACACAGGCATTTTAGCACCTCTGCTCATGTACAGTGTCACTGTTATTTCCTCAAACTGTCCTAAAAAGTGATTTCGCACAGCGACCGAGCTATTTTGTGCCAGTCGTGTGAAACCACATTTTGGGCAGGATATGTGAAATGACAGCTGTACTGTTCATCAAGAGGTGTGGAAAAATGGAAATGGTGGAAATCCAGAGTGAAAATATTACAAATGCACGATGTTACGAGCGTGTGTGCAATCTTCCAATGCACACTCGTAACACTGTCATTTTATGGAGTATCGGCACCAAATTTTCAACATAGGCATATTAGGACCTCTGCTCATGAACAGTGTCACTGTCATTTTCATAATCTGGCCCAAACACTGATTTTCCACAGCAACCGCGCTATTGTGCGCCAGAAGTGCGGAAACACATTTCAGTCAGGATGTGAAACATGACAGCTGTGCTGTTCACAAGGAGGTGTACAAAAATGACCATATTGAAAATCTGGTGTGAAAATATTGCAGAATCGTGAAGTTAGGAGCCTGCGTAGCAGCTGCACAATGCACACTAGTAAAACAGCCATTTTTTTGATTTTTTCCACCAAATTTGCAACATCGGCTTTTTCAGAGCCCACTTCATGAACAGTGGCACTGTCATCTCATTAATGGGTCCCAAAAGGTGATTCCATGCAGGGACTGCAAAATCACCTTCCGGGACCGATTAACGATATGACAGTGACAGAATTCATGAGGAGGGGTCACAAAAACCCCATGTTGAAATTTTGATGTAAAAATTCCCAACAATGCCCAAGATATGCATTAAAGTTGAAAAAACCCTATTTATTCCAGTACACTACTTACCGGCATTTCCTTAATTCGTGGTCAGCTTTGAAGAGTGCAGACATGTTCCCGGTCCACCAAAGATCATCGCACCAGACTCCGGAGGTGAGTATGGGGTGTGGTGGGGTGTGGGGAGGCAGGTTGCGCAGTGGGTGGGTGCGGGTTGTGGAAGGGGGATGGAGATTACGAGGGACCGCTTTTGCTTTATAGGTAAAAAAATAAAAGACATCGGGGGACCGTTTTTGCTTTAATAGGTGCTTTGGCACACTGGGGTGGGCTCCCAGCATGCCACCTTTGTGTGTGTGTGTGTGGGTGGGTGGGTGCTTTAGCCGATGGGGGATTGGGCACCCCCTTGGCAAGCAAAAAAAAAGGGGGTGAACACATTATGCTGACGGGGAGGGGGCCCCTCCATTGTCAAAATTCAAGGGGAGGGAGGGATACAAGCCAACAGGGATTGGGCCCCCATCGGCAAAGAAAAACTGTTGGGGGGGTGCATGATGCTGAGGGGGATTGGGCACCCCCTTGGCAATCAAAGAAAGGGGGGATTACATGATACCGATGGGGATTGGGCACCCCTGTCAGCACACAGTGAAGGAAGTGGGGTTGACAGGCAACAGCGGCAGTCACTGCTGCCATGTTGCCTGTACGTAGGGAGAGGCGTGCTGTGGTCACGCTGCATGAGAGCTTCGCTATCATTGCAGCGGACCTTTTCTGTGATGTCTTCACCTGATTAGCTAGGCAGGGTGTCGACCCCTGCTGCTGGCTGATTGGGGAATGTGGGACGCACCTACTGGTGCATGCCCTGAATTTGCCCAACTATGACTGCACCTCCAAATCTGCACTACTCTCAAGATGTTGGCTGCGCAAGCACGCCAATATAAAAATTTACATTATTTGACTGATACTAACATACTAAAATGCCAGCAGAGGAGGCCCAAAGATCTATCAAGTCTGCTTGAGAATCTGTACCCTGAAGGGACACCACAACTACCCTCATGATTCCTCACCCCATACCCTTCCCCCCAGCCAGGGATCCCTACCCCCTGAAAGGCAGCTCTCCTCTTCACCTCCCTGCTATACCTGTCCCAGACCCTCTTGAACCCCTGGGCATGTGGGGTATAGAATTCCCAAAGTTAAGGTCAATAAAAAACAAAAGGCGCGATTCACCAACCGGGAAAACAGTACTTGGAGGAACTACCAATAACCATGCATCATAGAATGCATGGAGCAAGGTGAAACATATTTCTTGAAGATGTGATATAAGGTAGGAACAGACCAAAGTAACTAGCATAGCAGGAGTTACAGATTTTGGGATGCAGAGAGGGTTACTAACATACTGTAGCATAAAGACTATGCTAGTTACTTTGGTCTGTGGTCCTCCAATAATCTCGCTACTAGTAAGTTATTGTTTTTGGGGGGGGTTCTACATTAAATGGTCAAGTAAAAATAAGTGATCATATATCTGGGACAAAAAGTCACACTGCACAGCAGGTCATGCAGTCGCCAGTATTTGGTTGCGGTAGATACATATAGTCCGCTAACGCTTTACCGGCGACCACATGTCATTTCAACTTTTTGTCGGCTGCATTTTGACCGCGGCAATTTATACGGTGATGAAACAACCGTATGCCCTAAAAAAACACTGGTTTACAGTCTCTGCAAGAATCTGTTAGATTATGAACAATGGCAGTAAGTAAAACAGGATAAAAAATAAATCTGGGTATCATAGGCATAATGATGGAAGGAAAAATGATGTTATCTAATGGGACAACTCAAAGGGAAAATATATAAACAAATTATAGAACATTCTACCCTCACTCTCTGAATAGGACCTTCTACTAGAGATGGGCAAAGTGGCCCTAATTCACTCCGCAAAGTGGAATGTGGTATGAAAGCGAATTCTCGGAGTGCTCTGCAACGCGAAGCAGAGTACTTCGTGTTATTAATGGGTAACGCGAAGTCCATTGAAAACAATGACTTTGCATTACTCCGCCTTCCCAAACCACTACTCCACTAATCCTTAAGGCGAAATACATTGAAAACAATGTACTTTGCCTTACTTTGCCTTGTTTTTAAGCTCCAAAGGTGAATTTTGCGGTGATTCATGGGATTTCAGGTCACATGGACTCTAGATTGTTCTGCACAGCCTCAGTTTGGGGTAGTGTGTGTAGGAAGCTGTAGGAGACAATCTGCTCTGAGAGCTCTCTGTGATTCAAACCTTCTAAAAGCTGTTAAAAAAGCCTTTTTGAGTCATTTTTTTGCTGAAACTTTAGTTCATCGATTATAGGAAACTCTTCTGTGCTCATTTCATCGAACGTTTATTGTTTGTGTGTGTATTTTGAATGTTAATGTACAACATTCAGTCTGTGTACTGAGAGACAGTGGAAGTGTGCTTTGAGGGAGGGGCGTATCTGTGGTGTAGGTAGATTAACTTGGAGAAAAAGACAGTGCTTTCTGTTTTGGTGATATTTTTCTTGTACAACTGTGTTAATATACACACAGTAATATTTTCAGTAATTCTTGAAATTTTTTTGCTGATTGTTGTGGTGCAGCAGTGCATAATTTTAGTTTGTTTAAAATATGTGGTTATATTACTGACGTTTTCAATTTGCTACGCATTACTTAGTGTGTGTGTGAGTATGTGTGTGCTGCATGTCATCAAATCAGACAACTTTTATTGTGCCACATAATTTCAGCAATGTGAACCTGCTATACACTGCAGCTGTGTTTTTTTTGTACTTCTTTGTGGTATCTTTACTGGTACTTGTACTAGTGACTTTACTGCAGCAGTGCAGCACGCTGCCCCTCGGGCCCGCCCCAACCGGCAAATATATTCTTTTCCAGATGTGAATTTCTGATGGTGAGCAATGGTTAGATGTTATGCCTTTGCATCTGCATCTCTTCAGTGTGCAGCGTAATCTTAATCTGTCTGTACATTTGTATCTCTTTGGGGCTCAATTTCCATCTCTACTTAAGTCACAGTTGTTTCTTTGGCTTCCCTTCAGAGTACTGGACAGGTGTGATGCATAATTCAGCATGAGCATTGTACTCATTAATATGCGTTTTTAAGTCAGGGCCATCATCAGGAGTCACTCATGATACAAATCACGTTCTTCATCATCACGGTCACAAATGCTGTCACAAATTACAATTTACGATCAAGACACGAATCACAACAGTAATTTTTTTTACTAGTTACTTGGATGTATTGTAAGCCTGTTTTGTAGTATCTCTCCAGGCTTCACCACCCCACCATTGTACTCATTAATGAGCGTTTTTAAGCAGAGGAGTTTTGTGCCACACCTCATCGGGCCCCGGGGAAGTACAGCCATAGGCATTTGCATTTCTTTATCATCACGGTCACAAATGCAGTCACAAATCACGATTTATGATTATGTCACAGATCACAACATTAATATTTTTACTAGTTACTTGGATGTATTGTAAGCCTGTTTTGTAGTATCTCTCCAGGCTTCACCACCCCACCACTGTACTCATTAATGAGTGTTTTTAAGTCACGGAGTTGGACAGTGTCTGCAGTACATACACAGACTGGAAAGAAAACTGCACCCATGCAGTTTAACACAGTATACTTCCACTGCTCAGAATACATACGGAAGACAACAACAAAAAAGGCATAAATACATACAAGGGTCGGGGATGGTGGAGGAATACATTTTATAACACAGCAAGGAAGGCGTGGGGGGGGGCACATGGTGTGAGGAAAAAAACACTAATGTGGGATCCCATGGTGATCCGGCAGCAGTTCCAGCATGGACATAATTTGCAACTGATGTCCCTCTATGTAAGAAAAATAAAATTTACAGAAAGAACAAATGAAGTAAAAAGAGTACAGACAGAAAAGACAAAAAAATGTAGCTTTTAAAAAAGCTGTTGGGTCTAAATCAAAGTTTAAATCTCCTCCTCGTTCTGATATCAAAGTATCAGCAGTCACAAAACACACTCCTCTTTCTCTCCATCTGCACAGGAAAAAGTAAAAGTGTCTGCTTGTATGATTCACTTTCTTCCTGCCTAGCTAAAGAGCATGTGACTTACAGTACTGCAAGCCATGTGATGTGTGGGGGGGCTGCCAAATCTGAAACACCAACTGGATCACTTAGAATCATAATGAGGAATAGGAAGTCCATTAAAAACAATGACTTTGCCTTACTTCGCATTGCCATTCCACCTTAACGCGAAGTGGTAATGACAAGGCGAAGTGAGCACTTTGCATTGTCCACTCCGCATAGTGGAGTGGCAATGTGAAGTGCCCACTTCGTGTTCACTTCGCTGGCGAAATTTAAATTCGCTGCATCTCTACCTTCTAACCCATCTACAGAAAAGGGCATGCTACTGTTCACACATAGAGCATGCCACCCAGGCTCTGCCCATAGATGTTCTAACACACTCATTGAATAGGACCTTCTACCCCATTCACAGAATTGTGCAAGTTACTGTCCATCCACAGAAGAAACAATTACACACTGTAATAATGTTGTTTCCTCTTAAGGGATCACTCACTTCGTTTACACTTTATGCAGTGATCTCGGCTAAGTGTGATGCCCCTGAGACAGAATCTGTGCAAATTTTAGTATTTGGAAAGCAGGTTCAAACTCTGCATCTGCGCTCCACTGTGGTCATTGCTCAAATTTGTTTCCAAGCCAGAGTGGAGCAGTGGCTAGTGAAACTAGCTAAAAGGTTACCCAAAAAAGTCTTAGACATTTTTTTATAGAATGTGTAAAACACCAAATGAATTACAGCAGATCTGTGAAATTTTACTATATACACAATAACAACAAGCTTATAGTTGTAGGAACTGCAATAGTAATGCTGAAGCAACCTCAATGAAAAAAGGGACTGATAATTATGTGAACCTTATTCAGGATCTGGAAGGGGAGGCAGGGTTATAGAGTGTAGACATAATGAATGATAGCTTAAGAAGAAACAACATGACTATGATAATTTTTCCTTCTAACCCCAGTAATCACTCACTTAATGCTTACACTTTATGCAGACTCAGTAGCAGTACCTCGGGAGGCTGAGTCCAGAACCTAATTAAGAAAAAGGCTCTGCAAGACAGCAGTTCCAAATCTAGCATCCTCTCTGGACTGTATGCCCAGTCAGTAGTGCTTTGTGAAGGTGTGCACTGTTTTCCAGGTAGCTGCTTTGCAAGTGTCTAACAATGGGATGCCCCTTGGGGATGCCACAGAGGCAGAAATAACCCTTGTGCATTGTACCCTTAAACCTCTTGGTGGCATTTTCCAGCTTTTTCATAGCAGAACTGAATGCAGGACACTACCCAGTGAGATATAGATCTCTGCAGCTGGTTTGCCTTTACCAGCCTCACCACAGGTAACAAAAAGCTGGATACTGCCAGACATGACATCTTTTGTCTGGTCCATATAGATAAATAGATAGGACTCTCTTTAGGTCCAGACTATGCAACTTTTCCCTCACCTGGACTGGATTGTTCTGAACAGAGTAGAGGAGGGTCACTGATTGATTCAGGTGGAATTCAGATACCACCTTAGGAATGAATTTTCTGTTGGTTCTAAGTATTACTTTATCCTTGTGGGAATTATGTAATTTGACTCTATGCAGAGGGCTTGCAGTTCACTTATCCTCCTAGCAGAGGTCATTCTAACCAGGAATATGGTTTTCCATGTGACATACTTCAGATTAGCAGTTTCCATAGGCTCAACAGGAGCCTCAACAAGCTGGGCAAAGTATATGCTGGGGTCCCAGGGTGAGACAGGGTCCCTCACTGGTGGGCAAAAGTGGCTTAGACCTTTAAAAAACCTTTTGAAAATGGGTTGTGAGGTCAAAGACTTTTTCTTGTCAGCTGATATGTATGCTGATATTGCAGCTAAGTGTACCTTTAAAGTTGATGGCTCTAGGCTTAACAACTGTAGGTGTTCTAGATATTGGAGAATAATAGGTAACCTTGCCTCTCTTGGGTTTATTTTTCTGGGGGCACACCAGTAAGAAAACCTCTTCCATCTGAAGGAAAATCCTTTCCTGGTGGTGGGTTTCCTTGAAACCTTAAGCACCTTTAGTACTTCTTCTGAGAGATCCAATCTGTAAAATCCAAGCCAGAAAATTCAAACTCCTCAAGAACCATCCCCTCAGATGCAGAGTCCTAGGATTTGAGAATGTGTTCTGCCCTTTGAGAAAGTCAACAGATTGTGGCTGAGTGGCAGGCTGATTGGATTCTTGTCGGACAGGACCAGTAGCATTGAGTACTAGGCTTGTCTGGTCCAGTATGGAGTTATCATGATCATTGTTGCAGGTTCCCGCCTGAGTTTCAGGAGTACTTTCTGAATGAGTGGAGATGGTGGGAAGGCATAAAGACACTTCCATGTCAAGTCCAGCACTGGGGCATCCTCTGGGACTGATCCTCTGACTGGTAGTCTGCAACAAAACTGTAGGAGCTGATAGTTCTCCCAAGGTGCAAACATCTATATTGGGAGTGCCCCACCTTCTGAACACTGTGGATAGAACCTGCTAGTTTAATGCCCATTTGTGATTTCCCTGGCTGAGTCTGCTTAGGGAATCTGCCAGGACATTGCCTTTGCCTGGCAGATGCACTGCACGCATTTGCTTCTAAGGGATATGAATGGTCCCAGATCCTCATTGGCTCTGTAGACAGTTTTGAGGATTGTGTTACTCACTGCTTGTACATTGCTGTGGAGTCATCTGTCCTTATTTGCACAATCTGACCCTGTAGGTGGGAGGGGAATGATTGTGTTGCTAACAGTACCGCTCTGAGCTCCTGTATTCTAGTGACTCCTGTGGACTCCATGTGCCAATTACTGTGAGATCCTGTGAGTGGGCCCCCCAACCCTAGGAGTGAGACATCCATAGTAAGAAGACTTGTTGGTGATTGTTGAAGGAAGGGAATGTCATCTCTGAGGTTGCTTTCTTCCTTCCACCACTATAATGATTCTCCTAGTGCATTTGTCACTGGCACTAGATTTGAAAGTGGATCCATCTTTGGGACCAGGTGTCCCTTAGGTGGTACTGGGTATCTCTCAATTGGAACCTGGCCCAAGAAACCACAACTGTGGATGCAGCCATGTGACCTAGTAACTGTAGGAAGTTTCTTGCAGGTCTGGCTGAGCTTGTGTGAAAGACTCCGCTGTTACTATGAAAGCTGCAACTCTGGCCTGTGGGAGGAAAGATTTCCCCAGCAGGCTGTTTATTTATTTATTTAAAAGTTTCACCAGGAAAGGCATACTGAGCAGTGAATGCTGGTTTCCAGATTCATCCTGAGGGAAAGGGGATGAGCATACAGTAAGCTCTGTCCCTATAATGTCTAGTACTTGAACAGACTCTGGCTAGGACTTCTGCAGGTTTATCAAAAATCCCAGGTTCTCCAAGATGCTTTTTACTAACTGAGCTGAGCACCTCGCCTTTTGTTCTGTTTTCCCTGAGGCTAGTGTAGCCAGTCATCCAGGTAGGGGAAAACCACCATGCCTTGTTTTCTTAGATGTGCTTCCACCACAGTCAGGCACTTTGCGAAAACCCTCGGAGATGAAGTGAGACCAAATGGGAGAGCTGTGAACTGATGTTGGTAGTTCTCCAGCTTGACTCTGATATTTTTTCTGTGAGACTGCCTGACTGGGATATGAAAACAGGCATCTTTCATATCCAGGTATCCCAGTCGATGACCTTTCTGCAAAGATGGTATCACTGTTCTTAGTGTCACCATCTTGAATTTTTTTCTGTTCAAATGTTTGTTCAGAAATCTGATGTCTAAAACAGGTCACTACTCCCCATTTTTCTTGTGGTTCAGGAAGTGTCTTGATAATAGGCCTCTGCCCCATTAGGGAGCAGGGCCCTTTTTTTATAGCAATTGATGTTAACAGTTTTTTAACTTCCAGTTCCAGCAGACCTTTTTTCTGTGGGAGTGTGAGCTGGAACACTTCTCTGTTTCTGCATGTTTGGAAAGTATTTGAATTGCAGACACAACTCCTGGCCCACTATTTCCAGTACCCACTTGTCTGTGATAATGTTTACCAATTCCTGGAAGCAGTGTGCCAGTCTTCCTCCCACTGACAATGGTTGGGTGACCTGAGCAAAATTGTCAGGGGTTTTGTTTTAGCTGGGGCTTAAGCACTGGAGCTGCAGCATTACATCTGGAAGCTCTATTTCCCCTTCCCTTATAGTAATCTCTTTGTGATTGGTACTCATAGGGGGCAGAAGAGGCATAGGCTCTTGAGACGTATTCCCTGCCTCTGCCTCTCCTTCCATATGACCTGTAAGAGGCAGAGGCCTTTTCCTTCTCACTGTTACTTTTGAAAATGGTTTTGTATTCATCCACTTTTTATGTTCGTCATGCACACAAGCGCAGGCGAACATGTTGATATGAGATCTGCTAGAGAGAGGTGTGAGAGGTGCGAGCCCAATGGCCAGCGGTGCTGCAGGGGCCAGTCTGCAGCTGGCAAGTCAGCTGGCAGTGTCCTGGTGACACTAGTTTGCTGAGAGGGCTCGTCTCGGCAAACATTTCAAAGGACAGAGCCGATGCTGCGCATGGCTCTCTCCTTTGAAATGCGAGCCCTTCAGCTGCAGCTTAGTGTGTCTTTCCTTGTTAAACAATGCCCCCTTTCCCTGCTGCCACCTAGTGTCAGAAGCCCCCCCTCCACCACTGTTGTGGCACACTGGGAGCCCACTCCAGTGTGCCTAAATTTATATTGATTTTTTTTACTTGTAAATGAAGAAAACCTTCCCTTGCAGTCTTTTTTTTCCACCTGTAAAACCAAAAAATGTCCCTAGTTGTCTCCCCTGCCCCCTCCCCCATCCCTACCTTCCCTCTGTGCACCCATCTTCCTGCACCCCCTTACCTCATACTTGCCCTCCAAGGTCAGCAGACATGATCTTCTGTGGAGTGAGACAAGTCTGCACTCTTCAAAGCCAACCGGCAAACTGAAAGAATGAAAGGTAAGCCATATAATGGGAGTCAATGGGGGTTTCAACTTATGTTGACATCTCAGCCATTTTTAGGAATTTTGGATGCAAATTTTCAACATGGAGTTCTTGGGACCCCACCTCATGATCATGACACTGTCATTTTGTTCCTCAATCCCAAAAGGGGATTTTGCGGTCGCTGTGTGGAATCACCTTTTGGGAATGAGTAATGAAACAACAGTGCCACTGTTCATGAGGTGGGGTCCCAAAAAGCCCATCTTGCAAATCTGGTGAAAAAAATCCAAAAAATGACTGTGTTGCGCAGTTTCTATACACGCTCGTAACTGCACCAATTTTTCATATTTTCACTCCAGATTTTCAACATTGCCATTTTTTCACACCTCCTTATGAACAGTACAGCTGTCATTTTTCACATCCTGCCTAAAATGTGTTTTTGCACCAGTTGGCAGAATCAATCAATCAATCAATCAACATCTTTATTTTGCCAGGCAGAACATTATTAAGACAAGCTCATTTACAAATGGACCTGGGGCAAACAATTGCCAACAGGGTTAAGACATAACAAGTTGAGTGAACATACATAACAATTACATAGTAATAACAACAACAACATAATAACGTATAACCATCACATGTAACAAGGTACTTCCACCAGAACATAGCAACAGGTTCAACAGGAGGTAGTGCCATTTAAATACAATTGCATAGATACAGATATATGGACATAAGGTAATGAGCTAAAGTTTATACAGTAAACATCACTGCAGGAGTCATAGTGTGCAGGAGTGGCAGTTCCTCTAGTGTCAAAGTGCGAAGAAGATGGAGACGTAAGAGTCCTTTGATAAGTACTGTAGGCATGGCCTGGCAAGTGGGGTGGGAAGGGGAGGGGATATAGGGAGTGGAGAGGGAAGGTCAGATGAGATAGGAGAGGGTTGGACATGATGGTCTAGGGAGGAAGGACTGTTCTAAGGGAGGAACGCAACAGATGTCACAGGCAATGGCTGGGGTTTAAGTCCACTATTTGAAGCAAAGACAGATCGTGATGTTGGGACCTTGATTTGGACAATTACAGAAGGGAGGACTCAAATGATGCCTCGGGCAATGGTTGAGGTTTAAGTCCAGAATTTAAAGCAGTGGCGCAGTAGCTGTGCAAAATCAACTTTCAGGATAGAGTAACAAAATCACAGTGCTGCTGTTCATGAGGGGAAGTCCCAAAAAGCCCATGTTGAAAATTTGGTGAAAAAATTCCAAACATGCATTTATCAATGCCGAATGTTTGCTTGCTGACATTGGCATTGGTAGTGTAGGAGTTACAGAGCTGCATAATAGGAATGGCAGTGAAGTACTGAACTGAAGCCAACCCCATCACCACCCTGCAGATAGTGACAGGCATTGGGGTGTGCCTTTGGGTCATCAGGCATAACGGCCACGCCATTAAACCACACCCTACCATGCAGACACCGACAAGTGTCACGGTGTGCCTTGGGGTCTTTGGCCCTTATGCACACCCCATTCCATCAGGAAATATTGTGAGATGGGTGCGGTATCAGAGAATGGGGTGAACTTTGGGGCTGAAGAGTCCAAGGCACACCTCGATGCCTCTCAGTGGCTGCAGGGTGTGGGTGGGGGTGGAACTGTATGAGCATTGCAGTTGACAATCCCAAGTCACAGCCCTGATGCCTGTCATTCTCTACAGGGTGGGGTGTTATGGTCGGAAACCCTAATGCCTCAGGCATTCATTGGTATTTTCACTCCAAATTTTCAACATGGGTTTTTTGTGACCCCCACCTCATGAACAGTGGCAATATCAGTTTGTTAGCTGAAAGCTGCTTTTGCACAGTGACTACAGCATTTGTCACCACAGGTGCAAAAACATATTCTGATGGGAAAAATGACAGCTATACTGTTCATGGGGAGGTGTAAAAAATGGCAATGTTGAAAATCTGCAGTGAAAATATTAAAAAAACTGGTGAAGTCACGAACGTGCATAGAAACTGTGCAACATGCACCCGTAATGTAATTAGTTTGGAAATTCTTTATAGCAGATTGTCAACTCAGGCATTTTGGGACCTCTGGTCATGAACAGTATCACTGTGATTTTCTTTATCTGTCCCGAACAATGATTTCCCACAGCAACCACGCATTTCTATGCTGAAAGTGTGAAAACACATTTCGGCCATGTTGTGAAAAATGACAGCTGTATTGTTCATAATGAAGTGTGGAAAAATGCCACTGGTGAAAATCTGGACTGAAAATATCACAAATTCATGAACTTACGAGGGTGCGTGGAAACTGCGCAATGCTCACTCGTAACACAGTCATTTTTATGAATTTTTTCACCAAATTTTCAAAATAGCCATTTTAAGACCTCTGCTCATGAACAGTGTCACTGTGATTTTCTTAATGTGTCCCATACATTGATTTCGCACACTGACTGTGCCATTGTGCGCTACATGGGCGGAAACATGTTTTGGGCAAGATGTGAAAAATGACAGCTGTACTGCTCATAAGGAGGTGTGGAAAATGGCAATGTTGAAAATCTGGAGTGAAAATATTGAAAATTTGCGAACTTATGAGCGTGCATAGGAGCAGCACAACAAACACTGGTAAAACAATCATTTTTGGGAATTTTTTCACCAAATTTTTAACATAGCCATTTTAACACTTCTGCTCATGAACAGTGTGACTGTGATTTTCTTAATGTGTCCCATACATTGAGTTCGCACACCGACTGCGCCATTTTGCACTACATGCGCGGAAACACATTTTGGGAGAGATGTGAAAAATGACAGCTGTACTACTCATAAGGAAGTGTGGTAAAATGGCAATGTTGAAAACCTGGAATGAAAATATTGAAAATTCGTGAACTTACGAGCGTGCATAGGAACAGCACAACTCATGCTAGTAAAATAGTCATTTTGGGGAATTTTTTCACCAAATTTTCAACATAGGCTTTCTGAGAGCCCACCTTATGAACATTGGCATTGTCATTTCATTAATCGGTCCTGAAAGGTGATTTCACGCAAGTGACCACAAATTCACCCTTCAGGCCTGATTTACACCATGACAGTGACATAATTCATGAGGAGGGGTCCCAAAAAACCCATGTTGAAAATTTGGTGCCAAAATTCCAAAAAATGCCTGAGATATGCAGCAAAGTTTAAAAAACCCTATTCATTACATTATACAGTTTACCGGCATTTCCTCAGTTTGCGGTTGGCTTTGATGAGTGCAGACATGTTCCTGGTCCACCGAAGATCATCGCACCGAGCTCTGGAGGTAAGTATGGGGTGAGGTGGGGTGTGGGAGGCAGGGTGCGAGTGGTGGGCGTGGTGGGAGGGGGTGAAGACAGCAGTGAGAGAAGGTTTTTATTTCAGGTTTTTTTTTTATTTGACCACGTGGGACATTTGACACACTGGGGTGAGCTCCAGCGTGGCAGCTGGAAGGCTGTTGGGGGGGCAGTGGAGCCAATGGGGGATTGGGCACCCCCATCAGCCATACAGTGTGTGTGTGGGGGAGGTAGGAGTGCATGAGCACACAATGTGCGTGTACGCGTGTGTGTGTGGGAAGGGAGCACTGCTCACCAAGCAGTGCTTTCCTTTCAACTGTACGGCACTGCATTTTGATCGTCAAGACTATGTTTCTTGCACATGCGTGCAAGCAAACATAAAAATGACCATGTTACGGGTGTGAGTTGCACAGTTTCTATGCACACTCGTAACTTTGCCAGTTTCTAATATTTTCACTCCAGATATTCAACACTGCCATTTTTTCACACCTCCTCCTGAACAGTACAACTGTAATTTTTCACATCCTGCCCAAAATGTGTTTTAGCACCTGTGGTGCCGAATGGCACAGTTACTGTGGGAAATCACCTTTTGGGATTGAGTAACAAAATGATAGTGCCACTGTTTATGAGGTGGTGTCCCAAAAATCACATGTTGAAAATCTGGAGTGAAAATAATAACAAACATTTGGGGCATTAGGGTTTCAAACTGTCAAGTCCCACCCCCGACCCTGTAGGGACTGACAGACGTCAGGCGTGTGCCTTGTGGTCGTTGGCGGTAATGCTCACACCATTCCACCCCCACCTCCACCCTGCAGCCAATGACAGGCATCGGGGTGTGCCTTGGAGTCTTTGGCCCAAACGTTATGTTCACCCCATTCTCCTATACTGCACCCATCTCAGCATATTTCATTGTGGAATGGGGTGAGTGCTAGATCTGAAGACCTCAAAGCACACCATGATGCCTGTCACTGGCTGCAGGGTGGAGGTGGAATGGCATGAGCTTTATGGATGATGACCCAAAGGGACACCCCCAATGTCTGTCAGTCTCTGCAGGGTGGAGGTGGGGCTTTAGGGTTGGAAACCCTAATGCCTCATTAAGGAAGTAAATCAGGGATGGGCGTTTGATGTCACATACCTTGATTTCAGCAAAACCTTCAATAATGTCCAACACAGAAGGCTGATTAACAAGATGATTAGTCTGGCAATGGGGCACAAGCTGATAAATTGGGTTAGAAACTGGCTGACGGACAGGAGGCAGAGGGTGGTGGTAATTGGATTCAATCCAGGGAGAGGAGGTGACCAGTGTGGTACCTCAGAGATAATTCCTGGGACCAGTCTCAGTCTTCATTACAGACATTGTGGAAGGGCTAGAAGGAAAGATCTGTCTGCCTGTTTGCAGATGACCCCAACATCTGTAACAAAGTGAATACTCCAGAAGGAGTGGTGAAAATAAGCAGGGACATGAAGAGGCTTGAAAAATGGTCTGAGGAGTGGCAGCTGAGGTTCAATGCAAAGAAGCCCAAATAATGTACCTGAGAAGAGGGAAACCTGGGGAGAGTTACAGGGTGGGGTGGAGGTGCTGATGATCACCAAGGAATAAAAGGGATCTAGGAGTTATCAGTTCTGATGACCAAAAGCTGTCAAAGCAGAGCACAAATGTAAGGATGGCCAGTGGTATGCTGGGGTGCATAAGCAGAGGTACTATACATTAGCAGAAGGAACGAGGTGGTGATGCCATTGTATAATGCACTAGCAAGGCCTCACCTACAGTACTGTGTGATATTCTGGAGGCTGAAAATGCGTGAGGAATTTGACAGAGTCGAGGCAGTCCACAGAAAGGCAACCAAGATGATACATGACCTGCAACACAGAACATATCAGGAGAGATTAAAAGGACCTCAATATGTACTTATTGGAGGAAAGGAGGGAGTGGCAGAACATGATAAAAATGTTCAAGTACCTCAAGGGCATAAACTAGGTGCAGAGGTGGACATCTTTCAATACATCACATACTCGGCATAGACAAATGCTTGTTTGTTATCCTAAAAAAAAGAAAATTGTCCATCATTGTCCGCTGTGTAACCCCATCCCCTAAACAGTATACAGACACTGGGGTGGCCAATCCCCCAGTGTCATCTGTCTGTCTGTCCATTGTTGTCCACTGTGTAAACCCCCCAAACAGTATACAGACACTGGGGGTGCCCAATCCCCCAGTGTCCTCATCTGTTCAGAAAACTCCCTGAAACAAAGAAAACTGTCCCTCGTAGTTTTTTCCCTGTTAAAAAGAAAACCATCCATCGTTGTCCGCTCTGCCATTACCTGATCCCCAACCCTTCCACTCAGGACCCATCAACATTCCACACCTCCCGTACCCCATACTTACCCACTGGAGGTCCGTCGCCATACTCTACCTTGGACTGCAGGCATGTCTTCGTTCTTCAAAGCCCAACTGCGAATTGAGGTAAATGCTTCAATGGGGTTTTCAGCGTCAGCGTATTTCAATAGAGTTTTCAACTTCGTGGCATAACTAGGCCATTTTTAAATGTGTTTTCCCAAAATTTTCAGCATATGGTTTTTGGGACCCCTTCTCACAGACAACTTCACTGAAGCAATTTTAAAACATCCCCCCCCCCCCATGACACCAGTGCACATGACGAACATTTGGCATTGACAAATGCTTGTTTCATGTAGGCCTCTGTTTTACCACCAAACAATGAATCTCCCTCAAAGGAGAAATCTATGTCCTTGTTTTGAGTAGTCTGGGAAAGGATGGTAGTCCTCAGCCAGGAAACCCTCTTAAGGACACTGCATGAACTAAAGGTCTGGAAGCAGTGCCATTAGTGTCCACTGCAGTGTGGCAATGATACTTTTTGGCATCCAGGGCTGATCTTACTGTAGCAATTAAATCCTGCCCAAGCCATCCTCTGCTCTTTCTGGTAGTGTCAGAACTGTGTTCCAAAGTGCTTCCTGGTGCTGTGCTATATGTGCTTTACAGGGGGCTGCACTGACAGAATAATTTTTGCTCTCTCACAAGTAGCAGCGTGGAGTACTCCTTGATGATCAGGATGGGCATATAGATAGTGCACTCCATGCTTCTCCACTCAATATTTTCGCTCAATTTTTTTGTCGTGAGCTGCAGCTGCAGTGGGTGCAGCCAAGATTTTTGTTATGGCCCTTTTAAGTGGTTTATGTATGGGAAGTAACATCCTTCTTGGTGGAGCTACTCCTAGCACGTCAATAAAAAAAGCATCTTCTTCAGCCTCCTCTGTTTCTGGTGGGGGATGTTGAGGGTCTTCATAGGTTTCATAGGTTTGGTCAGAGCTCATTCAGACTTACGTCCACTATGCTTGCTTAATTAGTTACAGATGGCCCTTTTGCCCAAAAATTTATCTAGGTTATGCTGGAATACATTCATTGATGAACTGCCTATTACTTCTAATGATAATTCATTCCAGATAGGCACAACCCTCTGACTGTACCAATTATATCTTCTAACCAGGTTACACTTTGTTTTTAGCTGAAACAGATGTGCCTGATTATTGTTCCGTATATCTAATCTTTTAATTCTAGGCCCAAATTCTCCCGTAGTTCTTTATCTGATAGAGCCTTATAAAGAAGACACACATCACCTCGAGTTCTCTTGCATTCTAGAGAATACAAATCCTGCTCTCTCAACCTGGCATCATAATCCATATATTTTTTATTATTTTTAAGTGACACAGAGGCAGGCTGAGAAGGCATGCTTCCTTTTAAAATTTATACCCTTTTAAAGGAGTTTTTTGGGCAAATAAATATGACAGTTCTTACAATTTATAACACTGTGTTGTGGACCTAAACACTTTAAACAAAGATCATGACAGTCTGCCCTTGCTAGAAGTGGAAAACAATTTGTACAATTATTTGATCATCCTTCAGGTCTGTGACATATCAATTAGAGAGAACCCTGAAATAATGAAAAAATATTCCCAAAAAACGACGCAGTACGAGAGCCCAGTAGCAAAAGATGTTCTGAAGGAATTGTGCCAAAGGTCAAATCACGGCTCCTATACCAGGAACTAATTAATTAAGGTGAAAGGGCACAGATAGAAGTAGCAATTGAAAATGCTCTGTTCTCTGTAAACTGAATAACTAAAAATAGTAAACTGCTAAATGTAGCATAAAGGAACATGGTTTAGTAGCAAAAATAGTCATGGTAGCCAGGTAGGATATTTTCTGGTTCCTGTGAATCAAACAGGAACTGGAAAACCTTAATCTACAGTGCACAAAAACCTTATCTAAATGTACATTACTTGAGAAAACTGACTAAGTACTCTTTTTGATATAACTACAAAATAAAAAGCTGACTGGAGAACCTACCATTATGGGAGTTCACTACGGGGCAACTTCTGTCTTCAGGCTGAGAAACAGATCTGAACAATGGCCAGAGGGGAGTGTAGATGCAGAGTTTGAACCGACATTCCAGATTCTAAAATTTGCATAAGTTCTACCTCCGGAGCATTACTCTCAGCCGAGATGACTGCATAAGTGTAAACTCTGAGGCCCCGTACACACTTGCAATCAGGTTTATAAAACATTTTCAAACACGGGTTAAGGCTTAATGTGTTTGTGCATCCACATTTGCTAGTCCTGTCATCCTAACCTGGTTTTTAAAGCAAGCTAAAACATGCATCCTGTACACACTGCAAAAGCCCAGGAGTCAATATCGGCAACCGTGTTTTACAACTGAGCACAGTGCATAAGAAGTGGAACACTGCAGCGCATACATATATGCAAGGTAAATGTGTTTGCCTTAAACCATTTTTAAAACTGGGTTAAAGATTAGGTAGCTACCAGGGTTTAAACACGGTTCTTAAAAATGGTTTAATCCAACTGCAATGTGTCTGCAAGCCATGTTAGCCACGTCTTAAACCGTGTTAAGCTCCCTAACACGGTTTAAGACATCTAGTGTGTACAGGGCCCAAGTGAGTGATCCTTGGGGTCAGAAAAGAATGCTCTATCCCTGCCAACTAAATAGGACCTTCTATGCCATTCACCAAATAAGGCATGCTTCCCCCAAGCACTGAGGAGGACCTTCAACCTCCACCCTCAGAACAGGATTTCTAGGTAACAAACGCAGGCTGCTACCAACATATACAGAATGCAACCTTCTGTCCCTGAATCCACTGTTATCCCATACACAGATTATGATCTTCTGCACACATAGGATCTCTTACCCACCTGCAAAACAAGACCTTATGTTGTGTACCAAATCTCTATAAACTATATGTTCCCCTACCCCCCCAGAATGGGAGGGGCAATGGGGTGAAGAAGCTCTTGCAGGTATCTTGGTCCCTGTCTGTGTAGGGCTTTGTAGGTCAGCAAGCCAACCTTAAAGGTGATCCACCATTGAACTGGCAGCCAGTGTAGCTCATACAGCATAGGCGTAATATGGCTAGATCTAGAAAGCCCAGTCAGTAACCTGGCAGCCACATTCTGCACCAGCTGCAGATGATGGATATCAACCCCTGGTAGCCCTAGATAAAGGGCATTACTGTAGTTCAGGCAAGAGGTCAGAAAGGCATGGATCAATGTTGTAAGGTCATTGGGCAGAACCAGATGTCTAATCCAGGTGATATTCCTCAGAAGGTAAAACAGGGTCTTGATGACAGATGACCCCTGGAATTTCAGGGCCAACCCCTCATCAAGAATAATGCCTAGATGATGCACTTGTTCAGAGGTCCTCAGCTGGCAGTGTCCCAGCACCAGTCCAGATGCCAGCTTTGCCAGATATCCATCTACCCAATGACCCAGATCCACAACCCAAACCTCAGCCTTATCTGGATTCAGTTTCAGCCAACTGGCACTCATCCAGTCTTGGCTCTTGGATAGGCAGTTGTTGAATACTGAGACTGCAACATTCTGACCAGTTGCAAAGTAGTAATGGGTGAAGTCAGTGAAGTTTGCTTCGTGGAGTAATCCACAATATTCTGGCCATTTCATGGAGTGAAATGTGAAATTTTGCCTGATGGAGTAGTGAAATTGTGCCCGGCGGAATGGCAAAATTTTGCCTTCCGCAGTAAAATTCTCCTTCTGTGGCAAAATTCCACCTTCCGCTGCGAAATTCCACCTTCCATAGTGAGATTTCACCCACAGAAGGTGAAATTTCATCTGCAGAAGGTTGGAATTTCACAGCAGAAGGTGGAATTTCACCTGTAGAATGAGAAATTTTGCCTAGGAGAAATTCTGCTTTAGACTGAAACATTTCACGAATTGCTCTGCCAGGCAAATTTGGCCACTTCGCCGGCACTTCACCAGTGGAATTTAAATTCGCTGCATCCCTAGTGCAAAGGTCATGTACAGCCAAGTATCATCTGCATAGTGATGAAAACTCAATCCACACCACCTAACAATGTCCCCCAACAGCAACATGTACACTTCGAACAACCTGTCAAGTAAGGTAACATCTTCCCCAATACAGCCAACCGAAATTAGGGCTGGCAGAAATTAATGAAGTTCTGACCCTTACTAAATAAGAACCAGATCATGGCAGGTCTGATTAGTTCTCTGATTTTAACTGTCTGAATACATAGATAACATTCATACAACGATGCTAAACTGTAATATTTAACAGAGAGACCCATTATTTGTATGGAAAAAAGTAAAACTGCTAAAGCAAAACAATCAGAAGTTCCTTCATGGCCTCCCTTGGTGGCATACCTGCTTGGACCCTTGTGAGTGCTGGGAGAAACAGAGAAGTGGAAAGAGAGAGAGAGATACTGAAAGAAAATGAGAGACATAAAATAATTACTACCTACCAATAACAATCAACTAAGATATTTTGTATTAAAATGTTGGGTATATTCCTTTGCTGGCTGTTCCAGAGCAGACCAGACCAAAAAAAGACTGATGATCAGATGAGCAGCAGTAAGAGCCACCCACCCTACCCATGTGATGCAGCTGCATTGCATGTCCCAGTGTACTATAGTATGGCACACTACCTCATGATCCAACAGGTGGTACTATTTTCTACTTCTACTCAGCAACATCCTTTAAACAATAAATGAAAGATATCTTACTGACCACCACCCAGGCAGTCACATCAGTCAAGTACAGTCAATAATAAAATAAACAGTACGCTGTGTGACCTGACAACACATGTAATACATCCTTTCTAGTTCCAAGAAATAATTGCTGCCAGTGTCAAGTACTAGAAGTATATATATATATATATGATGTAATAAAATATAATCTCAGCCCAGCCAGACACTGTAACCAATATGTAGTATTACATCATAATACAAGCATAAAAGAATGAATAGTAACAATTTCCCATGTAAAGAAATCAAAGCCAAATATAGTTACGGAGGGATGTGAAAAATATATTATTAAAAGAAGTGCATGCAGGCTTCAGCTAAGCCATCTGTTGTAAGAAAAACATTAACTATAGAATTAACATCATACTATAGTACAGGTGGTAAAATAATGTGTTATGCAGTTGCGGACAAGTAGTTGTAGTAGTAGTAGGTAATACTATACCTTCCAGATTAGATTAGTAGTACTACTACCACATACGCTTAGAACATGAAATACAGTTGCTATATGGAGTCTCTGGACCCAATGATATTATTATTTTTTAATTTTTTTTGTCTGTGCTCATTGTGTTCATTCAAGTCATCCAGGCCTGGCCTGACTTGACTTATCTCATGTGTGCCTCATGTATTAATAAGTAGACCCTATTCACAAAATACTTTTACCACAGGCACAATGGGAGAAATTGTTTTGTGGTGAGGGCATGTTCAGAGTCAGTATGTTTCAGTAAGGTATCATATTTGAAATTGAAGTAAGGAATGTTAACTTTCAGAAATGTCAAGCACTCAGCATTTACTGGTGACAAACAGGGTCATGTGCCATTAATAACATTATCAGCTGAACTAAACAATTGTTCTGAATAAACACTAGTCAGAGGGCAATTCATGTACTTCATAGAAATTTGTACTAAAACAAGTCACATATTTAGTTTGGATTTCTAGTATATCAAAGGATCTGCATTCCAATCAGTATTTGACTCTGCCGGGTATATTTCACACATAGATGTATATAATGGTCTGTGCTGAGGCTGTGTTAGAAGAAGTGGATGAAGAAGTTACAGTTATATCTTGCAAGTGCCTGCAGAGACCTGAAGCTGAACTGTGCAATTCTGAAATGCTGCTATTTTGTGAAGGTGAAGAAGAGGATGAAGAAGAAGAGGAGGAGGGAGAAGCAGAAGAACAACAACAGCAACAACAATTGTAACAACAACAACTGGAACAACAACAATAAAAACAACAACAACAACTGGAAGACCAGAGGAGGGGCCATCTGATGCTGTGCTGTGCTGTGTTGTGAATATCATTGTTCTGAATCTGATTCTGTACTCTGTTCCATGACAGCATGGACTTCATCATTTATTTCACATTTGTTTATCTCACAAGAAGTGTCATCATCATTCAGCTGTTGCTTTGCTTTGTATCGTGGTTCCAAGAGGATTGCTTTAATACAATGGTCATACCAAAGCATTTTACATAGTTTATCATCTTCTTTACCTTTTCTCATCTTCATTAACTTTTTTGATCATACGTTTGGTCAGATCTTTTTGCATTCTGGTTGGCACCTATTTGTGTTAGCAGTAGTGACAGCATGTGGGATGGGTTGTCTGTGTTCTCTACATCATCCTTATCTGATTCAAGAGGTATTTTAAAAATGTGATTCAGGGTATCACCCGGCTCAGAGTTGTTGTGTTTGCACTCACCTGTCTGGTAATTTCCTCAAAAGGCTGGAGAAGTAAAATTACAATCCCCAGCATGGCCCACAGCTGTGGAGTAATATAAACTTCTGCATTACCAATTTTATTTTCCAGGGTGTACTGTCTGAGCATTTTCTTTTGTTCCAGCAACCTTTGGAACATAAGAGATGTTGAATTCAACCTAGTAGAAATGTCTTGGATTAGTCTGTGCAAAAGAAATATGTGCTCCTCCAGTATTTTTCTCAAATAAGTGATAAGCTTTGGTTGAGTGATTGAAATGACTGTTGATTCTTTTAGCAGCACTAATAAGAGCTTTGGAGCCAGATTCACAAAAAAACAGAAAGGACAACTCAAAATTTTGCATTGTGCTTTGCAATTGCTCAGGTGTAAAACATGTTATTCTCAGATGAATAGTGTACCACGCTTTCTGACTATGAATAGGGCTAGATAGAGGCTGCAGTAACCTCATTACCACTACCTCTAACCCCACTAGCACCTCTCCGGCCTGCATCACAGGGAATGGCCCCACAATGAAAAGTGCAGGTGCTCTATTGGTATTCACAAAATGAGCCATGCAAATGAGCCCATTGGGCATGCAAGGCACTAGGTGGCCATTTGAATGCCCATTATGGGCCCATTTACATGAGATGCGATGGAAGTTAGTGCCCCCCCAAGTCCCTGCGCTAGAGGCAGCCCTGCATTCATGTAGTCTTAGTGTGCCCCCCCCCAAACTGCTGCTCACCATCTCGTTGTGTATAAAACATATGTCTCTGGTAGTCTAGTGGTCCTTTCCCCTTCCACTGTTCTCTGATTGCCATCCCATTGTTGTCAAAATACTTCCCTGCTAGTCTAGTGGTCCCTCTCCCATCTCATTCTCTGATCACCATCCCATTGTCTTTAAAATAGGCCCCTGGTAGTGTAATAGTCCCTCCTCCTCCCCTGTTCTCTGATCACCATCCAGTTGTTGTCAGTATATTTTCCTGGTAGTCTAGTGGTCCCTCCACCTTCCCCCATTCTCCAATCGCAGTCCCATTGTCAAAATATTTCCCTGGTAGTCTAGTGATCCATCCCCTCACCTAATCCCTCTCCTTACATCCAGGACACTATTTCCTGGTGTCCAGTGTACTCCCCCCATCGCCGATCACCGTTCAACGCTAAATAAATATAATTCATGGTGGTCTAGTGGTTCCTGCCCCTAGTCACTGATCACCAACTCACTGTAACTAAATACATATCCTGGTAGTCTATTGGCCCTCCCTTGCTGATCACTGGCATGATATCACAATGAAATGATGTCCCTGGTGTCCAGTGGCCCCCACACCTGATCCCCTACCCAAAACAGACATACAAGTCCCTGGTGGCTGGCGGTCCTTCCCCACATCCTGATCCCCCGTATGGTCCATAGCAAAGGTTTCCTGGTGGTCTAGTGCACACTCCACACCCCAGCAGGTAGTGTCCCACCACCCTGCTCCCCCATCCTCAACCCAAGCTGGCGACCAGCACAGCCCTCCTCTCTCCACCATGGCTGGCCACTAACTGTGCTCTCAATAAACGTGTACTAGTTACTCACTAATCTCTCTGTCTCTCTCCGTCTCTCTGTCTGTCTCTCAAGTCTCTCTCAAGTGCTTTTCTATTTATTTTGGAAGTCAGGCAGCCAGCAAAACAGTGCTATCTGTTTTTCTCTCTATCTCTTACACGCAATCTTTCTTTATTTTCTACTTTTATCCCATTTGTTGTGCTTCATATGTTCTGTAGAGCACAGCAGTCAATCTCTGTCTCTCTCTCTCTCTCTCTCTCTTTCTCTCTCTCTCTCACTCCATCCTCAGCCACCAGAAGCCACTTTTTTATTGGGATCTTGAGTCAGGGATATTTTATTTCTTTGTAAGATCCAGCACAATTTCCTCTCTCTCTCTCTCTCTGTCTTCAACTCCATCTTCAGCAGTCAGAAGCCGCTTTTATGTTGAGGGTCTTGTGGATGGGGTATTTGATTTTTTTGTAACTCCCCAGCAGAATCTCCTCTCTCTCACTCTCTTTCTAACTCTGTCCTCAGCAGCCAGAATCCACTGGGTGTATTTTTTTTTTTAATTGCAACTTTACTTTTGTTACGCAGCATTTTTTTAATTTATTATTTTGTAAAATAGTAGATTATATTTTCTTGTAAAATGGTAAATTTTCTTTTTCTTATGATAAGGGTTAATTTATTTTCTTGTAAAATGGTCAGATTTTCTTTTTCATGTGATACGGGCTATTTTGTAATATAAATGGTAATTTTTGTTTAGCAATTTGCTTGCTTTTTGGCTCCTTTGGCCCTCTCCCCCACTACAATCTTCTCTGTAGCTCTCTCTCTCTCCAACTCTGTCCTCAGCCGTCAGAAGAAGCCCCCATTTAAACTGCAACTATGTGGTTTTCTTGTTTGTTTATTTTTTGCAACCTGGTCCTTCTGCCCCCAGCTCCGTATCGCCTCTCTCTCTCTCTCGTTCTCTCTTTTTCTCCTACTCTTTCCTCTCCACAGCCAGTCAGCCAGAACCCCTTTTGTATTTTTTTTTTATTATTGGTTATTTTTTTAAGTAGGTTTCCCATTTCTTTAGTAGCCAGCCTCCCTCCCATTCCCTTTTTATCCCTCCCACTCCCTCTCTGTCTTTCTTCATCTCTTCCCTTGCTCTCCCATCTGAATCACTTGTGCAGTTCAACAGTACTTATACTGTTGCACAGTGTCACATGACTGTTCTGCTTGCCAGCTTCTGTTATTGGCTGTGGCTATGGCTACTGCCAGCATGCTGCTGATGCTCTGTTGTGACAGCCAGTCCCTCCCCTCCCTCCCACCCACTAAGGTTAGTTCATGGCACCACGCCCCTTATCTTCTACTCGCCTCATCCCCACCACATCACCCTGACTCATCCAGTCCCTACTTTCACCCCTAATGCTTGATAGCCTTCTCACTCATCCACTTCTTGGTTCCCCCTCTCCTCCCCATCCATGTAGCACCAAGTCCATGTCCATGTCCCTTCTCCTTCCCATGTCCTGCTGACTTGTCCAGTCCCATCCTCTACTTATTGCATCTCTCTTCCTCTCACTCTGTCTCTTCTAGGCTCCTCCCCACCTTGCATTGCTGCTCCCCGTCTTACCAATGGACTCAAAACCAGACTCAATTGACTGACTCCTCATGGGTAAGTGCTGGATCTGAGAGGGTTCTGATTTCAAAAAGAACAGTCTGCCTACCCCTAATTGAAATATTCCTACTGTAGCATACAACCTTGTTAGTGCCATGAATGTACATGTTAAATCAGAATGATTACAAGTCACTTTTTGCTAACTTCCTCCTCATGGCAGTACAAAAAAACAACCTTTACAGACTGCAGTAAGCCTGAATGTTGGGAACTGAATAGTTAAGTTGTTCACTAGTATGGAAACATCCACAGTTATTACATGCCAAGAATACTACCCTGGACATTATTTTGTTCTTCAATTGGACATGAGCTAAGAGGTGAATAATATACCACTGGGTATGCCCTGGTATACCCTTTCTAAAAGATACTGCTGAAATTCACTCTGGCCTAACACCAGTGTAGTCCTTAAGACATGTAAAGTTACTTTGGCTAAACCCAGCAAATCACTGGATACATGAGCCATTACTGTTAATGAGCACTGGTTTGTTAGCACACCACTTAGAGAAATGACTGCGTTAAACTGCTATCATGGTATTGTGGCTAAAATGTCACTCTCCAGTAATGTCACCTTTCTACGGATATCTATAAAACCCTCAGTACAATCTGGTGATGGAGCTCTCCATTATTTTGCTTAGAAATTAAATATGGCAGATGTTGAGATGGTGTATGCTTTCAAAGTTCAAGACATACCTGTTAATAATGACTTACAATACTTTTAGGGAGAATGAAGGCAAGCGTGTCACACATCTGCTTATGGGCTATGGTCTCCTTAGAGTTGCAGATAATAACATTGGGAAAAGGGATGGCAAATTATGAAGGTAGATTATCTTACCCCTATTGCCAATGGTATGTCCCTGTTTATCCTTATATGAGCAGAATGACTGAATTTATGATACCTCAACCCAAATTTGAAAGTTGAATTTGCAGAAGGCAAAGTTTTTTTTTTTTAAATAGTAGATGAAGAGCAGATCTTAATCTAAGTTTGTAGGCCATCACAAAAACCCCACAATACTGTCAGTTCATTTATTTATTTACTCAGTTTTTGTTGACCAGGTAAGTACACTAGACAAATTCTGCTTATTTTCAGCCTTGTCCCTGGGGAAGGGAAACAGATGGATGCCAACTGATCTTGAACCAGATTAAGCTGTTGGTGGTATTTTTAGTGAATGGGGGAAATTTGGCCAGGGCACTGGGGAAACTTCTCCTACTCTTTTTGAGAGGTAGAGGGAGCTCTGCTGGAGAACTGATGAGTATGTCAGTTGCTGAGAAGCACTGAGACAGTGTAGTTGGCTTGAGGCTGAGGAGTGGTCTCCTCTTCAGCCTTCATGGAGCGAGAGGCCAGGATGCTAGCAGAAAAGGTTTTGGACCAAGAGGAGGCAATTTACAGCAGAAAGAGTGAAGATCAGGTGAACGGCAAGAAAGCCACAGATCTAAGAGAAACCATCATGGCTATGAATGAAAAAGATGAACTGGATACCGGAAAAACATCCTCCAAGGTGACGGAGGGTGGTGGTAAAGTACTGAATGTGCAATGACCTCAAAATATAGCTGTAACAAAAGAAATGGGAGAAGGAAAGAAAAAAATCTAAGGCTAAGATGCGGGAAGTAAATGACAGGAGGGAGGGGGCCTGTCAAGCACAGCTGAGAAGCAATGACGCAGAAATCATTAAAGAAACAGATAATGAAACAAGTGAGGATACAGTCAGAGAAACGAAAAAGCAGACTAGAAAAGTGAGTGCCACAAAGGGTTGTAAATGGCTCAGCATAAAGAGGGGGAGTAAAGATGTGGAAATAAATGGACAGGCTAGCAAAACTGAAGCTGCTATGCAATGTACTCCTAAAACAATGCAGCAGCAACAGACAGGGGATGAAAATCTGTAAATAAGAAATGAAGGGTAAAATAAAGAAGGAATTGTGAACTTTCCTGACATGCCTGAATGGGTAGCAGATACATTGATGCAGGCAGGTTGGAAGCAAACCCCAGATGGGAGGGGATGGGACCCGAACAGGCCAAGTGTATAGCAGGAAACTGTGTGCACTGCACAGGAGAATGAAAACAAAAATAATGAAGGTGAGAAGGAAGGGGAAAAAAAGGAAAGTAGCCCTGAGTCACAAATAAATACAGCAGAACAGCAGCAAACAAACAAAGGGGTGGAGAAGGAAGGCCCAATAATAGAAGGGGATATGGATACAGCCATGGAAATAGAAGATAAAACCTTGCAACTGGAAAAAGATCAAAGTGAACAAGAAACACCAAAAGGAGAAAATGTCTGTGTGGAAAATGTAAGAGAAAAACAGTTTCCAGATGGCATAAACAGACTAAATGAACTGACAAAGAGAAGAAATGCAGTGGATTTAAAATTTAGAGGCCTAGCGGCGAAAGTTGTTCATAGGAAGGCAATTACTAAAAAACAGCTTGAAATATTACGATTACAAAATATATGCCTTGATCCATGTCCCAGGTGACATAACATATGATATTATCTTTAAGCACTCCACCGGCCTGGAAAGGTTTTGGAAACTGTATCAACAGTTAAAAAAATACACCTTTATGGAAAGAATTTGTAGCTATCCCCCGTATGAAACCAGCTTTCAAAATAGTGACATTCCTTTTTAGAAATGCAGGGGTAAACATTGCTGACATTTCCTTTTGGTTAAAGCAGAAGTGTGACTTAAAAGGGCCCCCTGAGCCAATTCTGGACGAAGAGAATCTGTTGACAAGAGGGTGGAAATTTAAGGTGGTATTGCGGCAATCAAATGGAGAGTTTTTACATCTACCAAATTGTTTTTTTGGGGGGGGAGAGACAGAGGCATAGTCTTTTATGCAGGTCAACCTCAGGCCTGCTACAGATGTGGAGACAAGGGTCACCTAAGTAATGCATGTGAAAAAATTAAATGTGGGATATATGGACAGATTGGGCACTATGGAGCAATTTGTAAAAACCCAATAAGATGCAGTCTGTGCGAGGAGACAGGACATGTCTTTAATAACTGCCCTTGGTCAGCGCAAAATAGCCCATACCCTGGGGAGCAAGGAGAACAGGACGTGTATTTGGCTCTTGCGAAAAAGGAAAAAACAAGACAAGAACAAATAGTAATTGAAGCTCAGAGGGAAGCAGAGAGTAAGGAAAAGGAGAGAGAGAAGTATGTAAGTCAATGGAACCAACCACGTCCTATATACAGAGGGTGGAAGAAAAGAAAGATAAAACAAAGGACAAGAGTGAACAAAGAGACGCAGACCATAAGGAAAAATCTCAAGAAACTTTTGCAATGGTGACTAGGTCCAAAAAAAGGGTTAAAAAAGATGGACCAGTGAAAGTGAAAATCCTAGAAGAAGTAATAAAATCGGACAATAAGTTCACAATATTACAAGACGAAGAATGGATGACGATGGAAGAAGAATTGGACATTACATCATCAGAGGAGGGAGGGGGATGTATCAGATAATGAGTCAGTGGATACTCAAGCTTCCAAAAAGAGAAAGATAAGAAAGGATAGGGAGTGGGACTCTAAGAAAACATGGTGGGTCTGAAATGTGTAACCTATAATGTCAATAGTATTAGGAATAGGCCTAGGGGATTAGTTACATTTTTAATACTTGGGAAAATGAATATAGACATAGTATTCCATCAAAACACAAGGTTATATACTATTAATGACCTAATTGCAGCCCAAAAAGATTGGAAGTGGGGATCGTCTATCTGGTCTATAGGAGAAGAAAGATGTGCAGGGCTAGGGATTGCATTCTCCTCTCAAGATGTTAAAATTTTAAAGATCCTGGATATAGCTCCAGGGAGGGGCATAATGGTGGATGTGGTTATTAAAGGAATAGAGGTAAGGTTAATTAATATTTACAATCCTCAATCAAAGTCGGAGAGGAATAAATTAATGGGTAAAATAGAACTGTATCTTCATATAGCCAAATTGACCCTGTGGGGGCGGGATTTCAACTATGGAATTGAAAAAGGGGGATTGGGGGAGAAAACCAAAAAACAACACATTCTGATTTATTAGGTTTGAACAAAATTCTGAAGAACTCTGATATGGAGGATTTTTATAAAATAAAAAGGCAAAAAACAGCCCACACATATTTCAGGGGCAAATTACCATCTTGTACAGACTTTTGGTTTGTCCCTAGGAATACAATAATAGAGAAAGTATATACATGAGACAACAGATCATTTTGCAGTGGGTATAAACATAAGTATAACAAAAAAACATGAGCTGCAGCAGAGGGTACTGGAGAATGAATCTGGAAATTCTAGAGGATAAGGAAGCACAGGAAGAATTATAGGATATGTTTGTGATTAGAGAGACAGTATATGACTTATATGATGACAAAACAGAATGGTGGGAAGATACAAAAAAGATATAAAGAAATCATGATAAAAGCTGCTCAAAAAGGGGAAATCTAATTATCAGAAATACTTAGGCATGACAGCAAAACTACATAAAGAAATATCAAATCAGCACCTGGATAAGAAAGATCATACAGATAGAATAACAGATTTAGAGAGCAGCTGACACCTTCAGGAGAACTTTAACAAAACACAGTATTTAGACACAGTTCGGCTTTTATTTCACATTAGTTTTGTATTTCTCCTCCCCATTATTAATTACTGAGGTCATTTGCATGAAAAACAGGATATTTGCTCTGAAGAGTTGATCTATTCCTGTTGCTTTCTCCCAACCTGAGGTCATAATGCATTGCTTATGACATCACAGTTACTCCTATGGCAACAGATTGTGATGTCACAACACAGGATTATGACTTGAAGTAGGGAGTAGCTATAGAGGCAGATAAACTCTAAGGGAACTCTAAGTGATAACCATCACATATTCATACAAATTTACTCAGTAATAAATAATGGCGAAGTGAAATATGTAGAATATATATGGAATGCAAGCTGAATTGTACCTAATTATTATGTTTTTCAAAGTTTTCTCTGAGGCGCTAGTAGCTCTTTAAAAGAACAAATGTGGAAGTTTCAGTATGACAGAGTAAATTACTTAATTATGGAACAAAAATGTTGAACACAGGGGACAAAGGCCCAGACAAACCCATTAGATGACAATAAAGAGAGGGTAGATAAGAGAGTAATGTATGGGTTAAAAGATAGCAATGGGAGACTGCACATACATAAGTAACATGAAACTAATAGTGCAAGAACATATGAAAATAAAATTTCAAAAACAAGAAGGAAAACTGACAAACAATACACTTGGAAATATACAGATACCACAAATTGGAAAAATAGATAAACAAATTCTGAGGGAACATATTACTGAGAAGGAAGTAGGGGAGGCGATAAGAGCATTAACAAATAGCACTGCTCCAAGGATAGATGGAATCCCGAATGCCTTTAATAAGAAATTTGAGGAAATATTAGCACCAATGTTAGCTGTAGTCTATAATCAGATTTTTGTTACAGGAAAAGTTATGGAAACTATGAAACAAGGGGTTACTATCTTCCTGTATAAAAAAAGAAGAAAAATTAGATATCAAAAACTGGAGACCTATTAGTCTGATGACAGCAGACTATAAGATACTGGCAAAGATCATAAACAAGAGAATGATAGAATATGCAACAAGATTGGTACTAGAAACTCAGACATGTGCCATACCAGGGAGGGACATTAGGCAGAACTTAATCTACCTGAGAGAACTAATAAATAAAGGTAATACTGAGGAAATAGAGGGATGTATATATGCATTAGACCAAGAAACAGCATTTGATGTTGGAAAGTGTGTAGTTATGCACCTGGGAAATACTAATACACATAATCAGTACAGAATTAATGGACAAGTATTAACACAAGTAGCGGAGCACAATGACTTAGGTACAATAATCAACTCCGACTTAACATCACAGAGTCATTGCAACTATATTATCAGTCAAGCTAATAAACCTATTGGTTATATTAAGAGGAGTTTTACCACAAGAGATAGAGGACGCATCTTGCCACTTTATAGAACATATGTGAGACCACATTTGGACTATTGTTCAGCCTTGTGGAGTCCATATCTTAGGAGAGATGTCAACAGACTGGAGAGAGTCCAGCAGAGAGTAATCAAACTGGTCACCAATATGTGGGACAAGAATTATGAAACAAGATGAAGTGAACTTGGCTTGTTAACATCGGAACAGAGAAGAAAGAGAGGAGACCTGTTACTAATGTACAAAATCCACACTGATATAGAGTTACTAACACAACTGGGGATGACCTACAGTCACAGAGATTGTAATCTTAGAAGCCATAATCATCAATTAGCACTAACAATTCCTAGAACTAATAAAAGGGGATCCTTTTTCACTCAAATAATTACTCCTGCATGGAACACACTTCCAAGTTCCACACTGGAAAATTCCAATTAGTCAAAATGTAAACAGAATCTTGACCAATTCCTTCTATAAAATGGGATAATGAACCAGCTTGGCTGAAGGCATATACACATGGGCTACAGCCCTCTGTATGCCTAATTCTTTCCTAGTATGAATCCTAGTATAAAACATAAATATATCTGGGACATATTAAGAACGTATAATTTCCCAGAAGAATTGATTAAGGTAATAAAAGCATTATATGTAGAAGCTCAGATGTGTCCAATGATTAATGGTCATTTAGGTATTGCTATATATGTTTACAATGATGTGATTCAAGGGTGCCCTCTGAGCTCCCTCCTTTAAGTATTATGTTTAGCTCCTTTGCTAAGAATGATTCAGGCAGAAAAAGAGATAAGTGTGCAATTTGGTGGGGTGGTGGGGGGACTTCACAAAACAAGTGTGTATGCGGAAGATTGTATGCTTTTTTTAAAAGATCAGGCTTCAGGGGAAAAAAACTTAAAAATCTTCAAAAAAATAAAGATTATACTGGTATTTCTATAAATAAAAATAAAAGTAAGATTTATACCATTAGGAAAGGCAAATATTATGAATAAAGGGAAAGAAATAGTCCAAGGGAGTTTTGAATATTGGGGGTAAGATTTGGGGGACTGGACCCAATGAAAGAAAACTGGGGAAACAATTCCAGATTGCTACAGGAAAAATAAATAAATGGAAAAGGTGGAGCAGGACAAAAGAAAAAAATATATATGCTTAGAACATTTATTGTACCAATATTTTTGTATATAGCATACATTTTTCTGATACCATGGCAGATGCAAACAAAACTTTTAGAGTTATTGTTTACACTACTATGGGGAAGCAGGCTAAATCCCATCAAAGGAGAACATACATATAGGCCTACAGCAGAAGGAGGGTTAAACATGCAGAATCCAGTAGTTTTCTTTATTAATATATTTATTTATGCTAACATTAGACCACTAATACAGAATGAGAATATTGTATGGATGCCTCGGGTTAAGGAGTAGGGCGATGTGGTATTGCAAAATTGGAGAAAGAAAGGGAATGTGAGTAATCAAGCAAAACTGCCAGATTATAATGGAAAGTGTCTAGGGATGAAATTCAGATTAAGAAAAGGAATGTGCATTATTAAAGTGTTTTAGAGAAAAATTGTCATGAAGAACCAGTGTTTAAGGTGGATAAAAGTATAAATGTACAGATATTGCTAGAAGCTATGCAAGAGGCAAGAATCCCTCCAAAAACGTGAGAAGTCACATGGTTGTACAGTCATGGGAAAATTAATGTGAAAGGGAATTTAAAACACAAAAAAGTGGAGGAAAGGGTATGCTTGAATGCAGAATATTGTGATCAAGAAGAAACAGTCCAACATTTATTATTTGAGTGTGAATTTATAAAGCCTTTTTGTGGAATGCTAGCTAGATTATGGGGAATGCTGGAACTGGCAGATATGACATATGAAATACAAGTTTATGGGCAAGTAACGAAAAGTAGGGGTAGACAAGATAAGAGCACACTATGTAATATATGCAATTATTAAATAAGCAATTTGGCAGGTCAAATGTCAAAGATTCATACAAAATGAGGATATTACAGTTCAAGAACTGATTTTTAAAATACAGGATGAAGTAGACAGTTTCAAAGTGAATGTGTGAGATATGGTGAAAAAGAAGGCAGGCATTTATGGAGGAATGTAAAATGTATTGGTTAATGAAGTATGAAAACATGTGATGTAAATGATTTCCGAAATGATAAATGTGATTTGTGATTTACAATATACTAACAAAATGTTAGATTTTGGTTTTAATAAAAACTTCCCCTACTCTTTTTGAGAAGTGCCATGGGATCTTTAACATCCACCTGAACTACCACCAGAAGAGCCAGTTGGGGCCTCGGTTTAACATCTCATACAAAAGATGACACTTCAGGAGTGCAGCACCCCCTCATACTACACTACAGTGTCAATATTTAACCCATGTGGCTGGTGTGGCTATAGAACCCACAGCTTTCTGATCTCCTTGCCTCAAAGGCAAGTGTGCTACCTGCTGAGCCACTCACACTGACTGTTTGCTTGGACAAGAAGAGATAATAAGAAACCCATATTTTTTATTTTATTTCGTTTTTGTTGACTGGGTAAGTGCACTAGACAAGATGAATGCCAACTGACCTTGAACAAGATTAAGCTGTTGGTGGTATTTTTAGTGAACGAGGGAAATTTGGCCAGGACACCGTGGAAATTCCCCTACTCTTGCAGTAGGGGGACTTGCTGTTAGTGAGCCATGGCCACTTCTGGTGGAGCTCTGGAGGAGCAGGAGGTCAGGTTGGAAGGGCAGGCAGCCCTTATTACAGATGACCCGGTGGAAGATTTAGAAATTTTTATGGATGTTTCATCTGACGCAGATGAGTTTAAAATTATGGAGGAGCTTAATTTGCACAAGGATCATGGAGGAGGAACACCACTTGGCCTCCAATATGGTGCCTACTGAATTTGTTTGGAGAAATCCTTGACGGAAATGCTTAATGAAGAAAATGAATGGCATTTGGCTGAAACAGAAAGACTGATGAAACGCCTCACCCATTTGCAAAAAAACAACGCCGGCTGACAAAACTCCAGACCCGCTTGTCAATGGGCCTGCACCTGGGAGTGACGTGGCATCCCATCAGAGAGTTACTGAACCAGGTGAGTCAGACTCTATCTCCATTTTGCAGAACTCTCCTGCTTTTGATACAGAACAGAAGATTACAGCTGGCAGTCAAGGAGTTAGCGATGACTCGTGCCAAGAACCAAAAGATGTGAGCTCTAGTGCAGTTCAGCTAAATGATCAGTCAAATACAGAGGGAAAGCAGGTTATGGCAACACTGGAAACAGCTGATTGCAAACAGCTACAGGCAAACGAGAGTGCTGAATCCAAAGTAGCACTGCACTGTTCAACACTATCAAAAGCAGCAGGATTTGTGTTAAAACATTTTAAGCCTGACACAATGCTAGCATCCAAAGAGGGAAAAGTAATTTATCAAACCAATACCTCACACCAAAGTGAAGTGACAGAATTCTTATTTCCACAAAACACTTCAGCTAGAGCTGGGTTTAAAGAAGATCTTATAGAGAAACGAACGGCAGTCACGAGTGCAAACAGACATCTCCTAAGCAGCCATACACTTCTCTTGGCGCAAATAGATACTTTAAAAAGCCCAAATATTGTATCAGCTGCCATCCAAAAGCCTCAAATGTTGAATAAACCCATAACTGAATCTTGGTCCCCCCAGAAAGCGTTAAGTGAGGCAAGATGGGCTCAAAATACAGCTGGCATGTGGATCCCCACTCCAGAGCTGGATCCAAAGCTGAATTTTTCACAGAACACTCCTGAATGGTGCCCAATGGTCCCACAGCTTGAAAGGTCCAAGGAAACTATTTCAATCACTAATTCACAGGAGAAAGAATTTATCACATCTGACCCAGTATCTAATCAAGGCATACAAAAGATAGATACAGTTTCTTTGGCTATCAACTCAGCATCTGAACCCCCCTCCCCAACGTGTGGAAATTTGCAGGCTCCTGATGCACCACAGAAACCGCTGTTGTCAGAACTATTTGCCAAAATCAAGAAGGAAACAGCACCTAGGTGAAATGCAGTTTGCATTAGATACAAGGGAGGGTTGGAGGTTAGACCGGATAGACATCATGTGGGCAAATTATTGTTAATAGACTCATTACACTTCTCCCCAAGAGAAGTTTTTGCCTTCATTAACATTTCAGGAGAAGACAATTTTGATGTTAGCTTTAGATCTGTCTATGCCCTCAATTTATTTTGGAAAAGGTATAATCAAGTTAAATTCTCCCCTGCATGGACCCCCTTTATGGTTATTCCTTTAAAAAAAACACTAATAAAGTAAGTTACAGTAATGTTCAGTAATGAGGGGGTCCATGTGGAGGACATAACATATTGGTTAAGTCAAAAATGTGATGTGATGAGTCCGCCAGAAGCCATTTTAGACACAGAAATGTTTTGGACAGGGGGATGGCGTTACAAAGTGAAACTTAGGCAAACTGACTCTGATATTGAACATGTCTCTAACTCTTTCATGCTAGGAAGGGACAGAGGTGTCTGCTTTTACGCTGGGCAGCTGAGGGCCTGTTACAAATGTGGATCAAGAATGCATCTCTCTAGTTCATGTGATAGACCTCAGTGTGATAATTGTGGAGCGTGTGGACACATTGCATTTTAGTGTGCAAATTTAACTAAATGTGATCTTTGTAAGGATACAGGCCATGTATTCACTGAATGTCCACGGACAGCCAAAAACAAGGTCACATGTTTAAGCCCAGATATCCTTATTCAGGAAGCACAGAATTCAGTATCTCCATAAAGAAAGGATTCCTTGGTTCCAGATAGAACAATTTTAGACCCCTTGGCAGAACCAACATCTTCACCCCACCCTCCCCCAAAAATTGATATGGTAGAGGAACAAGGGAACACTGAACCCATGCTTCCCCATGTCCTCATTTCCCCAGCACAATTAGCACCAGATTCTTTACTCCCAGTATGCTATACTGACCCTATGGAGGACATTTCCAACTCTACTAGTCAAACACCCTTCACACCAGTTCCTGTCAGGAGATCAGCTTGGAATTTAAAAACAAATTTGGCCCCAACACCCAAGGACATTGATTCCATGAACCCTTTCACAGTCTTACCAACCCAATGGGGGGACACAGAGATGAGTATGGAAGATTCTGACTCTCAATCCATTAAAACAGAGGCTAGCGTACCAAAGCAGGGTAATTCGGACTATAAAGGGAAGAAAAAGAAAAGGAGAAAAAAAGAACCTTGAGATAGCATTTCTTTTTTTTTTCTTCTTCTCTCTTAATCAAGCATGGCACCCTTCAGAATAGGATAACTGAATGTACATAGCCTTATATATCCAAGAAGGAGATCAGTGGCTTTCAATCTAATTCGGGACTCAGCTATTGACATTTGTTTTTTGCAGGAAACCTGGATGCATGATAGTGACCAGGCAAGGGTATTTTAAAGACAGTGGGTATGGGGACCTTCTTTTTGGTCCTTTGGGATGTTTATTCAATTCATTTAATTTCACTCTCATTAAATTAATAGATTTAGTTCCTGGAAGAACATTGATTTTAGATGGTTTATGGGATAATATGCATTGCAGATTAATTAACGTATATGGTCCACAAATTAAGTCTGAGAGAGTAACATTATTTGCAAGTTTATGGCCTTATTCAATTACCTCATCCAAAATTTTCTTGAGTGGAGATTTCAATTGCAGTCTGCAATCTTCTCTTGGTGGTAAGACACCCCAAGGGAAAAAAAAAATTATTGTGATTCAAATGCAATACGGAAGTTGGTAGATGCAGCAGAATTAATACATTGTAATACGCATCGATCTTCTGGGCCCAAATTTACATTTTGCACAGGCAAATTCACTTCCACTATAGATCAGGGGCCGGATATTCAAAAGGGTTGCTCAATGCGAAATAGGGTTGTGCCAGCGCAAGTCAGAAAATGTGCCCTTCTGTGATATTCAGCAGGAGGCAGTTGCACCACTGAAAACATGCTGAGCAACAGTGCAGTGATAATGAAGGCATGCGCAACCGAAGGAGGTGGAACCATGCATAAAGTGCGCGCGCAGTGTGATGCTCAAAGACTTGCTCAATGCGCAACAGTGGAGCAGGCGGAAGTTGTGCCATAGCCATGAGCCAAAATAAAAAGGAGCAAGGAAGAGATGCAAGAACGCTACAGGGAAGCCACATGAGGGAGGGAGAGAGACAGAGCAAGAGGGACAAAGAGGGCCGGCCAGGGAAACAAGAGGACAGAATAGGTGCAAGGGAAGGTGTGTGGGGCCACAGTGAGCAGAGACCAATAGGTGTACATGGTGCAGTGGAGGTAGCAGTCAGGACAGCAGGGGGAACAAAGCAACAACAGCCGGGGGGGAACACAAGCCAGGGACATGGACAGTGCCACCTTCCACGTGGAAGCTGTAATGAGGGGGGTGAGAAGGCATGCTGCAGGGGGACATGGCCGTGGAAGGGCCCGTTGGCGGTATGCCCCCCAACAGGCAGTACGAAGCCCACACCAGCTCTGAGCTGTACTCAGATGTCAAGATTGTGGGCTGGTACTGCCTGAACAGGGCAATACTGAGGTGGCTCTGTGAGCTGTGCAGTGATGTGATGCAGGCACCCACACAACGGAGTCATGCTCTGTCAGTGGAGACAAAGACAAAGCATGTGCTTGCTCGCCACGGGTACCTTCCAGAGACCAACAGGGGACACCACAGGCATAACACAGTCGGCCACGTCACGCATCCTCACCCAATTCCTCAGCACACTGCTGCCAAATGCTGCAGAGTACATCCATTTCCCCAGCACAACGGCGGAGCGCACAGCAAATGTACAGGAGTTCCACAGGGTAGCAAGTATGTCTGGCATGCTAGGGGCGATAGACTGCACCCATGTGACCATTCACATGCCACCTGGCCCCAATGGGGCTGCCTATATGAATCGGAAGGGATATACCAGTGTCAACTGCCAGGTGGTGTGCAATGCCAGTGGGCGCATCATCAATGTCTGTGCCACGCACCCTAGGGGAGCACATGATTCTTTCATATGGTACCAGTTGGCACTGTGCCATGAATTCGAGAGTGGGGACATCCCCACAGGACATCTAGTGGGTGAGTATGAATGTAGAACTGACAAATCGTGGGCAAGGGGGGTAAGCCACAGGTGCCATGGGTGTGGCACACAGGGTTGGGGCAGTCAGAGCCTGAACAAGACACTAACCTCCACTATTTCCACACGGGTGACAGTGGATACCCACTCCGTCCCTGGCTGCTCACACCCTACCAGCAGCCCACGACCCCATCGCAGCAACACTTCAATGAGGCACATGCCACCACACGCAACATCATTGAGCAGGTGTTTGGGATGCTGAAGGCGCATTTCCATTGCCTAGACACCTCTAGCGGTGCCCTACAGTATAGCCCCCCAAAGGCCTGTGTGATATTCCTGGCCTGTTGTATCCTGCACAACATGGCCAAAGACTGTGGGATAGCCATACAGGTTGAAGAGGGGGACAGCGATGGGGACAACGGTGAAGCCAGTGACAATGGGGATGGGCAGCCCCTCTTGGACGATGGGACCCCCTACTGATCCGGCTGGCCCAGCTGCACCAGAACACCATCACAGAGGAGCACTTCAGCCAACACAGGTAAGTCATGGAGCCATCTGCAACCACCAGTGGCTAGGGCACAACCCACGTACACACATGGAAACACATCAGGGGTGCATGATGGCAAGGGAAGTGGCAGGGCACAGAAGCATGCACATACAACCAGGGAGGGGTGAACAGTAACACGCCACATTGATGGACACACACACACGCAAACACAATAGGCACACAGTGCACAGGGGTCAGGTGCACAACAGAGCTGGAACACAGACACTAGCAATACACATGTCCACAGGCCACCATGTCCACTGACTGGCTATGTGTGTGTGTCAGATGTTGGGCACCATCGCACTTTGGTGTACAGCACAATGCAGGCATCATCATGCACACGCACCTGTGGACAGCAGTCGGGAGGATGTGCAGGTGGACCGTGTGTCTGCGTGTAGGGCTGGGCACCCACTGGTGCACTGCCCACCAAAACACACAATGCACACAGGGCAGCACCAGACAGGGCCCGCACTGGGAGACAGGTCAGTCTTGCGGCACAGTGCCACGTCTGCCTCGGATGCGTGGGCGGCCCCGCCGAGACCCAGCGGCAATGACAGGCTGAGTACGGGCCTCATGGGGTGCCACCGATGGTCCACCAGGGGTTCCACTGTGCGAACGTGACCATGCCCGCGCAGGTGTCTGCAGCGCACAGAACAAACCTGCACCAGGAGTGCTCGGGATGCCCACAGCTGAACCCGGCATTGACAGGGCGGGTGTCGCATGACACCAGGAAACATAGAAACATCGAAACATAGACTTTGACAGCAGATAAGGACTGCTAGGCCCATCTAGTTTGCCCATTTCCCTATCTACAGGATAGGCCACAGATCCAAGTTAACCAACAGCCTATTTCTTCCTACCCCCCACAAGAATTGCCTTATGTCTGTCCCATGCATTCTTGAATTCTCCCACAGTTTTAGACCCCACAACCTCCTCAGGAAGGCTGTTCCATGCATCCACTACCCTCTCTGTGAAATAATACTTCTCACATTGCCCTGAACTGCCCTCCTTCTATCTTTAAATTGTGTCCCTTGTTCTTGCAAGTCTCTTTTTCTGAAAGATGCTACCCTCTTGGACTTTGTTGATTCCACTGTGGTACTTAAAGTTTCTATCATGTCCCCTCTCCCTTCTTTCCTCAAGGGTATACATATTAAGCTCCTTTACTCTCTCCCTCATACGGCTTCTCTTGCAGACCCTGCACCATTTTAGTTGCCCTCCTCTGACTACCTCTATCCTGTCTATGTCCTTGCGGAGATGGGGTCTCCAGAACTGGACACAGTACTCCAGATGGGGTTTCACCAACTGTCTGTACAGAGGGATAACAGCATCCTGTTTTCTGCTGCAGATGCCTCTCCCTATACATCCCAGTATACCCCTAGCCCTCCCTACTGCCTTCTCACATTGCTTACAACCTTAAGGTCATCTGATATGATAACCCCAGGTCCCTTTCCTTTTTCGTTGTTACTACCTCCCACCCATTGTGTATTCTTCCCTGGGTTCTTGTTTCCCAGGTGCATTATTTTGCACTTCTTTACATTGAATCCTAGCTGCCATACTTCTGACCATTCCTCCAACCTTGCCAAGTCCCTTTTTATCCTTTCCACGCCTCCTTGAGTATCAACCCTGTTGCAGATCTTTGTGTCATCTGCAAAAAGGCATACATTTCCTCCCAGTCCCTCTGCAATGTCACTGATGAAGACATTGAAAAGGACTGGACCCAATACTGAACCCTACGGTACCCACTAGTAACCCCTCTTTCTTCAGAGTAGACTCCATTTACAATTACCTTCTGTGTCCTGTTGTGCAGCCAATGTTTTACCCAGGCTACCACCCTGGGACTCACTCCCAGGCTGGTTAATTTGACTATTAATCTTTTGTGTGGGACTGTCAAATGCCTTGCTAAAGTCTAGTAGGCCATGTCCACAGCCCCTTCCTGGTCTACTGACTTGGTCACCCAGTCAAAGAAGTCTATTAGATTCGTCTGACATGACCTTCGCTGTGAACCCATGCTGCCTTGGGTCCTGTGCTCCACTGGCCTCTAGGTACTCAACTATTCTTTCCTTCAGAAGTGACTCCATCACTTTCCCTACCACAGAGGTCAGACTGACAGATCTGTAGTTTCCTGCCTCTGTCTTGGTCCCACTTTTGTGAAGGGGAATCACATCTGCCTTCCTCCAGTCCTCGGGTACCACACCATCCTCCCATGATTTATTAAAAGAGTAGCCAGTGATTTCACTAGTTCCTCCCTTAATTTTTTAGAATTTGGGGTGAATTCCATCAGGACCCATTGCTTTGTCCACTTCAGTTTTAGGAGTTCTTGCGGAACCCTTTCTATGAAAGGACTGGGATCGACCCCCTATCAAGAGTGCTTCTGTTAATTGGATTAGGCACTTCCTCTCTTTTTGTGAATACTGAGCAGAAATATTCGTTCAGTATCCCTGCTTTTCACTGTCCCCTCTGCCCACCCACCGCTCATTCTATTCAGCCTCACTATCCCTCCCTTTGTCTTTCTACACTGCTGATGTACCTATAAAAGGTTTTATCCCCTTCTTAACTGAGTTGGCTATCTTTCCTCAGTTTGGGCCTTTGCTATTCTGACTTCCTCCTGCTTCCTTCTGCCTTAACTGGTACAGTTCTCTGTCCTGCTCCTTATGTGTTTCCTTATACTTCCGGAATGCTATCTTTTTCTTCCTGACTTTCACAGCCACCCTTTTGAGAACCATAGTGGCTTTTTTCTTCATTTTGATTTGTTTATTTGCTTCACACAAAGGCTTGTTGCCTCTGTGATGGCAGTTTGATGATTCCCCATTGTTGCTCCACACCTCCTTCTAGCCTGTTTGCTAGTGCTTTTCTGAGGCACTCTCCATCTTGCCAAAGTCAGCCTCCCAAAGTCCAGTACCCTCACTTTTGTATGGCTTGACTCTGTAGCTGAGTTTAACATGAACCACACTGTTTGATGGTCACTTGTCCCCAGATGGCAACTCCACTTCTAGATCTGAGATCCTCTCACTCCCCATTTGAGAGTATGAGGTCTAAGATTGCTCCCTCATGAGTGGGTTCCGAAACTAGCTGCTCAATACCCGCCACATATGGGCAACAAGAATGGCCCTGTTCTTGGATGTGGCTGCAGCAAATGTGCTCCAGTTAACATCTGGCATATTCAGGTCTCCCATCAACAGTATCTCCCTTTATCTGCCATTCTAAGAATGCCTTCTATCATATCCTTGTCCATTCCTTCCCCCTGACATGGGGGTCTGTACACAACCCCTGTGCAGATTGTGGTGCCCTTTCCAGTCTCCAAGGTGACCCACAGTGCCTCCTCTCCTCCCTGTTTACTCTTTTGATCAGTTGCTTTTATCCCTTCCTTTACATAGAGAGCTACTCCTCCCCCTCTTCTCCCCTGCCTGTCTCTCCTGTAGGTTATGTACCCTGGTATGTTAACATCCCAGTCATAGTTCTCTGAGTACCATGTTTCTGTGACTGCTACGATATGCAGGCATCCCTCTTCCATCAAGGCCACCAGCTCAGGGAACTTGCTGCCCAGACTACGGGCATTGGTACTCATTACCCTCCATTTCCTGATGGCCTTACTCCCTTTTGCCCCATCCCTGTCCTTCTTGCCTTTGTCACTTTCTCCATTTACCCCTGCCCTCGCCCCCATCGACACCTCTATGTTGGTGTTTGCCGCACTTACTACCGTGATTATTTGGGGGCTAGATTTCCTTCTCCTTTCCAGTGCCTCCCCTTGGCTAGTTTAAAAGCTTGCCAATGAAGCATTTAAACCTATCACCCAGGATCCTGTTTCCCTCCCGACAGATGCAGCCCATCATGCCAGTATAGGCTTGCATCACTCCAGGTGACCCCAGTCCCCAATGAAGCCAAATCCCTGAGCTCCACACCAGTTTTTCAACCACTGATTGAATCCCATGGTGCAGAACACCCTAGCCCTCCTATGCCATAGATGGGCAGCACCTCCCAGAAGGTTACTGTGTGCTACTTGACTAAGGCCCCTCCCCAATTCCACAAACTCCTTCCTGCACCTCTCTAATCCTCAGCGCCAGGTCATTGTCTCAGGTGGACAACCGACATCCAGCTCCCTCCCTGTGCAGCTGCTTTGGCAATCCTGAGGATTCGCCCTGTCCCTCCAAGCCATGGCACCAGGTAGGCACCTTCTCCTCTCCCCTTCCTCCCCCAGTTCTACCTTCCTAACAGTGGAGTCCCCCACCAGGAGTTGTTTTTCCCTGCAGGGTCCCTCAGGGTCCCCTGCCACCCTCCTGTGGTCTCCTTTGTGGAGGTTCCCAGCATCCTCCTTGGTCTCCACTGCAGGTGCTCCATAGAGGAACCACACTTTGCCAGAATGGCATAGGAGTTGTGAGAGGTACAACTGAGGGATGCGCCTGTTCCACCATTCTCACCTCTCTGAGCCCACTGTGGTCCAACCGTCCTCTTTCTGGCAACCTCTGAGGCAACGGCAGTGGCACTGGTGTCCTGGATGGAGGAGGAGGTCCCACAAATCCTGGCCAACTCAGCCTGGAGATGAGCAACCTCCTCCCTCAGCCCAGAGAGGTGCCTGCAGATTGGACAACACCACATTCTCCAGAACGTCTCCCGGAAGACTGCTGCTCCACAGCCACTGCACTGTACCACTCCAATCATGTCTTATTTCTGGCCCCTTAACTGTTTGCAATCCTTACTCTTTCCTCTGTTTTTTTTCTCCTTACTTTCAATATAGTCCCAGTAGAGAAGTCCAGTTACACAGCTGTCCTTTCTACTGGTGTCTTCTGCCAAGCTATTAGAACGGGGAGTGGATAGCGAACTGCACTGTGTGAGCGACACATGGGCACCTGACTGTGTGCCCATTGTGGCCACGACAGCGACCAACGCCTGTGGTAGCCTGTCAATGGCAGTGATCACATCATCCCACAAATGGTCAATCCGTGACAGGATCCTATCGGTGTCCCTGCTGTGTTGCTCCATGACCCACTCCAGGGCCACACACAGTGCCTCCACGGACATTGCAAGCTGCATCTGCTGCTGTACTGATGCCTGCAGCAGGTGAGTGTGCTCATCAAAGCGGTTGTCTACCACCTCGGCAACTGTCCCTCAGGGTATGGAAGAGCCTGATGTTCAGCACCCCTTGAGGGTTGGCACTGCTCACCAGGGCCAGGTATGGGCAAGTCCATAGGCAGTGCACAGATGCCACCGCTAAGCCCTGTACCCCCAGTCCCGGTGGGTGACTGCTGCTGCTGCCCCTTCGCTTGCTGTGCCCAAGGGATCAGCTGTTCCGCCGCTGTGGCCACAACAGTGCCACTGACCTAACCAGCAACCGGTGCTGCCCCACCGGTGCTGACAGGTGCAGCCTGGGACTGTGCTGACATGCTGGCACACACGTCATAACCAGCCAGGTCCATGGGCGTGTGCTGGCCTGCTGTGTGTCCATTCCATGACACACACACACATGTCACTGCCCATAATGGTCATTGCATCATCAGTGGTGCAGGTCTATGCCACAGCCACAGCCACAGCATGCTGGCATGCTTGGATGCCAGACCACTGAGACACAGGAAGGGCACCCCCACACCTGTCTCAACGACATCAGTGTTGACAGCCAGGCAGTACCACTGTTGCAATGCATGCCAGCTACTTGCGGAGGTGGATGGTCCCTCCTCCAACTCCAGATGGCTCTCTGCAGTGGACAGACCCTCCACCGCTGACCCCTGCAGACGTGCAGGATCTGTAAAAGAAAGTAAGGACATGTTAGTGCATGTGATCTACCATCCCCCCCAGACCATGACGTACCATGCAGTGATGGGCTACCACCTGTCTGGAAGCCACCTCCTGGAACGCCCTCAATGGCACTGCACTGCATGCTTGCAGAAAGCCTGTCCTCTGCTGGAGTCAGCTGCAAGACCTCCAGCTGGCCCCCGCCTGTTGCAGCACGTGCCGCCCTAATGGCAGACACCTTCTCCTTCACCCTCCTCCTGTCAGTACCCATCTTCTTCTTACACGCCTGCACAGAGCGCTGGTGGCTGCCATGCAGTTTGACGGCATGTACCTGCCCCTCCCATGCAGCAGCATGGGCCTGAGGGGTGCCCCACCATCCACTGAGCAGTGGCTCCTGATCGATGTAGGCCTCGAAGAGTGCATCCATCTAGGCCTTGGTAAAATTGGGCCTCCTCTTCCACCCACCATCGTCCTCCTTACCCAGTCCTCGCTCGGTCATTTTTCAGCCTGTATGGGTGACAGTGGTGACCTGTGACTGTACAGTACAAAGCAAGTCCCTGAGATCACAGTCCAGAACACCACACAGCGTGCAACTCACCTATAAACTGCAGTAACCGAATATGGCCATTGCATAACAGTGTCGCAGTTTTATGGTGCAATCCATGCAAATTAGGTGTGGAGCAACTTTAATGAGATGCAAATCACGCTGCTGCACCATTGAATGGCTGATTGAATGATTTGCATATGACGGCTGAATATCACACTGTTGCGCTTTGCGCTATAGGGTTAAATGTGCTGAACCAATGGCGCAGTTCTGTGGCTGCGTAGTACACCACACTGTGCATGCCCAGGTAGCTTATGCAGACATCTGCTATGCTGATGACATGCTGAGTGTGGTAGGCACTTCAGGGCATGGTCACCATTGTACCAGTGGTGCTGCGGCAATGGTCACTACATGGCGCTGTGGCACAACTGCGCAATAGTTTGCTGTGGCAATGGCACACAGGCAACCAATCGCACTAAATGCATAGACATCTGATGGCACTGTGCGTGGCCTTGTGCCAGAGACCCATGACCCTGTGCCTGACCTTTGCCACCTTGGCGCTATACATCTGGCATGTCTGCAGCTCTATTGCGCTGTTCGGTGACAGCGCGATAGGGAATGGTGGAACTGTACCGACAGCACGATAGGGAATGGTGTCGATGTATTGCACAGCAATTCCAAGTGGGGTTGCCGTGCTGCGGAGTGCCATATTGCCTAATACAGCACTGGAGATGGCACGCAGGAGAGCCCCTCAATTGAGTGCCCTTGAGCTGGCCAACCTCGTGGCCATAGTGGAGCCACACTATGTCCCACTCTTTGCTGAGGTGCCACCAGACAGGGCCAGGACCCAGGTCTGGCAAGAGGTGGCCAATAACCTGGAGGCGGCCACTGACCGCAGGAGGACAGCTGAACAGTGCAGGCACCGCTATGGGAACCTGTGACAGAGGGAGCCGGAGTGACTGGCACATCTGTGGTCGCATGCCAGGAGGGGCGTGGTGCCTCATCCAGGTGGGTGATACTTGTACACACCTGTATCATCCATATGGGTAACACCGTCTTATGTGTCCAGCACATAGAGGAGGGATGGTCTAGGGTTGTCTGTGGCGGTGTTTACAGGGTATGGGATGGATGGGTCTGGCTGGATGGGAGGGCACACACATTGGGGCACGGGGGAATATGCTTTGGGTTTGTACTGATGTGTTTCTCTCCTTTTGTTTCCCACAGGTGTGGAAGAGCGGAGGAGGACCACGGAGCAGCAGCGGAGGGTGGTGAAAGCTGAACGGGTGCATGTCGGGGAACAACCCCAATGCCAGCGACAACCCAATGAGGGTGAGTGCCATGACACCATGATTGCTATTGCATGCTGTGTGACAGGGTGGGGAGCAGGGCATGGCCACCATCCATGGACACCACTGCCATGCACGCAACATGTGACAGTCAGCACTGTCCAGTGGCACTGCATGTCTGGGAGTGCGTCAATGGTGGTCCATGTGTGCACTGGGCACATGGCTGTGGCACTGCCTGGCCACCACATAGCCACGTTACTGTACGCCTTTGGTTGTGCTGTGCTGGACATGGGTGGTGTGTGTGTGCAGTGGTACACATGGCTGTTGCTGCCTGGTTGGGCATGTCTTGTGCACACGGTCACTGTGGGTGGGTGCACACCATCACAGGAACGTGGCACATGGCTGTATGCCATGCATGATGGGTGGGCTGCAGGGGGATGGACAGTCACACCCATTGACTCTGATCCCTTGTCCTAGATGTGCGGATACTCATCAGGATAGAGCGGTCCATCCCGGATCTGGTCCGTGTGGCAGCAGAATCCCTTGCCATACTATGGGGCATCCATCGGCATGGGGTGAGGAGGAGAAGGTGACCCAGTGAATGGCCCCAGGCAGCAGAGGAGCAGGCTGGATGCCACTGATGAAGCATAACCTCCCCCCTTTGACCAACCCTCATATCTCGCCTTCCATCTCCCATTTGTTCACCCCTGCCCCTTACCCACCCCACCTTGTTCCTGTCCCTCCACCCCATTTATGTATATATATGTATATAGTTGTTGTTGTTGTTGTTATATATTTTATAATACAGGTATTTTGATATGAATACTGTGGTGATCTCTGATTTGCAGCTGGCTATAGGTGCTCAGTTGCATTGGTGTGCATGGCATCTGGGGTGGTTCAGTCATGGGTATGTGTGTGGGGGGAAGTGTCTCTGGTGTGGGAGTGGCTATCAGTCAGTATCTGTGGTGTGTGTTGTTCTCTGTGCATTGCATTACTGTGTGCAGTGGTCCATGGTGCCTGATCTGTGTCCATTGTGCCCCTGTCAAACTGTCCTTGGGCTGTGCAGCTGACACCCTTGCATGGCTGTGGCCTGTGAGGTCTGCTGCCTTGTCAGTGGTGGCTGTCCCTGCAGGTCATCCACTGTGACCGTCACAATGCTGGGTTGCCTCCTGTCACTGGTGAGGTGCATGTTTGCCTTGGGTGACACTGTGGTCTCAACAGTTGCTGTCCCACCTCCATGCTGTGGTTTGTGGGTGTTGCAGGGGCTGTGCACCACTGTCTGTGACTTGTGATCCAGGCATATGCTGGTGGCGTACAGGGCCACAGTTCATGCACAGAGTGGGTGTCACCCCGTGCCATGGTGGACTGCAGGCTGTGTGTGCACAGTTTACATGGGCCCACACTGGGGGCTTGGTTGCCACACTACTGCATCCCTGTGTTGGTGTTCCTGAGGGTATGGGTGTGTGTTTTCCCCTGCACTGTGTTGCATCCGGTGTGTTGCATGCTTCCACGCAGCACTGTGGGTGTCTGCGCTGGCTGCTGTGGCTCATGGTGGGTCTCACTGTGACACTTGTCTACTGTGCAGGGTGCTGTATCAATGGCGGTGGTGTCAGGGGCACACCCTTTCCCATGTGGGGTACCCATTGTGGTGACACATGTTCAGTCTTTCAGCTGTGCCTCAGGGGGATTGTGCATGTTGGCACTGTGTATGCCATTGTTGCATTGCCATGTGCTGCCACCCACTGCTGGGTGCTCATGGTGGCTCTGGCTTGTATGGTTCTGTGGTACACGAGGTTGCAGTGTGACAGTGGGGGTGTGTGCATGGGGATTCTTGCAGTGATGGTCACTGCTCATGGGGGGGTGTCTTGGGGTCACAGTGCAGGGTGTGCTGTGCACGGGGGGGCTGCTGTGCTATGGGGTGGTCAGCCCTCCTTGTATGGCAGTCTCAGCTTGCCGGTGGGTGTGCTGGGGCACCATGGCCCAGCTGTGCTTTTTTTGCTTGTCCCCATGGGCTGGGGGATATTCCATCCCTCCCCCAGTTGTGCTGTGCTTGGGGTGTGGGGCTGCATTGTCAGTTCTGCAGTGTGTTCCTGTGCCTATCTGTGGCATGGGTGGTGGGCCCCAACCTACCTTCCTAGTTGTGCAGTTCCATTGCTCTGCTGCTGGGGGGCTCCCTGCTTGCGCTGTGGCACCTCTGGGCTGCTCAGTTGGGCTGCCCTTGTTGCGCTATAGCACATCATATCTACTCAGCTTCCCCTTCCTAGTTGCGCTATGGCGCAAGTTGTGCGATATTCAGATGTTGGCTGTTTGCTCAATTTGGCTTGCTCCTTTTTTGAATATCATGTCTGTTGCGCATGGGCACAATGGACTTGTGCTTGCTCCTGCTATTGTGCACTTTTTTGACACAGTTTGGATATCCAGTCTTATATATTTATCGCTAGAATTTTACCCTCATTTCAATTTAAAACCATAGTTACTGAATTGTCAGACCATTTATTACTACTCTGTTCCTTTTTAACTACTCCAGATCACCCACGTATGCGCCCTAGGTGGAAACTGAATTCATCCATCCTATCTGACCCTAGGATAACAAGTCAAATTACTAATATTTTGTATGCCCGTCTTTCAGTACATTTTTATATGAAGAAACGGGAACTTGGTGGGCTGACTCCAAAGTAGATTTTAAGGCATTTTTTATAAACCATGGAAAGAAAAATGGTAATGAGAAATTTTGACAGTACTTAAGGATGAGGCATCATCTCCAGAATCTGTACTCAGCAGCAAATACCTCTACAATTGACTATTCAGACCAAATTAATTCAGTAAAATCTGAAATGATCAAATTTCAATATGATAGAGCACAGACTATAAATGATTTACTTTCTTAATGGAACTAACAAATCCATTGAAGGAGATCCATATGAGGCTTCCAAAACTTCCAGGAAGGATACTGTTTTAGAATCCCTGTCTAATAAAGATGGCAATCTGATAACCTCAATAGAGGCACTGAATGGAGTTATGCAAGACTTTTCTGCTTCCCACAACCCCCAGGACCCTCCCTCAGAGGCTGAAATATAGCAATTTTTAAGTAAAATGTCAGCTGGAGTTCCCCTAGAAGGAAAATCCGAGTTAACAAAACCTGTTGAAGTTAAAGAAATCAGGTTAGCAATCAAGTCACTGAAAAATGGCATATCACCAGGCCCAGATGGTTTAACAAATGAGTTTTATAAATGTTTTTCTAGACCATTGTCAAAATGTTTGAAGATCATTTTTGGATACTTTCTATTTAATTATAACACCCCCAAGTGGTTCTCAGAAGGTCACTTAATTTTTCTCTATAAATCTGGAGACAAATCTTCTATTAACAATTGGAGACATATTGCACTTTTAAATACTGACTACAAAATATTGGCTATTATTATTAACAATAGGCTTAAAAAATTTGCAAACCTAGTTTTACCACCTTTGCAGTTTTGTGGTCTTCCTGATAGAAAGATTCAGCAGGCCCTAATAATAAAAAGGGACATAATTGATTATGTTTCATTAAATGGGAAAACAGGATGCATAATTTCCTTGGACCAATACAAAGCATTTGATAGGGTTTATCGCCCATTTCTTTTTTTAACTCTAGAGAAATATGGAGTCCCATTACCAGTAACAAAATGGCTAAAATCATTATATAAAGAGGCAATTGTCTACCCAATAATTAGAAATCAGGTCACAAAAGGGTTATCCATAAATACTGGGGTATGTCAAGGCTGTCCCCTTAGCCCTTTCTTGTATATTTTCTCACTAGATCCTCTCCTTCACCTTTTAACAGACAATCCCAGGTGGCTGAGGATATAAGGACCAGAAGATGCGCAGAGATTTCATATACAAGCTTATGCAGATGACATTTGTTTATTTTTTTCAGATCCCACACAAGTATGTCTCTTTACAGAAGTAATGAGTCAATATTCATATGTCTCTAATGCTCGCCTGAATGAAAAAAAAAAAAGTAAAGGCCTATTCTTAGGCTCCAACTGTCGTAACTCACTTATCATTGATGGAATTTCAATCACTTCAAACCCCTTAAAACTTTTGGGAATTTATTTTGGAGTACAACATCAAGCCCTTTTCAATTGGGAAACATCGGTAAACCAAAAAGTTCAAAGATGGAGGCATTGGAGACTCACTAAACAAAAACGAATACAAATAATGAAACAATTTTTAATCCCTATAATACTTTCTACAGCTATGATTTTTCACTCCCTATAGAAACAGAGACTAGACTGTATGGTATTTTTTTCAAATGCTATGGGGAAACAGACTAAACCCTATGAAATGGCAATATACCTATTTATCAAAAGAGACGGGTGGATTAGGTATGATAGATCCTATTGTTTTTTTTTCACACTCAGTTCTTCTCACACACACTTAAAATAGGACTAACCCCTGACAACACAATAATTTATTTGACAAAAATAAATATGTTTAGCTATTTTTCCAAATGGCAGACTACACCCCTAAATTATCCAGCACTTTTCAAATTTCTCTCTGGTTCAAGCCTGCAGCTCAAAAATTGCATAGATGGAATTTAACGGCACATCAAATTCTAACAAGCAATGGATCCCACTCATATAAAATAGTAATGGCTTCCATATACCCAACCACACCAAGTTTTAAAAATTGCCCTTCCTCACAGAATTCTAGAGTTTTATCTCAATTACATAGAAACATAGAAACATAGAATTTGACGGCAGATAAGGACCGCTTGGCCCACCCAGTATGCCCATTTCCCTACCTACTGGATAAGCTGCAGATCCTAGTTAACCAGCAGCCTACTTCTTCTCCCCACCCCCAGAACTGCCTTATGACTATCCCAAGCATGCTTGAATTCCACCACTGATTTTGACTCCACAACCTCCGGAAGGCCGTCTCCATGCATCCACAACCCTCTCTGTGAAAATACTCCTTAAATTACCTCTGAGCCGCCCTCTATCTTCAAATTGTGCCTCTTTGTTCTTGACACCTTTTTTTTGAAAGATGCTACCCTCTTGGACTTTGTTGATTCCCTTGAGGTACTTGAAAGTTTCTATCATGTCCCCCTCCCTCCTTTCCTCGAGGCTATACATATTAAGCTCCTTAAGTCTCTCTTCATATGTCTTCGGTGCAGACCCTGCACCATTTTAGTTGCCCTCCTCTGACAGCTTCCATCCTGTCTATGTCTTTGTGGAGACTGGGTCTCCAGAACTGCACACAGTACTCCAGATGGGGTCTCACCAGCTGTCTGTACAGAGGATAATAACTTCCTGTTTTCTACTGGTGATGCCTCTCCCTATGCATCCCAGTATCTCCCCAGTCCTCCTTGATGCCCTCTCACATTGCTTGCCCATCTTTAGGTCATCTGATATGACTACCCCCAGGTCCCTGTCCATTTTTGTTGTTGTCAGTATCTCACCCCCCATTGTGTACTCTTCCCTTGGGTTTTTATTTAAAAATATCAGTGCCTGCATGGAATGCTTGCACTGCCAGCTGCCGCCATTATTGCCAACTGCTACATGGTTACACAAACAGAAACTGCATATAAAACAAAATTACATTTGCCTTGTCAGAACATAGAAGGTTATTGAGAAGGTGGTTGCACTGCAACTTGACAATCACTTAGAAACTCACGGTGTCTATGAGGCTCTCCAGTCTGGATTCAGGAAGAGGCATAGCACGAAGACTGCCCTTGTCCAGGTATTAAATGATCTCCTGATGGTGAGAGATTGAAAGGCTTGTACCATCTTGATCCTTTTCGATCTCTCTGTGGCTTTTGACACTGTGGACCATGGGGTCCTTTTGGAGACCCTGAGGGTTCTTTGTAGCCTGTCAGGTACAGTCCTCAAATGGTTTCAATCTTTTCTAACAGGCAGGTCTCAGAGGGTGGTCACTGGAATTTATTCCTCTGATGCTCTATTCCTCTTTATTCCTCTCATTAATTACTATCTGTCTAGACTACTGCAATGTCCTCTACCTAGGGCTGTCTGGGGTTGATATCCGCTGCTTGCAGCTGGTGCCAAATGCTGCGGCTAGATTTTTGACTGGTACTCCTAGGTCCAGTCATATTACTCCAGTTCTGCGCAAGATTGCATTGGCTGCCAGTTCAGTGGCAGATCACCTATAAGGTAGGCTTGCTTACCTTTAAAACCCTACACTAATAGGGACTCGACTACCTAAAAGATCTTCTTGTTCCCTACTCCCTAAATTGCCCTCTCCAATCCGCTGACGAGAGATTGCTAGAGATTCCCAGGATTTGTCTTAAAACATCTGGTGTGCGTGCTTTTTCGTTTGCAGCACCGACCCTGTGAAACTCTCTACCTCGTCGGTTAAGAGAATGCCTGACCGTTACCAGTTTTAAAACAATGTTGAAAACTTCTTTGCTCTCATTAGCCTTCCCTGATTGATTATATTGCATGATGCTTATTTTAATATTTTTATATTGTTTTAATTTATTTATAATTTGTGAAGCACCTTGGTTTTGAAAGGCACTATAAAACTAAAGAGTGATTTGATTTGATTTGATTCTTGACACTGAAGCTGTCATTTTATGGGAGGGTTGAGCCCCACCCCTAGTGCTCCCTGATTGGCTTTAGCACAAGCAGAGTCTTTAGAGGACAGGCAAACGGTCCTGGTGACCTGGTTCAGAAATGGTCATGTTATACACTAAGGGCAGGATATTCAGAAGGGTTGCACATGGCGCAACACAGTTGCGCCATGTGCAACCCACTGATGTGCCCCTGCACAATATTCAAAGGGAGATTGTGCCTGGCACAAATCCCGATGCGCAAGAGCGCATCAGGAATGTATGCAGTGCAGGTGGAGGGGCATGCCCATGCATACTCCGCACATCCCAATATTCAGCCGGGTATGTGCTGAGCCCATGCATGCACAATCCCCTACCTGCACTGCACACAGGTGAGCCAAAACAAAGGAGCAACAGCTGGCCACCCACAGGTAAGCTTCTGTATTGCAGGGCGCAACATGGCAGCTGCCACCTGTGGGTGGCCACTCAAGCTCCGGCTGCACCTTCATGGTGGCGCCCCCCCATGCCCAATCACGGGCATACGTAGAATATATTAACAGTCCTATATCCCTGGTGGTCCAGTGGACTGCTCGCAGCCCGATTGTGGGCATTTGTAAAAGATCATTCAATACCCTAGTCCATGGACGCCCGATTCAGCTTGATCATGGGCATTTGTATTAAAGATCAGTCCAATATCCCTGGTGTTCCAGCGGTCCCCCTCCCCACCCGCCCACTGGGCCTCACCACCTGCTCCCCTGGTCAGTGGTGGGCAGGAGCCTCCCACCCGCTTGCTGCCCACCGTCCGTTGACTGACTCTGTATGGTAGGGCTATGCGCCCATGAGTCCACGTAGCCGATGCTCAACAATTGATACACAGTTCAGAAATGAAAGATCCATTCACATTTCTGGACTGTGTATGATGCGGGCTGCACACCCATTGGCTCATGCTGTGGACCACCGGGCGACAGCCCTACTGTATGGAGTCAGTCGCAGGTGGCAGGGTGGCAAATGGGTGGGGAGCTGCCCGCCACTGACTGGAGGGAGGTGGTGGGGTTCAGTGGTGGCAGGAGGTGGCTACCACTGGACCACCAGGGATATTGGACTGTTCTTTAATACAAATGCCCGCGATCAGGCTGCGAGCGGTCCACTGGACCACCAGGGATATTGGACTGTTCTATAAAACATATGCCAGCGATCAGACTGTGAGTGGTCCACTGGACCACTAGGGATATTGGACTGATCTTTAATACAAATGCCCACAATCGGGCTGTGGGGCACTTTGCCGCTTGTGCAGGGCGCGTCAGTCCCCAACAGCTGCAGCCTGGCAGGGCGCCAGGCACAAGTCGCCGGGGATCAACGCATCTGCATGCAAATGGGGCCATAATGTCATGCAAATGGCCCCATTTGTGCCTTGCATACATTATGGCCCCATTTGCATGTGCACTTTTGAATATCGCGGTAGTTGCATCTAACGCAATGGTACCTGCGCTAGCGCATCCCCCTGCTCCACTCTGGCCACTTGCATTGGCACAGTACCACTGTGCCATGTGCACTGCGGGTGGCCAAGAAGTGATATTCAATGCTGCTGTGCCATGGCACAGCTCTGTTGAATATTACCCTGTCAATGCCCCTGAGCATCCAAGTTGCGCTGTGCCCAGGCTTGCGCCACAGCCTGACGCAGTCTGAATATCCCACCCTAAGTGTCAGTAATTAGCATCCTTCCCCCTGTGTCACCAGACAGAAGGGTGACCACATGTAATTTTGCTTACATTGCATAGGAAACTTTTGATAAAGTTGTTTTTGCCGATTTCTGCAAGCTGGAGTTTGACCATTGTCCTAGTTGCTAGAAAGTCCCATACTTTCAAGTCAGAAATTAACAACATACAGTTCAATTGATTATTATCAGAAGTTTCAAAGTCACACAGTTCTTGCAATTAGGTGTTCCATATGGCAGGAATTAATATACAGTATTATAGAAGACATCTTGCTGTAACATTTTAATACAGTACATAATTCTTTCAATGAGGCCATTAGATGACAATTGCGACTGAAAAGTTTTTTTTTACTGGTAAATTGTACATTGCTTTTTTCATTCTCACTAATCATCTGACATGTTTAACCACCACCCCGCCACTGAGCTCCTACCGATAGGGCTACCTAACATTACCTATTAACAATGCCTCCTTTGGCTGCACTCATAAGGTACAGTATCTGTCTAATTCTCTACTTCGCTGTAAATATCAAACCTGTTACTCCCTCCCTCTATCAGCAAACTTATTGTTCTCTAGAAAACTATAAAATACAGCTCTCAGTAACACGTTCAATGCAATGTATAGCTGATCTTGATTCTGCAATATTGTATAACTAAAAGAACTATAACCTTTAGCTACCATTCTATGTCTATATGTATTAAGTGTTTATGTTTGTTTTTCTGACACAGAGCTTTTGTAAATGAGTCCCTGACTCAAAGGTTGTAATCCTAAAGTCTGTTAAATAAATAAATATGTTTAAACAATGAATGAAAACTACAGACTAGGCACAGGTGTAGAAAGTAGGAAAACAAGCATTTAAACAAGAGTACATACAGTGGTACCCACCCTAATCTTCACTTTCCACAGAAACATTGACCTCTCCCCTTAGAGGGAATAATACATGATGCTGGTGATGGTACAATTTAATTCAAAAAATGTAATTCATATTTTATCGACCACAAGACAGCCCCCACCCCCCACTTGCAAAAAAATAAGTCCCTGTAAGCTGTTTAAAACATTGGGTTCAAAATGGCATAATGTATCGGAATTGCTTCAGTTTCATTAATTTTAGATGAGCAGTTGTCAATGTGCTCACACTGTAGATAAACCTTTAGACAGCAGGATCTGATGGACGAGGATCTAAGATGTGATAAAAAATGCAGCCCTGGTGTGATCTGCTACGACAAATATCGGTGACACTCAAAATACTGCACAGCTGGGATGAACTGAGTAAAATAACAAACAATGGAAAATAAGAAAACGACATAAAAATGAAGGTTACAAATGCTGTTTCTGTAAAAGCAGTTTCAGCAAAGGGCTCATACCATTCAAGAATAGCATTTCCTCATAGCTAACACTGACAGGCTTGTCTAACTTGTTGGCTGGTTGAGGGGAAAGTCTTAAGAGCCATCTCGCTAAGTGAAGAGAGAGGCTCACTCATGTACAGTTGTATGACCCTCTCTCCGCACTTATAAACAAACATTTTGTTGCGGTCTGTGTCTTCGTGCAACAGCTAATCTCCACTACTGAAATTCAACAAACTCAGATACTGTCATTCCTGTTTTTGGTGCCTGTATGACATTGGTAGCTATTGACGTGTTCAGCCACGCATCAGTGTGATCCACACTAGAAACTAACTCTCTTCCCTGATACAGACCACAGCGTGAGAATTAAACAAAGAAACACAGAAACACGGACTGAAAAAAAAAATCATTTTATTGGAGCTTCACTCACTACAGATGAGCTCATACGTTCAGAATATATGTAGTGAACAGTTAAACAGTCTAATTTGTTTTCTATCTCCTGTAAGGTACTGTGGTACAGCATTCCCCCTTATGGCAATATTACTCAAAGTACCGCATTAACTGAAGTGTTACCTTACTGTGCTGACTAAGTGCAATCAGGTTACACATCTGCTAATGTGCACCCTTGCCTGCCTGCTACTGCCTTAAGGGGGAAGTGCTGCATTATTACAGTACCTAAATGTGGTAAACTTTTCTGTTGCAAAGCATAAGATTATGATGGTTAATACTGTATGTCTCAGCAGAGATGATACACTTTTAGATTATGCATGGGATAGCAGAATAAAATGTGAGGCTGTGTTTTTTTTTTTAATCAGAACAAAGGAAAGTAAAAACTGTGACCCAAACCTGTAAGATCACATAAGGGCTGGTTGTTTTCCCTGGGCTGAGATACAGATGAAGCACATTGATGAGCCCTGAGAATGGTGAAACACGTCTTTGTCTTCTGTTCTTAAAGGGACACTGTCAACCTTTCCTGCATCATACTATTTCTCGTTAAAACCCACATTTTATGATCGTTTACCTTCTCTGAAATTCATTGATGTTGCTGGTTGTTTTATCTGCCTTCTTTATTAGTAGAACTGGAATGCATGCAAATGCTATAGTTGTATCCAACCTTGTTTTGTTTCAAATCCTTGCTCTGCTTTTATTGCATGCTTCTTGAACATTAGTAACACCCCAAACAGTGCAGCCACTCATGATTCATTGTATTCTCTCCTCCTACTGCATAATGAATGGGTAGACTGTGATGGGGGTGTTCCAAAGTCAAGGAAAGATGCAGTGGGAGTTTCTCAAGGAATGTAAAAAACATGTTTTTGTGTGGTAACACCAGTAAGGTGGACAGTCAGTTTTTCACTTTTTTAAAGAAAAAAGAAATCCAAATCAAACTCTGAGCAACATCAAAAGTCGCTAAAGAATGTGAACAATCATAAAACATGTTTTTAAAACTAGGGACACTTTGAGGCCTTAGTGGGTTGACAGTGTCCCTTTAACCTTTGCAGATTGTGTGAGAGGCCATTTGGCACCATGCACTCCTGCTTAAAGCAAAACCAGTCTAAATTGTCATGGTGATTTGCATATACACCCCATTATGCTTTGCATGATGGGGGTATGTGTAATTTTGTATTTCTTTGAAACCTAGCTTTGTTGTCAATGCCTTTTTCAGGTAACCCTTGCATCATGCTTTTGTGATGAGGCTCTTTGTTTAGCTTGCTTTCTTATTTTGGGTCTACCATGAGCTAAACCTGTAAGACCACATAAAGGCTGGTTAATTTTTCCCTGGGTTGAGGAACAGATGAAGCGCAGTCCAGAGTAGGTTGAAACATGTGTCTGAGTCTTCTGTTCTCAGCCCTTGCAGATTGTGTGGGAGGACAACTGGCACCATACACTCCTGCTTAAAGCAGAACCTGCCTACACTGTCATGGTGATGTGCACCTACATTCCATGATGCTTTGCATTATTGGGGTACATCTGCTTTTGAATTTCTTTGAAACCTGGCTGTGTTGCTAATGTCCTTTTCAGGTAGCCCTTGCCTCATGGTTTTGTGCTAAGGTTGTGTTTTAAAAATGAAACTAGCCATTTCCAGTACAAATACAGTAAACTAGGCTTTAAGCCGGACCTGAATCCTGAGCCCATATACCCCGCATGACCCTCTTCTGGAATCAGGAAGCTGCTGGAATCCTCTTTTCTGGTTCCACCAACAACAAAAGATGCATGACTTACAGATTGCTACAATGTAGTAAAGGCAACTAACAGCAAAATGATAATAATAGTCATAATAATAATAATAAGCAAAACTGGTAACATCAAAAATCAATCAACTGTTGCTATTTTTAATTCTCTTTCTGATTAACATATCTAAATTAATAGTCTAGAAAACAAGAACCAACTCATCAAATATTCTTATAAAACTGTTTATTGTAATATGTGTTGCCGGGTGCACAAGAAACATCCCATCAACATTTTGCAACTTCAGTTGGTTGTTATGCATAGTGTTCTTGTGTATCTGGGCAACCAACACTTCCTAATTTGTAGTTTTTGTATTTTTCCTCATAGTTGTCCTATCTTTCTTTTTTAATCCATGGTTTTTCCTCTCCTCCTTTGCTGCCCCTCTGCTTGTCTCTTTCAGGAGCCCCAGGGCACATCAAGAGTCCCATGTGCCGTGACCATACTCTTCTGCTTAAATACTGCATCTGGAAAGCCCCGAGGTGGTGCCAGGGTAGGGGATTTACCCCTGACAGTGGATGTTGTCAGGTGGTTAGTGGTGGAGGTGCAAAGCCTGGATTTACCATGGTCCACTGTCACAAGACACAGGGAGCATCTTCCTCCTTCCTTTTTCCCTTCCCACTTGGATGCTGTCTCTGTGATGTCAAGCACATGCACACACACAGAGTGTGATGCTGCGCAGCACTGGCTTTCATCCATCATCCCAAATAGTGTGCTTTTTTCTTAACACCACCTGTGGACACCCAGGTGGCTCTATAGTTGTTGGCTCTATAGTTGTGGCTACTCAGTACCTCCCACCCTGGAGAAAGACAGCATCTCCTGGGATTCTTTTTTTTTTGTCAACTCTTTTTCCCTCCGGTCACGGATTGGGGGAACTCTCTCAGGTATCCCATCCTTTATGCCTGCCCACCTGAGATCCTCTGTGGTCTGTTGCCCTCTCTCGCCCCTCCTTCCGCTGCCAGCACCCCTGGTTTAACCCACCCGGGGAGGGTAGCCCGACTCCATCTTGGGCTCCTTAGGAAGGCAGACTCTGGCAAGTGGGTGGGGCCTGGGTGGAGGAGCTATGAGGTCCAGTCGAGTCAGATCCGGGGCTGGGCGTGGGGGATAGGTGCCATCGCCTATCCCTCCGATCCAGGTTTTTCCATTTTCTGGCTCTGCTCTTACGTCCCCAGTGTGGGACATGCAATGCCACCCAGCCCATGACATGGGTGCTCCCACCCACGTCCGGATGGCAGCTGCCCAACGTCTACCCTTACTTTGCGATCCCAGTGTATAGCAGTGTTACTGCTCTCCACCGGGGCCACTGCTGCACTGGCTACCCCGGATCCCTCCTGAGAGAGAGGAGAGCAGTCCCACAGACTCTGATCCTCTCTCTCCCCTGCCGAGAGGTCCGGGCTCGTTCCCAAACCCAGGTCGCTGGCGTGGAGCGAGGTGTGGCATCCAGCACCTCAACCCTCAGTGCCACTGGGCCGGCCCCTCTCCTGGGATTCTTGATCCATCCCTCCTCCCAGTCGGCCTACAATGACCTAGGTCTGCTCCCTAACTCCGTTCGCCTGCTTTGTGATTGGTAGTACTACAGCTGTACTGATGATCTGGCCTGACTGCTCCCTGTCCCCGGTCACCAGCTTTATAAGTGGTAGTATTCCAGTGTACTGACAATGCAGCCTGGCTGCTCACTAACCCAAGTCACCGGCTTCATGAGTGGTAGTACTACCACTGTATTGATGATCTGGCTTGGCTGCTTCATAACCCTGGTTGCTGGCTTCATGAGTGGTAGAACTACCACTGTATCGATGATCCGGCTCGGTTACTCCCTAACCCCGGTAACTGGCTTCATGAGTGGTAGCACCAGAGTATTGACAGTGTAGCCCAGCTGTCCTATCTTTCAAATTAAGAAGAGCAGACAGAATTTGTTTACAGTTCTATCTTTCTTCTGAGTAAAATAGGGTAGTGATGACCTCTATAGTCTAACAAATTTTTCACCACATGTGATGAAACACATAGCAGAGCTGGGTTCTCTGCTGGCAACATTGTTTGTTTGTTTGTTAAAAGTTTCTTTTTACACAGGCAAAACTGCTCATTTGCAACAATGTCCTGTGTCACACACTTATAATCACACTTCATACAGACATTCCTTAAAATCTGTCTAGAACAGCATCAGTTTGTCCTCAAATATAAATCTGTCTTTTGAACATGTTCTTGTTACTGTTTTTAACTTATATGGGAGTTTATTCCAATAGACTGCCATACTATTCTGTAAAGTGTGTTCCCCAAATCTGTTAGTTGATCTCTGCAGAGCTATCCTATGCGATGAGGGCCTCAACCTTACTGTTTGGCAACTTTTTACTCGAATTTCCACATATTTAACTAAGGGATGGCTATTATTTAAAAACATGATCTGATGACAAAAGAGTAACCATAAATATTTTCTCTGGTTTCCTGGTGTTAACTAGCCTAACCTAGAGACAACTTCACAGTGCTGAGTGACATAGGTACTATCTGTAATAAATCTTCCTAGTCTATAATAGGTACGATCCAATTTTGTTAACATTTTGTGCATAGAATGCATGTATAATAATGAACCATTTTCAAGAACAGGAATCAACAATTGTTTTACTAATTTTTTCCTCCCATCCACAGTAAGTTTATTTATTTATTTATTTCAGTTTGGGATTAAATACCTTTGAGCCATAGGCTCGTTTACAAAGGTTCCAGGTCAGATGGTACCAGGTGATAATATCGCGGATGAAATATCGCTGCAAAATACAAAGCAGGCTCCACGTCGCCGACTACAATGTTGGCATGGATCTATATCACCCACCCAAACCCCATGGGCAGAGCACAGCATGACTCGGCAAAGGTGCCGACCGTGACTCCAGACCACCGATTGGTGCCCCAGGCACCGTACCTATAGCCAGCTGCAATGTGATGGCCGGTCCCCCCCAGACTACAGCCCTGGTGACTAACAGACCCCCCTCCCCTACACCACCCCTGCAGGTAGCTGCCCACTTCCCTCAACATACCCTCATCACTGGCGATAGTTAGCACAGCCCTCCCACACCACCACAGCTGGCCGTTCCACCGAACAGACTGGATGAGTGTACCCATACGCCCATGCAGGCTTTTCAGTGGAGCCGCCACCGTCGCGGGCGTGTGTGGAGGGTGCTGCTGGCCACCCGCCCAGTGACGGGTGGCGTTGAAGGGGCAGCTGCCTGGTGGGGTGGTGTAGGGGAGGGTCCGCTGGTCATCAGGGGCTGTAGTCTACTGCATCGCGGTGGGTTGGGGTGGGAACCGGCCATCACATTGCAGTTAGCTACAGGTACGGTGCCTGGGGCACCAATCAGTGGGCTGGGGTCATGGTTGGCACCTTGCTTAGTCGTGCTGTGCACTGCCCATAGGGTTTGGGTGGGCGATATAGATCCATGTCGACATTGTAGTCAGCGATGTGGAGCCTGCTTTGTATTTTGCGGTGATATTTCGTCTGTTATGTTATCACCTGGTACCAGGTTAGACATCATACAAAACAAATAAGACAGACAACAGGAATAGTACAGTGGTAATACAGAATTAAGTAAAAGACAACAGTAATGAAATTCTAGCACATATAGTAGCATCTGTTACTTCATAGGTAAAAATCACTAAGAGGAAGATAAAACGATAGGTTCCCAGATAGCTTAGAATTCTTCAAGGAGATTTCAGTGTCATTACATCTAGAATGGGGGTAGGGCATGCCCACTGGCTGTAGAAGGCAGCAGCAGTGTTGTGGAGGCAGGCAGAGGGTGGTTAACAGGCCTGAGCAACAATGGGGAGGGGCAGCCAGGGGCAAGGGGTTGGAGTGAAAATAGCAGCCAGGGTAGACATTGTCGGGGGAGGCAGGGGAAAGAGAAGGGGAAGGGGGGTAAGGAGGGAATGAAAGGGAAGACAGCTATGGGAGGGTAGGAAGCAAAGAGATGGAAGGTGGGGGAGAGGAGTAAGGGGTGTTGGGTGGGTGTGGGTGGAGGGAGTGAAAAGGGAGGAGGTAGGGTAGTAAGTGGAGAGTTAGCTGGGGCAAGGGAGAGAAAGAGGAAGAAAGAAAGACAATGAAAAAACAGGGGGATGGGAGGAGGGGCAGGGCTAGTCAATTATGGGTGGGGCAGATGAGAGGAGTGGCTGAGACACAGGTCAGAGATTTCAGGAGTAGAAGAGTGTTGAGAATGGGTCAGGGTGCTCAGGGGCACTCACACGTACTTGGAGGGGTAAGATGGGCCCGGAGACCAGCTTTGAATTTTCTGATCTTGTTGCATCCAAGGAGATCAGGGGGTAGGTCGTTTATCCACCTGGGACCCCTGTAGGACAGGGATCTTTGAGCTGTTGAGGTACACTTGAAGGGTACTAGGAGTATGCCCTTGGAGGTCCTCCTAGTGCTGATAGGAGGTTGGGCTTTTTTAAATAGACACGTGGTGGAGTTGGGAGCAAGCCCAAGGATAGCTTTCATTCCCACAAGGCAGCATTGGTACTGGGTTCTGAGGTGAAGGGGTAGCCAACCAGTTGCTTCATAGAGGTCACAGGTATGGGTCAGGCAATCTGCACCCAGAACTAGCCTACGAGCACTGTTGAGGAGCTTTCTTACCCTATTCAGGATGGTGTCAGTGGCTGCACTGTAGATTGCAAGTCTGTAGTCAGTGGGGGATACCACAGAACTGTAAGTACAAGCTTTAGTGCCTCAGGCGGCATCTATTGACGGTGTTTATACAGAACACCTAGTTTAGCATTGGCAGATATGACTAACTAATCAACATGTGTTGAGAAAGAAAGGGAGCTGTCCATATGGATACCAAGATATTTGAAGGCATCAGCCTGCTCCAATAAGCTCCCTTTGGAGCTCAGTATCTGAAGTTTTCGAAGGTGGTTCTTCCTGTGTGGCAGGGAGAAGAGCATGCTCTTGGTTTTCTTGTGGTTGAGCAACAGTTTGTTATTACTGAACCATTCCTCAAGTCTGTGGAAGTTTGCTTCGAGTTCAAGGGAGATTGCGAGTAAGTTTGACCCACTTACAGAGACGACCATATCATCTGCATAAAGCACAATGTGTGCTTGGCAGGCTGTAGGCAGTTGGTTGATGAATATGCTGAACAGGAGCGGTCCCAGGATAGACCCTTGTGGGACTCCAAGAGTCACGTCCATGGGTTCTGATAGTATGTCACTAACTCTGACTTGCTGTGTCCTGCCAGATAAGTAGCTCTTGAACCAGGTGTCTGTGTCTGAGGACATGCCCATTAAGTGAAGGTTATGTAGGAGGAGTTGATGGTTGACTGTGTCAAACGCCTTGGTGAGATCAATGAAGATAGACCCCACTGCTAAACCATCATCAAATGACTCGTATATCTGGGAGGTGTAGTCAATCAGGGCCATTATGGTTGAGTGATGTTTCCGGAACCCATGTTGTTGCCTACAGAGTAGGTTGTACTTCATTATGTACTCGCTAAGCTGGTCCGAGACTACTCGTTCCAGTGCCTTGGACAGAGGGGGAGAATTGAGATGGGCCTATAGTTGGTTAGGTTTGTGGCATCGCCTGCTTTGTGAAAGGGGGTGACAACTGCCTTCTTCCACTTATCAGGGAACACACCTGACCATAGTGAGGCATTGAAGACTTTGGTAAGGGGATCCGCCAGCTCATTTATGGTGAGTACCACCAGTTTCATATCTACAAGGTCACTCCCTTGTCTAGTCTTCTTTAGAACAGCTTTAACATATTTAATGGTATCCTTGTGGTTCAGCTGTTTGAAGTAGAAGGGAGGGCATTGAACTGGGGTATGGGTGGCGGGGCATTCTGGTGGAGTGAGTTGAGGGTAGAGTGGGATATGTATTCCTTGGGAAGAACACAACTTAGGTCAGAGAAGGCTTGGGTGAAGGTGTTAGCAATGTCTACAGGCTCCAGGAGTGTCCCCTCAGTTGTGACTATTAACCCTGGTTGTGCTTTGGAAGCTTTGCCAGTGAGGGTTTTTATCGAGTCCCAGAATTCCTTACCCCTACCCCAACTCTTTTTCAGTAGGTCATGGTAGTAGCTTGCCTTAGCTTGTCAGATGGTCCTGGTACAATAGTTTCTTTCAGACCTATATTTGATGTAGCTAGCTTCCTTACCAGTAGCTTTGACCGTATGCCACAAGTTGTCCCTATTCCTCATACGCTGTAATATAGGGCCTGTAAGCCATGGGTTGGTAGTTCCTCTTATTTTTTTGGTTCTGTGGGAGGTAAAGATGACACAAGCCTTGGTAAAAATGGTGATAAAGAAGTTGAGGGCTTGGTTCCCATCCGTGGCCCTGTCCAGTGGTGACCAGTCAATCAAACTCAGATAATTCCTGAGAGAGTCAAGCTGCCAAGGTCTCAGGGATCAATTTTGAGATACCTGGGGGGGCATGAGTACTGGCTTTATTTGACCAGGTGCACATCACTGGTGAATGATCACTGAGGGCGTCAGGAAGGACAGTGACCTCGGAGATATGCTCCGGGCTGCTTGCATGAAGCCAGTCGATAGCTGGCCCATCGGCGCAGCGGTGGGATTTCCACTTGCGACGCCGGTGACCCGGGTTCGGGGACGGATCCGGGTCATCGGAGGGCCGGCCGGGGGGAGTAGGATCGAGCGTCCAATGGGCAGCTCTCCCACTCTGGGGGAGGGCGCGGGCAGCACTCGGTGCGATAGGGACCCCTGGTGGAGACCAGGAGTTCCACGCAACCCACGCCGACGTGGGGAGGGAGGCTGGGCGGACACTTGCGTGTCATTGCACGCTCCCCGCCCCGGGAGAAAATCTGGTGGAAAAGAAGCATGGCAGGACCACCGACTATGAAGCCCTCCTGGAGAGCCTCACATTGCCTCCGGCTACCGCGGGACCCCACCAGTTACAGTTCCGGGTCACAGGTAGGCCCGGCCCCTGCCCTCCGGGGCAAGCCGGGGTGACTGTGGGTCCCCAGCATCAATTGACGGAGGTAGAGGTCTCCGGGGGCCATGACCAGGGCGGATGGCCCCGGTGGTCCTGCCAGGAAAAAGGGCAAATTTAAAAAAAAAAAAAAAAAAATGAAGCCAGTCGATTAGAGTACTTGTTCCTGTTTTGTAGTTAAGCCTGGTTGCTTGGTGGACTAGTTGAGTAAGGTAGAGTCCAGACACCTGGTCATGGACAGAAAGATTGTCACTGGACAACCAGTTAGTGTTAAAGTCGCCAACTACTATGTGTTCCAAGTTTTTGTTGTACTGCTCGAAGTTGCTCAGTTCTTGCTGGATGCCCATTTTGGAGGTTCCAGGGGGTATGCATACGGTGGATAGTAGTAGGGTTTTGTGTTGCTTATCCAGGGTGAGTTTGAGGGCAAAAGTTTGCGCTTCCTTGTTTAGGAAACTGCTAGGCATGGGCTGGGCTCTAAGGTCATTCTTCCGGTAAACTGCCCGTCCAACCCCTCTCTTAGTCAGTCTGTCCTGCCGGAACACTGTGTAGCCATCCAGTGCTGTGGAGGCATTGCTAACTTTTGGTGAGAGCCAGGTTTCCGTGAGTGCAATTATGTCAGGTTGTATTAGCTCCACCCAAGCCTGGAACTGCAGTAGTTTGTTTATGAGACTGTGTATATTAAATGAGACTATCGAGAGGTGTCCTCAAGCGTGTTTTTTCCTGGTACCAGGTGGGCTTGGGTTAGCGTGGACATTTCCAAAGATTAGCAATAGTAGTAATATTAACTTTCTTGGGATGTATGCCCAGAGCAGCCTATGTGTCCCCTTTACCTTTACCCAATGTGGTTCCAAGGAGTTTACAGTTGCCACAGTGGTATGGCAGCATGGGATGGCAGCGATGCTAATTTTATGTGGAACTGAGGGTGTGTAGATGGAGGGTGGCATTTTAAAGTCATGAGTAAGGCATCCATCAGTGCGAGTACCACTGGGTTTAAGATTGGCGGGGAGGGTGAGGCACAGGCTAGTGTCAGTGTGGGGGGGGTATTTGTAGGGGTTGTCCAGCCAGCTACCCTTAAGAGAAAGGAGAGGAAGAAGGTCAGAAAAACAATTTTTGCGACTGACATGTTAAATTTTGTTAAGTGTAATAGTATAAGTAAATCTGTGAGAGAAGGTAGGGATCCACCAGTGTTCCTTTTAGGGGGCAGGTAATAAACCCATAGGGGAGGAGCCAGGGGCTGTCTTAGAAGCAGGATGGGGTGGCGAGTGAGGGAGGAGGGGTATTTAATAGAGGCCAGGGTCGAGGCAGGCGAGGTGGGGAAAAAACAGTGACTATACAGTAGTGCCCGGTGAGAGTTAAGGCGCCAAAGCAGTCCAAAAATGCTGCCAGGATGGGCCCGACCAATGGCAGGCTGGGCTGAGGGAGAACATCCAATCAAGGGCCAGCTCCAAACACAAGCGGAGCCAATGAAATTGTCAGCCAATGAGCTGCGTCTTTCAGAGAGGCGAGCGTACCTTTGTAGGTAGTAAGTGAACCCGATACCCTTCTCATGGCTTTTTTCAATTTAGATTGCTAATTTGAACTATGGTACACCTGGACAAATGGTCCTTCCCAGTTATATTTTTTTTCTTATCCTTCACTAGGATCTGAGGCTCCTGCAAATCTCTTTACAAGAGCTGGTCCCCCTTAACACCCCCCCCACCCCTTTCTATTTCAGGACAGTCACCTTGTCAGAGGCCAAAAAGTATCTGCTACGGGTGCTAGGGTAATCAAGATACAGCAGGGACTCTCTTGACCTTAAACCTATTTCCTTTACTCTTGATGGGGTCCTATCTCCGCTTACAAAACTACAAAATCTATCTCTATGCCTCGGAGACTTCCCCCAGAGGTGGAAAGCATCTGTGGTTACACCCGTCCACAAAAGTGGTGATCGAGCCCAGCACACAAATTACTGCCTATTTTAATCCTCTCTCCCCCACTCCCTCAGAAGGAATTGGAGCACATTGTATTCTACCAACTAACAGAGTACCTTGAGAAATACCAGATCCAATGTCCACAACAGCATGGATTTTGCAAGGCTCACAGTACCACTACAGTGCTGATAGAATACACTGGATTCATTCATAATGCACTTGACTGGGGCTACATAGTGGGGGCGATATACATCGACCTCACTAAAGTCTTTGACATGATCAACCACACCATTCTTCTACACACACTCTCTGCCTCCGGACTATCTAATGATGCGGTAGGGTGGTTTAAAAGCTACCTCGGTTGCAGATCCCAACAGGTCAAAGTAAATGGTATTCTCTGAGGCAGCCAACAAGAGTGATCTGGTGTCCCACAAGGCTCGATCCTGGGCCCCTTACTATTCCGTCTCATCCTCAACAACCTCCTCTGGTCTGCACCAATAACATACTACTCTATGCAGATGATACTGTTATCTTCACTTGTCAACCTGCTCCCCATTCCATTGAATTGCAACTCCAGCACATCTTCTCAGCTGTTGAGGTATGGTTCACTAAGCACAAACATCTTATGAATTACAAGAAGACGAAAACCATGCTATTCACAAACCCGCACAAAAAACACAAAACACACCGATTAACCATTCTAAACAGCCTTGGCACCCCACTAGAACAGGTCCAGTCCTTCAAATATCTTGGAATAACTCTTGACTGCTCCCTGTCCTACGCCATGCATGTGGATAATTTCGCAAAGGCGGTCAATACCAGGATTGGTCTCCCATGTAAACACAGACACTGTTTGACCCCTGACGCGCTCCAACTTGCTGTCAATAGCTCTATAATATCCATTATTGACTACGGGTTAGTTGTCTACAGTTCAGCTAATGACACTACTCTCAAGAGGATCAGCACTGCCCTAAATAAGTCATGTAGACTGACCAAGGGAGCCTGGAGACTCACCCATACTTGTGACCTGTACGCCCAGACTAAATGGATGCACCTTAAGGGTAGGATTAAGTACCAGACCTGTCTCCTAGTGAAAAAAAACTGCCTGGGTCTAACTCCCTTGGTCATCCAGAAACTCCTTAACCTGGCAATTAACCCACATTGGACACGTGGCATGGCTAGACAGACTTATCAAGTCCTGTTCTACCGTACATCAAAGGGGCAGCATTCATTTGCATACCAGGCACTCAGCTGACTAAATGACCTCCCCTCTGCAATCCTGGTGGAGACAAAGGTTGGCCCTTTCAAATGCAAAATCCTCCAGCACCACTATGCACTTAGCAGCTGCAACTGCCACCCCTATGTTAGTCTCAACCCCAAGCCCTGCAATGCCCTCCCCTTGTCCACTTTCCCTCCTTCCCCTCCCCCACCTACATCACCCTCACCCTATCGGAGCAGTTTTGGCTGCCATCTCTAGTTTACCCCCCACCTACACCACCCCCTCCTCTGCTCTTAGCCGCTTGAGCATATTCACTAGCAACCCTTGCCTCTTCATCACCTCCCATAGCTCATCTTCTACTCACTCACTCTTATTACCCCCCACGTATGTCACCCCCATCACTAACAAAGCCAACCTGTGGCTGCTTTTAGACTGCCTTCTATTCTGCAAATTACTACTTCATCAGTATTTATGGTCCAGTTTACTTAACACTGTTATTGAATGTCTCTCTGTGAATTGAATTGCATTGTAAGCCGTTATTTATACTTGATGGCCTGGATATTCAAACTGCACCAGAAACATAGAAACATAGACTTTGACGGCAGATAAGGACCGCTTGGCCCATCTAGTCTGCCCATTTCCCTACCTACAGGATAGGTGGTGCAAGCCTGGGAGCAGCGCAACTTGGCTGCACAGGGGCGTTGACTGGGCGATATTCTTTTTTTTTTTTTTAAATTTAAAGGTTTTATTACATTTTCCAAGGAAGGGACAAATTACATTTACATGAAGTGTAACATAGATGAGTACATCAGTAGTGAAACAATAATAATCTTATCAAGTACAACAAGTAAGTCACCGCCCCCTCCCTCCCCCCATCCCCCTTCCCAGACCCACCTACTCCCACCCCTAGGAGTGTGCCAAAACCAAAAGTAAAAGAGGAGAAAGAGACCCAATCACTTCGATAAACAAGACAACCCCTTAGCCCTAACTACGTCTAAGTTACGGCACCCTTATTTTAAATATAAGGCATATAATTTACCCCATTTCCTACCGAAACCTGATATATTATTACGAAATCCTGAAAACTGGGTGATATTCAACGGAGCTGCGCCATGGCACAGCATCATTGAATATCACACCCTGGCCACCCACAGTGTGCATGGCACAGTGGCACTGCGCCAGCGCAAGTGGCCAGAGTAGAGCAGGGGGATGCGCTACCTCAAGTTCCGTTGTGCTATGCGCAGCAACCACGATATTCAAAAGTGCACATGCAAATGGGGCCATAATGTATGCAAGGTACAAATGGGTCTATTTGTATATCATTATGGCCCCATTTGCATGCAGGTGCACTGATCCCCGGAGACTTGTGCCTGGCACCCTGCCAGGCAGCAGCCGTCGGGGACCGACGCCCCCTGCACAGCGAGGCAATGTGCCCCACAGCCCGATCGCGGGCATTTGCAAAATAAAATAGCATCCTATATCCCTGGTGGTCCAGTGGACCGCTGTCAGCCTGATCGTGGGCTAAAGTATAAATAAATTAAAGTCAAATATTCCTGGTGGTCCAGTGGACCGCTCGCAGCCCGATCGCAGGCATTTGTATCACATATCTGGAATGTGTAGTACAGTACTGGCTGCACGCCCAGTGGCTCACGCTGTGGACCAATGGGCATACAGCCTACCTCGGTGTGAGTCGGCGGTGGCAGGCGGGTGGGGTGCTGCTGCCGCCCTGACCGGGGAGGCGGGGAGGTGGGGCGGTGGGGCTCAGTGGGCGTAGTGGTTAGGGGGTACCGGCTGGACCACCAGGGATATTGGACGTCATTTGTTTTTAATACAAATGCCCGTGATCGGTCTGTGAGCGGTCCACTGGACCACCAGGGATATTTGACTTTAATTTATTTATACTTAAGCCCGCGATCGGGCTGACAGTGGTCCACTGGACCACCAGGGATATTTGACTTTAATTTATTTATATTTAAGCCCGCAATCGAGCTGACAGTGGTCCACTGGACCACCAGGGATATAGGACACTATTTTATTCATACTTAAGCCCGAGATTGGGCTGACAGAGGTCCACTGGACCACCAGGGATATAGGACGCTATTTTATTTTACAAATGCCTGCGATCGGTCTGACAGCGGTCCGCTGGACCACCAGGGATATAGGACACTATTTTATTCATACTTAAGCCCGCGATTGGGCTGACAGCAGTCCACTGGGCCACCAGGGATATAGGATGCTATTTTATTTTACAAATGCCCGCAATCAGTCTGACAGCGGTCCACTGGACCACCAGGGATATAGGACACTATTTTATTCATACTTAAGTCCGCGACTGGGCTGACAGCGGTCCACTGGACCACCAGGGATATAGGATGCTATTTTATTTTACAAATGCCCGCGATCGGGCTGACAGTGGTCCACTGGACCACCAGGGATATAGGACGCTATTTTATTTTACAAATGCCCATGATCAGGCTGCGAGCAGTCCACTGGACCACCAGGGATTTTGGAGGATCATTTTTCTATGTATGCCCGCGATCGGGCATGGGGGGGTGCCGCCAGGTGCAGCCGGAGCTCGGGTGGCCGCCCACAGGTGGCAGCTGCCATGTTGCATTCTGCAATACAGCAGCTCACCTGTGGGTGGCCAGCCATTGTTCCTTTTTTTTTTTGGCTCACCTGTATGCGACGCAAGTAGGAGTCGTACATGCATGGACTCAGTACATCCCGGACTGAATATCGGGATGTGCAGAGTATGCATGGGCATGCCCCCCCACCTGCGCCACATACATTACTGATGCGCTCCAGTGCATCGGGATTTGTGCCGGGCACAATCCCTGTTTGAATATCGCACTGGGGCGCATCAGTGGGTTGCACATGGTGCAACACTGTTGCGCCATGCACAACCCTTTTGAATATCTGGGCAGATACGTACACTGTTATGTCTACTCCCTGACGTCGAATCTGTAAAAGAGCCTCCGGCTCAAATGTATTGTAATCTGAGAAATAAATAAATAAATGAGATGTCTAGACATTGAACAATTTTTGCAAAGGCTTTTTACAATTACGATTAGCAAAAAGAATGGTGCACACACCAAACAATCTTTGATCATTTTAATGGTGAAAAAAGTGCAGGTACAAGGTACAGAACATAGAAAACACCTTCATGTATTGCCTCCTAAAAAGGCTTCATCCGGGGGTGGTACTTTGAGGTTGCTGCCTGGTTTAAATAGTGCTGCTAAAAAATATTCATGGGCCAAATATTTAAAAACTGGGGCATGCGCAACACAGCCATTTGTGGTGCGCATGCCCCTGCGAACTCCCCCAGCTCCTGGGTTATTCAGATGGATAGCATTTGCTGATTGTGTGGCGCTGTCTGACTGTCTATCAGTCAATGTTGGGGCCGCACTAAGTGAAACTGTGCTACTCTGACATGGACAGAGGCTGCATATGGCCCACAGAGAATAGCACTGCCCAAAACAGGATAGCGCCAAATATCCTCTCGGACATATTTGGCCTTAGCATCCAAGTGAGCCCTTTGGACATGCAAGGCACTAAGGAGCCATCTGCATGTCCATTATGAGTTCATTTGCATGTGGTTCAGCAGTTCCTTAATGCACCTTCATGGCTGAGACAAGATCCAAGGTGATCCAGTGGTTGCTCCCCCCGATTGCCTATTCTATATAGTTTAAATATTCCCTGGTGGTCCAGTGGCGCCCCCTACCCCCCAGTCACATGTTCCCTATACTTGACATATTCCCTGGTTGTCCAATGGTGTCCCCTGTCCCTCCAACCATACCTGGACTCCCCACCCACCTGCCAAGAATCCCTATCCTGCACCCCCCTCACTCAAGGAGCCAGTCCCATTAACACAGCAGCCAGCACAGCACTCCTCTCACCTCCTTGGCTGGCTGCTATCTGACAGTCACAGAGCATGGTCATATACATGAACTATAGGGAATGGGGCAATCAAGATTGTTGGGCGCCACTGGACCACAAGGGAATATATAAACTCTGGGGAACAGGCAATTGGGGGGCACCACTTGACTACAGGACCAACAGTGAATATGTAAACTATAGAGAACGGGTAATCTGGAGTGGGGGGCACCACTGGAGGTGCAGGGGAAATGTCAACTAGAGGGAATGGGCAATAGGGAGGTGGGCAGCTGTAGAACAGCTGAATTGCCTTCAAGGGTGGGGTTGTGGTGACAGCACCCAGTTAGCAGATGGTGTTCAGCAAAGGTAAACAGCGCTGCTTAGTGGGCTGCTTACTGCTGCTGCAAACCTTTGACTATGCTGCTGTGCTGGGATGCATGACGGAACCCCTCATTTGCATTGGCACAGAGGTACGTTAGCACCTGTTGTTAAAAGGAAGCATAATGTAATTAGTCAGCATCTGTATAAGAAAACAGAAGGGTACCTATAACTGATTGCCAGACCTGGTGCAGTTGTGAAAATATAGGGAGAGGGAGGGAGGGAGGAAGGTTAGCCATACTAAACAGGTGCCCTGCTCTCAACAGTAAATTTTAAAAGCCATTATTTTTCAGGCAGAAAAGATTAATAAAAAAAATATATAGAGTGGGTCTTGGAAACAGGTGTTGTACAATTACACATAGTTCATGAACCTTTTATAATAACTTACACTATCCCTCTTATTGTGCTGTATGAGTCATGAATATTAATTCCCAAATACTATGTGAGTCACGAATATTAATTCCCAAATGCCACAAATAACGGATTTCCTGTTATTCAAGACCAAATAATGATTAGTTTGCAGTATTCAGGAATTGATGAAAAAAGTTACAGATTGAAAAATAAATGTCCCACACTCTAGGAGGCCAGGGCTAGACTCTTGGCCCGCCCCAGGCTCCTCTGTCATCTCTTGCTCCCACGCCATTTTGAGTCTCCAGTTTTTTAAAAAGTCATACTGTATCTGGTATCATGCCAGCCCTTCCCACACAACAGCATCCTTCCAACCCACCCTTCTCCTTAATCTGCCCCCCAGCCATCTATGCACCAAAATATAGCAATATACTCATTTAAGGTCGGACGGGACTCAAGGTCAATCAGGTCTTCCCCCATCTTCATACACAGGGATAACTAAGTATACTGGGCAAACATTTACCAATGTACAGGAACCTAGAAGTAACTGTCTGCCCCAGTCCTAATCCACGAAAATACAGCTAGATCCGAGCAGCTCATTTGGGCCCCCCCACCCATCACCATCTTTAAAACATATTTCCTATTCCTACCCCAACCCCTACCCCCCACTGGACCCTTTATGAGTAAACGAAACTTTAGTGCCAAAGGTGCCCTTGACCCAAATCCATGATGGGGGGGCATTAAGTGAATCCCTGCTACTTTGCCCCCCCAAAAACATCTGTAGTTGTCTGAGTGTGTCAACTGACAGGTGAGTTCAAAGGGTGCGGATCGCAGTCTGCTAAGCATCACTGAGGGGCTCTAGACAGACTGTCATAGTAACATAAGGAACTCTAGGACCACTAGCCCCCCACTCGCCACCCCCAATTTTCTAAGGATCACATATGAGCTCATTCACGTTCCCCTATGTGTAGCTTTGTGGGAGTAGCTTGTAGCAGGCAACTGGGCATAAACCCCACTTACTTTTTTTTTTTTGAGGTGTTCCATTTAATTGGACTTTTTTATATTTATGTTTTGACTTAAAATGGCACTGACAATCACCCCCAATGAAGCCCAATGACTAGTCAAACTGTTTATATACTGTATGTTTTGTAATGGGCTGGCAAAGCCTCACAAAAACATACAAACCTCACACTGGAATGCACCTACTGTAAATCACACAAAATGGCTGTTCAAATTGTTTATACATTTCCTGTAATAGGCTCAAAAAGTGTTCACGTCCTGTCAGCGGTTGGACCACAGTGGGCTCAGGGAGGGTGAGGGTGGTGGAACAGAGGCACATCCCTCCAGTTGTACCTCTCCACACTTCCTATGCCATTCTGGCAAAGTGTGGTTCCTCTATGAAGGCACCTACAGTGGAGACCAAGGAGGATGCTGGGAACCTCCACAAAGGAGACCCACAGGAGGGTGGCAGGGGACCCTGCAGGGGAAGGAAACAACTCCTGGTGGGGGACTCCATTGTTAGGAAGGCAGAACTGGGCAAGGAAGGGGAGAGGGAGGTAAGGTGCCTGCCTGGCGCCATGGCTTGGAGGGACAGGGAGCGAATCCTCAGGATTGCCGGAGCAGCTGCACAGGGGAGGGAGCTGGATGTCATTGTCCACTTAGGGACAAATGACCTGGCTAAGAAAGGGATTAGAGAAGTGCAGGAAGAGTTTGTGGAATTGGGGAGGGGCCTTAGTCAAGCAGCAAGCACGGTAACCTTCTCAGAGGTGCTGCCCATCTATGGCATAGGAGAGGCTAGGGTGTTCCGCACCATGGGATTCAATCAGTGGTTGAAAAACTGGTGTGGAGCTCAGGGATTTGGCTTCATTGGGGACTGGGGTCCATCTGGAGTGATGCAAGCCTATACTGGCATGATGGGCTGATCTGTCCGGGAGGGGAACCAGGATCCTGGGTGATAGGTTTAAATGCTTCATTGGCAAGCTTTTAAACTAGCCAAGGGGAGGCACTGGAAAGGAGCAGAAAATCCTAGCCCCTTAAACAATCACGGTAGTAAGTGTGGCAAACACCAACATGGAGGTGTCGATAGGGAGAAGGGCGGGGTAAATGGAGAAAGTGACAAAGGCAAGAAGGACAGGGATGGGGCAAAGGGGTAAGGCCATCAGGAAATGGAGGGTAATGAGTACCAATGCCGTAGTCTGGGCAACAAGCTCCCTGAGCTGGTGGCCTTAATGGAAGAGGATGCCTGGATATCGTAGCAGTCACAGAAACATGGTACACAGAGAACCATGACTGGGATGTTAACATACCAGGGTACATAACCTACAGGAGAGACAGGCAGGGAGAAGAGGGAGGAGTAGCTCTCATGTAAAGGAAGGATAAAGCAACTGAACAAAAGAGTAAACAGGGAGGAGAGGAGGCACTGTGGGTCACCTTGAGACTGGAAAGGGCACCACAATCCGCACAGGGTTGTGTACAGACCCCATGTCAGGGGAAGGAATGGACAAGGATATGATGGAAGGCATTCTTAGAATGGCAGAGAAGGGAGATACTGTTGGGAGACCTGAATATGCCAGATGTTAACTGGAGCACATTTGCTGCAGCAACATCCAAGAGCAGGGGGCCATTCTTGGACGCCCTACAGGTGGCAGGCATTAGACAGCTAGTTTGGAACCCACTGTGAGGGAGCAATCTTAGACCTCATACTCTCAAAGCGGGGGCAGTGAGAGGATCTCAGATCTAGAAGTGGGTTGCCATCTGGGACAAGTGACCATCAAACAGTGTGGTTCACATTAAACTCAGCTACAGAGTCAAGCCATACAAAGTGAGGTACTGGACTTTAGGAGGGCTGACTTTGGTAAGATGGGAGAGTGCCTCAGAAAAGCACTACAAACAGGCTAGAAGGAGGTGTGGAGCAACAATGGGGGAATTATCAAACTGCCATCACAGAGGCACCAAGTCTTTGTGTGAAGCAAATAAACAAATCAAAGCGAAAGAAAAAGCCACTATGGTTCTCAAGAGAGGTGGCTGTGAAAGTCAGGAAGAAAAAGATAGCATTCCAGAAGTATAAGGAAACACAGAAGGAGCAGGACAGAGAGCTGTACCAGTTAAGGCAGAAAGAAGAGGGAGGAAGTCAGAATAGCAAAGGCCCAAACTGAGGAAAAGATAGCCAACTCAGTTAAGAAGGGGATAAAACCTTTATAGGTACATCAGCGAGCGTAGAAAAGACAATGGGAGGGATAGTGAGGCTGAATAGAATAAATGGTGGTGGAGGAGGGGACAGTGAAAAGCAGGAATACTGAACGAATATTTCTGCTCAGTATTCACAAAAGAGGAGGGGGAAGTGCCTAATCCAATTAACAGAAGCACTCTTGATAGGGGGGTCGATCCCAGTCCTTTCACAGAAGAAAGGGTTCTGCAAGAACTCCTAAAACTGAAGGTGGACAAAGCAATGGGTCCTGATGGAATTCACCCCAGAATTCTAAAAGAATTAAGAAAGGAACTAGTGAAACCACTGGCTACTCTTTTTGATAAATCATGGGAGGATGGTGTGGTACCGGAGGACTGGAGGAAGGCAGATGTGATTCCCTTCACAAAGTGGGACCAAGACAGAGGCAGGAAACTACAGACCTGTCGGTCTGACCTCTGTGGTAGGGAAAGTGATGGAGTCACTTCTGAAGGAAAGAATAGTTGAGTACCTAGAGGTCAGTGGAGCACAGGATCCAAGGCAGCATGGGTTCACACAGAAGGAAGGTCATGTCAGACTAATCTAATAGATTTCTTTGACTGGGTGACCAAAGTAGTAGACCAGGGAGGGGCTGTGGACATGGCCTACCTAGATTTTAGCAAGGCATTTGACACAGTCCCACACAAAAGATTATTAGTCAAATTAACCAGCCTGGGAGTGGGTCCCAGGGTGGTAGCCTGTAAAACATTGGCTGGACAACAGGACACAGAAGGTAATTGTAAATGGAGTCCACTCTGAAGAAAGGGCGGTTACTAGTGGTGTACCGCAGGGTTCAGTATTGTCCAGTCCCTTTTAATGTCTTCATCAGTGGCATTGCAGAGGGACTGGAAGGAAAAGTATGCCTTTTTGCAGATGATACAAAGATCTGCAACAGGGTTGATACACAAGGAGGCGTGGAAAGGATGAAAGGGACTTGGCAAGGTTGGAGGAATGGTCTGACGTGTGGCAGCTAGGATTCAATGCAAAAAGTGCAAAATAATGCACCTGGGAAACAAGAACCCAGGGAAGAATACACAATGGTGGGAGGTAGTAACAACAACAAAACAGGAAAGGGACCTGGGGATAATCATATCAGATGACCTTAAGGTTAGCAAGCAATGTGAGAAGGCAGTAGGGAGGCCGGGGTATACTGGGATGTATAGGAGAGGCATCAGCAGCAGAAAACAGGAGTTGTTATCCCTCTGTACAGACAGTTGGTGAGACCCCATCTGGAATACTGTGTCCAGTTCTGAGACCCCACTCCAAAGGACATAGACAGGTTAGAGGCAGTCCAGACGAGGGCAACTAAAATGGTGCAGGGTCTGCAAGAGAAGCCGTATGAGGAGAAACTAAAGGAGCTTAATATGTATACCCTTGAGGAAAGAAGGGAGAGGGGGGACATGATAGAAACTTTCAAGTACCTCAAGGGAATCAACAAAGTCCAAGAGGGTAGCATCTTTCAGAAAAAGAGACTTGCAAGAACAAGGGGACACGATTTAAAGATAGAAGGAGGGCGGTTCAGGGGCAATGTGAGGAAGTATTATTTCACAGAGAGGGTAGTGGATGCATGGAACAGCCTTCCTGAGGAAGTTGTGGAGTCTAAAACTGTGGGAGAATTCAAGAATGCATGGGACAGACATAAGGTAATTCTTGTGGGGGGCAGGAAGATATAGGCTGTTGGTTAAATAGGATCTGCGGCCTATCCTGTAGGTAGGGAAATGGGCAGACTAGATGGGCCTAGCGGTCCTTATCTGCCGTCAAAGTCTATGTTTCTATGTTTCTATGTTTCTATGTCAGCGAAGAAGCCATGGCATTTGATTTCATGTGGGCAGGCAATATGAAATAGTGGTTAAGAACGCTGAGCTGCAAACCTGGACAACTGAGTCCAATAGCCACCAGTTGCATACTGTGTGACCATGAGGAAGTCAGTTAACTTCCCTGTGATTCCCAGGGCACACCTGGAAACAAACCACAGCTTAGTGCGTCTTTCCCGGCCAAAATTGTAAAATTAAAGTAACTGGGTCGCCATGGATGTTGTGGTTACTACCCCTGCCTTGCGGGTTTAAGCAAGGTTGAGGGGCCAGGGCTCTTTTTTTTCCTGAATGAGGGATTCACTTCCAACAAGATAGCAAATAGCGCAGTGCCTCCACCTAGAGTTAAATTTAAGTGGGCCTGGTGACAAAGTGGTGCAACCCTGTGGGAAACTGTACCTACCCACCTCCCTGCACAGTCACTGCACACGTGGAATACCAGAAACAATAGAAATATATAAATGCACATGTAATTATTAGCTATCTCTAATAATATGCTCACAAATGATATGCTCATGAGACAGCTTAAACAGAACAATAAAATACTTATTAAAGGGTACGTAGAGAGGGAATCAGAGAATGCAAGTATAAATGACTGTTCAACTGTTTTAGAAAAACAATAACAAGAATAGTGCCCACCTCCACCAGCAAATGCAAACTGTACAGATACCCTTTCCACACAGCCCACCTGTACTAGGGCACTGCCCACTCCTATGGATTCCAGTTCTCCCCCAGTTAACTAAATGGGAGCTCCCACTGGCTTTGCTGGGTACCCAGCCATTGGAACGGTGCAGGCCTGATGGTGGTGCAGCTGGTTGGCCGGTGTTGGTGCACTTTAAACAAATATTTTCAACAGCACAGGCCATGCCATTGCTAAAAATGGCTGTTTTAAATTAACAATTTGTAAATCCTGGCCCGATCGCCAAAACAGCTTTGGTGAAACTATTTACAACTCTTCCCAGATGCAGGGCACGCTCTGAAGTTACTAACAGTTCTGGAGATACCAGTCTTTGAGTCTTTTCAGGCTGTATGTAGTTCTGTCAACTGCAGCTCAGGGAGGCTCTGAACTTGGATGCAGGTCTCACTGGCTTGATTGATAGCAGACTCTGTAGCAGACTTGACACTGTCTTCTGCTTCTCTTGCAGACCACTGGATGGACCAGTCATAAGGACCAGGGCCACATGCCTCACCCACCCGTCTTGTCATCCAGTTCTCAGGCTGAAGCAATAGCTAACACACAGAAGTGGCACTGACCGTCCTATTCCCCAGACCATTCACAGGCATGAAAGTTCCTCCTGGATCTCAGGAACACAGTCTTCAGCCACACTGCTGGCCAGCAGCTGTGGCACAAAGCCCAACTGAAGGCAAATACAGTCTCTCAGCACTTTGCAGGTACTCTGACTCTGTTCAGCAAAAACAGCATTTTTCACTTTACACTGTTTGGTTGCAGGTTGTGGACATCTTCTAGAATGCCTCCTGATATCTGGCTGTGAAAACCTCAGGCAGGCCTCCAAACTTCAGTAGATTCACAGTCTGAGCCCTCCTTACTCTCTGAGAGCTCCAGGCAGACTGCCCCAAGCTGTACATGTCCCCTGTGCCTGAAGAGGTCAGGGCAGCATCCCACTGGCCCAACAGGCTGTCAATTCAACAAATTAGTATGCAGACCATTCACTCGATGCCTGATAGGCTGGATGAAAAGGCACCAAGGCACAGTCTTCTTCTTTTTCCCAGAAGCCATTGCTGAAGTCTTCTAGGCTCTTTGATCTATTGGCTGTGTGTGGGGTCAATGGTAACAAAGATGGCTGCATACTAGCAGTCAGTCCAGAGTCCAGACTTTAACTTTATTTTTGTAAGACTCCTGTCAAGTTTTAACTTAACTGTCTACATGGTTTGATAGCTGCCCCTCTGCCCTGTTATTTGGTGGCAGAGTGGGGTTTGGCAGAGACTTGCCATAGCCCTCTCTCCCAGGCGGCAGGCAGGGCTTACAATCACATAGCAGCCAGGCTGCTTCTTAAAGGCATAGTGCTTAAAAGCACTTTCGCAAAGTTTTTTTCTCCCTCCTTTTTTTTTGGTGTTATTTCTTTATCCTCCCCACATCTCCCCTGTCGGCCTCTTCTTCAGGCCATCAATGGTCTTGTTCCCCTACCACTCACTTGCACTCCTGCCCGTTGCCACCATCTTCCACCTCAAATGGCAGCCACCCTCGGGGTAATCCGGTGTAACCCTTTACCAAATGGGTTCGCCTCCTCCGAGGAGAAAGGCACTGGCAGTGGCCATCCAGTGCAACACTCGGCCCTTCAGGTGCTGCTGAAGTGGTCTCTGGGGCCGGACCTGGGCACTCATGGTGGCAGAGGGACCAGATGGCCGTCATCCGAATGAGCGGAGGAGAATTTTCCCTTTTCTCCCCTGGGGGCACGGTGTGCCATGACGTCAAGGTATACGCCGACATCTGCAATGCCCCCTAGTTAGTTATATGGTGCACTGTTATACCCTCAGTCTCCACTGGGGGTCAGCAGGCACCAGACCACATCCCCACCCTCCCCCCTGGAGAAGGTGAGCAGTCGTCGGTCGCTCAGGCCTTCTCCCCGGCTGACCCTCCAGCGACCCGAGTCCATTCCTGAACCAGGGTCACCAGCATTGCAAGTGGAAATCCAACCACTGTGCCGATGGGCCGGTTCTCCCCCCTTTCTATTGTGCCTCCAGATCCCATTACTGCTGCTATTGTCCTTGGGGCCAGAGCACACAAAGGGGACACTGCAATGAGCTGCCAGAATGACATTAACTATCGAGCACCATAGCTATACTTCAGAGTGTGAGCCGACCACTCAAGCTCACAAGTTCAAGCAGGTGCCAGCTCAAACGTGCACACACTGAGCTGTACAGCACTAACAGAGTTATACTGCCAAGCTGGTGGTTTAGACTTTAATAATGCTCCACCAGTCCCCCATTGCGTGTCAGATACACAGGGCTGGGAGGAGCGCACAGGGACTACAGAACTGGACAGGGGACCTGCAGGAGGACAAAACAGTGCCCAGGGAGGAAGACCAGGTAAGCTCCACCCATGGTGGTGGTGTGTTCTGCTCCTCACCAATGAATTATGGTGTATCCAGCATGTTATTTTCCATGATGAACTGATCCAACTTGTGCCACTTTTTCAAGGCTCTGATTACACCTCACCTGGAGTACTGTGTGCAGTTCTGTGCTTCTCAATCCAAAAATGGACATGGAGGCAGGTGAGAGGTGGGAGACACTTAATATGTTCACTCCAGAGAAAAGAAAGCTGAGGAGGAACATGATCTGAGTCATCCACAAACTCAAAGGTGTCACCCATATCAAACAGTCTGACATATTTGATCTGGTGTTCTCCGGCATGATGTGGGGACACACCCTTAACCTAAATGGCTGTAAATTCAGGAGTAAAGTTAGGAGATGCTTGTTCTCCCAAAGGCTAAGGAATCTGTGCAATAGTTTACCAGTACAGAACGTGGACTTGCGGACATTAGAGGCTTTCAAGCTCAAGTCTTAACTAATTTCTACTTATGAAGAGAATCATTGGGTACCATGGGTAGTGGAGTGGGTAGGGTACCTTTTTCAACTGAGTACTGTACCTGCTTGCTGGATTCATATCTGCTTATGAAGTGGGGATTGGGGGGCAGACATGATGAACCTAAAGTCTAGTCCACACATTAGTTACTACTGTATGTTACTATGAGTTTAAATTGTGCAGCACACCCCATCACACTCCTTTCTTTGGGATTGTGTTTCAGGGAAACATAGTATGTGATGGCAGATGGAGACCTACTGATCTATCTAATCTGTTCATGTACCTACCCCCTCATTTCATACATTAACAATTCTTTGAGTGAAGAAAATGCTTCTTCACATAACCCACTTCTCTATTCACCTTTTACCATAGGATATGCCCTCTAGTTTTCTACACTGACAAGCTACTAATGTGCCTCCTGATACACCCTATCCAGTCCCATTAAACTTTGAATATTGACATGTTATCTCCCATTGGACTTCTTTGTTCCTGGGAAATATACTTAGCCTGTCTAGACATTTCCCATCACTTACCTTCCCCATCCTCTTAATCATTTTAGTTACTATCTGCTGGCCATGCTCATTTGCTTCAATATCCTTTTTGTACCATGGTGACCAGAAATAGGCATAGCACCCCATGTGTAGCCGTACCTGTACCCTTAACTGGGAGGCAGTGTAGTGTACTGGCTATGAGCACTGAGCTGAAAACCTGGAGAACTGGGTCTGAATCCCACAGCCACCACTTGCATACTGTGTGACCATGAGCAAGTCACTTAACTTCCCCGTGCTCCCAGAATGTACCTGGAAACAAGCTTCGTGTGTCTTTTCTAGCCTAAAATTATAAAATAAACAAATAAAGAGACACAATCATTTCACTGTAACAACATGTTACACCCATTTTAAGATAGGGCTATTATCTTCTGATGCTTTCATAGGCAAAGCATGCGAAAATGAGAAAGAACAAGTCCTGCTAGAGGGGATACTGAAATGTTCTCAGCATGATTAAGGTCATAGGATGAATGGTAATTAAGTAGAAAACTGCAGTTACTAATTAAATAATGTGTAGTAAGACAAAAGTTCAGAAAACAGTTGAAAATATTTGTATAATGTATGTGATTTGTACCTCTCACTCTATTGTATTTGTTTTCTTGTTGCACTTGTTACCCTGCACCCTGTGTAAACTGTACCTTCTGAATATGGGCACTGGGTCAGGATAGCACTATCAATAATAGCACGGTTAAGAACTGTGTGGCAATAATAGTGTCATTTTGGTTTTTACTGTTTCCACTGCCCCATGTACTAAAGTGTAAGTCCCGAGTGCAAAAAAATTTTAGAGACCAGGATTAGAACCCTAGTCTCAAGCACTGCTGGTCAAGCTGCTCAGTGCACTAGCCCTCCAGGCCACAGGAGGAGCTTGGCCATCTACTTGCATTCTGGTGCTATTGTACTGTTCCAGCACCATAGACAGTGACCAGGGGAATGCTTACTGAAAGTGCTGTATATCCCCTCTCGCTGTCCATGTTAGCGCTACATGAATTAGTGCTCTGTTGAGTGGAGCTATTCATGTAGCGCTATTCTAACCGGGTACCCTGAATATGCTATCTTACTGTACTCTGTACCCTAGGTAACCTGCTTTGTCTTGCCTAGCTCTGTATTATGCCTTTCAAGGCATCATGTTAATGTTTTTCATTGTTATGAGTAAACCCCTGCCTTGTAACCTCCCAGGTCATGTCTGAAAATAGGCAAATGTCTACCTAGTGCACCTTACCCAGTAACAAAAATGAAATAAATAAATAAGTGTTCTTTTTTGAAGCCATCGTGTAACTTATAGTGTCAATACAAGGAAATAGTGTTGACACACTCTATTGTCAGTAAAAAAAAATGTTGACATGCTATATTTTTCAGTTTTAAACTGTGTTACAACTAAAAAAATTATATCGAGCACATAGAAAAAGGGTTTATAATGGAATCAGCATGTTCACAATATTACTTACACATAAAAACAGCATCAATGTAGCCAGTTCCTAAAAGCTGGACTCAAAGTGTTAATGCAAAATACAAGTTTCTAGTCTCAACTTTTCCAAAGATAGTTTTCAAAAGATTATTTAAGAAAAATTGAATGACTTTGGAACCATAAAATGCAGGAAACATATTTTTTTTCTTATTGAAGGCTTGCAGTCAGCTAAGGTCATATATCAATATGAGACTGTGCTGTAGCTACCACCTATCGATATAGGGAAACACGAAATGTCTCACTGCATTTTTAAAGTCCTGTTATTTTTAGTAACATATATTCACATGTGAAGATGTAGCAACACAAGAGAACTGAATCATTTGGATTTATTCTTTTTGATTGTTCTCCAAGCTTTCTTCTGGAAAAACACTTATGTTTCTGTGCCTAACAATTCAAATGTTACAGCTTTTGAAATATAATTTCAAGCATTATAAAATATCATAAAATATTATTTTTGGAAATGGTAATAATATATGGGTTAGAGCTGTGCAGAATATAAAATTCTGCCCATGGAATGACAATTCTGATTCTGCAGAATTTTGCGAATTTGTGTGAAAATGCTGCAGAATTTCACCAAATTTTAGATTTCAGTTATTTTGCTATAATTTTAAACGTTCATGTCTGCATGACACCATATTTGGAACATAAGCAGTTTCTACTAGCAGACATAAGTGTACCAAATTTAAGAGTTGTACATTGAAAGGGGGAGGAGTTATGGGTAGCCAAACATTAAAGCAAAATTAAATTTTCAGTTATTTTGAGCTAATTTTAAAATTCCTTATCCAAATGTATCCATAATTTCAGGATTTAGAGAAACCTACAGCATAGGTACAGTATATGCACCACATTTCAAGTCTTAATCTTCAATGGGGGCTGAGTATATATACTATAGGTAGCCAAACATTTTGCCAAAATTTAGATTTCTGTTATTTTAGTATAATTTTGATAGTATTCATTAAAATATTATAACATTCTACAGCATACAGGTTATTACTATATATGTATATATACATAGTTTCAGATTTCATGCTTTAAGTTGGACTGAATTGTAGCCTGCCAAACATGTTGCCAACATTTTAATTTCAGCTATTTCCCTCATTTTAAAATGACATATCCAAATTTAACCAGAGTCAAAGCATTTAAACTACAATACCTCAAAGTCATTTCTGAAAAGGTTTATATTTGCAGCTTTAAATGAGACTGAATTCAAAGTGATCAAACCTTTACAACATTTAAAAATAACATTTTGCAAGAATATAAAGTGCAAATTTATAAAGCCCTAAAACTTTAAAACTAGAGAATGCAATACCATTAATTTTTGGCAGATTCTTAGACCTTACAAGGAGACTATGTGTGCCAGTGTTATTAATTACTTGCTGCCAGAAATTGCAAAATAACATCTGTACTTAAACCTCCTTAAACCTGGAGGAGCTCACAAAACTGAAGGTGGCTAAAGCAATGAGGCCAGATGGCATACACCCGAGGATATTAAGGGAGCTGAGGAAAGAGCTAGCAGTGCCTCTGGTAGCCATGTTCACAGAGTCTGTAAGCACAGGACTAGTTCCAGAGAACTGCAGGAGGACTCATGTATTTCCTCTTCACAAAAGTGGTAGCAGGGAGGAACCAAGGAACTATAGGCCGGTCAGCCTCTCCTCAGTTTTTTATTTATTTATTTGAATCTTGGATTATACCTTTGAGCGTAAAGCTCCTTTATGAAGGTTCCACGGCAGCATGAATAACATGGAAAAGTTACAGTGAAAGACAGTCAATATAGAACAACAGCATGAGTAACATTCAAATAGAGAAATACAGACAGTTTTTGGGTAACATATTAATCAGAGTAATACAGACAAATTTTAGGTATAAATGACAAAGTGCAAGCAATTACTCAAATAATTGGATACATTGGTTTAAGAAGCTACACAGTTTGCATGATGTAACAGTAGAATCCATTGGACAAGGAAGGTATAAGAGAACACTCTAAGAGAGGTGGGGGGGAGGGGATGAGGCAGCTGATGGAGGCCTTGTTAGAGGAAAGGTTTGCAGTTCATTGTGTAAGGTGGGATGGCAAAAAATGGAGAAGGGTGACTAGGTAAAGAGGGGGGTGATGGCCACAAGCTATGATGGGAGAAGGGTGTATAGGCAAAAAGGGGGGGGTAGTAGACTTAAGGGAGTTGTTGGGGTAGGATAAGGAGAGAGAGAGAGAAGAGTAAAAAGTTAAGGGTGAAAGGAGAGGGACAGTGTGTTATTAGAGGTTGCTGGTGCAGCTACTAGCTGGCTTTAATTGATCTCGTAGTTTTTTTTTTATCCTTGAATGCTTTCTCACCTGCAGCCACAGTCCTGCCAATCTCCAGCCACCGCTCATCCACCGCCGATCCCGAAGCTGTCGTGCCCAGCTGGCATAGGCAGCTACACCATTGAGAGGGGCTCCCTTAAGCCCCCATGCCAGGCAAGGATCCACTACTGGCGCACGTCCTCCAGGCATTGTCGGGTCAGTGAACTGTGGCCGTTAAGCTGCCGTGGACTTGCGCTGCTATTTTTCCTTGTTCTTCCCCAATGGGGGCACAGATGTGAAATGATGTCCATGCACTAACGTGCAGACGTCTGCCGTGCTTCCCCCCAAACCTCAGCACCGGCACCTCTGCACTACCTCCAGGCATCCCCAGGGACCACCAGAGCACGGTGTGCACCCACCCCTTTCCCCAGAACTAGGAGAGCTGTCGTCGGACACTCGATCCTAGTCCACCCCTGCCAACCCCTGATGACCCAGGCTCATTCCCAAACCCGGGTCACCGACGTGTAGTGAGGTGTGGCATCCAGCACCTCAACCCTCAGTGTCACTGGGCTGGGTTGTTGATCTCTTAGTTTAAACTTAAATGGGCCTAGTTGGGTTTTGGAGAGCAGATCATCTTTGAGGGAGTTAAGCCAGAGGGAGGCTTGATATCAAAATGAGCAAAGCTCGTGAGAGGTCCATCAAAAGGGGACTTTAAAGGACAGGTTATTAGACCCTCTTGTTGTCTTGGTGTTATCAGTGAGGGTGAGGAGGTTGTGGATCACCGGAGGTGTTAGTCCCAGAGTGGATTTTTTGGATAGCAGGCAGACTTGATATTGAATCCTTCTCTCAACATTTAACCACCCTGCCTGTGAGTAGAGATTGCATGAATGCATCAGGCATGGAACATCAAGGCATAGCTGACATGCTTTGTTGAGTGCAACCTTCACTCTCTTGAGGGCAGTGTCTGATGTGGCAGCGTACACTACTAGACCATAGCCAATCATTGAGAAGACTGAACTGGTTAGTGCTAACCTTAGAGCACTTGCTGTTAGGCAGTTCTTGTGGCTGTATAACAGCCCAATCTTGGCATGTGCTGGCTTGGCGACTAAGTCTATGTGACGTGAAAGATAGTGAGCTGTCCAGGGTAATACCTAGATATTTGAAGTATGGAACCTGCTCAAGAAGGACATTTTGGCTGTTGAAAATGCTCAAAGGGTGGGTCTTCGGTTGGCTGTGTGAGGTTGCAAACAACATTGCTCTTGTTACTTTGTAATTTAATAGTAATTTGGAGTTGATGAACCAAGCCTCGGCAGCTGAGAAGTTTTGTTGCATCTTCTTCGCCAGCATTACTGCATCAGTATGACTGGAGAAGAGCACTGCATCATCAGCATATAGAAGGATTTTATCCTGGCATGCAAACAGGAAGTGATTCAGGAACCGACTGAAGAGCAGTGGTACCAAGATAGAACCTTGGGGTACCACAGTCCTCACGTTCCTGCTGTCTGACAGGATCCCAGCAATTTTCACTTGCTGTGTCCTCCCAGAGAGGTAACTCCAAAACCATGAAACTGATTCAGTTGATAGTCCCATGTAGGCTAACTGACTCAGTAGTAAATCATGGCTGATCATGTCAAATGCTTTGGTGAGGTTGATGTATGTCACCCCCGCCTTAATGCACTGGTCATACTGTGCAGTTTTTTAGAAACTGTGCTGCTCTGAGCATAACAACTGGTATTTGTCCAGGTGGTCTGTGAGCTGGTTGTTGACAATTCACTCGAGCACCTTTGAGAGTGGGGAGAGAATGGAGATCAGTCAGTAGTTGGTATGGTTTGCTTTATCACCACTCTTGAAAATGGGGGTCACCGATGTTGCCTTCCAAGCCTGGAGGAATTTGCTGTGGCGGAGAGAGAGGTTCAGAATCTTAGTGAGGGTGCAAAGATTTCATTGAGGGTTAAGGCAATGAGTTTGAGGTCAAGTGTGTCACTGCCAACTCGAGTTCTGCAAAGGACTTGCATAAGGTACTTCTTGGCATAAGCTTGGGAAATGGTTTTAAAGTAGAAGGGTGAGGTGGTGTAGATAGTAGTGAAGATAAGCCGAGATCCGCCTTCAAGAAGGAGATCTTGCTACTCAGTTGATGTGGAAGAAATGGATTTTTATTTCGTCTTTCAGTCTTAGATAAAAGTCGATATAAACAGTGGCAACCCACACAAACACAGACAAAGGCCTTTTGAGTCATAAGAAGCTTTATCAAAGGTGCTGCTCCTTGCTTCCTGTATCATTATGTAGGTAGTGTCTTAAAGTACCAGTGCTATTTTAAGCCATAATATTTGCAGTTCATTTTTAAAAAGGGGCAAATTGCATAAAGCAAATAGCAAAACATGCAACATTATTAAAAACAAACACAAACAGTATAGTTCAGTAGTGCATCAGTGGCATATACAGATAATAGTTAAAATATTTAAGTTAATAAAAATGCAATTTTCAAATATGAACAGCCCAGTGAACATTAAGGTATAAACTGGAGGCTCTCCATGTAGCCACCACATCTTTGGCAAGCCTTTGTACTCTGTGAAGATAAATACACAGATATGACGTGTTATCAGATGGAAATCAGATGTGCCCTTCCCATACCAGGAAATAGATTTTCTACAGTACCTTAGGTATATAGCCAAAAATAACACAGTAGAGCGTTCACATATGGTTCATAAAGTTGCTGAACTTTTGTCAGGCTGTTATGAACCAAGAGCAAAAAAGATTTGCATAACTAATGTGCAGATTTTAATGCACTATTTACCACTTTTAGTGTTTCAAATAATCACAGAATCAGAAACCTTTCAATTTTTGAGTCAGAATATATTTTCTTAAAAGCTAATAACTGTTTGAGTGCACAACAGGATTAACATTTAAACTCACTGCATCCTGAAAGATTTTTTATATCTTGCTGACACAAATAGCATTTGGGTCATTCTGTTTAATGAAAGAAAGGAGAGCGGTGATTCCATTTAAAGGAACATCATCAGAAAAAAATATGAATACGTTTTACTAATTTTAAAATGCATGTAATTAAAAGACATTCATTTAAGAAGATGTTATGTTTCCTAAAGACAAATTCAACTTCTCAGAGGCTCCTAACATTTACTGTGTCTATTTTCATTACTTTTTCTATTATGCAGAGCACTGGTACTGGCCAATGGTGCCATGGCACCAAGCCCCACACTCAAAGGAGGCCCACTGGACTGGATCTGTAATATACCTCTGTCCCAAACCCAACAAGTATTTCCCAAAATAGGGAGCCTCAGCTTGCTCATTGCCAGTCGCGGACATTAAGTTCTGGATCTAAGATGCCAATTAGCATTTGACGTCAGCTGAGTACACAAACAACCAATCTGGTGTGCTCCGTATTGTGTATGTACTGACACACCAACTTTAAACTGGTGTGAGGTGCAATTAGGGGCCACCAACCTGTTTTCCCACTGCGCGAGTATCCAGGGTCATGAATAGTGCAGCAAAACTCCTGGAAACTGGGCCCTGGATCATGGGAGAGCTCCAACTGGTGAGATGCCGGCAAAAGGAATGGCTAAACATCTGCAGAGAGCTTGAAACTTCAGGGAGGGAAAAAGCCAAGAGAACTGCGACTGTAGAAGGGGCACTCACATTTGGATCAGTGAATGGTGGGACCCATGAAGGTAAAGCAAAAATACTGTGGCATCAGCAGTAGCAGCAACCAACAGGCTACTGGTGTAGTTGGTAGAAGAGAGAAGTGCTGCAGGGTGAGGGTCTTTTGCATGAAAATGAGATGAGTGCTAGGATGGAGGGCACAATTAGAGCAAAGGGACAGGGTCGCGGTCAGACATGCTGTCTCTCCCAATCCCTGATGGTATGGCAGCAACACAGTAAACAGCCGCAGTGACTCCTCCACTGCAACAGAGCTCGAGCTCCAGAGAAGCCCCTGGGGGCACCGGCTGCACCACTGCGCGGCCACGGGAAGGTGAAGGGCAGCAGCAGTGAGACAGAGGGAGCAGGATCATCTGAAGAAGCGATGGCAACGAGAGCCACCCCACCTTCGCAGAGCTCCCCCAGCTCTAGGCCCCTGGCAGAACCCAGGATGCAGGAAAAGAGGACAGATGTTTGATGGTACTGATACTTTTTTATGAATGCAGAAAATCTTATCTCTGCATTATAATTTGAAAAATTTTGCAGTACTAGAAGACCTAATCCTGTTAAATGAAATGAATTTTGCATGAAGCTCTGGTCCTGGTTTACGATGCATGGAAAAGTTGATGAATGAGGGCCTCTGCCCCAGTGTAGGGTTTGCTTTTGAGACCAAGTTTATGCTGCAATTAGGGCAAAATGGGACAAAGCATCATTTTGACATACTCCTTTGTGTACTACATAATTTGTCCCATTAGATACGGGTCAGTTCTACAAATTGAAGCAGTTTTCTCATCTGGTGTTTTTTTTTTGGTGGGGGGAACGGTTGAAGTGATCGCTTGGTTTCATTTTCTAGTGGTGAAAATTACGAGATGGAGTCAAACACTACACACTTCATACTGAGACTCTTGTTTATGAGCCCTATGTTAGCAGTGGGTTCCACACTTTGATGCAGTATTAAAAGGGAAGCAAACATTGCAGGGGTCACTCAAATTGTAAAAACACAAGACAAGGCCATTCAAATGAGGTACTAGGCTTAGCTGTAGGTGTCAGGAGTCCTGAGATATGAATATCAAATGATCTGTAAATGAAACCAAAGCAGCAGCAATTTCATGTAATCTTAAAGCAGGAAGTGATGTCACTGAGGAACCAGCTCTATGTTGTTAATTACAATGTGCCCCTCAGTGACATCACATTCTGTCTCAGGATCCCATAAAATGGCTGCTGCTTTGTTTTGAGTTACAGAGTATTTAGATATTTATATCTCAGGACTCTTGACACCTACAAGGAAGTTCCATATCTCGTTTGAAAGGAAGCACCAAGGGAGGTTGACAGTGAAAATGCTGACCTCCCACACAGCAACGGCACAATACCGATGCAGGTATTGTGCCGCCCAATGCCCGAGTGTTTTCTGTGGGGGCTGTTCCCCCTGCACCCTCCAGACTTCAGGATTATCAACTCCAGGTCAGAGATGGTCTAGGGAGGGGGCAGAACACTGGGGGAAAGCAAACCATGGAAAAGGACCATTACAGCGACTGTCGCTGTAACGGTCTTTTTTCATGGTTCACTGCAGGGGTGTTGAGCTGAAAGGGACACCGGTTTGAAATATCTTTTTGTGTTCTTTCACAATTTGAGAGACCCCTGCAATGTTTACTTCCCCTTTAAGAGTCTAAAACTGCAACTGCTGATAGTCCTTTTACATGAACAGGTTTAGCAGTTCAGTGCAACAGATAGAGACCAAAACATGGTGGCTTGCAAAATAATCAGTCACTTGTACGTAAGTGAAATCCTTTAGTTCTGAATTCACTGCCTTTGAAAAGAATGTTATGCTGCTATTAAAGTTAATTAAATATGTGAAAAGAAAGGTGCTATCAAACTTACATGGGTTTTTGTTCTTTATGGATTCATTGACAACTTGAAAAGGACATCTGCTTTTAAGACCCTTCAGGTTATATATATATTTTTTTTTATTTTACTCTTTGGTAACCGGGTAAGGCCCACTAGGCACAAGTGCCTGTTTTCAGGGGCGACCTGGGAGCACTGGGCGGTTAAGTGACTTGCTCAAAGTCACACAATATGCAAGTGGAGGTTGTGAGAATCTGTACAGTAGCGTGATGTTTATCAGTTTGCAAAGTATTTGCAAAAAAGCAATACTGATTAATAATTATTCATTTATTATGCTTATAAATATTGTACATTGAAAGGTTTGATAGTATTTCCATTTGCAGTTTTGTGTCGTTGGCCAAATCCTTTTGGGGGGGGCTGCACAACTGCCCACAAGCTTTCATATTTTTCATGCAGAATATAAAAAAGTTAGTGTCTTGTTACTTTTCCTTTGCTGCCCTTAGATTTATCATCCTTTTCAGTAAGTAATTTACTTTGTTGGAATAAGATGAAGGGACTGTAGTTTGGATTGAAAATGAAACTTATTTGATGGCTTTCCCCTTAACCAAAAGAAAGGAACCTGGTTTAAAACCTAAGTTTTCCTTTTCTATAACCCTTAGAAAGCTACATAGCTATGCCATGCCCTGAGCACATTATTAACTCTTGACAGCATATTCTTTGTTGATATCATCTTTAGTTTGTCCACAGAATTTGATTAAGTGGTTTTCTAGGTAGACGGGGCTAATTAAATTTATATTTGGGCAGCTGGGTGAGCAAATCACTGGCAGTTTTGATCTTTAGTCGAAGTATTTTTAACAGCTATAGATCATCGTGAACATAAATCAAGGTACATCTAAAAAGTGATTATGATTGTCTTTGTACTGAAACATGGGAAACATGCACATAATAATGATTGTGCAAGCAAAGACATGGCCGGGAGGCACTTCTTCAGTTTTAAAATGAGATAAGTAGTACAGTGTTTACTGGCATGTTTGTTCATTTATGTTGTTTGGGACCTCACATTTTACTTATCAGTTTCAACAACTCATTTCAGGTGTTGCTTTTTCTAAACTTGTGTCCTGTCTGGAGTTCCCTCCTGTCTTCCAGTTTGTACGTACTTAAATTCTTGAGTCTCTCTCTTCATAGGGCTTCTGATGTAGACCCTGCACTATTTTGGTTGTCCTTCTTTTGGTTTGGTTAAATGGCCTATTTCCATGTTATCTGAATAAAAGGAATTTGGGAAAAATAAACAGAATACATGAAAATGAGGGGGGTGGGGGCAAGGGGCGGGGGTGGGGGCTCACAAATCATTTTGGAGCTGGGGCCCACAAAAGGAATAATCTAGCTCATTGAATGCTCTCAGCACCCATTTCATCCTTATGTGTGCGATTGTGCATTCCGTGCAGCACCCCTAATGGCCCATACTAACAATTACACATTTGTTAAAGGGACCATAAACAGTATTACTTTGTTTTAATATAACTGGATATATGGCCATGTCCTCTTATCTCCTTTCTGTGCCTTTTCTTTGGTTTGCTCCCCCCCCTTTTTAGGGGTTTATTTTATGTTGCCTTTTTCTCATTGATTTGTTTAATTACTGATCAGCTTACTAGAAGCTCTGAAATGAAACCTGAGCTGTTAACTGCCGCACAACTGATGTCACCAGGTTCCTGGACTGATCAGCTATTATACAAAGACTAAATGATGGGGAACGAAGTCACAGGACTGTTCTTCCACTGAGAGGCTTTGATGACAGTGTCAACCACGAGAGTGGAGACCAGGTTGGTTGTCACTGTGACATTATTGCAGTGTACTTATTTATTTTAATTTGCATTATCCCTTTCTCACTAAAATATTTGAACTGATGTGGAAAACATGTGGTGAACTGGAGTTACATTTTCTTTTCCCTTTTGCTGTGCTAGGCCTAAGGGCAAACATCCCTATGATCTCAACGGAGAATAGAGGTTATTCAGCCAGCGCAGTCCAGATGCACACTGTGGAGCTGAATGTTATGTAAGACAATGAGGTAGTGGTCTGAATCCAAATAACCAGTTCAGACCAGTTCTGTCTTGGAAGTGGGCTGACAGCAAAGGAATGTCTACTGTGTGATAGACGAGAGGCAGGACACATGATGTGTGTGTGAAGGGGCTGGCCTGCCACATTTGATTCTGTGACTGAATATCCTTATGAAAGTCAGTCATATCTTGAGAACTGATGACACAATATCAGTGTCAGTTCAGGAATGATGACTTAAGAGACCTTATTTGAGGGGGACGCTTAAACCATCCCCTTAGAATCTAGTTATACCTTATTATTTATTGTATTTGGTTTATTATGTACAAGCACCTTGGTTTAAGAAAGGCACTTTCTATAAATAAAGTATGATTTGATTTAATTTGGTGTTATTTTGTACTCTGCATCCTTCTTCTATTCAAGAAACAGAAAAGCAGTTCTAAACACGAAAACAGTTAGTCATATACTCCTTACGTTGTTTGCTCTTGTTGTCTGTGGTTCCTTTTTAGTCTCTCACTCTCTCCAACCCCACCCCCCATCCCTCCCAGCCTGCAGCCCTCACTCACCACGATCGTGCTAGGAAGCACGTTGCTTGAGTTCACTCTCCCTCTGGCTCTGCAGTGCACATGCTGTTTGGTTACACTACACAGGATCACTCAGTCAAGTCGTTCAGGACTGCTCAGTCATGCTGTTTTAACTGCCATTAAAAATGATGGATGCAAGTTAGAAAAACAAACAAACAAAGAATCTACTTAAAATAATACAGTATGCACACACCAATTACACCACAGAAAATCATGTATACTATAGCTTGCGTAGTGACACCTACCATCAGAGGGAATACTTCTTAAGAAAACTAGCGGTATTTTAATATGTTTACATTTAATACATTTTTTTTTAAATACATTTATACACCAAACCCATTTTGTATGTGTAATAAAACACTGCAGTGTACTGGGTATGCCGGGATCAATTCACTTCTTGGTTTGGGGCATCATGCCTCACTATGCGTCTAGGCATGTGTTTATCCTAGTATAACCAATACCCCAGTGTGTCTTATTGCTTACTTACCAAATTCCTGATGTTGGCTTTCTGCCCAGAAATCTAATCTGGAATTCTGTCCAATTCACATTTACTGACTTTGATGTAACTCTTAGAGAACAGGATCAAGCTATACAGGCCCTGCCTCATTTACCTACTGTATGTCCTGCCTCTAGTGCCAAACTTTGGAGGTCCTTGGAGTCTCCTGACGTTCATTGTGTCAATTTGTGTAACCTTCTCCATCATGCAGACACCACTAGTGTCCAGTACTAGATCCTCTGAGGCTCCCAACACCCATTTCATCCATTTGTGGGCACTTCCGCAGTCAGCATGTCACACCTCGTTGCCAGTATTAGTAATTATATGTAATACTAAACTTTAAAAAAAGATAGTAATTGAAAGGGAACACTACCAAGGCAGTTTTGGTGTTCTGTGGTCAAAAAGTGGTATCCCAAGGTGGGTAGGATGCCATTCCATTTGAACCCTTATCGATACACTAAGGGTGTATGAATGCTTTTTTTGAAATATTCAGATGAGTATTCATATTTGGGGGCCCATTTATTCATGCTTTGGTATTTGGCCACTGGAACAGGGTGTGAGACTTCAAGATCTCCTGAGATTTCCTGTCCAATCAGAGGCCATTTTGAAAACTCACTGAAGGCAGGTCATGCGATCCAACACTCGCAGAAGCTATAGGCAAGCGAGACAGACATCTGAGCTGTTGTGAAAGAGCAGTCTACTTCCATCCAATTGTTAAAAGAAAGCTGCAACTCCCCACCTGCCAAAGCCATACCCCCACCCTCGATTTGGCCTTTCACAAGCAAAAAAAAAAAAAAAGTGAAGGTGTTTTAACTTACTTTATTTTATGGTTGGATACTCTGTGATGAGGCAATATGGCAGATGCTACATGGTGCCATTTCATGTGACAATGCAGCACCGCACCTCTCTGGTATTGATATGGACTGCACTGTCACATGAAAAAGTACTGAGCAGCTTCCACCATGTTGCTTCACCATAGAGTTTGCAGCAGCAACATAAAGTTTTGTTTTTGATGCTCTCAAACCTGACCCAGCCACCATCAGTCATGCCTCCCATCCAGCCTCATCACTAGTCTGCCTGGGTATCTGTCCCACCATTCCACCCAAGTTTTACCCCCCCAAGGAGGGGCCTTTGGGAGGCCCATCCTCCTGCATCCCTTCAGCTCAGTGTCCAGGGAGCACCACAGTTGATAGTGCAAGGGGCAGCATCCTGCGATGGTTCAGCATTTTCCCTTTTTTGTTCCCTGGCGATGTGGTATGCAATGACATTCCAGCACACAAGCTGATGTCTGCCATGCCCCCCCTCCCCAATCTGCAAGCTCCATCTGTCTCTCCCCAGCTTCTGCCAGGGACTAGTTGAGAACCGGATGCTTCTGTGCCCACCCCTCCCAGAGGAGGAGGAGGAGAGCAGTCCCTTGGATACTGATCCTCCTCCCCTGGCTGGCCCTCTAACACATTGGGCTTGCTGCTGAACATGGGTCATCGGTGTCGCAAGCTGTAGCTCTACTGCTGCACCAGAGGGCTGGCCTAAAAATAAAATAAAGGTAAAACACCTCATTCTTTTTTTTGCTTGCAAAAAGCCTTTGGGGACAGTAAGGTTTTGGAGGGAGCAGAGAGTTCAGTTAATGACCAGCTTTCCTTTACAATTAGCCCAAAAGAAGAAATCTTGACAGTTGGTTATTCCTTTTCTAAATCCAAAGTTAGAAGTGGTAATTGTTTTTACACATTTATGTGATAATTTTCAGTGTTTCTCAGAAGAACTGCTCGTAGTGTTGTTGTTTTTTTCCTAAAATTGGGAAAATGCACTAGTATCCCTAGGGCCATTTCTGCATTGCAAGCAATCAGTCACAGATACAAAATAAACAAAAACAGATTTCAACAGTTTTCTTTTATGCAGTTTTATCAGCAAGCATGCCGTCATAGGTGCACATAAAAAAATACAGATGTTTATTATGCACTTTCCTGTTAAGTGGCGGTAGCCCCTGAAGATAGCGACTCCCAAACGGTGAGGAGTCAAACCAGCACAGAATAATAGCACGTGATGTATTGGTGAACTTTCTGTTCCCCCTCCTGATGTCACCCCGGGGAGTTGGCATATTAAGTAGAGTGTGGGGGCTGGCCCACAAGAGGAAGCACTGGGTGCAAAGACCCACGCAAACAGAAAGTTTGCCGATAATGTCACTCGCTATTATTCTGTGCCATTTTGACCCCTCACCTTTCGGGAGTTGCTATTTTGATGTGGAACCTAAAGTGGGAAGTGCAAAGCTAGAGTTTAGTTATTAAGAAATAATACAAATGCTTGTAGGGTGGGACTTCAAGTGACGTCAGCTCCCAGAATGGAAGCTTGAGATGACTGCTCATACCCGCCCAGCTATTTTTGTTACATTTTATATTTATTACCCTGCTAGGATTCATTTTAATTGACACCCATACCTGGCTGTTTTCATGGGGGGCAAAGATAAGAAAGATAAAATGAAGAAGACTCACCAATCCAGCGAACCTGTGCACCTCCTTCAGCAGTAGGCCCAATCATGTCAGTCCCCCCTCCGACCGCTCCTGTGCAGACCATGAATTCGGGAATATTGTCTGAACTATGAGACTTCAGGGTGGAATACCAGACAACACAAGCGGAATTCAAGGTGGCTCTGGCTACCTTTGAGGAATGGATGGGGGCCCTGGAACAATCACTTTGCCAGGCAGATGCTCGCGTGGACAGCCTTGAGAGAGTGCTGATTAAATCCTTGCAGGAACAGCAAGAGTTGCAGGATCGGTGTGAGGGTCTTGAGAACCGGTCCCACCGTAACAACCTGTGCATCTATGGGGTTCCCAATGGAGCGGAAAGTAAAGGGATGGTTCAAGTTCTCCAAGATTTCTTTGCCTCATTGCTGAACACATTGGATTTGCAGCCCTTGAACATAGAGTGGGCACATCGATCTTTAGCACCCAAGCCATCTCCTTGTTCAAACCCCTCTGTATAGCCACGTTTCTCAATTTTAACACTAATGAACAGACTCCCTGCATAGACCTTGGTGCAAGGCACCCTGTATTATCAAGGCAAGCGTATTTATATTGATAATGATTATTCTCCCCCTGGTGATGACCCAATGGAGGGCTTATGTGCCAATCCTTTGGCTCCTCAGGGACAAGAAACTCAGGTTCACTACTCCTTACCCATCACACCTTGGATGACCTTCAAGGATGGGATCAAGATATTTGATACTCCTGAAGCAGCAGTACAAGAGCTGAAGGCCAGAAATCTGCTTTCAAGGAAGGAGCAAATGGAGACAGAATACAGCAGACAGAAAAAGGCACTTCAGCGTGAATTATGGCAGCAGATTTCTCCACAGAGCAAAAAAAGATGACAGGAGGGCTCTCTGTCTGCAATTTGCTCTCGACTTCAAGCTTTTCATTGAGAAGATGTGTCCTGAGATTGCCTGAATTCTGGGGAACTTGAACTTTTATTTGTGCTGTATGCACTGGGGTGCTCTTCTAAGGATCCAGTTATGCTGGGACTTTTCATTGGGCACCGTAGTTACTTGTCATTTTATTGAGCAATCCTCTTTTGGATGGACCCTCTTATTTTTAGAGCCTTCCTTTCTGTGATGAGACTCTACTGATACTATATTTTATTACCTATTGCTTCTAACTTCGCTATTGATGAGCTCAGTTTCTCTCTTCTGATGTGCGTGTTTCTGCATCTTTCTTCTTCTCATTTCTAAACCCCGAGACACTATTGATCTGTTTTGGCTTCATAATCCCTGTCTTTTTTTGTAGTTGGGTATATCTTCATTCCGGTTTATTGGACACTTCTGTATTCTGTCTCTGTTTTGCTTCCTTATTTTGTATTCTCTGTTTTCTGTGTGAGTTTTTTACGGTGTCCTTTATTCCCATTTTGTTGTATTGAGATTTTCTAGATTTTTTTCTTTTTTCCTGATTGTTCTTTTTTAGGTATTTACTTCTTAAACACTTTGCCCATCTCTGTAGTCTCAGCCACCACCATATGGTCTCTTGGCTGCACTACATGTGAGTGCTTTCTTTTCTGCAGTGTGCCTTTTCTATATGGTTTTTCTGTGCCCCCCCCCTTGTTTTCTTTTCTTACCACCCTTATCTGAATAGTTTTCTGTTTTTTCTTTTCTTTTTCTCTTTCTTTTACAGCTTGGAGGCTTGGGGAATGGGTGGGGTGGACATGGGTAACTATGCAGCATTATTTTTCAGAGAGTATTATAATTATAGCGTTCTTGTTGTGATTACTACTTGTTATCTGGGGTAACCTTTTATGGAGATGGGTGGCTGGGCAGGGAAGGAGGGATATTTCATTTTGTTTTTTGTCCTTTTTCTCTCCGCTTAGATGAACTATCAGTGGAAAGTTTGACATTTGACTTGTGCAATTTTTCCTCTTTACTTTAGCTAGATGGACACTGGAGGGGTAATGCGATCTGCCCTGGGCTCACCTGGGCTCATCCGGGAGATAAGCAACTCCCCTAGTCCTGGGGTTGTTATTTATTACTATCACCAGTGTCTTTCTTAAGGGTGGTGTAGGGGGCCTGCAATTCCATCGTGATTTTCCACCTGAGGGGGCTAATTTTAGCCCTCAGATAGGAAGCTTTTTCTCAGCCTCCCTACCTAGGAAGTCACCATTTTCTCTCCCACCCCTAGGTTCCTCAATTTCCATATCAGCCTACCATGTGGGACTGAATTGAAAGCCTTGCTGAAGTCCAGGTATAGGACATCAAATAATTTTCCACTGTCCAGGGATCTTGTCACCCAGTCGAAGAATTTGACTAGGTTGGTTTGACATGATTTCCCGCAGACAAACCCATGCTGATTTTCATTATGAAGACCATTTGCCTCCAGGAACTCCACCATCCTTTCTTTTCAGATGGCCTCCATCACTTTCCCCACTATGGATGTCAGACTGACTGGTCTATAGTTCTCTGGTTCATCCTGAGGTCCGCTCTTGTGGAGTGGCACAACGTTTGTCATCCTCCAGTCAATAGGAACACATCCTGATTGAAGGGATTAATTGAATAGAACTGTCATTGGAGCAGCCAGGACATTCGCCAGTTCCTTCAGAACCCTGGGGTGGATGCCATCTGGGCCTGGAGCTTTATCAGTCCTCAAGGACTTGAAAGCCTCCCTCACCCTCCCCACCTGGATCTCTCCATCTGTGAGAGCCTTGCCTTCCCCCATCCATTAACCTGCCCACCCCTTGCAGAAAGAGCCCATCCCTTTCCTTAGTAAAGACTGAGCTGAAGTAATCGTTAGGCACTTCAGCCTGCTTTACAACCCCCTCTACCCATTCCACTCCTTCTTCAGCCTGTTAATCTGCTCCCCACCCTTCCTTCTCACTATAACATGTCTGTAGAATTCTTTCTCCCCACCTTCTTATCCCTTATGCTAACCTAGACTCCTTTTCAGCCTTGGCAATTCTTACCACCCTACAGACTTCCCTGGAGAGCCTGTGATAATCCTCTCTGTCTGCCTCTCTGCCAGAGCACTTGTATCTTTTAAAGGCCATCCTTTTATTTCTCACTCCCTCCTGCACCTCCCTTTTCCACCAGCAAGGTTTCCTAGCCCTAGCCTTCTTGTATTGAGATCTTGCACAGGTTTTCGTGGCCTCCAGGATGCCTAGCTTCAGGATCTCCCACCACCTCTCTGTGCACATTCCAAGACTGATTTTCCCTAAATATTCCCTGAGGATGGTAGCCATCTCCCTGAATTCTGCCCTCCTAAAGTCCACAACTGTGGTCTTTGTTTATTTCTACTGGATCCCTAGATCTAAGGTGAACCATACCACTGAGTGGTCACTCCCTGCCAAAGGGTATTCAACCACTAAGTTCTTTACTTGGTCACCATTTGCAAGTACCAAGTCCAGGATGTTTCCCTCTCTTGTCTTCTCCCCCACCAGCTGAGTCAGAAATTCATCTTGAAGGTTGTCGAACACCCTTTGCTTCCTAGCAGATGTAGATGCCATGGCATTCCAGTCAGTTCCTGGCATGTTAAAATAGCCAATATCACATTCCCTCCCCTATTCCTGCTACAGTGTTTCTTCATGTTGTCAACCAGTTAGCTGTCCATGTCCTCAGATTGTAATGGAGGCTGGTAGATAACCCCTAGATTGACCTTCCTTCCCTTGATATCCTGTAAGGTGGCCCAAATCACCTCCACGTTCCCTTCCCCATCATCCCCCTTGCTGCACACTATCCCTTCTGTAATGAACAATGCCACCCCCCCTTGCCAATTGTCCTCTCCCTCCTACATGTGGTCTTGAAGCAGACCTTGAAGTCGACAGTCTTAGATTGATGGACCATTACAGGAGGTGAAGGGGGGGTTAAGACCTGGAGGAGGGTGCAGCGGGTTGGCCGGATTTGGGTAGTGGGGACTAGGAGACACCCTGGGGCAAAGTGGATCCTAGATCGAGGACCTCCGTTACTAATACCCATACCCAAGGGCTCCACATTTAGTGGGCAGGTGGCTTGGTCGGCCTCGGTGTCTCATCCTACTGGGGTAGTGTTATGCAATGCCAGGTCCATTAAGAACAAGACAGCTATTATTGCTGATCTTGTTGGGTTAATGGACCTGGCGTGCATCACCGAGACCTGGCTGGATAAATATTCTGGCCCCATTTTGGAGTCAGCTGTTCCGGCTGGGTTCTCAGTGATACACTGCCTGAGGCAGGATCACAGGGTGGGGAAGTAACAGTCTGTTTTAGATCAGAATTGGACTTTGCAGTTGTACCTGTAGAAGAGACCAGATCCTTTGAGTGTACAGTGGTCATAGGTATGGGATGCAGTATTCTTTTTGTATACTGTCAACCCAGGGGTGAGAAGCAATTCCTGCAGGAAATTGCAGACTTCATTGTCGACACGGTGTTGGAGTTGCCCAGATTGATGGTTCTGGGTGACTTCAGTGCCTGGGTCAACAATGAACTCTCGCAGTTTGGACAGGATTTACTCCAGCTTATGAGTTTGCTGGGTCTGACACAGGTTGTTACCTCTGCGACACACAAGCATGGTCATTCATTGGACCTGGTATTCCTACAGGGGATGGAGATGTCTGACTTGGTGGTGGAACCGGTTGGGTGGCCTGACCATCACACTATAAGGTTCAATTTCCATGCTCCCCTCAACAGGCCTGCTCCTGTGGAGATGGTTCAGCACCACCCTTTATGGGGTGTGATCCCAGATGGTCTAATGGCGGTACTTGACCTATCTGGGTTCCTGAGTGCAAGCGTGGGCCCACAGAACCTGGTGCAAGCCTATAATAAGGCTGCGACAGAGGCTCTGGATGCTATTGCTCCTGTCTGCATTAGTCCCCTCATCCTTCACCCTCAGTCCCCGTGGTTTAACAAGGCCTTGAAGGAGTTGAGGTGAGAGGGCCAAAGGGCAGAGCGTGGCTGGCAGAAATCAGGCCTTGAAGCCGACAAGCTTAGACTGATGGACCATTACAGGGTTTATCAATTGGCTATCTCGTGTAAGAAGGCAGCGTTCCTGTCTGGCGAGACTACCGCAGAATTGAATCAACTGGCTGAACACTTTCGAACTGTGGACAGACTATGCAATCCAGCCTGTCTCCAGGTTTGGAGAGTGTTTTCACAGGCTAGGTGTAAGGAATTTGCTTGATTCTTTGCTGATAAGGTAGCCGACATCAGATCTGAGATCTGTGCAACTCACTCTAATGGGGGCGGTGGTGGTAAGTGGGAAGTTACTAACCTCAGTCTGGTTGGTGTGATTTGACCAGCTGGAGCTCATGGAGATCATGCAGATTGTCCAGAATGTGGGGCCGACCTGCTGTAATTTGGATCCGGGTCCAACTCGCCTCCCAGTGGGGTGTGTTGATGACATCTGCCCGGTCCTTGCAGAGATAGTCTGGTGTTCACTGCAGTCAGGTGAGTTCCCAGACTCCCTGAAGGAGGCGGTGGTTATAACCCTCCTTAAAAAAGGGTGTGTGTTAATGTCATCTGCCTGGTCTTTGCAGAGATAGTCTGGTGTTCATTGCAGTCAGGTGAGTTCCCAGACTTCCTGAAGGAGGCAGTGGTTACACCCCTCCTTAAAAAAGCTTTGCTCAACCCAGACTGGCCTGCCAACTACAGACCAGTCTCTAACTTTCCCTTTGTGGGAAAGGTTATTGAGAAAGTGATTGCTCAGCAGCTGGAGAATTATTTAGCCATCCATGATATTTATGACCCTCTCCAGTTGGGATTTTGGAAGAGGCATAGCACAGAGACGGCCCTTGTTCGGGTGCTCAATGATCTCCTGACAGCGAGGTATTGGAAGAGCCATTCCATCCTGGTTCTTCTTGATCTCTCTGCAGCATTTGATACCGTGAACCATGGGGTGCTGCTCGAGTGACTGTGGTTCATCTGTGGCCTATCTGTTACAGTCCTCAGATGGTTCCATTCTTTTCTCAGTGACAGATCTCAGAGGGTGGTGTCCGGCCTTTTTTCCTCAGGACCATTCTTTCTGCCATGTGGGGTGCTGCAGGGCTCGGTACTGTCCCCATGTTGTTCACAGTGTGTATGCTGCCGTTTGGAAACATTGTAAGATGGCATGGGCTGGTTTTTCACTGCTATGCAGATGATACCCAGCTCTACTTGTCTTTTGTGCCCAAACAGGATAGTACAATCTCTGTGTTTTGCTGAGATCCAGAACTGGATGACTACCATCTGGTTGAAGTTGAATTCTGACAAGACTGAGGTGTTGGTTGTGTACCCAGGTCACCGGGTAGAGGGGATGGTGACTGGTCAGGCCTCTGGGCTTTGGCTTGGGAGCCAACAGCTGCTGACCTCCAAGCAGGCGTGGAATCTGAGCATTATTTTTAATGATAGGAACATAGGAATTGTGTCAGAAGATGGGGACCGCAAGATCCAACTAGTCTGCTCGTGTTTCTGCCCCCCCATTTAGACTGCACCCTGATATATCCACAATGTCTGTCCCATGCGAGTTTGAACTCACGTACTATCTTGGATTCCACCACCTCTTGAGGTAGGCTGTTCCATGGGTCTCTCACCCTTTCTTTTTTAGAATTTCTTTTTATTGTTCACGTTTGGACGCACAAACTGTACGTTTCTCCAGTTGTATATGTGCATAACAATTAAATGTAGTTTCAAGATTTTTACATATTCTAGTTTCCCTTCCCCCTGTTTCTGTTTATTCCAGCCACCACCACCACCACCACCACCACCACCACCACAGGTCATCTCAATGCACCAGTTATTACTTAATGATGTGTGCTTTCCCATCATATCAACCGTTCTTTTCTTTTTTATTGTTTTCCACCTCTTTTTTTCCTTTCCATCCTCCAACCCCCCTCATGGTAAGAATTCAGGATCTGTCTCCATCTGGTAGAGGATCCACTTTTGCCATTTAGTAGTAAAGGCTTGTGTCATATTACTCCTGTGCTACGCGAACTGCACTGGCTGCCAGTTCAGAGGCGGATCACCTTTAAGGTTGGTTTGCTGACCTATAAAGCCCTACATGGACAGGGTCCGAGCTACCTGCAAAAGTTCCTTCATCCCTACTGCTCTCTCTGACCACTGTACCCCCGATGAGGGATTGCTAGAGGTTTCCAGGGTTTGGCTGAAGACATCTGAGGCTTGTACATTTGAATTTGGGGTCCCTACCCTGTGGAATTCTCTACCTCATCGGATATGAGAATGCCAGACTGTGGAGTGCTTAAAGACCACTTTAAAAACCTATTTGTTTGAGCTTGCCTTTCCAGACTGTATTGATGAACTGAGTTTATGTTCCATTGATTTAGTGGCTGATTATTTATTTATTAATTTTAGTGTACAGTCGTTATGATCATTCGGAATAGCGCCTTTTTAAAAATAAAGCAAACTCAATTGAATTGAATTACCCTGGTACCATCATGTCCCATTCATGGTACTGTGTGGCCCTAGTCTCTGTGACTGCTGCCACATCCCCCCCCAACAACAATGCCTAAAACTCAGGCATTTTGTTCCCCAGACTCCTTGCATTAAGCAGGACCACCTTCCAACCCTTCTCACCATCCTTCCCTGTCCTACCTATCCCCTTACCCAGGCCCGAGTCACACTTCTCCTCTGCTGCTCCTTCTGATGGGGGAAAGGCCTTTGCCCTCCTGTGTTGTTCTATACTATTCTCCTTTTACTATCAAGCCCTCCCCCCTCAAGAAACATAGAAACATAGAGGTTCATGGCAGATAAGGACCGCAAGGCCCATCCAGTCTGCCCATTTCTTTTTCTACCTTATAAATGTGCCCTCGGCCTTTGCTCTGTCAGTGGCCTATCTATTCATACTCATCTCATACTCAGCTAGTTTAAATGCCACCTAGCTCTAATATAATCGCCCAGTTTGTTCTGCAGGGCATCCTTCCCCTCCTTTACTCAAGTGGAATCTGTTCCTAGCAAACAGATCTTTATTATCCCATGTACAACCCCCTTCATCCACCAATCCAAACCCCATAGCCAGACACCAATCCCTCAACCAATTGTTAAATTCACAGATTTTCTGCTTCCTTTCTATAGTGCCTGTTGGCACTGGAAGGACTTCCAAGAACGAGACAGTGAACACCTCTGCTATACAAATTCTTACTAACTTCCTGTACCTGGCTTGCACTTCCTTCAAACTATTGTCCACCAGATCATTGGTGCCAATGTGTACCACAATGTAAGGCCCTCCCAAGTTTTCTTACTAGAGAATGTCCCACGTGTATGACCCTGAGCACCGTCATTCCTGGTATACATTCCACCCTAATAGAACTCCTCATACTCTCACTAGTCCCCCCCCCCCATTTGATTCCCCTGATAATGGAATCCTCCAAACCTAGGAACCTATTTTCCACTGTTCCTGTTCGTTGTATATTATCTCACTGCCATCTCCCTGTTTGATGTCTTTGCCACTTCGCCCCAGGCCTTGTCCCCCTTCACTCAGATCTCACCTGCCCATTTCCTACCCTCACCCCATCCCCAATACCTTGGCTGGGTATCTTCTTTCCTCCATATCCATTCATTCCCCAGGGACTCCTCCCCACGTATATCCCCTAAACACCTTTCTGTTATCACCTTTCTACCTTCTTTTCTCCTTCAGATCCTTTTCCATATCCAATATCTTTCCTGCCACTTCAATGCTTGCACACTGCTAGTCTATCTTCCTAACCCTCCTCTGCCTCCCTTCTCCATACAACCCCCTCAGGATCTTGTTTGGTCCTCCTTCAACCTCCCCCACTCTCCCCAACCCATCCCTCTCTTCTCCTTCTTTATCTCCTGGATCATTGCTGTTTCCTCCTCCTACCACCTCCACTCTTCCTTGCCCCTCTCCCCCGATTGTTACCACAGTTCTTCCCCTGGCCAACCAAGTCCTTAATATTTTGTAGGGGGTGTACACCTATTTATTAAAAACACCATTTACTGTTTCAAACTCATTTCCCTTCCTGTCCTTACCATGACTAATAAATTTGCCAAAGTACAAGACTGGCCATGTCAAAACAATCTAGTATTAAATAAATCAACAACCAATGTAATGTTGTTTGGCAAGGCCTCAAAAATAATAATAATAAAAATATATGTATTATAGGGGTGGGGTGGCACCCCTATATTTAGGGTTGTACTGGCACTTCAATGTTAAATCCCGGAATTTGCACTTTAATAACTTTGCAACCCATTCAAAGGATTTACTTGAAATTGTGCATGTGCAGTTTTATTAGGCATATCTCTGGAAGTGCCAAGTTTTGTTCCAGTTGGATGTGTGGATTATGAGATACAGATAGTGCAAAATGTGAATTTTTCGGAATGTTTTCCCATTGGTTTAAATGGGTTTTCTGTCAACTTGGCTAGTGACCAAATGGTTCTGAATTTTGGCCTGACATTTTCTGGGTAGAAAGGGGCTGGCCCACAGATGTGCCTGTTGCTTGTTTGGTGAAAAATATTAATCCATTCCAAAGTTATTTAATTTTGAAATTTTGAATACTTACAGAACCTGTAGTTCTGTGCATGCTCAGTAAGCACTGAAAAATAGCTGTATGAAATGAAAAAAATTATCTTTTTCATGAGGGTAAAATCATTGTTTCATTTGCCACCATCTTGTTTTCCCTTTTTTTTTTCATAAAAATTCACATTTGAAAAACCACAGAAATAACATCCCCTTAGCTGGATTCTGCACTTAAGTGTTGCAGAAATGCCCTTAAAATGTTGTTTTGTAAGATTATATATCTTGTTTTATTACTTGTGATATGAAACAAGATTCTTGCTTCATATGAAGACTTATGAAAAAATATATTTTTTCATATGAGGAATCAATGTATTTCATTAGGGTTTTACACTTTGGTGCATAACTTGGTTATTTTTCAAGATTTTGACATCAGATTTTCAATATACTCTTTTTGATACCCCATCTCTCGAACAATGTTAGTGTCATTTTGCAAATCCTGCCCAAAAGGTGATTTCACAGCCGATTGGCAAAATCACCTTTTAGGTGGGATTTCAAAATGTTCCCAATGCGTCTTTGATATTTCTGAGTTGGAGATATAGAAAAGTATCTTAAAATTTGGGTCAAAATATGCTAAAATGGCAAAGTTGTGTGCATCTGTTGATATTTTGTTATGCTCACTCATAACTTTTCTAATTTTCAATATTTTAACCCCAAATTATCAACATAGCCATTTCTTTACACCACCTCATGAATGTGATAGGTGGCATATTTCAAATCTTACCCAAAATGTCTTTTTGTGCCCCTACCATGGAATTACGCTGCGGTGGAGCAGAATGACATTTTGGAGTGAATTTGACAATTCTTACTACTGGGTTGATGACGTGGGGTAATAGGAAGGTTATGTTGACAGTTTGGTTGCTGTTGTCCAACAAATGGAAGTGCAGGGCCCAGATGGCCCTTTGCTTCCCCATAAACACACACACACACATATCTATATATATATATATATATATATATATATACTATATACTTCTATGAAGGAATGGGAGCACAGGGCTCAGAGGAATAAGGATACAATTACACTATCTCAAAAAGTATGGATGCATAGGAGCACAGGGCCTGTAGGGCCCTGCGCTACAACAGGAAAATGTTATTTATTTTTATTTATTTATTGAAATGTTTCACCGGGTAAGACACACTGAATAACAAGTTGCTCATCTCACGGTGTGTCCTGGGGGGGGGTTCATAGGAAGAAACAACTTAGAATTTATGATGCACACATAAAGCAGTAATAAAACTATTGGTACAATGCTATAGTGAAGTATGATAGATTAAACAGTGCAGAGCATACAACTTACAATACATACAATACATATTGAGCAGTATTAAACAGTTGGTACAGTTCTACACTGAAGTATGACAGATTAAACAGTGCAAAATATTACAGGAATGTACGTTGAAGTGTTACAAAAATACGATTTTATGCATACTAAGGAAATAGAATTGCAAATGAAGATACCATTACACTATCTCAAAAAGTATGGAAATTCTTTGCAAAAAACTGCATTAATGTAACATTTAGGGTTCAGGTTAAAGTGACAAAAGTAGGGAAATGTGGCCTTAGGATTTCCAACCCTAAAATCCCAATGCAACCCCTAAAGCAAATCAGGGGCAGAGCCTTCCTAGGGGTTGTCAACCTTAAAACTCACTCCATTCTATATACTCCAGAAGCATACACACCTAATGGGGTGAGCTTTAGGGTCAACAACCCCTAGGAAGGCTCTGCCCCGATTTGCTTTAGGGGTGGCATTAGGATTTTAGGGTTGGAAACTCTAAAGCCACATTTTCCTACTTTTTTTGCTTTAGCCTGAACCCTAAATGTTGCATTAATGCAGTTTTTTGCAAATAATATATATGTGTGTGTGTGTGTGTGTGTGTATATATATATATATATATATATCTATATATATATATATATATATATATTTTTTTCTGATGATTTCAAAGTCTTGGCCTTAGATGGTAATGCAACTGAACAAATAGAGTCCTTCAAATATCCTACTGTCACTTTAGAGCCAGTTTTGTATATTGTATCTTATTTAGACAAAATATCACCTAAATGTATTGAAAAATTGATATACTATGTTGAATTTGCAATTATCCTGTCTAAAAATCTTGTTTGGCTACAGCACAATAACATCATTTATCAATATCAAATTACACTTTTATTGTTGTAGACCTTGCACTGGATTGTAGTTTGGCTAAGAAAGAAACAATGCTTCAAAAGATTGGAAAATCTGCTTTGTTGGCACTAAACCGTACACATCACTGTCTTATTCCGAATAACCTTAACTGGTTGACTGTTCAGAACAACTATAAATGATCTCTATCTTGTTTTGTGTTTAAAGTCATGAAATCAGGTGCTCCTAATTATTTAAATAATCTTCTAGTTAGATATACTCCCACTTTTTCATCACGATTATTGAGTGAATATTTGTTGTCTCAGCCTTTTGTTTATACAGTTGCAGATAAACGAACATCTGAATATTTTGCAACAGCACTGTGGAATATGCTACTGGCTCAAATTAAACATATCTCTTCATACAATTCATTTTCCTATACTGCCTCCCAATATTTCACTGAAAATTCACTAAAAATACCACCAACAGATTAATCTGGTTCAGTGTCAGTTGGCATCCATCTGTATCCCCCTCCCCTGGGATGAGGCTGAAAACTGGCAGAATTGTCTAGTCCTCCTTTCCTGGTCAACAAAAATGAAATAAATAAAAATGTCAAGATTCTTAACGCTTGTTCCTGTTTCTTATTAATTTTTATTTATTTATTTATTGAAAAGTTTCACCAGGAAAGGCACACTGATCAATCAAGTTGCTTGTCTCCTGGTGTGTCCTGGGGGAGAGAGTAAGGGAGTAACAATCTCACAAGCACATATGATAAAACACTATTGAGCATGGAAATCCATGCTCCCAACAGCATTGTTATGCTGCACTAGCTACGTCATCATAGCTGTTGTGTTGCACTAGCTACGTAGCTAGTGCAGCATAACACCTAGAAGGTGGGTGCACATGCGTGGAAGCTGGGTGCGCCTGCACGATCGGGCGACCGGTGATGCTCTAACAATGGCTGTGGCAGTGAAACAGGCTGGAGGAACTGAAAACCACACAAGAATCTCAACGAAAGTAAGAGCAGTCTTGTTATGAGTGACCATAAACTATAAAAGACTGTGTATGATCGCTCATGCACAACAAGGGTATTTTTCAACTCTCGCAGTTTCCATGGTAATGAGACCTCTCGAGCTGCGCTCTTGAGATCTCCAGTTACCATGGAAACCTCTCGAGTGAAAAATACCCTTGTTGTGTATGAGTGATCATACACAATCCTCTATAAAATATATAAAAATAAAGCTTACGACATGTAAAAATCATAAGATGTGCTTATAACGTGTGACATATAGTGAATAATTAAGAGTACAATATTAAATGCATGCTTTATCAAAGTAATAAAAATCAAAATAGAACTGGGGTAGGAGAAATAAGAACATATAGTACTGTTGCAACTTTGGAATACACAAATGATAAACAAAATGTGTATGCAAACGCTTTGAAGTACAAAGGTAATAATTGATACAACTAGGGGAAGAGGAAGATAAGTTATTAAGGAGAAGACAGCCAGGCAGTGTTAATCATAGCTGTGTAGAATATAGTGTATTGGTTACAATAGCCAAGGGAAAGTTGGGGTAACATAGGAGCAGGTACAATCTGGAGAGAAGAAGTTGCGCAGGGATGAGGAAATGAAGTGAGGGGAAGAGGAGTGTTTTATTTGATGTAGTAATGAGTTGCAAAGTTCAGGGAAGTGGTGCAAGAATGCTGCCTGAGCTACCAAGGTAGTTTGGTGAGGGACTGTCAGAGTGCGAGAGTCGATTGAGCTAAGGGAGTGTGAGGGGGACGGAGGGATGGTTAGAGAAGAGGAGAGGTAGGAGGGGAGAGATCCAAACCAAAATTTAGAAATTAATTTAGCACAATGGAAGAGACATCTGTCGCCAAGTGAGGGGAATGCAAAAGAGTGGTAGAGGTTGCAGTGATGAGTGCAAGAGGGGGAGTCCAGAGCAAAGTGACAGGAGGAGTTGAAGAGGGTGTCCAACTTGGTTAAGGAAGGCTTGGGAGCAGCACTATAGACCACATTGCAGTAGTCAAAGTTAGGTAGTATCATCTTCAGGATGAGTTCATGCCTAGCTGATAGCGGTAAGCAGCTACAGTTCCTGTATAGGGCACCAAGCTTGGGGTGCAGCTTTTTCAGGATGGCATCCACATGATCAGAAAAGTTGAGATGTTGGTTGAGTCAAACCCCAAAGAATCTAAACGAGGTGGTATCCTCAAGGGTAATCCCTTCAAGGGTGTTGAAGGAGGGCATGGAGGGTAGCCTAGAGAGTCTATGCCTTGTGCCAAATGTCATGGAGACTGTCTCCTTGGCATTGAGAAAGAGTTGATGAGAGCTTAGCCAGTGTTGAACCATATTGAAATCATGCTGTAGTCTGGTTGCTACATCCGAGGGAGACTGTCCGGAGGTGAATAGGACAGTGTTGTCAGCATACATGTGGATGAAGGATGTGGTGCAGACTGAGGGGAGGTCATTTAGAAAAATGAAGAATAATAGTGGGCAAAGTACAGAATCCTGTGGCTCACCAGTGTTAGTTTGGAGTTGGGGGGGATGTTGGATCTGCAATTCTGACTGATTGTGTCCTACTTACAAAGTAGGCTCTGAACCAGTTTGTGGCAGAGTCAGAGAGGCCAGCTGAGGTGAGGCTGCTTAGAAGTAGGGAGTTGGAGACTGTGTCAAATGTCTTGGTGAGGTCGACAAAAATAGCGGATGTGATTAGGCCATTGTCCATCCTTGAGAGGATGGAATCTGTGAGCTGAAGTAGGGAGGTTGTGGTTTAGTGATTCTTCTGAAACCCCAGTTGGAAAGGTGTGCAGAAGCAGGTGTTGGAGAGATAGGTGGAGAGTTGAGAGAGGACCAATTGCTCCTGTAGCTTAGCCAGAATAGGTAGAAGAGATATGAGATGGTAGTTCCCAGGTGAGGAAGGATCACCACCCTTGGGAAAGGGAAGGACAATAGTGTGTTTCCAAGCAGCGGGGACAGATACAGAAGAGAAGGAGAGATTTAGTAGATCAGACAGCGGAGTGGAGATTGCAGGAGCAGACAGGTAAAGGAGCTTTGGGTCAAGTCCATCTGGTGAACTACCTTTTGAGGGGTTGAGAGTGAGAAGAGCAGCCAGGGTGTCAACAGGGGTTACATGGGAGAAGCAAAAGCTCCAAAGTAGGGGGTGGGCACTAGGAGTGTTGGCAGAAGGGCGTGGAGTAGGAGGAGGAGATGTAAAGGAAGAGAGAAGGGCAGGGGCACAGGACGTGAAATAGAAGTTAAATTCTGCGGTGACAGTAGAGTGGTCAGATACTAGTGAGTTGTTTACTTTGATGATTGATGCAGGAGGCTTAGATGGAGAATAGAGCATGGACAACCTTCCAGAATTTCGAAGGGTTGTTTATATTAGTGTCGAAGGTGGATCTAAAATATTCGGCCTTGGCCAACCAGATAGCTTTAGTACATAAGTTTGAAAGTGCATGGTATTTATTGAAGTCCCCTAGGCAGCTTGGAAATGTTATGAATCTTCCAAGCATGGTCGTGTGCCTGTTGGCAGGCCATCAATTTGGGAGTAACCCAAGGGAGGTGATTACCATGAACTCTGGAGCACTTAACAGGGGCATGTTGGTTCCAGGTGTTGAGAAAGGTAACTCTGAAATAGTCCAGAGCTTCATCAATTGTGGTAACTGAGGCTATAGGGGCCCAATCTGTGCGGGCTAGGTCTTGGTGGAGAGGGGCAAGGTCCAGAGATTTGTAAGAATGAATTAACAGTATTTTGTGGGGGCCTTGGCCTGTGAATTTTATGAACCATGTAAATCATGTGGTTGTCTCTTAGGGCTTCTGGAAGTAAACCAGATTTGATGACCCTGTGCAGGTGAGGAGTGAGGGCCCAATTATTCAGGGAGTGATTTAAGGTTTTAATATTAAACTGGGTTCGCTCATGGATTAATTGAGTTAAATTAAGAACAGTTACATCATTTTGTGCCTTATTTAGGGAGGAGGTTAGTCAATTTTGGTTGAAATACCCCATGAGATACAGTTTATCAGAGGATATATGTGAAACGATGGTGGTAATGAGATCTGTGGCGACGGAGGCATGGAGGCCCGGCTGACAGTAGATACCAGCAATGAAGATGGGAATAGAGAACAGCAGGGGTAGCCTTATGACTATTGCCTCATAGGCTGCAGGGAGGGATTTGAATAGGATACTAATGAATTGGATTGTGGAGGATATATACATAACCACACCTCCTTCCCAACCAGCGCTGTCTTGTCGGGAGATGGTGTAGCCAGGAATAGAAATGGAAGGGTCAAGTATTTTGTTTTTTAGCCATGTTTATGAGAGAATGAGAATGTCAGGGGCGAGCGATATAGCGAGCGGCTGTAGTAGGTTGAATTTTGGTAGAAGGCTGTGTGTATTGAGATGGAGAAATTTGAGGCCTTGGGGGAGGTTTGGGGAGATTGGGAGGAGGATGGTCCAGGGTAAGTGTTTGTTAGCTCAGAGGTGATGGAGGAGTTAGGACCAGGGTTCAGACTAGTATCTCCAGCAGATAGGAGCAGAAGTGTTATGATGAGAAAATGAAGTTTAGAACTCTTGTACCAAGGCTGGGAACCAAATGAACTTGTGATTGGGGGAGGGTAAGGGGAGCGTGGTAACTGTATTTTAAGTAACTGTAAAGGCACATAGGAGTTAGGCACTGACATGAGAGGTGCATGAGGTAGGAGTGGAAAGTGGGTCCAGGTAAGACGGAAGGTGGAGGCTGTTATCGCATAGAGGAACACAGGACCCTGTAGGATAGGGGTGCAGCAAGGGGGCAGGGTGGTAGAGGTGGGATCAGGAGGGTAGGCGAAAGTGGAGAGGGAGAGGATTGGGAGGAGAATAAGGAGTATACAAGGAGTGGTAGTTCGCATGGTGAGGCAGAAATGTAAATAAGTAGAAATTAAAGATATATTATTTCAGAAGGTGGTATTAGGAGAGAAAAGAAGTGAATAAATTGGATTGAGGTTAACTTGATTTATATTAGCACACAGAGCAGCTAACTGAGGGGACAACAGCAGAGCAGGAGTAGTACTCACAAGTTGAGGCACCTCTGATGGCTAAAAAATATAAGAAGGCAATGGGAAAGTCGACACTTAACACTCAGTCATGTGACTGACCTTGACTATATAAGTAATTGTTCAGATTGGGCAGGTAGGGAGCTGGTCCGGAGTGCCAGTGGGGTTTTCATTGGGCTGGTGGGTTGTGGGAGATGAGCAAGCGGGTGATGGCTGCAGGGGGGAATGCCGCAGAAGGATCGCTCCGTCAGGGGCCTCAGATCTAAAGAGAAGGAAGGGGAGAAGCACAATTAATTTATTTCCTTGCAAACTGGTGGGATGGGTTACCGCAGGGAGAGTCAGGGACTCAGAGACAGACAACCAGCAGGGGAGCCAGAGTCAGAGGAATAACAAGTTAAATTGGTAGGAGGTATTCTCAGTGAGAATTGGGGGGGGGAGAGATAGGGAGAAGGAGAGAGAGCTAGATGCGAGAGGAGGGCGAGACACATAGTTGGAGGGGTGGTATCTGTAGAGGGCCCGGGCAGCAGACAGAGAAACTGTTTTTGTGAAAATGCCATCCCAGAGCTGTGAGAAAAGGAAGTAGAAATAAAGGGAACAATGAGGAGAGCCAAAGAGTGACAGAGGATACAGAGGGCATGGGCAAATAACAATTGACTTACTATTAATAAACTCTAAAAGCAGACACATATTTACTTGAGGGCTAGCAGGTACACAGAATACTATTGGCTAGACTTAAAATGCAGATCAAGCCTTGGTGTATAAATCAAGTTAGATTAATTTAACACAGCACAAAATAAATCCTTAGCATAGAATGCAAAAAAACAGAAGGCGTCAATAGACAGCTTGGCCAAAATGGAAGTGGCCAATCAGTAGCAGGCTGTTGAAGGTGCTAGAAATCAAAGTGGAGGAAGCGGCTTCAGGTGTACCTTTTCATTGGGCTGGCAAGTAGCGGATGGGTGAGCAAGTGGGTGGTAGCTGGAGGGGGAGAGCCGCACCACAGAAGGAGTGCCGGTCAGGGGCCTCAGATCTTTTCATTGGGCTGGCGGGCAGGCGAGCAAGTGGGTGGTGCTACGGGGGGAGAGCTGCACCACAGAAGAAGCACCCAGTCAGGGGCCTCAGATTTTTTCATTGGGCTGGTGGGCAGCGGGCAGGCAAGCAAGCAGGCGGCAGCTGCAGGGGGAGAGCCATGCCACAGAAGGAGTGCCCAGTCAGGATCCTCAGATCTAAAGAGCAGTTCTTTGATTGTTATTGTGTATAGCATTATCTTTGACAGTGAGATTTGTATGTATCTTTACTATGTATATTTCATGGTATTATACTCAAGCTTTCACCTCAGTACGTATCTGAAAAAGGAATGTATATTCCAGTGTGGTTACCTTATATTAAAAATAAAAATGAAATAAATCAAATAGGCTGTTTTTTGTCAGACTTTCTTACTTTTCGGCTCTCAAAGTACTCCCCATACTCTACATCATCATCAAAGCTGCTTCAGTTAACCTCTTCAGATGATGTATCAGTGGGAAAATCTCCTGCTGGAAAGTACTCAGACCTGGATGAATATGCCTCCTCCTCATCTGCCCTACCAAGTTCCACAGTACTGGAGACGGACTGAGAAACAAGAGGTGTCACAGTAGGGATGGACACGGTACTGGAAATAGCTGTGCAACTGGCTGGGGCCATGGCAGTAGTAAGGGCCGGTGTCACTGTAGCAGTACTGCTGGTCACCATGGTTACAGTGGCAGCTGTGGTCTCAGTCACAGTGACAGTAATGGTCTAGGTCACAGAGTGGTCACAGTCACACAGTGGAAGGAGTGGCCTGGGCCACTGTGGCAGGAGTGGTCTCACTCCTAGTGTCACAAGTGGCTGGCAGGGCCACTGTCACTGCAGTTGAGCTGCTAGTAGCCACAGTGGATGGGTGGTGGATTTCTGGTGTATCATCTATCTGCCATAGTTGTATTCCTCACAGGAAGATGTCTGATATTAAATTAAAATTATATTATTATGAAATATAGTAGTCATGCAATGCAGCAAAGCCAGTGAGCTGACAACTTAGTCTCACTTACCAGTCAAGCCTGACTAGTAAATAAATTCTCAGAAAAAAAACAAAAGTTATTTCTTAAATATCCTTTTGGGCACAAAGGCACACACTTAGACCAATGGGCTTGATTTTCTGAAGCGGACATTTGGCGCAAGGTTCCTGCACCAGAAGGAATTGCCTCAAGTGGCACCTTGCGCCACATTTTGTGGCAATCCCAATTTTGGAATGCAGGCTGTTTAAAAATCAGAATGCTTCATGCCAAAGCTGCTCTGCACCACACCTGTGGCAGGCGGGCTGGTGTGCCAGGTCACTAGGGGGCTTGGCCATGGCAGAGCTGCACCATCCACTTATTTTGGATTTTGGAAGCCCCAATGTGGTTGCATGAGGAGGCTGAGGTTAGACCATTCAGGAACTGGTCTAAGGGACATGTGCCACTGGTTTGAAAGGAGGTGATTCGGGGGGGGGGGGTTGCAAGGTCAGGACCAGGGGCAGAGGGACCAGTGTGGGTGCCATGAGGGCATGACCACAGTGGTAGGGTTCAGAGGTGGCACCCAACCAAAGTGCCATAGTCAGTAGGGTAGAGCCACTAGGCCCAGGCACAACAAAGTAGGCATGGATCGACCCTGTCCCTGACCCACAGGTGGGAACAGCCCTGGCACCTGCCCCTTAGGTGGCACAGTCCCTGACATGCGGCAGGTGGCATTGGCTACAAGGTATAAGGTGCAGTCGGTTGACAGAGATGTCCCCAGGCACTGTGACATTCCTCTGCTAAACAACCCACTGTGTGGAGCCAGGCTGATGCCCAACTATACTGTCATGGACTGTGCCACCTATGGGGCAGGTTCAAGGGCTGTTTGCCACTTGGGGGTCTGGGACAGGATCCATCTGTATCTACCTTGGTGTACCCAGGACTAGTGGCTATGTCCCACTGACCATGGCACCTTCACTGGGTGCCATCACCGAACTTTGCCACTGCTTCTTTTCCCCCATCACCCCATATGACACCCCTACTGGTCCCTCTGCCCTTGGTCCTGACCTTACAGGCATCTTTCCCCACCACCTTCACAGCTGCACCAGGGTTGCTCTGGGCTGGGGGATTGACAGGACCCTCCACCAAATCCTTCAGCTGTGCTGAAGGTTTTCCCAAGCACTATGACTGCAGCAATTCTTGGGACATAGTCATAGGGACCCTCTTTTTTTCCAGATTAGTGCGCAGGTCCCTGATGCTCCCAGAGTTTGACGCAGCCATAGATCAGCACACACGTTGATCTAGTGGCCGATTAAAAGTACCCGTGATAAAGGGAGTAAAGACCCAACTAAGCGACTCCGCACAAGCAAATGTGCAAGTCAAATGCCTCCCAGGTAACTCAGCAAAACATGACACTGATTGCATTGAGAAGATAGCAGAAAGAGCGGTGGATGGCCTTAATATCTTGGTACACCTTGGAACGAATGAGCTGGTGAATCAGTCAGTAGAGGAAGCCAAACAGTACCTAGTAAAACTAGGTGAACAACTGGCCACTCAGTTGACCTCCTTGCCTTCTTCGAGGTTCTTTCAGTGTGGGGCAAATGAGGAAGCACAGTCATGGTCAAGAGCAAGGAAACAGAAGATTTTAATGCGTGGTTGCAGAGCTGGTGTCAAGAAAATGAGTATCACTTCATAGGTGGTTGGGGAGACTTCTGGGAGAGGAAGTTCTTCAAATATGACAACCTACACCTGACCAAGGAAGGGGTAATAGCACTGGGACAGAAGTTTGACCTCTGGATTGGATGTTTAAACTAGAAGGAGAGTTTGGGGCAAAAGAACCCATCAATTACATCAGAAAATATGGGAACTTGGTCCTCATTCCCCCACAAATAGCAAATAAACACAAGAATCAGAAAAGAATTTACAGTGGAGGCAAGACAAGTGTAAATCACCAAAAGAACCCAGAGAAAGAAAAGGGTAATACGCCTTCTGGGAACTAAGCAGGGAGGGGTTTAGAGGGAAGGCATGAGGATAGAAAAGCAGCAGGTAAGAAGGGGGTAGCAAAACTTGGAAGGCCAGGTGCACGAATGCCTGAGAAATAAAATCCCGGATCTAGTGGCCTTAATGGCAGAGGTAAATATGGACATTGTCACTGTTACTGAGATGTGGTACATGGGGAATCATGACTGGGACACAACCATACCAGAGTACACTGTATTCAGGAGAGACAGTGTGGGTAAAAAGGGAGAAAGCATGGCTATCTATGTCAGGGAGAGAATTAAAGCTGCTGAGGTTCAGGGTATGTAGGAGGGGCGGAGGTATTGAGGGTCACCCTGGAGACAGAAAATGATACACCATTTGCACTGGCATGATCTACAGACATCCAGCACAAGGAGGAGAGCTGGACAGGGAGATAGTATAAGCCATCCACAAAATGGCAGCAAAATGGAAGTGCTGCTGGTGGGGGACTTCAGTTTGCCAGTTGTTGTCTGGAGCACCCATATGCTGCAGCCACAGTAAGGAGTAGAGACATCATGGATGCCTTGCAGGGGGTGTGCCTCAAACAGCTAGTGGTGGAGGCCACCAGGGAGGGAGTGACATTTGACCTGGTACTCACCAACGGGGACAGAGTTACAAATGTAACCCTGAAAAAGGGACTGTAATTGTCCCAGTGGACTTACCCAGTTACTAAAACTCAATAAATAAAAATAAATAAGGTAGCCACCAGGGATCCAGTGATCACCGTACGGTGAGGTTCATTGTGAGAACAGTGCTGAAGACAAACTACATCACAAGAAAGCCTTGGCAGGGAAGGGGGAAATGGGGGGTATAGAGGAACAGTGGGAGAATCTTAAGTGAGCCATAGCAGAAATAATAAGCCTCTGTGTTACGCAATTAAGTAAAACAAAGAAAAAGGCCGGTCCGGTGGTGCAGAGGGTTGAGGCGCTGGACGCCACACCTCGAACCACGCCAGTGACCCAGGTTGGGGAATAGACTCAGGTGCCGGGGCTGACAGGAGGAAGGAGAGATCAAGCATCTGAAGGACTGCTCTCCTCTCCAGGGAGGGCTGGGGGTAGCTCTGATCTGTAGTGGCCCCTGTTGCAGACCAGGGGTACTATACATAGCGGTGCAAGAGGGAACTAGAAAGCTGGAAAAACAGCTTTGGCTCCACTGGATGACAGCCTCCATGCTCCATGTTCCCCAGAACCTCTGGGAGCCTCCTCCACCACAGCAGTGCCCCCAGACCATGAAAAATAGTGTGCTGGGTTTCCCTGCTACCCTGTGCCTTCCCCTGAGGGAGACCCGCCCGGCAATGGGATATGCTGGAACAACTCGGGGGATGGTTGCGATGTGTGTGTGAGAGGGAGGACTCCAGAAAAGGACTGCCAGGGCATGGAACACTAGGTGGCCCAAAGGAGAGGTGGATGCCAGAGTGTGGAGGAGGTAAAAAGATCATACAAAAAAAAAAAAAAGGCAAAGAAAAAAACACTACGATTCACAAAGGAAGTGGCCAGGAAGGTAAGAGTGAAAAGGTTGGTATTCAGGAAGTACAAGGAAAAATACAGAGGGAGGAAGACAGTGAACTGTATCTGGAAAAACAGAGGGAGGTGGTGAAAGCAGTCAGGAGCGTGAAGGTGCAAATGGAGGAAATTAAAGCCCAGGCAGTGAAGAAAGGGGGCAAGACCCTTTTCAGGTATTTTAGTGAAAGAAAAAAGACCAGGAGTGGGATTGTGAGAATAAAAAGGGAAGAAGGGGTGTGTGCGGAGGGTGACCTAGAAAAATCAGCAGTCCTGAACAAATATTTCTGTTCAGTGTTCACAGAAGAAGGGAAAGGGGAGGGACCACAGTTGGGCAATAGAAGCACCAGTGGTAGGGAGGTGGACACCAGTCCTTTCACAGAGGAGAGAGTCCTAAAGGAACACGCAAATCTAACAGTGGACAAGGCAATGGGGCCTGAAAGAATATATTCCAGAATATTAAAAGAACTTAGAATGGTGCTAGCAGCACCACGGTAACCCGTGAGGTGGGTGCATGAGGAAGAGCACCGTCTGTTATGGCTACTCCTTCCCGGTGCAATACCTCACGGCTTTGGGGAGGGTAGGGTGACCAGATGAGGCTGTGGGTAAACTGGGCAACAGGATGTCACTATGGCTATGCACCCGGGGCGGAGGATGGGAGCAAGCACAGCGAGCATGGGGTGGAGAGGCTATAGGGGTGCTGCGGTGGCTGGCCAAGCTGCATCGTGGCATCAGGGGATGGCAATTGGATGTGGTGGGAGAGGTACCTGGTTCAGGTCCAGGTGCTGGTGCGATTTTATTGTGCCCGGCCCGAACCTTTTTTTTTCCCCTGCTTTCACCCCCCAACATACCCCTCTGGGTTGAGAATCCTTAAGTAGAGGTGCGGGGGATGACAGTGAGGAGGGTTGGCAGGGTGCAGCCCCACAGAAAGCAGTAAAATACTGTCCTGGCACTGTTGTCCTCCGGGTTGAAGCACAGCTGTCAGGAGTCGAAATGTTTTCAGCACTCTGACTGAGTGATAACAGTAATCACCTTTGTATGCTCGCTATCATGTAAACCCCAGCACCACTGATGGCCCTGTTCAACAAAGCACTAGGAACAGGAGTGGTTCCAGAGAACAGGAGAAAGGGAAATGAAGTCCCTCTCCACAAAAGTGAGAGCATGGAAGAAGTAGGAAATTACAGGCCTGTCAGTGGTGGTGGTGGGGAAATTAATGGAATCACTGCTAAAGGAAAGGATTGTAATAAATCTTGAATCCAGCCAAGCACAGGATCCAAGGCAGCATATATTTACAGTAGGAAGTCCATGCCAAACAAATCTGATAGATTTCTTTGACTGGGTGACTAGGGAAGTAGGTCAGGGAGGGGCGGTGGACGTGGCCAACCTGGATTTCAGCAAGGCCTTTGACACCGACCTACATAGGAGGCTCATAAACAACTTGGGCAGCCTGGGAGTGGGTCCCAGGGTGGTAAACTGGTCAGAAATTGGTTGAGCGGTCTGACACAGAGGGTGGAGTTCAATCCAGAGAGGGGGGTGGCTAGCAGGGCGCCACAGGGATCAGTGCTGGGGCCAGTCTTCTTTAATGTCTTCATAACTGACACTGCAGAGAGTCTGGAAGGGAAGATATGTCTCTCTGCAGAAAACATTAAGATCTGCAACAGTGTTGACACTCCGGGGGTGGAAAAAATGAGTAGGGACCTATGTAAGCTTGAGGAGTGATCAAAAATGTGGCAGCTAAGATTCAATGTAAAGAAGTGCAAAATCATGTACTTGGGGCACATAAATTCTAGGGTGAAGTACATGATGTGGGGGCAGTACTGATGGCCACCAAACAAGTAAGGGTCCTCGTGGTAATCATATCTGATGACCTGAAGGTGACCAAGCAATGTGAGAAGGCTGTGGGGAGAGTCAGTGAACTACTGAGGTGCATAGGGAGCGAGATCACCAGCAGGAAAAAGGAGGCGGTGATGTCACTGTACAGATCATTGGTGAGCCCTCATCTGGAGTACGGTGTCCAGTTCTGGAGACTGCATCTCCGAAAGGACATAGACAGAGTAGATGCAGTTCAGGGAAGGGCAACAAAAATGGTGCAAGGACTGCACCAGAAGTCATAGGAGGAGATACTAGAGGACCTCAGTATGAATTCGCTCGAGATGAGGAGGTAGAGTGGGGATATGATAGAGACTTTTAAATATCTCAAGGGAGTAAATAAGGTATAGGAGGGTAGCATCTTCCAAAAAAGATGTTCTAGAACAAGGGGTCATGAAATGAGGCTAGAGGATGGTAGACTCTGGGGTACTGTCAGGAAGTATTTCTTCATGGAAAGGGTGGTGGATGCATGGAACGGCCTCCCTATGGATGTAGAGGGGATGAAAACAGTGGGGGAATTTAAGAATGCATAGGATAAACATAAGGGAACCCTGGTGATAGGGAAGAAATGGTAAGCCATAGATCAACTAGGGCCTGCAATACATGCAGTAGGTAGGGAAAATGGCAGACTAGGTTGGCCAAGTGGTCCTTATCTGCCAGCAAATTCTATGTTTCCATATTGAGTGCACACTGCACACACACACAGACCCAAACAGCAGTTTGCTGCCCAGAAGTGATGGGAGTCCACCAGCTAGTCCCACACTGCCAGCTAACAGTTATATACAGCAATACACTTGCAGTTGCACAACTGTCTCCGGAGGGACCCAAGTCTAGGTTCCTCACCAGAAGATCTCTGATACTAAATTAAATTTATAGTATTATGAAACAAAGACACTCCAGTGAGATGACAAGTCTCCTTCACCAATAGTCAAGCCTGACTGAAATAATTATTTTTTAAATTTCTTCTTTGGCACAAAGCCACGAACAAGCTGAGTGCACAAGCGTGCACGGTACTCACTACTGCACACAAGCACAGCACAAAAAGACAGCTGCCCAGGAGCAGTGGTGGTGGGAGTCAGCCGACTCTGGCCTCCACAAAAAAAAATACATAATTTATTCAGGGCAGTTGTGCACTTCAGTTAGACTACTATGAATATATATCCTTAGTTTGCCTTGTTCTTTGTTTTGGACAAGTCCAACTAAGTTATAAAAGAATCTTATAGGATCATAGCAATATATGGGTCAGCGGCCATATTGCCATGGGACTCACCAATGATTATTCCAAAAGTTAGAATTTCTTGTTTCCCATGTACTTATCCAATGATATGCTAAAGGTCCCCAGTGTCTCGCTAGACACCACCTCTAGTGGAAGCATGTTCCAAGCATTCACCACTCTCTGGGTAAAGCAAGCCACCATTTGTCAGTTCTACATACATCACCTTTCAACTGGTATGAGTGGAATCTGTTACCTGGTACTGGAAGTTTGTTAACCAGCCCCGCACATTGCAGGATGTTATTGTTGTACATTTTCCTGTAAGTCAAGCATCGGTCCCCCATAAATGTCTACTCTTTAAATAAACCCTTTCAAAATTGCCCTTACCCCCTTAAGCTGACAAAAACTGTTTAAAACACAACAGCTTTAAATTGGGTTTGGTTTTAGTGCACACACAGGTGGTGTGTCTGCTCATTGCTGGGCCCTGCCTGTCTCTCGGCACACAGCACTAGTTTAGTTTCACTTTATTGTCACTCTAGCAGTTCTCCTGAAAACAAAAATCTAATTGTTAACACTACAAGTGCAAAAAAGCAACCCTCTCAGCCTAATATTTAGAAAGGAAACAAAAACTGCTAAGATTTCTGCTATTGGGCTAATTTTAACAAGTGGATGGCTGTAGATGGCAAAGAAACTCTAAATTTATCAAACAAACATCAAGGCACTAAACCACACCAACAGCAATTATTTTAGTCACTGTTGGAGTCCAAATAAACAATTAACTCCATTGTATCACCTTCCGCCACAGGACGCGCCACCCTTCGCCCACCCTGCCAAAATACATGTGGTTCAGACCCCTAAGGTCTCTCAATCAGCAGGCTCTTTTATCTGACCTCTACCTGGCCAATTGGACAGCTGTCTTCACTGCCCCAGACATCGATTCTGCTTTGTGGCCTTCAATTCCACCTTCCTAGAAATCTGGAACCCCCTGAAAAAACTACATCTCCGGGGCAGGCACCATCCCTGGATCTCCCCTCACCTTGCAAAGCTTTTCACAGCCAGAGACAAAGCCTGGGAAATGTTCAAAGTCTCCTCCAATGCCTCTGACCTACAAATTTACAGATCACTGAGGTATGCATGCACTAAGGCCATACGTTCCACTAAAACCAGTTTCTTTAAGCGCCAGCTTGAAGACTGTCAGCCCTCCCCAGATGCTTTCTGGAAAACTCTCCACTCTCTGCTTTACTCAACTTGCCAAGCTCCATCCCCAAGCTCCAGTCCCACAGACAATGACTCCAGGGCAGTGGTCTATTCAATAAACCTCTTCTGCACGACCTGTGCACTGCCCCAAGGGTCACCACTGTCCCTGCTCTCCCCCCCTTGCAGACCACAAGATGCCCCCACCCGGGTTTGACCTCTACAGTCCCACCCTCACACACCTCCCCTCCCACCACAGTACCCTCCTCCATCCCACAGTCCCGGCATACATTCCCCCCATCACCCCTTCAGAGGTGCTTCAAGCTTTGAACTCCTCCAAACAGAATCCGGATGGGATTAACCCCATCCTCCTAAAAATCTCTGCACCTGCCATACTTCACCCAATCACCCATATTTTCAACCTCTCCCTCTCCACGGGCACTCTACCCAAGGCCTGGAAACTAGCTAAAGTCATCCCGCTCTATAAAGGAGGTGATCCATCCTTCCCTGGCAACGTCTCTCCTTCCCTCTCTCTCCCAAATCCTGGAATCCCTTATCTCAAAAAGATTAAACTCATTCCTCACCTCTAAGAGTATTCTAACACCTTTCCAATCTGGTTTCCGTCACCTTTATTCCACATCCTCCTCCCTTCCCCGCCTCACCAACCACATCTACTCTGCAACAGACAAGGGCCATCTGACACTTGCCATGTTTATAGACCTGGCCAAATCCTTTGATTCTGTTTCTCACAAATTACTTCTCGACAACCTTACAGCCATCGGGCTCTCCCCTACCTCTTCTAACTGGTTCAAGGCCTACCTATCAGATAGGTTTCAAATCGTTCAGTTAGGGGAAACAAAATCTGCTCCTCTTCCCATCTGGGCTGGTGTCCCACAGGGGTCAATCCTTGGACCCACCCTATTCTCAATATTGGTGAACAATCTCCCATCAGCCTGCTCTGTCTCCCACGTGCAAATGTACGTGGATGACACCATGAGTTTTGCTTCCGGTCCCTCCCTTGCCTTAATCGAACCCATCCTCCAAACCGACTTCCTGAACACCTTAAAGTGGCTCGATGACAAATTGCTCAAATGCAACACAAAGAAAACGATCACCATGGTCTTTGGGACTGCCCAGAAATTAGTCAAAATGACAGCACCCCCTTCCTTCTACGTCTTCGATGGCTCCGCCATTATGGTAGTTGACTGTTTCAAATACCAGGGCGTTTGGCTGGATCCCAAATCGGACTTCTCCTTACACCTGAATGCAATCCACAGCAAACTACGACCTAAATTAGGAATGTTTTACAGGCACAAGGACAGCCTCTCCCTCCCCATCCAGAGGGAGCTAATTTTTAAGCTTATCCTTCCCCCATTTGATTATGTCAGTGTAGTCTACAGCTCAGTGCCACACACGTATCTTGTTAAACTGGACCCGCTATTCCACTCCTTTTGCAGATTCACCTCTAATCTCCCATACCGCTCTCATCACTGTGTCCAGTACCAATCAATCTCCTTACTTTCCCTCTCTAATCGGCACCTGGCGCATTGTGCTACCTTTATAGCTAAGTTCTAGTTCAACTCCCTTCCCCCCTACCTTTTCTCTTTATTAGCCCCTGCTCCAAATACAGGCTACTCCCTGTGCACTCGTGACTACCGCTCTTTCTCTCTGGCCACACCATGCTCACTAGCCTGTAAAACGGCTTTCGCCCATCGGCTCCCTGCCCTCTGGAACTCTCTTCCCCCTACCATACATAGCTTGTCTACCACCCTCTCCATCAAAAAGCACTTCAGGCATCTCCCCGCCCCTCCTTGTCATTGTTTCTACCCTTCTTAACCTCATGATACCCTTGTCATCCTGGCCCATCCCTAAACCAAGGCCACCCCTGCTCTCTGTCTTATTCCTGGTAGCACTTACTTGTGCACTCTCAGCTGCCTCTGTGCCCCCAACTTAGTTATGTAGTTCACTTATCAGTGTCCACTGCAATGTTCACTTTATGGCCTAACCTCTGGCACAGGCTGGAATTCCCCTTGTATTTCTTTTATCTTATATAGTCATGTAAACTGCTACACAAGTGTATTATTCTGTAACTTTTAAGTATTCCTGTATTCTCATGCCTATGTTCTTTATTGTATACTCATGTTCAATATTGTGATTTTCTGTGTCCTTTGTACTCCTACTCTGGGTCACGCTTGGAAACGAGCTTCGGCTCAGTGCGCCTATCCCGGGTATCTACTTTTAAATAAATAAATAAATAACTCTATCTTTTCAGTTTTTTACATTAGGAGCATGGTTAGGAATATACTAAAATTTATTCTTTTGTGACGTGCTTACGCTCAAACACGTGCCACAATACGTTTGCTAGTCAGTGCTGACACTGATCTGTTATGGGATGGAGAGCAACAGAGCAGTCAGCATTACATACACTTGATTCTGAGAGTGCCTGAAAAAGGGCATTGGCTCATGGCACTTACCAGGTAAGCAAAAGATAAAATAAAAAATAAATAAATAAATTCAAGAAACATCTCTCGCTCTCTGTTTTCTTATCAGATTAAGACTGCATGATTATTTTTGCTTGGTATATTTTTGTGACCAGATGTCTGTTGAACATCAGACTGTAGGGGGTTCATACTGCTCCACGTCTCAATACAAGATTTCCTGGTTTGTGCTGATTCACTATTCTGGGTTTTTGGGTAGTCTAGTTTCATTTGAAGTATCATATGTCAGTGTTTATTTATGCCAGTGTTCATGGTTCCAGAATGGTAGCAGGCAATATGGATGAGTATTATTGAGTGGCTCCACTATGAGCGACTCAATAATACCGCGTCCATGTAGAGCGAGAGGAGAAACAGAGCTACAGTGTAGGAATAGCGAGTGTAGCACTGAGGGATACACACTACACTTGCGAGAGAGAGAGAGAGAGAGAGATAGTGGTGTGAGCCACTGCCTCTCGAGCCTGTGGTGCTGAAATTAAATCCTGGTGTGGGTGGATCTTTTGCGTCTGGGGGACTTTCTAGTCTTACTAAGTCCGCTCCCCCTGGAGCTGATAATCATTATTTTGGGGAGTGAAGGGGCTTACCACCGCATAAACCTAGATGGTTTCTGAGTAGTAGAGTACCATTGCTGCTTGCAGCAGTCTCTCTCTAATGCATCGTCCCCTTTTGATCAGGGTGGTTTTTCATCGCTCTAATGAGCAGCACGATAAGGGACTCACCCTTATCACATGAAACCTTCTGGAACACAGTGATATGCCTGGTACGCATTTAATGTTCAGAGCAATATGAAACATTGATTTGGGCACAAGTATTACAGTCTGGTGGTTAGAAACATAGAAACATAGACTTTGACAGCAGATAAGGACCGCTTGGCCTATCTAGTCTGCCCATTTCCCTACCTACAGGATAGGCCGCAGATCCTAGTTAACCAACAGCCTATTTCTTCCTACTCCCCACAAGAATTGCCTTATGTCTGTTCCATGCATTCTTGAATTCTCCCACAGTTTTAAACCCCACAACCTCCTCAGGAAGGCTGTTTCATGCATCCACTACCCTCTCTGTGAAATAATACTTCCTCACATTGCCCCTGAACCGCCCTCCTTCTATCTTTAAATTGTGTCCCCTTGTTCTTGCAAGTCTCTTTTTCTGAAAGATGCTACCCTCTTGGACTTTGTTGATTCCACTGAGGTACTTAAAAGTTTCTATCATGTCCCCCCTCTCCCTTCTTTCCTCAAGGGTATACATATTAAGCTCCTTTAGTCTCTCATCATACGGCTTCTCTTGCAGACCCTGCACCATTTTAGTTGCCCTCCTCTGGACTACCTCTATCCTGTCTATGTCCTTGCGGAGATGGGGTCTTCAGAACTGGACACAGTACCCCAGATGGGGTCTCACCAACTGCCTGTACAGAGGGATAACAACTTCATATTTTCTGCTGCTGATGCCTCTCCCTATACATCCCAGTATACCCCCAGCCCTCTCTACTGCCTTCTTATATTGCTTGCTAACCTTAAGGTCATCTGATATGAATACCCCCAGGTCCCTTTCCTTTTTTGTTGTTGTTGCTACCTCCCCACCCATTGTGTATTCTTCCCCTGGGTTCTTGTTTCCCAGGTGCATTATTTTGCACTTCTTTGCATTGAATCCTAGCTGCCATACTTCTGACCATTCCTCCAACCTTGCCAAGTCTATATCTTTGCGGAGATGGGGTCTCCAGAACTGTACACAGTACTCCAGATGTGGTCTTACCAACCGTCTGTACAGAGGGCCAACAACTTTCTGTTTTCTACTGGTGATGCCTCTCCCTATGCATCCCAGTATCCCCCCAGCCCTCCTTACTGCCTTCTCACATTGCAGACCCACCTTTAGGTTGTCTGATATGACTACTCCCCAGGACCCTTTCCATTTTTGTTGTTGTCAGTATCTCACCCCCCATTGTGTACTCTTGCCCTGGATTTTTGTTTCCCAGGTGCATTACTTTGCACTTCTTTGCATTGAATTTAAGCTGCCATACATTTGACCATTCCTCCAACCTTGCCAAGTCCCTTTTCATCCTTTCCACCCCACCTTGCGTATCAACCCTTGTGTCATCTACAAAGAGACATACCTTCCCCTCCAGTCCCTCTGCAATGTCTCTTATAAAAACATTGAAAAGGACCATCCCCAGTACTGAACCCTGCGGTACCCCACTAGTAACCCTCCTTTCTTCACTGTGGGCTCCATTTACTATTACCCGCTGTATTCTGTTTTCTAGCCAGTGTTTTACCCAGGCTACCACCCTGGAATCCACTCCCAGGCTGGCTAATTATTTATTAATCTTTTGTGCAGGACTGTGTCAAATGCCTTGCTAAAGTTTAGGTAGGCCACGTCCACAGCCCCTCCCTGGTCTACTACTTTGGTCACCCAGTCAAAGAAATCAATTAGATTTGTTTGACATGACCTTCCTGCTGTGAATCCATGCTGCCTTGGGTCCTGTGCCCCACTGGCCTCTAGGTACTCAACAATTCTTTCCTTCAGAAGTTATTCCATCATTTTCCCAACCACTGAGGTCAAAGTGACAGGTCTATAGTTTTCTGACTCTGTTTTGCTCCCACTTTTGTGAAGGGGAATCACATCCGCCCTTGTCCAGTCCTCAGGTACCACACCATCCTTCTATGATTTATTAAAAATGGTAGTCAGTGGTGTTACTAGTTCTTCCTTTAGTTCATTTAGAATTCTGGGGTGAATCCCATCAGGCCCTGTTGCTTTATCCACCTTCAGTTTTAAGAGTTCTTTCAGAACCCTTTCTTCTGTGACAGGACTAATATCAACCCCCCTATCCAGAGTGCTTCTATTGACTGGATTAGGTCTCCCCCCTGCTTTTCCACTGTGAATACTGAGCAGAAATATTTGTTCAGTATTCCTGCTTTTTCACTGTTGATCTCTGCCCAACCACCTTCCTCTTTATGCAGCCTCAGTATCCCTGCCTTCATCTTTCTTTGCTCCCTAATATACCGATAAAAGGTTTTATCCCCTTCTTAACCAAGTTGGCTATCTTTTCCTCAGTTTGGGCCTTTTCTATTCTGACTGTCTTCCCCGCTTCCTTCTGCTTTAACTTATACTTCCCGAATGCTATATTTTTCTCCCTTACCTTCCTCGCCACTTCTTTTGAGAACCATAGTGTTTTTTTTCTTTCATTTTGATTTATTTGCTTCACACAAAGGCTTGTTGCCTCTGTGATGGCAGTTTTGATGTTGTTCCACCCCACCTTCTTGCCTGTTTGCTAGTGCTTTTCTGAGGCACTCTCCCATGTTGCCATAATCAGCCCTCCTGAAGTCCAGTACCTTCACTTTTGTGTGGCTTGACTCTACAGCTAAGTTGATCATGAACCACACTGTTTGGTGGTTGCTTGTTCCCAGATGGCTACCCACTTCTCTACTTTCCCATTTGAGAGTACCAAGTCTAAGATTACTCCCTCCCGAGTGGGTTCCAAAACTAGCCGTCTGAGGCATGCCTTCGGTAGGGCATCGAGAATGGCCCTGCTCTTGGATGTGGCTGCAGCAAAGGTGTTCCAGTTAACATCTGGCATATTCAGGTCCCCCATCAGCAATATCTCACCTTTCTCTGCCATCCCAAGGGTGCCTTCTATCATTTCCTTGTCCATTCCCCCTCGAGACAGGGGTCTGTATACAACTCCTGTGTGGACTGTGGAGCCATTTCCAGTCTCCAGGGTGACCCACAGTGCCTCCTGTCCTCCCTGTTGACCCTTTAGTTCTGTTGCTTTGATCCCTTCCCTTACATAGAGAGTTACTCCTCCTCCTCTTCTTCCTTCCCTGTCCCTCCTGTAGATTGTGTACCCTGGTATGTTGACACCCCAGTCATGGTTCTCTGTGTACCATGTTTCTGTGACTGCCACAATATCCAGGCATTCCTCTTCTATCAAGGCCACCATTTCAGGGAGATTTTTACCTAGACTACGGGCATTGGTACTCATTACCCTCCATTTTGTTCTGGCTTTATTTCTTTTTGCCCCATCCCTCTCCCTACTGCCTTTGTCTTTTTCTCCATTTACCCCTGCCCTTATCCCTATTGACTGCTCTATCTTGGTGTTTACCTCACTAACTACCCTGATTTTATTTTTGGAGGGGCTAGGATTTCCCTTCTCCTTTCCAGTGCTTCCCCCTCGGCTAGTTTAAATGCTTGCCAATGAAGCATTTAAACCTATCACCTAGGATCCTGGTTCCCCTCCAGGATAGATGCAGACCATCGTGCCTGTATAGGCCTACATTCCTCCAGGTGGAGCCCCAGTCCCCAATGAAGCCAAATCCCTGAGCTCTGCACCAGTTTTTCAACCATTCATTGAATTCCATGGTGCGGAGTACCCTATCCTCATCCATGCCATAGACAGGTAGCACTTACGAGAAAGTTACAATGTGTGCTACTTGTCTACGGCCCCTCCCCAACTCCACAAGGTCATTTGTCCCTAGGTGGATAATGACATCCAGCTCACTCCTCCTTGCAGCTGCTCCTACAATCCTGAGGATTCGTTTCCTGTCCCTCCAAGCCATGGCACTGGGCAGGCACTTTACCTCCCTTAAAGTAAAGCAGTGGAGAAGATAACAGACTGCTGGAATGCATAGCTACAGTGTTCACTAGTAGGAGGAAGGAGATCATCTTGCCCCTGTATGGAACCCTTGTGCATAGATAGGGGTTTAGTAGCAGGGGAAAGCGGTTATACTGTCCCTGTGCAAAATCCCTGCTGCATAGGTAGAATTCTGCAATAGGAAGAAGGAGATCTTCCAGCTCCTGTACAGAACCCTGGTGAGGCTACTCTTTGAGTACTGAGTGCAAATTTGGAACCTTCATCTAAACAGGACATTAAAGCCCTGCCCACATTGGGGACCAATTTTCAAACTTTAAAAAAAATGTTATATAAACCTGTCCCTGGCACGGTTATCAGAACATCAACACTGTGCTCTGATAACTGTGTTTGCACAAGTGAGCTACCAGGCATGATTGTGGCACCAGCACAAAGCATTGCGGGCACCACAATGCATGATGGGATACTCGCAATTGAGTGCCCTAATGGATTGGGGGGAGAATTAATTGCCAGACTTGGGAGCTTATTGGGAGCACAGCTGTGTATGTGATATATTTATTTTTGTATACTGCAGGCTAAAATCTTAAGTTATGTTTAAATATGGTTGTCTTAACCTGTGTTACAGCATGAATCACATTCACACTGCTAACATGGGTTAAGGCAACCATGTTGGTCTAAAATCATGCTAAAGACTATCCCTCTAGCAGGGTTTTAGCATGGATCTGGATCACTGTTGTAGCACAGTTTTAACCGTGCTACAGTGTGTATGCAAACCGTGCCTGAAGGGCACTTAAGCCCTTTTAAGTTCCCTAGTGTGTATAGGGTCTAACAGGTGGGAATCAGTGCAGAGGATGGCAATGAAGATGTGATGTGGGACCAACCGGGGAAGACATAAATACAAAGGCTGGAGCATCTCAGCAATTTATAATAATAATAATAATAATGATAATAATAATAAGCTTTATTTTTAAAAAGACACTATTCCAAAGATCATAGCGCCTTAACAATAACTACATAAATATTCAGATTAAACATCCAGCATCACAACACAGTCTAGTTCTTAATTATTCTTACAGAAGGCCATCTTGAACAGATACATTTTTAATGTGGTCTTGAAACTCTCCACCGTCAGGCACTCTCTCATCCAACAAGGTAGAGAATTCCACAGGGTAGGGGCAGCAAACATAAAAGCCAGCGACCAAAATGACTTCAACCGCACCCTGGGAACCTCTAACAATCCCTCATTGGCTGAGCAGAGTGGTCAGAGGAGGCAGTAAGGATGCAGATGCTCTTGTAGGTAACTCGGACCCTGTCCAAGTAGGGCATTATAGGTCAGCAAGTCGACCTTGAAGGTGATCTGCCACTGAATTGACAGCCAGTGCAGTTTGCACAGCACATTGGAGACCAGAAGGGAGAGGGGATATGGTTGAAATGTCTGAGTACATCAAGGATATTAATAAGGTGGACTCCAGTGAGCTGTTCATAATTAGTCAGGGTAGAAGGAGGAACAGTAGTTAATTTGCTGGGGGTAAATTCAAGAGGGATGCTGGGAAGTATTGTTTTATAGAAAGCATCATGAAGGTATAAAACCTGCTACCAGAGTCACTGGTCAGCACAAAACCAGTGGCAAGTTTCAAGAGACAGTGAGACCGACACAAGTGCTGGGCAAAATGTCTAGTACTCTTGCAAAATTGCGTGAAATCACCAATTTCACATTTGATCAATTTTTGTGAAATTGTGTCAAAATCAAGCATAATTTCACTTCCACTTATTTTTCTGAGATTGTGCATTTTTAACCAAATAATGCATTTTTTAAATGTGAGTTCTTAAAACTACACAATTTCAGCAAAAAGCACCCTTTCCACCAAACTGCATATTTTTAAAAAACAAATAATTCCAAATGCTGAACATGAACCTTCAAAAGAGCACATTTCCTTAAAGGGGACAAGACATTTGTGCTAAAGGGCAGCTGTTTATAAAGTTCTTGATCTCTGAAATGAAATATCTTCCCCTAAATTATCCATATTTGACTGTACCTGAGTAAAAAGTGATAAGAAAAACTATCTATTGTATTGTTTTGTTTTTATGGGCAGCATTTTCTTACAGTTCTCTCCACAGAACCAATAATTTGGAGTTGTTACTGTGTCCTGGTATATGTACTTAATGCTAAACATGAGCTATTGTCCTATTAGAACCATGTTTAGAATTCTGTAAACAAACCGTGACAGTTAAATATGGATACTTTAGGGGAATGCATATCATTTCTTAGAATAAGACCTTTATAAGTAGCTACCAATTAGGATGGATTTCCTGTCCTCTTTAAACCTTAATCTGCAAAATTGTGCAATTTCACTCATCTTGCACAAAAAGCTGTATAAGTATTATATAACAGGCCTGGTGGCACTGAGGCGCTGGACACCACACATCGCACCACAATGGTGACCTGGGTTCGAGAAGGAGCAGGGAGCCAGGGGTTGGCAGGGAAGGGAAGAGATCGAGCATCTGGAGGACAGTTCTTTCTTCCCTGGGGAGGGCTTCAGGGACTCACCGTGCTATAGTGGCACCTGGCAGTGGTTGGGATAGCACCAGTATGCAGTAGTAGCATAAATAGGGGGTGGAGTTTAGCAGGTGGCAGCATGCAATGCCCAGCCACCATTGCACGTCTGAACTCCACAGGGTGAAACAGGAAGGAAAATCCCCTTCTGTTGGGAATAGGCAAAGGTGCTGCCCCTCCAGTCCACACTCCCAAGGCTGGTTGCTCTCCACTCTGCTCCGGCCCCCCTACCCCGCCCCACCACTCTACACTTGCAGATAAAGTGCCCTGGGAGAATGGGGTGACCCTTCCCTGTGAGGGTTCAGATCCGGGGGTTTTGCTAGGTCAGGGTGCAGAGTCAGGTGAGCCTCACAGTGGGAGGTAGAGACCTGGAGTAGGCAGTTGCTGGAGAGAGTTCCCCTTGGGAAGGAGTAAAAAGTAAAGTTAACAAAAAAAAGGTGCTGTATAACAAACAGGAACAATTAACACAGTCGAAGCAACAGGTTTGCAGCAGTGAACCGCCAGCTTGCCCAAGCAAAACACAACTGACTGTGCAATACCGACATAGGCTGGTGCTAATTTATTAGGCAAAAGGTGCAAATGCTCCATAGTACTGTATACCATGCTCAGTTCACAAAATTGTGCACAATTGTGTGAAAATAGTGCAATTTCTGGAAAAGTGTGCAAAACGGACTTTAGTAATTTTGCCCAGCACTAACTGACAGAAGGAGCTAGTGAAGGGAGCAGAGAAGGGTGGAGATGGGGTGGATGGGCATGAATCACTAGCAGGTGTAATCAGACACAAAGGGGAGATGAGAAAGACCATAAAGCTTTTATCTGCTGGCAGTTTTCTATGTTTCTAAAAAAGGTAGGGCAGTTAATTTTGTAGATTTTGTATACAGCCACAGGATTTTGATCAAGATCATCTCACGTGTGGGATTCATCTTCCTCCACCCCCCCCCACCCCCAACACACACCACCTGATCATGGGGAAGTACTTAATTGGCTGTGATAGTGATTACTTACCCCACACTTGCCTCTCCATATGAGGAAGGGTGCAGCCAGGGGAGCCCCAAACTATGAGGTGTGGGGGAGGGCTAATGGAAATGGAAGGGAGGGAAAATAAAATAATGAAAGAAAATTGGTACCAGTTCAAGTGAGAACCTGAAGGTTTGCCTCCCTAATTAGTTTCCTTGAGATGCAACCTGGCCTAGAGGTTGTAGTACAGAACTATAAACCTGAAGATCCTGGTTCAAATCCTACAACTGCAACTCACTCACTCTGTAATCCTGAGCAAGGCATTTAACTTCCCAGTGCCTAATATCTCTGTAGTAACCTTCTAATACATCCTTGTGGTGTTTGTCTCTCCCAGTGTGACGAAACGGCTGCAGTGTCCTCTCCTTTCTCTCTCATGGATTGTAAAGCTCCATGGAATGCAGTTTTCATGGAGGCACGAAATAAAACCAGATTCTTTTCCAGTCCATCTTCCTAGTAAATTCAATGGTTCATTTTAAGGAAGGTAAGGAGTGAGAAGGCTTTAGCCCAAATACCAGCTCTGGTTCTGACTCACTGGAACCTCGTCTTCTTAAGCTGGCTGCTCCACTCATTGCCTCTCCGATTGCCAGAATCTACACTTTATCCCTTATCCCTAGCACTGTGCCAGACCTATGGAAATCTGCAAGAGTAACGCCTGTCTTTAAAAAAGGTGACCCAAAGGACATGGCCAATTACAGACCTATAGCAATTCTCTCTGTCCTTAACAAGATCCTAGAGAAAATAGTTGCATCACAGACCATTGACTACCTTACACGCTACAATCTCCTCTCAGACACTCAGCATGGTTTCAGAAAAGGTCATAGCATCACCACGGCTCTTCTTCAACTAACTACTGATATTCTGTCCAACATGGACTCTGGAAAACTCACAGGTGCCATCTTCATTGACCTCACTAAGGCTTTTGACCTTGTTGACCATCCCTGCTTCTCTCCACTCTCCATAATTCCATTTCTCTACCCCTGTTGTGGACTGGTTCTGTAGCTACCTGTCAAACAGGTCACAAGCACGTCAAATTTAACTCCTCCTGTCCAACACATCTACTATCAACCTTGGGATCCCCAGGGCTTTATCCTTAGGCCCCTTCTGTTTTCAATTTTATCAACAATGCAGCTGAGGTCCTGGAATCCTGCTCAGCTATTCTCTCGCTGATGACCTGATCATCTACACTAGTTCTTCTAGTATTGCCTGCATAAACACATCACTTACTTCAGACTTCAATAAGGTCTTAGACTGGCTACTAGACCGTAGCTTGTACTAAATGAAAAGAAAATGAAGCCATGCTTCTAGGTTCTGCACGAAGATTAAGACCTGTTCTAGTTTGCTGGAGTTCTTCACCCAGGAGGATTTCCACTTGAAAATGTTACTTCCTTCAAGTACCTTGGGATCCTCCTGGACCAGTCCTAGTTTTAATCTTCACATTCAGTCCTCATGCAAGCTGTAAACTCGAAACTAGGAGTAGCTTACAAAACGAGCTACATGCTTACACCCTTGGCCAAATTAGCCATTGCCCGAGGTATTCTGCTCCCAACCCTTACCTATGGTGCCTCTATTCTTACCTCTGCCCATAAAACCTCCCTACTAAAATGGGACGTAACTTATAACAATATATGCCGATTTGCCTCTTCGTCACCTCGACTCAAACATCACTGCCTTCTTTATAAGGATCTGAAATGGCTCTCACCCTCTGCCAGTAGACAATACTACCTTGGATCACTAATTGACTCGATCATCCGGAAAAAAACCCGTCCCAGCTGGCGTGTGCTGGTCCCTCAACCATCCTCCATGGCCTCGCGATCAGCTGACAAATCCTTGCTCTATGTTCTGAGATGTCGGACGACTAAAGGCACAGGGCCTTCAATTCTCTGCTCCCAGGCTATGGAATGCTCTTCCACTCAACCTCCGGCTGTCTCAGTCTCACTTTGGATTTAAAAGTGAATATAAATGTTATCTATCCTTAGCTGATGCTTGTACATGCTTTGACCCAACCTGAAGCTCCTGAGACTTACCAGTAATGTCACCCCTGCTCTAATCCAGCTCCAAGACTGTCTCCTCTTCCCCTCCCCATATTTTTCCTTCTCTTTGTAAATAACTTCTTGACTACTAGCTCTCTTCCTTCTTGAACCTTGTTACTGACCATCCACTGTTGTTTTGCCAATTACCACCCCTGACCTTCCTTCTGTCAGTCTTTCTTGTTATATTTGAACATTCCTCACATTTCTCTCTATGTAACCTTACTATCTTATTAACCCTTTCACTCCACAGGTCGGGTCCATGGTTTCTGCACTTATTATATATCTTACTGCCATTATCTGTATAATGCTTGCCATTATTTTTTGTTGTTTCTACCCACTGTATTTTTGTAGCACTGTTGTACTGTTCCTCTATTTGTACTATTGTACCCATGTTGCTGTTGTTCAACTGTTCTCTTTTTGTTGTACTCTCCCGGGTCGTGCCTGAAAATAGTCATTTTATGGCTAGTGCACCTACCCGGTTAGCAAAAACTAAATAAATAAATAAATAAAATATATAAATAAAAATTGCTCCTAAAGAGGCTTACTGTGTGCACTACTATGGTTTGCCCCCTGCTAATATGCACCAAGATAGTTTATTTTTAAACTCTGTTTTATTTATTATAATCTTTGGGTAGGTTGTTCCAAGGGTTAATAATTCCTTGGGTGAAGTAATATTTTCTTTTACATGTATGAAACATTTTACCAACAATCAGAAGCAGGTTATCTCTGGTACCCATTAAAGTATTTTTAAAGTCAGTACCTACATCAGTTAATAAATACAGATCATTAACAATATCATATGAAAGAAGAAAATCACCTCTCATTCTCCGAGTCTCCAATTACATTAGGTTTAACGTTTGTAGGTGGTCCCCCATGTCTTGCCCTTGATGTCATATATGTTTTTAGTAAATTCCAGGACTATATTTCAAGGTTATCTCTCTGTCACCTTTTTTTGATGGATACTGAAATTGTGAGGCATAAGTCCAGGTGTGAAAGTGTGTTTGCCTTAAAAAGAGACATAAGGGCAGACTTACCACTCAACCTTATATATTTCTAACTACCCAGATAATACTATTTGTTCTGGCAATGACTGCATTTAACTGTTTTGCATATACTATGTCATTAGAGACTAGAGATGCAGCAAAGTTTAAATTCACCCTCGAAGTTAACTCAAAGCGGGCAACTTCAAATTTGCATAGCACTATGCGAAATTCCCATTAAAAGATCAAAATTCACCTTTAGTGGACTTCATGCTGTCCACTTTGAGTTAACGTCGAGTTACTGTATAGTTTGGGAAGGCAAAGTTGGTAAGAAACAGCCCACAGATCACATGTCTGTCTGCAGGTCACATGATGTAGGGAAGAAATGAATCAGGCTTAACTTTGACCTTCTGTTTCCTAGATGAGGAGCTATGTGGAGCTAACTGTCTAGTGTGTCTGTGTCATCATCTTGACTTTATTTTAAACCTCTTTCATCCTAGTGCCCTTTTTGTATCTGATTCTATTTCTCTGTTTTTCTTTTTTGTTTACTTCTTAATACTTCTATTCATTTTTGTTTCCAAATGGAGAGAGGTGGGGTTTCTGCCGGGAGTCGTGGCCCAAGGACGCATGGTGGTGTGAGGTGAACTATTCACCTCAACTGTGGGAATGTGTTCCCATCCAGTGCTCCCTTCCCTGAAAATGTTGTTTCCACTGGCAGTGGAAGTGATGTTCCAGAAGCATCAGCAGGAGCAGCTGCTGCTTTGGATGTTAATGGTGCCAGCCAAGAGCACCAGTGGCTAGTACTGACCCACCACAGCTGGCCAAGGAGCAACAACAGTGGCAGAAGGAACAACAACAACAGCAGCAGCAGTTTGTCCCCCCAACTGTAAAGCAGCCTAGTACATCTGAGCCCCCCCCACACTGCCTGCGCCTGGTCCTTCACGTAGCTTGGCAGTGTGGCATTTTTTCACCACACTGCCAGGTGACCTGACTGTGGTGAGATGCCAGATCTGTGGCATGATGGTGCATCATGGTTGCAAGGGGACCCATTTGGGAACAGGTGGCCAGAGAACACACCTGACTGCACCACCATGCAGAGTGGGAGGCCAAGGTGACTGAACTTGTAGCAACCGTTCCTGCAGTGGAGGATGCAGTGCAAGAGGTGGCAGCACGGCATCAGCCTGCACAGTGTCCAAAACATAGCAGAAGAGAACGTGTTGAACAAGTAGCGGCTCCCGCAGCTGCATGAGAGCGTGACCCTTCTGAAATTCCAGCCACACAAGGTGACCTTGCCATTCTGTGGGGTGAGGTCGTCCACCGAGGTAACGTTGTTGACACAATGCGCCAGCAGCTAGACAGAATGGAGGGTCAGCAATTGCAAATCATTGCTATGCTCCAAATTCTAATTGGTCAGAACCAGGCCCAGTAGTCTTTTGGTTTTCTTTCCTAACATGTATTGTGTGTTCTGTCTTTATTTTTCCTCACTTTCTTCCCCCCCAAAAAATATTAAAAACACACCCAAAAAAACTATAAAAGAAAAACAAAAAAATGTTTTCTTCCTGTTGTATTGTGTTAAAGCAACAGTGCAATAATATGGTTACAATTTGGACCTATACTGTTTTATTCAATTTTCAATTGTCCCTTATCTACTGAATTTTGTGATACCCTTCCTTCCACAATTAATTTGATTCTGCACTATAAAATGGGCATTAATGAAAGGTTAAATGATGACTTGCCATTGTGCAGAAAGTGTAACCTGACCATTCATTAATGCCCCGGCAGACCGACAATTGGTATGATGATTGTAAAAAGCTTTTGATTTTTTGCTTTTTACAGTTAGCTAGCCCATTTTATAAGTGCGATAACTCACTCCAGCCCATGGGTGTATCAGGACATTAATGCACTTCCCAGCTGGCTGAAGTCACTCGGGCAAGCCCTCGTGCCTCACAATGCACCCAGGGCATGCATTAATGCCCCAGTAGGCCAATACACCCATGGTCTATCGTGGGTTATAGCATACTTAGTCCCTATTTTTAGATATGAAACAATAAAAATAGTGCTCATTTTAATATTGACCGGAGCTGGGTTTCATCAGTATACCCAGCTGTTTTCGAACCCCTACCGCTCCATAAGGTCATGGTGGTGAACCACTGCCTGCTGGATTGCTTGCTAGTTCATCTTAGTCACAACAGAAGTGATTTTAGATGCTAGGGTCCAGATATACAGAAATGCGCCAAAGGCCAGCGCAAGTCAGGGTCAGCGCAAATCCGATGCACCATGGTGCAGCAGGAGCCATATTCAGAGGATGTGCTGGCCGCACTGTGCCAGCGCAACCCGGCTGATTATGGCACTGTTGTGCCATAGCGCAGCCAAGAATGCACCATGGCACAACCAGAGATGTGCCATGGCGCAAACACAGTTGTGGCATGGTGCAGAAAGAGATGCCCCAGTGCAACTGTGGGAGCAGAGCAGCAGAGCAACGGAGGGGGGCATGGCACAGAGAAGAGACCCAGGGACAGAGCTTGGGAAGCACAGTGACAGGTCACAGGAAGCCACCACCAGCAGGGCACACCAGGGCATACAGAGGCACCCAGGACCCCCCAACACAACAGTGGTACAGAGAGTAGGCAACAGGAGGTGCCAATGGCCAATGAAGGGCCACCAACGGAGCCCCCCCCACACCCAGACCAGAGCAGTCCACACCCAGGACCATGCAGCCAAGCACACACACGCACCACACAGGTGGCCCACAAAGGAGGCATGGAACATGCCAGGAGCTACGTAGAGCAGCAGACCACATGGGACAGGCCACGCAATGCCAAGCAGGGGTCCAAACACAGCATGCGGCCAGCACCTGACCAAAGACCATGGCCATGTGCCAGCACCACGCACACACCCTTGACAGCCACCCCATGGGCACCCCAAGGTACAGCCAACGACCATGGGGAGCGGCACCACCACAACGGAACACACCACAGCACACAGCAGGAAACCACAGAAGCACAACATGCGCCTCGATACATGCACACCACACAGACAGGCACTGGGCCACTGCAGCATGGCTCCTCATGCCACCTGCAAAGCAGACACTGACACAGGCAGGTAAGTCAAAATAGAGATATATTCAAAGAACTATGTACAGTAACAAGGGGTGGAAAGGGTAGGATAGCAAAGGAAGGGAACAGGGAACAAAGACTGTACAGTAGGAAGAGGGACTGTAGGGGGAGGTACAGCAGGGAACACAGGGGAATGCTGGGGCCATCCTTCAGCGGTCATGACCTGCCATCCCTTAGCACTCTCTCTGCCTCTGCTCACGAAGCAGCATGTGGCGCACCTGCAGCACAGCCTCCATGGTGGTGGAACATATCAGAATCAGCTGCTGGAGCAGCCAGCAGTACATGGGCCTCCTTAGTGTCCTCCAGATACCTATGACAAGGAACAGGACAGGTGATCAGTGTAATGTCCCAAGGAACCATGCCCACCCACAGCACACAATGGGCAGTGGGAATACACCCCCCAGAGGGCCTGTACTGGCTACCCGAAGGGGGGTGGGCTAATGACTGCTAGCAACACAGCACACCACGACAGTGCACAGCGGTGGTCCCTGCTGCACAATGGTCACCCGACTATGCAATGGCAGTCACATGGCACAGTGCACTGGCAGCATCACAGTAAAATCAGTGGCAGCTGGGCACACACCCATCCCACCAACAGCTGGCACATGTGTCCAATGGATGCACCACAGTGGCAAGCACCATGCACAGTGCGACACACACAGCTAACATGGCACACAGCACAGATGGCCATGCCTGCTCCCACACCCCCATCACCCCCCCATGTACAGTGCAAGGACCATGACAGTGCCTACCTGTCCTCTGTGGCCCCACTGGTGCTGGAGCCACCCCTGCGCTGCATCTCTGGCCTGCTGCAGCCTGCCGTTCTGCCACTGCCACCTTCCTGCGATTTTCAGGCCCTGGGAATGGAACATAGACAGTTACACATCAGTAAACAACCACAGCAGCTGCCCACCACCCCCAACCCTATGTACAGGGTGAGCCCTTGCCCAACACATTCCACACAGCTGCATCACAATGCAAACAGCAGCTGGCAATGCCACCCCGTAATGCACACAATGACAGTGCACTGTTCTGCAGAGCATGCCAGGCAGTCTAGCAAACACCACAGTACAGCACCAGGGCACACATTCAATATGGGCCTGCTCACCTGGCTGTGGCACAGCCCCATGCCTGACTCACGCCTCCAGCCTCCTCAGGCGCTCTGGGTCCCTCCTGGCAAGGTCACCATATCAGTGGCAGCACTGCTCTGCCGTCCAGGCCACCCTGGTATGCTGCTGCAGTGTGTCAGAAATCCCCTGCCACACAGCCACCCTTGGCTGCTGCAGGGGCACCTGGTCAAACAGTTGGGGTGTGTGGGGCTAGACACAGGTGACCAGGTTCACCAACTCCACCTGTGTCCAGTTCTGTGCGCAAGGTGCTCACTGCTGTGCCATGCTACACTATAAAGCTGGTGAGCAAAATGGCGGCAATAGGCGCACGTGGCCACGGCATGTACTAGATGCACGATCTGAGGGAACATGCACTGTGTCCACCCACCGTGCAGTCTCAGAGATGTGTGGCATGGGCATGGATGGGTGGGGTCACAGGTGCAGGGGTCACCCAGGAGCAGAGGTCACAGCAGGGGTCAGTTGTTAATCTCCTCTGCGCAGTGTGCACTTGCGCGATAGCAGGCCTGGTGCACCATGCACCATGGCCCACAGTGCACAATTGACAACATGATGCCGTTCATTGCATGCGCACTGTGGGCCTGCATACCACGCATGCGTGCGTATTGTGCCGCAACTTGCTCCAGGGCAATCTCATTCCACATGGAGCAAAATCACAATATTCAGACACCGCATGCTAATGAGCTCATCAGCCAATGCGTGGCACACTGGGTGAATTAGCATGTCATTATCATTGCGCCAAAGTTCATTTGCATGTGATGCGCTATATAAGTGCCACGGAACAGCACAGGCCATGGACCGGTATTGCATCCTTCCGGGGTAAGTTGCGCATCCTGCTGCAACTCATTGGGAGCAGCCAGCACAGCAGGGGGGACAGAACAGGGTGATGCTGCCACTGACACACTGTGCTGTCCATGACCACAGGAAGTGACATGTCAGAACGTGAGGAGGGTGAGGAGTGTGGGCCTGCTCGCAAGTGTAGGCCCAATTTCACAAAGGCAGAGACAGAGGCCCTGTTCGAAGCCTACCTTGATAGGGAGCCCCTGTTGAGTAGTGCCACGGGTACACCACAGGCCAGGGCTGGGGCCTGGTAGGAGGTGACGGCATGTGTCAACCAGCAGGGCAGCCAACAGCGCTCAGAGCAGGAGTGCAGGAAGAAGGTGGGCATGGACAAAAGGTGCATAAAGGAGAAGGTGGTGGCCATCCATGCCTCCTGGAATGCCACCGGAAGGGGGCCTGCAGCTGTGCCACTACTCACGACACAGGAGGAGTTTGTGGCAGCCACCTTGCACCGCTGCACAGTGGAGGGTGTGCCAGGTGGCAGATTACAGAAGGGTGGCAGACCATCACTGTATGGGAAGTATGTCAGCCACACCCAGCTGGGGGCATGGAGGGTGCATACATGGCCATGCTGGCGTGCATGCAGCCGGCATGCCTGTCATGTGCAAGTGTGCGCACCCATGTGCATGACATGCAGTAGGACACATGCAGTGGCAGTGTGGGGGGGCACATGTGGGCAATGCATCACTAAAATGCCTCTCTTTCTCTTGCAGCACCAGCATGGCTCTGTGCAGATGATGGGGTGCCAGTGGTGGCAGCAGCCAAGGCCACTGGACCGGCCTTGGAGGACCAGCCTTCCACCTCCATGGGCATCTGGGGGCCTGACAGGCTGCAGCTCACCACTGCTGTGCAGGCAGATGTCCTGGACCTGGGGTCAGATGAGGCCCTGGATGTGTTCCTGCAGGATGCCAGCCTTGGGATCCTGTGCAGAGAGACACAGATCGGGCCGGGGTCCGACACCAATGATGATGTAATGCTCATCCTGGACAGCATGGCCACTGTTGTGAGGGAGATGCCCCTGCTGGCCACTGGCACAGGCAGCACACCCAATGCTCTGCTAGCAGTAGAACAGCTGCCAGCCACCACTGTGGGTGCAGCGGTGTGCGTCGCCCAGGCTGTGCACTGTGGTGGAGATGGTGTGGCCATGCAGGTGCTGGGTGGCATGCAGCAGCCGCAAGAGCAACAGCAGTGGGCTGCAGGTGCCACCAGACAGCCAGACACAGGGTCTGCCGCTGGTGCACCTGCCATACCCAATCCCACTGCAGGCCCCACTGTGCAGCGTCCACCAGAAAGGGGGGCTGTGCAGCATGACCAGTCACCACATGGGGATTAGCTTCCAGCCTGGGAGCCCCAGGATGCCAACCCACTGGCTGAGCACACCCGCTTGCTGTGGGAGTCCATTCAGCAACAGGTGCTGCTCACCACTAGGGTGTGTGCACAGCATGTGGAGGTGTGCCAGTTAGCCAAACAGCAGGAGAGGGGCACTGCACAGATCCTGGCAGGGATGCAGCGCATGCAAGAGGCCATGACTGCATCCCTGGATCGCATTGCCACTGCAATCTCGGATGGCTTTGTACTGCTGGCTGCCACAGGGCATGGCTGAGCACAGGTGACCCCCTGCAATGCGCTGTCCACCCTGCATACCTGGCATTGGGCGATCCCTGCACAGTCAATGCTGGGCTCAGATGTCAACATCCCAGGCATGCCTGGGGCTGGGCTGTTTGGGCACCTCGACAACCCCATGTGGACACGGTTGCAGTCCCATGGTTCCACCCCTGGGGGGCTGTTGCACACACCCCATGGCTGATGCACAGCCTGTGCCTACCGATTGGCCCAGGCACAGCCGCCCCAGGGACTGTGGTGGCCATGGTTCCATGCAGCGGACCTGATGTGTGGCCCACCCCACCTGCGGTCTGCAGCTTCAGCCCAGTGCACACATGGGCAGTGTGTGTGTGCCTACCACGGGTGTGGTGCCTGTGTGTCATGCCACACGCTGCCTGTGTGCATGCCTGCCCGGTCACTGGGCTGTGTGGTGTGGGCGTGATGACAGCAGTCCTGCATCGGTTGTGCCTGTGCACTGGTGTGATGTATCTGATCCATGCCACATACCCATGCCTGGGTGCGTGTGTGTGTGGGGGGGGCTGTGAGGTGTGCTGTGTGTGGTTGCCTGTAGGTGTGTGCCCCTGTCACCCGTACTCCTGCTTCCTGCCTCAGTGTGTGCATGCCCAGTGCCATGCATGCCCCTACATGTGTGCTGTACCTGTTCATGTGGCCTATGCATGTGCTTCACACCACCTACCTGTGTGCACCATAGTGCTCCCGTGCTATGGTGTCCCTGTGCCATTTTGCCTGCTGGATCAGCTGGATATCCCTCCACCCAGGGGGTGGCTGTCCACCTCCCTCTGGCCCATTGCCTCCATCATCCCCACTACTGTCACCCTCATCAGCCTCAACAACTATCCCACGGTCAATGGCCATGTTGTGCAGTATGCAGCAGGCCAGGAATAGGCCACAGTCTTTCGAGGGACTGTACTGTAGGGCTCCGCTAGACCTGTCTAGGCAACAGAACCATGCTTTCAGCATGCCAAAGACTCACTCGATGATATTGTGCATGCTGTGTGTGCCTCGTTGTAGCATTCCTCTGCTGGGGATGACGGGCGCTGGTAGGGAGTGAGCAGCCAGGGCCGCACAGGATAGGCGCTGTCCCCTGTGTGGATAATGACATGGTTAGCCCTCTGCTATGCTAGGCTGTGCCCCTTGCCTGTCCATGGTGCCCGCATCAACATGCACACCCTGCCTTCCCCCATCCCAAGGTATGCTCTGCCCATCGCCTCTTCCCAGTGTCATACTCACCCACTAGGTGGCTCATGGGGATAACCCCATGTTCAAACCTGTGGCACAGTGCAGAGCTGTGCCAGATGAATGCATCATGTGCACTCCCAGATTGTGTGGCGCAGAAATTGGTTATGCACCCCATGGCATCGCACACCACCTGGCAGTTGACACTTGGGCTCCCCTTCCTATTGATGTACAGCACACCCTCAGGGCCAGATGGCATGCGGATGCCCATGTGGGTGCAGTCAATGGCCCCAATCATGCCAGGCATATGTGCGGTAAACTCCACCTGTGTGCTGGGGAAATGTCTGTATTCTGACAGACGTGGCAGCTGAGCATTGAGGAACTGTGTGAGGAGGTGAGATGTGGCTGACTGGGTTATGCCTGTGGTGTCCCCTATTGGTCTCTTTAAGGTCCCCATGGTGAGCAGGCACATGATGGCTGTCACCTTCATCTCCATGGACATGGCGTGGCTCCGTCTGATGGGTTCCTGCATCTCCTCACTGCACAGCTTGCAGAGCTGCCTCAGAATGGTCCTGTTTGGCGGTACTGGCCCACGATCTCCATGTCACTGTACTACTTGAAGGAGATGCGGGCACGGTACCACCTATGTTGGGCAAACCAAAGACAGGCCCACCCATGGCCATGTTGCTGTTCCTGCTGCCCCCTCACACCCCTCATTATGGCCTCCATCATGAAGGGTGCACTATCCATGGCCCTTGCTGTCCTATATCCCCCTGGGTGGTTGGCTGCTGCAGGCAGTGTGCCACCCTGGTGCACTACCTGACAGTGTGTCTGCCTGTCTGTCAGACTCTCTCTGCCCCGTCTCCCTCTCCACTGCCACATCTGTCCCTCTCCCTCTGTCTGCCTTGGTTGGTCTTTCTGTCTGTCTGTGTGCAGTTTTGGAGACCTCATCTATGCAAGGACATGGACAGGATGGAAGCAGTCCAGAGGAGGGTAACTAAAATGGTGCAGGGTCTGCAGCAGAAACCATATGAAGAGAGACTGGGAGAGCTTAATATATATACTCTTGATGAAAAGAGGGACGGGGGGACATGATAGAAACTTTCAAGTACCTCAAGGGAATCAACAAAGTCCAGGATGGTAGCATCTTTCAGAAAAAGAGATGTGTAAGAACAAGGGGGCACAATTTAAAGATAGAGGGGGGACGGCTCAGGGGTAATGTGGGGAAATTTTTTTTCATGGAGAGAGTGGTGGATACATGGAACCGCTTTCCTGAGGAGGTTGTTGGGTCTAAAACAGTGGGGGAATTCAAACATGCATGGGACTGACATAAGGCAATTATAGTGGGGGGTTGCAGGAAGTAGGCTGTTGGTTAACTAGAATCTGCAGCTTATCCAGTAGGTAGAGAAATGGGTAGACTGGGTGGGCCAAGTGGTCCTTATTGGCCGTCAAAGTCTACGTTTCTATGTTTCTCTCGCTCTCTCTCTTTCTTTCTTTCTTTCTTTCTTTCTTTCTTTCTTTCTTTCTTTCTTTCTTTCTTTCTTTCTTTCTTTCTTTCTCTTTCTCTCTCTCTCTCACTCCCTCCCTCTTGCCTGGCGCACATGCTTTCTGTGTGCTTGTGCCCTGTTTTTATAGGAACAAGTCTGCTCGGTGCATCTCTGATTTGCTCCACACTTGCGCCATGGTTTTATGGTTGAGTATCGCACTGTACTGGATATTCATGGGTACGCCCCCTGCACTTGCGCCTGCATTCATTATAGTTGCACATTGGCACAATGAGATTTGCACTGCGCATTGGCTCCCACTGAATATCACTCCTGGCACAAGTCCACACTTGCGCCGGTGCAACTCAGTTGTGCCATGCTCAACTGCTTTGAATATTCAGGCCTAGATGTACAAAAACAGGTGGGAATACTGATGAAAACTGGCTGCAAGCCAGATTAAAATTAGCTCTCTGTTTATTATTTCAGATGTGAAAAAAATGTGTACAGCAGTCATAAATTGTTGAAAGAAGGGTATCATAGACAAGTCAGTAGATAAGTACCAATCGAAAATAGAATACAAAAGTATAGTTAAAAATTGTCACCTGATTATTGCACTGCTGCTGTACTTGGCATGCTATATTACTTTTTTGTTACTGTTAACTGTGTTAAGTTTTCGTAGCACACCCACAACTACAATCAAAATACCCTAACATCACATACAATTACAATCCCCCCAAAAATGTCCTATCTTATGTAAATGTAGCATGCTTATACTGCTATCTTGCTACATCATTCAGCATGCAGTATTAGTGTCCTGATGAAGAATAATCACGAGAACCTGTTAGAAAAGTCACAAGTATTTCTTGATACACTGCTTAAAACAGAATTCTGCAGCAAAAGTGCCCCAAGTGAGAAAATGACTTGCTGGCACCTGCTGCTGCTGTTGCTGTCCTGCTGTATTCTGCTGCTGCTGCTGCTGATGTACAGTGTGTTGCTAAATGATGATAGCCACAGATTACCATAGGTTGAACTATAATTTGATGTTCTGGGAAATTCTTCTCCTGCGCCCACTGAAACATGCTGCCCTATGTGTATGTATGTATTCATACCAACAATGGTAAGTTATTGTGTAAGTCACTGTCATGTTTTGTCAGACACACTGCCATTTAATTTATATTGAATCTTGTTTTTAGTTGTAAGCAGTCAGTCGTGTTGTTCCTTTGCAGGGAAACATCATCATATATACTGAATGTTTCCCCTTCACCTGTGTGTTGGGCATGGTCACATTCACATGCCATATATTTGTGCCGCCATCTAATGTGGTACTGTAAAATTTAAATTTTTTCTGGGAAGGGGGACTGAGTGAGTGAATTATAAGCATTTCTCATTATTGTTCTTTTCTTTTACATTCTCAGGTCACAGCACACAGATTCACGACCGTAATGATGAAACCATGCTGCCGCCACACGTGTGTTCCACATGTGTCTGATTGTTGACTTCTACTGAATGAGCAATGTCAAGCCATGAAAGATAAGTATTTTTTTTGGGAGGGGGGTTGCATGTATTATTGGAAAACAATTTTCATTAATATTTTTGTCTTCTTTACAGGGTCTTCAGTGTATTAAAAGTGTTGTCCATCTTCAGATTGGAACATTTTGCCTGTCCACAGTACCTTGATGCTACCTGCAAACAGATGAAGAAGAAATTATTCTGAATTCATTCCAGTACCCCATTCAGTATCGGTACCCTGTAGAGCTGTTCTTGTCTTTTGTTATATCCATCATCTGGCCTATATGTCACCACTGTTAAATACATTACACCAGCAGAAAAAAGGGAAACAAAAAACAAGGAAAGCAACCCTCTCAATCCTCAATGCCATAGTTGCACCCACTTGGAAATTATTTTTCCATGACTACATCAGCAGCCTCAGTGGTACACAGTTTGATGCTGCCACCAGGATGGTCTGCTTCACCCACATTATTCAGCATCAGCACCACCATCATCGTGACTGGGTTCAAACATAGATGTGGTTGTCCTACTTGGTATGTTGCACCAAAAAAAGTTGAAGTGGTGTGATTCGTGATTGTGAAGATGACCACGAAGAGTGTGATTCACCATGATGTGAGTGTGATGTGAGTCATGAACTTGGCACTGGCAGTACTTCTCAAAGCACCACCACTTGTACTCTGACCGTTACTGGAACATTCAAAGTCATCCTCCTCATGCCTGCGGTAAACCTCCGGTGCTAATTCGCAACTTTTACACTACATGGCTACTTGCTGTTACTTGAGGACTGCCTGGCAGATTTTATTTCAGACACCACCTACGCTAAGGGTGATGCTGCAGGCACTGCTGCTACCCACATAGATTCAGGGACCTTGCCTGGCCCTAACCTTCTCTGACACAGTATTTTTTCCTTTCAAGGATTTTTTCTTTTCTTATTTATTCCACGTGATATGATGGAATGCCCTACCCACAGACCCAAAGCTTATACCCCACAGATTTATGTGGCTTCTATGCCACAGGCAGAAACTCCTTTGCCTGGCCATGTCTTTGTGGGCATTTTTTTCAGATTACACAGAGTTATGAAGAAAAGAAACACATTTGTTGCAAAAAGTAATTTTTCTAATTGTGCGGGTTGCTTACAAATTCAAGAGAATTCACAAAACAGTACAATGCCAAAAGTACTGCAATAGGTATGTTTCTTTATTATATCTTTTCCTTTCAGTTAAATGCTATAATATCCAGTGAGAGACAGTATTCACAGTACTATGGGGAAACACACCATAGTGGTACAGTGACAACAATTTCAACAGACTGAACACAGACAATTTACAGCACCATTATATTTATTAAGTTTTTGGTGGATGGGAAGCCAAAAAACAACAACAGTGACTTCCAGATGGAAACTGAGCACTAAAGAGATGTAGCCACACAGGCACAAGACCATAACCAGTCTTAAGAAATCCAAAAGTGGAACAACAATACCTTATTTTGTGGGGGTGGGCGGGTGAGGGTGGGATTTACAGCAGTAGCTATATAGAAGCAGGAAAAAATACCGCAGACAGGCTAAGAAATTAAGAGTACTACTATTACAGTGGTGCAATAAAATGAGCATCAATTTACAGCACACACACAGATTAAAGGTCAGGCATAGAAACCTTAACTGTTCAGTAAACTACACAGACAGTCTTTTAAAATGACTGATAAAATGCTCAGCAAACAGAAAAAACTTATAAAAAATTAAGTGACGTTGTACTGTGTGTACTTGAACACACAAATAATAAAACACTAGCCAGCAACAGTTGGAAAAACTGCCTTTCTCACTAATCTCCCTTGTACACCACAGATCCGCCCCTCCCCCGAAGCACACTTCTACAGTGTCTGTCAGCACAGAGACTGATTGTATTAAATTAACATTCAATATTCACACAAAATCAATAAATGCTTGATGATATAAACACATAAGGGGTTACGACAATCGATGTACTAAATTTTGACACAAACTTTGTGGCAAAAAAAGGTTTTTCAATGGTTTGAATCTCACAGCTCTGAGAGCAAACTGTCTCTAGCTTTCCACTACACACACTACACTGAACTAAGGCTGTGCAAAACAATATAGAGCCCATGTCACCTTAAATCCCATGAATCACTGCAAAATTTGCCTTAAAGATCAAAAAAAAAGAAGGCGAAGTAATCTGAAGTCCATAGAGCACAATGGGAACGTTGCGTTACTTCGAGATGCAAAGTTATTCACTTCGCTATGCTGAATATCACATGAAATTCAGGTTCTGCATGTAGTGAATTTTAGGCACTTCACCCTCCACTATTAGAAACATATATTCCCCAAACTTTGCTTTCAGATACAAATAGGGCATGGCCACATAATGTGTATGAGTGCATTCTATTTTTCCTACCCAAATGCATCATCTTGCATTTATCCATGTTGAGCCTAATACCCCATTTCTCAATGAGCTGAACATTGAAGGGCATGAGGTACTTGGCATGTGCGGACTGCACTCCCTCTGCCTCACCAGCCCCTGGGATTGTTTCCCAAACCAGTAGGTTAGTTTGTCATATTTCAGGTGACTTGCCTACTGCATGTCATGCATTCTCACTGCAGTGAAATTGCCTTGGCGCAGTGCCAGCAAAATATAAACATGGTATCTTGCCAGCTCTTATCTCTCATTCTCTCGTCTTCTTACAAGTTGAACTTCAAGAGGGCATTCCATTCAGGAAAATAGCAAGATTGTTCTATTCTTGGCTTCCATGGGGGCAAAATGAGGGCATCAGTCATTTTGTCTCTCCTGAGAACCTGACATTTAAAAGCAGTCACTGTTTCTCATTGTTTGACTTTGTTCTTTTCAAATAGCGCTGAACAATTTTCATAGCCCTTTGCCTTCTTCTGAATATGTTTCTCAGCTGTTCAGATAAAGAAAAACTGATTTGGTTGATCTGGCTTCTATAGTTTTTCCCTAAATTGTAAAATAAAATTAAAAAAGTATTTGGGTTGCATCATGATTTCAGTATTTAAAGTCTTTTTGTATACACCTTGTATCTCAAACATTAATTTACAACTGGTCCAGGACAGCTCAGCTAAGATGCAATATCTCATTTTCAGTGAGGTCTTTCTTGCATTTTTAATGGCTTGATGCACTGAGCACAGATGGTTTCAGTGACTTGCTCAGGGTCACAAAGGTTCATACAAAGGTGTTGTCGGAGCTATAAGGTGGTGCCCGTTAATGCTCCATTAGTAATATCTCAAACAGCCTCCATTCATAATATAGTTACCTAACTTTTTTCTTAGATTCAGTTTAGCAGTTTTGTTTTTGCTGAATATGATTTCACATGGTGACTAAACGGCTGTGTTGGGCTTTGAACCTGGGACTTCTAGTTCACAAGCCTGTGCCTCACCCTGTAGACCATGTTGTCTATGAGGCTGAACCCAATAAGGCTGGAATTTTACTCATAAGTTGAAATGCTTCTGCCATCTTTCAGTTTTGAGAGGTTTGAGTTTTGATACTGTGTGATTCAATGGGCCTGCACAACCAGAGTAGTGTTATGCTTGTGCAACTGTGATAACTGCTTGGCCATTCGCATTCTATAGTCCATGAGGAATTACCACCCTGTAGGGGTACCAAAGGCAAGGAACCCTTGAAGAGGGTTCCATCCCTACAGGTGCAATGGGAAAGATTCCCTTAGCTAAAAGTACCTTTGGAAGGAGTGCCCCTGAGGAGAGAGGCGTGATGCTGGAAGAGGAGGGGAAGATGGCGGGGCAAAGAAAAAATGCTTCAGAAGGAGGCTCAGAGGAACTACTTATATATCTCAGGAAGAGGGTGTGGCTGGTTGTTCACCCCATTGAACTACAGGCATAGCCTTCCAGTTCAGTGGGCCTAGCAACCAGAGTAGTGTTATGCTTGTGTAACTGTGATATCTGTTTTGTCATTCACGCCCCCTATTCCGTGGGGAATTACCACCCTGAAGAGGTACCAAAGGCAAGGACCCTCAAAGAGGGTTCCACCGTAGAGGTGCTGCAGGAAAGATTCGCTTGGCTAAAGGTACCTTAGGAAGGAGCCCCAAAAAGAGTATTAAGGAGTAAACATTGACTATGTGGTTGAGAAGTAGAGTAACAGCAATGAGACAGCTGAAGAAACACAAATAAGATGTACAGGTTGTCAGAATTGCACTAATTAAAATGAATTGCACTGATGACATAAGGGCTTCATAAGGAGAGAGGGAATGGTGAGTAGGGCCACCATCCGTCTCCATCCAACAGCGGAACTATGGAAACTAGGGAATATACTATAAACAACTAATTACATATTATGACCTTTGGCATGGAGGAGAGGGAAAAACCCTTTTAAAGGAGGAAACCTCTGGGGATCCAAGGCCTAGGTCACCTTTCCTCTAGGCTTTAGTGTATTTTGGGTAGTGATGGCTCTGCTGTTATAATTTAAAAGGCCAATCCAGGGGGTGGAAATTATTCCAATTTGGGGAACAACTCTCACTGTATCTCTCTAACAGGAACACCTTGCAGGGTTGTGAGCTGCCTCTGCAACATGGGATACATAATGAGTACCACCTTCAAGGTGGGAGGAGGAGAGTGATGAATGCTGAGGCACTCAGCTGGCCTACCAATCTAAGAACAAACTGGGTGAACCAGAGGCAGTCATGGGGGAATAGCTTAGAAGGTGCCGCCAAACTCGCTCAGTTAGCTAAAGGAGCCCAGACTGATAAGGGCCCACCCCTTGCAGTTGAAGTCTTAAATTCTACATCAAGAGGTGCCACCAATGAGTTAGACAACTGAAACTCCACCTAGAACAAGAACATTCCCACTATGGGTCAGATGGGAAGGACCCCACCCAAGTTTCACATGCTCAGGATGCAGACTATGGGGGTACAGAGTGAGACTGTCAGGTGCAGGGCAAACCATAAGCCAGAAAAGGTAATGTCATGCTTGGCATGCCTCCAATTTATGAGTGAGAGCATGAATCAACTTCAATGTGCTAGACAGGAGGAGGCCAGGTGAAGCCGGAGGCCATAGATTAGGTAACAAATTATTGATGAGGGAGCTGGGTGAAACCCATAGCTGTAGATTAGGTAGCAGGTTAGTGATGAGGAGGCCGGGTGTAGCTAGTGGCCTGGGAGAGGTAGGATGCTACAGTGCGAGCCATTTGACAGCAGTAGCAACCAGCAGAAAACAAGCTAACCAATTACATTAAAGAAGCCAAATTAATGGTGACATAGAAGGTAGGTGTTTTGGTAGTGAGAAGCTGTGATGCCAGTGATTGAATCAATGAGGTTTAGTGCAAATGAATCAGTGAGATTTAGCAGATGATTACAATGGTTTCAGCATGAATTGTGAATTGATATGATTGGCATGAATACCTTAAATGTCATTAAGGCAGAGTTAGGTTATTCCAGTAAGGAGAATTTGCAAGGCACTAGGTATTTACAACACAGTAATGACATGTAATGAATATCTTGAAAGCCACGTAGGCTGCTAGGTAAATGCATTTATGCATGGGTAACTGAAAAGCCATGTAGGCAAAGAAGCAGGGCAAAATCATTTAGCTTATATAAAAGCATGCTCCTGCAACTTGGAGTCATGATGCTCCGCTGTGACATCACAGTCTCCTGCCATGGGAATAACAGGGAAGCCACAAGCTAAGCACCCTGAGACCAAACAGCAACTGTAATGATGGTAGGGTAGGACTCCCCAAAATAGAGGTGCTTTTACAGGCAAGGCCCTAGTTAAGGGCAGAGCCTTATGATAGCAAGCTGCCAGAGTCTGATAACAAACTGGAGCAAAATAATGACTAAAAGGTTCAGAATAATTAAACTCAGAAATGTACTGCTAAAATGCCTGCAGCTGTAAGCCATGTCAGTATGGTAATATAGCAACATGAAAATACTAGAGCAGCGCAAATGTTGAAAGTTGGGAGACATTGCTTCTTGGCTGAGCAAAAACTGAATGAATTGAGCAGAGGATACTGAATACCAATACTGAATGAATGAGCAGAGCTGCTGAGCTGCCTAAATAGAGCCAGCACTGAGTGAAGCCAGTCCAGGTTAGAGATGGGCGAAACCAGCAAATTTCGTTCTGCAAACTATTTTGCGAAATTTGTGCATTTCACAAAATATTTTGCAGGTGTGAAAGTTGAAATTCCACTGGAGAAATTTGGAATTTCACCACTCATGGGCAAAATTCTGCTGTTCATGGGCAACATTCCACATTTTGCATCTGCAAAATATTTCTTGGAATGAACAAATTTCACAAAATATTTCACACGGTGAAATCTGCGATTTTGCCAAACTTTTGCTGGCAAAATTAAATTTCACTGCATCTCTAGTCCAGGTACAAACAATTAAGGTGGATGTACACACTATTAGAGGCGTGGAGAATGAGCGCTGAATAGCACGCAGAAAACAATTGCAGTTGAACAGAGGGACGTGCTAAAGGTATGATAAAGCAAATGAGAGCTGGAACTGCACAAGGCAAACAGAAGGACAGCAAAACACTAGGAAAACTAGAAAGGCCTCACAATGCAAGCAAAGAGAAGCAGCAGAATACTAGGAAAACTAGATCCCCCCAAAAAAGAAAGAAAATGGAAGAAACACAAGCACACCAGAACAGCAGACACAGACAACAGAGAAAAGCAAGCAGGAGCTAGAGGGAAAAGCAAAAGACAGACTGAGAAAGGTAGGAGAAAAACAAACCAGTAGAAAGGCAGCACCAACAAAGAAGAAATTTCAAAAATGCAAGAGGAAAGTGGAGTTCAACAGAGCCTCCAGCAGCAAAAAACAATGCTGCAGAAGAAGGCTGGGAGAAACCACTTCTATAGCTCAGGAAGGGGGCATGGCTGGTTGCTCACCCCACTGAACTATAGGTATAGCCTTCCAATTGTATTTTTTTTTAATTCCAAGTGTGGGTTCCAAACCTTTGCTTTTACTTGTCCATTCCTTGTTTTAGATATTATTGAATACACTATATTATATAATGTTTTGAAAAATGTATTTTTTTTGGAATGATCTATTTATTACTATGCAAATGTATATGCTAAGTGTGTTAAGGATGTCATTGGAATCAAGCGTGATAGCTCATGTGACTCAAAGTCATCCTGTTTTTATTTTTAATAAATTACATTTAAATTGAATTGAATTGACTATGTATTATATGCCACATGTACATCAAGGGAATCAAAAGAGTCAAAGAGGGCAGCATCTTTCAGAAAAAGAGATGTGCAAGAACAAGGGGGCACAATTTGAAGATAGAAGGGGGATACAGGCCATACAGGATTTATCCCTCTAGCAGGTCTTGCAGCCAGGAAATCCTTTGCCAGAGCAATCATTTTCTCTGCTCCCTCAGGTTTATGCTCTCGAACCCACAGTTGGACGTCTTGTGGCAGTATTTTAATAAACTGCTCAATTGTGATGGCTTCCATTATTTGTTGAACTGTTTTAGTCCCTGACTGTAGCCACTTATCACTCAGATCTTTCAGATGAGCGTAAACCTCCCTCGGGGCATCGGTGGACTGCATTTTCAGGAACCTAAAATGTTGCCTGTAGATCTCTGTATTGATGTCGTACCTTTGTAAGATCTCCTTCTTCACAAGTTCATTGTCATCTGCATCTTGTATGGCCAGATGGCTATACACCACTTGGGCTCATCCAGTTAGCTGAGGGGCAAGGCGTACTACCCACTGTTCTTTAGGCCACCCACACATTTGAGCTACCCTCTCAAATGTGGTAAGATACACCTCAATATTGTCAGAGTCTTGTAAGTGAGCCAATTTAATGTCTCTTGGGCCTTGTGGTCTTTCTGCTTGTTCAATTCATATGGCCTGTAACACATGCATGGTGTCTGCCCGCTTGGCGTCTTGTCTTCTCCGGTCAATCTCTCGTTCTTTATCCAGCTGAACCTGCCAGACACATAGCCATTTTAATAGCTCCCCTTTATCTTCCATAGGAGCTTATTCCATGTAGGAAGCGTCCACCTCTTTCTCCAGGTCTTCAGTCTCTAGGGGCTACCCCAAGGGCAATTCATCTCCAGGCTCACTGTGCTCTTCCTCAGACCTTTCCAATGGTTGCCTTTTAATTTTTGGGTGTACATCAGGTAAACCAGCCAGCAACTGTGCCCCCATCTGGGTTGTCATACTTCTTGTAAGGGTGCCTTGTACCTGGCCACCCTCTGCCATGTACAACTTGGGTATCAGGTAATGCCCACCGCGATGTCTCCCTTCCTTGGCAAGATGAAGCAGGCAGTAGAAATCCCACTTCTGACACCACTTGTTACAGTGTGGGTTCTACAGATAGACACAGGAGTCAACAGATAAGGTGCAGCTCACGTTGGCTTGTGGAATGTTTATTAATCTCCATAAACAATTTCTTCTTGCACCATCCAAATAACAGAAAAGTCAAATGAAAATATCATCAAAAGGAAAAAACAACTGTGTTCAAGCAAGAAGACAAAGTAACACAAGTATAATCCTTACAGCAGGAACCTTCTCTCTCCACTGGTCAGAAGATACTGACCCTGTCCTGTGCCTGTTCAGGTAGGACTTATGTACCCGCCTACCTGCATCAGGTGATACAGCATCATCAAAAAATTTAACTCTTTTATTAGCTATCAAAACCATTATAGGTATATCCTAAAAGACTCTGCTAGACATAAACAACCTGGGAATATACATAACTTGCAAAAAAATGCCTTCCTAAAGTTTTTTTACTTTCAAGAATGTTCTCCTGTGTTTGAGTGACAGGTATCCTCTTATAAAATTAGGCCACAATGGGCCGCTGATTCCCTATAGTGACTCTCAGTTAACTGCAGAGACTGCTAGCAAGCAGACCTTCCCTTTAATCTGCAGGAGCAGTTCAACACCTGAGTACAGGTAACCTCCTTATTTGGACACAATGCTAACATTTACAAATGTGAAGTTTTATACTAGAACTCTCTCTTTGTTTTTATTTTGAGAGTACAGAATTAAGAAGTTTTTGAAAACTACTATTTAATAAAGTTAGTTCTCTTTAACAAGAGCTCTCAAAACAAGGACAGCTTTGTTTATTCCTAGTATCCTGTAGTCTGTACTTTCAAGAAGGTTAGAGCTTATTTGAACCGGCGCCGAATTATCCAAGACAGAGGCACCTTGAAGATATTGTAAAACTGTATACCCAGAGCTTTATAGGACCACAAACCCCCATATCTAGAGGTTTGGGGGTGGTAGGCACTGGTTTTAGAGCAGCAGAAATAGGCTGCAACACAATTCTAACTGCAGGGAAAAGTTGTCTGCTGAAATTTCAAACTGTCGGCTTTTCTTTTTCCCCAGCAAACAGAGGACTTTAGAAAGGCCTGTTTCTCACAAATTAAGCAGTTCTGCACTGCGATTTTGAGGAGAACCCTATCCCAGGTGAGCCTATATGTGGCTGAAGCCTTAGATTTTCAAGATTTTATGTGCTCTATATGCTTCATGATAGTGCACATGATCGCGCAGCCCTTGTGATAGTGAGAATGGTCGTGTGGCTGGAATCACTAGCACTACAACAGGGAGAGTGCTTGTGTAGCCCCCCTACAAATGGGGGTTCCCAAAAAGCTTGAGCTTACCTAAATGCTCACTGCCAGGCTGGTGTCCTGCGTTTTAGCAGTTTAAATGTGATTACCAGAGCCTGTATAGCCTCTGTGTACTGTCTCTTTAAGAGCTGCCTGATTGCAGCATAAGTAATCTGAGAGGTATCTCTGTTGAAAGATGCAACTATTTGCTGAAAACCATTTAGAGTGATAATGATAATGTAGTTTGTTTAACCTGTCTTCTTTGTAGCAAGGACTGTTTTGTTTGTCTCCACTGTCTTGGTCCTGGACTGCAAATTGGACCAAACAGTTCTGGTGGGTCCTAAAATGTAGCCAGACTACAGGAGCTGTCTGAAGTCAAAATCTGTAGGAATTGTAGTTTTGGAGCTTTTTCTGCACCTTTTTTGCAACTGAAGGGGGAGCTCTTGCTTTGACTGACAGCCAAATCAGCCAACCAAATCTTTTGAATCTTGGGAAAGTCCCAGGCTGCTTGCAGTTTTCAGTTAGTTCTGAGCTGGGAAGTGAAATGAGAAGAGCTCAAGTGTATTTTGGGCAGCAATCCTGAGTGGATTTGCATGGGAAAACTGTGAAAGGGCTGAGTTTTTGGCTTGCATGTCTGCTGCTGCTCCTGAGAGGGAGAGAAGAGAATTATTTTGGACTAAATCCAAGTTTGTGTGACTAAAGTAAGCTACTGAAGTGGGCCAGGCTCAACCTGAAGATGACCGAAGATGTTGCTGAATGTGATCAGCCTGTTAGGAGTTCCAGCTACCCCTAAGCTCCCGGTGTGTGCAGAGATTTGCAATTGTGACCAGGGAGCACTTTGCCTGGTACAGTAGAATTCCCGTACATGTAAATGTGCTATGAGCTGCTAGTGGGTTGTGAGTTAGCTCCCCACTGTGTGAACTGTGTTCTGCTTGCTGGAAGCTGTATCCAGCACAAAATGGACTGCATCCGAATTTGTCTCCATGCAGTCTGGGCCTTGCCTGACTGGCCCAGCCAGACTACCCACTGCACAGAGAAGTCATCGACGAGAGACCTGCCTGGGGATCAGCCCCCTGCTCCTCACTTGAACAGAAATGATGCCTCTGCAACTCGTGTGGGTCCTGCTTCTCCTGGCATTCCAGATCAACCATCTGCAGTCTCGATTTTCGTCCAGCCTGTGTCTAGTCTTGGGTATCGTGAGTAAATACCAGGAAAGCTCCCTGCAACAACAGCTTAATCTGAGTGTGTCATTTGATTGTCTTTTTGTTTCGTTTCCTTTACGAAATGAGCCCTTTGGCTCCGGATTACAAATATTGTGTACTGTGCATGTTGTGTTTTCCATCACAGGGCCCCAACCAGCTGCAGCCCCGGGCAACAGTCCTGGCTAGCCCATCTCTTCTCCACCTGGGTACCCAGAGGTGTGACTGTGTGGGGGGACTCAAAGCGCATGCATAACTGCTTGATTGATATAACCGTTAAGCTAATTAACCTGATTTTGCCCCTTCCTTGTTCAAGTCCCCTGAATAAATCAGATCTAACTTTTTCTGCATGTAATTTGACTGTGGTTCCAGTTTGTGCTCAAAGTACTGTACTGTTGCTATTTGCTGTGCATAACCTTGTTTTACAGGGGTCCCCAGGGTCGAGCCAGAGGAACCAGCCCTGGTGGTAAGTCACAAACAGTGTGGTACTTGTGTGGTGTCTCGGGGTATTGTGAAAGTGATTATTGTACAGTGTTCAGGCCACTAGAGGGAAAGAGGGGGTTACAGTGTCCCGGAGGGCTGTGCCCAGGTTAGCTTGACCACTACCAACCATGACCTCTGGGTGGAGGCACCCGTTTCAGGACTCAGGCCCCTTAACCTGCTACTAGCCAAGCAGGCAGGGGTAGTAGCCCTTGGGATAGCGCCACCTAGGGGTTACGCTTGTATTGAAACCCTGCACAGAAAACTCTCTCTCTCTCTAAAACATGAACTAAACATCATTTCAGTCCCATGCTACTTGTAGGACTTAACACAAATATTGGTCAGAAAACAATATTTGAATATGACAATATTTCAATGCACTGGCATCTGCATATATTCTTAATTATAGACAGAGTGTTTGCCAACTCCATAATTTTATACAAATGCGACCAATGGAAAAACAGAGAAAAATAAAGCAAGAAGGGGTTTAAGAAGATGGGGTGGGGGGCTGTGTAAGGAGGTGGCCTGCCTCCATACAGAAAAATACAGGGATAGCCTTATAAGAGGGGAGGATAGTGGTTGTAACCAGAGAAAAAGATAACAGCATGGGTACATTTATTAAGTGGCAGGGCTTCACATTGTCACACAGTCCATATGTAGAATACCATTTCCCATGATCCCTTGGTCCTGCTATAAAGGAGATCTTCTGTGGGATCAGCTGCAGCTTCCGATAGGAATCCCGCTGACCAGCCCAGGTGCACTGCTCCAAACTAGTCCATTCTCTTGTGTGGAGCTTTGCATCTGGCACTGATACGTTTGGGATGGTGATCTTGGCCCCGTATGTCTCTTTAAGGCCAGGTGTGTAGCTCGTAGTTGCACAGCTCATTATTTGCCTTTTGTAGCACTTTCCAAACCTCTGCATGCATACAGCCCCTAAATGTTACCAAAATACAAAATGAGCACTCCAAAAAGGTGACGCAATGCAGTGTTTGAGTTTATCATCATAACAGTGTGAAAAGAAAGTAAGCCCAACTTTATAGAAGGCACAGTAGCTGAAATGTGTTTCTAATGATAGAACTAGGCGGGCCAAGCGGTCCTTATCTGCTGTAAAAGTCTATGTTTCTTAAATGGCAGGCTCAATTATATAGCAACCATGTGCTAGTCTGCCACTCGGAATATTCAGGGTTATGCTTGTGACTCTAGAACCCCACACTGGAGATGGCAGGGGGCTGGACATACCCAGGGGAGTTGCCAGGCCAAAGCCCGAAGGCTTGAACATTTATTTTCCTTTGTAAAGTTTGACTACTGTACCTTCACTTATCAGGCCATTAAACCAGGCCACCACCATCAGCAGTACTTGGGCCTTTACTTTTTAACATCCTGCCGATATTACAGAGGTGAGGGCTCGGTTTCTGTGTGTGAGGGATGCCCTGCATTTACTCATCACTGGCTAGTCAATACTGGAGTGGAATCAACATCATTAGTGAATAAGGGCAGCCTGTGCTGCCCCCCACTGGCCAGAGGAAGGCTGCATCCATGGCAGTCCAGAGGCAGCTGCATAGAGGTCATAGGTACCAGAGAGACAAAGGATGGGGGACTGGGATAATAACAAGGGATTGAAAATCCCCACAAAGTACTATCTGGAGACTGGTACTAACCCAGTTACATAATACCAGTATTGGCATTCTGTTTCTAAATCTGGAATGCCTTTATTATTAATCAGACATCAAATATAAAAGGATGGCCCAGATTTGCCTTGGATTACAAGGCACTGATGTTGAAAACGTTTCTCTCTTGGCTTGTCTAATACAGGTGGGCAACAGAAACTGGAAATACATCTGGTGTCCCACTCACTGAATAGTTATTAAACATTTTAAATCATTGCAACACACAGTTTCTACTGCAACACTGGATACTGTTCATAACACCATTACTAAACCCTTTGCATCATGTTTTTAAACAGAAGTCACATTTTGCAAACCATCTGCATTACATTTATAGCATCAGTTTATGCTCTGTTAACCCACTGCATCAATTTCCCAAACTAAATTATTGTCTACAGTGACTACTCCAAACAAAAGTGCTGTTGGCAATCCTCGTCACAGACTAAGGTGCTGCTGGCAATCACTGTCCCAAACTAAAGTACCATTTGCAATCATTGTCCTAAACTAAACTACTGTTTGCAACTGCTGTCCTAAACTAAAGTACCATTTGCAATCATTGTCCAGAAATAAAGTGCCTTTTGCAATCATTGTCTAGACTAAGGTACTACTGCGATCATTGTCCCAAACTGAAGTACTATGTGCAGTCATTGTCCCAGTTCCCCTTTTCCCTCACAGATGACAAACTCTTTATATGTTGTTGTGCTCAGATTGGCAATTAATTTATTATATATCATACTTTCATTTACAATTCCCATCATCATTTATTGTCTCTTTTATAATTGTATCTTTTATGCATCCGCATATTTATCAATCTCTGATCATCCCTCTTTCTTTCTCTTCTCGGTCCCCCCAGGTGAAAACCTGGGTGCCTTCTTCTTGTGTTTTGTGGTATGGTGAGAACTGAGACCGCTTTTCTCCTTCAGTTCCTTCTTCTTCTCATCGTATTCCTTTTTCCTTCCCCCCTATCCTCCTTCCCCGCCCTTTTTTCTCCATAGCCATCCTCCAGCTTGCGTTGGATGGTTGGCCTTCTCCCACTTTTTAGGTAATTCCTCCCCCCTTCCCCTTGTCCTTATTTTCCTTCTTGTCTCCTCCATGCCTCTGTGAACCCCATCATTCCAGTGTCAAACATGTCTATTGCTAAATCCGACAAGTGCACCACATCCTATCTATAAAAATCCTCCAGCCACTCTTCCACCCCTTGCAATATCACATGCCCCCCCCCCTTTCTTACCATAGTACCTACCCTTTTGTTCATCTTTCTCCTGGCTCAGTCTATTGCCACATGGCTATGCTCATGCCTCCATACTCTCCTTGGTATCATGTCAGACTAGGCTATCGCCACCCCCAGCCACCACTGTCGTATCTTCTCAAAGTCCTTTTTTACCTGCATGTATGTGTCTACCCATGTTTCCCCCTCCCCCGAATGTACAATTATTAAGTCTAAGGTGGGTCTTCATTCTTTCATCTCCTTCAGGGTGGGCAGAAGCCCACCCCATCCCTCGTGTACCATGCCAAGACAACCTACATTTCCTCATGTCCTGGTACAGTTGTTTTCCCCCAGCCTTTTTTCTCCACTCTCTTTTCCACCCAATATATGTAGGAATGCATGCAGATCAAGACTTCTGTTCTCCTCCCTCTACCTATAGGATTTAAGCCGACATATACATTTTAACCATGTTTCTGTCCCCTTGTTTCCATTGCCCCCCCTTACTTAATTAACCACCCTCCCACTAGTCCCTGTTCTCTCCCCTCCTCTGGTTCCATCCTGCAAAACAAAACACAGCTGCCATGTTAATCTCCATCTTTCCGTGTTTGAATATACCTTTTGTAGCTGGCGGACCGCCATCGCCCTTTTTCCAACATGTTAGCTACTGTTTCACCTGTCGCCGCCCATTGTGAGGCAGCCCCTATTAGAAAAGAATGAGATGAATAATTGTCTGGGTTCTCGTCCAGGTGTTCCATACATTTTTTAAGTATGGCCGTCACTTGGTAGCTTATTACTCTCTTCCCGTCCCCATGTACAAATAATCTCCCTTTCTTAATATCACGCTCTGTGGCATAAGCCCACAAAGCCCTTACTGGGCACTCAGTGCCCTCCCTGTGAAGCCTGATGGTTACGGTACAACTGTTCCCTTCTTGGTCTGTCTTTGACCTCTTAATTCTCATCTGTGTTTCATCCTTCCCCCATCTTATGTCTTCCCACTCCACTCCCCCTTCTTCTTCCTTTCCTCTACGCCCCACTGCCTTGCTCATGCTCAGGGCCCCTGCAAACATTACTAGGTAGATAGTGTGGAATAACTGCACTTCATCCTTAGATCTGCAGATAGCTGGTAAAACCCCTTTTAACTTTGTCAGCCATTGTTCTGCTATTGGTCGTTTGCAATCCTTTGGCCTGTGCTTTATCCTACTCCACCCTTGCCTCATTCTCCTAATCAACATTGTCTTGGTTGGGTCCTTCCATTTCTTCAGGGTGCAAATTAAACTAATCCCTACCAAGTATACCCCCAAAGTGGTGTGAGCCGTGCCCTTCTGCCAGTGGTCCACTGTGAATTTCTCTAGCTGTTCATCTGTAAGTGGCCCGCTTACCTCCATGTGATGTTTCCCTGAATGTTTGTAATGCCCGCCAAGCCTCTTCGTAGGCCCTCAAGGTCCTTGGTGCCCATGAGCTGTGAAACAGCATTTCAGCTCCCTCTTGCCAACGTCCCAGATGTTCGTTGGTATGGGTGTTTTCCGCTCCTCTGCTGTTGGGGATAGCATCCGGAAATGATCCAGCTGCAGACGGGAAAGGCTGTCAGCAAGGGTGTTCTCCACTCCTTCTACGTGCTTAGCTCTAAATGACATATTCAACTGTAATGCTGTTAATACCAGCTGCCTTAACACTCCCATGACCATCTCAGACCTGGCTCCCTTGTTGTTTAACACATCTACCACTTCCTTATTATCACACCAAAAGGTAACTTTCTGGTTCTGCAACTCTTCGCCCCGTACTAATGTGCATGCCCAGATGGGCATGATCTCTAACAGTGTGATGGCCATTACTTTTTCTTCTCTCACCCAACTTTCCAGCCATGGCTCGGAAAACCATTTTCCTCTCATATAGGCACCCATCCCCAAACCACCTGCCGCATCTGTATACAGTTCCAAATCCGTATTGTAAACCCAATCCTCCTGCCAAAAGGAACAGCCATTGTAGCTGTTAAGGAATTCTTCCCACACTCTGAAATCCTCCCTTACTCCCTTTGTTATGTCCACCCAGTGGTGTGGCCTGGTTATTCCTGCTAGCCATTTTGTGAAGGGCCTCCCTGGACCAACTGCCCTACAGGCAAAGTTGAGATGACCCATAACCAGTTGGACCTGTCTCAATTGCACCCGCCTCCTGCTCGTATGTAACTGAATGAGTTATTTTAGTTTGCTCACCTTGCTGTCTGGCAATCTAAACAATTCTGTACGTGTGTCTATTTCTATGCCCAAGAATTCCAACACTTTTCCGGGGCCTTCTGCTTTCTCTGGTGCCAATGGCATCCCCAATTCAACACACAGCTCTTGGAAGCTGGCCAGCATCCCATCTGTCTCCTCACTACCACTACCAATTAACAGAAAATCATCTAAATAATGCAAGACCATCCTGTGTCCTGTTTTTTTCTTGAAATATCCACTGCAAACAGGTTCTGAATGCTTCAAAGGTAGCACAGGCCACTGAACACACTATGGGCACAGCTTTATCAAAATAGTATTGGTCCCCTACCTTGAAACCCAATAGGTCCCAGTCCTCCCTCCTAACTGGAAGCAATCAGAAAGTGGACTCTATATCCATCTTGGCCATCTAAGCATTGGGGGTTGCTCTTATAATCTGTACCGCTTCCTCTAGTGTGGCATAGGAAACTTTACTGTGTTACTCCCTTATACAGTAGGCTCAGTAGGTAGCACACTCGCCTCTGATGCCGGGAGATCAGAGGGCTGTGGGTTCAGTTCCCACATCTGGCACTTGGGTTAATATCCCAGTACTGACACTGCAGTGCAGCATGAGCTGCACTTCTGAGGTGCCGTCTTTTGGATGAGACGTTAAACCGAGGTCCCATCTGCCTGGATTGGTGGTAGTTCAGGTGGATGTTAAAGATCCCATGGCACTTATCGAAAAGAGTAGGGGAATTTCCCCGGTGTCCTGGCCAAATTTCCCTCATTCACTAAAAAAATACCACCAACAGCTTAATCTGGTTCAAAGTCAGTTGGCATTCATCTGTATCCCCTCCGGTCGTGCCTGAAAATAGGCAGGATTTGTCTAGTGCACTTACCCGGTCAACAAAAACTAAATAAATAAATAAATAAAATAAATAAAAAAATAATTCACTGACTCCCCCTCTGGATATGACAGATGGTGAATCACCCTGTATTCTCCCTTCTGCTTCTGGGGGACCAGGCCCAATGGGGAAATTCTCATATTCCGTATTGGGAGGTTTGAAAATGGCCCTCTATCCTGCCAGCTGCCTTTTCTTTCTCTGTCTTCTTTCTCAAAATGTCCTCTTTTCCTTTTACCGAGCCTAAATTGTTCGCCTGTCTTGCCTTTCTGGGGCCATCGCAATACAACGTGAAACCTGATCTAAAACCTTTGTTTAAGACTTCCGTCCCCCTCTTGTCTGGATACTTTTTTAACCATTTTTCCCATGCCTCTACCCTTATGGGGGTTCTCAGATTTTGAAACTGTTCCGCTACCCACTCCTCCTCTTCTTCTTCCCTCTCTCCTTTCTGACTCCCTTCATCTTGCTCTCTTCATTCAGTAAGCCTGGCACCCCCACCCGCCATATCCTCTTTCTCTTGAACCCCTGTACCAGGATTGCCCTCTGTACCCATGTCCCTCCTGAAAGGGCTGCTGTCCTGTCCCTTGACCCCCCCACCTGGGCCCCTGGTGTCCATGCTGCCCTACATCTGCTGGACAGGTGGGTTCCCCCGCATCTTGAGCATGCATGTCAGAACCTGCATTGGGGCCATGAGCAAAATGCTCTATTGTATCCCCAGCAGCACTTCTGAGGTGCCGTGCCTCTCTTTCCTATTTCTCCCTCCAGCGTGGATTGATCAGTCATATAGTCTGTCCATAAATCCAACTGCTTTGTATCCCATCTCACATCGTCATTCTTTGTCGAAAGAACTCATCATAGTATATCCACCCCACCCCACTCCCCCTTTTGCCTTGGCCCTTCTTATTATCATTGAGTACATAAAAAGTGGGATGCCCAATTCTGGTTTTCTCTCCAACACTATTGCTGAGTATGTGGCAAAACCCATGAACCACCCATCCCACATTTTTCCCTTCGTAAATTTGTCCTCCTCTTTCTTCCCTAGCAGGACTACGGTGGCCGCCATCTTTTTTCAATATTTTCTGACTCTTCATATTTCGTGGCAGCCTCTCTACTCACTAAGGTGAATATGTCTACATACTCCCCTTTCCAAATTTTTTCTTTCGTAGCTAGTGGTACATGCTCCCCTATTCTCATTCCCAGGGCTCCTATATCTCTTATTCCTTTCCCTATACTGTCAGTCGCTTTTCCCGCCTTGCCTGCTGTCTCTTTTTCTGACCTGATCTCTGCCAAAGCCGATTCCATCTGTCCCAGCACCCCCCGTACCGAGTGCCGAAATAATTTGGCCTATGTCATCTTTGATGCTTTCGTCCACTGCACCTAATACTTTACCTGTGGCCTTATCCTCTCCTTGGGCCTGTTGTCCTCGGGATGCCCTGGTCTGGTCTCTTGTGGCTGGGTGCTTGTTTGAGGCGGAGGAACCAGTGGGCATGGGGGGCCCGGTCTGGGCTCCACTATAGGGACTACCACCTGTTCCTGAGGAGGTACTGACAGTTCCAGTACTTGGTGTGACAGTGGGACTAGGCTGGCCACTCAGGGAGGCTCCACCTGTGGTGGCTGCACCCTTCTTGGGCTGCTTGGCCTCCTCACCGGCCTTTTTCCCCTGCCACCTTTCCCTTTTCCCACTTTCCTCTTTTCCCCAGATCTCCCTGGTTCCTCCTCTTCCACCTTCTGCCACATCTTGTTGGCTTTCTCTGCTAATTCCATGATCGCCTTGTATGCATCCTCTTTTGTTGGCCTGTTCCATTTCACGGCCATGTCTGTCTCCTTGGGAACCTGTATAGCTGCTGTGAAAAGAACGGAACAGAAATGCCTCATTAATGCTCCATATTGTTCTTATAACTTAGTCTTACCCACAACATGCTGCTTTGTCCCTAAAAAACTAGCAGGATGTCCTGCACAAATGAGAATGTTATGGATCTCAAATAAAAGTAAACATGCAGTTCATGGTGAATACAAAAAGCTTTATTGCTGCATAAATTTACTGAACTAAGTACTGGGAAGAACCCAGCAGTTTCGGAGCTTCACTCCAATGAGCTCCACCCTGCCTGTCTTCCGTGAGCATCGTAGGCTGAAAACCCCCACCCTGAGGCTGGGCTCACCCGGCCGCACATTCTAACCCATGCGTCTGCTTCCGCCATCCCTTTTCCCTCCCTGTTTCCCTTTCATCCAATATTCCCCCTTCCCTTTGTGCCGTTCCCACTTCAGATCATTTTGTGGAGAAATGTGACTTTTTTTTTTTTTTTAAGTTTTTCTTTGGTAGGCCTCAAACGTACAACCTTTACTCTCCAAGGCAGGTACCCAATTCATTGAGCCACTCACACTACTGAAGCAGCCTGCTCCCCCTCCCTCCCTCCTGTGCTCCGGTCCTCTCCTGGCTTACACTCCCCCCCAGCCCTGTATTTGGAGCTCTTTGTGTTCCCTCTCTGCATTTAAAACACACAGACCCATGTCCACAAACTTTCCCAGCTTCTGCCCCCCCCAAATGGCTTTCTCATTTCAGTAGGCCCCTGCCGCAGCATCTGACGTCATGCCACGTGGCCTTCTCACTCTACCAACGTCTCTTCCTTGCATGGTCAAGATTTGCCCCTAATTCTTTAATAGACAAACAGCCTTCCAATGTATTATTGATTAACAGGTCCCTTCAAGTCATTGATACCTCTCTGGACCCACCGAAACACCCCCTTGTCCTAACATGCAGGCTCGGCGTCCTGCCTCCCATTGACTCGCTGGCACATGAAAACTTACTTGGCCACTGCCCCACTATTTGCACAGCTTACAGCTTCCTAGCATCTTTGAGGGCCCACCATGGCATCTGCTGCCCCTGCTGCATGGCTGCACCTGCTTCCTCTCCCAAATGGCGTGGTTTGCTCACTCCCACCAACGGCCCTTCTTGTTGGCTTAACCGGCTATTGATTGTCCCTTCGTGTACCCAGTGTCCTCCAACACAGGCAAACTCCCCCTTTTTCTCCTACACGCAGGCACAGCGTCCTGCCTTCTCTTTCTCCCATCCAGCAACAATCAAACTTTTCTGGCCTCTCCCCAACCGCTAACAATGTCCCGCAGCCTGTGAGGCCCTTACACGGCATCTGACATCTCGCCGCGTGACATTCCTTGCTCGTTCTACCACACAGTTCCCGTAGGCTTATGCCTGAACCTTTGCCCTTCTTTTCCTTGCTAGACCACCACAAAAACCTCTTCCTCAAACACAGCTGCTATCTCCAGGCTCGCTCTACCAGCGCATTTCATCCCGACCTCGCTCTGATCCAGAACCCATTTTGTGCAGCCTTCAGCCCAGTTCCTAAACCACGACCCATCTGCTGGGCCCAAACACATGCTTTTTTCTGCTAGCAGTTACATAGAATTTTATCCCCACATCACATCAACCAGCACCACCTGTTAAAAGCTTTGCATATAGCGCCTCTTTGGTTATTATTTATTTATTTTTTTGATTTTGCCAGGTTTGTCTGCCGTATCCTTACCTGTTTATGGATGCTGTATCAGAAACCTCAGCCCAATGCTTGCGTGATCCCGGTGCCAGTCTGATTTGCTGCAGTTCTTGCTGTAATTTAGCCAAGAAAAACTTCAGCAAAAAGTGGCTGAGCCACCACTGTGCTGGCCTTTAAATACTCCTTCTAGACCCTCCCCTTCCTGCCTACCTACCCATTGTTCTGCTCCCCCCAGACCCTCCCCTTGGCTCCTCCCCCTTTTCTGAGCACACCATCTCACCTTACGGGATAGGGGTGCACCAGGACAATTTGGTCTGCCTCATAAAAGGGCAAACTCTATTGTCCCAAACTGAAGTACTGTTTGCAGTCATTGTCCCAAACAGAATTACTTGTTTGCAATCATTGTCCCAAATTGAAGTACCGTGTGCAGTCATTGTCCCAAACTAAAGTACTGTTTGCAATCAGTGTCCCAAAACAAAGTGCTGTTTGCAATCACTGTCCCAGACTAAAGTACTGTTTGCAATCAATGTCCCAAACTGAAGTACTGTTTGCAGTAATTGTCCCAAACTGAAGTATTGTTAGCAATCAGTGTTCCAAAACAAATTACTGTTTGCAATCACTGTCCCAGACTAAAGTACTGTTTGCAATCATTGTCCCAAACTGAAGTACTGTTTGCAATCACTGTCCCAGACTAAAGTACAGTTTGCAGTCATTGTCCCAAACTGAAGTACTGTATGCAATCAGTGTCCCAAACTTAAGTACTGTTTGCAATCATTGTCCCAAACTAAAGTACTGTTTGCAATCAATGTCCCAAACTGAAGTACTGTATGCAATCAGTGTCCCAGAGAAAAGTATTGTTTGCAATCATTGTCCCAAACTGAAATACTGTTTACAACCATTTTCCCAAACTGAAGTACTGTACGCAGTCATTGTCCCTAACTAAAGTACTGTTTGCGGCCAGCCCAGTGGTGTAGAGGGCTAAGGCACTAGCGCCTTCCCTCAAACCATGCCGAAGACCCGGGTTTGGGAATGGACCAAGGACGCCGGGGGTCAGCAGGGGAAGGAGAGGATTGAGCATCCATTGGGCTGCTCTTCTTTCCTGGGGTGGGTTATGGCAGCATGTCACTCTGCAGTGGCCCCCAGTGGAGACTGGGAGAACTGCAGAGGGACATCGATGAGTGAACACCAGAAAGGCAGAAACTGCACTTTTGATCGGCCGGATGATGGCGGCCGACCCTGACGATGCCCTCAAGCACTCCAGGTAGAGTAACGTCTGCCTCAGCAGCACCCAGGCAAGAGAGAAACAGTGTGCTGGAATGGCCAGCTGGTGCCTTCTCTCTCGAAGGACGGGGAACCTCCCAGCAAGGTATATGCCGGGCTAACCCAAAGGGAGGCTGCAATACGAGGTAGGTAGCTCTGGGGGAGTTGTGAGGGGGGTCACTGGTGGTATTAGGTGGACTGAAGGAGGAGCAGGTCCCAGTGAGTGAGGGGGGAAAAAAGATAATACAAAACAAAAAAGTACTGTTTGCAATCATTGTCCCAGACTGAGGTATCGTTTGTAATCATTCTTCCAAAGTACTGTTTCCAATCAATGTCCCAGACTAAAATACTGTGTGCAATAATTATCCCAGAGTAAAGTACTGTTTGCAGTCATTGTCCCAACCTAAAGTACCATTTGCAATCATTCTCTAAAGTACTGTTTGCAATCATTCTTCCAAACTGAAGTACTGTTTGCAGTCATTGTCCCAACCAAAAGTACCATTTGCAATCATTCTCTCAAAAACAAGTACTGTTTGCAGTCATTGTCCCAAACTGAAGTACTGTTTGCAGTTATTGTCCCAGAGTAAAGTATTGTTTACAATCATTGTCCCAAACTGACGTACTGTTTGCAATCATTATCCCAAACTAAAGTACTGGTTGCAGTCATTGTCCCAAACTAAAGGACTGTTTGCAATCATTGTTCCACACTAAAGTACTGTTTGCAATCATCATCCCAAAGTAAAATACTGTTTGCAATCATTGTCCCAAAATAAACTACTGTTTGCAATCATCATCCCAAACTGAAGTTCTGTTTGCAATCATCGTCCCAAACTGGAGTACTGTTTGCAATCATCGTCCCAAACTGAAGTACTGTGTGCAATCATTGTCCCAAACTGGAGTACTGTTTGCAATCATCATCCCAAACTGAAGTTCTGTTTGCAATCATCGTCCCAAACTGGAGTACTGTTTGCAATCATCGTCCCAAACTGAAGTACTGTGTGCAATCATCGTCCAAAACTGGAGTACTGTTTGCAATCATCATCCCAAACTGAAGTTCTGTTTGCAATCATCGTCCCAAACTGAAGTACTGTGTGCAATCATTGTCCCAAACTGAAGTACTGTTTGCAATCATTGTCCCAAACTAAAGTACTCAAGTACTATTTCCAATCAATGTCCCAGAGTAAAGTACTGTTTGCAGTCATTGTCCCAGAGTAAAGTACTGTTTGCAGTCATTGTCCCAACCTAAAGTACCATTTGCAATCATTCTCTAAAGTACTGTTTGCAATCATTCTCCCAAACTGAAGTACTGTTTGCAGTCATTGTCCCAAACTGAAGTACAGTTTGCAGTCATTGTCCCAAACTAAAGGGCTGTTTGCAGTTATTGTCCCAGAGTAAAGTATTGTTTAAATCAATGAGACATATAGGAACTTCTTGTCTCAGAACAGGAAGCTCAGGTGCTTAAAGAGCACAGAGGCAGTAAGTACCCCAGAGGGAAGTGAAGTGTTCAAATAGTCACTATATGGTGTTATTTCAGTGTTACAGTAGCAGTGTACACTTCCTGCACACTTCATTTCATAATGCATTCCATCAGTGTTTAATCAGTGCATCTTCAGGTCTCTTTTGGTGTACATGCAGTGCTGACACAGTGTGTGCGAATTATGTTAATTAACACTGCAAAAGTACTGCAATTAGCAGTGTTTTGTCATCAACACTGCCTGAAGCAGTGTTGGTGCAGCAGTACTGGCTGAAGCAGTGTTATGTCAGGAACACTGCCTTAAGCAGTTTTGCACTGCTTTTTCAGTGTGTGCAAATTATGTTAATTAGCACTGCAATCTCACTGTAAAAGTACTGCAAGTAGCAGTGTTTTGTCATCAACACTGCCTGAAGCAGTGTTGGTGTAGCAATTCTGGCTGAAGCAGTGTTGTGTCAGCAACACTGCCTGAAGCAGTGTTGCTTTGCTTTTTCAGTGTGTACGAATTATGTTAATTAGCACTGCATCAACACCTGTAGTGCACTTCAGCGTGCAGTGTGATTTTAGCAACACTCCTGTCAGCAGTGCTGCAGTTCTGTTTCAGTGTATTAGGCTGCTTTAAAGATGGCGTCACACAAAATTCAGCAAAAACACAAGTATTCATCTGCAAGTATCTACAACCTCAGCAGAGGAAGCTTTGCTTAAGGGTTCCTGAGTGAGAAAGTTGTCTGTGAATTCCAAAGAAGATGGAGATCTTGGGGGCTATGTCTATAGGAGGTACTGAAGTCTGTTACCCCATGTTTGACTCAAAATCACAAGGAAGGGGTGGACATTTAGTTAAAGGAATTACCACCAATAGTTCTGGTTCACAGAAAATGGATTTGTGAAAAATGGATGGTTCTGGACTACAGAAAATGGTAAGGAAGCCTCCCTGATATGCAGGGCCTCACCAGTATTTCCAGGTTTATCTTCAAAGGAGAAGAGCCTCTTGGATTGGAGCACATGCAGTGAGAAAATGATTTTCAGTATCAAGGGGCTGTTCGAGTGAAGTGTGAGTGGTGGTGAGTGAGTGGTGAGAGAGAGAGCATGTGTGTGTGCTGCGTGTGCATGTGCGTAGGTGTGTCTTGTGCGTGTGTGTGTGTGTGTGTGTATGCGTGTGTGTGTGTGTGTCTGTGTGTATGTATGTGTGTGTCTGTGGGTAGTGTGTGTGTGTGTGTGTGTGTGTGTGTGTGTTATATCAATAATGGGATTATCAATCGCGTTGGACAAACACCATTAGGTGGCAGTGCGTATATCAGAGTGTGACCACACACCTGCACTTTTACTCCTCTCCAAAACAATTTTACCATTTTATAAGACACATAACCCACTGTGGGGTGTGTGGTTGCGCAATGATATATGCACGGCTTGGGTGGTTGATGCGCTCGGCCTGCAGCCACATGTGTAACAACGCACACCAAAGCTTGCGTATATCAGAGTGTGACCACACTCCCTACAGTGGGTTACCTATTAAACATACACACACATATATGAGACAGTACTTGCTGTAAAACAAAAACACTACATTAATGCAGGCATTAGAATGCAAAGCGCACAAAGCAAGAAAACAAAAAACAGGGTTTAAACCTCATGAGTCTTGGCAAATTGGTTGTGTGGTGTTCCCTGGAGTTCCCAACCTTGATGCCCATCCCATACCCCCAGCCCATAGCCTCCTTTCTAAAGCACAAGGTACAGCTCCAACCCAGTGCCTTCCATAGCAGCCATTTGTACCTGTAAAACAAGAACAGCAATGGGCTCACAAAGGATCTGCAGCTTGTTATGAACTATTATATGACAAACAATGTAGGGTAAACGAAAAAACAATACTTATCTGATACATATGGTCAGTGTCCTCCTACTCCTGGTCAATGTCCTGCCAGACCTGTAGATATAAAAGGTAAAATGGGTCAGTATGAAAAATAAAAATACTGATCAGCTAGGCCAGTTGGGAAGGCTCTGTAGAGGTTAAAATAAAAAAAGTGGGTTGGGGGAGGGATACCAGACCTGTACCACACCATCAACCTGGCTTTTAGAATGGACTCGGTCACTCATGGGATGTCATGGTTGGGGGAGGGAGGAAGACACCTTGCCCCTGTGCCCCTAGAACTAATCTTTTTTGGGGGTAGGAGGTCATGTTGCTCCTCACATCAACCAACACAGGACAGGATAAAGACACCAAAGGACAGATATTCAAGGCACAATGAATGCTTCCCTGGTGATGAAGTGGATCCCCCCTCCCTTTTCCCAATCTGCCTGTAGAATACATAGGAACATAGGTATGCGACGGCAAAAAGGGACCGCAAGCCCACCTAGTCTGCCCAGTTTGCCTAGATATCCACTAGGCTTTTTCTGTAGTCCTCCCCCCATGCCAGTTGCCCTCTGTGCTTATCCCATGCCCTCGTGAACCCTCCCACCATTTCCATCAGCAGCCCATTCCAGTTGTCCACCATCCTCTCAGTGAAGAAGTACTTCCTAATCCTTCCTCTAAATTCCCCCCCAAACGATTTGGAATTTCCAATGACCACTCCATTGCAGTATAGCACACTGCAGCAGGCCAACTGTGACCATCTCTAGGCAGATATCCGCAGCCACAACCAGTCCCAGAACTCCCTGCAGCTGGCACCAGAGCAACAGGCAATAGAAGTTTCAATAGCCTGCAGTGCACATTTGAGCTTCCACAATCTCTGATCAGATGTTTTCCACTTCTGCTCTTCTCCAGGGGATAAGTCAGTCCGTGACAGAACTTAGCCCAGGGAGTACAGTGGGGCCAGTAAACAAAAGATGAGAGCCTATTTAAACTCTTAACATGCACTGTAGGACAATCTCCCACTGCAAAGGACTCCACGATCTGCTGCAAATGAAGCTGTCAGTGCAGAATCAAGCAAAACCAGTTAATCATAATCCACTACACTACAGCACACAGCAGGCAAACCAAAATGGCTCCACATGCAAAGTGCACATTGGTACCAGACCCACACTAGTGTGGGACCCTTGACACAAGCCAGCCAGTGGGTATTGTGGTAAGGAGGGACAAAACCTTTTACATGCAGGTACATCAGGGAGAAAAAGAAAGGCAAGGGGAGATACTGAGTGTCTGAAAAGAGTGGATGGAGGGAGGGAGGGTAAAAGATGACCACCAAAAAGCAGAAATACTGAACAAATACTTCTGTTCAGTTTTTACAAAGGGGGGGCAGGAAATGGGCCAGCATTAAGTAATAAGGATGGAGAGATCACAGAAAAGGACACGGGTCCCTTTGCAAAAGAAAGGATCCTCATGGAACTGGCAGCAATAAGGCCATGGGCCAGAAAGATGCACCCCAGGACACTGTGGGAGCTAAGGGAGGTGTTAGTAGGGCCTCCGACTACCCTGTTCACACTGTCTTTGTAAACTGGTGACATGCCCAGGGATTGGAGGAGGGCTGATGTGATCCCACTATGCAAAAGTGTTAACAGGGAGGATGCAGGAACTACATACTGGTCAGCCTGACCACAACAGTGGGAAAAGTAATGGAAATACTGCTGAAGGAAAGAATAGTGGAACACCTGGTTGTCAGTGGTCTACAGGGGAAGTGGGGGAAGGGGAACACTGTTTAACCAGGAGTAGCACACTAAGCTGAAGCTTGTTTCCAGATGCAACCTGGAGCACAAGAAAGTTAAATAACTTGCTCAGGATCACACAGTATGCACTTAGACGGCTGTTGGATTCAAACCCAGGTCTCCAGATCTGTAGCTCAGAGCCTTTAAACAATGTGCTATACTGCCTCTGGGACCCAAGGCAGTTTGGTTTTATGGGAGAGAGGTTGTGCCCGACAAACTTAACCGAGTTTTTTGACTGGGTAACAAGGAAGGTGGATGGGGGAGGATGTGGCCTACCCAGATTTCAGCAAGGCCTTTGACACTTTGCCACATAGAAGGCCGGTAAATGAGCTGGAAGGCTTAGGGGTGGGTCAGAAAATAACATGGGTGGAGAACTGGTTGAAGGACTGAAACTAGAAGGTGGTGGTAAGGCAAATGGGGTGCATTCCAGGGTGGAAGTGGTGTGCCCCAGGGGTCATTGCTGGGACCCATCCCTTTTTAATATCTATAGTAACGATTAGCCCATTTGCAATCAGGGGAGGAGAGCTGTTCTTCCCAGATCGAGGCTTGTCGCTGGAAGGGGTCGGGGCAGGCATTCTGGGGCTGCTTCGTCGGTGGGGGAGGATGGGATCACATCGGTGATCGACAAGGAAGCTCTTGTTCATGGGGGACAGGCCATGCATACCAGGGCCACATCGGCCACAACTTTGCAAGCAGGCGACTCAGGAAGGAGCGGCCAATCAGCGAATAGGGTGTGAACCTTTGACTGTGTGACTGGGCCATAAAAGGCAAATAGTCCAGTCGCAATCAGAGGAGGAGAGCTGTTCTTTGTTCCACACCACCCACCCTGGCCCCGACCTCTATTAAATGGTCAGTGAGGGTGGAGCCTTGGAGGAGGGCAAGCCGAGACTGGGTGAACTGGAACACTAGGAAGCTGGATTGTTATTTATTGGGGGAAAAGGGTCCTGTACACTGTGCTGCTTGGGCAACATTTGACTACTACCAGGAAGGGGCATAATGAAGCAGACTGTATAAATGACTGTATGCCAACTACATCTGTGGGAGTAGGCAAACTGTGTATGACTTGATTACTGCTAGGGCCTATGAGCTGGCTAGTGTTGTGGTGGGCTAATTTTGCTTGTGAATTGTCTACTTCTAGGGTTAGAAAACTGGCTACTGTCAAGAAAGAGGAGGGAAAATTGCTGTAATTGGAGGGGGCAAACTGCTTGAGTTTTAGTGTAACACTGACTGAATTATTTCTGTTAGAGGGCTGCACTGCTCACCTAAAATGAGATTAGACTTGAGGGTGGCCAAAGTGGGCACCTTTGGTAGAGTGATTGGGTGTACAGGGTGCAGGGCGGCAGTAATATTAAATTGGGCATGGAGCTTCAGAGGGTGCCCAGTGTGTTTTCAGTTGGCAGGTCTTAGGGAAGAAGGAGAGGGGATCAGAAGGCAGCTGGAAGGTGGGAGGGGTGGGGAGGAAAGGTGTGGAAAGGACCTCATGAGAGTAGACGAGGCCAATATGGCATAACCCAGCGAACTGTGCTCTCCGATCACGCCATAGTGTGGGCTAAGATCTCCCCCCGATCCCAATTTTCAATGGGACACAGCTTGGAAACTCAACACCCAGCTCCTTAAAGACTCCCAGACTGTGGCACATATAAAAACTTCCATCTTTAATTTCCTCGAGACCAATATTAACTCTACCCCGCGGATTGACATTATCTGGAGCTCCCTGAAATGTTACCAAAGAGGCGAATTAATTAAGTTGGCCTCGACGAGGAAAAAAATTAGGCAAGCCCGTGCCTCCCTATTAATGGCCAAGATCAGGGAGCTTGAAAGTTCTTACTCCCCCTTCTCTCCCTTATCGTCCCTTGAAGCCCTTTTAACAGTTAAAAACGAGTATACGGATCTTCTTAAAGAAAAAGCTGAATATAGTCTAATTAAAACCCAATCTAAATACATCGAACAAGGGGAAAAGGCGGGCAGGCTCTTGGCCTTAAGATTACGCACATTGGAGAGCTCCAGACTAATCTCGGCCCTACAATCCCCCAAAGGTCTCATTAAAACCTCCCACAGAGAAATCACATGGATCTTCGAAGATTTCTACAGGAATCTCTACAAATGCCCTTCCCCCCCGGTATCTCTCCCAAACATATCAACCTATCTGGCAGACCTCAATCTCCCCCAACTTTCTGCTTCCCATAAAGGCACCCTGACCTCCCCGATCTCTCTTTCCGAAATAGAAGAAGCCATCGCTTCTATCGCCCCGGACAAAGCACCAGGCCCAGACGGTTATCCCTCAAATTTTTATAAGGTCTTTTCTAAAGAACTTGGCCCTTTACTCCTCAAATTATACTACTATATGTACACAGCTGAGACTCTGGACCCCACTCTACTCGAGGCCGCTATTGTTCTAATCCTCAAGCCTGATAAACCGCCCAAAGATCCAGCGAGCTATCGACCCATCTCTCTCCTAAACTGTGATATGAAGATCCTTTCCAAGATTCTGGCCGAAAGGATTAAAAAAGTCTGGATCCACCTTCTCAGCCCAGAACAAGTCAGTTTTGTCCATTCTCGCTCCCCAGCAGATGGCCTTAGAACCCTTTCCCATATCTCCCATGCTGCCCAATCATCCCTTTCCCCAATGGTTCTGATTTCGTTAGACGCAGAGAAAGCATTCGACAGAGTCAACTGGTCTTTTCTTTGGGCTACGATGGCCAAAATGGACTTTCCACCCTCTTTCCTCAAGTGGATCCAGGTCTTATACAAATTCCCTTCGGCCAAAATATATTGTAATGGTGTTTTCTCCTCTATCTTTCGCCTTCATACTGGTACCAGACAAGGATGCCCTCTCTCACCTTTCCTGTTCAACCTATATCTTGAACCTCTTCTCCTCAAACTTAAGTCTTCCCCATCCATTCAAGGCTGTCTGATACAACAACGGGAATCAGTTCTCTCAGTTTATGCTGATGATATCTTACTTCATGTCACCCACCCTGCCACATCACTAGGCCATGCACTTCAAATCATAGCCCAATTTGGCACCCTCTCTCATTACAAACTGAATATATCGAAATCTGAAATCTTTCCATTGAATCCCCTTACACATAAACACGAACTCATCAAGTTCGGTATGAGATGGTCCCCTAAATCGATCAAATACCTAGGCATCCACTTTACTTCAGACCCCTCTTTACTTAGGAAGCTTAATCTGGGACCTTAAGCTCATATCCAACTAGATCTACAAAGATGGTCTAATCTCCCCAGCTCTCTGTGGGTAGGATCAACATCATCAAGATGAGCGTTCTTCCCCATATCTTTTACCCTCTCAACCTATTAGGTCTCTGGCTACCTCTCTCCTATCTGCACCAATTCCATGCAATCTTCTCAAAATTTATTTGGTGGGAGAAAGCGGTTAGGCGCTCCTTCCTTAAACTATCCCTTCCTAAAGACAAGGGAGGTCTCCGACTTCCCAATCTAATACTCTATCACTGGGCGGCCCACCTTTCCAAACTAGGTAAATGGTACTCAACCCCTACTGATGCACCTCCCCCTATCTGGCTTCAGATTGAGAGGCGGATTCTTTCAGAAGCTAAAATAGATCCCCAAGCAATCTTCTTTACTTCCACTTCGGCGCTCGCACCCTGGCTATCCAATCAAACTATCACTACATCTCTCAAATCCCTTTTTCAATGTCTCTACTTCCTCAAAATCTCTCCCAAAATGGATTTAGCTCAACCCCTCATTCTCAATCCCAATATTAAACTGGGTAACTCGCTAATCACCCCCGATTGGCTCCCACAAATCAATGAGACTACTGTAGAACACTATTATGACCAGGGTTTCCTCCTTTCATCTCCAAACATTTTAACTAAATTTGATATCCTAACAATAAGATTTTAAGATATACCAATTGAGGCACCTTATTAATACTAACTTTGGTCCAGAATCCGACTCAAGGTTAGTCCCTTCTCTCTCAAATTCTAGCCCCTTGCCCCAAACCACTCTATCTCATTAATATACTCCTACCTACTGGACTACAAATTCCGAATTAACAGGGGCTCAGTATGGCTCTCTCTACTTCCAGAATCCACTCCCAATTGGTCTCGAATTTGGAAAGACCTACACAAATACCACACCAAGACAGATTTAGACTCACCCAATATTACATATTAAACAATATGTACTACACCCCAACTAAACTGTTCGCCTTAACAAACTACGCTCCCCTCTGTTCCAGATGTTCCAGAAGCGAAGAAACTTGCTCCACATTTTCTGGCACTGTCCCAAAGTTGCCCCCTTGTGGACCTCCATTCAGGACAAACTAGATCCCATACTAGGCCTCACAAACCGTTTCATGCCCGATATCTGTATCCTGAGTAACTACTCCACCATAGACTGCGGGAACGTCAATATCATATGCCCTTAGTGTCCATAGTAGTCAAAGGTTGGTCCTCAAGCACTGGACTGACCAGCTGACCTTAACCTATGCCAAATGGTTAACAGAACTTTCAAATATGCTTCAACATGGAGAGCTTGTAGCCAGCTTTATCAGCCATGGACCTGTTCCACAAAAGTGGGACAAACTATATATGTTATATCTGCCATTGATCTCTTGGTTCCTTCCTGATGCCCAACAAGGCTTCCTTTCTTTCACCTCTCCTATAGTTTTCATTTCATAACCATGTATGACTCTTTTATTGATTTGACAACAAATTTAAGCCTATTACCACTATACACACTCTAGAAGGGTTTTAGCAGGGAGGAGGGTGGGCATGACATGGGAGGGTGAAGGGTGGATTAGGGTGGGTTGGTTGGGGTGGTAGGTGGGGGGTTTGGGGGTATTTGTCTTTTAGTTATCCCACGAATTGATATCCGACATCTGTATGCAATGTTCTGTTTTGTCAAAATTAATAAACTGGAATTTAAAAAAAAATAACCCAGGGAACAGGTGGACAAGGATCATATGGTTACTCAGGAGGGGTGGGGCATGAAACAAGCAATGTACGGAAATCACTTCGTAGGGAGGTAGCTGACCAGAAGGAGGGGGGACAGGAGACAGCAAGTCGGGGCAAGCATCACACTTACTAATTGATTAGCCCTGCTATTCTGGGAGATGAGGTGGAGAGGCTGCGGAGGAGGGAGCAGGCAGACAGAGAGGTTTGGTCAGTAAGCTGGGGAGATGGGGCAGGAGAGAGCCAGATCCACAGAAGGGAGGGAGACATTAGCCTAGGTGGGAGGAGGCGGGGAGGAAGGGGTGCAGAGTGAAGCCAGGGTGGGAGGAGGGAGGACTAGGGTTGAGCAAGCATCCAAGTTAGGAAGTCAAACAATGATAAGTACTCTAGATAGACCAGCCGGGCAGGAGAAATCAGATGAGGTGGAGAGGAGGGGAAAGATGGGGGTGAGGAGAAACACAGTAGATGGGGTGAAGGATGCAGAACATGGGGGAGGAGAGGGGAGGCAAGGAGGTAAGCAGTAGAAGGGAGCCTGGGTGGGGGATCTGAGGATACCAGTTCAGAGAGTCCGGGAAGATCTGGGGGGGGCAATCTGTGCCACCCAGGAGGTTAGGGGGTAAGCAGCAAGCTGGGAGCTACAGGTAGAAGAATGAGCGTGGTAGGGCAACCACAGACTTGTGATCCCCAGGCTGAGGGGGGCAAGAGAAGTAAGCTGGGGGTTGATGACAGAAAGAAGAGCCTGGATGGAATCAAATGGGCCAGTAAAGTGGGGGGCTGAAGGTGATCCTGCTGGGTGACTCCATGACATGGGGCATCCAGTGGGAGGGGAGGGAGGAAAAAGCAGCCCAGTCAAGGCTAAATGTATCCCAGGCCTATCCGTACACAAGGCCAAATTCCAGGTATACTCGATAGTATTGGAATCCGGGGAATCCTCAGACTTCCTAAAACATCTGGGAACAACTAACTTAGAGGAAAACAGTGAACTAGAAATCCAGGCAAGATTCCGGGAACTGTCCAGGGTTTACCACTCTATAGGAAGCGCAATCTCCTTCTTTGAGATTCTGCCAGTACCTAGGGCATCCGGGGAAACCAAACATAAACTTAGAGGTGTGAACCAGTAGCTCAGGGACTAGCGCAGGGCAGAAAGGTATGGGCTGGTGGGGAACTGGGGGATACATGAGAGGACAAGGGGTTATATGCCAGGGATAGGCTACACCTCAACTTGGAGGGAAGGGAGATCTTGAAACTAAAACTTGCTGGATTCATAGTCGAGAGGTGGAGTTGAACTTGTAAAAAGGTGGGTTAAGTAAAAGAGTGGCTCCAGGAATGCTGCTCGAGGGTTCATGTCTAGGGCACGAAAAGAAGGCAGATGACTGTGTTGTAAATCCATCCAGAGCTGTGCAAGAAAGGGCATGTAGGGACTGCTCAGTGCCAAGAGGACTGGAGAAGGGAGAGGGGTTGGGGTGGAGGACGGCCCTGATCAATGCTAGGAGCATGGGCAACAAAATGCCCAAGCTCCAGGTGATGCTGGTTGAGGGATCAGTGGATGTGGCAGCAATTATTGAGACATGGGCACTTAGAAAAATGATTGGGATCTAAATTTGGTGGGCTACAAAATATTCAGGAAGGATAGAGGGGGAGAGGAGGGGGTGTAGCACTGATAGTCAAAAATGACATAGTGGTTAGTGGAGTGGAGGAGGCTGTGGGGGGGTGGAGGAGATCTGGGTAACCCTACAAATGAGGAGAGGTAAAAGATTGAAAATAGGGGTGGTGTACAGACCCCCCCCAAATGATGGAAGAGGCCCTGGAGGACAAACTAGTTGAGAACATCAAGGGGCACTGTGACTGTGGAACGGTTATGGTGGTGATCATGGGTGACCTTAATATGCCGGGAACAGACTGGGACACTATGGCATCCTCTGTGGCCAGGGAACAGAGACTGATTGATGTGATCCAGGATGCCTTCCTGGTCCAGCAGGTGGGGGAACCTACTAGGGAGAAGCAGATACTGGATGTTGTCCTAGCAGACAATGACCAGATAAAGGGCCTGGAGGTGTGCAGTCCACTGGCAGGTGGTGACCGTACTATGGTCTGCTTTCTGCTGTATCTGGGGGGGGGGATAACCATTCTAATACAGTAGTAGTGGACTTCAGGGGGGCAGACTTCATGGGTATGGGCAGGATTCTACAGGGGAGCTTGGACAAGATTAGGCCGTACATGGATGCTGGCAGCTTGTGGGAGACCATTAAGAAGGGGTTGCAGGAGACTACTAACTCCTGTACAAAGGAAAGGCGTAAGCATGGTAGAGCCAACAAGCCGTGTTGGTGGACCAGGGAGGTGCAGGAGGCAGTGAGGGATAAAAAGGCTGCCTATGCATCTTTTAAGCACTCTAGGGGGGATAGGGAGAGGGGTATGAGTTGATGGCTGGAAGGGTCACCACAGTGGTGAGGGGAACCAAGGTGAGGAGGGAGCAAAACCTGGCTAGGGATATCCAGAGGGAGGAAAAGGGATTCTATAGATACACAAGGGAGAAGAGAAAAGGGAGGGCACAGATCAGCATGATTAGGACTGAGGAGGGATGGACTCAGGAGGTGGGGGAATCAGGCAGAGGTGCTAAATGAGTACTGTGATATTTACAGGGGAGGCAGGATCCCTCCAGCCCAATGGGAGAGAAGGGGAGCCAGCAGAGTAGAGAGGTCAGATGGAGTCTAGAGGACTGAAAGAAGTTGGGGTTCAGGCTGGGCCAAGTCTAGAAGGGGATGGGTGGTTAAATGAGGAGGTGGGCTAGGAGGGAGAAATTACAGTGGAAAGGGTGAGGGAGGCCCCTCGGATGCTAAAAACTGATAAGGCACCAGGGCTGGATAGGCTACATCTGAGTGTTATGAAGGAATAGGCAGATGAGCTAGCAGCACTCTAACACCTCTCTGCTGACAGGATGGGTGCTTCAAGACTGGAGGGTGGCTCATGTGGTGCCTATCCACAAATGGGGGTCTAGAGAGGAGATGGGGAATTATAGGCCTGTCAGCCTAACGTCTGTGGTGGGCAAAGTAATGGAGGGCATTATCAAGGATAGGCTCAGGAGGCAGCTGGAAAGGTTGGGGTAACTGGATAACAAACAGTATGGTTTCATCCCGGGGAGATCATGTTAGACCAGCCCCATAGATTTTTATGACTGGGACCCTGGACTGGCATAGACCAGAGGATGTCCTATACCTGGATTTCAGTAAGGTGTTTGATTCGGTACCCCAAAATGGGCTGCTAATAAAGCTGGGGGTGGGGTGAGAGGACAGTTGCTCAGATTGGGGGTGGGGTTGAGAGGACAGTTGCTCAGATGGGTGAAAAATTGGCTAAGAGGCGAATACAGAGGGTAGTGGTGGGTAGTCTCCTCCCAAGAAGGTCCCAGTGGGGTCCCCCAAGGTTCGGTACTGGGGCCACTCCTGTTCAATGCCTATGTCTTGGATATGGGAAGGGCGGTTAAAAGTAGGATGAGTCTTTTTGCAGATGACTTAAAACTGGGAGCATTGGTGGACAGGGATGAAGCGAGAGATACAGTCCAGAGGGACCTGGATACCCTGGAGGGGTGGTCAAGGAGGTGGGGACTGAGGTGGAATGCAGGGAAATGTAGGGGTCTGCACCAGAGGGTCAGAAACCTGGGCCATGTATACACCTGGTGGGGGGGGTCATAATGCAAGCCACAACAAGTGAGAGGGATCTAGGGGTGGCGGTAGATGTCAAAATGAATAACACTGAAAATTGCAGAAGAACTGCGGCCAAAGCAAACTGGATACTGCATAGCCAGGGGGATTACATCCAGGAGGAGGGAGGTGATCCTCATTCTGTATAGTGCCTTGGTCAGACCATATCTTTAGTACTGCATGCAGTTCTGGAGACCTCACCTCAAGAATGACGTAACACTGCTGGAGAGTGTCCAGAGGAGGGCAACCAGGATGCTTCAGAGCATGGGAGGAAGGCCCTATGAGGAAAGGCTGGAAGAGCTTGGGCTGTACTCGCTGGAGGAGGAGACAGGAGACAGGAGGACATGATGAGGGTCTTCAAATACAAAAAGAGATGTTCAGACTAAAGAAGGTGGGACCAACCAGGTGACATAGTGGAAGCTAGAGGGGAAATTACAGAGGGAAGCAGGAGACATTACTTCATTGAGAGGGTGGAAGAGCCCTGGAATGCACTGTTCAGGAGTCTGGTGGAGGAGGGCACAGTGGAGGGCTTCAAGAGGGAGTGGGACAGGTACAAGGGTAAACTGAAGCAGAGGATGACCCTCTCTGGGGCTGGGTGGGAAAGAAAACACCCATTAGGAGGCTGGCTACCGAGCAGACACAACAGACCATCAGGCCTATTCTGCTGGCTTTTAGTATGTTAGATATAGCGGAGGGACTGCAGGGGAAGGTGTGCCTATTTGTAGAGGATACGAAGATCTGCAATAGGGTAGACACCCTGGTAGGGGAGGTGGAGGCAGTGAGGGAGGGCCTAAAGATTCTGGAGAGGAGGTCAGAAACTTGGCAGCTGAAATTTAATGCCAAAAAGTGTACAATAATGCACATGGGTGCAATAACCCTCAAACCATTTACACATGAGGGGGGAGGGGGTAAGGAAACTCAGCAGGAGAGAGATCTGGGGATTATAATTTCAGATATCTTTAAGGCGGAGAACCAGTGCAGCACAGTGGTGGGCAAAGGAAGGGTTATAAAACAGAAAGAGGGAGGTGCTGATGCACCTTTATAAATCCATGGTGAGGCCTCCACCTGGAGTATGGGATTTAGTTCTGGAGCCTCACCTACACAGGACATAAGACAGGATTGAAAGGGTTCAGACAAGGGCAACCAAGATGGTGCACGCTATGCATAGGAAGCCCTATGAGGAGAGGTGGAGGGAATCAGATCTGTACCTGCTGGAGACTAGTAAGGTGAGAGTGGGAAGCTTATTTGCAAGGAGAATAAGTGCTAGAACTAGGGATCATAAAACAAGATTAGAAGAAGGAAGGTTTAGGGGCAATGTGAGGGGGCATTACATCACTGAGAAGGTGGTGGAGTCCTGGAACAGATTACCGAAAGAGGTGGTGTGCGCAAAAATGGTGAAAGGATTCAAGGGGGCATGGGACAGACATCAGGAGCTGACCAGTGGGCAGAGTGGGGTGTCTCTTGACAAAGATGATGACTGGTGGAGGGAGGTAAGAGCAGACTCAATTGGCCAAAATGGTCCTTTTCTGTCACCAGATGTCTATGATTCTAAGGCAGTTAAGTAATTAGGACTTACCTGCTCCATCAAAGTAGGGGAGTCCAGAGTTGGGTTGTCCTTGGTTCGGGGTATTCTGGTAGGACCTGAAAGGGAAGAACAGAGAAGGTTGAAGGACACAAAGGGTCGGAGGTGCTAGAGGAGAGATTAGAGTGTTGAGAATTAAAAGATACTTATCTGATTGGTATGTTTGGCCAGACCTGTAGAAATAAAGGAAAATAGATCAGTATGGAGAAGTTATAGTAGCAAGGTGAGAGGTACAAAAAGGTATATAGCACAGGAGTAAAGGAAGAGGAGTTTTAGAGGAAAAGACAAACTAGGTCAAAGTAAGGAAACTAGAGATGGAATAAAAAAATGCAGACAGCTAAGAACAGAGAATAAAGTGGTATTTGGGACTCGGCAACCCCCACCCCCTCTTAGTGCCCTAGGTGACCTGCAGGTAGCCAATAAATTTAAGTACATCAGGGAGCGAAGGAAGACCAAGGGAGGGCTAGTGAGGCTTAATAAAGAGGAGGGAGGGTGGGCAGAGGGTGACTGTGAAAAAGCAGAGATACTAAACAAATATTTTGCTCAGTATTTACAAAGGAAGTGGGGAGGTACCTGAAACAAACAGTAGAAACACTCTGGATACGAAGTTGACACCCAGCCCATTTACAGAAGAAGGGTTCTGAAAGAACTCTTAAAACTGAAAGTGGACAAAGCAATGGGGCCTGATGGAATTCATCCCAGAATTCTAAAAGAACTAAGGGTAGAACTAGTGACACCACTGACTACCCTCTTTAACAAATCATGGGAGGATGGGGTGGTACCCGAGGACTGGAGAAGGGCAGATGTGATTCCCCTTCACAAAAGTGGGAGCAGTGCAGAAGCAGAAAACTACAGACCTGTTAGTTTAACCTCAGTGGTAGGGAAAATGATGGAATCACTTCTGAAGGAAAGAATTGTTGAGTATCTAGAGGCAGAGGGGCTCAGGACCCAAGGCAGCATGGATTCACAGCGGGAAGGTCATGCCAGACAAATCTGATAGATTTCTTTGACTGGGTGACCAAAGTAGTAGATCAGGGAGGGGCTGTGGACATGGCCTACCTAGACTTCAGTAAGGCATTTGACACAGTCCCACACAACAGATTAATATGCAAGTTAGCCAGCCTGGGGTGGGTCCCAAGATGACAGCCTGGGTAAGAATTGGCTGGAGAATAGGACACAGAGGTAATAGTAAATGGAGTCCACTCTGAAGAAAGGGGGTTACTAGTGGGTACCACAGGGTTCAGTATTAGGACCGGTCCTCTTCAATGTCTTTATAAGTGACATTGCAGAGGGACTGGAAGGAAAAGTATGTCTCTTTGCAGATGACACAAAGATCTGCAACAGAGTTGATACAGAGTGGGGTGGAAAGGATGAGAAGGGACTTGGCAGAGTTAGAGGAATGGTCAAATGTATGGCAGCTTAGATTCAATGCTAAGATGCAAGGTAATACCTGGAAACAAAACCCAGGGAAGAGTACACAATGGGAGTGAGATACTAACAACAACAAAAATGGAAAGAGACCAGGGGAAGTCATATCAGATGACCTAAAGGTGGGAAAGCAATGTGAAAGGGCAGCAAGGAGGGCTGGGGGATACTGGGATGCATTGGGAGGCATCACAGCAGAAAACAAGAAGTTATTATCCCTCTGTACAGACAGTTGGTGAGACCCCATCTGGAGTACTGCGTGCAGTTCTGGAGCCCCAATCTCCGCAAGGATATAGACAGGATGGAGGCTGTCCAGAGGAGGGCAACTAAAATGGTGCAGGGCCTGCACTGGAAGACATATGAAGAGAGACTAAGAGGCTGAATATGTATAGCCTCGAGGAAAGGAGAGAGAGGGGACATGATAGAAACTCCAAGTATCTCAAGGGAATCAACAAAGTCCAAGAGGGTAGCATCTTTCAAAAAAAGAGTGTGCAAGAACAAGAGGCACAATGTGAAGATAGAAGGGGGCGACTCAGAGGTAATTTAAGGAAGTATTTTTTCTGAGAGAGGGTTGTGGATGCATGGAATGGCCTTCCGGAGAAGGTTGTGAGTCAAAAACAGTGGTGGAATTCAAACATGCATGGGACAGTTATAAAGGCAATTCTAGGGGGTGGGGATAGGAAGAAGTAGGCTGCTGGTTAACTAGGATCTGCAGCTTATCCAATAGATGAGGAAATGGGCGAACTGGGTGGGTCAATGGGTCCTTATCTGCCGTCAAAATCTATGTTTCTATGTTTCTATGTAAGTAGTAGTCCAGATCGGCAGGTGGGAATGAATTTGGGCTAGTAGCCCCTATATTATTAAAAAAAGGGGACACTGGTGGATCAGGAGTCTTTGGGTTGTCCCAGGAGGCCAGTGGTTTGAAAGGTATGCTGGTGATAAATGGGTCACTCCCTCATGGACAGTGGCAATTTTTTTTCTTTTTATATTATCTTTCCCTGGAACCTAGTGTGGGGGGGGTGTCCTTGGGCCCAGACTGTATGTTAGCAGGCAGGAGGCGTTCAAAAAACTGCTGACCAGAGTGCTGCGGCTGTTGGTAGGCAGCCAGTTTAGTGCTATTGAACTACAATGACAGTAATGGCAGGCACTTTCAACTGCCAGCCCAGAGGAGGGCAACTAAAATAGTGAAGGGTCTGCACCAGAAGCCATACAAAGAGAGATGAGCTGAATATGTATGCCCTTGAGGAAAAGGGGCGGGGGGTACAGGATAGAAAATTTCAAGCACCTCAAGGGAATCAACAAAGCCCAAAAGTGTAGCATCTTTCACAAAAAGAAATGTGCAAGAACAAGGGGCAAAATTTGAAAATAGAGGGGACGGCTCAGGGGCAACATGAGGAAGTATTTTTTCACAGAAAGTGTGGTGAACGCATGGAATGGCCTTCCTGAGGAGGTTGTGGGGTCAAAAATAGTGGGGGACTTCAAGAATACATGGGACAGACATGAACCAATTCTATTGGTGGGTAGGAGGAAGTCAGCTGTTGGATAACTAAGATCTGCAGCTTAACCACTAGGTAGGGAAATGGGCCAACTGGTGGGCCAAGCAGTCCTTATCTGCCATCAAGGTCTATGTGTCTATGATTCAGCCCCAGAGCTCAGGCTGTAGCCTGCTCCATGTGTGGGAATGAAGATGGATACTTTTGGGAAGGGGGGGAGGAGGCTAGAGCAAATATGCCTCCCTCTACCCATCAGCCACAAAGTGGCATGTGAAGAGCCCCACGGGGCAGGTTAAGAGGGTCTGGAGGGTGGGTAGCCAGCAGTAGGTGGCAGGAACCTTTAGCTAAACCACATGGTGGCAGACTGTAGGTGCCATGAGGGGGCCTGGTAGAAAGGGACTGGGAGAGCAAATGCACAAGATAGGGGCCACAAAGGAAAATCCACAGTGCAGCTGAAGGGCAATGCCTGAAACTGACTTAAAAGTAGCTATGGGTGGGAGGCAAATAGGGGAAATCAGTGAGCTCCCTGAGGGGACCATGAAAGTAGCAAGCACTGCATGCAATAGAGCTGCACAGCAGCTAATGCCAAAGTACCAGAGGCTAACAAAAGGATTTGGGGGAGGAAAAGAACAGCATAAGGTCCAGGACAGCTGACAATTAAAAACACAGAGCAGTAAAGAGAAAGAGCCCTGATGGGTTGTAAATATTAAGTAAATTTATGCAATAGGGGTGGACATAAATGGAGTGTGATAAATCCATTTTATCTGAGCATGTACGTGTATACATGCAGAATCTCAAATTTTTACATATAGTTATTACGTCATCCTCGATTAATATGCATAGTGGACTGTGTCACACATCCCCATCCCTCATCCCCATTGTTTGACACTGCTTACTAGTATCTTGCTTTTAGTTTAGTTTCTTCCAGGTTGCCCGTCCCTCAGCCACGCCACCTGCCATTTAGTCATACTTCTCCGCAATCTTCCCACTATCATACAGTGATCATTTGTTTCTGTTTAACAGTTTTAGTTTTTTGCTTTTTACCAAACCTTTTTCAACTGGCTGATCCAAGCTGCGCTCCAGCTGTCGCACTCCTCCGCATGCTGCTGCCGTGTCCTCGCCACACCTCTCGATATAAAAAACAGACTTTTTTTACTGCTTCCTCAAAAACTGATAAGCCCTCGCTCTTACTCTTCCATTCTGATTTCCCAAACTCGCTACAACTGCCACCAGAGCTCCCCCAGCACTTAGAAACAGTCAGATATTTTTTCCTTAAACTGCATGCTTGCAAACCCCATTGCTGATGAGCCCGCACACTCTAGGTCACACTTCTGCTGTGGTTTCCAGACCTCACTACAACTGCAACCATAGGCTCCTGTGAAGTCCTACTCTGCAAACTCTAAATGGTCTCTTATGGCCCTCATGGCCCTCCCTCTTCCCTGCTTATTTACTGATATTTCCCTATACCAATATACCACACATGTTTTAAGCACCCCCCCAAAAAAAATTTTCACTCCTGACCTCCAACACTATAATGCTGTTAGTCTGTTCCAGGTCTCTACTACCCTTTCAGTGAAGTAGTAATTCCTCACATCTATCTTACCCCCACCATAAGCTTCATCACATGCCCCATGGTCCTTTTTCCTATTTGAAGGAGCCCCCCCTCCCAGCACCCTGTTCATTCTTGTAAGGTACTTGTGGGTTTCCATCATGTCCCCTCTCTTTCAGATTTTATGTGTTGAGATCCCAGTCTCCTCACAGGGTTTTTGCCACAGCCCATGTACAATTTTAGTTGCCCTTTATACTTCCTCCACCCTATGGCCTTTCTAAGGTGCAGCCTCCAAACCTGGACACAGTACTCTAAGTCAGATCTCACTAATAAGGGATTACTTGAACCACCATCACCTCCCTCCTCCTGCTGAAGATACCCCTCCCTATGCAGCCCCAGCATCCTTCTAGCCCTACCCACTGCTTTGTCAAACAGCCCAACAACTTTAAAGAGACTCACCAAGGTAACTGAGTCAGCCCTGCACTACCCATTGGTGCCTTGCTAGAGGACCCCAAGAAGTTAATATGTCCCCAAATTTTAAGCCGTTAAAAGTTCTGTCCCTAGTAAAAATATACAAACCAGGTCCCAAGGACTGCCCAGTTGCTTGCTGCCACCCCAGCTCTGCACCCATGCTCACTAGCAGGATGATGAGATGCCAGTGAGAGCATGGGGGTGCTCTTCTTCATCTGTAATGGGCGGCAGCTTTTCTATTGATTTTAAATGATCTAGTGACCGCCTGGCAATGAAACGTGGGCATCCGTCAAGTAACAAGGTCCTTGTTAGTTGAACGGTGCCCACATTTTTAATGCCAGGTAGCCTATATCGTTTAAAATCAATAAACGCTACCACTACGTTACATATAATAAATCATGCCACCCTTGCTGGCATCATCATCATCTGCAATGTTTTATCGAAATGGAAGCTTCTGGCACACTGAAAAAACAAACAAAAAAAAACCAGGAGGTCTTTGGGACCTGGTTTGTATATTTTTATGAGGGACAGAACTTTTTAACGGCTCATAAATTTAGGGACATATTAACTTCCTTGGGGTCTTCTGACGGGACAGCATCAATGGGTATGGTGCAGGGCAGTATCTTGGTGAGTCTCTTTAAGATCATAATAACTCTAAGGTCCCCCCCCCACTTTGTGATGATCAGCACCACCCCCAACCCTATAAAAGCAGCTCCTGGTTTCCTATGCCCTAGGTGCACAATTCTGCACTTTGTCATTGAACCCTGACTGCCCCAATCTTGACCACTTTTCGAGTTTCTCCAAGAGGCATATGCATTCTCTCTGCTTGCTTCTTAGTGCCCACCCTACAAATTTTGGTATTGTCTGCAAAAAGGCATTCCCTTCTTTGCCAGTTTTTCTGCAATGTCACTTATGAAGACACTGAAGAGGATCTGCGCCAGTACTGAGCTGAGCTGCTCACTGTCCCATTACTGTAATGAGTGCCATTAACCATCATCCTCCTCCGACACCTTAACCTCAACCCCCAGCTACTACTCTGTTTTCCAACCACACCATCACTCTGGCATCTGCCAGGACTTGCTCCACCGTAGAATGAATCCTATATGTGCAGCAGCTGCCTAGGTATAGGATACGTTTACATGTTCTTCCATCCCCTAGGACATAAGTGACAAGGGTGCACAAACATGTGCACAGACACGTGTGGCACAGCACCAGTCAATGTCTTCCCACCCATGGGCTGCTCCCACCTGCACTGCCACTTGTGGTCACTCAGTTGGCAGTACTACAGCTGAGTTGGCTGTCCTCCTTCCCCAGAAGAGAGCCTCTTGTATAACAGTTGATACTCCTCCTCTCCCCAGAGAGCCCCTGATGCAAGCTCATTCCTGAACTAAGGTCACCTCCACCGCAGGTCATAGTGCTACTGTTAAGCTGAAGGGCACACATGTTAACCATTTTCTAATTAATTTAACCACTTTTGATCCCTCCTAGGCTGATCAATCTCTTTAGCCTCACCCACCCCCCCCAAAAATAGTCAACCACCCTCCTCTCGGCTAGATCACCCTTCCAGGCACCAGACTATTCTCCATGCAGCTGGGCAACCCTTCTAGCCCCAGCCTTTCACATAATGAGCACTGGAGCTAGAGCACCACACAGGCTCCGGGCCAGCCGCTTACCCAGCCAGCCACCATCCCTACATCTGGGCCAGCCTCCAACTACATTCTATACAACCTCCATGTAGCTGAAGCACCACCCCAAACCTCCACTCTAACAGACCACATATCTGAAGCTGTCCTTCCAAGCCCCTGGACCAGCAGTCCCCCACCCAACCACTCAACCTACAGCTAGATCCACCAGAAGTACCATACCAGCCTCACCATCCAACCACTCACCCTGCAGCTGGACCTCACTTCCAACCTTGAACTAGCCCCACCACCAGCCACCCTCCCTACTGCTGGCTCACTCTTTCATGCCCTGGACTAGCCTCCCCCTGCAGACAGTCCTCCTTGCAGCTGGACCCCTGTGTTCATTCCCACCCACAGACCAGCCCCCCCCCTCTGCAGGTTGAGTAACCTCCCCAGAGCTGAACACCCTTTCCAAAAGCTGGACACACCCTTCCATCCAGAGCAGAACCTCCCTACACCTAGACCCCCCGATCACTCTTCCTCAACCATGGACCCCATACTTCTCAATGTAATATTAAAAAAAAAATACGTGACACTAACATATTACATTTGCAGTGTCAGTGGCTCAGCAGGTAGCACATTCACCTCTGAGGCTGGGAGATCAGAAGGCAGTGGGTTCTATTCCCATACCAGGCACTTGGGTTAATATCCCAATACTGACGCTGCAGTGCAGCATGAGGGGGATGGCTGCACTCCTGAGGCACTGTCTTTCAGATGAGACATTAAACCAAGGTCTCATCTGCCTGTTCTGGTGGTAGTTCAGGTGGATGTTGAAGATCCCATGGCACTTTTCAAAAAAAGCAGGGGGAATTTTCTCCGGTGCCCTAGCCAAATTTCCCCTCAATTCACTAAAAATACCACCAACAGCTCAATCTGATTCAAGTTCAGTTGGCTTTCATCTGTATTCCTCTCCCTCTGGTTCGTGCCTGAAAATAGGCAAGAATCTGTCTAGATCACTTAGCCAGTCAACAAAAACAAAATAAACATAAAATATAAATTAATGCAGTCTTCAGCAAAAGAAAAAAAATGCACTGATCCCCAGATTACAAAATGGATTAACACATGCAACTGTTAAATAGAAATATTAAATGCAAAAAAAACAGTTCCCCCCACAAACACACTCAAATATCTGCAGTAAATAATTTTTTCTTTATCTGCAGGTAACTCCAGATTTTCTCAAATTAAAAAAGTTGTAATCTTTTTTCTGTAAATATAGTTAAATAGGTTACTAAATGGATACACACAGAAAATGCATTCTGAATTTGCTCAATTATGCAATCTTCCTGCTGTTCATTCTCCTGCCCCCACCACCACCAACACTACTTTAAAGTAACTAAATCAGCAAAAATTCCACAAATAACAAGTAATCTAGAAGCATAATGCATCCTAGACACTTTAAAGGAGGGGAGGGGTTGATTGAAAATAAAATGTGTATTTCAAAGTTTAGCCACGAGTTCAGAGAAGAGAAAATGTTTTCAAGACAAAACATTGACTGTGAAACCTGCACAGCATTTCATTTAGAAAAAAAAAACACCTGAGTGATAATTCCCTTACTGTATTTAACATTTCATGGAGTTAAAAAGTTGTACTTTTTTAAACATAAGCTCTTACCTTAACATGTAAATCTTAGCAGTCGGAAACCCCAGTTGTTCAAAAATGGAGACCACAGAGTGCTCGTGCAGTTTCATCAGGCTGGGCACAGACAGCAAGTGAGCTGGGAAATGTAGGCCTCTGACTGAGTAGACTTATGGGAAAAGTAGTTTAGAATAGACTTTTAAAGGGACACTGCCAACTTTTTTTGCACCATATTATTTCCAGGTAAAAAACTACATTTTATGACTGCTTACCTTCTCTAAAATTCATTAGTGTTGCTGGCCATTTTATCTGTCTCCTTGCTTAGTAGAACTGAAATGCACGGTAATGTACCCAGCCTTGATTGGCTAATTTAAATCCTAAAACTACTCCACTGACTGTAATCTTCATTTATGATTCAGTTGTAATAAAAAAAATTGTACTTTTAAGAGCATTGCAGATCTATTTCTAATCTTCATTTAGCAATAACTTACTCTTGAACAACTAACAAAAATCCAAATGAACTCTGCACTCGCGTGCCAGTAAAGATGCAAACAAACACCAACCTTCTTTTTTTTTTCCACAATACTGTGAACTTTTACTGTATGGTGTCTGGATTTACAAATGACACTTTCTGCTCCATAAAATTCAGTTTGCAGCCAATATAGGTGCATCCAACAAAAACACTGAATCCCAGCACTTCGACCACATGTGTGGTCTTCCTCAGGGGATGAATACTGCTATGAGATATTTCCTTTTATAGCCAATCTACCATATAATTAACTACCCCTATTGGTTAATTGGCAGAACTACTATCAAAGCTTTTTTTTCAAAAGTGGCTCTGGTGGGATCTGAACCTTAAATTTCAAAATTCAATTTTAGTGGATTTTAAAGTTTTTTAACCTTCTTTGACATTCAATCAACCCTTCTTTAATTAAATATCTGGTACAAAAAAACTATTTAAACCATTTTCCCACAATATCTAACTCTATGCAAATCCTCAAGTTTTTAAGTGGCTCATAGCTCTTCTTGGATGGTGTCCATGACAGTCCACAACAAATGCCTTCCCTGGTGACATATGTCCATTGCTGTTCCTTGTGGAGCTTTGCTAGCATCGTCATGACCTCTACATGCACCTTCCCGAGCAGGGCATGGAGATGGCAGTGCCAGGTCTCAACATTGCTTTGGGACTACAGTATACCTCTCTCATTGAGATCCGCAACCAACCACAGCTGAGGTGGGAACACGGGGTTGTATCTCATGGGCACCTTGGCCTCCCTACTGTACAGCTATATCTTGCCCAGCACAGGTGTCTGCTCGAAACAATAGAGGAGTGTGGTGGCATTGGGCGGAATGGTTGGCTTCAGGAGGCTGAATGCTGCTGGAATGTCCTGTGCCAGGAGATGGGTGAGGGCCATGAGTTCATGGATCTTCAGGCTGAAGTCTGGGTCACTTTTGTATTGTGGTGCAAGGCCAAAGCTCTGGACCTTCCGCCACACAATCTGCCCAAAGTGGAACAGGCAACCCTTGTTTATGGCTTGTGGAAATTCCATCTTACAGGCATTGATCACAGCCTGCTCAAAGTCAGTGATGATCGTAGGTGGTTTGAGGGTGCAGGACTGTATACTGGCATATTTATTCAGCTCCTGGAACAAGGTGCAGTAATACTGCAAGCTCTTTGTCATCATCAGTGTATACACCAATGACATGATGAGGTTGTTAGGGCCTCATCCCCATGGGTGCATGGATGGTGTACAATGAGTGAACAGGTGTGGCACAGTCTTGAACATACCATCCATCACCCAGAAGGGTGCCTGAGCCAGGTCCCTGATGTTGTCCTCTGTGGTGAGTAGAAGGACTTGGTGGGTGGTGCTGCTGGTGATCCTGCTGTACCATAGCCATCCAGTCACCATCTGTAGCTGCTTGGGGATAGTGAGGTCAGCTAGTGTCACTGGTTCTGGTGAGAGGTCCTTGTGGTGGGTCCTTTTCACATTCTGCAGCAGGGCCCTCTTGCTTGGCAACTGTTGCCACAGCTCAGTGGTCATCACAGTTGCCTCATTCTGCAGTAGCTATGCGGGGCTAACCATGGTGCTGTGTGCCTTCTACTTGATGCCAGTCAGCGCCTGTGCTGGTAGAGCATCTGTCACCTCCAGAGCACGATTGTCCTCATTATTTTTCTTTAGGTGGTGCTGGCCATCCAGGAGAAGTGTAATGGCCTGGCCGAGGCAGGACTTGGACTTATGGTGCTGGCTGCACCATTACACTGTCTCAGGCTGGCCCGGTGGTGCTGAGGGTTGAGGCACTGGATGCCACACCTTGTGCCACGTCAGTGACCCGGATTCAGGATTGAGCCCAGGCCGTCAGGGGGCAGCAGGGGAGGACTGGGATCAAACATCCATAGACTACTGTCCCAGTCCTGGGGTGGGCTGGGGAACTTCAACATGCTGCAGCACCCCCCTAGGGTGCCCAGGGGCACTACTAGTGTCGGTGACACTAGATGGGGGAGCATGGCAGATGTCAGCAAGTTCTGCCTGGACGTCATTGCACGTCCATGCTACTGGGGCCAATTGAAGGAAAATGGCTGGGCATGACCTTGCATCTTGATGGCTGTTCTCCAAGCCACCCAGAGGACTTTGGTAGAATCCTGTTGAGGAGGGTCCGGGGCTGTCCTGGCTGGTAGAGGCAGAGGGGGAACCCTCCAGCAGGATGGCATGATGGCTGTCCCTGATCCTTCTGGGTGCAGTTTGAGCTACCCAGCTCTCCAGGTGGGTGGAGCTGGTGGCTGGATGCCCCAAGCCAGAGTGTGTGCCACAGCAGGTGAAAAATATAATATGACAAAAAAACAGTACACTGTCTCATTGCATGTCCATTCATGAACCAGGAGGTAGCCATTCACATTCAGCTTGGACTTTCCCTTCCTGGATGGTACCACCTCACAGATTGTCCCTGTTGTTGGGGTTGCAGTTGAGCACCCTGGCCCCTCCATGGCTTCCACATTGTCCTCCATTGTGCCAGAGGACTGTGCTACACTGTCCAACTTTGGTTCCAGCTCAGGCATGCGGGTGTGATTGCACTTCTTTGCACCTCACACTCCCTGGGCCACACCTGTGGCAGCTGCTACTTGTCTGTGGGTGATTTGTACCGGTACTGTAGTGTCACTGTCTGCCCACAGTCCCAGTGCTTCATGGGTGTGCTGTGCACCATGGTCACAGTCAAGTTCTATGTCCACAGTGTTCTGGGCCCCCCATCAGCTACTGTGCTGCAGTGGGGCTATGCTCCATGGTACACTTCCCTGCTGTCCAGCATGCAGGGGTCCCTGTGTGTTGTGCACTCTACCTACAGGTCAGTGTCCACCTACCTAAGCTGGCCTTTGCACCCCCCAGCATTGGCATCCTGGCATCTGTAGTTCCCATGCATGCCGTCATGAGTGCACGTCTGTCCGCTGCCCCCCATGCATCATTTTCCGATGCCTGCTTGTTCTCCATGTTCTCTTCAGCTGTAGTTCCCTGACCTGTGACTTCTCTGGTAAATTACCTATTGTAGCACTCACTGTGCTCTTTCATATGGGGCTTGCATTTTCTGCCCCTGTGCCGGTTTGTTTGTCAGAGTTCCAGTTCACCTGCTTTGTTTACTAACCACTCTCCCTGCATCTGAAATGGGCCCTGCCCAGCCAACCATTCTCCCTGCAGCTGAACCACCCTTTCAGCCCCTGGAGAAACCTTCCCCAAGGAAAGCACTGTCCATGGACCATTCCCCCAGCTGAGTAGGAAGCAACTATTGGTGGGGGACTTAATTAGGAGGATAGACTTGCGAGCAGGGTGGGGAAAGAGAGAGAGAGAGAGAGAGAGAGGTGAAATACCTGAGAGGTACTTTGGCTTGGAGGGATGAGAGCAGATACAGTGGATCATTAGACAGCAGGAGATGAGAGGGAGCTAGATGTCATTGTCCACCTGGGGGCAAATGACCTAGCAAGGGATGGAGTAGGGGTAGTGCAGAGAAATTTCAGGGATGGGGGAGGGTCCTCAAGCATGCATGGTGGCTTTTGCCAAAAGGTTGCCTATATACATCTGGGGAGAAGATAGTACTCTCCACACCAGCTTTCAGCAGTTAGCTAAAGGCATGATGTGGGGTTGGTCTCAGTACTAGGAGGGCCACTCAATGTCTTCTATAAGTGAAATTGCAGAACTGAATGGGAAGGTATGTCTTTTTGCAGATGCCACCAAAACCTGTTATAGGGTGGACACTCAGGAGGGTGTGGAGAAAGGGTTCACCCATGCTGGTGTGACAGCCATGTTGCTGATGCTGATTACAGCACAGGCCACATTACTGCACCAGGCATAACGTATCCCGGGAGTTACACCAATAAAGCACCCTCCTGGGAAACAGTCTCCATTGGGCCTCCTCTCCTAATTATCCCACAGGTCCATGTTCTTAATTTACCTGTTCTCCAGTCCTACCCCATCCTACAATCACCCCGCAGATATACAGTAGATTGTTACTATCCCTGATGTCCAGTGGTTCCCATTTATTTATTTATTCATTCATTTGTTTACAAAGTAGGTGCACTGTTCTGAGAACCATTTTCAGGCATAACCTGGGCCATTGAGGATGGCACAGGAATACAAGCAAGTACAAAGGTGGCTGGGACAAGGCATACAATAGACAGTAATAAAAATATACTGGATATTTATATGAAGATATATATAAACTTGCAGCACAATGGATAAATAACATTTATGACAATAGGAGGTACAGTAGTAGCCAAGTTGTAATACAAATTAGGCATGATCTGAGATGAGTAAAGGAAAAAGTGCATCATGGCAGTGTAGGTATGGACCAAGAAGGAAAAGGAGGGAAGGGAAGTAGAGGCATGATAATAAGTTGGGAGGGCAGGAGCAAGGAGTGAAGGACAGAAGGTGAGATCTGAGGAGAGAGTGGAAGATTCCTGGAGAGTCACTGGTGCTAAGTGGAGTGGGCAGGTTGTTCCAAAGGAAAGGGGCTGCAGATGAGAATGCACATTTACCCATACAGGTGGAGACTAGGGGGCACACAAGCATGGGTCCAGCAGTGAGGCAGAGCTCTCAGACAAACACTTTTGGCCAAAGGAGGTGGGATTGCGGAGAGGTAGCCCAGTTTTGGATGGCTTTATTGACTGTGCTGGCCAGGAGATAGGTCTTTTGGGCTGATGTGGGAAGCCAGCCCAGGGCTTGATAGAGTGAGCAGTGGTGTGTTGAGTGAAAGCCCTTGCCCCCTGTATATCCAAAGTCACCACCATGACCCAGTTAGCTCTTACAGCAAATACTACCCCTGGTCCCCAGCCTTATTATATATTTGATACCCTTCCACATTTGGCACAGACCATCCTCTCAGCTCCTTGATCAGGTACAAAATGAATGATAGTTTACAGTCATGTGCTAACTGTACACAGCTGTTTATACAGTAGGCACATGAGTGCAAAACTGGCATTCTGTCCTCAGTTGGTCACAGAGGTTAGCAGAGTGTTTCTGCCAATTGCCACTGTGGGGAGAGTGTGTAAACATATGGCAAGGGCCATGAATGGTGGGAGCGATGGGACTGGGTAGGCAGGTAGGTATTGGCAGTTTTTGATGTACGGAATGGACAGCAGCACCACTGAACACCAGGCAAAGTGCGATATTACTGATGGTGGGAGCTCAAAGGGGCAGGGTTAGGAGGCAGAGGTGATAATACCTGGTTTAGGGAGGCAACATCTTTTAGAGCCATTCACCAACTGGTCAGAGACTCACTAGTTATGCTATTCAAGATATCATTTTGTGATCCTACCCAGTTTTTGGGATGCAAAGTGTTGTTTGAGAGTCACTTACTCATTTAGTGATTGCAAATGCTCTTTGAATGTTCTGGTCTATGTGAACAATAACAGTCCATTACCAGTAAGATAAAGACAAGTGAACAAATAAAAATATGGAATGGAGAGCTTTTCTTCATGAGGTTGATAATGTAATTTATCTTAATAATGCATTAGAATACAGAGTACAATGAGATTAATACTGGTACCACTGTGCTACCACATGAGTCTAGGGTTGCTGTGAGAGGTACCAATTCTGAAATGTCAAAATAATGCAGTACCATTGTGCTACCAGTGTACCAGTATTTGTGGTAGCTGACAAAAATCTCAAAATTTCGTGATTCCATTGAATTACCAGTGTACGTGTGAGAGACAGAGAAAATGGTAAAAAATGCCATAGGGATACCATTCTGCCAGTGCACTACCAATGCACAGAGGAAAATCTATATATCACCTACCACTGTGATACCAGAGTACCACTGGGTAGTACCATTGTGGATTTTTCAGCTGACCACAGTATTGCCATTGCTATACCACTGTAATGCCAATGTGACAAATTCAGTAAGGGTAACCAGATTGCTGAGACAATGCAGTGCTAAAGAAGTGTGATAACAATTATAAAGTGTTGCCAGTACTACTACAGTGTGCAGCAAAAATTAGTGAAGGAAATACAGTGCTAAAGAAGTGTGCATGCAAATCTAGTAATTATTTGCAGTGCTCTTACAGTCTGCATCAAAAAAATAATAAAGATTGAGCAGTGCTACTGCAGTGTGCAGCAAAAATTAGTGAAGGAAATACAGTGCTAAAGAAATGTGCAAGAAAATCTAATAATTATTTGTAGTGCTCTTACAGTCTGCATCAAAAAATAAGAAAGATTGAGCAGTGGTACAACAGTGTAGCAGAAAGTCAATGCAGTGTATTAACAGTGCACTGATGAAAAGCAGTGCTTTGTCAGTCTGGACTGAAATAACACTGAAATGAGACTCAAGATGGAAGCGTGCACTCCACTTCCCTATGGGTAAGTAGGGGGAAAAAAAAAACAGAGGAAAGAGTAAGTATTCCAAACAACAGTTAGGATGCCAGAAATAAGACATGATGGAAGTGATGCAATGCAGTGGCTGTGGAGCAGCAGTCTTCCAGGAGACGTTCTACAGGATGCAGTGTTGTCCCATCTGCAGGCACCTCTCTGGGTTGAGGGAGGAGGTTGCTCATCTCCATGCTGAGTTGGCCAGGATTTGTGGGACCTCCTCTCCCACCCAGGGATCACCAGGGCCACTGCTGTTGCCTCAGAGGTTGCGAGGAAAGAGGAGCAGTTGGACCACAGTGGGCTCGGGGAGGGTGAGGGTGGTGAAATAGAGGTGCATCCCTTCAGTTGTACCTCTACATAATTCCTATGCCATTTTGGAAAAGTGTGGTTCCTCTATGGAGGCACCCACAGTGGAGACCAAGGAGGATGCTGGGAAACTCCATAAAGAAGACCCACAGAAGGGTGGCATGGGACCCCACAGGGGAAGGAAACAACTCCTGATGGGGGACTCCATTGTTAGGAAGGTAGAATTGGGGGAGGAATGGGAGAGGGAGGTAAGGTGCCTGCCTGGTGCCATGGCTTGGAGGGACAGGGAGCGAATCCTCAGGATCGCAGGAGCAGCTACACAGGGGAGGGAGCCGGATGTCATTGTCCACCTAGAGACAAATGACCTGGCTAAGAAAGGGATCAGAGCAGTGCAGGAGGCATTTGTGGAGATGGGGAGGGGCCTTAGACAAGTAGCACACGTGATAACCTTCTCGGAGGTGCTGCCTGTCTATGGCATGGGTGAGGCTAGGGTGATCCACTCCACAGGATTCAATCAGTGGTTGAAAAACTGGTGCAGAGCTCAGGGATTTGGCTTCATTGGGGACTGGGGGTCCACCTGGAGGGATGCAGGCCTATACTGGCGTGATGGTCTGCATCTGTCCAGGAGGTGAACCAGGATCCTAGGTGATAGGTTTAAATGCTTCATTGGCATTCATTTAAACTAGCCAAGGGGGGAGGCACTGGAAAGGAGCAGGGAAATCCTAGCCCCCAAACAAATCAGGGTACTCTGTGAGGTAGACACCAACATAGAGATGTCAATAGGGAGAAGCGAAGGGGTAAATGGAGTAAATGACAAATGCAATAAGGACAGAGATAGGGCAAATAGGGTAAGGCCATCAAGAAATGGAGGGCAATGAGTACCAATGTCCATAGTCTGGGCAACAAGCTCCCTGAACTGGTGGCCTTGATGGAAGAGGGATGCCTGGATATTGTAGCAGTCACAGAAACATGGTACACAGAGAACCATGACTAGGATGTTAACATACCAGGGTACACAACCCGCAGGAGAGACAGGGAGGGGAGAAGAGGGGGAGGAGTAGCTCTCTATGTAAAGGAAGGGATAAAAGCAACTGAACAAAAGAGTAAACAGGGAGGAGAGGAGGCACTGTGGGTCACCTTAGAGACTGGAAATGGTACCACAATCTGCATAGAGGTTGTATAAAGACCCCACGTCAGGGGAAGGGAATGGATAAGGATATGATAGAAGCCATTCTTAGGATGGCAGAGAAAGGGGAGATACTGTTGATGGGGGACCTTAATATGCCAGATGTTAACTGGAGCACATTTGCTGCAGCCACATCCAAAAACAGGGCCATTCTTGATGCCCTTCAGGTGGCATGCCTCAGACAGCTAGTTTTGGAACATACTCATGAGGGAGCAATCTTAGACCTCATACTCTCAAATGGGGACAGTGAGAGGATCTCAGATCTAGAAGTGGGTAGCCATTTGGGAACAAGTGATGACCAAACAGTGTGGCTCATGATAAACTCAGCTACAGAGTCAAGCCATACAAAAGTGAGGGTCCTGTACTTCAGGAGGGCCGACTTTGGCAAGATGGGAGAGTGCCTTAGAAAAGCACCAGCAAACAGGCTAAAGGAGGGGTGAAACAACAATGGGGAAACATTAACACTGCCATCACAGAGGCAACAAGCCTTTGTGTGCAGCAAATAAACAAATCAAACTGAAAGAAAAAGCCACTATGGTTCTCAAAAAAGGTGGCAGTGAATGTTAGGGAGAAAAAGATAGCATTTAGGAAGTATAAGGAAACACAGAAGGAGCAGGACAGAGAACTGTACCAGTTAAGGTAGTAAAAAGCAGGGAGGGTAGTCAGAATAGCAAAAGCCCAAACTGAGGAAAAGATAGCCAACTCGGTTAAAAGGGGGGGGGTAAAACCTTTCATAGGTATTTCAGGGAGTGTAGAAAGACAAAGGGAGGGATAGTAAGGCTGAATAGAATGGACAGTGGCGGGGCAGAGAGGGACAGTGAAAAAGCAGGGATACTGAATGAATACTTCTGTTCAGTATTCTCAAAAGAAGAGGAGGGGGAGGTGCCTAATCCAATTAACAGAAGCACTCTGGATGGGGGTGGGGTCAATCCCAGTCCTTTCACAGAAGAAAGGGTTCTGAAAGAACTCCTAAAACTGAAGGTGGACAACGCAATGGGGCCAGATGGAATTCACCCCAGAATTCTAAAAGAATTAAGGAGCGAACTAGTGACACCACTGACTACCCTTTTTAACAAAACATGGGAGGATGGTGTGGTACCTGAGGACTGGAGGAAGGTGGATGTGATTCCCCTTCACAAAAGTGGGAGCAAGACAGAGGCAGAAAACTACAGACCTGTCAGTTTGACCTCTGTGGTAGGGAAAGTGATGCAATCACTTCTGAAGGAAAGAACTGTTGAGTACCTAGAGGCTAGTGGGACACAGGACACAAGGCAGCATGGGTTCACAGCAGGAAGGTCATGTCAGACAAATCTAATTGATGTCTTTGACTGGGTGACTAAAGTAGTAGACCAGGGAGGTGCTGTGGACATGGCCTACCTAGACTTTAGCAAGGCATTTGACACAGTCCCACACAAAAGATTAATAGTCAAATTAACCAGCCTGGCAGTGGGTTCCAGGGTGGTAGCCTGTGTAAAACAATGGCTGGACAACAGGACACAGAAGGTAATTGTAAATGGAGTCTACTCTGAAGAAAGAGGGGTTACTAGTGGGGTGCCGCGGCGCAGGGTTCAGTACTGGGCCCAGTCCTTTTTAATGTCTTTATAAGGGACATTGCAGAGGGACTGGAAGGAAAAGTATGCCTCTTTGCAGATGACACAAAGATCTGCAACAGTGTTGATACTCAAGGAGGCATAGAAAGGATGAGAAGGGACTTGGCAAGGTTGGAGGAATGGTCAGAAGTATGGCAGCTTGGATTCAATGCAAAGAAATGCAAAATAATGCACCTGGAAAACAAAAACCCGGGGGGAAATTACACAATGGGGGGGGTGGAGGTAGTAACAACAACAAAAATGGAAAGGGACGTTGGGGTAATCATATCAGATGACCTTAAGGTTGGCAAGCAATGTGAGAAGGCAGTAGGGAGGGCTGGGGGGATACTGGGATGCATAGGGAGAGGCATCACCAGCAGAAAACAGGAAATTGTTATCCCCCTGTACAGACAGTAGGTGAGACCCCATCTGGAGTACTGCGTCCAGTTCTGGAGACCCCATCTCCGCAAGGACATAGATAGGATAGAGGCAGTTCAGAGGAGGGTAACTAAAATGGTGTAGGGTCTGCAAGAGAAGCCATAAGAAGAGATACTAAAGGAGCTTAATATGTATGCCCTTGAGGAAAGGAGGGAGAGGGGGGACATGATAGAAATGTTTATGTACCTCAGTGGAATCAACAAAGTTCAAGAGGGTAACATCTTTCAGAAAAAGAGATGTGCAAGAACAAGGGGACACAATTTGAAGATAGAGGGGGGATGGCTCAGGGGCAATGTAAGGAAGTATTTTTTCACAGAGAGGGTAGTGGACGCATGGAACAGTCTTCCTGAGGAAGTTGTGGGGTCTAAAACTGTGGGAGAATTCAAGAATGCATGGGACAGACATAAGGCAATGTTTGTCGGGGTAGGAAGGAAGAAATAAGATGTTTGGTTAAATTGGATCTGCATCTTATCATCTAGGTAGGGAAATGGGCAGACTCGGTGGGCCAATTGGTCCTTATGTGCCATCAAAGTCTATGTTTCTATGTTTGCAGTCATTGTCCCAAACTAAAGTACTGTTTGCAATCATTGTCCCAAACTAAAGTACTGTGAGCAATCATTGTCCCAAACTAAAGTACTGTGTGCAAACATTGTCCCAACCTAAGGCATTGTTTGCAATCATTCTCCTAAATGGAAGTGCTGTTTGCAGTCATTATCCCAAACTGAAGTACCGTTTGCAGTCATTGTCCCAAACTAAAGTACCGTTTGCAGTCATTATCCCAAACTGAAGTACCGTTTGCAATCATTGTCCCAAACTGAAGTACTGTTTGCAATCATTGTCCCAAACTGAAGTACTGTTTACAGTAATTGTCCCAAACTGAAGTACCGTTTGCAATCATTGTCCCAAACTGAAGTACTGTTTGCAATCATTGTCCCAAACTGAAGTACTGTTTACAGTAATTGTCCCAAACTGAAGTACCGTTTGCAATCATTGTCCCAAACTAAAGTACTGTGAGCAATCATTGTCCCAAACTAAAGTACTGTGTGCAAACATTGTCCCAACCTAAGGCATTGTTTGCAATCATTCTCCTAAATGGAAGTGCTGTTTGCAGTCATTGTCCCAAACTAAAGTACTGTTTGCAATCATTGTCCCAAACTGAAGTACTGTTTGCAGTCATTATCCCAAACTGAAGTACCGTTTGCAATCATTGTCCCAAACTGAAGTACCGTTTACAGTAATTGTCCCAAACTGAAGTACTGTTTGCAATCACTGTCCCAAACTGAAGTACTGTTTGCAGTCATTGTCCCAAACTAAAGTACTATTTGGAATCATTATCCCAGACTGAAGTACTGTTTGCAGTAATTGACCCAAACTGAAGTACTGTTTGCAATCACTGTCCCAGACTAAAGTACTGTTTGCAGTCATTATCCCAGACTAAAGTACTGTTTGCAATCATTGTCCCAAACTGAAATACTGTTTGCAGTCATTATCCCAAACTAAAGTACTGTTTGCAGTTATTGTCCCAAACTGAAGTATTGTTTGCAGTCATTGTCCCAAACTAAAGTACTGTTTACAGTCATTGTCCCAAACTAAAGTAATGTTTGCAGTCATTATCCCAAACTAAAGTACTGTTTGCAATCTTTGTCCCAAACTGAAGTACTGTGTGCAGTTGTTGTCCCAAACTAAAGTTGTGTTTGCAGTCATTGTCCCAAACTAATGTACTGTTTGCAATAATTGTCCTAAACTAAGGTTTTTATTTATTTGTTTGTTACACACAAGACCCTTTAGACTGAACCTGTTTTCAAAGTGTCTAGAGTCAATGGCAACAGTGAGTTCCAAGGTGATGCAACATATACTGTATACATCTTATACACATTTGCACATTTACATTAGGCAAACTGCGGCATATCCAGTGCTGAGTGTGAATTAAAAATGAGGTAGTGAGTCCAGTGGCATAAAAACTAAGTTGAGAGAGAAGGAGCATTGTGAGTGCAGGCAAAACACACCTGGAAACCCATCAAACATGCTTAAGGCAGTAGGCTGATTGAAAAGTAAGGTGAGTGTGAGTCAACGATAGCAGTCACAGAGGATGGGGGTAAGTTCTGAGAGAAGAAGGGATTTATAGAGGGTCAGGGAGTTAGCGACTATAGGGAACATAGTTAAACCAGGAGTTGCACATTAAGCCAAAGCTTGTTTCCAGATGTGACTTGGGAGCACAAGGAAGTTAAATGACTTGCTCAAGATCACACAGTATGCACCTAGGTAGCTATGAGATTCAAACCCAGGTCTCCAGATCTGCAGCTCAGAGCCTTAACCCATTGTGCTATACTGCCTCCAAGGAAAGGGTTGAGAGTGATCCATAGTTTAGGAAAATCTAAAAGAGAAGCAGGATTGTCCTAGTGCAGTTTTTCTGCATTGGAGGACCAGGGAGAGTTGTTCAACATCCCTGGTGGGATAAGAGGGGACAATGGGCTTCAACAGAGCCTTGACTCTGGGCAACGGCAGCCCCATGGTGGTATTGTTTGCTATTTGTTGTCCCAGCCAAAGGTAGTGTTTGCTATCATTGTCCCAACTAAGGTAGTGTTTAAAATGATTTTCCCATCTAAAGTTCTGTTTGCAATTCTTCCCTATTACTAAGGTACTGCTTTTAATCATTCTAAACTAAGGTACTGTTTGCAATCTGTGTCCAAAAGTATGAACTGTTTGCAAATTGGTGTCCCATACTAAGGTACTGCTGTAATTGTTTCAAATGAAGGTAATGTTTGCAATCCACGTCCCTAACTAAGGTACATATGGACCGCCTGGACAATGAAAAGAAGTTTCTTTCTCAAAAAGCTTTTTTCCCCAGCCTGATCAACACAGGCAGGCTGTCAGCCCTGTCCCTGCCTCCTCCCACCCGGCATTCACTTCCACTGAACCACCGAGCCCTTGATCCCCCAAGGATTGCTCACTGTGGTGGGGCCAGCAAGGGGAGGGCCCCAGATAATGGTGTGGGATGGAGGCAGGCGGGCAGAGCTTCATGTAACCTGCACCAACTAATTTTCTGTTTTCTCCCCTCATGCCCTGTGGCTATGATAATGTAATTAGTGCATGCACATGGAAGCGTGCATCACTCTGGAACCACCAGTCCCCCTTCACCCACTTGGCATAATACCAGCCCCCAAGTATCGGCGCTACCACTGAACCTCCACCCAGTGGCAGTCAAGAGCTGGGAAGGCTTACCTCCCCAATCCAGGACAGCAGAGCTGCCCGACGGCTGCTTGATCTTCTCCCAGCCCTCCACCCCTGGTGACTCCAGCTGGTTCCCAAACTTGAGTCACCAGCATGGGAGAGTAAAGGCGCATTACTGCACCTCAACCCTCTATAATACTGGACTGGCTGACTCCATGACAAGAAGTATAAGATCCAATGGCACTTGGCTAATTTAACTAATGGATGCTTCCTGGCATCATAGTAAACAGTCCTGCTGTCAATGAAACAGGTCAATGTAACCCCCATTCCTACCCCCAGCCATACTAGAATGCTCCTGGAAAAGCTTTTTCACCATTCAGTCTGACTTTGCTGGTCCAACATTACACATAGAAAAATAGATGGGTTGGTGAGTTTAATAAGATTTTACACTCCCCCCCACCCCCGGAGGTGTCGGATGCTACGGAAACCCCGAGAGCGAAACTCAAGGGGTTTATTTTAAACATCCATCACTGGGGGGGCGGGTGTAAAATCTTGAGTTAAACATACCAGCCCATGTTTTATTTCATACAATTGCTGGGGAGCCTTTTCTCATCACAGCAATTATATAAAATTAAACAACTGCATTCTAGTCATTGGAATGAAGTGCTGTCTGCAACCTGTACTGCTGAGCAGCTGCCAAAACTTTTTTTTATTTTTTTAAAGTTTTACAATGGATTGCACAACTGAACTGCTGAGGCTTTTTTTTTGTTTAAACCTTGACTTACCGCCGAGTCGAGCGAGCAAGATAAGTGAGGTGGCCAGCTTTCCTGCACTGTGTAGGACAGCAGTGGCAGGTGCATGCGTAGAACGAGGGAAACCTGGTGCATGTTCGCCATTATAACCCACGGATTATAATGGCAAATTATAACCGGATTTCCCTATGGGAGAAAAGGCTCCCCAGTTATTATAAAAAGTAATGTACTGTGTAGCACAGAAGGGAACTCATATCTCTGACATGCAACTGCCATTAGTGTTCCATGCTACCGGCAACTAATATCCTTAGCAGGCATCATCTTAACCCCTGACTGTAGACACATTATACTAAACCAAAATAGTGATGCTAGCTGACAGTTTAATATGTTTCTGTGAGACTATGAGTGACTCAGTGAAGCAGCCTCGCTCACTGAAATGAATTAGATTGTTAATTCACATTTTGGATTCCTACTTTACATGAAATACTAATAGATATCTGGCAGTCTAACGGTAAGGCATTTTTCTACATACTACATCTTAGGGCCCATGATCAGAGCTCCATCACCGTGGCGGCCAGGGGTTCAGTTAATTTATTTTAAGTGGAATTTTAAAACCTCCAGAAGTCGAAATCTGGAAGTCATTCCAATTTTCTGGAAGTCAAACTACTTCCAGAATTTCACCTCTTGAAGTCAATATTCTAGGAAGGACAAATTTATTGATGTTAATATAATATATAAGTGGTAAAATACAGTTTCTTTTAGAAAAAATCCATCATTTCTGACTTCCAAGCCTGCAATTTTAGAAGTCATCTCATTTTTGGTTTTACATCTGGAAGTCAATGACTTCTTCCCTCTTTATTCTGGAAGTTTTTGCCTTAGTTTTGGAAGTCAAATACTCCCAAAATGGAGTTAACTGAAACACTGCCGTGGAATGCTGCATGCTCTCTGTAGAAGAAGGAACCTGTGACTGTCCCAAATTCATCGTACCAGGTTAGCAAAAAGGGAAATACACTTCAAGGACTGCAGCAGACCACTAGAAGCCACTGCATATCCTGCTTGACATGTAGAATGCTGAACACCACCACAGATGCATAATCTCCTCAGCTTCACCTGGCATTAATAAAGTTATACTTCAGTTTAACAACTTCAGAGTCCCATAGCAGATATATATTGTGTGGTGCTTCCCTCCAGTGACATTCCCTCTATGGTTGGCAACATTATCCAACCTGGCTCAGGCTGGCCAGCCTCTTTCCCCCAAGACATGCCTTTTTGGGCTTCTTAGGACCCATGGCTGAGGCTCTATGGTGATCCACCCTACAGTTTAGCCCAGGTTCCCTGCAGACCTCCAGTCCCTGCCCCATATCTGGGGTTGGTGCTTTAACTGAAAAGCACCTAAGAACCTAGACGTTAGGTTGGGTTTTGTTTATATTTCACAATCTGGCAACATTCCAGGCTTTAAAGTATAAATAATATTGAATCTACACTTACCCTTGGGCTTGAACCATCTTGGGTGAGACAGGCATCAGGTAGTGAGGAAGCACTTTTTGAACTTACCTGGTGAGCTGCAGCCACTGCTATACAGGTACAATATGACTACTAGGAATGTAGCCTGTCCTTAAACATAGAAACATAGATGGTGTCAGCGGAAAATGACCATTGGTTCATCCAGTCTGCCTGGTGTTACCATACTCTGTTCCATTCCCTATTGTCTAGATGGGGTTTTCCCCCCTCACAGCGCCCCTCCCTGCTCCCTGTATTAGCACTACCCCCATGAGTAACTATGAAGCCCATTACTCTGTCCCTGCAGTACTTAAATCTCTCGTCTTTTTGCACCCACCACCTCTGCCAGTAGGCTGTTCCACAGCTGAACCACTCACAACTTTCTTGCATACCTATCTACTTAATCCCCCCCCCAGCTTACATTTATGTTCCATTGTTGTTAACCTGCCATTCCTACTAAATAGTTACTCATACTTTACCTTGTTTGGTCCTTTCAGGAACTTGAAGGTCTTTATTACATCACCCCTCTCCCTTCTGGCCTTCAGGGAGTACATGGTCAGTGCCCTCAGCTGACCCTCACAGTATCTGCCCTGATGGCCTGAAAGCAGTTTGATTATACCCAACACTGCATCATTTCCATCCTGTCTCTTTCTTCAGCTGTCTTTCCTTCTATGACTTCTTGATTCTCTCCCTCCCTCCCTCCCTCCCCTCCTCCTCCCTCCCTCTCTCTCTCTCTCCCTCCCTCTCCTCCTCCCTCTCTCTCTCCCTCAAAGAGAGTGTCTGAAGGGATACACTAGGCCCAGAGCTACATCCCCTCTGTATCTCTGTCTCTGTCTGTCTCTGTATCTCTCACCTGATCCTGGAAATCAGCTGCTGTCCCATAACCAGATCCACGGCCCAGATTCAAAATGCTCTTTTAGGACATCACTGACACTGCCAAGTCTGACCAACCATGAGTGTTTAAAAAAAAGTTATGATTATACCTGAGTCAGTCACTCACCAATCAAGACTGCCTATCTGCTTGGTTTGGGCTGTCATTTTATCGCCATTACTACTGGGTATTCAGAAGCTTCTGTTGCTTCTTTAACTGTCTGCAAGCTGCTGCAGTGTTTGATAGTTAATGCTAAAATGTGACTAACACCAAATTCAGCCAGATGCAGCAGTCTATCATCCTGTGTGCCACATGGTGCCACCACTGTCTAGCTGCCTGTAACTACATCACTGCCCGATGCGACAAAAATCATTCAACGGGGTGCAGTGGTGGACCAGAAAAGTGGCATAAGAGCAGCTGGTGTTGCAGCATACAGTATTGTAGCATCAACTGAGAGAAAAAATGCTACAGGGCTGGAAACAAGGCATGCCTGTCTGCTGTCTGCCTCGGCTGGACCCTGAGCCCTCATTCTTCTTACCCTTCCACCCCTTTAGCAGACCTTCTACAATCCATTTCTGGCTGGCAAATGTTATTTCTTTTATAACTAAAAAAAAAAAATTATGTCTGTGTGAAAAAGAACCCTTCCCAAATGGGGTCTTATACAAATATCATTTTTGTCCTACCATTGATTCACCACTTCTGATTTGAATTTGAAGCACACCACAACCTTGAACCTGGCAGGTGAACATTAATTCACTGAGCAAAATATGAATGTACCACACAGAGACTGAAGCACTTTCTCCATGTTTAAGCATGGGTGGCCAGAACTCTGGCCTGTCCTAGAAGACAAGCTTTGCGAATATATGATGGCTGTGAAGCAGGAGAGTATGACTGCAGAGACAGTGTTGCAGATGTGGCAGGGAGAACCTGGTTCTCCAAGGCATAGGGGCTTGGAGAAGCTACTCATGCCTTTAGGTACATCAGCATTCACATCAGAATATGAACAAGCATAACATTTTGTTTTTTTTAAAACTAGGGACACTTTGAGAGGAGAGGGGGGTTGACAGTGTCCCTTTAACAGAGACTGTGGGTAAATGTTTGCATTTAGAATGATCGCATGCAAGCGTAACCTGGTGATCACTGCAGGGATTTTTTGGCACTGTTCATTACAGGGCCAACAGTACCTGAAGGTAACTGAGACTGCAGTTGTTTCATACAGCTAGTTGCGTGCAGTTGAATCTGAATGGAAACAATAGGTTGCACAAATCTTTATGTACATCTTTTGTGTACCAAAGTTCACCCGGCACTTGTACCATGGAGTTCTGGAGGGATGTTCCCCACTAGAAGTATACAGACAGCATTTTCAGAGAAAGACATCATCTACAATTTGAATAAAAGATTACAGTGTAGCCTATAAAACAGATGCTGGTGGATTATCTTGCAAAAACTGCTGATTAATGAGATGTGATTTGGAAGACATGACAGGCTATTTCCATGAGAACATATTCATAACAGCAGAGGTCTCCCTGCTCTAACCTCCTTTCATGGGAGATGAATAGCATGTCACCATAATGAATGGCCAGGGGTTCTATGGCAGTTCCACACCTGATACAGTTACACCACATAATCCTTTAGACACAGAACGGCTTGACAGTGCCTTCTTTCTTTATAAGTGGATTGCAGCTTTCCTTGGGAGCTATAGTGGTCCCTTTACATTGTCAGTGGAAGCATTCCACACTGACCAGATGGACTGCCCCCACCTGAGGCTTGATATCCAACGTGTTTCATCAACTTGCACCTCAGGTTTGTTAAACACATTTTTTGCACTCAGACATTCCCGACTGTTAATGATGCTGCACTAGTATTTCTGCCCGTCTTGGTCATTATTTTAATCATACTGGATGCTTTTCCATAAACCCCTACTCTCCAGAATCAACACTTGTGAAAAACCTGAAAGTACTGAGAAAGTTCAGATCTCGCTGAGTGCTGTATCAGTATCACTGTGCAACACCTCTCGGACTCATTACTTCAACTTTGAATGAAGACTGAACTGTTTGGAATTGTGTAATGACATTCTGCCAAAGAACAGTGGGTCCAAATGGCTCAGGAAGGGACACTGAATATTTTTTCATTAGAAATTAGACTAGGTGCTAGTGGGGGGGGGGTTTAACATACTATATACAACAGGAATAGGGGTACAACTGACAAAATAAAGATATATCAGCTGGTGAAATCAGTAACAACAAGATATCAAAAAATATTGTTGTTACTGCTGTCACATGGGATATTTTTAAGGTTACTGCATCACAGAGGAACACTGAACCAATCAGAGAAACATAGAATTGGATGGCAGATAAGGACTGCTTGGCCCACCTAGTCTTCCATTTTCTTACCGAATGGATAAGCTGCAGATCCTTGTTAATCAACGGCCTATTTCCTCCTACCCCCCACTAGAATTGCCTTATGTCTGTCCCATGCATTCTTGAATTCCCCTACTGTTTTTGACTCCACTACCTCCTCAGGAAGGCTGTTCCATGTATCCACAACCCTCTCTGTGAAAAAATACTTCCTCACATTACCTCTGAGTCGTCCCCCTCTATCTTCAAATTGTGCCCCCTTGTTCTTGCACATCTCTTTTTTTGAAAGATGCTACCCTCTTGGACTTTGTTGCTTCCTTAAGGTACTTGAAAGTTTCTATCATGCCCCCCCGAGGGTATACATAATAAGGTCCTTTAATCTCTCTTCATATGTCTTCTGGTGTAGATCCTGCACCATTTTAGTTGCCCTCCTCTGGACAGCCTCCATCCTGTCTCTGTCCTTGTGGAGATTGGATCTCCAGAACTGCATGCAGTACTCCAGAAGGGGTCTCACCAACTGTCTGTACAGAGAGATAACAACTTCCTGTTTTCTACTGGTGAGACCTCTCCCTATGCATCCCAGTATCCCGCCAGCCATCTTTGTTGCCTTCTCACATTGTTTGCCAACCTTAAGGTCATCTGATATGATTACCCCCAGGGCCCTTTCCATTTTTGTTGTTGTTGTTAGTATCTCACCCCCCATTGTGTACTCTTCTCCTGGGTTTCCCAGGTTCATTACTTTGCCCTTCTTTGCATTGAATCTAAGTTGCCATACCTTTGACCATTCCTCCAACCTTGCCAAGTTCCTTTGCATCCTTTCCACCCCACCTTCTATATCAACCCTGTTGCAGATCTTTGTGTCGTCTGCAAAGAGACATACTTTTCCTTCCAGTCCATCTGCAATGTCACTTATAAAGACACTAAAGAGGACCGGTCCCAGTACTGAACCCTGCGGTACTCTGCTAGTAAACCCTCTTTCTTCAGAGTTGACTCCGTTTATTATTATCCTCTGTGTCCTGTTGTCCAGCCAATTTTTTACCCAGGCAACCACCTTGGGGCCCATTCCAAGGCTGACTAACTTGTATATTAATCTTTTGTGTAAGACTATGTCAAATGCCTTGCTAAAGTCTAGGTAGACCATGTCCACAGCCCCGCCTTGGTCTACTACTTTGGTCACCCAGTCAAAGAAATCTATTAGATTCATCTAACAAGACCTTCCTGCTGTGAATCCATGCTGCCGTGGGTCCTATGCCCCACTGGCCTCTAGGAACTCAACAATTCTTTCCTTCAGAAGTAATTCCATCCTTTTTCCTAACACTGAGGTCAAACTAACAGGTCTGTAGTTTCCTGCCTCTGTCTTGCTCCCACTTTTGTGAAGGGGAATCACATCTGCCCTCTTCCAGTCCTCAGGTACCACACCATCCTCCCATGATTTGCTAAAGAGGGTAAGAGAGCAGCATTCACAATGCTTATGACATCACAGTGCCTAGTGCATCACTGAAGCCAGCTGTTAAAGAAAAACAGCAAGATCTTCAGACAAACTGAAGATTCAAAAGCTATACTGCGTAAATTATTGTTGTATTCATCAAATATACAGAAGTCTGACTCAAAAGATGGCTGAGAGGGACCTGGGGGTGGTGGTGGTGGATGTCAAGATGAACAACTCGGAGACTTGTAGGAGGGCAGCAGCTAAGGCCAACAGGATGTTGGGATGCATCACTAGGGGGATCACCTCCAGAAGGAGGGAAGTGAAACTCCCTCTGCATAACTGCTTGGTAAGGCTGCACCTCGAGTACTGCATGCAGTTTTGGAGGCCGCACTTAAAGAGGGACATTAAACTCCTGGAGAGGGTCCAGAGGAGGGCAACCAAAATGATTTGGAGCTTGGGGGACAGGACCTATGAGGAGAGGCTCGAAGAGCTAAATATGTACACATTGGAAGAGAGAAGGGACTGGGGGAACATGATAGAGGTCTTCTTGTACATGAAGGGGGTAAATAGGGGAGGAACAGTCAGGGTGCTTCAAAGGAAGGAGGAGGGGGCCACTAGAGGACATGGGTGGAAGCTGGAGGGGGAAGATTCAGGGGAGAAAGGAGGAGGTGCTACTTCACTGAGAGGGTGGTGGAGCCATGGAATGTGCTGCCTAGGGGGCTGGTGGAGGCAGAGATGGTGAAGGGGTTCAAGAGGGGGTGGGACAGGTACAGGGAAGGGTTCAGAAACAAATCCAATGCAGTGAGAATATCTGGAATTGGAAGGAGAAGCCAAGAAGGGGCAGCAAGGTCAGCTCCCAGGGTGGAAGCTGATCAAACGAGCAGACGCGAAAGACCGTTAGGCATATTCTGCTGGCATTTTAGTATGTTAGTATGTAAAATGGGCAATTTATCAACACATGTGAATGAGCAGGACTTTCATAACTCACTCCTATCTCTAGCACTCATGAGTTATGGTCCTTCCCCCTCACACTAGATGATAAATTGTAGTACCTGTTATGGCCCCCCCCCCGACAAAGGCCAGTGTCTGTGGCCGAAGAGATGTGGATCAGCTTGTCCCCTCAAACTTGGTGCTCTATGTGATTTAATAAACATACAAACATATAAAATTTGCCAGCAGATAAATGCCTAGAAGTGTATTAAGTCTGCTCAAATGTGCAGATAGCACCTTTTATTCTGCACCTGCCCCTCCCTTATACCCTTCCCCTCCATTGACACCCCCTTGTGTGATCTGACTTTTGGCTAATTTCAGAATCCTGGACTTGTGACTTTGAGTGTTGAATTTTTTTTCTCTCATTGAATATAACACTATGGTTACCAGCCCTCTGTCACCACCCATTAAAGTTCCTGTGTCACGCTGTTTTTTGAACTATCACCCAGCTGTTGTACCTGCTATGGGTCATGGATCAGCGGTCTCATATATATCTGCAATGATTGCTGTGGGACCTGAATCAGCAATCTGATACCTAGTTGCAGCAGAAAAACAGTGAAGTGGAGCACCAGACAGTTTACTGTGGTGCTCATTTTGACCAAAAGTAACAGAGGAAGTGGTAAGAGCACCCACAAAAATCAGAGAGCACAGGACTTTGATGAAAAAAATGAAGTTCTTTTATTTAAATACAAAACTGCATGTTACATGTGCACCAAGTCCCAAAAATAAGCGGCAAAAGCTGTACCAACACTAACGTTTCCTCCAACCAGTGTCAGGCATCATCACAGTGAATCTAAAACATCACAAAAGTGCCTCCATTTAAATAGTGATCAAATTACATGTTACTAATTAATTCTAACCAATCATGAACCAAAAACAATTTAGTTTTATTATTAAAAGCAGTTTTCAATAAACAACTCTAGTAACCATTAATTGAGACTTGGAATAGCAGCAAGGTTTGTGTTGAACTTTAACCTGCACATTTAAATCACACCGTTGTCCTTTACATGGGTTTACACGCTCATGCATTGCTAGTTGCAGCACCTCATTTGATTTCATATTACTACCTCATAATTCATTTAAATATTTCTGGCCTATGATCTATATTAAGAATCAAAAACTGTGAATAGAGGAAAAAGAGTGTGCAACTATAGCAAATGTCTTTAGCTGACTATTTGTTGTGAGGTTTGGATAAAAAATTATGTTGGGCTCCAACACATCTGCTTAAATAACACTATTACCATTTAAACTAAAAGAATTACCACGCTCATGCATTGCTGGTTGCTGGAGGCATCTTTGAAAAACATAGAATTAATTTTTGATTATGCTAAACCAGCTCGAGAACAATTGACTTCAGAGATAGCTAAGGCAGAAAGTGTTTTGAAATCACAGACTACTACTGAAGAATTTGCCAAATACAATAAACTTTTATTTGATAAAGTAACACGATATGACATCCAATTGAAAAAGCAAAAACAGTTTACAAGGGATGAAAATGATTACAAATTAAATCAAATTTATGACTGGCATGTAAAAGAAAGAAAGAACACAGAAAAACCCCAAATCCATACGAAAAAGGGATCTGGTATGAACAACAAGGAAGGGGACACTAACACTGTATTAAATTATTTATTTATTTATTTATTGAATTTTGTTGACCGGGTAAGCCCACTGGGCCCCGAAGGTCCCTTTTTCAGGGGCGACCCGGGGGTAAAAAGTAACATACAGGTAAACAGAACAGTACAAATTGAGAATTTACATAATGTTGGACAGCTAAATATGCCATATGCCATTATACTACTGGGCCTTCAGACACTGATGGATCAGAAACAGATCCTGTAGCAGAGGAAGATCTGAGAGATACACAACAGAGCCCCCCACGGTTACAGAATTTGCAAAATACAAGAAGCAATAAACGAGTGATCCATTTTCAGGATTTTCAGCTACCAAGGGGAAGAGGACAAGGGGAGGGCTGGCACAGAAGAAAAAGGAAAACAGACTATTAGCACATCAATACATGAAATCAGTTAGTTCCCCCCCCCCCCAGGAAAAGAAACCTGTGATTAACATCTCAGATTATGAACTGTCAGCTGATAAAGAAAAAGTACTTAGTAAAGGACTTTCATTCAGTCCAACTTCTGATGTCAATTTTTTCAACACTAATGTTGAGTTACATATTTTTTCTAGAAACTTAAATAGATACATAGACAGTGTTGGCAGATAATGGCCTATGGCCCACCCAGTCTGCCCATTTGAGCTTATAAGTTCAGTTTATGTTTTCCTAGAAGTCTGTACTCTGAGAAAGTTAATGAAGAGTTAGATGGCACAGAGATGATGACCAATGTTGTTCAGAGCAATTTCCCAGGCTGGTTCTTTGTAATGCCCTGAAATAAACCTTGTAGTTTCTATGTTCATTAAAAAAATGTGAGTTAGACCTTGAACAGATTCGTAATATGGGAGCAGTGCAAGCTTTCACAAACTGTAGTCAGGTGGAGTTCTTGGCCATTAAATCCCTTTCAGAAGATAAATTTATAACTATAAAATCAGCTGACAAGGGAGGAGCTATTATGGTCATGAACACTGCAGACTACGTCTGTGAAATTGAATGGCAGCTCTCTGATACTGATTTTTATCAGAGGGTGAACAGGGAATGCATTTCCACTTATAAGAATGACATTGATAAAATATTAAACTCTGGGTTTCTGAAAGGTTACATTTCTGATACTGAATATAGAGCTCTAACCATCAGCCATCTCATTATTCCCACTATTTACGTTTTGCCCAAAATCCATAAGAGTTTAACCAATTCACTGGGCATGCCAATTATATTGGGTAGATGGTGGCTGATTGAGCCACTATCGATTTTTGTGGACCAACACTTACAGCCCCTAGTGCAAAATCTTCGGTCCTATATCCAGGACTCGACAGAGATGGTACGACTGATGGAGGACCTGGATATGGATGAAGACTGGTACTTTGCAACTATTGTTATGAACTCCCTTTATACAGTAACACCACATGGTTAAGGTCTGGCAGCTATGCAGTACTTTTTAAACACTAGAAGTGAAATACAACAAGTGGAAGTCCCTACTGCTTTTCTGGTGCAATCAGCTGACAAAGTGTTAAAAAACAATGTGTTTTAGTTTCAGCAACAAGCTTACCACAAAATAAGAGAGACCATGATAGGAGCCACAATGGCCCCATCTTATGCCAATCTGTATGTGGGGCATTGGGAATGTTTGCATCTCTATGACGCCACCACAAGTCCATTCTTAGATAAGGTGGATTTGTGGTGGCATTTTATAGATGATATACTTGTAGTGTGGAGAGGGACAGTGGAAGAATTTCATGATTTTGTGCTGTGGATGGAAAATGCAAGCAGCAGTTTACATTACAAGTATGAAATATATACGTCTGAGATTACTTTCCTGGATTTAAAAATGTTTAAGAATTTGAATGGTGATGTATGTACAACATTGTTTCAGAAGGAAACTGATTGAAATAGTCTTAAAATTTGAAAGTTGCCATCCATACCATGCTAAGCACAACATTCCTAAGGGCCAATTAATACGTACTTTAAGAAATTGCACAGAGGACAGTGAATTTAAAATAAAATGTGCAACACAACTAAAAAGATTTAAAAAAAGAGGGTACAGCAATCAGAGCATAGCAGATACCGTAGTAAGTGTAAATTCTATGAAACGTGAAGAGACATTGCAGTATAGAGATAGGAACACAAAGTTAAAAGCAGGTGCTCACTGTCCTTTTGTGACTACATATTCCAAATGAAGTGACAAAATAAAGGAAATTATAACTAATAATTGGCCCATACTGCAATTAGAGCCAAGATTAAAAGAACTGGTACAGAAGGGTCCTAAAATAGTATTCAGGAAGAGTAAAACCCTAAAAGATTTACTGGTAACTAACTCAGATTCAAGTCCAGAACCTTTACGCAAGCAATTTAGTTTGATCCCCCCAGGGCACATATAGATGTGGGAGGTACATTTACTGCAGATATATGCACACGAGTCAGGGATTTGTCAATCCACTTACAGGACAGTGTGTACAAATTAAATACTTTATTAATGGTGACACCAAATGTGTAGTCTATTTACTTCAATGCAGTTGTGGGAGTTTTTATGCGGGACGGAGAATAAGAAGTTTTAGAATAAGGGTAGGAGAGCATGTACGTGCCCTAGCTAAAAATGACATGATTTATGCCATAGTCCAGCATATAAAAGGTAACAGTAGAGTGAACCACAAGATTAACTTTGCTGGCATAGGAGCGATTAGACTTGGTTTGAGAGGGGTGGACATCAACAAATGATTGGCAGACGAGAACGTTTTTGGATTTATGAACTAGGGAGCAGATATGGACAGGGTTTACATGCTGCCACTGATCTAGCATAATTTTTAAAGAAATTTAGGAAGAAATAATTTGTACCATGAAGTTGGGGTGAAATAGCTAACACATAAAATGAGTTCCAATAATTCCAGAATTTTTTTAAGAAAATGTTTCATATATGTCCATTTCTTTTGTGACTAAGGGTGCAACATGACACATGATGGTGATGTTTCTATTTTGGTGTAAGGCACAAAGGTTAATAAATATAAAAAATGTTTTGTGGATATTGCATACTAATTTTGTAAAGCATGGTTGCATCCTCACACAGTAAGTGCAGTGCCTGTAATAGCAGCTCATTTTTGTGAACTGTAACTGCAAAGTTTTCATGATTTATAAAATGGGGTTGTATTTGAGGGAAATAAAATAAAATAATTTATTGGTAATTTTGTTGAACATTATATATTATACAGACGGGTTGGAGCCTAACATAGTTTTCTATTTAACCCTCATAACAAATAGGTACTGTAGTTCAAGACATCTGCTGTAGTTGCACCCTCTGTTTCTCCAGTTATGGATTTATCTGATTCCGTATATGAATCATAGGTCAGAAATATTTAAATAAAATATGAGGTAGCAAAATACAATATAATGAGGTGTTGCAAGCAGCAATACATGAGCATGGTGATTGTTTTAGTTTTAAATGGCAATAGTGCGATTTAAACAGATGGGTTGGAGCCCAACATAGTTTTTTATCCAAACCTCACAACAAATAGTCAGCTCAAGACATTTGCTGAAGTTGCACCCTCTTTTTCCTCTATTCACAGTTTTATTTTATTCTTTATATGGATCGTAGGCTGGGAATATTTAAATGAAATATGAGGTAGTAATATGAAATCAAATGAGTTGCTGCAACTAGCAATGCATGAGCATGTAAACCCATGTAAAGGACAACAGTGTGATTTAAATGTGCAGGTTAAAGTTCAGCACAAACCTTGCAGCTATTTAAAGTCTCAATTAATGGTTACTAGTGTTTATTAAAAACTGCTTTTAATAATAAAACTAAATTGTTTTTAGTTCATGATTGGTTAGAATTAATTAGTAACATGTAATTTAGTCACTATTTATATGGAGGCACTGTTGCAATATTTTAGATGCACTCTGACGATGCCTGACAGTGGTCAAGGGAAACTTTAGGTTGGTACAGCTTTTACCGCTTATTTTTGGGATTTGGAACACATGTAACATGCAGTTTTGTATTTAAATAAAAGGACTTAATTTTTTTTCATCAAAGTTCTGTGCTCTCTGATTTTTGTGGGTGCTCTAACTACTTCTTCTGTTACCTAGTTGTAGTGCCTGCTATGGGACCTGGATCAGCAGTCTGATACCTAGCTGTAGTGCCTGCTATGGAATCTGGATCAGCTGTCTGATACCTTGCTGTTGTACTTGCTATGGGACTTGGATCAGCAGTCTGATACCTAGATGTAGTGCCTGCTATGGGGCCTGGATCAGCAGTCTGATACCTAGCTGTTGTACATGCTATGGGACCTGGATCAGCAGTCTGATACCTTGCTGTTGTACCTGCTGTGGGACCTGGATCAGCAGTCTGATACCTAGCTGTAGTGCCTGCTATGGGACCTGGATCAGCAGTCTGATACCTAGCTGTAGTGCCTGCTATGGAATCTGGATCAGCTGTCTGATACCTAGCTGTTGTACTTGCTATGGGACTTGGATCAGCAGTCTTATACCTAGCTGTAGTGCCTGCTATGGGACCTGGATCAGCAGTCTGATACCTAGCTGTAGTGCCTGCTATGGAATCTGGATCAGCTGTCTGATACCTAGCTGTTGTACTTGCTATGGGACTTGGATCAGCAGTCTTATACCTAGCTGTAGTGCCTGCTATGGGGCCTGGATCATCAGTCTGATACCTAGCTGTTGTACCTGCTATGGGACCTGGATCAGCAGTCTGATACCTAGCTGTTGTACCTGCTATGGGACCTGGATCAGCAGTATGATACCTAGCTGTTGTACTTGCTATGGGACCTGGATCAGCAGTCTGATACCAAGCTGTTGTACCTGCTATGGGACCTGGATCAGCAGTATGATACCTAGCTGTTGTACTTGCTGTGGAACCTGGATCTGCAATCTGATTCCCAGTTGTAGTGCCTGTTATGGGACCTGGATCAGAGGTCTGATACCTAGCTGTAGTGCCTGCTATGGGATAAGGATCAGCAGTCTGATACCTAGCTGCTGTACCTACTATGGGACCTGGATCAGCAGTCTGATACCTTGCTGTATTGCCTGCTATGGGACCTGGATCAGCTGTCTGATACCTTGCTTTTGTGCATGCTATGGAACCTGAATCAGCAGTTTGATACCTAGCTGCTGTACCTGCTACAGAACCTGGAACAGCAGTCTGTTACCTCGCTGTAGTACCTGCTATGGGACCTGGATGAGCAATCTGACACCTAGCTGTTGTACCCGCTATGGGACCTGGATCAGCAATCTGATACCTAGCTGTTGCACCTGCTATGGAACGTGAATCACCAGTGGATACCTAGCTGTTGTACTTGCTATGGAACCTGAATCAGCAGTCTGATACCTAGCTGTTGTACCTGCTACAGGACTTGGATCAGCAGTCTGATATCTAGCTGCTGTACTTGCTTTGGAACCTGAATCAGCAGTTTGATACCTAGCTGTAGTACCTCCTATGGGTCTTGAATCAGCAGTTTGTTACCTAGCTGTAGTACCTGCTATAGGTCCGGGATCAGCAGTGTGATACCTAGCTGTTGTACCTAGTATGGGACCTGGATCATGTTCAAGTTTATTGCAGGAAAACTCCATTGAGCAAGCTCATTCACAGGGCGATCCTGAGGCATGTACAAACAAAGAGACATTACTTAAAACAGCAAACATTATTTACAAGTATATAAAAAATGCACACTTGGTACAGGAGGGGTGTAGCGAAAAGCATCATTGTAAAAAGTGTACAGTGGTAGAACATTTGATACAATAGTAAGTCAGCAGTACAAAGGCAGGGTATATAAATTTAACACTGGCATATGCAATAAGTAAGTATCATGCAAAGATCGTAGGCAAACGAGACAGGCTATAGAGAGTAGCTAGGATTAAGGGGAAGAAGTTGTCTGGCAAGAGAAAAGGGGAGTAGCTAAATAGATAGATAGATAGACGGCCACTGGGGGCAGGGTGGAGGAGCAGGTAAGGAAAACTTGTAGTTTTACTCACATACGCCTTTTGCGAACAAAGAGATTGAAGTACAGAAAGAACTAGTACCAGTGAAGACGATAAACACGGGCATACATGGGGGTAGGAATAGGGCTTTAAAAGCAGTTACAGATATCTTTTATTTTGTTTGCGCTTAGCACTTTAAAGAAGTTAACTGGGACAATGCTAGTTAATCTGAGAATGCATTGGAGATGATTCCATATAGAAGGAAGAGTATATGAGATAGCTGTTTTACCAAAGGAAGTACGAGTCCTGGGAACATCAAGCAGTATGAAGTCTGATTTCCTGAGAGAATACGCACTGTGTGAAATGCAGATAAGAGAAGTAAGGTAACTCGGTAATTTATGCAGAAGCAACTTAAGGGTCCATATCCCGGCATGGAGCAGGCATCTGGTGGTGAGAGATGTCCAGCCAACAGCTGTGTGCAGATCACAATGGTGCCTATGGAAAGGTGAGTTGGTAATGAATCGTAATGCATGGTGGTAGAAGATGTCCAACTTGCTTAGGCTTAAGATTGTGACGGAGAAGTAGATTAAACCACCGTAGTCAAGTAAGGCAAGGAGTGTGGCCTGGAACGAGTCTGGTGCGAGTCTCAAGGGGGAAAAGAGACCTATTTCTAAAGAAGAATCCTAACCTGGCCTTGAACTTCTTGGATAAGTCCTCAATGTGATCATTAAAAGAGAGTTTATTATCTATCCAGATCCCAGGTATTTAAATTTAGTAATGACTTCCAATAGCTCACATAGGGAGGTCACAATAAAGTCTTTAGGTAGGTCAGGGGAGGTACAAGAGAAGATCATTGTTTTGGTTTTCTTGGCATTGAGGAGAAGCTTGGCTTTTATTAGATTATTTTCAAGCCGAGCAAAGTCAGTTTGAAGCACATCCCTGACTTCAGCTAAAGTAGATCCGGAGGTATACAGTACAGTGTCATCGGCAAAGAAGTGCAGATTGGAGCCAGTTACATTAGAATCTAGATCATTCAGGGGTGGATCCAGGAGTCATATAGATAGAGGAGCTCAAGTCAGAGAAAAAATAAAAATAATAGGCCTTGGGGTCTGGTGGGCCGCCTATGCCCCCATACATTTTTTTTTTTTACATTTTGGTGTATTCGGGTGCATTTTGGAGGGTATTTCTAATGCAATTTCTACTCATTTCCTCCTTCCCCATGCTTTGTCAGTTGCACCCTAACACTATCCCCAGATTCCCCACAGTCCACATGACTGTATGTTGCCCAAAATACCCTCCCAACCCCCCAAAAAAAACACAAAATACCAAAAGACTGCAGCTGGGCAGCAGCACATCTCGAAACACATAAAAATGAGAAAAGTTGAAAGTGACTTGGTAATAAAGACAAATTGCAGACAAATTAAATGACAATCCAAGTAAACAAGTTCACAAATGTCACTCACTCAAGCACATTATGGCATTACATAAAGCCAACCCGTCCCAGTTTGTCCTGCAGTACAGATTAACATATCCCCCAACCTTATCTCAGTAAAAAAAAAATACAATAACTATAGAAATATGGGAACAAAGTCACTTTGCTATCTAGTTTCTGAAAATATAATTTCAAGTCTGCTTGCTGTTTTTGCAAAACATATTTAATTCTATAGAACAATTTATTCCAAAGAAAATACATTTTAAATAAATAAAATATTTTTAATTGTTTTAAAATGTCCTTTACTGGGATAACCCCATGGTATGAGGCATCTCATTTTTATGATAGGCCCAAGAAGTCAGTTAGCAGACAGAAAAACAGTTTTTAAACAAATATAAAACTGCATTTTTTTTTATTAGCAATAGGACTTGCTTGGGTACATCACAACTTGCACCCCCCCACCCAATTCAACACATAGAACTACATAAATGAAATATTTGATTCTATCACTTTTTTTCTGGTTTTATAACTGCCTGTGTTAATGAGCCAAACAAAGTCTTATGACTTCTGTTGCCAGTTTTGCTCTCCAAGCATGCAGAAACTCCTGCACATGCCATAACATACAGCAGAACACCTTCAAAGTCCCCATGTCTATTAATTCCCTCTGTGCTCGTCCACACTGTACAACCATGATTGGAAAGACCGCACAGTTTAGACATACAGTACATGCTGAAGTTTTTAGCTCAGTTCAAAGGTCTCATGTACCAGTTTCTGCCTCTCCTGATTCGTGCTGTCGCTGAGACCAGACCTGCCCCAGAATTAGTTTTGTACCATTCCTGGCATGCTACAGGAGAGTACTACTCTCCAACTCCCTCTCCTGCAAATCTGCATCAAAATCAATTTGCCATATAGGACAAAACTAGCAGTGATCTTAAACAATTTTAATGTCATGAATTTAAGCTCCCCATACTATAAATTAATAACACTAGTACTACATTTATTACACACCCAGTTTGATGGAACACTCATGTCCTGTCCCATCCCAACAGCTGCCCCCCCCACCCACCATAGTTTGTGACTGGGAAAGTCTTTTGTTTTTAAAGCAAGAAGTACCTGATTAAATGAAGACTTGATCAATTTTCAGCAGGCTGAAGTCTATGTGCCCCTAGTTGAATACTGTCTCCAGTCACCTGGCCACCAAACTGTCTCTCTAGACAGCACACACTGACCCCATGACTCCTAATGAGCAGAGTTCTCAGCTACAGCTTGCTTCAGCTACCAGAAGATGACCTGTACCTCTCTCTAACTCCTTGTGCTGATTTATCAAGGCCACACCGACCCTGCATTACTGGACTGCTGCTACCTGAAACCTCGAGCTTTGCTCTTCACTTGTGGGCTCCACTATCTCTCTGTCTCCTCCTCAGTAGTACACTCGCTCCTCTCTTGCTCCAACATTAATCTTCTGAGTTAATGAATTAAAGCTTGCTCTTGTTTCAGCAACCAATACATTTAAAGAAGGCACCTCTTGTTAGCCACATCCACTACTGGATGCAACAGCAAATCAGGAGCAGTGAGCACCAGGCAACCTGGTTGAGATCTGTATTGTTAAGGTCCACTCCACTTTGCTGCAGCTGTACCCCCATGCATGAACCCCCCCCTGCACATGAACAAAGGAGCTGCACCAAGCCTGCAGAAGTAGAGGATGAATACTCAGGCTCACCAAGGCAGGACCAGCTGCTGCCACAGTGCTGGGACCGGACCACATGGCGTAGGATGAACGTTAGTAAGAAATTCATGCTGGAGACTGTTTTTTTTGGGGGGATCAACTATGTAATGTGGGTGGGTGGTTTTTTACTGCACTTCCAGGACACTGGAGGACAGGGTCGGCCTTAACCATTCTGGGCCCCTGTGCAGCCCCCTGCAGGGCCCCACCACTCCATTCCCTGTGGGCCCCCCACATCCAACATTTACACCTCACTAACCCTCCTGTCCTGAATTACTAAAGCAGTATCAGGTCTACTAGTTTAACCAGCATCTTTTAATTAGTGCCATTGACTGCGCTGAATTATTTGACTTCACCACTGGAAATTAATCTGACTGAGCCTGAAGCAAGAACTTAAGTAAGTACGATACTACTACCGTATTCATTTCTGTAAGGACAGGGACATCATCACTGGACACTCACACCTCAGATACTCTGATTTGCAAACAAGTTAAGTTAAACAACTTAACTTTTCTGGAGGTGTGAGTGAGAGAGAATAGAGAGGATTATCATGGGACACCAATAAGGTTGTCACCTGTCTGTTTTTTTACCTGGTGATCAGGTTTTCAGGGTCCCTATCAGGATATCTGTTTTTGCTCTGTGCTGGTCAGGTTTTTGAGCCATTTTGAGTGCTCACATACTTTTGAAACATATTTTGTCAAATCATTCATTGTTTCACCTACATATCCAGATTACAAACAAGTTCTCTTGTCAATATAGCCCTTTGTTTGTGAAAGCAGTCAACTTGGGAGGTGTAAAGTATGGCCATTAACACCATTAGCACTTACTTAACCTAATCTTTTCCACTGCAGCAAAGCTGCCCCCACCTTTTGTAACAATAACAGAGCCAGTTGTCTTCCACTTTCATTTGCTGGTAAACATTTTCATCTTTAACAACATTTAGGCATTTTTACATGTTTTAAATTATTTTTTTTCCTCAAGAAAAAAGCATGGGCCCCCAAGGTGCTGCGGCACAGTTTGCACCTAGCTAAGGCCAGCTCTGCCGGAGGACAGATGAGACCTGTATGGCTCAGGCAGCTTTCATGGAAGCATTAGCGCATACTGATAAAGAATGCAGCACAGTGTGTTACTAATAGAGGAGCTCCATGCTGGGGGAGCTATAGCACCATTAGCCCCCCCAAATCCGCCTATGTCATTAATGTACAGAGAGAACAGGATTGGTCCTAAAATGGAGCCTTGTGGGACTCCTCGGACAATCTGCAGAGAAGCAGAAAATAGACCATCAGCCTTGACTTTCTGGGTTCTCCCTGTAAGATAGCTAGTGAACCACTGTGTAGTGGATTAAGTGGCACCTAGGTTAGCAAGGCAAGTGACTAAAAGGTTATGGTCAACAGTGTCAAATGCTTTATTAAGATCCAAGAAGACTGCGGCAGTAATTTTCTTGGTATGCAAATACAGTGCTCTGATTTGCCCGGAAGCCGGATTGTGCTGGGTTAAGGAGTGAATAAATTTCAATATGCATTTTTAATTGGGTATAGATCAGTTTTTTGAGAACTTTAGAGAGGATGGGCAAAATGGAGATAGGCCTATAATTATTCAAGTCACATGGGTCCCCTGATTTGAATAGGGGGAGAATATGGGCAGATTTCCAGAGGACGGAACTGTGGCAGAAGTGATGGAGAAATTAAAGATATGGAGAATGGGGCAGGGAGAGGGCATGGCCTAGTCTTAGGAAGAATGGTTCGAGACCATCGTCACCTGCACTTTTTTTAATATCCAAGTTAAGAAGAGAATCTTCACCTTCTTCGTAGCTGAGTGTACTCAGTTGGAAGGGACAAGGTGAAGTGCAGTTTGACGGTGAGGAGCTAGGTTGATTCTTCGCATGACTAGCGTATGGTGATGAATCAAAGGCTAGGCCAGCAGTGACAAAATGGGAGATAAGTTCTTCGAGAATTAGAGGATTACTTTCCACCACCCTACCATTGGTAATTAACTTTGTTGGAATTTAGGGGGCAGTAGGCCATCCTTCAATAGATTTAAGTGTTCTCCATATTTTATGAGAGTTCCCATTTGCCTATTTGAGGGTAGAGACATAGTAATTTGCTTTGGCAGTGCAAATGCTTTTTACACAGGCGTTCCTGGCTGCTCTGAAGGCCTGCTAATCTGCGGGACTCTTGGATTGCCTAGTTTGTGCTCAGAGCTGATCTCGGCTTGTAAGAGCTGCCTTTAGATCAGGGGTGAACCAGGGTTGGGAGCTGTTGCACACACGGACTGTGATAAGGTGGGCATGCTTGCTTATCAGACTGGTGAGGTTGTCATTAAGGACAGAGATAGCCTCATTGACATTTTTGGCTAGGTAAAGGTCTTGCCATCTGACCTTACCTAGGTCAGAAAGGAAATTTGCTGCAATGAACTTATGAAAGGACCATTTTGTTATGAATTTGGGCTTTTGACAGGCCTTAGGTTGGGACCTTATGCATACAACAACCACGTGGTCACTCATATCATTGTGGAAAACTGCTGTGTATGAAATTTTATGTGGATGAGTTTGTTATTATAACATGTAGAAGAGAGCTATTGGCAATGTTAAAGGTATTGTTCCTTGTGGGTTCGCTAACCAGCTGCATAAGGCCAAGCTCATCACAGAGAGATTTAAGGCAGTGTGATTTTGGGGTAAGCCAATCAAAATTAAGATCCCTAGGAATATTGTTTCGGTGTTTGTAGCAGAGATTAGGGATTTCAGTGTCTTAAGGAATTCAGAGCCACCAGACGGAGTTCTATAACCACCTATAATGGTAACACATTCTGAGGAAGGGAGGTGAAGCTTCACAGATACAAGCTCAAATTCCTTGGGTATAGTTTTACAGGTGATGTCACTGATAGAGTACTTGGTTTTGGCACATATGACTACTCCCCCTCCTCTAGATTCCCTATCTACCCTGAATTGTTTATAGCCCGGAAGGGAAATTTGTTGGTCGGTATTAGCCTTTTTGAGCCAAGACTCCGTAATAATGATAAGGTCCAGGTTAGTGTGCACAGCCCATGTTTGTAGTTGGGCAATTTTTTAGTCAGGCTTAGTATATTTACCATCATCATTTTTAGATCTGGTGCAGCCGCAAAATCTGATGGCGAGGTAAGTTGCATAGGATGGCCGGGATTTAACTCCACATTGCCAGAGCAGAGGAGGAGCAACAATAGCATTTTCTTTAGAGAACTTACTAGGATGGAGACCATTTTTTTTCTTGTGGGATGGTCCGTGCTGCATTGCCACTGATGCATAATTGGTACTGGATGAGGTGGCGCTAATTTGACAGTGCAATGTGAATTGGGAAAGTGCTTGAATAGTCATTGGAGATGGTAATAGGGAGGAGAGAGGGTAATAAGGGGGGTATGGGTAGGGGCACGGTGGGACAACCAAAATAGGGAGGTGCAGTGGGCAGGGCCAGCATAGAAAGTAATATTGTGGTCCAGGGTTGTAACTGATCATGAAACTTCTTGATGTGATGAATCAAAGGGTAAGCTATTTACTAGAAACATCAGGATAGCAATGAAGTGTACCATATTTCCCCAAGGGTGAAGACTGGAGGCAAAAAAGGATTGGATGCTTTGGCTGAGTGGGGCACAGACACACGTTACAGGTGTCCACCAGCTGGGAGAACAGAAAATTTAAAGGAAAAAAATAGCAAGCTAGAAGCTGCAATGCTACAACACAATACTTCTAAACGACATAGTGGCTAATTGGCTCTGCTCCCCTAATGATGTCTGATGGGTAACAGGCCAAAGTAACCAATAGGATATCGGTGGAACCAGGGAGGGCAGAGCACAGTTCTATTTAAAGGAGACCTGGGGGGGGATTTCTCATAGCAATTAGGAGGCCAGCGGCACTGCAGGAATTACCATTACAGTCAATGGGGTTGGGTGCACCAATCAATGGCTAGCTAGAAGGCAGGCAAACCAATCAGTGTCCACCTGCAAATGCACCACACCAATCAGGTTTCTGCCAACAGTGCTGGCACCAGGAGAAAGATCAGCGGTCATACCTGCTGAAGGATCTGCTTCCAGAGGTCCGAAGTCCAGTGAGGGCTGGAGCGAGGGGTCAGGTGGCGGCAGAGAGGATGGCTGGTGCCAGCCGTCTAGATTTCCTGAGCGCTGCTCAGGCATGAGACCCTAAGAGAAGAGGAAAATAGTTCATGTAAATACACAAGTTTAGAGGGAGTTCTAAGGCACAGTAACTGGTGGCAGATCATCAGCAGGGGGTGGAGGTGATGGTGGGTTTAGACAAAGACAACGATTTGGGAGGTAGGGCAGGGAAAGCCAAGGATAATGGGCAGAGTGAGGAAGAAGAAAACTGAAATTAGCTGACAGGGGGGGAAGGTTCTGGCAGGAGGAGAGGAGATGGTGAAAGTAAACCAACTTAGTAAGGGAAAAGAGTGGATGGTGGATTTTCAGTAAAAGAAAGGGACGATACAGAGGAAAAAGGTTGACATAGGAACTGAACATATCAAAACAGCCGGCAGGGGTATTCGAACAAATAGCAGTATGTTAGGGACTTTCTTAAACTATAAGGGATCAAAAATCTGATACCTAGTAGTAGTGCCTGCTCTGGGATCTGGATCCACAGTCTGGTACCTGGTTGTTGTATCTGCTATGGGACCTATATCAGAAGTCTGATACCTAGGTGTTGTAATTGCTATAGAACCTGAATAAGCAGTCTTATACCTATCTGTTGTACCTGATGTGGAACCTGGATCAGCAGTCTGATATCTAGCTGCAGTGCCTATTACGGGATCTCGATCAGCAGTCTGATACCTTGCTGTAGTGCCTGCCATGGAATCTGGATCAGCTGTCTGATTCCTAGCTGTAGTGCCTGCTATGGAACCTGGATCAGCAGTCTGATACCTAGCTGTTGTACTTGCTATGGGCCCTGGATCAGCAGTCTGATACCTAGCTGTAGTGCCTGCTATGGGACATGGATCAGCAGTCTGATACCTAGCTGTTGTACCTGCTGTGGGACCTGGATCAGCAATCTGATACCTAGCTGTAGTCCCTGTTATGGGACCTGGATCAGCAGTCTGATACCTAGCTGTTGTACTTGCTATGGGACCTGGTTCAGCAATCTGATACCTAGCTGTTGTACCTGCTATGGGATCTGGATCAGCAGTCTGATACCTAGTTGTAGTGCCTGCTATGGGACCTGGATCAGCAATCTGATACCTAGCTGTTGTACCTGCTATGGGACCTGGATCAGCAATCTGATACCTAGCTGTTGTACCTGCTATGGGACTTGGATCAGTAGTCTGATACCTAGCTGTTGTACCTGCTGTGGGACCTGGATCAGCTGTCTGATACCTAGCTGTTGTACCTGCTATGGGACCTGGATCAGCAGTCAGACACCTAGCTGTTGTACCTGCTATGGGATCTGGATCAGCAGTCTGATACCTAGTTGTAGTGCCTGCTATGGGACCTGGATCAGCAATCTGATACCTAGCTGTTGTACCTGCTATGGGACCTGGATCAGCAGTCTGACACCTAGCTGTTGTACCTGCTATGGGATCTGGATCAGCAGTCTGATACCTAGTTGTAGTGCCTGCTATGGGACCTGGATCAGCAGTCTGATACCTAGCTGTTGCACCTGATATGGGATCTGGATCAGCAGTCTGATACCTAGCTGTAGTGCCTGCTATGGGACCTGGATCAGCAGTCTGATACCTAGCTGTTGTACTTGCTATGGCACCTGGATTAGCAGTCTGATACCTAGGTGTTGAACTTGCTATGGCACCTGGATTAGCAGTCTGATACCCAGCTGCTGTACTTGTTATGGGATCTGGATCAGCAATCTGATACCTTGCTGTAGTGCCTGCTATGGGACATGGATCAGCAGTCTGATACATAGCTGTAGTGCCTACTATGGAACCTAGATCAGCAGTCTGATACCTAACTGTTGCACCTGCTATGGAACCTGGATCAGCAGTCTGACACCTAGCTGTTGTACCTGCTATGGGACCTGGATCAGCAGTCTGATACCTAGCTGTAGTGCCTGCTCTGGGATCTGGATCAGTAGTCTGTTACCTAGTTGTAGTGCCTGCTATGGGACCTAGATCAGCAGTCTGATACCTAGCTGTAGTGCCTGCTATAGGACCTTGATCAGCAGTCTGATACCTAGCTGTTGTACCTGCTATGGCACCTGGATTAGCATTCTGATACCTAGCTGTTGTACTTCCTATGGGACCTGGATCAGCAGTCTGATACCTAGCTGTTGTACTTGCTATGGCACCTGGATTAGCAGTCTGATACCTAGCTGTTGCACCTGATATGGAACCTAGATCAGCATTCTGATACCTAGCTGTTGTACCTGCTATGGGACCTGGATCAGCAGTCTGATACCTAGCTGTTGTACTTGCTATGGGACCTGGATCAGCAGTCTGATACCTAGCTGTTGTACCTGCTATGGGACAGGGATCAGCAAACTGATACCTAGCTGTTGCACCTGATATGGAACCTGGATCAGCATTCTGATACCTAGCTGTAGTGCCTGAAACATAGAAACATAGAATTTGACGGCAGATAAGGACCGCTTGGCCCACCCAGTTTGCCCATTTCCCTGCCTACTGGATAAGCTGCAGATCCTAGTTAACCAGCAGCCTACTTCTTCCTACCCCCATCCCCTAGAATTGCCTTATGACTGTCCCATGCATGTTTGAATTCCACCACTGTTTCTGACTCCACGACCTCCTCCGGAAGGCCGTTCCATGCATCCACAACCCTCTCTGTGAAAAAATACTTCCTTAAATTACCTCTGAGCCACCCCCCCCTCTAGCCTGCTATGGGACCTGGATCAGCAGTTTGATACCTAGCTGTTGTACTAGCTATGGGACCTGGATCAGCAGTCTGACACCTAACTGTTGTACCTGCTATGGGGCCTGGATCAGCAGTCTGATACCTAGCTGTTGTACCTGCTATGGGACCTGGATCAGCAGTCTGATACCTAGCTGTTGTACCTGCTATGGGGCCTGGATCAGCAGTCTGATACCTAGCTTTCGTACCTGCTATGGAACCCAGATCAGCAGTCTGATACCTAGCTTTCATAGCTGCTATGGGACCCGGATCAGCATTCTGACACCTAGCTGTAGTGCCTGCTATGGGACCTGGATCATCAGTCTGATACCTAGCTGTTGTACCTGCTATGGGACCTGGATTAGCAGTCTGATACCTAGCTGTTGTACTTCCTATGGGACCTGGATCAGCAGTCTGATACCTAGCTGTTGTAGTTGCTATGGGACCTGGTACCTCTCTACTGTCCCTGATTTTCAGGGACATCCCTGATTTTGCCTCAGAATTTTCCTCTGTCCCTTGTAAAATTTATGTTTTTTTGACAGAACAGTAGAGATTAAAATCACAAAATAATGTCAAATATTAAAGTTACAGAGGTGTTGTTCTTCAGAAAATACATCTTAATGCAAATCCCCTTATTCTATATGCTTTCTGAGTGAATAGTACCATTTTTTAGGATATGTCCCTGATTTTGGGTGTTAGTCACTGATTTTTTTAATCCTTGTCCCTGATTTATGAGGTAAGAGGTTAAGAGGTATGCCTGGATCAGCATTATGATACCTTGCTGTTGTACCTGCTATGGGACCTTGATCAGCAGTCTGACACCTAGCTGTTGTACTTGCTATGGGACCTTGATCAGCAGTCTGATACCTAGCTGTAGTGCCTGCTATGGGACCTGGATCATCAGTCTGATACCTAGCTGTAGTGCCTGCTATGGGACCTGGATCAGCAGTCTGATACCTAGCTGTAGTGCCTGCTATGGGACCTGGATCATCAGTCTGATACCTAACTGTTGTACCTGCTATGGGACCTGGATTAGCAGTCTGATACCTAGCTGTTGTACCTGCTATGGAACCTGGATCTGCAGTCTGATACCGAGCTGTTGTACCTCCTATGGGACCTGGATCAGCAGTCTGATACCTAGTTGTTGTAGTTGCTACGGCACATGGTACCTCTCCACTGTCCCTGATTTTCAGGGACATCCCTGATTTTGCCTCAGAATTTTCCTCTGTCCCTCGTAAAATTGATGATTTTTGACAGAACAGTGGGGATTAAAATCACAAAATAATGTCAAATATTAAAGTTACAGAGGTGCTGTTCTTCAGAAAATGCATGTTAATGCAAATCCCCATATTCTATCTGCTTTCTGAGTGAATAGTACCATTGTTTAGGATATGTCCCTGATTTTGGGTGTTAGTCACTGATTTTTTTAATCCTTGTCCCTGATTTATGAGGTAAGAGGTTGAGAGGTATGCTGGGATCAGCAGTCTGATACCTAGCTGTTGTACTTGCTTTGGGACCTAGATCAGCTGTTTGATACCTAGTTGCAGTACCTGCTATGGAACCTGGATCAACAATCTGCTACCTAGCTGTTGTACTTGCTATGGAACCTGGATCAGCAGTCTGATACTAGCTATTGTGCTTACATAGAAACATAGAAACATAGAAATTGGATGCAGATAAGGACCACAAGGCCCATCCAGTCTGCCCATTTCTTTTTCTACCTTATAAATGTTCCATCGGCCTTTGCTCTGTCAGTGGTCTATCTACTCATAGTCATTTGTATTGCTCCCTTATGCCTATCCCATGCCTGTTTGAAGCCCTGCACTGTATTCATAGCCACCACTTCTTGTGGTAAGCCATTCCATGCATCCACCACCCTTTCTGTGAAAAAGAATTTCCTCACATTCCCCCTTAATCGGCCCCCCTCTAATCTCATGCTGTGTCCTCTTGTCCTGCTATTTTTCTTATATTTAAACATGTTAGACTCTTTCACCTTGTTAATGCCCTAAAAGTGTCTGAATGCCTCGATCATATCACCTCTCTCCCTCCTTTGAAACATAGAAACATAGACTTTGACGGCAGATAAGGACCGCTAGGCCCATCTAGTCTGCCCATTTCCCTACCTACAGGATAGGCCGCAGATCCTAGTTAACCAACAGCCTACATCTTCCTGCCCCCCACAAGAATTGCCTTATGTCTGTCCCATGCATTCTTGAATTCTCCATAGTTTTAGACCCCACAACTTCCTCAGGAAGGCTGTTCCATGCGTCCACTACCCTCTCTGTGAAATAATACCTCACATTGCCCTGAACTGCCCTCCTTCTATCTTTTAAATTGTGTCCCTTGTTCTTGCAAGTCTCTTTTTCTGAAAGATGCTACCCTCTTGGACTTTGTTGATTCCTTGAGGTACTTGAAAGTTTCTATCATGTCCTCCTCTCCTTCTTTCCTCAAGGGTATACATATTAAGCTCCTTTAGTCTCTCCTCATACGGCTTCTGTTGCAGACCCTGCACCATTTTAGTTGCCCTCCTCTGGACTGCCTCTATCCTGTCTATGTCCTTGGAGATGGGGTCTCAGAACTGGACACAGTATTCCAGATGGGGTCTCACCAACTGCCTGTACAGAGGGATAACAACTTCCTGTTTTCTGCTGCTGATGCCTCTCCCTATACATCCCAGTATACCCCGCCTCCCACTGCCTTCTCACATTGCTTGCTAACCTTAAGGTCATCTGATATGATTACCCCAGGTCTCTTTCCTGTTTTGTTGTTGTTACTACCTCCCACCCACTGTGTATTCTTCCTGGGTTCTTGTTTCCCAGGTGCATTATTTTGCACTTTTGCATTGAATCCTAGCTGCCATACGTCTGACCATTCCTCCAACCTTGCCAAGTCCCTTTCATCCTTTCCACACCTCCTTGTGTATCAACCCTGCTGCAGATCTTTGTGTCATCTGCAAAAGGCATACTTTTCCTTCTAGTCCTCTGCAATGTCACTGATGAAGACATTAAAAGGACTGGACCCAATACTGAACCCTCACGGTACCCCACTAGTAACCGCTCTTTCTTCAGAGTGGACTCCATTTACAATTACCTTCTGTGTCCTGTTGTCCAGCCAATGTTTTACCTAGGCTACCACCCTGGGACCCACTCCCAGGCTGGTTAATTTGACTATCAATCTTTGTGTGGGACTGTGTCAAATGCTTGCTAAAGTCTAGGTAGGCCATGTCCACAGCCCTCCCTGGTCTACTACTTTGGTCACCCAGTCAAAGAAATCTATTAGATTCTGCCTGACATGACCTTCCCGCCAGAACCCATGCTGCCTTGGATCCTGTGCTCTACTGACCTCCAGGTACTCAACTATTCTTTCCTTCAGAAGTGACTCCATCACTTTCCCTACCACAGAGGTCAGACTGACAGGTCTGTAGTTTCCTGCCTCTGTCTTGGTCCCACTTTTGTGAAGGGGAATCACATCCGCCTTCCTCCAGTCCTCGGCTACCACACCATCCTCCCATGATTTATTAAAAAGAGTAGCCAGTGGTTTCACTAGTTTCTTCCTTAATAGGAAGGGTATACATATTGAGCTCTGTTAATCTGTCCTCATATGTCTTCTGATGCAGTCCCTGCACCATTTTGGTTGCCCTTCTCTGGACTGCCTCATTTTGGTTAATGTCCTTGTGAAGGTGTGGCCTCCAATACTGCACGCAGTACTCCAGATGGGGCCTAACCAGTGCCTTGTAAAGAGGGATTATTACCTCCCTCTTATGACTTGTGATACCCTACTAATACACCCTAACACCCCTAGCCTTACCTACTGCTTTACAGGTCTGCTTGGATGATTTCAGGTCATCAGTGATGATGATGCCCAAGTCTCTTTCTTCCTTTGTGACTGCTAGCAATCCTCCCAGCCTATAGGTGGCTTCAGGGTTTCTCTTCCCTATGTGCATGATTTTGCATTCTTTGCATTAAATCCCAGTTGCCACCATCTGACCATTTTGCTAGTTTATCCAGATCTCTTCTCATTCTGCCCACCCTATCTGATCATCTACTCTGTTGCAGATCTTGGTGTCATCTGCAAACAGACAAGCCTTACCTCTAGTCCATCTGCAAGGTCACTAATGAAGATGTTGAGGAGGATTGGCCCCAGAACTGATCCCTGAGGTACCCCTTGTGACTTGCATCTCTTCTGACTGTATACCATTTACCACCACTCTCTGTTTTCTGCCCGTCAACCAGTTTGCCACCCAGTTGACCAACTGACCCACCCTGAGCCTACCCAGCTTATTTATCAATCTTCTATGTGGAACAGTGTCAAAAGCTTTGCTGAATTCAAGGTGGAGCAGCATCAACTGCTCCCCTTGGTCCACCACTCTGGTTACCCAGTCAAAGAAATCTATGAGATTAGTTTGACAGGACCTTCCTTTGTAAACCCATGCTGTCTTGGATCCTGTGCCCCTATGGATTCCAGGGTTGCACTATCCTTTCCTTAAGAGTGCCTCCATAATCTTGCCCACTACTGAGGTAAGACTGACTGGTCTGTAGCTCCCCGCCTCCTCCCTGCTACCACTCTTGTGGAGCGGGATCACATGAGCCCTTCTCCTGTCTTCTGGGACCTCTCTTGTGCTCAGAGACTCACTAAACAGTTCTGCTAATGGCTCTGCTAGTTACCCCTTTAGCTCCTTAAGTACCCTGGGATGTATGCCATCAGGTCCCATTGCCTTATCCACCCTGAGCTTAGCAAGCTTGTAGGACCCTTTCTTTTGTGAAGGGAGTTGCTCACCTACCTCCCCTGTGTCCATGATGCTGAGCTGTGGGCCTGCCTACCTTCTCTTCAGTAAATACTGAACAAAAGTATCTATTTAGGATAGATGCCTTTACAGGGTCCTCCTCCTCACATGCTCCCTTTTCTCCATTAAGCTTAGCAATACCCCCTCTGGACTTTCTCCTTTCACTAATGTATCTATAGAAAGTCTGGTCACTTTCTTTTACTGTTCGTGCTAGTGTTTCCTCAGTTTGGGACTTTGCCTGCCTTACTGCCTTCTCTGCTTCCCTTAAGGCAGTTTGGTATGCCTCCCTATCTTCATCCCACTGTGTTCCCTTATATTTCCTGAAGGCCAGCCTTTTGGCTCTGACCTTTTCCGCTACTGTATTTGAGAACCAAAGTGGTTTCCTTCTTCTTTTGCACTTTCTTTTCTGTCTAACACAATGGGATGTTGCTTCAAGTATTGCATCCTTAATGCTTGCCCACTTTGCCTGTACCCCCTCACCTGTGTTTCTTTTTGCCAGGGCTAGCTTAAATCTGTTGGCCATCTTATCAAAGTCAGCTCCTCTGAAGTCCCATATTTTTGCCTTGGAATGGGATGATTTAGATGTAGTAGCCAAATTGAACCATACCATGTGATGGTCACTGGCCCCCAGGTGACCTTCTACCTGGAGATCTGTGATCCCTTTCTTGTTAGTCAGTACTAGATCTAGGATAGCCCTGTCTCTTGTGGGTTGCTGTACCAGTTGTTTGAGGCCCTCCCCCTGTAGGGAATCCACTATGTGTCTAGTTCTGGCAGATGTTCCTGCTGGTATTGACCAATCTGTATCCGGCATGTTGAAGTCTCCCATTATCAGAACCTCTCCATTAGCTGTCATGTTTTGTATATCTTCTAACAGTAATGTGTCTATGTCTTCCCCCTGGTCTGGGGGCCTTTAGATAACCCCAGTTCTTATGGCTGTCCCATTTCCTGTTTCCAGGGTGACCCACAGTTCTTCTGGTTCCTTATGTGTATTCTGAATTTCTGTAGCTTGATATTTTCATTGACATACAGGGCCACTCCTCCCCCCCTTTTTGCACCTCGGTCTCTTCTGAACAATACATAGCCAGGTACTGAAGTCTCCCAAGTGTGGTTACTGGTAAACCACATCTCACTAATTGCTACTATGTCCAGTTTAGCCTCTGACATTATTGCCTGCAGGTCTGGGATCTTATTTCCCAGGCTGTGAGCATTTGTGTACATGATTTTCCATTGGCCAGATTTTGGTGTGTTAGTTGTTGGGTGAGGTTTGGCATTACCCCTGTGTGTCGTATGAGGAGACAAACCTTTTTTCTTACCTGGTGATGCAAATGAACTGCAAACATGCTGAATCCCTGTTTGACCACTAGCTGGGGGGTTTCTTCCTTTCGACGTATGGGGTGCTGCACCCCTCTCCCCATTTGCTAGTTTAAATATTCTGCAAAGACATCAAACTTCTGCCCCAATGCACTGACTCCTCCTTAGTCAGATGCAGTCCATCAAATTTAAAGAATCTCGCCCCAGAACTGTTGCCAGTTCCCTACAAATCTGTGTCCTTTTTCCTGGCACCAGCCCTTGAGCCACGTGTTTAGCTCCCCTATCTCCCTTCTCTGACCTTCCGTCCATCTGCTCCCCTCTCCCAGACTGGCAGGATCTCAGAGAAGGAGATGCCGGACAAAATAGATGAGAGTTTGTCACCCAGCCTGGTCAGGTGTCCCTTGGTCTCCACAACTGACCAGCTGGCGAGATCATTAGTCCCTATGTGTACTAGGACATCAATAAAATACAAAATCACACATGCCCCCACAATGCAAAGCGTCATAGGCTGCATATGCAAATCAACACAGAATGTTATGCTGGTCCAACTTTAAGCAGAATTGCATGGTGCCTAAAGGCCTCTCACACAGTTTGCAAAGGGTGCTAACAGAAGACATAGACACGTGTTTCGTCCTACCAGGACTCATCAGTATGCCTCGTCTGTTTGACACCCCAGTGGAATGAACCAGCTACCCCTAAGGCAGTGTGCCTGGGATATATCGTGGTGAACCCATTAAAATAAAAAAACATTTAAAAGACAAAGAACCTCTGTGCGTAAACACTGAGGCAAGGGTTACCCCAAAGGACATCAATGTTTTCTCCTGCTTTGTGAGCAATTTTAGCAATGCGTTAGTGTCTCTCCCTGCTGATGTACCTGGGAGACAGCTGACCATTACCCCTGGCTGGAGATGGGTATCAACTCCCTGAATCATGGAGTCTCCTATGATCAGAAGTTTTTTGGATTTCCTTTTTGCTTTTTTTGTTTTGGTTCCTGATTTGGGTGAGTTTTGTTGTGCTAGCTCCTGTGCTGCAGTGTCCTGCTCTGCAGTGTCTTCTGCCTCTTTGTTTGATTTCAGAGATTGAGGCAGTTACCTGTTTGTAGTGTTTATATGGTTTTTGGAGGTAATATGTTGGAGAGCAGAGAGTGATGAGGGACCTGATTTGCCCCTCCTAACCACTTGCCAACCTCCTGGACCAACTACCCTCTGCGGTCGAGGTTTTTCTGTTGGATGCTGGGGAAATGGTGGGTAGTTCTTATAATGTATTTCCTCTTGAATATGAAATTTGAGGTGTGCAATCTCTGCCCATGCTGCCCGGAGCTTAGCCCTAAGATCTCCAAAGGCCCAGCATGTAGGACAGTGTCCTAAATCCTGTACGACTGTCCTTCTGAAAATTGTTCCACAGTACCTGCAGTTAATGATATCCATTCCAGATAAGTTGCTGGGTTTATAACCTAGTCAGAGTAATTAGAAGAAAAAAAAGGAAAAAAAATGCAAGTATTGGTTTGATTGTGTTTTGTTTAACTTGTTATAACAAGTTATATTACTAGTGCCCCTGTAAATGAGCTCACCTTGTGGAGGCCCCACTGATCCACTCCTTCCTGCTTTGCCACAGGAAATGTCACAACTGTGGTACCCTATAAAAGGAGTGTAGTGTGTGGTGGTTGGGGATGGGGGTGGGTGGCTGGGCCCTTCCCCTGCCAAAAAAGAAGAACCATGGACGAAAGAACAAGGAGGTAAGAGCAGAAACAATCAGTCAACAACAAATGCAGTAACCCTGAAAGCTTATCCTAATGTTAGATAAAACTGTAAAACCTGTAAAGCACCATCTGTAATAATTTCAGAGAATATATACGCTGTAAGAAACACTTTGCTACAGAGAAAAATAAAACAATGAAATGTTAGCAATAAACAGTAGCAATCCCTGTGAGTAAAAATTAAAAACAACACCACACAGTAAATCGGCTTAGCCAAAATAAGTCTTAATCCTTTTCCCTTGCTCTGGTAAGTTTCTCTACTCTGCCTTTCAAGCAGTCTTAGAAGGAAAGAGCTCAGGTGAAGCTAGGTGCCTTGGCCAGCAAACCAAGTCTTCTACCTCCAAGCTTTCAAATAACCTGACTTTTTAACCCTTCTTTCTGTTGGAAATTACTGACAGTTTGCTAGCTCCACCCTCTACATACACACCTAATCCTTTGAAGAGCTGTGGAGGAAAGCAATTAGCTCCTTCTTGTGAGAAGGAGACTGAAACACCTCTGAGACAACAAACCTTTTCAACAAACAAGAATAAAATAAAACACAGTGTCAAACAGTAATTTTGCTTAGCCCAATGATAAAAAAAGTCACAAAAATGTAAGCTCCACCTGTAATACAGTAATTTCAGAGAAGATATACCCTGTAAGAAACACTTTGCTACAGAGAAAAATAAAGCAGTAACAGAAGATATACCTTGCAAAAGACAATTTGAATCAGAAGATTTACAGCAGTAATCTGTTAGCACACACCTGTAGGCACACCTTGTAATAATGCAGAAGAAGGTATACCAGCAACAGCAATCTTAATCAGAGAAAAATAAAGCAATGAAATGTTAGCAACAAACAGTAGCAATCCCTGTGAGTAAAAAATAAAAACACCACCACACAGTAAATCGGCTTAGCCAAAATAAGTCTTAATCCTTTTCCCTTGCTCTGGTAAGTTTCTCTGCTCTGCCTTTCAAGCAGTCTTAGAAGGAAAGAGCTCAGGTGAAGCTAGGTGCCTTGGCCAGCAAACCAAGTCTTCTACTTGCTATGAAGCCTGGATCAGCAGTCTGATACCTAGCTGTTGTACTTGCTATGGGCCCTGGATCAGCAGTTTGATACTTAGCTGTAGTTCCTGCTATGGGACCTGGATCAGCAGTACTACAGCAAGCTGTAGTGCATGTTATGGAACCTGGATCAGCAGCCTGACACCTGGGTGTAGTACCTGCTCTGGGACCTGCCATCTGCAGCTTAGCACCCAGCTGTAGTGCCTGCTGAGTGACATGGATCTGCTACCCAACACCTAACTGTAGTGCCTGCTGTGTGACATGGATCTGCTACCCAACACCTAACTGTAGTGCCTGCTGTGTGACATGGATCTGCAGCCCAATACTTAGCTGTACTGCCTGCTGTGTGACATCGATCTGTAGTCCAACACACAGCTGTAGTGCGTGCTGTGTGACATGGATCTGTAGCCCAACACCTACCTGTCTGCCTGCTGAGTGACATGGATTTGGAGCCCAACACCCAGCTGAAGTGCGTGCTGTGTGACATTGATCTGCAGCCCAACACTTAGCTATAGTGCCTGCTTTGTGGCATGGATCTGTAGCCTAACATGGAGCTGTAGTGCCTGCTGCGTGACAAATGATCTGCAGCCCACACCTACGTGTAGTGACTGCTGTGACATGGATCTGTAGCCCAACACCTAGCTGTGGTGCCTGCTGTGTGACATGGATCTGTAACCAAACACCTAGCTGTAGTGCCTGCTGTGTGACATGGATCTGTAACCCAACACCTAGCTGTAGTGCCTGCTGAGTGACATGGATCTGTAACCCAACACCTAGCTGTAGTGCCTGCTTTGTGACATGGATCTGTACCACAACACATAGCTGCTGTGCCTGCTGTGTGACATGAATCTGTTGCACAACACCTAGCTGTAGTGCCTGCTGAGTGACATGGAACTGCAGCCCAACACCCAGCTGTAGTGCGTGCTGTGTGACATGGATCTGTAGCCCAACACCTACCTGTCTGCCTGCTGAGTGACATGGATTTGGAGCCCAACACCCAGCTGTAGTGCGTGCTGTGTGACATTGATCTGCAGCCCAACACTTAGCTATAGTGCCTGCTTTGTGACATGGATCTGTAGCCTAACATGGAGCTGTAGTGCCTGCTGTGTGACAAATGATCTGCAGCCCACACCTACGTGCAGTGACTGCTGTGACATGGATCTGTAGCCCAACACCTAGCTGTGGTGCCTGCTGTGTGACATGGATCTGTAACCAAACACCTAGCTGTAGTGCCTGCTGTGTGACATGGATCTGTAACCCAACACCTAGCTGTAGTGCCTGCTGAGTGACATGGATCTGTAACCCAACACCTAGCTGTAGTGCCTGCTGTGTGACATGGATCTGTAACCAAACACCTAGCTGTGTGCCTGCTGTGTGACATGAATCTGTTGCACAACACCTAGCTGTAGTGCCTGCTGAGTGACATGGAACTGCAGCCCAACACCCAGCTGTAGTGCGTGCTGTGTGACATGGATCTGTAACCAAACACCTAGCTGTAGTGCCTGCTGAGTGACATGGAACTGCAGCCCAACACCTAGCTGTAGTGCCTGCTGTGTGACATGGATCTGAAGCCCAACACCTAGCTGTAGTGCCTGCTGTGTGACATGGATCTGTAACCAAACACCTAGCTGTAGTGCCTGCTGTGTGGCAAATGATCTGCAGCCCACACCTACATGTAGTGCCTGCTGTGACACGGATCTGTAGCCCAATACATAGCTGTACTGCCTGCTGTGTGACATGGATCTGTAGCCCAACACCTAGCTGTAGTGCCTGCTGTGTGACATGGATCTGCAGCCCAGCACCCAGCTGTCGTGCCATATTTTGTGTCATCCCATTGCATATCCCCTATATATTCACAGAAGACAGTGTAGGTATGGGGCAGGTAAGGGGGAGGAATTGCTTTTAACATAGATAGAAACATAGAGTTTGATGGCAATTAAGGACCGCTTGGCCCACCTAGTCTGCCCATTTCCCTACCTAGAGGATAAGCTGCAGATCCTATTTAACCAACAGCCTATGAGCCTTTTGAGGTGTTGTTTGGATTTTGTTGGTGCTGCCAAGGGGGGCATTTGTATTTTTAGTTGTATTGTTTTAGATAAGGAGAGATGGTGAGGTCTAACTGGTAGTGTCCTGTAGGATATTATATACAGTACAGTTTGCATGATTAAGCTGTCTCACTGTTAAATTCCTTTAGCATTTCTCATGCCAGAGCAGCTAAGGTGAATTTCAGTCAATGGCAGCAATTTGGGGGACAGATACTGAGGAGGGGGGAAAGGGGGGAGACTGTATTTGCTGGAGATGGGGGAGAGAGGAACTGCCAGAGAGAGGCTAATGTATAGGGAGATCATGGGCATGTTCTGGTGGCAGAGATTGGGGAGGTGAGGGATAGAGTGCACATGCCGCAAAGTGGCTAATGGGGATGGTGGTGAATGATGGCATATTGGGGAGGCAGAGAGTGAGGGGAGAGAGCAAGTGCCACAGAGAGGCAGGCAAATGTATACGGAGAATGGTGACATGTTGGGGGGTTAGAGATGGGGTAGAACAGGAACAGAGTCTGAAAGCTTATCATGTATGTGGAGAATGGTGGTATGTTGGGAGGAGAATCGGGTAGGGGAGGAACAGAGATTAAATACACAACGGGTAATAAGAAGTACTGGGAGTGGAGAGATGTTTGAGGGTGGGTGGGACAGAGTAACAGCCGCTTATTGACTAATGTGTAGGGACATTCAATGTCAGCATCTCATGCAGGAAGAAGTTTGTGTAAATGCCAAATAGTATTATGCAGTTTATGTAAACTGTGGAAAACTATTCCACGGTTTACAGTAAGTTCCACGGAAATCTCCACAGCTGCAGAATCATGGAAAAATCAGGTCCTTGAGCATATACTTCAGTCCTGTCCAGGGAAAATACTATTTGGGAGATGTACTGTTCCAGCCTCAGTTTGCTGCAGTTTTACTTTAAATTGCCACTCCCCAAGTCTAAATCTGCTAGCTGCCCATTATGGGATCTGACTGTTCCAGATGTTCACAGCACTGCTTCCGCCAACACTGAATGTCACAATCACAGAATCCCTCATTCTGAAAGAGTCCTACTGTATAACAGTTTTGATGGCAGGTTTTGTAAAGAGTATTTCAGTGAAAGGAATTATTAATGGAGTAGCCTTCATTTTATGGTATTTAAGTCAGAAATGCTCTAGGAAGCTGGATGTCTTGAAAATGATGTTGAAATTACTTACACCAGAAAAGTGGATCATTGCCCAGATCTCTGAGGCAAAAAATTGCACGGAGTCTTTTAATTTATTCATTTATTTCAAACGTTTTACCAGAAAAGACATACTAAGTTGATAACAGCCCATCTCCTGATGCACCCTGGGGGGAAGGGGTATAGGAGACAGAACAAGAGGAGAAAAAATAAATAGTAATTAGTTGCAAAAATAATACTGATAGAAAGCAATAAAGTACATTAAAGGAGCATAAACATTGCAAGGCATAACAGTAATCAGGTACAGTACATGCAGTAGGTAAAAAACGACTTTGGATAAGTAAGGAGAAACTACCCCTACAGACATAGTAAGGGAGGGGGAGAGCCAAATGGTCAGGGCAATATGAGTAGTGGAAAGTAATTCAAAAGGTAAGGGGTCATGGACACTTGAAGGTGGGATGAGAAAAGACCTGAAGAAGGGAGAATAGGCATATGGGTGCCTATGCACCATTTGGGTCTGAGTATGTGTGATAGGCACAGCTCCGCAGCTGCAGACAGACACATGGTGGCTGGCATTCATGACTGCTAACCACTGCAAGGTGCCTGTCTGGTGCCCTACCCCAGGTGCACTGGTGCGCAAGGGCAGATCAGAGGAAACAGACGGGCATCCAATCGGATGTCTGGCCTAGCCATGAGCGGATCACCTGCTACACACAGAGCAGGGGTTTGTAGGACACTGCTGCTCCAGTAGTTTACTGAAGAACAGACTAGTGCCCCAATGGTGGCCCCCAGCCTTCCTTGTCTGACGATAGGGCGGGGGTGACAATGGCAGTTTGGGTTTAGGTCCTACAGTGGCTAGCAGGTCTGTTTTGTGGGGAGCACACAGTGGTTATGGCAGGGGACCTGCATGCATTTCCTGTGCCCCCCCTCACCTGGCACTCTGGTGCATGCTCTGGGGGCCCATGGAGCCCCTGATGCATGAGTTTGAATCGTAGCCATAGCGCATAGGAACGATAGAGGGTTTTTTCTACATACACTCTGGGGGTTCTGTAATTTCACCCTTGTGCTGTAACCACACTGCATTTCACCTCTGGGTGGGCACTGCTCAATGATAAAAAAAACATTGTTATTTCGAGGTGGTCTGTGTGTGACATGGTTAGGTTAAGATTCTGTCCCATTTGTTATGCAGAGAGAGTTAAAAGCAAACATCTAGTTTTCTCCTCTCATATTCTGCCACTTGTCTGTCTCTTGCCTGACTGATTGCAGAATCAAATTTTCCTTGTGGCAAATAAGAATTGGCCACTCCAATGGTCCCACAATCCCCCGTTCTGTCTCGTCCTTCACTTGCTATTTCTATTCTTTCTTTCTTCCTTTGCTTCTCTGTGGTAAAAAACAGATATGTGTGTGTATATATATATATATATATATATATATATATATATGTATAGATATATATCATACATACATATATGAATCTTTATGAGAAACAGAGATCCCTTGGTGTATAAATGTATACAGTTATATTGTTGAAATGAGTACAGACAACTGCATGGATTTGTTAAAGAAGTTAGCAGTCTGGAACACAGGAGGTTGGTCTTGAGAAGCCTTTTGACATTTCACAAGCTTGTTAATAGACTTCTCTGCAGAAAATCAGCCCTAGGACATGATGCTTTAAATGGTTACACCTGTTAAGAAGACTAATGTACTCTTTAGGCTGTTACAGGAAGATCAATGAAAAAAGTCTTGTGTTTTGTGAAAAATGGGAGCTGAAACTTACAAGAACAGGATGCAGAGGCTAAACTGCCAGTCAACAACATCTCATATAAAGAGAACAATATTTGTCTAGATAGATACAGAAAGCTGAACATTGTAAAGATACTGTCATATGAGTCCATGGGGCATTACATGGGGAGATTGGAGTCTTGCTGTGCAGGCAGGTACTGTAAACGTTGCTATCTCTGAAAGAGAAAGAACCTCACCAGGAGTAATGTGTCAGTTGACAGCTCTCTTGGTTAGGTATTATTCCCCCTCTAGGCTCCATGACCTCTGCCCCTTCTACTGTCTCCCATTGCCAGCAGAGGTCTACAGGCGATGTAGAGCCTTGGGGATTGTTCAGAGGGGAAGAAGATGGGGACCGGTGGGACCTATTGTGGGGAATATGGCTGGGGGAGGTGGACAGATTGGGGTGGTGGGTTCCAGGAGGTGCCCTGGGGCAAAATGGGTTCAGGAAAGGGGTCCTCCCTGTCTTGTCCCTATTCCCAAGGGCTCCACTGTTGGTGGGCAGGTAACTGGACCAGCCTCATCAACCTATCCTTCTCAGGCAGTGTTATACAACTCCAGATCAATTGAAAGCAAGACAGCAATTATTGTTGATAATACATCTGATCTGGCTTGCATCACTGAGACCTGTCTGGATGGAAATGCTGGCCCCATATTGGAATTAGCAATTCCAGCCAGGTGCTCAGTGGTTCGCTGCCTGAGAAAGGATCGTAGGGAAGGGGATGTAGCAATTTGTTTTAAATCTTACCTGAACCTTGCGGCATTCCTGGTGACAACAGCTTGGTCCTTTGAGTGTGTGGCCATTCAAGGGATTGCAAGTGTAGGTTGCAGGATCCTTCTTGTCTACCGTTCTCCGGGGGATGAGAAGGAATTTCTGGAGGAAGTCGCAGACTTCATCTTCGAACTGGTGTTGGAGTCAACCAGATGGATTATTCTGGGTACTTTAATGCTTGGGTTGATGCTGTACTCTCACAGTTTGGTCAGGACTTCCTCCAACTAATGTATTCATTGGGCCTAACACGGGTTGTTAATTCTGCAACCCATTTACTCGGCCACTCACTGGACCTTGTCTTCCCACTGGGAATGGAGGTTACTGATCGTATGGTGAAACTGGTCACTTGGTCAAACCACCATACCATGAGTCTGCATTTGAAACCCCCTCCCCAATAGACCATCCCCTATGGAGATGGTCTAGTACTGCCTTTTAAGGGGTCTGACCCACATGATCTAATTGCGGTGTTTGACCTATCAGGAGTGATGAGTGCATGCAACGAGCTGGGAGAGTTGATTTTGGCCTATAATAGGGTTGTTATTGAAGCCCTCAGCTCTGTCACACCTGTCTGTGTTTGACCTCTCACTTTGCACCTGAGATCCCCTTGGTTTGATGGGGCTCTCAGGGAGTTGAAAAGGAGGGGTTAAAGGTTTGAGTGGTGCTGGCAGAAATCATGATCTAGGGAGGATAAGCTTAGATTGATGTCTCATTAATAGGACTATCAGTCAGCAATCTCCTGTAAAAAGGCAGAATTCCTGTCCAAGGAGATTGCTGCAGTGACTAACAGACTGACTAAGCTCTTTTGCACTGTCAACAGGCTATTCAGCTTTGCCTGTCTTCAGTCTGGAGGAGCTTTATCACAGTCAAGGTGTGAAAAGTTTGCTCTGTTTTTCACTGATAAGGTTGCCTCAATCAGATTGGAGATCCGATTGGTGCCGTCTAGTGGGACTTGCAGTGGTGGGCCTGATGTCGCGGACATTCAGTCTGTCTCGCTCAGCTTTGACCAGTTGGCTGTTGTAGATGTTGTGAAGGTTATCCTGGAGTTGAGGCCAACCAACCGTAGTTTTGGTCCAAGCCCAACATGCCTTTTAATAGGGTGTGTTGATGTAATCAGCCCAATACTGGCACAGGTAGTCCGGTGTTCCTATGTGATGGGGGTCTTTCCTGGACCCCTGAAGGAGGCGGTGGTAAGACCACTCCTGAAGAAATCTTCACTGGACCAGGAATGCCTGGCCAACTACAGACCTGTATTTAACCTTCCATTTGTAGGAAAGGTTATTGAAAAGGTGGTGGCCCTTCAACTGGAGACCTACTTAACAACTTGTGACATCTACGACCATCTCCAGTTGGGGTTCAGAAAGAGGCACAGTACTGTGACTGCCCTTGTCCGGGTTCAGAATGATCTCCTGGTGGTGAAAGATTGAGGGAGTCATTCCATCTTGATTTTCCTTGATTTCTCTGCAGCACTTGACACTGTGGACCATGGGGTGCTGTTGGAGCATCAGTGGATCTGTTGTAGACTGGCTGGTACAGTCCTCAACTGGTTTCAGTCTTTCCTTACTGGCAGGACACAGCAGGTGGTGTCTGTGATTTTTTCCTCATCATCCCTAACCCTGCCATATGGGATTCTGCAGGGCTGCATTCTGGACCCCATTTCGTTCACAGTGTACATGCTACCACTAGGGAACATTATAAGATGGTATGGGCTGAATATTCACTGCTATGTAGGTGATAATCAGCTATACCTGTCTTTTGCTTCTGAGCAGCAGAAGGCAGTCTCGGTGTTTAATCAGTGCCTCACTGAGATCTAGGACTGGATAAGTGCCAATTGGTTGAGATTTGGATCCGGACAAGACTGAAGTACTAGTGGTGGATCTGGGCCACTCGGGGCAAGGTGTGCAACCTGGACAGGTCCTGTGCTTAGGCTTGGGGACCTTCAGCTGCTCACTTTGGTCAGTGTGAGGAATCTTGGCATTGTACTAGGCTGCAGCCTGACACTTAGATCTCAGGTGTCAGCCATAGTCCAGAAGGGTTTTTACCATCCAAGAAACATCACCAGGATAAAACACTAAACCCCCAGGTGATCTGCCATCACTGGTCCATGCTTTCGTGATGTTGTGAATTAAATACTGCAACTCCCTATACCTGGGACCATCAGGGGTGCATCTTCCCACCTGCAGCTAGTGCAGAATGCTGCAGCCAGGTTATTGACTGGGTTGCCAAGATCATGTCATATTACATCTGTGCTTTGCTCTCTGCACTGGCTGCCAATTAGGTGGTGGATCACCTTCAAGGTCAATTTGCTGACCTATAAAGCCCTGCATGGTCAGGGGCCTGGTTACTTGCAAGACCTTCTATGTCCCTACTGCCCCACCCGTTCCCTCCATTTGGTGAATAAGGGATATCTGGATATTCTTAGGGATGCGCTTAAAAATATTGGGTGCTCATGCCTTTTCTTTTATACAGCCAATCCTGTGGAACTCCCTCCCTCATCCTTTGAGAAATAATTCTATCCTTGACATTTTTAAGAGGGAGCTAAAAACATTTCTATTCAATCAAGCATTTCCATCTAGTCAGATCTAGTTTTAATAATTTTCTTTTTTTATTTATTGTACGTCATGTTTTATGTAAATTATTTTAACAGTTTGATGATCTTGCTCATTGTAGTCGGTCCACTGCAGTAGGACAGCTTGCCTTCTCACATCACATCCCTAAGCTATGCAATGCCCTCCTTCCTCAGAGTCACCATTCTTCCTCCCCCCACTCCATTTCCCTAGCCCTGCAAAACTTTCTCTCTGTAAATTGTGCCTGCAACTGGTTGCTACTCCCGCCTGGGACAGCTGGCATACTGCATCTTATCCCTTGCTCCGCTAGCTACCTTTTAACATTGCACTTCTCTTCTTGACTGCTTACAATTGTATTTTCTTTACAGCACTTAATGTACATGCCTGTAATTTTGTTCACTGTTTAATCTGTCATCCTTCACTGTGAATTGTAACAATGGTTTTAATGCTGCTTGTTATATGTATTGTAAGTCATATGTCTGGTACTGTTTAATCAGGACTAGTTCATTTAGTATGCTACCAACTGTTAAAAGGCTGTTTGATTAATGTAATGTAAGCTGTATGTTGTTTTCTCCTTATGACCCTTCCCCCCAGGATGCACCGTGAGATGAGCAACTTGTTGTTCAGTGTTCCTTTCCTGGTGAAACATTTCAATAAATAAACAAATACATAAATAAAATAAAGTGCCCTGGATCAAAATGAATGGAGCGCTATATTAAATAAAGTCAATTTGATTTGATATGAAGGACTTCTTTTTGTTTGAACTGCCTGTATCAAGAGCTATCCTGCACAATTTTATTTTTTATTTTATTGTTATATTTATAATAAAACACTACCTGCAAATTTTAAAATGTCTAGTCTGCCTATGCTTCTTCACCTTTGCCTCTACGATACTGTGGTACTGCTAAGGATTCCTGACTGGCTGTACAGGAGGGTCTCCCTGGTTATTAGAAAAACTGGGCCTGACAGGATAAACAAGAGTAGTCTGGCACACAGCAAGCATTCAGCTGGAATATTTAAGCTTGCAGCATAGGAGTCGGCAGTTTTAGCTTGACGGAGCAAAGGTTCAGCTGTTTGAGAAGACTGAGTGTCTGTAGACTACTCGGTTTGAACCACTGCAGGAATGTGTCCATGTACTTCCTTATTTTTCCCCATTAGCAAACAGGTAAGGCTACTGAAGGCATTATTTTAGCTACTGCACACCCAGAATTGAAGATAGTAGGGATAGAAGATTGGAAAGCAATACTTGCAGGTTCATTTTGCATTGAACACAGATCTATTGCTCGTTGTTCCTCTCCATGTACAGCCAACATCTCTGAAGTTATGTTATCACTGTCAGTACTGCTGTCAGGATTCTTTTGCATGCTGTCGGAACTAAGGCTGGGCACCCAATCCCCATACAGCATTTGTACCCAAAAAGCTCATCCAACATCCAAGGGCTTCATCAGGTGGCAAAGTATAAAGAGTTTAGTTTCTGTTTTCTTTTGGTTAAAAACCATATGTATGCTTTCCTAGGTGCTCATCATGCTTTTGTATAGGACACTGCTCAACTCATGCTGAGTGGAACAGCTGATGCAGTGTGCAGTTTCGCTGAAAGATGCATTTCAGTACTTACCTTTCTCTGCTCCATAGCACTGTACATGTTCCTTGTTTGCAAAGATTCTTTCCTACAGGCAAAACTATCCTCATCTTTTGTCTTCAGATGTAAAAGGTATTTCCTACCTTCTATTTCAGTTTCTAGTTTGGCTTCTTCAGTAGCTAAATCATCGACTAAGTGCATTTGTGAAAAGATCGAAACACTTTCTGGGGTTTTGCTGTTGTCCTCCATAGTAACAGAAGGAAGGAGGGAGGACATGACTCCTGCCTGCAGCCCCCTACCTTGCTCTTCCATACTGGCTTCCTCCATCTCAGTTACAGATGCAGCGAAGTTGCCAAGAAGTTGCAATACTTTGACTTTGTGAAGCTTTCTGATGTTGCTATTGGCATCATCATCTTCTGCTTCACTGATTTTGCAAAGTTTTTTCAGTGAAGTGGCACTTTTTTTCTGTGAAGTGGCAACTCCACAAGCAAAGTTCGGTCATTTCATGGAAAAAAACTACCACTTCACCTGGCAAAAAAAATTGTAAAGTTGATACTTTGAACTTCACAAAGTTGGCCAAATTAGTGAAATTCTGTCCAAGTGAAGTTTGTTCAGCTTCGCTCTGCTCTAATCTCAGTGGTGGGTCAACAGCACTCCTTTCCAAGGGAGTTTCCCCAAAGTTATGCCAGCATTCACTCTTCATTAAAAACAGGTCCATGTCACCCACCCCCAGGATGCACCTGGAAACAAGTTATAACAGTTTACTGTGCCGTTGCTGGTAATAAATAAAAAATAAATATACAAATAAATACTTAATATTGTAGAAAATGAAATCAATGGCACAGTGCAACAGGGCAGTGAGGGGGCACAGACAGGATGCCTGGGTGTACAGGTAGGGGGAACTAGTAGAAGAAGGGAGGTGATCTTTCCCCTGTGTAGGTCTTCGGCTAACCAACACCAGGAGTGTGGTGCTAATTTCTGGAGCACACACATACAGATGGAGTATGATGAAGGGGAGACAATGCATTCCAATGACTCACCACGCTTTGTGTGAAGTATGACCCGCTGTCATTAGTTCTTCTGAGACCAGGGCCCTTGAGAGGGTGGGGAAGCTGGGGATAATTCCAGGGGGCCTGGTGCCAACCAGGGGCCCTGGCCACCCAACATGCTACTGTACATAGCTGCATGGGGGCCCCATAGTCTGAACTTTTCCCATGGCCCATAGTTCTTCTCACAGGGACTGTCTGAGACATTGGAATGCATTGCCTGATGTAGTAATTCAAGCTACAAATATTACTACCTTGAAAAGGTTATTAGATACACATATGTTGAAGGAGTCATAATAGTCCAGTGAATAGTGGGGGTATAGGTGAGAAGGACCACTGGTCTAGTCCTATTCCTAGCGACCATAGTTACCTTAGTTAGAGGGTGTGCAGTGAAGGGTAACCAAGATTATCCAAGTGCTTTGGGAGATAGCATGCACAGAAAGATTGAGGGACCTTAACATGTACACCCTGGAGACAAAAAAGATGGAGGGATACAACAGGAACACTCAAATCGGGATTAACAAGGTGAAATGCACTAAACTGTTCACCATAAGTACAAACACAAACATATGGGGGATTGTTATGTTTCTAATTGCAGTCATCCACTGGGCACGTCAGGAAGCTATACATTTACTGTACCTTCCACCACCAGTTAACCTCCTCTCTATAGTCCTCCAATGTATTTGGTAATACACCCCTATGTGCATCAATGTCAAGCTTGTGCTTTAGCATTCTTGGTTATCCAATGGTATTTTTCACATTAAGGACCTCCTTGATTTACACACTGCTACCCTCTCCTGTTATCATTCCAACAACTGAAATGTACTTTATCACACTCTGATTTCTGGAAATTTCTACACATTTCTACGAATGAGACATGCTGTCCAACCACTCCTGACTGCCCACTATAGCACCACCACCTCCTATTTTGCCAGTCTCTGTGTATTCATGAGAAGGTGCTCACAGAGTCCTAGTCCCTAGTATGAATACTGACCAAGAATCCAAGAGAAGGTACCAGCACAGTCATTTCACAAAATACAAATTCTCACAAAATATTGGAGAGAAGGTTCTTGAACAGCCTAACTCCTTATAATGATTAATCATTGAGTATTGGACGGGGGTGAGGCAAGAAATTAGCTGTGACTGGCATCATGCGCCACAATATATCATATGAGCACTGGGTGAAGGGGACAAAAATTAGGCAATGGACACCTTGCTCCACAGCAGAAACAATAGCTTGCCTGCAGCTTTCAGCCCCTGTTCCCTAACACTTGTCCCATCTTTCACCATGAAAGCAACAAAGCCGGCATCATGATATAGTTATATAACAATGAACAGGGCATCGGCGTGATTTATTTACCTACCTGTGATGTGCGTTGTAATATGGATTGATTTTCCTGTTGTAGAACCCTCAAGTACCTAGGTATGGCTGAAAATGGTCACTGATCCAGCCCACCTTCCTGGTAAAGTGAAATAAATAAAGTGAAATGAATTAAATAAATAAGCATGTTTTACTTACTTCACACTAGGAATACGGGATATCACGGGAATCTGGATCTCATTATGTACCCTGTCAAAGTACTTTAGGCCTAGTATTCTCCTCTCAGATTTTTAGCAAACATGTAGCTTCTTATACTTTCTCCCTTGGGATCCCCCAGCCCACCCCTCCTCCTGCTAGAAGCAAACTCTCAGCCCTCCCACCAACCATCTTTTCCCAGCACGAACATGTAAATAATTATGTGTTTCTTACTGCACCTTCCCTGAACATTTTCCAGGCTCAGTTTTTGTCTTCACCCTGACCCCTCCCTCTGCATTTTAACTGCCCAATGCCAGCATTCATGAGTGGAGAAGAGAGCCTTCTATACTTGCTTTACCTTGGGCATGCATTTTACCTCGAGGCCATGCCAGCCCATATGGTTCCCCTTCTGCTTACAAATGCCAGCTTTAGGCAGCCAGCAGGTTGGAACAGGAGGAGGAGGTCCAGGAGGATCCTCATGGGACCGCTAAAGAAACATGGTTTGCAAGTAAATGCTGGGGGGGGGGGGTTGCTACCAGTGGGAACTGGGGATGGCGACCCTGAAAAACTGTTTATTTTAAAATGCAAAGCTTTATGCAGTACATCACTAAAGAAATCAAGATGATAGTGGTGGGTGCCTGTGCTGGGAGCCCTTTCCCTACTTCTGTTATCTACAGCATTCATAGTTATATGGGACAAACAGTCATAAAGGGAGGCAGTTTTTAGCCTAGTGTTCAGAGCACAGGCTCTGAACAAGGAGACCAGGGTTTGAATGTCACACAACCACCACTTACTTACTGTGTGACCCTGAGCAAGTCTCCTAACCTCTTTGCGCGCAGTATCTCTGTAATCCCTCTCAATCTCTCTCTCTGTAATCCATACTACTTTAGAATCTCCCTATGTTCAGAAAATGGCAGAAATATTATTCTCCTGTCCTGGAATGTAAAGTGGATCAGGTCATCTGAATGGAGCTAATATATATAACACCAAATTCATTCCTTTCTTCCTTGAAAACCCTGTTACTACTGTGTGGTGCAAAAGAGCACTACTCACAGTGGATCTAAAACTGCTAAAAACAGGGACCTTCTCCCTTCTCCCTTCTCCCTGCAGCCTTTTGCTGAGAACTAGTCTTTGTTTACTATGTTGTCTGAGAGCAATAGTGTATCATGTTTCCATGGATAGCAACAGCCTACCTCCTGTGGCCTGCATTCACACGTTTTCAATATTTACCAACCTATCCCAGCCTGTAAACAGACCAGCTCATGTGAGGCTACATCACTGTTTCCCTCATGAGTCACGTTTTTCATGTCTCAGAGGCCGTACGTGCAGGTCAACACACAAAATGTGTCCCATTTAAGGAATGTACAGTTATATGACAGTTTGGGACTATGGGAGGCAGTATAGTGCAGTGGTTTAAGGCTCTGAGCTGCAAATCTGGAGACCTGGGTTTGAATCCCACAGCCCCCTCTTGTATATACTGCGTGACCCTGAGCAAGTCACTTAACTTCCCTATGCTCCCAGGTTGCACCTGTAAAAAAGCTTTCAGCTTAGTGTGTCTCACCTGGTTAAACAATTGGGAAAAAAAAAAAGTCTCCTGACACAAGATGAAGACACCCCCCCTCCCAAGCAAGTCTGTAGTAGACTGAGGGACTGTGCTCCTATATACAGTTTGTTGGTTGGGCCCTCCGTGACTCACCAGTGGAAACTGGGATCTTCCTAGTCAGAAAGCAGTACTTACAGACAAGCCAGCTCACCCAGTTTTTTTATTTAAAATTTGGTGACTGGGAAAGGCACACTGAGACGCATCTCATTCCTGGATGTATCCCAGAGGATAAAGATGGGCAGCAAACCCATACCTCAGTCTGAGGACATCTGAATGGAACGGGGGTGATCAAAGACTGCCAAACCTTTCTGAAGGAGTTTGGTATAGTAAAGCTCTGCAGACTATACCCCCAAACATGGTATTGAAAGCAGGCATCTATTTTAGAGATGGGGATGCACTTTATTCTGTTCGCTGCTTCAAGTGAAGCCAACAGGAAACCTGCTTGTCTTACTACACTAGTTGGAATTCCTATCTCACCACCTCAAGAACGTGGATGGAACTCCAATACCCCATCTGCCCCGACCTTATTGAATGAAGGGTAAATTTGAGAGCAGGCAGAGTAGCCCATATTTAGGAGCCATTTGATAAGACCTGTGTCTAGCCCTGTAGTTTAGGGAAGGGGTACTAATTGTCTTGACTGGGGCCTCAGATACTTGATAATTGCCCTCCCACAGCCAATAGGAGACCACTGGGAAGGGTGCAAGTTCTGTGTAAAAGTTGCCACTTCCAATGAATCCCACATGTTTGTGTCCCAGTGAGTGAGTGGAATGGTGAATGAGTGGAACAGGTGACTGGTGCACAACAGGACACAGAAGGTAATAGTGAATGGAACAAATTCTGAAGAAAGGGGGGTTACTAGTGGAGTACCTCAGGGCTCAGTACTGGGTCCAGTCCTCTTTAACGTCTTTATAGGTGACATTGTAGAGGGTCTGGAAGGAAAGGTATGCCTCTTTGTGGATGACACAAAGATCTGTAACAGAGTTAATACACAAGGGGGGGTAGGAAGGATGAGAAGGGACTTGGCAAGGTTGGAGGAATGGTCAGACATATGGCAACTTAGATTCAATGCAAAGAAGTTCAAAGTAATGCACCTGGGAAATAAAAATCCAGGAGAAGAGTACACAATAGCAGAGGAGGTACTAACAACAACAATAATGGAAAGGGATCTGGGTGTAGTCATATCAGATGACCTAAAGGTGGGTATGCTATGTGAGAAGTCAGTAGGGAAAGCCAGGGGGATACTGGGATGCATAGGGAGGGGCATCACAAGTAGAAAAAGGGAAGTGGTTATCCCTCTATGCACACAGTTGGTGAGACCCCATCTGGAGTACTGCATGCAGTTTTGGAGACCTCATCTACGCAAGGACATAGACAGGATGGAAGCAGTCCAGAGGAGGGCAACTAAAATGGTGCAGGGTCTACATCAGAAACCATATGAAGAGAGACTGAGAGAGCTTAATATGTATACCTTTGATGAAAGGAGGGACAGGGGGACATGATAGGAACTTTTAAGTACCTCAAGGGAATCAACAAAGTCCAGGAGGGTAGCATCTTTCAGAAAAGAGATGTGTAAGAACAAGGGGCACAATTTAAAGTTAGAGAGCAGCTCAGGGGTAATGTGAGAAATTCTTTTCATGGAGAGAGTGGTAGGCATGGAACCGCCTTCCTGGAGAGGTTGTGGGGTCTAAAACAATGGAGGAATTCAAACATGCATGGGACAGACATAAGGCAATTATAGTGGGGGGTTGCAGGAAATAGGCTGTTGGCTAACTAGAATCTGCAGCTTATCCAGTAGGTAGGGAAATGGGCAGACTGGGTGGGCCAAGTGGTCCTTATCTGCCGTCAAAGTCTATGTTTCTATGTGTCATAGGCGTTGGCAGGCATCAGCAGAAAGAAGTGGAGAAGTGGGGGACTCTGCTGGTCGACTAGGGAAAGATGCCTGTTCACGTCTGTGGAGTGGAATACTCACTACTGGGAAGGGTGGAAAGTGAAATATAGACCAAAACTGGGAATAGGAGCAACAAGGGTAGGAGTATATAAAGATTTGAACAAGACACGGGACAGCACAAATAGAAATAAACAAAAAAGGGGAAACTAGAAACACCCTATCAGGGCTAAGGTTACAAGAGTATCTATAGGTAACACAGGGAGAATAGAGGTCAAGAATGCTGGGAGTGGTACAGTGCAGTGGCTGTGGGGTGGCAGTTTTCAGAGAGACCTTCCAGAGACTGTGGTGTGGCCCCATCTGCATACACCTCTCTGGGTTGAGGGAGAAGGTCTCTAGACTCCAGGTTGAGTTGTCTAGGATTTGGGAGACCTCTCCCCTCACCCAGAGGTGACCAAGTCTGCCACTGTTACCTCAGAGGATGCCAGTGAGGAGGAACAGCTGGACTGTGGTGGGCTCTGGAAGGGTGGGGGTGATGGGACAGAGGCACATTCCTCAACCAGTACCACTACAAAACTTCTATGCTGCTCTGGTGGGGTGGAACCACCAGGAGGAAGCACCCACAGTAGTGACCAAGGGGAATGAGGCAGCCATCTGTAGTGAAGCTCCCAAGGAGGGTGGTAGAGGACCACAGAAGAGGAGGAAGCAACTTCTGGTGGGGGACTCCATTGTGAGTGGGATAGATTTGGGAATATGAAATTGGGGGAGAGGCAGGTTAGGTGCTTACCTGGTGCCATAGCCCAGAGGGATGGGAAGCAGATCCTGAGGATCACTAGATCAGCAGGACAGGAACGAGAGCTGGATATCATTGTCCACCTAGAGACTAGTGACCTGGCTTGGGATGGGGTTGGGATAGTGCATGGGGAATTTAGGGAGATGGGGAGGGGTCTTTGAAAGGAAGCTCTTTCAGTGGCTTTCGCTGAGGTACTGCCTGTCTAAGACAGGGGACAGGAGAGGGAACTCCACAGCGGAAGCTTCAACTCATGGCTGAAGGAATGGTGCAGAGAGGAAGGGTTCCACTACACTGGGGACTGGGACCCACCTGGGAGGATAAGGGCCTATACAGGGTTGATGGCCTGCATCCATCTGGGAGTGGAACCACAGTCCTCAGCGGATGGTATAAATGTTACTTCGATGAACATTTAAACTAGCCAAGGGGGTGGCGGAAGGAATCAGGGAGTCAGAAACTGCCTTCCCTCACAGGCTGAAGTAGAGAGTAAGGAGAACTCAAGGGTAGAGAAATCCTCCAGGGTGCAAATTAATCGAAGGAGCAGGCTGGTAGAGATATAGGAGGAAAGGAACAGGAGCATTAAAAAGAGAGGTGGGGAGGAGGAAGGGCAAAAAGGAAAAAAGGGGGTCAAAAAGTAGAGTGGAATCAAAATCTGGAAGGCCATGTGTGTGAATGCTAGAAGTCTAGGAAATAAGATTCCGGACTTAGATGCCACCATGGCAGACGCCAACCTGGACATTGTAACCATTACTGAGTCATGGTAGACTGAAAACCATGACTGGAACATGGTCATACTGGGCTATATTCTGTTCAGGAAGTACTTGGTGGAAAGGAAAGAAGGAGGTATGGTGCTTTATTTGAGGGAAACTATAAAAGCCACGGAGATATAGGGAATACAGGGGTACTGAGGGTCTCCCTGGAGATGCAGGATGCAGCACCTATTCTCATTGCAGTGATCTACAGACCTCTAGCTCAGAGGGAGGAACTAAATAAGGTACTGGTGGAAGTCACTGGCAAGAAGGCAGAAAAGGTGAAGGTGCTGCTGACGGGGGACTTCAACCTGCCAGATGTTGATTTGAGGCTCCCAGAAGCAGCTTCTGCTAGAAGCAAGAGTATTCTGTACTCTCTGCAGGGGGCATTCCTCAGGCAACTAGTCAATGAACCCTCTCATGATGGGGCAATACTGGTCTTGGTACTCACTAACAGGGACAGTGTTGCAGACATCAAGGTGGGAGCCCACTTGGATACCAGTGATCACCGTGCAGTGTGGTTCAGTATAAGGATGGCTGCAGAATCGAACCACACAAGAGTGAGGGTCCTGGACTTCAGGACGGCAGATTTTAAAAAGATGGGCTAATGCCTCAGGGATGATCTAGCAGGGGTGGGTGACCAGGGTGGGGTGGAGGAATTGTGGGCAAAGATAAAATTGAGCACAGTAGAGGCAACAAACCTCTGCATTAAATACTGTAAGTGAGCAAAAGCAAGAGGAAAAAGAGATCGCTATGATTCTCAAAAGAGATGGCTGAAAAGGTAAAAGGGTAGCATTCAGAAGGCATAAGAAGGCGCAGAAGGAGGAGAATAGGGAGGTGTATGGGGGGGCAGAGGGAAGCAGGGAAAGCAGTAAGCAACGCAAAGGCACAAACTGAAGAGAAAGTAGTCCAGGAGGTAACAAAAGGGGACAAGACATTTTTTAGGTATGTAGCCTCCTGTGGGGCTTAGAGGCTGCAACTTGCACTGCTTAGTGCACCTTAGTACAGCTTGGTTGTGTTTTGGGAATTTGTGTCCTGTGTAGGCAGGGGTTAATAGTTTTTGCCACCTTGGGACTGCCTGTCAGGAGGTCCATTGGTGGGCATTCCAGGGGCAAATATAAGGGGCTGCGTGGGAAAAAGAGGAGAGTGAGTTGAGAGATGGGGTGGAGCATGAGTGATTGCTCACTTCAGCAGCAGACCAGTGCTCCTCAGTTAAAAAAAAAGTTGTGGTCGTGACCTGCTGTTGACATGGCAGAGGCTGTTAGTAGGGGAGCTGCCAAGGTAGAACCCGGGAGTCGAACCTGGATCCTGTTCTGCCCAGAGGTGCTGCGCCTTGTGCAGTGTTGTGACAGGAAGCTCCTGCCAGTCTTGAGGACTGAATTTTCATAAATCTGTTGCAACAGTTCTTCTACTTCTTAGCCTAATCCTGTACAATTTCTAGTCCAAAGGTTGGCTATCTATGGGCATCCCCTTCCATTTCTTGACTATGCTATAGTGTCCCCTTTAATTTTCCTTTTCCCTCTCAGGTTCTCATACAGGGAGGTTATTGTGGTGACCTCCAAGCATATGTAAAACAGATTGTGTTTATCGTTGTTGGATTTATTATGTAATAGCACTATGTCATAAAATACCTTGATGTATATGCCTTATGTTTATGAAACCTGTAAATGTTGAAAACACCATAGCACTAAGTGTTTTTGATAATGGTAAAACGTACTAGGTGACTATTATAGAAATTAAGTTAGTTTTGCTATTTAGCATGCATGTAAACTGCTGTAAACTGAACAAGTCTGAAATGTCATGGTGATTTGCATATATCCCTGATGCTTTGCATTATGGAAGTATGTATGATGTTGCATTTCTTTAAAACTTGATTTGTTGCCAGTGCCCTTTGGGGGTAACCCTTTTTCAGTGATTCTGCATTGAGGTTCTTTGTCTATAGCGTGTTTTTTTTTTCTTTTTGAGCCCCCACTACCAAGCAAACAAGGCCCACATAGGGACGAAGAGATTTCACTAAAAATGTTTAGATCAGAGATCAGTGTCAGTAGGTGCTGGCTAAATGCAGAGAAAGGACATTCATAGTCTGTTGCTGCAAACTGATGTACTGAAGAAGGAATATGCCATTGCTCAAGGTTATTTCTTGCGTTTTGAATAAACATCACACACAGAGATTGTGTGTTGAACCTGAAGTTCAGTGTCTGGTCCATCTGTTATCCCACAACTCTTCCACAAGGGTGAGCTGAGAGCAACATGTCAGTGGGGAGAATAGTTCCCATTGTGTTCTGTAAGTACCTGACTGGGAAGATGAGTGCGCCAGAGGAGTTTGATGGAGGAGCCCTTTGTGAGTTTGTCAATGTTCCAGGGGGAGAATGGACAGTTTTGCAGCCAGTGTGACTCTGAGGTGAGCAGCCATGGATAAGCTGGGGAGATGAGAGCAGAAAGGGAGCAGCCAGCCCCAATTTGTGTGCCACACTGGACCGGTCTGCACAGTGAAAAGCCCCAAAAGTGACAGTGTAGAGGAGACCCCATTTTGAATGGTCAGAACAATGGAGTCTATGGGGATTAGTTTGTCTTGAGGACTATGAGTATGTGCTGTCTGCTTGAGCTTTAAAAATGAACTGAATTCCCTGCCAAGTTATCTGTGGTCATCCAGATCACGCCCTGTTTATGCATTCCTTGAAAATGGATTCATTGTGACCATCCTGGTCCAGAGACTGTAATGTTCTGAGGCAACCACTGCAGTCCCAAACAAAAATGAATATATCCCCCACTGTGATGTGTTAACTGCTCCGTGGAGTAATTTGATGGAAGTTCATCAATTTATTAAAAGGGATTCCTGTGTTTGTTGTGATTTGCAGAGTGGTATTTTGGAGTTATACGAGCATATGAATTTGTCAGCAGAAACAGGCCATAATGGTGTATCAAGTCTGATCTAGTGTGCAGCTCTATTTAGTTCCCCGGAGCTGCCCATCCTTCCCTACTCCCCCTTGAGTCAACTATCCCTCCCCTAGTTCCCTCTCCCTTCCCAATCCCAGGAACACCTCCTCCTCCTGCCCTAGTTTCTTCTTTATCTTATCCCACCCCCCCTTGAAACTAGCCACTGTATTTACCGCAACCACCTTCTCTGGCAGCTTGTTCCACCCTGACACCACCCTTTCAGTCAAAAAGTGCCTCCTCATTTCCTTCCTAAGTCTATCCCCAGTAGCATCAGGCTGTGCACCCTTGTTGTACCCTCCTTCCTTATGTTAAAGATGCCCTTTGATAGTACCCTGTTCATTCCCTTAATGTACTTGAAGGTCTCTATCATGTTCCCCTCTCTCTCCTATCCTCCAGGGAGCACATGTTAATCTCTCTCAGCTTCTCCTCATATGTTTTGGCCTCCATATCCTGGATCATCCTGGTCACCCTCCTCTGTCCTCCTCCAGTAGCTTGATATTCTTCTTCAGATACAGGCACCAGAACTGTACACGGTACTCCAGCTGTGGCCTCACCAGTGACCTGTACAGTGGCAGAATGACTTCCTCTCTCCTAGAAGTTATTCCCCTGGTGATGCAGCCTAGCATTTTATTTGCTTTGGCTGCTGCCTTGGGGCACTGCACCGAGCATTTCATATCACCTCTGATCATCAATCCTTGGTCTTTTTCCTCCTCTGAGACTGCACCTGTACTCCCCTCAGCCAGTAGCTGACCCCTGGGTTCTTGGCCCCCAGGTGCAGGACCTTGCATTTCTTGGCATTGAAACCCAACTGCCAGATGCCTGACCATTTTCCAGCCTAGCCAGGTCCTCCCCTAAATCCTGTCTCCCCTCCACTATGTTCACCCTCCGACAGAGCTTGGTATCATCCACAAAGAGCAGGTCATGTCAGATGAATCTAATAGATTTCTTTGACTGGGTGACCAAAGTAGTAGACCAGGGAGGGGCTGTGGACATGGCCTACCTAGACTTTAGCAAGGAATTTGACACAGTCCCACACAAAAGATTAATAGTCAAATTAACCAGCCTGGGAGTGGGACCCAGGGTGGTAGCCTGGGTAAAACATTGGCTGGACAACAGGATACAGAACGAATTGTAAATGGAGTCCATTCTGAAGAAAGGGGTTACTAGTGGGGCACCGCAGGGTTCAGTATTGGGTCCAGTCCTTTTAATGTCTTCATCAGTGACATTGCAGAGGGACTGAAGGAAAAGTATGCCTTTTGCAGATGACACAAAATCTGCAACAGGGTTGATACACAAGGAGGTGTGGAAAGGATGAAAAGGGACTTGGCAAGGTTGGAGGAATGGTCAGAAGTATGGCAGCTAGGATTCAATGCAAAAGTGCAAAATAATGCACCTGGGAAACAAGAACCCAGGGAAGAATACACAATGGGGGAGGTAGTAACAACAACAAAAAGGAAAGGACTTTGGGTAATCATATCAGATGACCTTAAGGTTAGCAAAAGCAATGTGAGAAGGGCAGTAGGGAGGGCTGGGGTATACTGGGATGTATAGGGAGAGGCATCAGCAGCAGAAAACAGGAAGTTGTTATCCCTCTGTACAGACAGTTGGTGAGACCCCATCTGGAATATTGTGTCCAGTTCTGGAGACCCCATCTCTGCAAGGACATAGACAGGATAGATGCAGTCCAGAGGAGGGCAACTAAAATGGTGCAGGGTCTGCAAGAGAAGCCATATGAGGAGAGACTAAAAGAGCTTAATATGTATACCCTTGAGGAAAGAAGGGAGAGGGGGGACATGATAGAAACTTTTAAGTACCTCAGTGGAATCAACAAAGTCCAAGAGGGTAGCATCTTTCAAAAAAAGAGACTTGCAAGAACAAGGGGACACAATTTAAAGATAGAAGGAGGGTGGCTCAGGGGCAATGTGAGGAAGTATTATTTCACAGAGAGGGTAGTGGATGCATGGAACAGCCTTCCTGAGGAAGTTGTGGGGTCTAAAACTGTGGGAGAATTCAAGAATGCATGGGACAGACATAAGGCAATTCTTGCAGGGGGGTAAGAAGAAATAGGCTGTTGGTTAACTAGGATCTTCGGCCTATCCTGTAGGTAGGGAAATGGGAAGACTAGATGGGCCTAGCGGTCCTTATCTGCCATCAAAGTCTATGTTTCTATGTTTCTATGTTTCTAAAGAGGCAGATCTTATTTTTGACCCCCACTGCTATATCTCCAATAAAGATGTTGAACGACACAGGTCCCAGGACTGAGCCCTGTGGGACCCTGCTGGTTACAGGCCAAGGTTTAGATAGTCCCCCCCACCACCACTCTCTGATTCCTATCAACTGTTATGCTACTAATCAGAACTTTCTTTGCAACCAGCACCAAGGGGTTTAGTGGCATCCTAGTACACTTACTGTCTGGGTAAATGAAGGCCATTTTTGGAAGTGTTTTCTGCTGCTGTCAGCACCTTCTCCCCATGGACTGACACCACCATACCCCTAGACACCGAGGGGAGAGGGGGCTACAGATATCTAAGTGAAAACATGAAGACAAGGAGTGGGATCATAAGGTTAAAAAGGGAAAGGGAGGACTGTGCAGAGGGGGACCAGGAAAAAGCAGACATCCTGAACAAATACTTTTGTTCAGTGTTCACAGAGGAGGGAGAAAGGGAGGAGCCACAAAAAAGTTACTGGCTGAACATCTGACAGTTTTGTTTAACAGCTCGCTGGAAGCAGGAGTGGTTCCAGAGTACTGGAGGGGTGTGGATGTAGTCCCACTACACAAAAGTGGTAGCAGGGAGGAGGCTAGCAATTATAGACCAGTCAGCCTGACATCAGAAAGATAATGTAATCATTGCTGAAGGAAAGGATTGTGGACTGTCTTGAATACAGCATGTTACAATGTCCAAGGCAGCATGACTTCACAAGAGATCGGTCATGTCAAACTAATCTAATCGATTTTTTTGACTGGGTGGCCAAGGAACTAGATCAGGGTGGAGCAGTGGACATGGCCTACCTAGATTTCAGTAAGGCGTTCAACACCACTGTACATAGGAGACTAGTAAGCAAGCTGTGTGACTTAAAAATGGGTCCAAAGGTGGCAAGCTGGATAATAAATTGGGTAGAGGATAGGTGACAGAGAGTGGTGGTAAACAGAGTTCACTCCAAGGAAGAGAGGGTGACCAGTGTGGTTCCTCAGGGTTCAGTGCTGGGACCAGTCCTCTTTAATGTCCTTAAAACTGACATAGCAGAGGAATTGGGAGGGAAGATCTGCCTGTTTGTGGATGACACCAAAATTTGCAATAGGATGGACACTATGAGGGTGGGTGGAAAGGATGAACAGAGACCTGAGAAAACTAGATGAGTGGTTAAGGGTATGGCAGCTGGGTCTCAATATGAAAAAGTGCAGAATAATGCACCTAGGGCACAGAAACTGAGGGGTGGAGTACAAAATGGGTGGAGTGGTACTGATGACCACAATGCAGGAAAGAGACCTGGGGTAATCATATCAGATGACCTAAAGGTAGCTAGGCAGTGTGACAAGGCAGTTGGAAGGGAAAATGGGATGCTGGGGTCCATAAGGAGGAGGGCATCACCAGTAGAAAGAGGGAGGTGGTGTTACCTCTGTGTAGATCACTGGTAAGACCCCACCTAGAGTATTGTGTCCAGTTCTGGAGACTACATCTCCAGAAGGACATAGACAGAGTAGAGGCGGTCCAGAGATGGGCAACCAAAATGGTGCTGGGTCTGCATCAAAAGCTCTATGAGGAGAGAAAGTACCTCAATATGTACACCATGGAACAGTGGAGGGAGAAGGGAGATATGATAGAGACCTTTAAATACCTCACTGAGGAAAATAAGGTACAGAAGGGGAATATTTTTTTCAGAAGAAAAGGTGCCCAAGAACAAGGGGACATGCTATGAAGCTGAAGGGGGGAGATTCAGGAGAGGTGTGAGGAAGAGTGGTGGATTCCTGAAACAGCCTTCCAGTGGAGGTGGTGGGGACAAAAACAGTTTTGGGTTTCAAGAAAGCATGGGATAAAAATGAAGGAGTCACAGTAGAAAGGAAGGGGGAAGGGAGAAAGAGCTGCAGATCAAGCATGGTCTGATGTAATAGCGTAGGTAGGGAGAAATGGGGAGACTGTATGGGCCACGTGGTCCTTATCTGCCATCAAATTCTGTGTTTCTATGTAACCTGATCCCATGCTGCCAGCAGAGCAAAGTGGGCAGCTGGTTGGGAGGACATGGTTGCTATCTATGCAATGCACAGAATGATATTCAAAATGTGGAGAGCTCAGGGATGGTGTGGATGCTACACCAGGAAGATGCCTGCAGAAGTGCTTCCATGCCTCCATGGGCAGTTGTTCCAGACACATCAGAACCCACAATGATCCCTCCAGGACAAGTTACACCACTCCTCTGAGCCAGCATAGAGGTCTGTGTCATGGTGCTAACCATTTTATGTACTTATAACTTGGGAGACTTCAGTACCCGGCTGTGTACTGTACAGAAGAGACCGAGGTGCAAAAAGGGGAGGAGGGGGTGGAGTTGCCCTTTATGTCAATGAAAATATCAAAGCTACAGAAATTCAGAATTCACATATGGAGCCAGAAGAACTATGTGTCACCCTGGAAACAGGAAATGGGACAGCCATAAGAACTGGGGTTGTGTACAGGCCTCCAGACCAGGGGGCGGACATAGACACATTACTGTCAGAAGATATACAAAACAGCTAAAGGGGAGGTTCTGATAATGGGAGACTTTAACATGCCAGATACAGATTGGTCAATACCAGCAAGAACATCTGCCAGAACTAGACACATAGTGGATTCCCTGCAGGGGGAGGGCCTCAAACAACTGGTACAACAACCCACAAGAGACAGGGCTATCCTAGATCTAGTACTGACTAACAGGGAAAGTATCTCAGATCTCCAGGTAGAAGGTCACCTGGGGGCAAGTGACCATCACATGGTATGGTTCAATTTGGCCACTAGAACTAAATCATACCATTCCAAGGCAAAAATATGGGACTTCAGAGGAGCCGATTTTGATAAGATGGCCAACAGAGTTAAGCTAGCCCTGGTAAAAAGAAATACAGGTGAGGGGAGTCAGGCAAAGTGGGCGAGCATTAAGGATGCAATACTTGAAGCAACATCCCATTGTGTTAGAGAGGAAAGGAAGTGCAAAAGAAGAAGGAAACCACTTTGATTCTCAAAAACGGCAAAAAAGGTCAGAGCCAAAAGGCTGGCCTTCAGGAAATATAAGGGAACATAGCAGGATGAAGATAGGGAGGCATACCAAACTTCCCTAAGGGAAGCAGGGATGGCAGTAAAGCAAGCAAAGACCCAAACCAAGGAAACACTAGCACAAACAGTAACAGAAGGTGACAAGACTTTCTATAGATACATTACTGAAAGGAGAAAGTCCAGAGGGGGTATTTCTAAGATCAAAGGAGATAAGGGGGCGTGTGAGGAGGAAGACCATGTAAAAGCATCTATCCTAAATAGATACTTCTGCTCAGTATTTACTGAAAAGAAGGTAGGGCAGGGCCCACAGCTCAGCACACACTCTGTAGCAAAGTGTTTCTTACAGGGTATATCTTCTGTGAAATTATTACAGGTGGTGCTTACATTTTTGTGACTTTTTATCATTAGGCTAAGCAAAATTACTGTTTGCCACTATTTTATTTTATTTTTTTGCTGAAAAGGTTTTTTGTCTCAGAGGTGTTGCAGTCTTCTTCCCACATTGAAGGAGCTACTTGCTTTCATCCCACAGTTTATCCAGGGGATTAGGTGTGTATCTGGGGGGTGGAGCTGGCAAACTGTCAGTAACTTCCAACAGAAAGAAGGGTTAAAAGGTCAGGTTAGTTGATATCTTGGAGGTGGAAGACTAGGTTTGCTGGCCAAGGCACCTAGCTTCACCTGAGCTCTTTCCTTCTAGGTTGCTTGAAAGGCCAGAGCAAAGAACCTTACCAGAGCAAGGGAAAGGATTAAGAATTATTTTGGCTAGGCAGATTTACTGTGTGTTGTTATTTTTATTTTGTACTCACAGGGATTGTTACTGTTTGTTGCTAACATTTTATTGCTTTATTTTTCTCTGATTCAAATTGTTGTTGCTGGGTATACCTTCTGCTGCATTATTACAAGGTGGGCCTACAGGTGTGTGCTAACAGATTACTGTTGTAATCTTCTGATTCAAATTGTCTTTTGGAAGGAATATCTTCTGTTACTGCTTTATTTTTCTCTGTACCAAAGTGTTTCTTACAGGGTATATCTTCTGTGAAATTATTACAGGTGGTGCTTTACAGGTTTTACAGTTTTATCTATCATTAGAATAAGCTTTCAGAGTTATTGCATTTGTTGCTGACTGATTGTTTCTGCTCTTACCTCCTTGTTTCTTTCATCTGTGTATTTTTTTTGGCAGGGGAAGGGTCCAGCCACCCAACCCCATCCCCAACCTCCCCTCGCTACACTCCTTTTATAGGGTAGCACAGTCGTGACATTTCCTGTGGCAAAGCAGGAAGGGGCAGATCAGTGGGGTATCCACATGGTGACCTCATTTACAGGGGCACTAGTAATTTAACTTGTCATAACACCTTATACAAAAACAAACAAACAAAACACAAAATCAAACTTTTGCTTTCATTTTCTTCCTTCTAATTACTCTGACCAGGTTATAAAACCAGCAACTTATCTGGAATGGATATCATTACCTGCAGGTACTGCAGAACACTTTTCAGAAGGGCAGTTTTAAAGGATTTAGGAACCTGTCCTACATGCTGGGCCATTTGGAGATCTTAGGGCTCAGCTCCAGGTTGCATGGGTAGAGACTGAGCACCTTATATTTCATATTCATGAGGAAATATATTATAAGAACCACCCGCCATTTCCCCAACATCCAAAAGAAGCACCTCGACCACAGAGGGTAGTTGGTCCAGGTGGTTAGGAGGGGCAAATCAGGTGCCCCGTCACTTGGTGCTCTCCAACATATTATCTACAAAACCATATAAAAACTACAAACAGGTATCTGCCTCTGTCTCCAAAATCAAACAAAGGGGCAGAGGACACTGCAGAGCAAGACACTGCAGCACAGGAGCTATCACAACAAAACTTGCCCAAAACAGGAACCAAAACCTCCTTGCACAAGGGATGGAAGGGCCTCGGCACCCAACTAAGGATCTAAGGTTCGAGCAGACTCGATAGACCATAAGGCCTAATCTGCTGGCAAATAGTATGTTAGTATGTAAAACAAAAAAAGCAAAAAAGAAATCCAAAAAACTTCTGTTCATAGGAGACTCCATGATTCGGGGAGTTGATACCTATCTCCAGCCAGGGGTAATGGTCAGATGTCTCCCAGGTACATCATTGTGGAGAGACACTGACCGTATTGCTAAAATTGTTCAGGAAGCAGGAGAAAACATTGACATCCTGGTACACATAGGGACTAATGATCTCACCAGTCGGTCAGTTGTGGAGACCAAGGAACACATGACCAGGCTGGGTGACAAGCTATCATCCATTTCATCCGGCATCTCCTTCTCTGAGATTCTGCCAGTCTGGGAGAAGGGGGTAGATGGACAGAAGGTCAGAAAAGGGGAGCTAGGGGAGATAAACATGTGGCTCAAGGGCTGGTGCCAGGAAAAAGGAGACAAATATGTGGGGGAACTGGCAACAGTTTTGGGAGCGAAAGTTCTTTAAATTTGATGGACTGCATCTGACTAAGGAGGGAGTCAGTGCATTGGGCAGAAGTTTGATGTCTTTGCAGAATATTTAAACTAACAAATGGTGAGAGGGGTACAGCACCCCATACGTCGAATGGGAAGAACACCCTTCCCCCTTAGCTAGTGGTCAAACAAGAGTTCAGCATGTTTGTAGTTCATTTGCATCACCAGGTAAGGAAAAAGGTCCAGCTCTCCATACGATGCACAGGGGAAATGCCAGACCTCACCCAACAACTAACAAACCGAAATCTGGATAATGGAAAATCATGTAAACAAATGCTTGCAGTCTGGGAAACAAGATTCCAGACCTGCAGGCAATAATGACAGAGGCTGAACTGGACATAGTAGCAATTAATGAGATGTGGTTTACCAGTAACCACACTTGGGAGACTTCAGTACCTGACTATGTACTGTTCAGAAGAGACCGAGGTACAAAAACGGGGTGGTGGAGTGACCCTGTATGTCAATGAAAATACCAAAGCTACAGAAATTCAGAATACACATAAGGAGCCAGAAGAACTGTGGGTCACCATGGAAACAGAAAATGGGACAGCCATAAGAACTGGGGTTGTCTACAGGCCCCCAGACCAGGGGGAGGACATAGACACATTACTGTTAGAAGATAACAAAACCTAACAGCTAAAGGGGTGGTTCTGATAATGGGAGACTTCAACATGCCAGATACAAATTGGTCAATACCAGCAAGAACATCTGCCAGAACTAGATGCATGGTGGATTCCCTGCAGTAGGAATTCCTCAAACAAATGGTACAACAACTCACAAGAGACAGGCCTATCCTAGATCTAGTACTGACTAACAGGGAAAGGATCACAGATCTCCAGGTAGGGGGTCACCTAGGGGCCAGTGACCATCACATGGTATGGTTCAATTTGGCCACTACATCTAAATCATCCCATTCCAAGGCAAAAATATGGGACTTCAGAGGAGCTGACTTTGATAAGATGACCAACAGAGTTAAGCTAGCCCTGACAAAAAGAAATACAGGTGAGGGGGAAAAGGCAAAGTGGGCAAGCATTAAGGATGCAAAACTTGAAGCAACATCCCATTGTGTTAGAAAGAAAAAGTGCAAAAGAAGAAGGAAACCACTTTGGTTCTCAAAAACAGTAGCAGAAAAGGTCAGACCTAAATGGCTGTCCTTCAGAAAATATAAGGGAACACAGCGGGATGAAGATAGGGAGGCATACCAAACTTCCTAAAAGGAAGTGGGGAAGGCAGTAAGGCAGGCAAAGGCCCAAATGGAGGAAACACTAGCACAGACAGTAAAAGAAGGTGACAAGACTTTCTATAGATACATTAGTGAAAGGAGAAAGTCCGGAGGGGGTATTTCTAAGATCAGAGGAGATAAGGGGGCATGTGAGGAGGAGGACCATGCAAAAAAAAATCCTAAATAGATACTTCTGCTCAGTATTTACTGAAGAGAAGGTAGGGGAGGGCCCACAGCTCAGCACCATGGACACAGGTGGGAGGGAGATGAGCACTAGTCCCTTCATAAAAGAAAGGGTCCTACAAGAGCTCAATAAGCTCAGGGAGGACAAAGCAATGGGACCAAATGGCATACATCCCAGGGTACTAAAGGAGCTAAGGGTGGAACTAGCAGAGCCATTAGCAGAACTGTTTAGTGAGTCTCTGAGCACAGGAGAGGTCCCAGAAAACTGGAGAAAGGCTCATGTGATCCCACCACACAAGAGTGGTAGCAGGGAGGAGGCAGGGAACTATAGACTAGTCAGTCTTACCTCAGTAATGGGCAAGATTATGGAGGCACTCCTTAAAGAAAGGATAGTGCAATACCCGGAATCCATAGGAGCACAGGGTCCAAGACAGCATGTGTTTACAAAAGGAAGGACCTGTCAAACTAGTCTCATAGATTTCTTTGATTGGGTAATCAGAGTGGTGGACCAAGGGGGAGCAGTTGATGTCGCCTACCTTTACTTCAGCAAAGCTTTTCAATACTGTTCTACATAGAAGATTGATTAATAAGCTGGGTAGGCTCAGGGTGGGTCAGAATTTGGTCAACTGGGTGGCAAACTGATTGACGGGCAGAAAACAGAGAGTGGTGGTAAATGGTATACAGTCAGAAGAGATGCAAGTCACAAGTGGGGTATGTCAGGGATCAGTCCTGGGGCCAGTCCTCTTCAATATCTTCATCAGTAACATTGCAGATGGACTGAAGGGTAAGGTTTGTCTGTTTGCAGATGACACCAAGATCTGCAACAGAGTAGGTGATCCAGTTGGGGATGGCAGAATGAGAAGAGATCTGGATAAACTAGCAAAATGGTTGGATGAGTGGCAACTGGGGTTTAATGCAAAGAAGGGCAAGATCATGCACATAGGGAAGAGAAACCCTGAAACAGGAATAGCTTGGCAGAAGACACCAGGAGAAAGGACTGCTGTGTGACTGAACTTCTCTGCTGGGACTAAAGTAGAAGAACTTTTGTATTTGGACCTTTAATTTAGGGTAAAAAAACTAACATACAAAACAAAAAAAAAACAAAAGAAAGTGTGTTTGGGTTAACTGAACTGAATGGGTAACTGAAAAGTCATCTAGGTGTAAATCTCAGGTGACTGAAAGGACTTAACTGCTGTGAGGTTTAAATTACTTGTAGAAAGATCTGGTAAGTAGGGGGGGCTTAGCTAGAAGGAAGCTACATTTAAAGACTGCCTTAGAAAGATTCTGCTAATAGCTTGGCAGAAGACACCAGGAGAAAGGACTGCTGTGTGACTGAACTCTCTGCTGGGACTATATTGTCCTCCTTCCTTCCCCTCCACCGCCCCACCCAAAGCTAGTTCTATTTGTATAGGCACAGGATTTGACTAACAACAGAAACTTCCTGTTTAGGGGCAGGAAGTGAGTGATCACAGAACCACCAAGGACCCACCATCCTAGAAGGGTAAGAGTAGCTCTCCGGCCCCCTCTAGCTGCTGGAGGTCTGCCTGTGAACAAGTAAGTGGTCTACTGAGAAATATAGGATATTGTTGTCTCAGAACAGGACAATCAGGAGCTTAAAGGGCACACAGGCAGAAAGTAAGGAGAGAGAGAAAAAAAACAGAGGAAAGAGTAAGGATTGCAAACAGTTAAGGGGCCAGAAATAAGACATGATTGGAGTGGTGCAGTGCAGTGGCTGTGGAGCAGCAGTCTTCCAGGAGATGTTCTGGAGGATGCGTGTTGTCCCATCTGCAGGCACCTCTCTGGGCTGAGGGAGGAGGTTGCTCATCTCAGGCTGAGTTGGCCAGGATTTGTGGGACCTCCTCTTCCATCCAGGGACCACCAGTGCCACTGCCGCTGCCTCAGAGGTTGCCAAGAAAGAGGAGCGGTTGGACCACAGTGGGCTCAGGAGGGTGAGGGTGGTGGAACAGAGGTGCATCCTCCAGTTGTACCTCTCCACAATTCCTATGCCATTCTGGCAAAGTGTGGTTCCTCTATGGCGGCACCCACAGTGGAGACCAAGAAGGATGCTGGGAACCTCCACAAAGGAGACCCACAGGAGGGTGGCAGGGGACCCTGCAGGGGAAGGAAACAACTCCTGGTGGGGGACTCCATTGTTAGGAAGATAGAACTGGGCAAGGAAGGGGAAAGGGAGGTAAGGTGTCTGCCCGGCGCCATGGCTTGGAGGGACAGGGAGCGAATCATCAGGATTGCCGGAGCAGCTGCACAGGGAGGAGCTGGATGTCATTGTCCACCTAGGGACAAATGACCTGGCTAAGAAAGGGATTAGAGAAGTGCAGGAAGAGTTTGTGGAATTGGAGAGGGGCCTTAGTCAAGTAGCACGCACGGTAACCTTCTCGGAGGTGCTACCCATCTATGGCATAGGAGAGGCTAGGGTGTTCCGTATCATGGGATTCAAATCAGTGGTTGAAAAACTGGTGTGGAGCTCAGGGATTTGGCTTCATTGGGGACTGGGGGTCCACCTGGAGTGATGCAAGCCTATACTGGCATGATGGGCTGCATCTGTCCGGGAGGGGAACCAGGATCCTAAGTGATAGGTCTAAATGCTTCATTGGCAAGCATTTAAACTAGCCAAGGGGGAAGGCACTGGAAAGGAGCAGGAAAATCCTAGTCCTCCCCCAAACACTCATGGTAGTAAGTGTGGCAAACACCAACATGGAGGTGTCGATAGGGAGAAGGGCAGGGGTAAACGGAGAACGTGACAAAGGCAAGAAGGACAGGGATGGGGCAAAAGGGGGGTAAGGCCATCAGGAAATGGAGGGTAATGAGTACCAATGCCCGTAGTCTTGGCAACAAGCTCCCTGAGCTGGTGGCCTTAATGGAAGAGGGATGCCTGGATATCATGAGGCAGTCACAGAAACATGGTACACAGATAACCATGACTGGGATGTTAACATACCAGGGTATATAACCTACAGGAGAGACAGGCAGGGGAGAAGAGGGGAGGAGTAGCTCTCTATGTAAAGGAACTGAACAAAAGAGTAAACAGGGAGGAGAGGAGGCACTGTGGGTCACCTTGGAGACTGGAAAGGGCACCACAATCCGCACAGGGGTTGTGTACAGACCCCCATGTCAGGGGGAAGGAATGGACAAGGATATGATGGAAGGCATTCTTAGAATGGCAGAGAAAGGGGAGATACTGTTGATGGGAGACCTGAATATGCCAGATGTTAACTGGAGCACATTTGCTGCATCCACATCAAAGAGCAGGGCCATTCTTGATGCCCTACAGGTGGCAGGCATTAGACAGCTAGTTTCAGAACCCACTCGTGAGGGAGCAATCTTAGACCTTGTACTCTCAAACGGGGGCAGTGAGAGGATCTCAGATCTAGAAGTGGGTTGCCATCTGGGGACAAGTGACCATCAAACAGTGTGGTTCACGTTAAACTCAGCTATAGAGTCAAGCCATACAAAAGTGAGGGTACTGGACTTAGGAGGGCTGACTTGGCAAGATGGGAGAGTGCCTCAGAAAAGCACTAGCAAACAGGCTAGAAGGAGGTGTGCAGCAACAATGGGGAATTATCAAACTGCCATCACAGAGGCAACAAGCCTTTGTGTGAAGCAAATAAACAAATCAAAATGAAAGAAAAGCCACTATGGTTCTCAAGAGAGGTGGCTGTGAAAGTCAGGAAGAAAAAGATAGCATTCGGAAGTATAAGGAAACACAGAAGGAGCAGGACAGAGAGCTGTACTAGTTAAGGCAGAAAGAAGCAGGGAGGAAGTCAGAATAGCAAAGGCCCAAACTGAAGAAAAGATAGCCAACTCAGTTAAGAAGGGGATAAAACCTTTATAGGTACATCAGCGAGCGAGAAAAGACAAAGGGAGGGATAGTGAGGCTGAATAGAATGAACGTGGGTGGGCAGAGGGGACAGTGAAAGCAGGAATACTGAACGAATATTTCTGCTCAGTATTCACAAAAGAGGAGGGAAGTGCCTAATCCAATTAACAGAAGCACTCTTGATAGGGGGTCGATCCCAGCCCTTTCACAGAAGAAAGGGTTCTGCAAGAACTCCTAAAACTGAAGGTGGACAAAGCAATGGGTCCTGATGGAATTCACCCCAGAATTCTCAAAAGAATTAAGGAAGGAACTAGTGAAACCACTGGCTACTCTTTTTAATAAATCATGGGAGGATGGTGTGGTACCCGAGGACTGGAGGAAGGCGGATGTGATTCCCCTTCACAAAAGTGGGACCAAGACAGAGGTAGGAAACTACAGACCTGTCAGTCTGACCTCTGTGGTAGGGAAAGTTATGGAGTCACTTCTGAAGGAAAGAATAGTTGAGTACCTAGAGGTCAGTGGAGCACAGGATCCAAGGCAGCATGGGTTCACAGCGGGAAGGTCATGTCAGACGAATCTAATAGATTTCTTTGACTGGGTGACCAAAGTAGTAGACCAGGGAGGGGCTGTGGACATGATCTACCTAGACTTTAGCAAGGCATTTGACACAGTCCCACACAAAAGATTATTAGTCAAATTAACCAGCCTGGGAGTGGGTCCCAGGGTGGTAGCTTGGTAAAACATTGGCTGGACAACAGGACACAGAAGGTAATTGTAAATGGAGTCCACTCTGAAGAAAGGGCGGTTACTAGGGGGGTACTGCAGGGTTCAGTATTGGGTCCAGTCCTTTTTAATGTCTTCATCAGAGACATTGCAGAGGGACTGGAAGGAAAAGTATGCCTTTTGCAGATGACACAAAGATCTGCAACAGGGTTGATACACAAGGAGGCGTGAAAGGATGAAAGGGACTTGGCAAGGTTGGAGGAATGGTCAGACGATGGCAGCTAGGATTCAATGCAAAAAGTGAAAATAATGCACCTGGGAAACAAGAACCCAGGGAAGAAGACACAATGGGTGGGGAGGTAATAACAACAACAAAACAGGAAAGGGACCTGGGGTAATCATATCAGATGACCTAAGGTTAGCAAGCAATGGAGAAGGCAGTAGGAGGGCCGGGGTATACTGGGATGTATAGGGAGGCATCAGCAGCAGAAAACAGGAAGTTGTTATCCCTCTGTACAGACAGTTGGTGAGACCCCATCTGGAATACTGTGTCCAGTTCTGGAGACCCCATCTCTGCAAGGACATAGACAGGATAGATGCAGTCCAGAGGAGGGCAACTAAAATGGTGCAGGGTCTGCAAGAGAAGCCGTATGAGGAGAGACTAAAGGAGCTTAATATGTATACCCTTGAGGAAAGAAGGGAGAGGGGGGACATGATAGAAACTTTCAAGTACCTCAAGGAATCAACAAAGTCCAAGAGGGTAGCATCTTTCAGAAAAAGAGACTTGCAAGAACAAGGGGACACAATTTAAAGATAGAAGGAGGGCGGTCTAGGGGCAATGTGAGGAAGTATTATTTCACAGAGAGGGTAGTGGATGCATGGAACAGCCTTCCTGAGGAAGTTGTGGGGTCTAAAACTGTGGGAGAATTCAAGAATGCATGGGACAGACATAAGGCAATTCTTGTGGGGGGCAGGAAGATATAGGCTATTGGTTAACTAGGATCTGCGGCTTTTCCTGTAGGTAGGGAAATGGGCAGACTAGATGGGCCTAGCGGTCCTTATCTGCCAGCAAAGTCTATGTTTCTATGTTTCTAAGTCACCTATAGGCTGGGAGGGGAGTTACTGGCAGTCACTAGGGAAAAAAAGAGACTTGGGCATCATCATCACCAATGACCTGAAATCATCCAAGCAGACCACTAAAGCAGTAGGTAAGGCTAGGGGGATGTTAGGGTATATTAGTAGGGGTATCACAAGTCATAAGAGGGAGGTAATAATCCCTCTTTACAAGACACTGGTTAGGCCCCATCTGGAGTACTACGTGCAGTACTGGAGGCCACACCTTCACAAGGACATTATCCAAATTGAGGCAGTCCAGAGAAGGGCAACCAAAATGGTGCAGGGACTGCATCAAAAAACATATGAGGACAGATTAATGGATCTCAATATGTATACCCTAGAGCAAAGTAAGGAGAGAGGTGATATGATCAAACACCTTAAGGGCATTAACAAAGTGAAAGAGTCTAACATGTTTCAATATAATATAACTAGCAGAACAAGAAGACACAGCATGAGATTAGAGGGAGGACGATTAAGGGGTAATGTGAGGAAGTTCTTTTTCACAGAAAGAGTGGTGGATGCATGGAACGGCCTACCTCAGGAAGTGGTGGATATGAGTACAGTGCAGGGCTTCAAACAGGCATGGGATAGGCATAAGGGAGCACTACAGATGAGTTTGAATAGATAGGCCATTGACAGAGCAAAGGTTGATGGCACATTCATAAGGTAGACTCAATCAAACAATCATAATTGATTTGTAAAAGGTGCCTTTCTTCAACCAAGGCACCTGCACATACCATAATTAATACAGACATACAAACATCATTTCTGATTTAAATAAATCCTTATATATACATTCACTATAAATAATAGTATGGGAGGCAGTATAGCACAGTGGTCTAAGGCTCTGAGCTATAAATCTGGAGACCTGGGTTTGAATACCACAGCCCCCACTTGCATACTGTGTGACCCTGAGCAAGTCACTTAACTTCCCTGTGCTCCCAGGTCGCACCTGTAAACAAGCTTTCAGCTTAGTGTGCTACTCCTGGTTAAACAATTGGAAAAAAAAATCACCATACGCAGACTCTAACAAATAAGTCTTGAGTGCAGTTTTAAACTCTTGAATGGTCAGGCAATCTCATATCCGACGAGGTAGAGAATTCCACAGGGTCAGGGCTGCAAAACTAAAAGAACGGGCTTCAGATGTCTTTAAACGAACCCTGGAAATCTCTAGCAATCCCTCGTCGGCAGATTGGAGAGGATGGAGGGGGCAGTAGGGATGAAAGAGATCTTGCAAGTAGCTAGGTCCCAGTTGACCAACTTCTGACCCACCCCGAGCCTACCCAGCTTATTTACCAATCTTCTATGTGGAACAGTGTCGAAAGCTTTGCTGAAGTCAAGGTAGGCGACATCAACTGCTCCCCCTTGGTCCACCACTCTGGTCACCCAGCCAAAGAAATCTATGAGATTAGTTTGACAGGACCTTCAAGTTAAGAGTTAAGCTAGCCCTGGCAAAAAGAAATGCAGGTGAGGGGGAAAAGGCAAAGTGGGCAAGCATTAAGGATGCAATACTTGAAGCAACATCCCATTGTGTTAGAGAGTCTTAATAGCAAGGTCTCTTTCCTAGAAAACAGAGTCTCAGATGTAGAAGATTATTTATCACAGCTGGACTCATAATGCCTGTACACTGTAAAGAAATTAAAAACAAGCATTTGTCAATGCAGAATGTTTGCTTGCTGGCATAAGCAGTGGAATTGCAGGAATTAGACAGAGGCAGTATAGGAATGGCATTGGAGTATTGAACTGACGCCAGCTCTACCCTCACCCTCACCCTGCAGAGATGGACAGGCACTGGGGTGTGCCTTTGGGTTGTCGTCCATGACGGTTACAACATTTCACCTCACCCTACCCTTCAGACACTGACAAGTGTCAAGGTGTGCCTTGAGGTGTTTGGGTTTTACAGTCACCTCATTCTATAAGGAAATACGCTGAAATGGATGCAGTATAAGAGAATGGGGTGAACTCTGGGATCGAAGGGTCCAAGGCGCACCTCAATGCCTGTCACCGGCTGGAGGGTTGGGGTGGGGTTGGAATGGCATGAACATTACTGTCGACAATCCCAAGTCACACACCTGACACCTGTCAGTCCCTACAGGGTAGGGCATTATGGTCAAAAACCCTGATGCCCTGGGTGTTTCTTGGTATTTGTACTCCAAGTTTTTCATACGGGCTTTTTGTGACCCCACCATATGAACAATGATACTATCAGTTCATTAGGTGAACAGTGATTTTGCACAGTGACTGCGCCATTTGGTGCCACAAGTGTGAAAACACATTTTAAACAGGATGTGAAAAGTGACAGGTATACCGTTCATGAGGAGGTGTAAAAAATGGCATTGCTGAAAATCTGGAGTGAAAATATAAAAAAACTGGTGAAGTCACGAGCATGCGTAGAAACTGCACGATGTACACCCGTAATGTAATTAGTTTGGGGATTTTATGGGACGAGACAGAGTCAAGCCTGAAGTTACCTGTACTGAAATGAAAATTATTGTTATTGCCTGCCTTGCCCAACTGTATTTCATGTTTGATACACAAATGGCAGAACATCTGATCTTTTGCACCATCATACCCCAACCACTCATATTTTTCTAGCCAACATTGCTGCCTGGAACTGACGGTTTCACTATATCTTTTCATACACATGCTCTTTCATTTGTTCGTCTTCGTCAGCTTGCTTTCCATTAATGTCAGCTGGGTTACTGACTTCTTTAATATATTTTCACATTTTCAGATTTGTAGTTAATAAAGTTGTGTTGAGAAAAGTGTGTGTGTCTTTTTCTTCCCTTTTTCCTTCCTTTTCCCACCCTGGCCACAGATCCCACAAATGCTTAATTGTCCCAGTTCTATTAAAAAATGTTCACCCCAAAAAAAGTAAGGATAAATTCAACAGCATCAACCCATCCTATTATTTATTTATTTATTTTTATGATTTGTCAACCAGGTAACTCCCATTGGGCACAATACCCATTTTCAGGGGTGGCCCAGGAACACAAGGAGGTTAAGTGACTTGCTTATTGACTCGCAGTATTTTATTTTATTTATTTTATTTTGCTTTTGTTGACCGGGTAAGTGCACTAGACAAATCCTGCCTATTTTCAGGCACGACCCGGGGGAGGGGGATACAGATGAATGCCAACTGACCTTGAACCAGATTAAGCTGTTGGTGGTATTTTTACTGAATGAGGGAAATTTGGCCAGGACACCGGGGAAATTCCCTACTCTTTTCGATAAGTGCCATGGGATCTTTAACACCCACCTGAACTACCACCAATCCAGGCAGATGGGACCTCGGTTTAACGTCTCATCCGAAAGACAGTATGCAAGTGGAGACTGTAGGAACTTAAACCCAGACATGCTGGATGTACAAAGCCCATTCACAACCTGTTGCTGTTTCTGTTAAACACTCTCCAGTTTTCTTTTCCATGACAGTCATGTATTCTGATATGCTTTGCCCACCTTTTCATAAATGAACTATCAGTACTTGTGATATCCTCAATACTGCACTGTGTTCCCTTTACCTCATCAGCTACTGCTGTTTCTTTTCAAATGTCTAAGACATCACATTCCACAACTTCAGACATGCCATTCCATGTTATTTATTCCAATGGCCTGTAAAGGTGTAGCTAATATCATAGAATGTTCAGGTTGGTAGTAAAAAAAATAAGAGCAGCAGCAGCTGCTGAGGACTTCGGTGAGAAATAATCAACACAATGGAAATGCGATAAAAATGTGGAAACTAATTTGAAAAAGTGGGTCTAAAACATATGAGAATATAGGAAAACCAAAAAGGAACCCATTACAGCATATAAAGATGTAAAACTGTTTCCTATCATAGCAGTAAATCACCATGCTTAAAATTCAGAGTTGAAAAAATTAGGTTAATTTACTGCTAATGGTCTTAATGGTCATACTTTACACCTCCTAGACAGACTGGTTTTACAAACAAAGGCCTGTGACTAGTGACATCCAAACTTTTTTGTAACCTGGACACGCATTCAACAGTGAATGATTTGATACAATCAGTTTTAATACCATCTGAGCACTCAAATTGTTCCAAAAACTGGATTACATTTAATCAAAACCAGATGACCAGATAAGGACCATGAAAACCGGATTATCCAGTCTACAACTGGACAGGCGGCAACCCTAGAACTGTGCTGCTCCTGGACACAGTCACTAATCTGCCTGCCATGAGTACTGAGCTAAACAAGGAAAGGAAAAGGAGAAAGGATCTTTAGCAGCAAAAAATAAAAGCAGAGTTAGTATAAAATGAAACAGTTTGTAAATGCACTACACAGACAACTATTTTTTTCATTTCACTAATGCTAATGCAGCACAAAGATAAACCTCCATGAAAATGACCTGGCTTTAAATTAAATAACAGTTATATTTATGTATTTATTTGTTTATTTATTTATTTGATACCCGGGTTGAGAATGGAACTGCAGCATTCCACAGGAGGATTTGCAGTAGCCTAGCCGGAGAAGTAACAGAGATTCTGTACTAGCCTGCAACAATTTGCACTAGTACCTGGGCTAGTAAATAAATGTTAACGTTGACCCCTGTGTCACATTGACTAATGTACCATAAATGTTCGAATCTAGATTTAGTGGTTGCCTTATTGGTCCTTGCAAGAACAGATCCAGAAGCAAATGATTTGATACCTTTTAATGGATCAATATACTGTAGATGTAACAACAAGAACAAAGTGCTCTAGCTTTCGGACCAACCAGTCCTTTTTCAGAAGCCTAATGGCCGTTGTTTAGAAAAAAATACTTTTAACAGCTAGATCATGCAGAAAAAACAGAAAAAATCCCCATTGGTTTAAATTACTCATTAAAAAAATACAGATGATGATGTCAGAGAAGTTTAACAGTATCATATTACCTTCAGCCAGGAGGGTCGCAGGGTCAGAGGTGCTTGGTGCAAAACACATACAAAGAATCCTACTGCATATAAATTTTATTGACATAAGATAACACTGCTGGAGCAGATGACTCTTAAATCAAGCTATGAGTGTCACAGTGTGTATAAGGATGTGATTACCGAAAAGCAACCCCCACCCAGATTAAAAACGTACTAAGATTGTCTTAGGATTCCAAGAAGTTTCAATACATGCATTATAGACAAGAAATTACCAGTAAAGTTGTCTTAAAAACATCAGTGCACACTGTATGATGTGTAAAACTTAGTTGGACCTATCACCCAACTGTACTCTCCGGCTAGATATCATGCCCCATAACTTCAAAAACCTCTAGTATAGTGACATGACTTTATAAATGATAATTTAAATATAAATTGACAGTATTAGTGTCAAACAAAAAACTCTAGTCGAGGACCACCAAGAAATTAAGACCATGTAGCCCGATATGTACTGATGTCAATATACACTGAGAATTTAACATCTTGATGTACCAGAAGTGTCTAAGGAATTTGAAAAAGTGATAAAAAATTAATTTCTCTATTCCTCTTCACACAAACAATACACCCTACTCCACCCCACATCCCCATAATGCGGGGGTGGGGAATAACTACCTTTAAGGAGATACTCTCTCTCTCTCTCTCTCTCACACACACACACACACACACACTCCTAATTAACCTTTATTCACATCAGTCACTGCAATTGTTCCCCAAGGGAATTCAACGTGTCATGAAATCCTAAGTAAAAGGGCTCATGTATCCTAATACCTACAGAGCAAAAATGTGACACTATTTAACTGTACTCCTATCTGCGTAGTAACATTTCCAAGGATTCTGAATAGAACTACATTGAAATAAAACTGCCACCCTCCCCAGGATAAGGTAACTAGAAGTGAATATAAAGCATGTGTGTAAGACCAGAGGTCTAACATACCTACATTTCCACAAATCACTACAATATTACCCTAATGTAAAAAGATCTGTCCAGGACCCCCATGCAAATGAGATCTCGCACCCCAATATGTACAGAATTAAAAAAATGTGTGACAGTCTATGATAACACTCCTGTATATACAGTAACAGGCTAGGTAATCTGAATATGGTGCAATGGAATCAACCCCACTCCCGGGCAAAGATAAAAAGTAAGGAGGAATTAATATTCATTACGTGTGTGAAGTAAGAGTAGTAACACACTGTAACTTCATGTATCTAAATAGAGGCATACCTCAATGTGACAGCAAGCCCAACACCGGTATATCATGTACTTCACAACACATACCCACACACATACATACTCACACACACCCACATCCCACACATGCTGAAGTCCTATAATATGCCAGTCTGAAGAAGAATTCTGTGGATGTCAGTTTCTGTAATGTCCCATGAAACCCAGATCAAAGTTCATCCCATCTGCTACCATATTAAGATGTAAAATAAGTTTAATCTCAAAAGCTCATCTCTGTTGTGTGTTTTCGAGATTTCCTTTTAAGACCATTAGTGACATATCCGAAATTGAGTGGTCAGGATGGGAGAAGTGGTGCACCACTGGTTTTTCTGTATTCTTTGTTCTAATAGTATACCTGTGTGAGTTCATCCTAATGCAGAGCTGTTGGCTTGCAGTGTTGGGTAAGTTACTTTTTCTATTACTTTCTATTACTTTTGGAAACTTGTTCCAGAAATCTCTGTAGAGTCACTAACAAGGATGGAGAAGTACTGGATAAAGTAATACGCTTTACAGTTACAATTACTTATGCCTTTTTATACAAAAGAAATACGTAACTGCAACTGATTACATTTATTTGAAAGTAACTAGTAACTAATCTATTACTTTCAAAAAATGTAATCTGTTATAGTTATTTATTATTTTTGCATTGTTTTTGTATAAAAAGAAATAAGTAACTATAATTGTAAGATACTGTATATTACTTTTTCTAGTACTTCTCTATCCTTGCTAGTGACTGCATTGAGCTTCCTGGAACAAGTTTGCAAATGTAATAGAAAGTAATAGAAAAAATAACTTACCCAACACTGTTGGCTTGTCTCTCCAACACAACCTGTTTGTGGACATCTTTTGCACAGAATGAAATAAACAACATGTCGTGATGTGCATGTATAACTCCCATGCACCTTGAAATTGTCTGTTTTGTGATGTAACCACACAGACCAAGGTGAAAATGAGCTCACAAGTCTTACAGGTGCATTGATTGCAGGGTCGTGTGCCATTGTGTGACATGGTATTCTGTTATGGTGAAAGCTTGCTCCTAATAATTAGGATGGCTAAATTTTGGTGGTTGTTTAAAAGATAGTAGTGGGAGTTCCTTAAAAATACAATTCAGGGTTTTATCCTCACTAAATATTGGGTGGAGGTCTTTAATAATCTTATGCAGAAGTTCAAGGTCTGGATTATTTGTGACTACTAAGGGTATTCTGTCTGTAGCTGTCTTTTCTTTATATTGAATTAGTTGTTGTCTTGGTAATTGCATTGCACGTTCTGTTATCCTGTCAATTTCTCTGGAAGAGTGTCCCTGCTCCATAAAGGTGTTTTTCAACATAGCTAAATGTGTATCTCTGTGATCCTCATTTGAAAAAATATGGTGACATCGGAGTGCTTGACTGTACATGACAGATTTTTTGTATGGTTTGGGTGATTACTTTTCTTGTGTAGGTATCTCTGTCTGTCTGTCTGTTGGCTTCCTGTAAATATATGCATGTAAGGATCAATCCTTAATGGTGACTGTGGTGTCCAGAAAATTAACATTGGTGGTAGAATACTCCAGGGTAAGCTTTGTGGTAGGGTGGAGGTTATTCAGTTCATGATGAAAATCTTTAAGTGCATCTGTGCCCTCCGTCCAGATACTAAACAAATCACCAATGAAACAGAAATAAGCTGGTTGTTTATGGGGACAGTGCCTCAAAAAATCCTCCTCCAGTCTGCCATAAAGAGGTTAGCATACTGTGGAGCCATTTTGGTGCCCATTGCTGTTCCCATAGTTTGAACATAATGTTTACCATTGAAGTTCCAGCTAAGTCTAGGTTCAGCTAAGTTTTACACATCATACAGTGTGCACTGACGTTTTTAAGACAACTTTACTGGTAATTTCTTGTCTATAATGCATGCAGTGAAACTTCTTGGAGTCCTAAGACAATCTTAATATGTCTTTAATCTGGGTGGGGGTTGCTTTTCAGTAATCACATCCTTATACAAACTGTGACACTCATAGCTTGATTTAAGAGTCATCTGCTCTAGCAGTGTTATCTTATGTCAATAACATTTATGTGCAGTAGGATTCTTTGTATGTGTTTTGCACCAAGCATCTTTGACCCTGGGACCCTCCTGACTGATGGTAATATGGTACTGTTAAACTTCTCTGACATCATCATCTGTATTTTTTAAATGCATATTTTAAACCAATGGGGATTTTTTTCTTTTTTTTTCTTCATGATCTAGCTGTTAAAAGTGTTGTTTTTTCTAAGCAACGGCCATTCCGCTTCTGAAGAAGGACTGGTTGGTCCAAAAGCAAGAGCACTTTGTTCTTGTTGTTACATCTATGTTGGTCCATTAAAAGGTATCAAATCAGTTGCTTCTGGATCCCTAACTGTTAGGAAACTGTGAATTAGCTTGGTACATCCAGCAGACATTCATCAGACCTGGGTTTAATTCTCACAACCTCCACTTGCATACTTTGTGACTCTGAGCAAGCATGGGGGCACAGTCTTAAGCTGGGGGATTAGGAGGGAGGTCGGCAAGCACTTCTTCACAGACAGGGTGGTGGACACTTGGAATGCACTGCCAGAAGAGGTAGTCTTGTTGAAAACAGTGGGCAGCTTCAAGAGAGGCTGGGATAGGCATAGGGGGATGGTAAAGACCATGGGTAGGAAGGATGGGAGAAGTGGGGAGGGGTCAGCTACAGCAGTTCAAGCTGTGGACCCTGTAATATGAGCAGACTAGATAGACTAAATGGACTTCTTCTGCTGGCTTCTTTATATGTTCATATGAATAGAACCTCCCCAGAGCTTCTGGGCTGCCACTGAAAAAAGGCACTTGTGCCTAGTGGGCCTTACCTGGTTACCAAAGCATAAAAAGGAAAAATGAAGGATATTATCTTACTGGCAGAGTTTGACGTGTGTATCTGTTTTGTGTTTGAGTGCAGTGGCAGTAACCAGCACACATGTCTGTAATCACAATATCTGTACCATTGTGTCTGACTCTGCCATTACGGAGTTACCGACATGATCATATAATGACAAGTTAGAGTCTGACTGTCTGCAATTGGCATTGGGTTGCACTCTCATCATCTCCTCCACCTAATTGCCAAAATTAAAAAAATACATTTAACAGGTTCATTAGATTTCATTTGGGTCTAAGATAAAATAATATCCCCCCATGAAAACTATAAGAGAATACTCTTAACTTGATATTTCTAGTTTGTTCCTCATGCAGTAGGGCATCTGCACTCCGCATTGCAACACAAGCTCAACTCATAATTACCATGTCAGAGCTGTCAGAATGAGTGTAAGAGAGTTCAAGTAATTTCAATTTGGATTTATATTTGTTAAATTGCTTAGATTAGCCAGGACTCGGTCTGGCTAGGGACAGTGAGACAAAGAAAATGGAAAAAGGTGCACATTCCTCAAGAGACTCATCAAATCTAATACCCCCTCCCCAATTTCTCTCTGATTGCTGACCACAGGGGAGGACTATACCATTGGGGAAAATGCACAGTTCTTCAATGCATTGTGTTTTAAACTGGGCTGAAAGACAGTAGAACAATCAAGCAGGTTCCCCTATAACCAGGTCAACCCCCTTGCAGCCAGCAATCAAACAGAAATGGAACAAAACGGTCAAAGCAAATTGTTTTGCAAACAGCGAGTGCGTTATTATTCTCATTTTCTGGTATTACTATGCATGTGCTCAGCATCGGGCAAAATGAACATTCAACTAGCTGGATTTGATTCATCAGATCTTCCATCTCTTCTCTGCTGACAAACACACTTCAGTTTGTCTGCTTTGTGTGTTTGCCAGCTATTACAGGTATTTGAGGACGATGTTGACAAGTGGATACTTGTAACAGACACTTTGTTTTACAGCTGAACATGAGAGTAAATAAAGCAGCAGCCCTTGCTACGTACAGTTTAATTATTGTTCAGTAAGGTCATTTATGATATTGGATTGTATAATAACTTGTTTTCAAGCCAATAAATGTTGTGCAAAATCCAAGATCTGTAGCAAGAGTGAGACAGTTTTCTTTGGGGGTGGGGCAGATGGTTGAACCTCTAAAGGCTGCATTTTAAATTGTCATGCCCTTCATGTTCAAATTTTGCATTGTGTTTGATTTTGACTTATTTTTAGCTCACTTTATGTTGGATCTTGTATGCACTTTGTATCCTATTCAACCCTTTCTCCCAGGATGCATCCCAAAATGAGCTATTGTAGCTCAGTATGCCTTTCCTGGTGAAATGTTTTGAAATAAATAAATAAATAACTGTGGCCAGTTCTGACAAAAGGACCATGGCTTCACAGTGCCTGTTGAAAGGGTGAGGGGTGAACTCTTTCTTTGCCTAGGGATGCTGTCCGCTTTGTTACAGTAACATGATCTACAGGTAATGGGATTGCTTCCACAGGTGCCCAGTTTATATTTGAAAATCACAAAGCCACATGCTCATGGCATAACAGTTAACATATCATGTTACCTCTCTGGAACAGCACATGTGATGCCTCTCACCAAGAGCGGTCCCAGGGATGACCCAGGGAACTACAGACCAGTCAGTCTGACCTCAATCATATGCAAGCTCATGGAAACCATACTTAGGGAGAGGCTGATAAGGTACCAGGTGGGAAAGGTCTTCAGGATGAGAGGCAGCATGGATTTGTGAGAGGAAGATCATGCCAAACAATTTGATTGACTTCTTTGACAGGGTCACAGGGCAGTTGACAGGGGACAAGCGGTAGACATCCTGTTCCTGTACTTCAGCAAGGCCTTCGACTTAGTGCCCCACATGAGGTTGATCAGGAAACTGACTGATCTCGGGGTTAGAGAGAAAATGACCAGGTGAGTAGAAAACTGGCTGAGGGGCAGGACCCAGAGGGTGATGATAGGTGGAGAGTTATCCAGCACCAGGGAAGTCACCAGTGAGGTCCTGCAGGGCTCGGTGCTGTTTCCAGTGTTATTCAATGTCTTCATCAGTGACATTGGGGAGGGCATTAAGGGAAAAATGTGCCTATTTGTGGACAATACCAAACTGTGTGGAGAGCAGACACAGTGAAACAGATACAGGACCTTCGGGAACACCTCAGAAAACTTGAGAGATGGTTGAGGATTTGGCAATTTGGCTTCAAGGCCAAGAAATGCAAAGTGATGCACACTGCAGCCAGGAAACCAAGGACCAAGTATTACCTGGGGGGTCCAGATAGCAGCATTGGGGAGGAAAAAGATCTGGAACTGATGATAACTAGTGACCTGAAGCACTCCTTGCAGTGCAAAAAGACAGCAGCAAATGCCAACAGTATGTTGGGGTGAATAGCCAGAGAGATCAGCAGTAGGCAGAAGAAGGTTATACTGCCCCATATAGGTCATTGGTTAGAACACATCTAGAGTACGGAGTAAGATACTGGTGTCCATACCTTAAGAAGGAAATCAGCCCGCTGGAGAAAGTTCAAAGGAGGGCTACCAAGATTATCGCAGATCAACAGGGTATGTCTTACAAGGAAAGGCTGGGAGCCCTGAAAATGTATTTCCTGGAAGAGAGGAGAGAGAGAGAGAGAGAGAGAGAGAGAGAGGACAGGATAGAGACCTTCAGATACTTGAAGGGGGATAAATAGGGTGGATAGGGAGAGTCTTAGGAGGGATGTTAGGAAGCATTTCTTCATGGAGGGTGGTAGCCAATTGGAATGCACTGCCTGAGGAAGTGGATGCAGCAAAGACAGCAAGCAGCTTGAAGAGGGCCTGGCATAGGCATAAGGAGAAACCATGGGACCTGGGTGGAGATGGGGTGAAAGGGAGGACAGAGGGGAGCAAGGTTTGTGGCATAAGCTAGGGACCTTACAATAAGAGCAGACTTGATAGATCTGATTGCCTTCTTCTGCTGGCTCTTTCCTATGTTTGTATGTTTATATGCTCTGTGCTTCATGGTGCAAAACTGTAGAAACCAGACCCCTTTGAAGATTAGATACATCATGCATATTTGGGTTGCTCTTAGTAAATACTCTATAGAATATTAAGAAACTTTACAAAGGATTGCAACATTTCTTAGTATCTACAGCTACTGTACCTGTAGCATTCATATTATAAAACATATATTGGAAAGATAAGGATATTCCCTCTTTTATTGAATGGAGACATGAACTGCTATTTAACCTCAGAACTGAAAAAAATAATTGCTAGTCTTAAACATGACATTTCAGCTTTCAATACCAGATGGAGTAAGCTCTATAATGCGATGCGATCTTAACTGTAGACTAGACCTGGCTCCTTGTCTTATTTGACTTAATTGATTTACGATATTTAGTAACTTTTCTTTGGTCCAGTTCTCACTTACTTTTTTAAGTTTGCTTGCGCACATGCATAAGAAACATTATGTGGCAACTTAAGAGAGAAGCGGGTTGTGGAGGTGCGGCACTGTGGCAGCCAACGCCGGTGTAACAAACTCGCTCAGCAGGTCAGGCCCTCTGCTCCCACAGTGCCAACCTCCAAGTGCAGTATTGTGAACAGGTAACAGAACAGGGTAACCCTCCTGTCTGCTCATGGGTCCGAATCACCTTTGGTCTCAAGTTCTGGGGGGATTTAAACTGTGAATCTTATGCTAGCATATCCAAATGTACAGGCTCAGATAATCTGCTCTTCGGAGGATGCCAGATATGTTTCGCCTAAGGGCACCTAACCAGGTATCCAAAATGAACCCTTAAAACTCTATAAAAGACCTTAGGTATATTCTTACCTTTTCCCAATTTGGTAACACCATTAGGCTTATGAACAGTTTTGTCAATCTTAACCCTAAATACATCACATGCAAAAGAAAGAACTTCGAACACACACCCAGGCAGTCTTTTTAAATATAGATTTACTTAAAAATGGATAAAAATATGTAAAATGTAAAACACGGAACCATATATCACAAAGCATACAATCATTAAAAAGAACAAGGTTAAAGTACAAACATAAACTCCTACCACAATACAATTAGACTTTTCTATCTAATGAATTACCTTCTTACAGTGCTTATAGTTAGTTCTTGTTTCTAAGAGCCCACAAAGAAAATGTGTCTAAGTGGAAACATAGAACACAGTCTAAAACGTTGTGTTACCACCCTTCGATGATGTAATCTAGCTTCTCCTTTCAGAATACAAAAAAATATACAAAATAGGATGTCCTATCAGGAGGTATATTAAATAAGGTAACATCAGCAAAAACTCATTTCCCAAAATGACTCCTTAATTTTGTGTGGTTTCCTGTTTCCAAGGACATCACAGGTTTTTACAGCTCTGCAGTTTGTTAACAGCATAGTGGGATAACATGTTTTTTTTCCTTCAAGACGTCATTAAATGTTTATGATCTCCACCCTCTGGCAGACTTATAAAGTCCCATTTCATTTCCACTTCAAAGCAGCAACAGGCCACAAAAAGCAATGTCTTGGAAGTTAATCACATTACACAGATCTGCTGTTTAATATATATCCTGTCATTTTAACTGAAACCTGGGGGGGACAGAGAAGCACCCATAGCCCAGCTGTCTTATGGAGACAATCACACACCTCATTTTTATATTACAAATATCATAGAGCAATCATAACCAGCTGGCTAAGTGTCACAAATCCTCCTCATCTAGACTGAATTTGGGAGCTCTATCCCCTGCATGGGATGAGCTTCCCAAATCAATTCACGCCTCATAAAGACGTGAAAGGCCATCGCTGTTCTGATTGGTCGCTCCAGCCCTATGTAAGATTGTCATGTCATACCCTTGTAAGGCAAGACTCCATCTTAACAGTCTACCATTAGTTTTTCCCATTTGCGTCAGCCAAACCAGGGGGTTGTGGTCAGTTTGTACCACAAAATGCTGCCCTTAGAAGTATGGCTCTAACTTCTTTAGGGCCCACACTATGGCAAGACACTCTTTTTCCACAGTAGAGTATGCCTTCTCCCTGGGAAGTAACTTTTTACTCAGGTACACTACTGGGTGATCTTTCCCTTGGTTGGATGTCTGGCTCAGTATGGCCCCAATACCCATGTCTGAGGTGTCAGTCTGAACTATAAAGGGTCTGCTATAGTCAGGACATGTCAACACAGGAGCACTGCACAGTGCCTCCTTCAGTCTGGTAAAGGCTTTCTAACAGGCTGGTTCCCAGCTAACTTTCTTAGACATCCTTTTCTTTACCAGGTCAGATGGGGAGCAGCCAGGGCACTGTAATTGGGTACAAATTTCCTATAGTACCCTGCTGTCCCGAGAAAACTCCTGACCTGCTTTTGCATTTCTGGTCTGGGCCACACCTTGATCACCACTATTTTTGCTTGGTTAGGATGGAGCTGTCCCCAGTCTACAACATGCCCGAGGTATGCCATTTCAGCCATGGCCACCTGGCACATCTTAGCTTTGACAGTGAGCCCGGCCCTCTGTATCCCGCCCAGCACTTCCCCAAGGTGGGACAGGTGTTCCTCCCAGCTTGCACTAAAGATGACAATGTCATCCAGGTACACCATGGCGTACTCCTCAGCACCATTTAACACCTGGTTCACCAACCTTTGGAAAGTGGCCGGGGTGTTATTCATTCCGAAAGGCATTACTTTAAATTCAGATAAGCCTATTGCAGTGATGAAGGCCGACCTCTCCCTAGCTGTGTCCGTTAACTCTACCTGCCAATACCCCTTTGTCAGGTCAATAGCTGTAAGGTAGGTTGCCCCTCCCAACTTGTCCAGGAGTTCATCCATCTGGGGCATCGTATGGGCGTCTGACTTCGTGACTGCATTCAGTCCATGATAGTCCACACAGAAACAAGTAGAGCCATCCAGCTTGGGCACAAGGACTACGGGTGAGGCCAAGGGGCTGTGGGATCTCTGGATTACCCCTAAATCCAGCATCTCCTCCACTTCCCTCCTAATGTCCTTTTGGATAGCCTCTGACACCCGATATGCTATCTGCTGTATGGGTATCTGTTTCCCTGTCTCCACATCGTGTGTCGCTAAGGGGGTTAGTCCAGGCTTGGTGCTAAACAGTAGGGCAAAGTCTGCTAAAACCTCCCTTACTTCCTGGATCTTGTCCGGGGCCAGCTGGGGAAACAACTTTACTGCCTCCACAGTGGACTCCTGCTTGCTTTCTTCCAGCAAGTCCAGAAGGGGGTTTCCTTCGTCTGCCTCCTCCCCAGGACTACATACTGCAAACACCATGTCAGCCCTATTAGCATATGGCTTCATTATGTTGACATGATACATCCTTTCTGTCTGTTTTCTGTCAGGTAATGCTACGATATAGTTCATGTAATTTATCTTCCTAACTACTTTGAATGGTCCTGCCCACTCTTCCTGCATCTTGTCTTTCTGGACAGGAATAAGGACCATGACTTTCTGACCCACCATGTACGAGCAAGTTCTGGCTCTGCGGTTGTACCACACTTTTTGTTTCTGTTGGGCAGCTGTCAGGTTGCTCTGGGCTGTCCCCATAAGCTCCTTCAGCCTTTTCCTAAACCTAAGGACGTAATCCACTATGGGAGTTCCCTGGGTGGCGTGCTTGCCTTCCCAGTCCTCCTGGATCAAGTCTAGGAGCCCACGTACCCAGCGTCCATATAAGAGCTCGAAGGGGGGAAATCCTGTTAACTCTTGGTGCACCTCCCTGTATGCAAACAACAGGTGGGGAAGGTATTTCTCCCAGTCCCTCCCATACTGTTCAGCAAATGCTTGGAGCATTGACTTCAGGGTACCATTAAATCTTTCCTCAAGCCCATTGGCTTGTGGGTGATACTGTGTTGTTCATCTCTGCACCACCCCACACTTCTCCCACAAACATTTCATCAGGTCCAACATGAAGGAACCCCCTCGATCAGTGATTACCTCCTGAGGAAACCCAACATGGGAGAAAATCCCAAGTAAGGCATCTGCCACTTTGTCTGTCCTCAGTGAGGATAGGGCAACTGCCTCTGGGTACCGGGTGGCATAATCCACCACAGTCAGGATGAACCTCTTCCTGGAGGAGCTGGGGGTATTTAAAGGCCCCACAATATCCATTCCCATCCTCTGGAATGGCTCCTCCACTATAGGCAATGGAATTAGGGCGGCTTGGGTTTTCTTACGTGCCTTCCCTGTTTCTTGGCACCAGTGACAAGACCTGCAATACTCCTTCACCTGCTGGATGAAGTTGGGCCAATAGAAATTCTGGGCCAACCACTGTGTAGTGCACGTGATTCCCAGATTACCAGACAAGGGGATATCATGTGCAGTCTTGAGCAACTGCTCACGATACCCCTGGGGAATGACAAGCTACCTGCCTATCACCCTGCCCTCTGTCTACACAGCCTGAGTATACATCAGTTCATTTTCCCAATAAACCTAATGTTTACCATCACCTCCCCTGTGCACCATCAGAGTCTGCCCAAGACCTCAGCTTCCATAGACTAAGGTCACTTTTCTGAGCAGCTGCAAACTCCTTACACATTCTCAAGACATGAGACAGGTTTCCTTCAGTCTCTAAATTAGGGTCCCTAGCATTAACGTCAGGGCACTCAGGATCACTGTCATCTCTAACCCTCTGACAATGGGTCACCCCTACCTCTTCAGAGTAACCCCTCCATAGCTGTGTGGTTAACTGCTACTGGGGAAATTTTGACCTCCTTTTCATTAGTCTCCATATCAGGAGACACCGGCTGGGGAACCAGCCTCCCAGTGGTTTTCACAATGGCTTCTGTGGGGTCCAGGGAAATACAATTTTCTCTTGCCACTTGGCTATGTGTAACTGCACACACCATCCCCTGTTTGAGATTGTTGCCAAGGATGACATCCACTGCTAAAGTTTTGGCTACAGCCACCTGTTGCACAGTTCCCCCGTTTCACCCCAGTTAAGGAGAACACTAGCAAGGGGCAATGTTTTCTCCTCACCAGTAAAGTCTTGTACAGTGACATATGTACTGGGTATAAGCTGACCAGGCTCTATCAGATTCCCTTTTACCAATGTCAGGGATGCCCCTGTGTCCTTTAACCCTTGTGTCTGTACACCATTCACCATGACGGGGTGCATGTGTTCCCTCATGCTCACAGGCATGCTTCCAGGGACACACAAACAACCCACTTTTTTCCCTAGCCCCATGTTGCATATTGCTTGCCCTTTTGGGACACTGTCAGGCAATATGCTCAGTTTCTTTACAAAACCAACATTTGTTTCTTTTCTCAGAGAACTCTTTTCTTTGAAACCTGGGGCTAACTGATATCGGTGGAGTCAGTGAGGGTTTTAGCTGCCCTGAAGGCACGCTTTCCCCTTTCTGAGCTGCCACGCCCACCCCATTCGCTGTCAGAGCAGGTCTGCTCTTGGCATAGAGGTCCGAGAGTTCAGCAGCCTCTTGCACTGTTTTGGGATCTCGGTCCTCCAGCCAGGTTTTCAGCTCTGCTGGGCATGCCCAAAAAAAACGTTCTAGCAAAATAGCATTTTCAATTTTGTCTACAGAGTTTTCTTCAATTCCTTCCCACCAATGTTTTAAAAAACTGACGTTGTTTCATGGCTAGCTCCTCATAGCTCATATCGGGGCTTCTCCTGTGCTTACGGAATTTAGCTCTGTATGTTTCAGCAGTTAAATCAAACTTTTTTTATAGTGCAGCTTTAAGTTTGCTGTAATCATTACTGTCCTCATTGTCCATTTGACCCAATGCATCCTGAGCTTTCCCAGAAAGTAGAGGGGATAGCTGGAAGCTTCAGGACCCTCTAGAAATTTTAGCCTGAATGCAAACTTTTTCAAAGGAATTTAAAAAGGCATCCATATCCTCCCCCTCTTTAAATTCTGCTATCAATTTGGAATTCCGTTTGTAACCTAGTCCTGTAGTTCCAGTTAAACCCAAGCTACTTACCTGCTCTGGTGCTGGTGATTGGAGTCGTAACTTCTCCAGTTCATGTCACCTCTGGAGCTCACACTCCTCTCATTCTGCCTCTTGCTGTTCACGCTCCCTCTTCTTCTCTGCAGCTCTCTGTTCTCGCTCCTTCTTTTCCTCTGCAGCTCGCTGGCACTCATGGTCTTCACGTTCAGCCTACCACTGTTCTCACTGTTCCTCTCACCTTTCTAGTTCAGTCTCTCACTGTTCTCGCTCCCTCTTCTCCTGGAACTCCAGCTCCATTTTACGCAACTCAATCTGCAGCCTGAGTGCTTCTAGCTCCAGAATGCTGGTGACCTTTCCCTGCTGCTGTGGCCATTCGCTGGCACTGGCCCTGCTGTTATCCTTATCGGATCTGGACACTGCACTGGCCGCTAGCCCTTCCACGCTCAAGGTTTGGTCCCTTACAGCCACAGTCAGTGATTCGATGATCTGGGCATCTGCTGCCATCAGGGCATCCATGAGGTTCTGCTTGGTGGCTCTCCCCTGATACAGGACTCCTCTGTCCTGGCACAACTGCCTCAAGTAGTCTACAGTGTGCCCACTGTAGCTGGAAGCTATCTACTTCCCTAACTACGGCTACTCTAACTTGCACTTTAGAAAAAAAAATTAAACATGTAGGAACTTAAATGTAAGCAAAATGATACAGTTCTGTTTCCTTTTTAAAAATAAATCACTGCCTTATTTTGCAAGAGAGCTGTACAGAATCAAACTGACACACTGAACAATTAAAGCTTGTTTTACCAAATGTATCTGCACCGCTGCCAACCAATCTGTCTCAAACCCACTCAGCAGGTCAGGGCCTCTGCTCCCACAGTGCCAACCTCCGAGAGCAATATTGTGAACAGGTAACAGAACAGGGTGACCCTTCTGTCCGCTTGTGGGTCCGAATCACCTTTAGTCTCAAGTTCTGGGGGGATTCAAACTGCAAACCTTACGCTAGCATACCCCAATGTACAGACTCAGATAATCTGCTCTTTAGGGGATGCCAGATATCTTTCACCTAAGGGCACCTAACCAAGTATTCAAAATGAACCTTAAAACTCTATAAAAGACCTTAGGTATATTCTTACCTTTTCCCAGTTTGGTAACACCATTAAGCTTATGAACAGTTTTGTCATTCTTAACCCTCCATACATCACATGCAAAAGAAATAACTTCAAACACACACGCAGGCAGTCTTTTTAAATATAGATTTACTTAAAAATGAATAAAAATATGTAAAATGTAAACACGGAACCATATATCACAAAGCATACAATCACTAAAAAGAACAAGGTTAAAGTACAAACATAAACTACCACAATATAATTAGACTTTTCTATCTAATGAAACCTGTCATTTTAATTGCAACCTCGGGGGGGGGGGGGGAGAAGCACCCATAGCCCAGCTGTCTTATGGAGACAATCTCACACTACTTTTTTATATTACAAATATCATAGAACTATCATAACCGGCTGGCCAAGCGTCACTGCATTTGTGGGCTTGGCACTGTTCACCCCATACAGGCCCAGTGTCCTGATGACACTGGTTCTGTAGAAGTGCCACCAACTTGAAATGATCTGGCCTCTGCAATCAGGGTCCACCTCATCATTGCAGCATCAGCCATTCCCCTGCAATGAGTGAGTGACCCATCATTGCAGGGCCATACATTGCCTGGTGTAACATTTCCCTAAACATGGTGGCGGTAAGCCCCATGAAAACCGATGGGGTGTCCAGTCCCCCTGTTGGCATGCCCCCAACCCAGTTCATTTGCCAATGTGGGAGCCCACTCCCCGTCGGCATAATGCCCCCCATTTGTTGTGTGCTGAAGGGGTGCCCAATCCCATTCAGCATCATGCTCTCCACACACATTTCTGTGCCAATGGGGCACCCAATCCCCATCTGCTTCAGTGACCCCACCCCAAAATGCAGGTGGCACACTGGGAGCCCACCCCAGTGTGCACATAGGAAGCCTGCAAAAACCTTCCCATGGCGTCTTTATTTGTGTCCCTAAAACAAAGAAAATGGTTTCTCACAGTCTCACCTGCCCCACCCGCACCCACCCTCTGTGCACGCACCTCCCACACTCCCCCTCACCCCATACTTACCTCCGGAGCCTGCCATGATGATCTTCGGTGGACTGGGAACACGTCTGCACTCTTCAATGCTGACCGCAAACTGAAGAAATGCCGGTAAGCTGTATAATGGCATAAATAGGGTTTTTTCAACTTATGTGGATATCTTGGTCATTTTTTTGACTTTTGCCACCAAATTTTCAACATGGGGTTATTAGGACCCCTTCTCATGGATTCAGTCACTGTCATGGCATTATTCGGTCCCTAAAGGTGATTTTGCGGTCACTGCGAGGAATCACCTTTTGGGACTGATTAACAAAATGACAATGCAACTGTTCATGAGGTGGGCTATCAAAAAGCCTGTGTAGCAAATTTGGTGAAAAATATCCCAAAAATGACAGTTTCATGAGCGTGCGTTGCACAGTTTCCATGCACACTCATAACTTTGTGAATTTGTAATATTTTCAGTCCAGATTTTCAACATTGGCATTTTTTGACACCTCATTATGAGCAGTCCAGCTGTCATTTTTCACATCCTGGCCGAAATGTGTTTTCACACTTCCGGAGCAGGTTAGCATGGTCGCTGTGGGAATCAGTGTTTGGGACACACTAAGAAAATCACAGTGACACTGTTCATGAGCAGAGGTGCTAAAATGCCTATGTGGGAAATTTGGTGACGAAAGTCCATAAAATGACTGTGTTATGAGCGTGCATTGTGCAGTTTCCATGCACTCTTGTAACTTCACAAATTTGTAATATTTTCACTCCAGATGTTCAACATTGGCATTTTTTCAGACCTCCTTATGATCAGTACAGCTGTCATCTTTCACATCCTGGCTGAAATGTGTTTTCACCCTTCCAGCACACAATAGCACAATCACTGTGGGAAGTCAGTGTTCGGGACAGACTAAAAAAATCACAGTGACACTGTTCATGAGCAGAAGTGCTAAAATGCCTATGTTGAAAATTTAGTGAAAAAAGTCCTTAAAATGACTGTGTTACAAGTGCATGTTGCGCAGTTTCCAAGCATGGTCATAATTTCGTGCATTTGTAATATTTTCACACTTTCTTATGAATAGTACAGCTGTCAGTTTTCATATCCTGCCTAAAATATGTTTACACATCTGGCACAGAATAGTGCGGTCACTGTGGAAAATCAATGTTCGGGACAGATTAAGAAAATCATAATGATAGTGTTCATGAGCAAAGGTCACAAAATGCCTATGTTGAAAATTTGGTGAAATAATTCCACTAAATGACTGTGTTATGTGCATTTGTTGCGTGGTTTCCACATACGCTCAGAAGTTTGAGCATTTTTAATATTTTCACTACAGATTTTCAACATTGCCATCTCTTCACACCTCCCTATAAATGGAACAGCTGTCGTTCTTCACATCCTGCCTGATTTGTGTTTTTGTACATCTGGTGCAGAATGGCACGGTCTCTGTGGTAACTCAAACTTTGGGACACATTTACAAAATCACACTGCCACTGTTCATGAGAAGAAGTCCCAAATGCTTTCATGAGGTGGGGGTCACAAAAAGGCCATGTTGAAAATTTGTAGTGCAAATACCAACAAACGCCAAGGGCGTTAGGGTTTCTAACCATAACGTCCTGCCCTGTACAGACTGACAGGCATCAGGGTGTGCCTTTGGATTGCCGACTGTAATGCTCATGCCATTCCACCCCCACCTCCTCACCCTGCAGCCAGTGACAGGCATCGAGGTGTGCCTTGGACTCTTTGGCCCCAGAGTTCACCCCATTCTCCTATACTGCACCAATTTCAGCATATGTCTCTACGGAATGGGGTGATTGTAAAGCTGAACACCCCAATGCTCATGTCAACACGTGTCAGTATCTGCAGGATAGGGTGAGGTGAAATGGCATGAACATTATGGGTGATGACCCAAACACATACCCCAATGCCTGTCTGTCTCTGCAGGGTGGAGGTGGGGTTGGCGTGAAGTTCAGTACTTCACTGCCATTCCTATTCTGCATCTGTCTAACTCCTGCATTTCCAATGCTAATTCCAGCAAGCAAACATTTGGCATTGACAAATGCTTGTTTTAATTTAGTAGGGTATACAAAATCGATTTACTGTTATTTAACTCCTTGTGGTATAGAGGCATGTTAATATTAGTCCTATTTCTATTCTTGATGTGGGTCTCTAGGTTTTTTTTTTCTGGGGGGGTATCTTGGGGTATCTTGGGGTCAGCTTCTTTTTTTTCTTTCATAGAACCTTTTACTCCTATGTACATAGCTTTGTATTGTACATCCATTCTGCTTATTCCATTCACATATATCTTGTGTCTTTTTCTTAAATTTTCAATAAAGAGTTGAAAATTAAAAAATATACATTAATAACTGCAACAATTATTGGCAGCACTTAAATACCAAGTCCATATGTGCTCCAGTCTCCCATCAAATCCATAAATCCCCCAGCTGGATCATGAACCAAATACTTGTATGATCATCTATCAGGTATTACGACAGTGTTTAGCGAAGTCTAATTAATCATAAACATGTGTGGTGGAAAAGGTAAAGGTTGAAAGGATTGCATTCAGAAAGTATAAGGAGAAGCAGAGGAAGGAGGATAGGAAGGTGCATCAGGGGAAGCAGAGGGAAGTAGGGAAAGCAGTAAGGAGTGTAAAGGCACGTACTGAAGAAAAAATAGCTCAGGTAGTATCAAAATGGAAGAAGACATTTTTTATATATGTAAGTGAAAAAAAGAAGACTAAGGGCGGGATTGTAAGGTTAAAAAAGGAAGGAGAAGACTGGAGGGGTACCAAGAAAAGGCAGACGTCTTGAACAAACAGTTTTGCTCAGTATTCACAGTGAAAGGGGAAGGTGAGGGACCACAAAAAAGCATCACGACCTTTGATGAGAGGAAGGGACACTAGTCTTTTTACAGAGGAGAGTCCTGACAGCACTCATTAACCTGAAAGTGGACAAGACTTTGGGGCCAGACGGAGTGCATCTAAGAGTGATGATGGAGCGCAGAGAGGTACCAGCTGCACATCTGACACTCCTGTTTTACTGATTACTGGAGACTGGAGTGGTCCCTGAGGACTGGAGAAGTGAGATGTAGTCCCACTTCACAAAAGTGGTAGCAGGGGAGAGGCAGGCAATTATGGGCCTGTCAGCTTGACATCGGTGGTAAGTAAGTTAATGGAGACACTGCTAAAGGAAAGGACTGTGGAATATCTTGAATCCAATGAGTTACAGGATCCAAGGCAGCATGGCTTTACAAGGGGAAGTGATGCCTAACAAACCTGATAGAGTTCTTTGGTTGGGTGACCAAGAAACTTGATCAAAGAGGAGTAGTGGACTTGGCCAACCTGGATTTCAGTAAGGCTTTTGACACCATTCCACATATGAGAATGGTAAGCAAGCTAGATAGCTTGGGGTGGGCAACAAGGTGGTAACCTGGGTAAGAAACTGGTTAGGGGATGGGAGACAGAATGCAGTGGTAAATGGAGTTTGCACTGAAGAAGGGAGGGTGACCAGTGATGTACCTCAGAGTTCAGTGCTGGTACCAGTCCACTTTAATGTTTTTATAACTGACATAGCAAAGGACCTGGAAGGGAAGGTGTGCTTCTTTGTGGTTGACGCAAAGATCTGCAACAGGGTTGACACTTGAGGAGGGGAGGGGGTACGAATGGGCAGAGATCTGAAAACACTGGAGGAGTGGTCAAGGGAATGGCAGCTGCGATTTAATGCAAAAAAGTGCAGAATATTGCACTTGGGGCACAGAAACCCAAGGGCAGAGTACAAAATCAATGGAGTGTTATTGACAATGACCAAGCAGGAAACAGATCTGGGGGAAATCATACTGGATGACCAAAAGGCGGCCAGGCAGTGTGACAAGACAGTCAGGAGGGCTAGTGGGATGCTAGGGTGCATAGGAAGGGGTATAACAAGCAGAAAGCAGGAGGTGGTGCTGCCCCTATAAAGATCACTGATAAGATCCACCTAGAGTATTGTGTCCAGTTCTGGAGACCACATCTCCTGAAAAACATAGACAGAGTGGAGGTGGTTCAGAGGAGGGCAACCAAAATGATGCAAGGTCTGCATAAACAGCCATACAAGCACAGACTACAGGACCTCGCTATGTACATCCTGGAACTGAGGAGGGAGAGGGAAGATATGATAAAGACCTTTAAATACCTCACAGGGGTAAATAAGGTACAGGAGGAGAGTACATTTCAGAAGAAAAGGTGCTCAAGAACAAGGGGACATGTTGTGAAACCGGTGGGGGTAGATTCAGGAGAGGTGTGAGGAAGTACTTTTTCACAAAAAGAGTTTCCTGGAACAGCCTTCCAGCAGAGGTGGTGCAGGTGAAAACAGTTTGGGGGTTCAAGAATTTATGGGATAAGCACAAGGTAATTGTAGGGATAAGGACCGGGGGGGGGGGTGATGGAGAAAGTATAGCAGATCAAGTAGGGTCTCTAGCAAAAATGAAGTTAAAAAATGGACAGATGAGTGGGCCAGCTGGCGCAGGAGTAGAGCTACTGCTCACAGCTCTGACAATCCAGGTTCAGGAATGAGACCAGACCATCAGAGGGTCAGCCAGGGAGAGGTACAGTCAAGCATCCCACAGGATACTGTCCCCCTCCAGGGAGGGTGCTGCAACCGGCTTCATTAGTGCCACCTCGGTGACTATGGGTGGTGGTGCAGGAGTTCAGCAACAGACAGGGAGGGATCCTCGGACTGAGCATGCAGGTTAGCCATGCTGGCTCTACCAGCACACCAATCTGGGCTTTGTTGATTCCACTGAGGTACTTAAAAGTTTCTATCATGTCCCCCCTCCATCCTTTCCTCAAGGGTATACATATTAAGCTCCTTTAGTCTTTCCTTGTATTTCTCTTGCAAACCCTGCACCATTTTAGTTGCCCTCCTCTGGACTGCCTCTATCCTGTCTATGTCCTTGTGGAGATAGAGTCTCCAGAACCGGACACAGTACTCCAGATTTGGTCTCACCAACTGTCTGTACAGAGGGATAACAACTTCCTGTTTTCTGCTGGTGATGCCTCTCTCTATACATCCCAGTATCCCCCCAGCCTTCCCTACTGCCTTCTCACATTGCTTGTTAACCTTAAGGTCATCTGATATGATTAACCACAGGTTCCTTTCCATTTATGTTGTTGTTACTACACCCCCCACACTGTGTAATCTTCCCCTGGGTGTTTGTTTCCCAGGTACATTATTTTGCACTTATTTGCACTGAATCCAAGCTGCCATACTTCTGACCATTCCTCCAACCTTGCCAAGTCCATTATCATCCTTTCCACACCTCCTTGTGTATCAACCCTGTTGCAGATCTTTCTGTCATCTGCAAGGAGGCATTCTTTTCCTTTCAGTCCCTCTGCAATGTCACTTAAAAAGTCATTAAAAAGGACTGGACCCAGTACTGAACCCTATGGTACCCCACTAGTAACCCCTCTTTCTTCAGAGCGGACTCCATTTACAATTACCTTCTGTGTCCTGTTGTCCAGCCAATGTTTTACACAGGCTACCACACTGGGACCCACTGATAGGCTAGTTAATTTGACTATTTTGCATGGGACTGTGTCAAATGCCTTGCTAAAGTCTAGGTAGGCCATGTCCACAGCCCCTCCCTAGTCTACTACTTTTGTCACGCAGTCAAAGAAATCAATTAGATTCGTCTGACATGACCTCCCCGCTGTGAACCCATGCTGCCTTGGGTCCTGTGCCCCACTGGCCTCTAGATACTCAACAATACTTTCCGTACCACAGAGGTCAAACTGACAGGTCTGTAGTTTTCTGCCTCTGTCCTGCCCCCACTTTTGTGAAGGGGAATCACATCCACCTTCCTCCAGTCCTCAGGTACCACACCATCCTCCCATGATTTGTTAAAAGAGGTAGTAAGTGGTTTCACTAGTTCTCCCCTTATTTATTTTAGAATTCTGGGGTGAATTCCAACAGGCCCCATTGCTTTGTCCACCTTCAGTTTTAGGAGTTCTTTTAGAACCCTTTCTACTTTGAAAGGACTCGGATCGACCCCCCTATCCAGAGTGCTTCTGTTAATTGGATTAGGCACCTCCTCCTCCTCCTCTTTTGTGAATACTGAGCAGAAATATTCATTCAGTATCCCTGCCTTTTCACTGTCCCTCTCTGCCCACCTACTGTCCATTTTATTCAGCCTCACAATCCCTCCCTTTGTCTTTCTATGCTCCCTGATGTACCTATAAAAGGTTTTATCCCCCTTCTTAACTGAGGTGGCTATCTTTTACTCAGTTTGGGCCTTTGCTATTCTGACTCCCCTCCCTGCTTCCTTCTGCTTTAACTGGTACAGCTCTCTGTCCTGCTCCTTCTGTGTTTCCTTATACTTTCTGAATGCTATCTTTTTCTCCCTGACCTTCCCCGCCACCTCTTTTGAGAACCATAGTGTTTTTTTCTTTCATTTTGATTTGTTAATTTGCTTCACACAAAAATGCTTGTTGCCTCTGTGATGGCAGTTTTGATGTTCCCCCATTGTTCCTCCACCCCTCCTTCTAGCCTGTTTGCTAGTGCTTTTCTAAGGCACTCTTCCCATCTTGCCAAAGTCAGCCCTCCTGAAGTCCAGTACCCTCACTTTTGTATGGCTTGACTCTACAGCTAAGTTTATAGTGAACCACACTGTTTGGTGGTCACTTGTTCTGAGATGGCTACCCACTTCTAGATCTGAGATCCTCTCACTGTCCCCACTTGAGAGTACAAGGTCTAAGACTGCTCCCTCATGAGTGGGTTCCAAAACTAGCTGTCTGAGGCATGCCACCTGTAGGGCATCGAGAATGGCCCTGCTCTTGGATGTAGCTGCAACAAATGTGCTCCAGTTAACATCTGGCATTTTCAAGTCTCCCATCAACAGTGTCTCCCCTTTCTCTGCCATCCTAAGAATACCTTCTATCATATCCTTGTCCATTCCCTCCCACTGACATGGGGGTCTGTATACAACCCCTGTGCAGATTGTGGTGCCATTTCCAGTCTCTAAGGTGACCCACAGTGCCTCCTTTCCTCCCTGTTTACTCTTTTTTTCAGTTGCTCCCCCCTTTGTGTACTCTTCTCCTGGGTTTTTGTTTCCCAGGTGCATTACTTTGCATTTCTTTGCATTAATTCTTAGCTGCCGTACTTTTGACCATTCCTCCAGTCTTGCCAAGTCTCTTCTCATCCTTTCCACCCTCCCATGTACCAACCCTGTTACAGATCTTGGTGTCATCTGCAAAGAGGCATACTTTTCCTTCCAGCTCCTCCACAATGTCACCTACAAAGACATTAAAGAGGACCAGTCCAGGTACTGAACCCTGTGGAACCCTGTTTGTAACCCCCCTTTCCTCAGCGTGCCCATGGAGTAGTGGCTTGGGCTTCCAGGGCTGTGGGTACAGTGGCAGGGTTCCCACAGAGGGAGACCAATGGCAGTGGTTCTCTCCCATACTCATAGTGGCAGGGTGGTCTGAGTGTAGAGAAAGTCAGGGGGGGCCCTTCACCCATTTCAGGGGACCTGTGTGGAGAGGCAGGTCCTGGGGTGCTGGCTTTTAAAGGGCCGGGCAGGTTACAGGTCTTAGGACAGGCCTTTGGGGAGTGCCTCTGGCCGGAGCTCACTGCAAGCCCTGGATGAGTTAGCAGGGATGTGGGCCAGGTGCTGTGTGCCATTTGAATGGTCATCTGGGAGCGCAGAAAGGAGTTTGGGTACCATCTGTAGATGAGTGGGCTGCTTGCGGGGCCTGGGCAGTGGTAGAGCTCAGAGCCCTCCCGTAGCAGGGTAGCCCGAGTAAGGTAGCTCAGACACTGGAGCAGGCCTGCGTTTGAGGGCCAATAAAAAACAAGCATCCAGCACTCCAGATTCAGCCAAAAATTTAGTGAAGGTATTTTTATTACAAAGTAAAAAATACTCACAAACAGTAAACATGTAAAGTAAATCATTGCAACGTGCAAATACATTTCCATCTCCACCATATATCCAGCCTCGACACTTCAGGGCACTAACTCCCCTTCATCAGGAGGTGTGACTAAGCTACTAGTCTTGTGGTATAAATATACAATTAAACAGGTGCCATCAATCGTGTGCTATAATTAGTTAACGTGACATTCCGTGCTTCTAGTGCTACCAAAGCAACATAACTGAGTGCACTCTGTCCAGGTCAGCTCTCTTCAGTGATGTAGCACCAATTTAAATGGAGAGTTCCTATTTTATATGCTATCATCACTGCTGAGCAGTGTGGGCAGCCATCAAAAGAAGGTTGTGGAGAAAAAAAAACACAATTTTATTGTTTGCTTTTTTTTAATTAAAAACTGTGGAGCTATAGTTATTAAACACCTATTTGATCACTTACTTTGAATACATAAAGGTACACAGAATATATTAATATATTCACATCCAGACCTTCATTTGGTGCACGACAGAAATCATCAATCAAATTTTTTTTGTTATATTTATTTACATACTTATTCGTTGCAAGACCAAGATTATCAAAAAAAGAACTGAGTTCCGGGACATAAATACAAAGGAAACATACATTAATAATTAAAGGAACTCAATATTTTTTATTAATATTGTTTTAGAATGTTTATATTGTGAAAGGGTATTCCCAAGAGAAAATTAATAAAAGAAAGTTAATTAAAATTTTGTAATCTCCTTATATAATATATATTAATGGGAGAATCAAAAAAATAAATAAACAAATTAACCCTCATTTTAATATTTCCATTTTATCTTTCCTAACCACATTGATTGAATTCCCCACTTTAGTGTTTATGTGGATGCCAGTTCATCTGGGTTTCAGCACCGCTGCACCAGTAGAGAGAGAGAGGGAGAGCTGAGCCGTAGGTGTGGGGACTGGTGCTGTGAGTTTAGGAGCACTGGCAGGTTTAGGTTCCATGCAAAGCGAGAGAGATTGGGCTACAGGGCCTGGGTCAGAGAGGGAAAAATACTGATACCCCTTGAGATTTGGGCCAAGGATCAGGGTCCAGGTGGGGGAAGCAGCATGCTTTCCGGCACCGGTATAGGGCAGCCGACCAGTGCCAGACCAGACAGAGATTAAGAAGAATGGGTAACCCAGAACAGGAAAAGAGAGGGAGATTTGGCTTATCAGTGTCAGTGAGCCAGGAGCCTGAGTTTTTTTTTTCCAAGTGGGGAGGCTCCTTGGGTAAATCATCCATGATGTCAGAGTGAAGAAACCCTGCTTGCACTGCCTGTAAAGCTTTTATGCTGCTCAAAACATCCAGCCTGGAGAAACTGTAAAAAGTTCAGATAGCCCCATGGAGCTGCTTTATTTATTCAGTGAAAGATGGAACCCCTGTACTCCTGGAATCATTTGGGGTGAAGGAGCTAAAATAAAATGGGTAATGATTCTTTCTTTATTTAAGTTGGAAGGGGGCAAAAGAAACGCCCCCTGTGTCTAATTTATTTCGTAAGTTGTAATTCCAGAATTTGTCCATCATGCTACATCAGGATTGAGGGGCTTTAGGTCTCAGAAGAGACAGGAGGTTGCAGTTTGGAGATCCTGTGGTGGTGGTCAGTGTTCAGTGTGAATCCAGGTTTGGAGGTGAGAGCGAGAGTGCACATGAGCATGAAGTCATAGAGTGGTAGGACAACCATTTTTCCTATTTTATTTGGTGATGCACTGGCTCTGGTGTTGTGCATGTTGTAGTCCTCTCCAATGCCCTCAGGACCATCTGCAATGATACGTTTATGCCCCTAGATGAGTAGGTCAGGGGTTTACATGTGGGGGATCATCTGGGATGTGTCCTGTACCCCGAAACTCCACCAGACCTTGAGCCCTTGGGTCCAATGTGTTGCCAGGCTTCCCAGCCTGGTTGGGCCCTGTTGCATGGAAAAAAAGAAGGATTTTGGTTATGGGGTAGGCCTGGATCAGAAGCAGGCCTCAGCATGCCTGGTGTGGTGTACACGAGTGATCAGCTGGTCACATGATCCTCAGATGGACTCCGATTGGATGATGGCAGAAGAGAAGCTACAGCAGCTGTAGAATAAATGCCATCTTGGGAAAAGAGATTGGAGGAAACAGAGTCGAGAGGGAAAAGAAAGTAAGTGAACAGGACAGTGAGAGCGAGATACAGTGAAGCCCTCCAGGATGAAGTGCAGCACTGCAGAATTCTGCTGTAGAGTTACTACAGTAAACAATGCAGTTTCAATGGGAGTTAATCCCTTTTGTCATGCAGTAAACCTGTGACACTGCACTTCATCCTGGAGGGCTTATCTGTATAGTGCACGCACACCAAAGCAAATGGACAGTACTGCCAAGGAAAGGAAAAAAGAAGAAGTAAGTGGGTTCCTTATTATGGGTTCTGGGAGGCATAGCAGAAAGACTTGAGAAGACAGCCCCATGGATTGGTGTTAGATAGTGTCTGGCAAGAATGAGGTTGGAGCAGAGGTGACCCCCCCAGGAGGAACCACTGGTCACGGTTGCTTCCTCACTGCTCTCCTGGCTCTGGGCAAGCTGCTGATGGATGTGTGAGGTGTGGGTATCAGGGGAAGGCATTGCCAGGTTGCCTGTGTGCAGGAATTGCACAGGTATGCAGCCAGTTCCAAATATGGGGCTTCTTCCCATTTCCACTGCAAGCTCCTATGTACTGTGGTCACCTGCTAGGGGGATTCAGGGGCTTTTGATAGACTTTCCTTGGGCAAGTACTCATGCCCATGTGGATGAGACCAGGAGCATTTCCCCAGATGTCATCGTGGAAGCTGTAGAAGGGGAAGATGCAGCAGAACAACCAAGAAAAGGAGGTGACAGGGAGCACAGTCGTCTGCTTTGCTCCCCACCACCAGCTACCAGCTATCCCAGTGGCAGAAGGAGGGGAAGAGATTTCAGACAACTGGTAGTAGATCTTCCAGGGCCTGGGGGGTCCCTGCCTTGGCCCCTGTCCAGCAGTAGCCCACAGGCCCTGTCAGCTAAGTCAGAGCCTACCTCAAAAGCCAAATTTAAGATAAAGCCCAGCAGGCTTGGCTCTGAGTCTGCCTCTGCACCAACAGTATCCAGGGAGAGTACTAGGAATTGAAGAGTTGGAGGAGCTGGATGAGGAGAAGTTCATTGGTAGCACATTCCAGTTCCAGGACTACCAAGTGAGTAGAGCAATCCCCAGGCCTTACCATCACGTGGTGATCACCTTGGCGGACTGTACCCCACAGCTCCTGGTCTGAGTAAAGACCTTCCGGACCAGTATGGATGGGTTAAATCCCAGTGACCCATTGAATATTAAGTATTGAGGGAAGATATGGTTATCGGTTGGGCAAGCCAGGAGGACCAGTGTCAGAGACCTGCCAAAATGAAGCCAGGCAGAGGTCCATAGGAGGCTGCGTGTGGCGTATCCCCATAAGACTTATCCATACGTGCCTGAGAGGATATGAGTCATTATCGAAGAGATGAGGGAGGAGTGGGTCTTCAAAGAAAAAGTGGAACATTTGAAGAATCGTCCTGGAGGAGGAGGTGCCCCATCTCAACAGTTGATACAGCAGGCACGGTCAATGTGTCCAAAATGGACTTGGTTTGGTCTGACTCTATTTAAACACTTCGCTTTGGTCCAGGAATTAACTGGGACACTGATTTAAGTATTACATTTTGGCTTGGGACTCCTTTGGAAATGTGACCACTAAGCCAGACCCAGAGTATTATTTCCCTCCAGCAGGAGGCCCTGCAACTTAGGCCTCCTGGATTTCAGACTTATGAATTGCGCCAGGACAGTTGCTCAATGGAGCTGGACATGGTGACTGCCTATAGTTCCTCTTTCTGGAAAAAAATTGGATTTAAAATTGCTACTATTAAAAGATTTTTTTTTTTATGATTATGACAAATATGCTGTGGAAGTTGGAGGAGACTGGTGAGTGAGTGAGTGAGTGAGTGAGTGAGTGAGTGAATGATATGGGGAACTGCATACAGAGTAACCTGCTTCTAATTGGTGGGAGGTCTATTGGGGTGTAGCTATAGTTTTAGAAACTACCTCATTACTGTTTTAAATGTTTAATGTTGAAGTCAAATCATTATGAAACAATAATTATGGTTATCTGTTTGATAAAGAAATAATGAAGGTTTTTCTAACAGTTTTAAGATTATCTCCTGGCATTGGTAGGTTTTCGTTGATAGGGTGTGCTTGGGTTTAGAGAGGTAGGTTGAGTGATGCCTGTGGCCAGATATGGTGTGTCTACTCTTAGAAGTCTGTGGAGTGCGCATACCTAGTTTGATGGGAGGAAACCATCACTGGACCCTTGCCATCATTCCCAGGAGGGAATGATTTTCTGGGTGGGGGACGGGTGTAAGCCCCCCCTTGCAGGAAGGGCTTATGCTCCCTTTTTAGGAACCCCTTTTCCCTCCTATCCCCCCCCCAGAGCTGGGGAATTCATTATTGCTCTGAGGGTAAATACCTGCTTGATGCATCAAGGTGGCAGCAGATGGCAGGTTAGGGAAGGTATATAAGGCTGGAGACAGGAACTTTTGGGGCCTTTTCCAGCCTGGGCACTAGGCCTGGGGCTGGAGTGGGGCAGCTGGAGGAGCAGAGTAGACAGGCAGGAAGGGAGCTCGACTTTTTGGGTTTGACCTGAAGGGGGGACCCCTCAAAGTGACAGACAGGGACGGCCTTTCCAGCAACGTGGCTGGGGAGGAAGCTTCATGGGGAGGATTGTCAGCCAGGTGCCTGTGTCATTGGGAGAAGGGAGGTGCAGGTGGTAGTAGGATACCAGGATAGGCAGGAGCCTAAAAGATCCAGTGAAGTAGTGGCTCAGGCCACCAGTGATGTGGGAATAGCGGCAAGGTTTCCTCAGGAGGAGGCCAGTGGCAGTGGTTCTCTCCTGGACCCAGATTAGCAGGGTGGCCTGAGAGTAGAGGGAGCCAGGGGGCCCTTCACCTATATCAGGAGGCCTGCATGGAGGGGCAGGCCCTTGGGCACTGGCATTTAAAGGGTCTGGTGGGTCGCAGGTCTTAGGACAGTCCATGGGGGCCGGAGCTTACCACAAGCCCAGGATGATTTAGCAGGGATGTGGGCCAGGGGCTGTGTACCATTCCAATTGCCATCTGTGAGTGCAGAAAGGAGTTTGGGCGCCATCTGTAGAGGAGTGGGCTGCTCAGGAGGCCTGGGTGGTGGCAGGATTCAGGGCCCTCCAATGGCAGGGTACCCTGATGAAGGTAACTCGGGCACTGGAGCAGGGCCAGGTTTAAGGGCTACTGCACCATTGGAGAGAGAGAGAGCAGAACCATAGGTGTGGGGACTGGTGCTGTGAGTTTGGGAGCACTGGCAGGTTTAGATTCCATGCAAAGTGAGAGAGATTGGGTTACAGGACCTGGGTCGGAGAGGAAAAAATCCTGGTACCCTTCGAGATTTGGGCTAAGGTCCAGAGTGCAGGTGGGGGAAGCAGCATGCTTTTCTGCACTGGTATAGGGCAGCCAAGCAGTGCCAGACCAGACAGAGATTAAGGAGAATGGGTAGTCCAGAATAGGAAAAGAGAGAGAGAGAGATTTGGATTACCAGCATCTGTGAGCTAGGAGCCTGTGTTTTTCTTTTTCCAAGTAGGGAGGTTCCATGGGTAAATCATTCAAGACATCAGAGTGAAGAAACCCTGTTTGCACTGCTTGTAAACCATGTATGCTGCTCAAAATGTACAGCCTGGATAAGCTGTAAAAAGTTAAGATAGCCCCATTGAGCTGCTTTATTTATTTGGTGAAAGATGTGGCCCCTGCATTCCTGGAATCATTTGGGGTGCAGGAGCTAAATTAAAGAAGCTAGTTGGGAAGAAACTTGGTAGTGATTCTTTCTTTATTTAGGTTGGAAGGGGTGGCAAATTAAACGACCCCCCACCTTATGTCTAATTTATTTCATAAGTTGTAATTCCAGAAGGTGTCTATCATGTTGCATCGGGATCGAGGGGATTTGGGGCTCAGAAGAGACAGGAGGTTGCAGTTGGAGATCCTGTGCCGGTGGTCAGCATTTGGGGTGAATCCAGGTTTGGAGGTGAGATCGAGAGTGCACATGGATATGAAGTCATCGAGAGGTAGCACGTGCTATTTTTTCCCTTTCTTATTTGGTGGCACACTGGCTCCGGTGTTGCGATTGTTGTAGTCCTTTCCCAAGCCCCCGGACCATCTGCAATGATAAGTTTATGCCCCTAGATGGAGGGGTTGGAGGGTTACACAAGACTCATCAATAATTTGGAAATTATGAAATAGTTCACCAAATAAATACATTTTTATTTCTCAGTAGTAACTTTGTAACCTTTGGGGCACTAAGGAAAACTTGCACAGACTTTGGCAAACTATTTCTTACAATATTTAACATCTGGGGATGTATCCACCAATCAGAATCCTGGACAATCTACAGTTTGTCCCACAGCAAATGGACAATGATCTGACTGGGTCATGTTTATTGAAACGTGTGTACACATTGATGCATTGTTGCTGTATCCAGGAGACAGGGTCATGTTTATTGAAACTTGTGTACACATTGATGCACTTGTGCTGTATCCAGCAGACAGGGTCACGTTTATTGAAATGTGTAAACACATTGATGCATTGTTGCTATATCCAGCAGACAGGGTCACATTTAGGGAAAAGTGTATACACATTGATGCATTGTTGCTGTATTCAGCAGACAGGGTCACGTTTTGGGAAACGTGTATACACATTGATGCGCTCATGCTGTATCCAGCAGGCAGGGTCAGGTTTAGTGAAACGTGTATACACACTGATGCACTGATGCTGTATCCAGCAAGCAGAGTCAGGTTTAGTGAAACGTGTATAAACGCTGATGCACTGATGCTGTATCCAGCAGGCAGGGTCATGTTTAGTGAAACGTGTATACACACTGATGCTGTATCCAGCGGGCAGGGTCATGTTTAGTGAAACGTGTATACTCACTGATGCACTGATGCAGTATCCAGCAGGCAGGGTCATGTTTAGTGAAATGTGTATACACACTGATGCACTGATGCTGTATGCAGCAAGCAGGGTCAGGTTTAGTGAAATGTGTATACACACTGATGCACTGCTGCTGTATGCAGCAGGCAGGGTCAGGTTTAGTGAAATGTGTATACACACTGATGCTCTGATGCTGTATGCAGCAGGCAGGGTCAGGTTTAGTGAAACGTGCATACACACTGATGCACTCATAGTGTATGCAGCAGGCAGGGTCAGGTTTAGTGAAACATGTATACACACTGTGTAGTGAAACGTGTATACACACTGATGCACTGATGCTGTATACAGCAGACAGGGTCAGGTTTAGTGAAACGTGTATAAACGCTGATGCACTGATGCTGTATCCAGCAGACATGGTCATGTTTATTGAAACGTGTATACACACTGATGCACTCATACTGTATCCAGCAGGCAGGGTCATGTTTATTGAAACGTGTATGCACACTGACGTACTCATACTGTATCCGGCAGACAGGGTCACGTTTATTGAAAAGTGTATGCACACTGACGCACTGATGCTGTATCCAGCAGACAGGGTCACGTTTATTGAAACGTGTATACACACTGACGCACTGATGCTGTATCCAGCAGACAGGGTCACATTTATTGAAACGTGTATATACACACAGATGCACTGATGCTATATCCAGCAGACAGGATCAGGTTTAGTGAAATGTGTATACACACTGATGCATTGATCCAGTATCCAGCAGATGGTGGCTGGTGGTGGTGGTTATTGGTGATGGACTACCATCTGCTGTCAAGGTGGAAGGGTTGATTTGGGAATTGGGGGTTGGGGAGACCACTGGACTACAAAGACTGTTGGGAGCAATGAATGTACAGGCAGTCGTAGGTGAGTGGGGGTGTATGGGACATTGTAATAATAACCAATGGTGGGGATTCGGGTAGGGCAGTTATTGTGTGCACACACTGATGCATTGACAGTGTGTCTGACAGAAGATGGCTGGTGGCAGTGGTATATGGTGGGGGACTGCCATCCACTGTCAATGGAGAGATGCTGATTCAGGAATCAGGGGGGCACTGAACTACCAGGGCTGTTGGATATAGTGAGTGTTCAGGCAATCAGAGGTGTGCGTGTGGGTAGGGGCATGGGACTTTGCAATAATTACTGATACCAGGGATCAGGGGTAGGGCAGTTACAGTTTATCATGTGTACACATTGATGCATTGACAGTGTGTCCGGAAGACAGTGGCTGGTGGTGTTGGTACATGGTAGTGGACTGCCATCCGATGTCAAGGAGGGGGCTATCAATTTGGGAGCTGGGACAGCCACTGAACTACCAGGGCTGTGGGGTATGATGAACATTTGGGCAATCGGAGGTGTGTGTAGGACTTTGCAATATTTATTGATATCGGAGATCAAGGGTAGAGCAGTTACAGTACAGGCGACAGCAAATGGGGGGCTGGGGTTATAATATTATTGACTAGAGCAATGGACTGTTAGAGCTTGCTAGTCACAAAATGAACAGACAATCAAGGGACAACTACACTGCCAGGGCTTTCTGGTCACAGAACAGACAGGGTAATGGGGGCATACTTAAAAAGGGACATTTGTCACTTTAAGTAAGGCGGGAAGGGGATCAACTAGTCAAAAATAGTATCTCTCTCCTGTAATATGCAGAAATGCCACTCAGCTTTTCTGTGTGCAGAGTCATGCAGATGAAGACAGGCAGCCACTGTCTGATAGGTGCAGCTGCCTTTTTTCAACTACAGGAAGTTTCCGCGCAGCAACTGGCAGAGCAGCACCATGATCAGCCTCATTGATCATTGGACTGTCACTGCCGAGCCCATTGCAGGCTGAGCTGCACTGGACTCAACAGTGACCGCCTCTGATGTGCAGTATCACTGCAATATATTAGCTCTGCGCAAGCGGAAAGACGAACATAAAAAGGGGCTACAGTTAAAGCAAAAGCAAATCTTGGTCTTTTCTGGTCTAGGCCCCAATGTGTACAGGAAGGGAACACTTTTCAGTCCTCTAAAAGCTACTCTATGGGGGAATAAAATCAAATTTCAGCACCTTATGCCTGATACCCTAAAAAGTTTCTACCAAGGGAGACACAATACTTTTGATAATGCTGAGATTGCTGAACATTTTGTTAAAGAGGTACTTGGTCTATCTGTCTTAGGTAAACAGAATAAAACAGGGGAAAATGAAGGGAAGAAACAACAACAGTTCCAGCTAATGTTAATGCATCTTTGAAGGAAAAAATGTTTCCACGGAACACCAGGAGCTGAATAGAGAGGCCAGTGAAGTTATGACACCAGGTGACCCTAGCTCTCCACGACTAAAAGAGTCTGGTTAAAATGAAGTAGTAGTGACCTCTAATGCTCAGGCAATACAAAGTGACAAGAACTTAAAAGCAGTAAACATAAGGTTAAAAGAAATACAGGTTCAGATCCCCACCCGCCGGTATATAGTTGAAGTCAGAAGAACCCCTTTCCCCCACCTTATCACCCCCTGTGCAGTAGGTAAAATACATATATGACCTGGTAGTGTGCCGTGGTCTACCCTCCCCAATTCACTGTTAATCACAGCCACCTTCCCATACGATCTAATGGCCCCCCTCCTGAACCCTGTAAGTGCACATTTTAAAATGTTTAAATATAGTCACCCTCGCTGGTGGTCTAGTACAGTACAGCACTCAATGACGGATGACTCCTATCATGGAAACTGCAGCGTGAGAAGCACCAGAGCAGGAGACACTCACAAAAGGGACTAGAGACAAGACTCTGGTTCCTCATTGGATAGCCGAGCTGTCCATCTCTCTAAGGTGGCACCTGATTGGGTTGCTGCTCCAGAAACCCATGTGGTTCACCTTAGATCTATGTAGAGGAATCAGGAGGATGGAGAAGGAGCAGCAGCTTCTCTTGGCTGCTCCTTGCATTGTGGCTCACTGAATCGATTGCTTTCTTCTGTGCTTGTGCTGCTTGTGTTTTTTGCCCCTTGGGCAAGTGAAGACGTCTAGTGCCAGTCTGTGACGTCCCCCCCCAAAAAAGCAGAATGTTTTAAACTAAAAGAAGAATTTAAGGGAGGAAGGGATAGGGAACTTGGGGAGGTTGGGGGTGGGGATTTGGGGACTCTGGAGGGGATTGCCAGCAAGGACTGGGTGTGGGACTCCAGATGGAGTAGTTGGAGATTGGGGTGGGGACTGGACTGGGGACTGGGAAGTACACTATATGGGAGAGGAGACTTGAACAGGGGATCTTCATGAAGATGAACATTGAATGATGAGCCAGGATGGAACTTGGAGAGATAGACTGAGTGCAACTTGTAAGAACTAGAGTGCTGTGCATATAAAATCTGCCAGACAGTCATCAGTGCACTTGTGCCACTTCTTGCATACTGTCTGTGTGACCCCCGTGTCAGATAGGGTTCAGCCAGGCAGGGTCCCCTACAATCTCTGTGGGTATACTAGCAGCAGTGCCTGCAGCATCAACCTTAACGTAGGTGGTGTGTGAAATAAAATCTGCCAAGACTGCCAGGCAGTCATCAGTGATGTGTAAGAACAAGGGGGCACAATTTAAAGTTAGAGGGGGGGTGGCTCAGGGGTAATGTGAGGAAATTCTTTTTCATGGAGAGAGTGGTGGATGCATGGAACCGCCTTCCTGGAGAGGTTGTGGGGTCTAAAACAGTGGGGAATTCAAACATGCATGGGACAGACATAAGGCAATTATAGTGGGGGGTTGCAGGAAGTAGGCTATTGGTTAGCTACAATCTGCAGCTTATCCAATAGGTAGGGAAATGGGCAGACTGGGTGGGCCAAGTGGTCCTTATCTGCCATCAAAGTCTATGTTTCTATGTTTCCCCCCAGAACCATTACCTAACACATTCAGTTCACCCATGCCAGTGATACAGTGAAACTGCCACCTGAAGCACAGTGCCGGCATCCTGCCAATGATGCAAAGCATGTTGGAATATGTGTGTACCCCACAATATGGGCAAATGGCAAGCACTGCAATAATGGAATGAGCACCCCAACAGAAGTCGCACACTCCCCAGCATGACACAATAGGTGCTAATGGCAGGCACTACAACAGTGTAATGAGTAGGGGTATGCGAAAACAAATACCCCGGAGGTGGCATGTAAGCAAATGTGTGTCGTCACCACCACGAAAGTTCGGAAATCCATATCCAAACAGTTTTGGAAAGACCGCCTGTCCTGGTGGTCAAAACGGCCAAATAAAATAAAAATAAATAACACATATACCTAGTGGCTGTAGTTGCTCCTCTTACCTGAGCACCTGCCCTGTAGAAGTACAGTACACCACCCCCTATCACCTGCCTGTTGGTATTGAACCCCCCCCCAGCTAGCAGTGCCTTCCTGAACACCCGCCGGTATATAGTTGAAGTCAGAAGAACCCCCTTCCCCCACCTTATCACCCCCTGTGCAGTAGGTAAAATACATACATGACCTGGTAGTGTGCTGTGGGTCTACCCTCCCCAATTCACTGTTAATCATAGCCACCTTCCCATGCGATCTAATGGCCCCCCTCCTGATCCCTGTAAGTGCACATTTTAAAATGTTTAAATATAGTCACCCTCGCTGGTGGTCTAGTACAGTACAGCACTCAATGACAGTTTAGTCACCGCTGTCTGCAGAGGTGATAGGAGGGCTGTGCCGGTGCCAGCTCTGTTACGGGATGGGGGAACTGGATGGTGGTCACTACCTGCTGGGGTGGGGAGCTGGGGGCCACTAGATCATCAAAGAAAAGGGTTAATTTGCTATATTACAACAATGGTGACACTGGGGATTGGGGAGGGGAGGCATTCTATTAATTACATAATAGGGTGGCATCCAATATTGGGAAGGGGGGGAATTTTATTATTTAAATAATACAGCAGAATGGATCGGGTGGGTGCCATTTTATTATTTAAATAGCATCGGTGTTGGGGGGGTACTATACCACCACGAGAGGGATGGGTTATTTATTAATCAATACAGGCAGCATGGGGTTCAGGAAGGGGGCCACTAGACCACCAGGGATGGGGGCTGTGTTTTAACAATTTAAAATGTGCAATTACAAGGATCAGGAAGGGGGGGCCACTAGATCGCCAGGGAGGGCAGCTGTATTTAAACATTTTAAACTGTGCAATTGTGGGGATTGGGCAGGGGGGACACTAGACCACCAGGAGAAGGGGTTATATTGAATGCACTTGGAGTACTGCTTGTGTTTGTCGCAAGGGGCCTGCGGAAGACTCGTCCTGTGTGCCAGGTGTTTACTTCATTGGGAGGGGCTGCTGCAAGAGTGGGGACTTAGGCACCGGGACCCTTCCTGCACCAGAATCTGGTACAGGGTCCCTGGCGCACCAGGCTTCCACAGAAGCTGCTGTTTGCCGCAGCTTGCACCAATCCTAGCCCTTTTTGAGAATCAAGCCCAATGTGTTTACAAGAAACACACTTAACATAAGTTGATGCAGAGAAATTAGACAGAACTTGGGGAGTAAAATGATATCATTCACTGTATACATCTAACTCATGGGAAATTCCATCCTGCTGAGAAAAGGTTTAGGTGCAAAAGTAGAAAATAGCTTTGTGGATAATGAGGGGCGATATACTATAATATCGTTAAAACATCAGAGGAGACGTATCACTGTAGCACCTATCTGCACTCCCAATAATAATTCAATAGCAATGTGCTCAGAATTTTTTATGAAATTTGTGGAGTTTCCACAACCATATCTCAGCGGTGATTATAATTTAATATTAAACTTGGGTTTAAACGCCACATCTTCTAACAGAGAACATAATAAAAAAGACTTCGAATACCTTCACAGCCGGATGAAAGATCTGATATTACTGGATTATTGGAGAATCAATACGTTATAACCCCAGTAATAAACACTTTTCATTCTAGTCCCCATGGTTTAAAACATACTCAAGGGCAGACCTAATTCTGGGTTCTACATCCCTATGCCACAATGTTACTAATGTGAAATATGATCCTATTTTTATTTTGGACCATGCACCCCTTTGTCTCATGCTAACATCCATGGACACCACTATGCATACATCCTGGTAAATGAATCCATTATTATTAAAAGATTCCACACTTGTAGAAAAAATAATAGCTGAAACAGAAATTAGTTTTCAAAATAATAAGCCAGATGAAGTTTATAGTAATACGGTGTAAGATGCATGTAAGGTGATTGTTCAAGGCCTATGTATTTAAAATAACATAGAAACAGAATTTCCCAGCAGATAAGGACCATTTGGATCACCTAGTCTACCCATTTCTCCCCACCTACAGTATCACTGCAGATCCTGCTTGATCTCTGACCCATTTTCAGTCCCCCCTCTTCCTTTCCCCTAAGATTTCTTTATACCTATATCATGCATTCTTGAGCCCCCCCACTGTTTTTACACCTACCACCTCCACTGGAAGGCTGTTCCAGGAATCCACCACTGTTTCAGTGAAATACTTCCTCATATCTCTTCTGCATCTACCCACCTCCAGCTTCATAGCATGTCCTCTTGTTCCTGAGCACCTTTTTTTCTGAAAAATTCTTCCCTCTTTTACCTTTTTTTACTCCTGTGAGTTAGTTAAAGGTCTCAGTAATATCTCCTCCCTTCTATGGTGTACATATTTAGGTCCTTTATTCTCTTCTTGTAGTGCTTCTGATGCAGACTCTGCACCATTTTAGTTGCCCTCTTCTGGACTGCCTCCAGTCTGTCTATGTCCTTTCAGAGATGTGAGCTATAGAACTGGATACAGCACTCTTAGTGAAGTGTTACCAGTGATCTATACAGATGCATAACTACCTCCCTCTTTCTGCTGATCATACGCCTCCTTATTCACTCCAGCATCCCACTTGCAATCCCAACTGCCTTGTCACACAGCCTGGACATCTTTAGGTAATCTGATATGATCACTCACAGTTTTCTTTCCTGTTTGGTGGTCATCAGTGCCACCGCCACCCCTCCCCCATTTTGTCTGCCCCAGGTTTCTGTGTCCAAGATGTATTATTTTGCACTTTTGTGCACTGAAACTTAGCTGCCATACCCTTGAGCACTCCTCACATTTTCTCAGGTCAATACTCATCATTTCTATTACCCCCAGGGTGTACATCCTTTTGCAGAAGTTGGTGTCATCTGCAAAGAGGCAGACCTTCCCTTCTGGTTCTTCTGTGATGTCACTCATAAAGGCATTAAAAAGGACTGGTCCAAGCACTGATCCCTGAGGCACCCCACTGGTCACCCTTCCTTCCTCTTATTGGACTCCATTTACCGCCATTCTCTGTTGCCTTTCCCATAACAAATTTCTTACCCGGTTCACTACCTTTGGACTCATTCCTAAGCTACCAATCTTGCTTACTAGTCTCCTGTATGGAATGGTGTTGAACACCTTACTGAAATCCAGGTAGGCCATGTCCACCACTCTACCCTGGTCTAGTTCCTTGGTCACCCAGTCAAAGAAATGTATCAGATTTGTTTGACATGATCTCTCCCATGAACCCATGTTGCCTTGGGTCTTGTAACCCACTGGATTCAAGATATTCCACAATCCTTTCCTTCAGCAGTGATTCCATTAACTATTTCACAATCCTTTCTACTACAACTAGTAAACAAAAAAATTGGAAAATGAAATTCTAACTACACAGCATTCACATAATATCAATGTACACTTAACAAAGTTGGTAAAACTTAAACATGAAAATATACTGTAATTAGATCAAAAATGAAAAAGCAGAACACATGATGTTGTTTAGAAACACAGAATTTTCAAGTACTAGTCACATTTAAATCTTAGTGGAAAGTTTCTTGCTTATCAATTACAAAAACAAAAGATGGAAAGAACTATTATAGGGCAGAGAATAATAAGGAATTTGCAAACTTTACCGTAAATTGTACCAAACCCAAAATGCAACAGTAATAAATAAAAAGATTCACCACATTTCCTCAATAAGTATAGATCAACAATTATTTCTGGGTAAACAGAGTATACTGAGACAGACAGGACAGTCAATCTATTAAATCCAGGAAAAGTTCCCAGATTAGACTGTATTAATATTGACATTAACAGAGTTGTTGATTCTGCTGCCTGTGCATCCTTTCCTTGTTGCACCCACACGTTGTACTGCAGTTTTTACCTTTGTAACCTCCTTGGTTGTACCTGAAAATAGGCATTTTTTGCCTACTATGCTTATCCGGTAAACAAAAGCTACTGTAAATAAATAAATAAGCTTTATATTCTAGTCAGTTCTTTCCAGGGTTGACTCCCACCTTCATTTGATGAAGCCTTTCTACTGGTCATCCCCAAAAAAGGAAAGGATACATCTTTATGTGCTTCTTATTGCCCAATTTCTCTGCCTAATGCAGATGATAAAATATTTACCAACATCTTACCGATGATATCAGAGCATATCTTACATTCACTGATTGGGATTGCTACACTGGGTTTGTCACGGGAAGGAGGGGATATAATATCAGAAATTTATTAAATATCCTATATTCAAGTAAGGAACAAAGTGCTATGGTGGTGTCCCTGGATGTCTGAAAAGCATTTGACAGGATGGAATGGCCATATTTATTTGCATTATTAAAATCTGCAAATATAGCGAACTTTTTTGTGCATGGATAACAGCAATTTACAATTCACCCAAGGCAAGGATCCTGACCAACAGCACTGTGTCAGCTTCCTTTTCATTATTTTGAGGAACTAGGCAAGGGTGGGTTGCATGGCAAGTCTGCGGTGGACAATACCGCGAGGGCAGAAACAATGTGGACAACACCGCACAAGTCTTCACCGTGCCACGGAATACCACCCAACAACAAATAAACAGGCAACTTTACACATTTCACTGGAGTGGTGGTCTATAGCAACGTGGTGTTGTAATAGTAAACCTACACTCACCACTGATCCATGCCTGTTTTCACCAGACACAGTGTTGACTTTCACGGTGTTGTCCGCATTGTTCTGTCCATGTGGTAATTCATGTGATGACTCAAAGTGGAGCCACAAGGGTGACCTCTTTCTCCTTTGCTTTTTACATTAGTCATTGAACCCTTAGTGAACTCAATAGAGAATTGTCCAATATAAATAGATCTAAATATGGAAAAGACAGAGAACTGAAACATTCTATTTTTGTAGGTGATATTTTGTTGCACTTAAAAGGTCTGGAGCAAGAACTCCACTACTGTTGGTGAAGGAATATGGAGAACAGTCCGCTTACCTTGTTAACTGGAAAAAATCAGAAGCACTCCCTATAGGGGCAGACAAATGTAAAATGAACATTACAAAATCTCTAGTTTTCTTAAAAACAGAGTTTGGTATACTTAGGTATACATTTAACTAATATAAATCAGTTAACGAATATAAATTTGAACCCCTTATGTATGTATGTATGTGTTTATTTCAAATGTTTTTCCAGGAAAGATATACTGAGCTGGTAACAGCTCACTTCTAGATGAGTCCTGGGGCAAGGGGAAGAGGAAAACAATAACAAGTAGAAAAATACAGAATATAAAATACAAAGAATGAAACAAGTATAACAAATATACACAAGTTAATTATGCTTAAGAATAAACTGACAAAAATAAGTTAACATGCAATAAACTGTGGAAGAGATCAAAATAACAATTAAATAGTTATCCATGTAACAAAATAAAAAAACTGGGGGAATGACTGATACTGGGGAAGTGGGGAAGTGCTGTGGGGCAGAGAATTAGGCAACTTACAGGTAAGAAGTAAACCCAAATCAGAAGCAACTGTAGGAATGAGCAGAGAACACATTGATGATAATAACAGATGTCACTGGTCAGGGCCTGGAAAGATGAAAGTGCCGGTCCTTATCGCTGCTGGGAAATGTGTAAGTCATAAAAATGAGTATTGTTCCCTGGTGTTGATATATATCTACATCTTTATTTATCTCAATATCTGTGTGTGTGTGTGTTTGTGTGTGTGTATATATATATATATATATATATATATCTATATATACATATAGATATATATAAACTCCATTTAATGCATCAGTTAGGGTTGTTCCACAGCAACAAAAGTGAGGAAATTCGATGTTAGGGGTTGAAACCTCCCGCCTTGCAGCCCTCAGCCCGCCCCCAGCGGCATCAAGTGCGCGTTATCATGGTCCTAACTCTCACCCATTCTCCTATTCCTCAGCTTCTTTCCATGTGATAGGGGTGAGAGTTAGGGCTGATGACCCCAAAGCGCACTCCGATGCCGGTTGGGGGGGTGGGCTGAAGGGGTGCAAGGGGGGGTTTCAACTCTAACATTGAATTTCCTCACTTTTGTCACTGTGGAATAACCCTAACTGATGCATTAAATGGATTTTTTTTGTCTCTAATTTCCCTTCTTTCTGAGAATGATAACGAGAAATACTGAATGTAATGTGCCGGCAGGAGGGCATGGCCCGAACCTGCCACATGATGTCTTGTCACATAGTAACACGGTGCCCTCAAACGCAAATGGTAATGCACATGGTGACGCAAAGTGAAACAGAAAGAGAAACAGTACTGTAGACACAAATGGTAAAAATAATGCAAACGCAAGCTCAAATGAAAACACAAAGATGCGCACATGGTGGCGTAGCTGGAGCAGTAAGTGAAATGGGTATGAAACCGCAAGCGGAAGCAGTAAGGGTAACAGTAATGTAAGCATAAAGGCTGGTCTTCCCCAAAAGCTGCATAGAGAAAGACAGTAAGTACAAAGAATGTATGCAAAATAATGGGTCTCAGAGCAGAAAATTAGGAGTTGGAATACTAAATTGCTTATATCTCAGGAACCGTACTATGTAGAAAAAAAAATTAAAAGTCATATGATTTATGATTTTCCTGGCTAGTTTTAAACTTAGCCCCTTCCTAACAAAAAGTCTGTATCTCGCACCATTTCCGAGATATGGGCCCTGAAAGGTGTGGCGAACACCGTAATGTTATCCTATGGGAAAAAAGGAGAAGTTAGGAGTGCCATAACTTTGCCGCCCTGTAATGTTTTTTCACCAAACCACCAAAAGACACATCTGTGGGATGTTGGATTTCTTTCCTCTGAATTTCAGTGTAAAAGACCAAACTGTTATTTTGCAGCAGGGTGGCAAAGAATTCCTGTCATGCAGCGGACGCCGCAATGTTAGTCTATGGGGAAAAAGTGTCAACTTTGGAGTGCCGTAACTTTGCATCCATGCAATATTTTGTCACCAAACCATGAGAAGGCACATCTGTGAGATGCTGGCTGCCTTCCTTCCAAATTTCAGTACAAAAGACCAAACCATTCATTTGCAGCAGGGTGGCAAAGAATTCCTGTTATTTTGGGCATAGTGTCACAAAGTAGTGTCGTGATTTGCGAAAGCTTTTGCACAGATTTGCAAAAATGTTGTGACCGTGATACTACTTATTCCAAAAATTTTAAAAACATATTTCTGGGGTGTTTAACCACATCCTCAGGGTCTGACTAGGTGAACACAGAAAGAATTGTGTCCCTAGAGGTTCCCACTTTTAAATGCCAAGCATTTCTCTGATCACTAACTGAAAACAAAATGGCAGATTTGCAACAATACTAGGGCCATTTGCAACACTAAAAAGTGCATTTGTGAAAGTGTCGACCTTTTTGTTAACTTTTCCCATTGACTTATAATGGGAAATTCTTTTTGAATAAGTTTTGAACCATTTAATATTTTTTCACGAAATCTTTAAAAGGCACATCGGGGAACCCGGCTGCACATTCCCTGTAGTTGTCGTACTGGTCGCGCAAACCATGCGACCTGTAGGGATGAGCAAAGAATTCAAAAAAGCGTAAACGTGAGTGCAGATCATGCTTAATAACTCCGCAGCCTTATATCCGAACAGTACGAAAGTTGGCAGATCCCAAGATGAATGGTTCTTGATCATGAATTCAAAATTTCAGGCAAATCCATGAATGGTTGCAAAGTTATTAAGGTGCAAAATTTTAGGTTTAACATGTAAATGGCCCCTCTACCATAATATATATATATACACACACACACACATATATATATATAATATATATATGTGTGTGTGTATCTATATATATATTTTATACATATATACGTGTACATATATATATATATATATATCTATATATATACTTATATATATATATATATTATATATATATATATATATATATATATATATATATATATGGGATACATGATGGGCATGTGTGTGATATGGCAAATATTGTCATTCCTTCGGCACTTGTGAGATATCCAGAGCTCACGATGCTGGAGTGACAGTATTTGCCATAGCACACGATCTGCACATCATGTATTCAATTTATACAATAGGGCCAGGCATTTCAGAAGAATTGTTATGCTGTCTTGTGTTCTGTTCCTGTTTATGTGTTTGCTCATTCTGTGTGTGAGTTTTTCTGAATGGGCTGACAGCATTACAAACTCTGGGAAATAGATGAGTGTGTTTTGCAATGCAAAATGAGTTAGTTTTAGGTAGGACTGAGAAACATACTATTTTGTGAAGCTGTATTCTTTAGAAGTCTGACTGCAGTCAAGCTGAGAGTATCACAGTGATTGTAATGGGCTTAGAGGCAGAGTTTGTGGAGCAGGTGAGTGTTTTTAGCGGTAATTGAGTTAGCTGCAGGCAGAAGTGAGGAACAGAATGTTCTGTGAAGCTGTGATCTTTAGAATTCTGGTTGCTGTCAAGCTGAGAGCATCACAGTAATGAGATGGAAGATAGAGTGTGGGGAACAGGGATACTGTTTTGTAATGTTGAGTTACCTGCAAGCAGTAGTGAGACCTTTCATGTAGTTCTGCATTTGTGTCTATGGTAACAGCACAGGTGTTTCTTGCATGCTGAGGGGAAAGCTGCCTAGAGTGATGATATCAGTGACTTTTGTGTGACTTGTGCGTGTGTAAATGGCTATCATCACAGTAGCGCACAGGGTAAAAAAATCACACTGCAGTGGATGATACACTGTTTTATTTCACTTATTTATCACTCACCCCTATTGTATAAATAGACAGATAGATAGATAGATAGATAGAAAGATAGAAAGATAGATAGATAGATAGATAGATAGATAGATAGATAGATAGAGATATATACATTGCAAAAAACTTTGTTAATACATCTGTAAGAGTTAAAGTGACAAAAAGTAGGGAAATGTGGCATTAGGGTTCCAACCCTAACACTCCATTCCCCACCCTGCACAGATCCACAGGTGGGGGTGGGGTCTGTCTTGTACAAAATTAGGTAAATTGACTACAGCATAGGAAAATGGGATGAGAGTTAAAAAAGTAATCCCTTTTCGCGAGCTGCCAAACTTCCTTTATAAGAGCCAATCCCTTTTCGCGAGATAGGCCCATCTGGTCACCATCTCATGAAAAGGGATTTCGACAGCTCACAAAAATGAATCAGCTCACAAAATGGGATTTTGACAGCTCGTGGAAAGGGATAGAAAGCAAGTCATGAAAAGGGATTTTTAAATTAAAAAACAAACATTTTATTGACCAAAGTAAAGCAAACTATAGGCACAGAAGTGTGTAGGATGTCCCCTTGAACAAAACCCATACTAAAATGTCTGCAGAAGACACCCCTAGGACAAATTATAACATTTTGTTTTTGAGGTAAAATGAAATCAAGATGGTGGCTCGTGAAAAGGGAATTTTTCTCATGAAGAGGGATTTTATAAATCCCTTTTCATGAGCTGTCAAAATCCTTTTTCTTGAGCCCTAAATCCCTTTTCACACTGTGCAGCTATCCAAAAGATAAAAACTGATCATGTTCAGAACCAGAAATTTCAAAACTGAATAACTTTAGAACAGATGAATAGTTTTTTTAGCAAACTAATGCTGGCTTGTGTTTTAGGGCAAGCTCTTTCTACCCTGAATATTTCAGACCAAAATTCCTATGTGACCACAGTGTGATGAGGAAAAAACAGCAAAAACTGGCAAAAAAAAAAGCAACTTTTACACTTTTTTCACTATGCGCTACACAAACACCACTCAGCCAATCAAAAAAACCAAAAAACTTGGCACATCAAGAGATCTACCCTGCAGGACAGCACATACCAAATTTCGTGCAAATCTGTTAAATGATTGCAACATTAATAAAGTGCAAAATCTGAGGTTTAAAGGGACACTGTCAACCTAATTTTCATCATATTATTTCTAGCTAAAAACCTACATTTTATGATTACTTACCCTCTCTAAAACTCATTGATGTTACTGTTTGTTTTGTCTGTCTCCTTGTTTAGTAGAAATGAAATGCATGGGAATGTATATTTATAAACAACCTTGTTTTGTTTACAATCCTGCAAACTTCCTGAGCTTTAGAAACACACCCAAACAGTGCAGTCACTCACGAGGCAGTAGCTTCCTAAACACCCACTGCATCATTAGGGGCTTAACTGTGTTGTGGGTGTTCCCAAGGACAAGAAAAATGCAGTTGGAGCTTATCAAGGAATGTAAAAAAAACTGTGTTGGTGTGGTAACACCAGTATGGTAAGCAGTACGTGTTTCACTTTTTTAAAGAAAACAAGAGTCAGAAAGAAACTACCAGCTCCAGCAGCAGTCTTTACAGAATGTAGGCAATCATAAAATGTGTTTTTTAAACTAGGGATGCTTTGAAACCTAAGGGAGTTGACAGTGTCCCTTTAACATTAAACTGCCTGCTGAACCCTAACTATATAATATATATGTGTGTGTGTGTATATTATAGGGGCGCAGTCACACCCCTATATTTAGGGTTATGAAGGCACTTCTATGTTAAACTTGAAATTTTGTGCATTAATAACTCTGGACCCGCTAAACAGATTTGCATGAAATGTGGTATGTACAATGGGGCATGGAAGATCTATTGACTTGCCAAATTTTGTTTTGGTCAGACTTACAGTTTTTACGCACCAAAACACTGAAAAATGCATTTTTTGCCAGTTATGTGAGCGGTTTTTTGGATTTTGTCTGTGGTGCTGCATGGCCATTGTGTGCCATGCTGCTCTGCGACTTGGCTCATCTGAAAGAGCTTGGGTAAAGGAACACGCTGCTTTTGTTTGGTGAAAAAATATTAAGCCATTCAAAAGTTATTAAACTTTTAAGTTCCCATTATAAGTCAATGGGAAAATTTATATGGTTATTTTGTGAACGAAGAATGGGGTTTTGGCCATCTGGTCCCTCCTCATGATCAAATAATTTGCAGGCTCATGATTAAAGAATCTTTGACAGTGAGAAATTCTTTGATCGTGACAGCTGCCATCTTGTTTTCACTTTCCGTCTGGAATAATTAAAATTTCTTGGCTCGGGGGGACTTCCGAAGTAAAACTATGATGTATTTTACTCAGGGGTCTTCCCTCTATTGAGGCATGTCTGTGATGTTCTTCAAAATGGTCAAATAATAGAGTTTTACACTTTTTTATTCTTTGATCGTGGCCCACTAATGATCTTTGATCATGAGCCTGCAAATTCTTTGATCATGAGATTCTTTGATCATGATCTTTGATTGTGAGGTGAAGACCAGATGGCCAGATGAAAAAATAAAATTTCTCAGGTGAGGGGTGACTTAGAAACACAAACATGAATGGGTTTTGCTCAGGGGACTTCATTTTATCGAACCATGCTGGTGGTATCATGTATTTATGTGTAAAATTTTGAATTGCACCATTTTTGTATTCTTTGATCATGAGCCTGCAAATTCTTTGATCATGAGCCTGCAAATTACAGTGTCAGTGGCTCAGTAGGTAGCACACTTGCATCTGAGGCCGGGAGATCAGAGGGCTGTGGGTTCAGTTCCCACACCTGGCACTTGGGTTAATATCCCAGTACTGACACTGAAGTGCAGCATGAGAGGGGTGCTGCACTTCTGAGGTGTCGTCTTTCAGATGAGACATTAAACCGAGGTCCCATCTGCCTGGATTGGTGGTAGTTCAGGTGGATGTTAAAGATCCCATGGCACTTATCGAAAAAGAGTAGGGGAATTTCCCCGGTGTCCTGGCCAAATTTCCCTCATTCACTAAAATTACCACCAACAACTTAATCTAGTACAAGGTCAGTTGGCATTCACAAGTATCCCCATCCTCTGGTTCGTACCTGAAAATAGACAGGATTTGTCTAGTGCACTTACCCAGTCAACAAAACTAAATTAAAATAAATAAATAAAATAAATAAAAATAAATAAATTCTTTGATTGTGAGATTTTTTATTGCAATCTTTGATCACTAGGGAGGGACTAGATGGCCAGATTTGAATGCAACTGATAGGCCAATTTTAACAATGTTTAAAATTAAATATCCCGGAAATGATTTGGTCTTTTTACTTGAAATTTGGAGGTGTTCACTGGATGTCTTGTATATGGAAATTATAATGTTTACATGTTGTACAATACATCTTTCATGGAGATATTGTGTGGTGCAGTTTATATTTTGTGAACAGCGTTGTCCATTGTGGTAGTGGCTTGAAATTTGTAGGGTAGCTGGCCTTACTGCCATGGATGTACTTTTTAGTTGTTAGGTGTGTAACATGTCAACAGGTGTGGAATTCTACCACTCCAGTGAATGAAAATCTCAAACTTTCAAATGTTATATCTCGCAGACAGTTTGCTCTTTTACATTGAAATTTGGAGCGTCTTCAGGGGATGTCCTGTGCATCTGAATTATTGTGTTTAGCTGTTGTTAAATTAATTTGCTGCACAGATATTGCATAACACACTTTATGTTTTCCATATGGTGTTTTGCATTGTGGTAGTGGTTTGACATTTATAGGGTACCTAGCGTTACTGCCATGGAGGTGATTTTCAGTGGTTAAGTGTCTGACATGTAAAGAGGTGTGGAATTATGCCACTCTGATGAATTCAACTTTGTTTTGTTTCAAGGGCCCCAAGCTCCCATGCATATGTGCTACCACCAATACATATTATATTCAGTAGTAGCACTGTTATGTTCGGGCCCCGCGCTCCCGCCAACTTGTGCAACTTTCTACTTTTCTATTTTTTCTCAGAAAGTAAGGAAATTCTATGCAAAAAACTGTGTTAATGCCTCATTCAGTTTTAAAGCATAAAAAGTCATGAAATGAAACCTTTAGGGTTGCCCCTCCCCCTTCATGTAGCCCCTCCCTCTTCCCAAGATTGATAGACAACGGGGTGTGTCATTGGGGTGTGAGGCCTAAATATCTCCCCATTCTTCTTTACTGTGGCTTGTGAATAAGATTATACATGGAATGGGATGACATTTAGGCCTCACAACTATGACTCTACCGTTAATTCATATCTCGGGGAGGGAGTTATGAGGAAGAACAACCCTAAAGTGCTCACTTCTGACTTTATGCTTTCACTAAATGATGCATTAACACAGTTTTCATATATAAATAGTGTTAGGGCTGATACACTCCAATGCCGCTCCTGATGCCTCTTGGTCTGTGCAGTGTGGGGGGTGTTAGGGTTTGTAAATCCTAACACCGTATTTCTATACTTTTGTCAATTTAACCCTAACTGATGCAGTAACACAGTGTTTTGCAATTTATTTCCTTACTTTTTGAGATAGTATAATAGTGTCCTTATTTTACTGTGGGGCACTCCCATCCATACATATACACATATATATATATATATATATATATATATAGAGAGAGAGAGAGAGAGAGAGCGAGAGAGAGAGAGAGCAGTAATCCAGGGGAACTGGTGTCGGCTTGTAATACAGCCAGTACGGTGGCCCTGGATTTTATTGCTCCTCTTTGTGAGCACCCCTTATCCCTTCACCCTAAGTCCCCTTGGTTTGATGGGACACTGAGGGAGTTGTGGAGACAGGGGTGAAGGTTAGAGCGGTGCTGGCACAAGTCCACACTTGATGCCGACCACCTTAGATTGATGGAACATTATCTTATCTATTAATCTGCAATCACCCATAAGAAGGCAGAATTTCTGTCCAGGGAGATTGCAGTTGTACAGAATTGACCGGCTCAGCTGTTTCGGACGGTGGACAGAATGTGCAACCCAGCCTGTCTACAAGTCCATAAAGCTTTTTCGCAAATGGAGTGCGAGGATCACGCTCGGTTCTTTGCAAATAAGGTGGACGACATCAGGACGGGCTTGCGCCCAGCAATCTCTAAGGGTGATGTCGTGGAACAGTGCGAGCTCACAATGCCTAGCTTCTCTTGGAGTTCCTTTTGCCAACCGGAGGTCGTGGATATTATGAGGATCATCCATAGTGTGCAGCCTATGAGCTGTAGTTTAGATCCTTGACCAACTCCCATAATTTTGGGTTGTCTTGAGATCATTGGCCCAGTTATGGTGCAGATAGTCTGGTGTTCCTTAGAGTCAGGTGAGTTTCCTAACTCCCTGAAAGAAGCAGTGGTTACACCTTTATTAAAGAAAGTTACTTTGGACCCAGACTGTTTTTCAAACTACAGACCTATCTCTAACCTTCCCTTTTTGGGGAAGGTTATTGAGAAGGTAGTTGCAGCCCAATTGGAAGACCATTTAACCATCCATAATATCTACAAATCCTTCCAGTCTGGTTTTCGTAAAAGACACAGCACCGAGACTGTGCTGGTTCGGGTGCTTAATGATCTTCTGAGGGCGAGGAATCAGAAGAGATGTTCTATTCTAGTTCTTCTTGATCTCTCATCAGCCTTTGACACTGTGGATCACCTGGTGTTGTTAGCATGCCTGAGGCAAATATGTGGAATGTCGGGAACTGTTTTAAAATGGTTCACGTCATTCCTTACCGGGAGATCACAGAGAGTTGTGTCGGGGGTTCATTCCTCCACCCCAACTTCTTTGTTGTGTGGGGTGCCTCAGGGTTCAGTGCTGTCACCCATGTTATTCACAGTGTATATGCTGCCCCTTGGAGATGTTATAAGATGGTATGGGCTGAAGTTTCACTGCTATGCAGATGACACCCAGCTGTACCTGTCTTTTGTGCCTGACCAGGATGGAGCTCTCTCGGTATTTATTAACTGTCTTGAAGAAATCCGAGGATGGATGGATTCTAGTTGGTTGAAGTTGAACTCAGAGAAAACAGAGGTATTGGTGGTGGACCCTGGTGGTCAGATAATGAGGCCAAATGATGGCTCGCCCTCTGGAATTTTTCTTGACAGCATGTCACTTCCGACCTCTGAATGGGTGCGCAACTTGGGGATTGTCCTAGGCGACAGGCTGACCTTTCAATTTCAAGTGTCGGCCATTGTCAGGACTTCCTTCTATCATCTCAGGAACATTGGCAGGGTGTGTCACCTTGTTCTGTCTGACTCTTTGCCAAAATTGGTCCACGCCTTTGTGTCCTCACAGCTGGACTACTGCAACGCCCTTTACTTTGGGCTTTCTGGGGCTGAAATCTGTCGCCTTCAGCTGGTGCAGAACGCGGTAGCCAGGGTGTTGACTGGGACAAGGAGATCCAGTCATATTACCCCGGTACTGCGCAAACTGCACTGGCTTCCTATACGGTGGCGGATCACCTTTAAAGTAATTTTATTGACTTTTAAAGCCCTTCACGATCAGGGTCCGACCTATCTGAAAGAACTTCTGGTGCCTTACTGCCCCATCCGATCGCTATGCTCGGCTGACGAGGGGTTGTTAGAGATTCCAAGAGTGAGTTTAAAATATTCTGGTAGCATAGCTTTTTCTTATGCATCTCCCACTCTTTGGAATTCTCTACCTCGCCAGTTAAGGGAGTGCACCTCCGTGGAGGTATTTAAGAAAAATTTGAAAACCTACCGGTGGCGGAGCGCCTTCTTGGATGATTAATTGATATTTGAGTATTAATATTTTTTTTGGAATTGTATGGATGATTTTATTGTTGGTTTTTAATATGTGATGTTGCTATGTATTTATTGTATTTATATGTTTTATGTGATATTTTACATTGTGCATTTCAATATGTAAAGCGCTTTGATATTTTGAAAAGCGCTTTAAAATAAAGTTACTATTATTCTATCTATCTATCTATCTATCTATCTATCTATCTATCTATCTACACACAGTATCTATCTATCTAATTATCTATCTATCTATATATCTACCTATATATCTATCTATCTGTATATATATATATATATATATATATATATATGTAATAGATATACCACTCTGAGGGTGTCTTAATTAGCTCTGATATCATATGCCTTGGTGTCACGTCAACCACCCAAGGCGTCACGTATATGTTGTATTCAGAAATAATGGTATATCTATCTTATAAATGTCAAAATTGTTTTGGAGGGGGTAAAAGTGCGGGTGCGGTCGGCGTATGATATACGCAGGTCATGTGATGTGTTTTATACAATCAGAAGTCTGGATTTGGATGCAGATATGGATGCTCATTTTATAAATATATATTTATATATATATATTTTTAGAGGCAAAAACTCAGTTTAATGCATCAGTTAGGGTTGTTCCACAGTGACAAAGTGAAGAAACTTCGATGTTAGGGTTTCAACCCCTTTGCACCCTTCCAGCCCACCTCCCCAACTGGAATCGGGGTGCGCATTGAGGTCATCGGCCCTAAGTGTCACCCCATCACATGTGGAAAGAAGCTGAGGAATATAAGAATGGGGTGACAGTTAGGACTGATGACCCCAATGCGCACCCTAATTCCAGTTGTGGGGCTGGGCTGGAGCGGTGCAAAGGGGGTTTCAACCCTAACATCGAATTTCCTCATTTTTGTCACTGTGGAACAACCCTAACTGATGCATTAAAAAGAGTTTTTTGCCTCTAATTTCCCTTCTTTTTGAGAATGATAATGAGAAATAGTGAATGTAATGCGGCGGTGGGAGCATGGGGCCCGAAACGTGATGTCTTGTCACATAGTAACATTGTGCCTGCAAACGCAAATCGTAATGTGCATGGTGACGCAAAGCAAAACAGAAAGAGAAACAGTACTGTGGTCATAAATGTTAAAAAACAATGTGAACGCAACCGTAAATGAAAACGCAAAGGGTAACGCACATGGTGGCGTAAACGTGAACGGTAATTGAAACGAGTATGTAACCGCAAGCAGAAATGGTAATGGTAACAGTAATGTAAGCGCACAGGCTCGTTTTCCTCAAAAGCTGTATAGAGAAAGACAGTGAGTAGAAAGAATGTATGCAAAATAATGACTCTTGGAACACAAAAATGAGGACTTGGAATAGTAAATTGCTTATATCTCAGTAACCGTTCGACATAGAAAAAAAAATTAAAAGTCATATGTATTATTACTTTCCTGGCTAGTTTTGTATTTAGCCCCATGAGGGGGCTAAAAAATTCTTTGACAAAAAGTTCGTATCTCGCACAGTTTTCGAGATACGGGCCCTGAAAGGCGCGGCGAACGCCGTAATGTTATCCTGTGGGAAAAAAACAGAAGTTCGGACAGCCATAACTTTGCCTCCCTGTAATATTGTTTCACCAAACCACTGAAAGGCACATATGTGGGATGTTGGCTGTGTTCTCTGCAAATTTCAGCCCAAAAGACCAAACCGTTATTTTGCAGCAGGGCACCAAACGATTGCTGCAATGCGTCATATGCCGTAATGTTATCCTATGGGAAAAAGTGTCAACTTTGGAGTACCATAACTTTGCCGCTGTGTAATATTTTTTCAGCGAAACACTGAAAAGCACATCTGTGAGATGTCGGCTGCATTCCTTCCAAATTTCAGCCCAAGACTCTAAACCGTTCTTTTGCAGTGGGGTGCCAAAGTATTACTGTTATTTTGGGCATAGTGTCGCAAAGTAGTGTCGTGATTTGTGAAAGCTTTCACAAAAATTTGCAACACTTTCGTGAATGTGACACTACTTTGCGAAAGTACTTTTTCCAGAAATCTGAAAAACATATTTCTGGGGAGTTTTACCCCAAAATAAAGACATGGCTAGCATCCTCAGGGCCCGACTTGGTGAATACAAAGAGAATTAGGTTGCTAGAGAGTCTCAATTTTAAATGGCAAGCATTTTTCTGATCACTAACTGAAAACAAAATGGCAGATTTGCAACAGTAAAAGGACCATTTATGACAGTAAAAAGTGCATTTGCGAAAGTGTTGAACTTTTTGTTAACTTTTCCCATTGACTTATAATGGGAACTTGTTGTTTGAATAACTTTTGAACCGTTTTAATATTTTTTCACGAAAATTTTTGAAAGGTGAATCGGGGACCCCGGCTGCACATTCCCTGAAGATTTAAGACCGGTCATGCAAACCGTGTGACCTGTAGGTGCAACCGTAGAAATTCAAAAAAAAGCGTGAACGCATGCGCAGATCATGCTTAATAACTCTGCAGCTGTATATCTGACTGGTATGAAACTTGGCAGATCCCAAGGTGTATGGGTCTTGATTCTGTATTCCAAATTTCAGACAAATCCGTTGAATGGTTGCAAAGTTATTAAGGTGCAAAATTTTGGGTTTAACATGTAAATGGCTCCTCAACCCTAACTATGGTAGCACTACTTTTAACGGGTTCACCACAATATATCCCAGGCACACTGCCTTTGGGGTAGCTGGCCCATTCCACTGGGGTGTCAAACAGATGAGGCATACTGATGAGTCCTGGTAGGATGAAACACGTGTCTATGTCTACTGTTAGCACCCTTTGCAAACTGTGTGAGAGGCCTTTCGGCACCATTCAATTCTGCTTAAAGTTGGACCAGCATAACATTCTGTGGTGATTTGCATATGCAGCCCATGATGCTTTGCATTGTGGGGGCATGTGTGATTTTGTATTTTCTTGAAACTTGGCTTCCCAGCCAAATGCCCTTTGGGGTAACCCTTGCCTCAGTGTTTACGCACAGAGGTTCTTTGTCTTTTAAATAGTTTTTATTTTAATGGATTCACCACCAATATATCCCAGGCACACTGCCTTGGGGTAGCTGGTCCATTCCACTGGGGTGTCAAACAGACAAGGCATACTGATGAGTCCTGGTAGGATGAAACACGTGTCTATGTCTTCTGTTAGCACCCTTTGCAAACTGAGTGAGAGGCCTTTCGGCACCATGCAATTCTGCTTAAAGTTGGACCAGCATAACATTCTGTGGTGATTTGCATATGCAGCCCATGATGCTTTGCATTGTGGGGGCATGTGTGATTTTGTATTTACCATAATATATATATTATTATGGTAATTATGGTAGCACGGTAGTGCTACCATAGTTAGGGTTGAGGAGCCATTTCTATGTTAAACCCAAAATTTTGCACCTTAATAACTTTGCAACCGTTTGACGGCTTTTGGCTGAAATTTGAAATACTTGATCAAGAACCATAGGCCTTGGGATCTGCCAAGTTTTGTACTGGTCTGATACATGGCTGCAGAGTTATTAAGTGTGATCTGCAAGCACATTTACACTTTTTCTGGAATTCTACAGTCGTGCGTACAGGTTGCACGGTTTGCGTGACCAGCCTGAAATCTTCATGGAACGTGCGGCCGGGGTCCCTGATGTGTCTTTCAAAGATTTGGTGAAAAAATATTAAACGGTACAAAAGTTATTCAAAAAACAATTTCCCATTATAAGTCAATGGGAAAAGTTAACAAAAAGTTCGACAGTGTCGCAAATGCATTTTTACTTTCGCAAATGGCCCTGTTACTTTCATAAATCCACCATTTTGTTTTCAGTTAGTGATCAGAAAAATGCTTGGCATTTAAATTTGGGACCCTCTAGCAACCTAATTCTTTTTGTATTCAGCTAGTCGGACCCTGAGTATGCTAGCCATGTCTTTATTTTGGGTTAAAACACCCCAGAAATATCTTTTTCAAATTTCTGGAAAAAGTACTTTCGCAAAGTACTTTCGTGCTCATGAAAGTGTCACAAATTTTTGCGAAAGCTTTTGCAAATTGCGACAGTAGTTTTCTAGTCTGTAGGAAAATGACAGCAATTCTTTGGCACTGCGCTGCATAAGAATGGTTGGGAGTTTTGGGCTGCAATTTGGAAGGAACGCAGCCGACATCTCACAGATGTGGCTTTCAGTATTGTGTTGCAAAATTATTACATGGCGGCAAAGTTACGGTACTCCAAAGTTGACATCTTTTCCCATAGGATAACAATACGGCGCCCAACACATTACAGGAATCCTTTGGCACCCTCCTGCAAAATAACGGTTTGGTCTTTTGGACTGAAATTTGCAGGGAACACAGCCAACATCCCACAGATGTGCCTTTCTGTGGTTTGGTGAAAAAATATTGCAGGGTGTCAAAGTTATGGCACTCTGAACTTCTCTTTTTTTCCCACAGGATAACATTACGGCGTTCGCCGCGCCTTTCAGGGCAAGTATCTTGGAAATGGTGCAAGATATGGACTTTTCATTGGAAAATTACTCAGCCCCCTAATGGGGGATAAGTAGAAAACTAGCCAAGAAAGTCATAAATCATATGACTTTTAAATTTTTTTTCTACGTCAGTTTAGTATTCCAACTCCTCATTTTCTGCTCCGAGACCCATTATTATGCATACATTCTTTATACTCACTGTCTTTCTCTATGTAGCTTTTGAGGAAAACCAGCCTGTGCACTTACATTACTGTTACCGTTGCCCTTTCCGCTTGCGGTTCCATACCTGTTCCACCTACCGTTCATGTCTATGCCACCATGTGCGTTATCCTTTGCGTTTTCATTTCCACTTACGTTTCTGTTATTTTTTACCATTTCTGTCTACAGTACTGATTGTCTTTCTGTTTTGCTTTGTGTCACCATGCCCATTGACATTTCCATTTGCGGGCACCATGTCACTATGTGACAAGACATCACGTGGAGGACCGTTACCGTCTACGCCACCGTGTGCGTTACCCCTTTCTGTTCTCATTCACGCTTGCATTACCATGTGCGCCACTGTTTGCACTTCTGTTTGTGTTGCTGTTCCTGTTACTATGTCACAAGACATCATTATGGTAGGACGGTAGTGTTACCATAGTTAGGGATGAGGAGCCATTTACATCTTAAACCCAAAATTTTGCACCTTAATAACTTTGCAACTGTTCAATGGATTTGCCTGAAATTTGGAATACATAATCAAGACCCATATACCTTTGGATTTGCCAAGTTTTGTACCAGTCGGGTATACAGCTGCGGAGTTATTAAGCGTGATCTGTGCATTCATTTACGCTTTTTTTGGAATTCTACGGTCGCGCCTACAGGTCACACGGTTTGCGCGACCAGTCCAAAATCTTCAGGAAATGTGCAGCCAGGGTCCCCGATGTGCATTTTGAAGATTTCATGGAAAAATATTAAACGGTTCAAAAGTTATTCAAAAAACAATTTCCCATTATAAGTCAATGGGAAAAGTTAACAAAAAGTTCGACAGTGTCGCAAATGCATTTTACTTTAAAATGGCCTGTTACTTTGCCAAATCCACCATTTTTTTCAGTTAGTGATCAGAAAAATGCTTGGCATTTAAATTTGGGACCCTCTAGCAACCTAATTCTTTTGTATTCACCTAGTCAGGCCCTGAGGATGCTAGCCATGTCTTTATTTTGGGTAAAAACACCCCAGAAATTTGTTTTCAGATTTCTGGAAAAGTACTTTCAAAAGTGATGTCGCACTCACCGAAGTGTCACAAATTTTTTGAGCTTTCACAAATCACGACACTACTTGCGACACTATGCCCAAAATAACAGTAATTCTTTGGCACCCACTGCAAAAGAACGGTTTGGAATTTTGGGCTGAAATTTGGAGGAATGCAGCCGACATCTCACAGATGTGCATTTCAGTGTTTGCTGAAAAAATATTACATGGCAGCAGAGTTACGGTACTCAAAGTTGACACTTTTCCCATAGGATAACATTACGGCGTGACGCATTGCAGCAATCGTTTGGCGCCCTGCTGCAAAATAACGGTTTGGTCTTTTGGGCTGAAATTTGCAGGGAACACAGCCAACATCCCACAGATGTGCCTTTCAGTGGTTTGGTGAAAAATATTACAGGGAGGCAAAGTTATGGCAGTCCGAACTTCTGTTTTTTTCCCATAGGATAACATTACGGCGTTCGCCGCGCCTTTCAGGGCCCGTATCTCGAAAATGGTGCGAGATACGGACTTTCTGTCAAAAGATTTCTTGGCCCCCTCATGGGGCTAAATACAAAACTAGCCAGGAAAGTGATAATACATATGATTTTTAAATTGTTTTTCTATGTCGTATGGTTACTAAAGGAATACTGCCTGACAGGGTGGGTGTTATGCTGGGATAACATCCCACCTTGGGTGGTTGGGCCCGAGGCCACCGGCAGAGGGAGTCCAACACCTGAGGTGGATGTTATCCCAGTATAACACCCACCTGGAGGGCAGTATTCCTATTATACAATGGCTCATTTACACTTACTTTAGAAAAATGGTTAAAAAAATAATGTTTTAATTATATTATTTTAGTTTTTTTTATTGTGGAAGAATGCTGATTTGAAAAATAGTGCCTTATACTGTTTGTACAGCAGGTGGAGCTATTTTCCTGTGTGTCTGTTGCAGGTCTCTAATAGGTGTGTTACCCCCCAACCCGCTCCTCTAGGTGTTCTCATACTGGGTTCCTTTCTTTGCTGTTTTTCTCCTGCTATTGCTTCATGTATTTAAAGAAAAAAAAGACAGATGGAAGATGAGTTGAACGATGAACGAGCATTAGTACAACGGGCGAATGAGGCGGGCACCGGAGAAAGAGCGGGAGACTGCTGTGACGCTAATCCTGAAGACAGCTTTGATTTCAGGTTTTTTTACAAATAAACAAAGCTTGTTTGGGGAACGTGTGAGAGCTGTGCCTACTGTGAAGCTGATCAGAAATGCGGCTTTCACTTTCAGTGCAAGCAGATGGTGGTGTTGGTGAGGCAGGCACCGGAGAAAAGGCAGGAGACTGCTGTGATGCAAATCCTGAAGATGGCTTTGATTTCAGTTTTTTTTCTTTTTTAGAAATAAACAAAGCTTGTTTGGGAAACATGTGAGAGCTATGCCTGCTGCGAAGCCAATCGGAAATGCAGCTTTCACTTTCAGTGGGAGCAGGAAGCAACGAACAGCTGTAGATGGATTTTTTTTTAAACTTTCCATGTGGTCGTGATTGTACTGGGACTAGAGCCAGGATGTTATGCTGGGATAACATACCAGGTCCAGTACCAGTCTGACCAATCAAGGACCAAGATTTTCTCTTGCCATTGTATAATGAGATATAAGCAATTTACTATTCCAAGTCCTCATTTTTGTGTTCTGAGAGTCATTATTTTGCATACATTCTTTCTACTCACTGTCTTTCTCTATACAGCTTTTGGGGAAAACCAGCCTGTGCGCTTACATTACTGTTACCATTACCGTTTCTGCTTGCGATTCCGTACCCGTTTCACTTACCGTTCACGTTTATGCCACCATGTGCGTTAACCTTTGCGTTTTCATTTGCAGTTGCGTTTGAGTTGTTTTTAACATTTCTGTCTACAGTACTGTTTCTCTTTCTGTTTTGCTTTGCGTCACCGTGCACATTATGATTTGCGTTTGCGGGCACAATGTTACTATGTGACAAGACATCACGTTTCGGGCCCCATGCTCCCACCGCCGCATTACATTCACTATTTCTCATCATCATTCTCAAAAAGAAGGGAAATTAGAGGCAAAAAACTCTGTTTAATACATCAGTTAGGGTTGTTCCACAGCTACAAAAAGCGAGGAAGTCGATGTTGGGGTTGAAGCCCTTTACCCCTCAGCCCACCCCAACTGGAATTGGGGTGCACATTGGGTCTCGGTCCTAACTGTCACCCCATTCTCCTATTCCTCAGCTTCTTTCCACATGTGATGGGGTGACAGTTAGGGCCGTCGACCCCCAATGCTCCCGCGATTCCAGTTGGAGGTGGGCTGAGGGGTGCAAGGGGGTTTCAACCTAACATCGAATTTCCTCACTTTTGTCACTGTGGAACAACCTAACTGATGCATTAAATGGAGTTTTGCCTCTAATACATATATATATATATATCTATATCTATATCTATCTATCTATATATATATATATATATATATATATATATATATATATATATATATATATATATATATATATATATATATGCTATAGAACACAGGGCCCTTCCTTTATAGGACAACAGTACCCGAATTGTCAGCATAGACTTCTTATTACCCCACCTCATGCACCTGTTACAGAAAACGTTCAAATTCCCACCAAAACATAATTCTGTGCAAATGCAATGCCATTTTGGCCAGGATTTGAAAAAGGACAGCTATGACATACATGAGGTGGGGTAATAAGAAGGCTATGCTGAAAATCTGTGGTCAAAATATTTTAAATTTCAGAAGGTTATGAGCAGGCATGGCAAAATTGCAACAAATGGTCATATCTTTGGATTTTTTGGTATTTTGACCCCACATTTTCAACATAGTCTTCTTATGACCCTACCTCATAACCCTCCAGGTGAAAATGTTCAAATGCATGCCAAAACACCTTTCCATGCCACAGGTGCTAAAGCATGTTTTGGACAGGATGTGAAAAATGACAGCTGTACTGTTCATGAGGTGGTTTGAAAATTCGAAGTCAAAATATAGAAAATTATCAAAGTTATGCGAGTATATAGAAAGATTTCAACAAATGCACATAACTCAGAATTTGTTCACCAGATTTTCAACATGGCCTTTTTGGGACCCCACTTCATGAACACTGGTGGTGAAATTTCATTATTTAGGCCCAAATGGTGATTTAGCACAGCGACCACAAAATCACCTTCTGGGCAGGATTAATGAAATGACAGTTGCAGTGTTCATGAAGTGGAATCCCAAAAAGGCCATATTGAAAATTTGGCGAAAAAATTTTCAAAAAAAATGCCAAAATTATGAACTTAAGTTCAAAGCACCTTTCAAATACATTATACAGCACTTACCTTCATTCCTCAGTTTGTGGTTCGGCTTTGAAGAGTGCATACATGCATACAGAAGATGACAGCCTATGACCACCGGTGGTAATTATAGGGTAAAGGGGGAGTGCGGGATGGTGGGTGCTCAGTGGGAGGGTAGGGATGGGGGAGGGGAGACAACAAGGGACCATTTTCAGGATTTGAAAAAAGATGTTGGTGGACTGTTTTCTTTTTTGCAGGTCTTAATAAGTAAATTAAATATATCAGTGCACTGGAGGTGGACTCACCAGTGTCCCACACTGCTGGTGGGCACAATAAATGCTGACACAGGGATTGGGACCCCTGATGTTGAATTTATAATATAAACCAATGGGCTGTTGGGGGGGAACCAGACACCAATAGTGGGCATCCTGGCATAGGATATTTCACATTAATGATAAGAAGAGTAGAGGATAGTGATCAGAGGGTGGGGGTGCCACTTGACAGCAGGGAATATATTAAAAAATAAGCTGGAGCTGGACTCTTGCTTCAGCCCCCTGCTTATACTTTGTCAGTCCTAGGTGCTCAGCTTTTAAAAGAAACCGAGGATGTTGCAGCACCAGGACATACCTTGCCATGGTAAATAGTACTAGAGGATTGGGCCTGGGTAATGAAATCTGTATTCCAGCCCCCTGTGATCTAACTTTTAGCAACATTTGTTTCCTGCTATTACAAGATGAGTATGACCTGAACTGGGGCTACGTATTGAAAACAGTGCTCTACCAAGCTGCTGTTTGTCTCACTGAAAGGTTTTCAAGAGCCTCTGGATGCAGTTTGCAAAAGATTTTTGCCATCTCCACAGAGTTGCAGAAGCATTTTGGAAAAATGTGTCCACTTACGTTTTACTTGTGGTGCGATATTCTAAAAGGCACATAGTGCTATAATAGAAACCTGCAAAACACAGACTTTCATTGTTAGTAAAGGGTCGCTGGAGGCAGCAATTGGAGGGTGGTGGGGTGCCTCTAGAAACCAGGAAAAATACAGAGAAAGGATTCTCAAGTCACGAAAATGGATGTTTATGTGTCTATCTTGTACCATTGCTGAGAAATTGAGTTTTTGGAATGGCAAGATTTTCCAGAATTGTATTATGAGGTATAGACCAACAAGAAACATTACAGTGTGTCACAAACTATATGATGCCAACCCAGATCATGTTTTTCAATGCAATATGATGTTTGGGTGTTGTTGCATGACATGCCCAGGGTACACAAACCTAAATGTTGTATTTTTACTGGCCAGACTTGATTTTTACATTTTTGGATCACAGTTGTGCTGTTTGTGTACTTATTGTGTGACTTTGGGGTTTTGGTTCAGCCCATACAGTATCTGTGGTAGTAGCCAAGGTAACACTGCATCTAAAACAGAAAACCTTATGTATCTATCTTGTACCATTGCAGAGAAAATGGGAAGTGGGAAGGCAAGGTTTCAGTTTGGTGATTTTCCAAAATTGTATTGTGAGGTATAGATCAACAAAAAAACATGACAATGTGTCATAAACTATGTGATGTCAACTCATATCATGCTTTTCCATACAGTATGATGTTGGGGTGTTGTCACATGACATGCCTGGGGTACACAAACCTAAATGTTGTATTTTTAAAGGTTCACAGGTATGGCCAGACTTGATTTTTACAACACTTTTGGACCACCACAGTTATACTGTTTCTGTGCTAATTGTGTGACTTTGAGGGTTCAGATCAGTCCGTACAGTGTCTTTGGTAGTAGTCCAGGTCACATTGCATCCAAAATAGAACATTTTATGTCTCTATCTTGTGACATTGTTGAGAAAATGAGTTTTTTTATGCCAAATACACAATTTATTAAAATTCTGAATAAAAACATACAGGTGTGAGGGGGTTAACAGTAAATTTTCTCTACAAAAAAGGATTTAAATCTCACAAAAAAGGAACAGGTCTCACAAGAGTGAATCCTTTTTCATGAAACAAATCCTTCGTCTGTTTTTCCTCCGTCTATCCGGAAAAGTGATCTTTCCATTGAAAACAATGGGAAATGAAAAAAATGTCATAAGTTTGCAACAGATTAATATTTTTACACAAAATTAAGCATGCCTGTTCTGTTACCCAAGCTGGTTCTAACATAAAAAAAATCACACCAAAATTCTACACCATCTGGATGTAGGGTGATGAGGAGAAAACTGCAAACAGTGTCAACTTTATGACTTTTTGCACTGTCCAGATCCCAGAATTCTCATTTCCAACCAGAACAAAACTTGCCACATCAAGTGATTGACCCTATGGGACAGTGCATATCAAATTTTGAGCAAGTCCATTGATCTGCTGTAAAGTTATTAAAGTGCAAAATTTGATATTTAACATTAAACATGCTACTCAACTCTAACTATAGGATCACTATTGTGCCCCTAGATACAACACTGTATCCTTATTTTCCAATGGGAGTGCATGGCCCTCTGGGCCCTGCAATCCCATCCTCCATAGATGCTTATATGTATGTAGCTGTTGTCACACAGGGCCCTCCAGGTCCTGCACTTCTATTTATAGGACATCAGTTACCAAATTGTTAGCATAGCCATCTTATTACCCCATTCATGTACCTGGTAGAGAAAATGTTCAAATACCCACCAAAACATAATTCTCCACAAGTGCAATGCCATTCCATGCCACTGGTGTGAAAACACATTTTGGCCAGTATTTTAAAAATGACAGCTGTGGCATACAAGAGTTGGGGTAATAAAAAGGCTATGTCGAAAATCTGAGGTCAAAATATTTAAAATTCCCAAAGTTATGAGTGTGTGTAATGAAATTGCAACAAATGGTCATAACGTTGGTATTTTTTCATATTTTGACCCAAAATGTTAAATACAGCCTTCTTATGATCCCATCTCATGAACAAGGGCAGAAAGGATTTCCAAATCCTGCCTGAAAGGTAAATTCGCCAAGCGACACCAAAATCACCTTTTGGGCAGGAGTTGCATAATGACAGTCATATTGTTCATGAGGAGGAGTCCCCAAAAGGCTACATTGAAAATGTTAAGAAATGGAAAAGTTATGCACCATAGTTGAAACCCCCACTGAAATACATTGTTTAATGTTAAACCTCAAATTTTGCACTTGCAAAAAAGGAATCGTTCGTGAACTCGTGAAAAAGGAATCAGTTCGTGAAAAAGAAATCCTTTTTCATGAACTTGCAAAAAAGGAATGGCTCATGAAAAAGGAACTAAGCGAGTCATGAACAAGGATTACAAATGCTAAAAAAACAACTTCCAAGGTTGTTTTTCCACCAAATGGAGGCAGTATAGCTCAGTAGTTTAAGGCTCTGAGCTGCAAACCTGGAGACCTGGGTTTGAATCCCACGGCCCCCACCTGCATACTGTGTGACCCTGAGCAAGTCACTTAACTTCAATGTGCTCCTAGATCGCACCTGTAAAAAAGCTTCTGCTTAGTGTGCCTCTCCTGGTTTAAAAAAAAAAAAATAACTTTAGAATCCACCAAACGGAGTCCCAGTGACCAAGATACATGAGTTGGTGTCTCGGTATAACTTCATTTGTGTAGGTTAAATATTTTTAATTTTTTGTTTATGAAAAAACAGAAAACAAGATGGCAGCTCTCAAAAAATACATTTTTCCTCACAAAAAGGATTTTGTTCTTATGAAAAAGAAAAAGATCTCATGAGACTAAATCCCTTTTTGTGAGATCAAATCCTTTATCGAACTTTGTACATCTATCCTGAACAAGCATTTGTCAATGCCGAATGTTGTCTTGCTGGCATTGGCATTGGTAGTGCAGGAGTTAGAGAGATGCATAATAGGAATGGCAGTGAAGTATTGAACTGATGCCAACCCACCTCCACCCTGCAGAGACTGACAGGCATTGGGGTGTCCCTTTGGGTGTTGGCCATAGTGCTCATGCCATTTCACCTCTCCTTATCCTGCAGACACTGACAAGTGGCATGGTGTGCATTGGGGTCTTCGGGCTTTACGCTCACCCCATTCCATAAGGAAATACACTGAGATGGATGCAGTATAGGATAGTGGGGAGAACTTTGGAGCCAGAGCATCCAAGGCACATCTTGATGATTGTCACTGGCTGCAGGGTGGGAGTGGGGGTGGAATGGCATGAGCATTACATCCGACAATCCCAAGTCACACCCCTGACACCTGTCAGTCTCTACATATGGGTGTTCAGCACCAAATTTTCAATATAGGCATTTTAGCACCTCTGCTCATGTACAGTGTCACTGTTATTTCCACAAAGTGTCCCAAGAAGTGATTTCGCACAGAAGCACGCTATTCTGCGCCAGAAGTGCAAAAACACATTTTGGGCAGGATATGTGAAATGACCGCTGTACTGTTCCTCAAGAGGTGTGAAACAATGGCAATGGTGAAAATCCAGAAGTGAAAATATCACAAATGCACGACGGTACAAGCGTGCGTGCAATCTGCCAACGCATGCTCGTAACACAGTCATTTTATGGAGTATCATCACCAAATTTTCAACATAGGCATTTTAGGACCTCTGCTTATGAACTGCATCACTGTTATTTTCATAATCTGGCCCAAACACTGATTTCCCACAGTGACTGCGCTATTGTGCGCCGAAAGTGCGGAAACACATTTCAGGCAGGATGTGGAAAATGACAGCTGTACTGTTCACAAGGAGGTTACAAAAATGACAGTGCTGAAAATCCAGCATTAAAATATTGCAAATGCGTAAAGTTATAAGCTTGCGTAGCAACTGCGCAATGCACGCTCATAAAACAGGCATTTTTTGGATTTTTTTCCACCAAATTTGGAACATAGGCTTTTTGAGAGGCCACCTCATGAACACTGGCACTGTCATTTTGTTAATGGGTACTGAAAGGTGATTTCATACAGTGACTGCAAAATTGCCTTTCTAGGCTGATTAACACCATGACAGTGATAGAATTCATGAGGAGGGGCCCCAAAAACCCCATATTGAAAATTTGGTGCCAAAATTCCAACAAATGCCCGAGATATGCAGCAAAGTTGAAAAAAACCCTATTCATTCCATTATACAGCTTACCGGCATTTCCTCAGTTCGCGGTTGGCTTTGAAGAGTGCAGGCGTAGTACGGTCCACGAAGATCGTCGCGCTGGACTCTGGAGGTAAGTATGGGGTGAGGGGTGGGGTGGTGTGGGAGGCAGGGTGTACAGTGGGTGGGAGGGGTGGGGAAGGAGACTATGAGGGACCTTTTTGTTACAGGGAAGAAAAAAATTACATGTGGACAGTTTTTTCAGGGGATATGGCACAGGTGGGCTCCCAGCATGCCACCAAACTGTTTTGGGGGGGTGCTTCAGCCGATGGTGGATTTGGCACCCTCATCAGCAGAAAATGGGGGGGTGAATTTATGCCGATGGGGATTGGGCACCCCCGTCAGCACACAATGAAAGGCAGGGGGAGGCAAGAGCTGAGAGGGACTGGTCACCCCCCTCGGCATATAAGAAATGCAGGGGGTGGCTGATTTATGACAATGGGGAGTGGGCTCCCCCGTTGGCACACAATGAAAGTGGGAGGGGGAACGCAAGAACTGAGGGGGATTGGGCATCCCCCTCAGCATATAGGAAATGGGAGCACTGCTTGTGCAGCCACAGTAAGCTGCTGTGGGATTGGGGACCCCGAAGTTGGCCATTGGGCAGGTGGCCGCTGGCCAGGCTGCTCATGTGGTGAGCACACAGGAAGGGTCCGCTGCATCTGACGAGCTTTGCTCGGATTTCAGTGGACCTTTCCTTAGATATGCTCACCACATTAGCATGCATGGGGAATGCAGGCTGATTGGGGAATGAGGGACGCACCTACTGATGCATGCCCTGCATTCACCCAACAGCGGCCGCGCCTCCAAATCTGCACTACCACAAGATGTTGACTTGCGCACAAGTGTGGCAAACCTACATAAAAATTAACGTCCCATAAGAAATAATAGGAACTTAACAACTTAATAACTTTGCAACATTATTTTTGCACTAAACAACAGTGGCAGTTCTGAGTTCTGTTACCCACGTTCTTTCTACTATAAAAAGAATTAAAAAAAAAAACTCCATACCATCTGGGTGCAAGGCAATAAGGAAAAAACTGCAAAAAATTGTGTCTTTTTACTTTTTTCACTATCTGGATCTCAGAATACACACATCCAACCAGAACAAAACTTGCCACATCAAGAGATCTACCCAACAGGAAAGAGTTTACCCAATTTTGTGCAAATCCATTGATCTGTTGCAAAGTTATTAAAGTGCACAATCTGAGGATTAACATTAAACAGGCTACCCAACCCTAACTATAGAGTCACGAAAGTGCCCCTATAATGTGTGTGTATAGCGCTCTCTTCCTCTATCTCTATATGTATGTACGTGTATATATATATATATATATGTATTGTACTGGTGCGGTAGCACTAGTATATTAGGGTTGAGTGCAAACTTCTATGTTAAACCCGAATTTTTGAACTTTAATAACTTTGGACCCGTTCAACAGATTTGCACAACATGTGGCATGCATAATCTCTTGGAGAAAGGATCTTACTATGCTGCATTTCATGTGAATCCATTTAGTGAGTTTTGAGATATGAAGTGACAAAAAATCCTAAATTTACCATTTTTTTGCCATTTTTTTGGTCACGCATAGCATAGGTTCTGCACCTGATCTGAGGTAGTCAGCTGGACATCCCCAAGCTAAAGCCCAGAGGGTTGTCCTGCTGACAAACCCACTTCCCGTCGATCTGGATCCACAACCAACACCTCAGTTTTAGTTGGGTTCAACCACAGCCAGCTGGCACTCATCCAGTCCTGGATCTCAGCTAGACAGTTATTAAATACCAAGAGGATCACATCCTGTCCAGGCACAAAGGACATGTACAACTGAGTATCATCTGCATAGCAGTGAAAACTCAAACCTTACTGCCTAATGATCTCTCCTAATGGCAGCATATACACTGTGGGCAACATGGGTGCCAAAATGGAACCCTGTGGTACCCCACAGGTCAGGGAGAGAGGGGCTGCAGAATAAATCCCAGACACCACTCTCTGAGTCCTACCCTCAAGAAAAGATCAAAACCATCTGAGGACCACACCAGATAGTTCACGGATGAACCACAAGTGTTCCAGTAACACACCATGGTCCACAGTGTCGTAAGCTTCGGAGAGATCAAGGAGGACCAAAATAGAATGAGTCATCCTATCTCTCACTATTAGGAGGTCATTTAGCACCTGGACAAGGGCTGTCTCAGTACTATGCCTCTTCCTACATCCTGACTGAAGAGAATCATAGACATTGTGGCTGAACAAATGATCATCCAGCTGCAACACAGCCACCTTCTCAAGAACCTTACCCACAAAGGGTAGGCTTGAGACAGGTCTGTAGTTAGCCAGAGAGTCTGGGTCAAGGAAGGACTTTTTAAGGAGGGGTCAACCACCTCTTTTAGAGGATCTGGAAAGACACCCCTCTCCAGTGACCTCCAGACTATCTAGGCTAGGACTGGGCCAATTTCGTTTATGCACCCCACAAGAAGGCATGTAGGACTCGGGTCCAAACTACAGCTGTTTGGCTGCAAAGTCTGGATGACTCTCATGATGTCCACGATTTCTGATCGGCTGAAGTCAGAGTAGGTAAACTGGGTACCCACTACCTCCAGCTGACCTCCACAACATCCACTAGAGGGGGCTGGACAGATTCTGGAGCTGATGGTGGCAACTTTATCCATGAAGAACTGAACAAACTCTTCACACTTCTCTTGTGAAAATGCTCTGCCAGACCGAAGACAGATTGGATTGCACAATCTGTCCTCGGCCCAGAAACCCTAATACCACATTTCCCTGCTTTTGTCAGTTTAGTAACAACCCTAACTGATGCATTAACGAAGTTAGTTTGCAATGAAGATAGATAGGTAGACAGACAGACAGACAGACAGACAGACAGATAGATAGATAGATAGATAGATAGATAGATAGATATTTCAAGCACTTCCAATTATGATCCCTAATGAGACCTTTGTTAAACTAGATGAGCGAAAAACAAATTCATATTGAAGAATGGTCATCCAAGATTTAAAAAAGCAGAAATTATCTCTGTGAAATGAATAATTGGGTTAAAATGACCCAATTTACAATTTAAATGGAGGATTAAAGCATGGAATAGAAGTAACAGTTATGGGTATAAAAAACATAATTTACGTAAATTGTCCCCTCTCTTTAGAAATAATTTCCACCCCTTGTTTGGCTGCATACATGTAAAAAGATTGCTGAATTATGATGTTTGATCAATATCAAATTTTTTTGGTGGGTAAATTATTAAGTCTTTGCAGCAAATGGAGTTACAATATAGAATTCCACGTAATATGTTTTTTAGTTATCTTCAGTTTTTTCCATCCTTCCAAAATAATTGGAAGAAGGAACATTGGAATTTTGAAGTAAATCCTTAATACGAGATGAAAGAAACAGCCCAGAATGATCTAAGTTAATGTCAAAATTGTACAAACTTATTATCAATGTGGAGTGGTTGTGGGATAACAGATGGACCAGACACAGAAATTCAGGTTCAACACAATCTCTGTGTGACGTTTATTTAAAACACAGGGATAACCTTCAGCAATGGCATATCCCTGCTTCAATATATCAGTTTACAGCACCAAACTATGCATGTCTTCCCTCTGCACTTAGTCAGCACCTGTTGACCCACTGATCTATCTCTTGAGTGAAAACCAACTTTTCTCCTAGGTTGGTCTTGTGTGTTTGAATGGTGGGGAGCTCAAAAAAAAAAAAAGAAAGAAAAACCACAAAACAAGCTAAAGACAAAGAACCTCAGTGCAGAAGCACTGAAGCAATGGTTACCCCAGAGGGCATTGGTAATAAAGCTAAGTTTCAAAGAAACACAACATCACACATACCCCCATAATGCAATGGGATCCATATGCAAATCATCATGAAATGTTAGGCTGGTTCAGCTTAAAGCAGGAATGCATGGTGCCAAAGGGCCTCTCAAGCAATCTGTAATTTACATGCATTTTAAATAACACAACTAACTTAATTTTTATAATACAGTCCCCTAGTAACGTTTTACATTTATAATAAACAACTAGTTCCATGGTATCTTCAACATTTAAAGGTTCCATACACATCAATGTATTGTATGACATAGTGCTATTGCATACTAAATCCAACAACAAGGAACACAGCCTGTTGTTTTACATCAGCTCAGAGATCACCACAATAACCTTCATGTATGAGGACCTGACAGGGAAAAGGAAAAATTAAAGAGGACACTATAGCGTAGTCAAGAAATGGCATGCATCCCAGGGTACTTAAGGAGCTAAGGGTGGAACTAGCAGAGCCATTAGCAGAACTGTTTAGTGAGTCTCTGAGCACAGGAGAGGTCCCAGAAGACTGGAGAATGCTCATGTGATCCCGCTCCACAAGACTGGTAGCAGGGAGGAGGCAGGGAACTACAGACCAGTCAGTCTTATACATAGGGGCACAGGATCCAAGACAGCATGGGTTTGCAAAAGGAAGGTCCTGTCAAACTAATCTCATAGATTTCCTTGACTAGGTAACCAGAGTGGTGGACCAAGGGGGAGAAGTTGATGTCACCTATCTTGACTTCAGCAAAGCTTTTAACACTGTTCCACATAGAAGATTACCAGAGTACCCGACCTAGGGCCTACTGTCTATGCCAAGGTTCCCTGGACATTGCCTTTCTAAATTGTCTCTAATGTGTATATGGTTTGTTAGAACTTGTAGGTGACCTACTCACCCCGTGGGTACATTAACCTTAAAGTTATAAGTTTTATTATGACCTTCCATACCCCTGGACAATGTTACTATTCCTACATGTTGTCATGATATACTTACATTCTTCTGTAAAAATGTCTGTATCCCTATGTTGTACTCTCCCGGGTCGTTCCTGAAAATAGGCATAATACTTGTCTAGTGTACTTACCCGGTCAACAAAAGCTAAAATAAATAAAAAATATACTGGGTAGGCTCGGAGTCGGTCAGAAGTTGGTCAACTGGGTGGCAAACTGGTTGATGGGCAGAAAATAGAGAGTGGTGGTAAATGGTATACAGTCAGAAGAGATGCAAGTCACAAGTGGGTACCTCAGGATCAGTCCTGGGGCCAGTCCTCTTCAATATCTTCATTAGTGACATTGCAGATGGACTGGAGGTAAGGCTTGTCTGTTTGCAGATGACACCAAGATCTGCAACAGAGTAGATGATCCAGATGGGGTGGGCAGAATGAGAAGAGATCTGGATAAACTAGCAAAATGCTCAGAAGAGTGGCAACTGGGATTTAATGCAAATAAGTGCAAGATCATGCACATAGGGAAGAGAAACCCTTAAACCACCTATAGGCTGGAAGGGGAGTTGCTGGCAGTCACAAAGGAAGAAAGAGACTTGGGCATCATCATCACTGATGACCTGAAATCATCCAAGCAGACCTTTAAAGCAGTAGGTAAGGCCAGAGGGATGTTAGGGTATATTAGTAGGGGTATCATAAGTCATAAGAGGGAGGTACTAATCCCTCTTTACAAGACACTGGTTAGGCCCTATCTGGAGAATTGCATGCATTACTGGATGCCACACCTTCACAAGGACATTAACCGAATTGAGGCAGTCCAGAGAAGGGCAACCAAAATGGTGCAGGGACTGCATCAGAAGACATATGAGGACAGATTAATGGAGCTCAGTATGTATACCCTTGAGCAAAGGAGGGAGAGAGGTGATATGATTGAAACATTCAAACACCTTAAGGGCATTAACAAGGTGAAAGAGTCTAACATGTTTAAATATAAGAAAAATAGCAGGACAAGAGGACACAGCATGAGATTAGAGGGGGCCAATTAAAGGGGAATGTGAGGAAATTCTTTTTCACAGAAAGGGTGGTGGATGCATGGAACAGTCTACCTCAGGAAGTGGTGGCTATGAATACAGTGTAGGGCTTCAAACAGGCATGGGATAGGCATAAGGGAGCAATACAGATGAGTATGAATAGATAGGCCACTGACAGAGCAAGGGCCGATGGCACATTTATAAGGTAGAAAAAGAAATGGGCAGACTGGATGGGCTTTGCGGTCCTTATCTGCTGTCAACTTCTATGTGTCTATGTTTCTATGAGGGGGCACCCGTAGGTGGCCAACCTTATCAACTAGAAATTGTGAAGGATAAATTAGGCTAAGAAATAGAAGAACTGCTGCAATAGATTTAAAAAAAGGTTGGTCCTCCAGAGTGGCAGGATTTCCCTGTCACAATCAACAATATGCAATGTAATACACAACCCTTAGAAAACGAAATTGGAAGTTGACTTGCAGATTAGCATTACAGAACTAGAATGGGAAACAGTATATACGAGGTGGACTGGGGTGAATAATAGTAGAATTAATCCGATCCACTTTTACATCTTTCTTAGGATATATTGCTCTCTTTACCTTCTGAACAAGTTTAATCATACTGTACTACCATATTGCAAAAGAGGATGTGGAGAAATACCTAACTCAGTGCACATGCTTGGTTTATGTCCCAAAATTTAAACCCTCTGGGTACAAGTGTTGAATCAAAGCAATATAATCTTAGAAACAATCTGAATCTGAACTATGTCTGTTATGAACATTACAAAATATGCCTGACGGTCAGACTATGCTCTTACTTCGCAGAGCCTTATTAAATGCAAAAGATGCATCACTCATCTTTGGAAAGAACCACATGTTCCAAGCATAGAAATGTAGAAAAATCTATTTCTGGAGAGTATGTGGTTGGAGAAAATCCATTATGTTACTAACAATCAGATGGCAAAATACTGGGAAATATGGGGTCCAGTTCAAAAAGCTTTGTCAGAAGGCAGGCTATGAATAATATAATACACCTGGGGAAGACTTTTTACTATTTTAACAGCAGTCAGAAGGCTAAGTCTAGATCACAAAGGTGCCCCCATGGCCCCTACCTTGCCTACCGTAGGGCACGAATACCATCTGTAACATCCGGAGACAGAAAAGTAAAGACTTCAACAATTTTCTTTATATTCTTGTCTCTACATTTTACTTTAACAACAGTCAGAAAGCTAAGTCTAGGCCACATGCTAATGTGCCCCCCCCGGTCCCTGCCTAACCTAGGGAGCAGATACAATAAAATCTGTGGCATGTGATCCAGAGACAAAAAAGACTTCAATCATTTTTTTTCATATTGTTTCAGTTTTTATCTGTTTTACCAACTGTCAAAAAATGAAGTATCGCTGCAAAGGAGTCCCAGTAACGCCCACCCTACCTACCCTAGGGCACAGATAATGTCTATGGCATCTGGCATCGGGAGTCAAAAAGAGTAAGAACTTCAATATTTGTTTATGTTGTTGTCTGTAACCTTTTACTTTAACAAGAGTCAGAAGGCTAAGTCTAGGTCACACACAAAGGTGCCCCAAAGCACCTGCCAACCCTACAGCACAGATAAAGTCTATGCATGCAGTCCAGATACAAAAAGAGTTAAAGGGGGAACTGTCATCAACAGGGTATCTTAATGTCTGAAAGACCATAAAAAGCTAATTTGAGTGAACCATTGTGTTTATCTGTGAGTCTTTGCAGTCCAGAGTTATTTATATGTAAATCAGTCTGTAATTAAGGTCTGGAGGCAGCCATATGTTTTAGGCTCATGACAGAAAATTATGTCACCGAGGATCTTGGCCATCCATTATCTGCAGAATAAATAGGAAATCGTCTGTTTTATTAAGTGTGTTTTAAGGTGTTATTACAACACTTTCTATATTTATAATAATTGTTTTGTATGTGCATTGAAACTAGTGAGTTATCACCCTTACATTTCAAACTGTTGGTAAAAATAATCCATCTTTAGGATTGCTTTAACCTCTAGGCTATACTGCCAGCTCATCGTTAAAAACTGCACATGGGAGTCACGTGATGCAGATCACCTAGAAGCAGCCTAGTCTGGAGCTCCTGCCTACCGACCGCTAATTACTTAATTTTTCTGCCCTTCTAACACCAAAAGAGGCGATCTAAATATCTTCATGTGCTATTTTAGTAGCCTGGATTGCGGTAGTGGCTTTTCTGTGGTTTATAGCAGTGTAACCCATGCTGCAGAAACTGTGGAAGCGGAGATGAAGCCAGGCCGGCATTGCCAACGCCTACCACCACCCAGAAAAATCATCCAAAAATCTAATGCCAAAGCCGGGCACACTCCTAAGCAGAACCCTCTGGTTCCTCAGCGAAACCATTAACAAAGGATTGTTTCCTCCAGGAATTACTACCGTTTAGAGAAACCCTGGAAGATATCTCCGAGGAGTTAAAATCCATTCGTGGAGACCTCAGCTCGCTATCTTTGAGGGTGGGGGACTCAGAGGCGAGAACTTCCTCTCTAGAAAAATGGAAAGAAAAAATAGACCCAGAGATTATCCATCTAAGACAACAGATCAGTAAGCTTCAGCTGAAAATGGAGGATCTGGAAGGAAGAAGTAAAAGGAACAACGTGTTGATCCTGGACCTACCTGAAGTGGAGGAGGGAGCGGACACCATGGCGTTCATGCTGAAATTCCTCAATAAGGTTGTAGGTCCTTCCCCCTTTAACCCGCAATACCATATTGAATGGGCCCACCACTCCCTGAAGCCAAGACCTCCTCCTGGGGCACCCCCAAGGCCTATAATAGTGAAGTTTTTCAGCTTCCTAGAGAAACAACATGTGCTAGCCAAATTGAAGGAGCTCCAAACTATTATGTGGGGCAACACCAAGCTGAGATTGGCCCAGGACCTGCCTTTTGAGATGTGCCAGAAGAGAGCTGCCTTCCACCCGACTGTCAATAAGCTTATTGCTGCAGGAATATGATTCAGAATGAACTACCCTGCCAAATTGCAGGTGGCAATAGACGGTGTTTGGCACTCCTACGAAAAACCGGAGCAAGCAGCCACAGACCTCACCTCTAAACTACCAAACCTTTTTAAATCAAGCTGAACCTGGTTTTGTTAGCCAAAGTCTATTAGGTTTCTCTCAATGTGGAGTTGGAATTTTGATTTGTACCTGTTAAATCCTTTTGGTCTTCCCTTTTCTGCCCTGTCATGGCTGGGTAGATCGGCGAGCTGTGATGCGGCCTAGCAGGCCTGAGTAGGTTAGAGTGGCTTGCCTGGGTGCTTGGGGGGGCGCGGTGGAACTTGATGTGCAATGAATGTTTCCGGATGTCTCCAATTGAGATGGACCAACCAGTCCTACCTGGTTTTGGTTCCCTCGGCTACTTCTCGCCTCTCGGAGGCTGAAAGGTCCTGTGGGGGGGGGATGGAGGAGGCATTTAATTAGGGTTTTCAGGACGTTGCCCTCCAGTGCTACAACTACCGGGTAAGTAGGCCTCCTATGAAATCTATATTGTTGATAGTTCCTGGTGGGGTTTAGTTAGATGTGGCACATTCTGTTTCTCTGTTTTGGAATATCTGGTAAGGCATTCCCACTTCCTAAACCTTTTTACAGGCTCAATGGTCATTATGTTAGTTTTGGGCCAGGTATGTAGCTTTTTCCTATAGGGTCTGGTGGGTGGAGGGCTCCGGAATGGAGCAAGCTCTGGGAGAACTGCTTCACGGTCTAGAGATGGGTGGGGGAGTTGCAGTATCTGAGAGGTCGAAAGATCAGAAGAGGCTTCAATGTTACTGGTCAAGCTTCACTAAATTGGATCTGGATATCTCATCTCACTTTGGCTTGGTACTGATTCCTCTTGGGATTGCAACTTTTAGGGGTCGGTCCTCACCAGTAGTTCCTAAAAATCCTGAATTTGGCTTCTCAATTACATGGGGATCATTTGTACATAGTTTGAGGGGTGGGAGGAGGATTTTACAGATTGGGTGATTTCATTACCAGTCTTTCTGCTCAGGTTTATGACAGGCAAATTGCTTTCACTTGTTGTAACAACCCTTCATACGTTTTATCAAGCTTTTGGGGGGAAATTATTCCCTTTTATTAACATTTCTTTGCACAGGATAGTGGCAATGGGGGAGGAGGTTGATCTACTTGTTGGGGGTTACTTTGTTTGGTTATTAATGTTGATGGGGCTGGAGGGGGAGAGGGGGGTCTGGATCATTTTCCCATCTGGGTCCAATATTGGTACATTACTATTATCCACTACATTTACACCTGGATTATTACACAGTTTTCTTGGGGTTGGGGAATCTCTGTATTCCAATTACTGTTTATTGGGGAGGCTGGGGGGGGGCCTGGAGTGTGCCATTTGGGTTGGTTGGAAAGACTAATGATCCATGTTTCTTTTACCTTTAACAATAAGATGTATGGTTATGGTGCCTATTAAAATTGCTACCTGGAATGTCAGATGCGTCAGAGACATATCCAAGAGATATCAGGTTCTCCAAAACTGCTCCCTTTCAAATATTGACATTTTTTCATGCAGGAAACACATTTATTGGCTTCAGAAGCTAATGGGCTACTCCGGCTAGGTTTCTCTCAGGTTTTTGTGTCGGGGGGTCATCAGCTAGCAGAGGGGTAGCTATACTGATTAAAAGACATATCCATTGGTGGTAGAGGAAAGTCTTACAGATCAAGAGGGCAGATTTGTTATGGTTAAAGGTTTCCTCAGTAATGTTAGAGTGGTGTTGGGGGCAATTTACGGGCCGGTAGGTGGAGATCCAAAATTTCTCATGAACCTGGCTGACAAACTGAGTGGGTTTCTTCCCTCCTTACTCATATTGGGGGGGACTGGAACATTGCCTTGACTCAAGACCTGGATAAAACCTATAGGCCATTGAAACCCCTTTCCCCTTCTCAAATCGCCCTCAGGGACTTCATGGATCTACTGGGTTTATGTGACCCATGGCGCCCGCTCAATCCCTTGGGCCGGCTTTTTTCCTTTTACTCACAAGTACACCAATCGTGGTCCAGAATTGACTATATTCTAATCAGCTCTACTATCCTGGTGGGTATTCACCAAACAGGCATAGAGCCAATTGTCATATCCGACCACTCTCTGGCATGGATCTTGGTTTCCCTGACCCACATGGTCAAAGGGATACTTCGTGGAAGTTAAACACGCAACTCCTAAAGGAAGGTCGAATAATCTCTCACATTAAATCTTTGATCTCGTCCATTATAGAGTTTAATGTGGGCTCTATCTGCAGAGAGGACCTGATCTGGTGCTCCTTTAAGTGCTTTATTAGAGGCGAGTTTATAAAGTTAGCTTCTAGAAGGAAAAAGCAGAGAGAGGCTAAAATGATTTTGTCAAATCATATCAGGATCGCGGAAAACAACCTGTCCCTCTCAGCTTCACAAGCTGACTTGGAGACCTTATGGAGGTTTAGGAATGAGTACGAAGACCTACTAAGGGAAAAAACGGAGTACGACATCCTTAAAACTAAATCTCGTTATTTTGATCAAGGCGAGAAGCCAGGCAGAATGTTAGCTCTTAGATTAAGGGAGACAGAAAGTTCAAGACTGATTCCTGTGCTGAGTTCCCCTGATGGTTCTATTAAAACCTCCCCACAGGATATCTCACACATTTTTGAATCTTTTTATAGGGACGTATATGGTAGGACCCCAATATTGAACACTTCCTGGATGGCGTAAGTCTCCCCTCCCTACAGGCCCACCAGTGCGAGATGCTGGCCTCTCCCATTACCCTGGCCAAAGTCGAGGAGGCAATAAACGGGCTAACTCTGGATAAATCCCCACCCAGGTCTCAACGGTTTCCCCTCCAATTTTTATAAAGTCTTCTGCAAGGAGATATCTCCCCTTTTCCTGAAATTATACGAATACATGTTCACTTCAGATTCCCTTGACCCTACTTTGTTAGAGGCCATGATAGTACTAATTCCGAAACCAGATAAACCCCAGACAGAGCCGGCTAGTTACCGCTCGATTTCACTACTAAATTATGACATAAAAATTTTAACCAAAATCCTCTCTCTCAGAATTAAGCAGTTTTGGCATCAATTACTGAGCCCTGAACAAGTGGGGTTTGTTCAAGATAGATCTGCTGCTGACCATTTGAGAACCCTCTCACATATCTTCCAGGCTGCCCAGGACTCCCCGGCCCCCATGGCACTAATTGCATTAGATGCAGAAAAAGCTTTCGACAGAGTAAACTGGGATTTCCTGTGGTCTACCCTTAGGAGAATGGGCTTTCTGGAAACTTTTATTCAGTGGATTAAGACGGTATACAAGTCACCCACTGCTAAAATCTATTGTAATGGGGTTTTCTCATCTTGGTTTCCCTTGTACACCGGTACTCGACAAGGTTGCCCCCGTCTCCCTATTTGTTTAACCTGTATTTGTAACCCTTGAAACTGAGTATCAAGAGCTCGCCCCAGGTCACAGGTTGTTTTATATACCAGAAACATCTGACTCTCTCAGTTTATGCAGATGATATTCTTCTGCATCTTACCAACCCAGAATCCTCTTTAATATGCGTCTTACAAATTATTGATCAGTTTGGACAAGTAGCCAACTATAGATTAAATTTATCTAAATCAGACATATTCCCGTTAAATTCTTCCACGCCCCAAGCTAATTTTACCCAGTTTGGTATGAGATGGTCTCCAGTCTCACTCAAATATCTAGGCATTCATCTTGTCCGAGACCCAGAGGTTGTCAAGAAATTTTATTTGGATGATTTGGTGATGAGAATTCAGAAGGATCTCCACAGATGGGGCAACCTGCCGATATCCCTATGGGGCCGCATCAGTATTATCAAAATGAATGTTTTGCCCTGCATTTTTTAGCCTTTAAATTTACTAAATATCTGGCTCCCAAGGTCTTACTTTCAACAGATTCACTCTGCTCTCTCCAATTTCATTTGGCGGGGCAAACATCCTAGATGGGCCTTCTTAAAGCTTAATTTACCCAAGGAGAGAGGGGGACTTCGCCTCCCTAATTTTATGTTATACTACTGGGTGAGTCATCTATCCAAAATAGGGCGATGGCTAGAAGTCCAGCCCGACACATACCTTCCCATTTTGTTACAGTTAGAGATCAACCTGCTGGACATGTACAATCTCCATCCACCCAGAATCTTTTACTACACCTTTTCTGCACTACTGGAGGCTATACAAGGTTCAGCCATAGGGCTTTCCATTAAAGTCCTATCCCAGTACAGGAGTTTCTTTAATATATCATATAAAAGAGATAAGGCGCAACCCCTCATCTTAAACCCTAATATCAAAGTAGGTGGTTTTCTGCTGACCCCTGACTAGCTTCCACAACTACAGGATGTGTCGGTGGAAAACCTATACTCTCAAGGTTCTCTTCTTTCCTCTAAAGACATATTAGCCAAACTGAATATCCCCCAGAAATACATATTTAAGGTCTTTCAATTGAGACACCTCTTGGTTAATACATTTGGGACTACATTCACATTGTCCCAACCGAGGCCCTTTCTAGAACAGATACAGGAGTGCATAAATAAACCCCACAGAATTTCCAGGACCTACTCCTTCCTACTGGGCATAAAATATCCTAGCACTCTTATTGGTTCTAAGATTTAGGCTTCCCTCTTGCCGGATTCTCTTCTGCCCTGGAACCGGATTTGGGCTGACACACACAGATACCTCACTCAAGATAGGCACAGGCTAATTCAATTCCATATCCTAAACAATCTGTACTATACATCGGTTAAGTTGGTCAAATTTGGCAGACTGTCATCAACTACTTGTACACGGTGTGGAGCAGTTCAAGGGAACCTGATACACATTTTTTGGCATTGTGACAAGGTGGCGTCTCTATGGAGTACAATCCAAACCAAGTTAGACCCCCTCCTAGGGCTGGGGGAGCTGTTTACTACAGAAATATGTGTATTAGGGATGTTATCCACTATTGGAGTCTGGGAGCATAGGTTTCATATGGCTTTAATTTCTATAGCAGTCAAAAGGCTGGTTCTCAAACACTGGATGGATCAACTATTCATTTCACATCCTGAATGGCTAAAAGAAATGTCCATTTGCTTTAAAACCGAAAGGTTAATAGCAATCTCCCGGAATTGCATGGCCGCTTTTAACCAGAAATGGGGTAAACTATATACTTTGTGTCTGAATCAAAGCTCACATAATGCTGACCTCTGACTGCTCCAGTTTGTTTTATTTCCTTAGGATATATGTCATTGCTAGAGTACTTCTTGCTCTTTTGTCTCTCTATTATCTGGTTTTTGATTTGGCACACTGCAGGGCTGGGGAGGCCAGGAGGGGGTGGGGAGGGGATGGGTTTCTTGTTTTCTGTTATGTTGTCTCAAAGTTGTTTTGATGACATGTTAGCCTCAGGATATTTCATGCCATTGTAGTATGTTCCACTGTCTGTATATCAGGTGTCTTCTTGTTATATCATAAATCAATAAAGATGTTGAATTTCAAAAAAAAAAAAAAACTACACATCTCAAGGGTAGCTCTGTTGTGCCAACAGGTATTGCGGCCCCATACTATATCAGGATTTCTTAATCCTGGCTATGTTCATGTCCGTGCAGATTTCTGTGGTTGCCACAGCATTAACTTCTGTCTTATTCTGATCCCTCTCTTGCAGTCTTTTCTCTTACAATTCCAGGTGCAAACTCAGGTTTACAAGATGCAAATGTGGCTACGTACCTACAGGCCTGGCATCATGGGGCCAGCCTTAAAATGTGTATTTTTGATTCATCCAGCAGAATAGGATATTATTCCAACATGCTCTACTTGTATACTGTGTGACCAGAGTAAGTCACTTAACCTCCTTTTGCTCCCAAAACACACCCAGAAACAAGTTGTAGCTGTGTGCCTTTCCTGGATAAAGACAGTAAAAACAATCTGAGCATGTGTTATGATTCTGAAAATATTATGCTCTTTCTATCCATATTTGACTTGAAAAGAAAAAAAATATGATACCATTAATTGTTTATTAATTGCAAAAACACATGGATGGACAACATTGTTTAAAAAAAGCATAATTTGAACTGCATTATTAAAATATAAAATAATGTATGTGTGTGTAACCAACGTTTTACACACACCCGAGGTGGTGCTACATTAACCCCGATGGCAAAGTCCAAGTGGTTTATAAAAGCATCCCACACAGTGGGTGTGTGCAGAGTTTTGGTTTTTTCATCTACTCACCCATATATCATTTTATTTAATTAACGGTGATAATTTTTTCCCTTTCAGCACAGTTCAGTTAGTGCAGCACTTCTGTCAAAGATACACACACACACACACACTTCACACACAAAAGCGCGTGCACGCACACACACACACACACACACAGACTTTCTCTCCCTTTGTTGTTGTTTTTTTTCTTTCTTTTTTTACATTACAGTGGGAATGGCATTCTGGAAAGTTCCAGTCCATCGGCATAGCTGTGGAGTGTAAGATACGCTTGAAGGGTATGGGTGGCAGGATCAACCAGATTGACTTTTTTCCTTTACTGTAGAAAATCCCATTCCATCCAAAGTATTCCAATAAGAAACTGTTACACTTTTAACTTAATCAAAAGATGTACAATACTCTTTTAATAATGCATTTCATGTTTTAACTGTGTTGTCCATCTATGTGTTTTCACAATTAATAAACAAGTAATGGTGTTCTATTTTTTTCTTTTCAAGTCAAATCTGGATAGAAAAAGCATATTTTCAGGATCATAACACATGCTCAGATTGTTTATTGTCTTTTCCCATGAAAGGCACACCACTACAGCTTGTTTCTGAGTGTGTTTTGGGAGCACAGGGAAATAAAGTGACTTGCTCTGGTCACACAATACATACGTAGAGCATGATGGAATCAAAATTGATTCTGCTGGATGAACAAAGCTTGTTCACAGCTCTTTGCTTTAACCTCTAGGCTGTACTGCCAGCTGATAATCAAAACCTTCACATTTTAAGGCTTGCCCCAATGATGCCTGGTCAGTAGGAACATAACCACATTTATATCCTGTAGACCTGAGTTAATACCCAAAATTGTAAGAGAAAAGGCTGTAAGAGAGGGAATGGAAAAAGACAGAAGTTGGTGGTGTGGCAGCCCCAGAAATCTGCACTGACATGAACACAGACAGGGTTTATAAATCCTGATATGGGGCCCCAATACCTGTTGGCACCACAGAGCCAGCCTTGAGATGCAAAGTTTTTAATGATCAGCTGGCAGTATAGCCTAGAGGTTAAAGCAACTCTAAAGATGGATTATTTTTACTGTTTGAAATGTTAAGGGATAACTCACTGGTTTCAATGCACATATAAAACAAGTATTATAAATGTAGAAAGTGTTGTAATGACACCTTAGAACAAACTTAATAAAACAATTTCCTGTTTAACCTAAAGTCAATGGAGGGCCAAGATCCTCGGTGACATCACTTCCTGTCAGGAGCCTAAACCATATGGCTGCTCCCAGCCCTTAATTACAGGCTGATTTACCTATGAATAATTCTGGACTGAAAAGACTCAAAGATAAACACAATGGCTCACTCAAATTAGCTGTTCATGGTCTTTCAGACATTAAGAAACTCTGTTGATGACAGTTCCCCTTTAAAACATTTTTTATATTGTTGTGTTTCAACTTTTTACTGTTTTACCAACAGTCAGAAAGCTACATGTAGGCTGCAAATGTGCTCCCTTTGCCCCTGTGCTGCCTATTCTAGGAGACAGATAATGTCTGTGATGTTTGGAGACAGAAAGAGTACATACTTCAACAATTTTTAGGACTGCAGTGGGTGGAGCCCTGCAGATCTCTTGCAAGCAGAACAAGGACTCCCCTCGACTAAACAACATGTAGGAGTTCCTTCACAGTTGCCTCCGCGGTCTGCGAAGCAGTCCACTGTGTAAATGCAGTCTTTTCATAGGCACTATTTTTCTGCTGTCACTCAGAATAAGAGGCATCACATGCTCAACCACAAGCAAAACACTTTTTTGGTTGTTACTGTTCAGGTTCCATAAGGAAGTAGAAATGTTGCTGGTTCCAGTTTGTATTTAATTTGTTTTACCTCCATATGACAACTTTGTGACAAGGTTTTTACTCATGCCTTCCTCCACTGCACTCTGGCTCCAACTCCAGGTACCCCACCCCCATCCTGAGCCCACCACGCTCACTGCCAGAACGGTCCTTCTGTGTTCCCTACATTACCTACATGGGTGCCCCAAGCTTTCTCTTCATGTATGAAAAAATGCAATTGTTGACGAACAGAAGAATTGATCAGCATACACACAAAATATCCAGGTTAATCCCAAACTGATTTCCACAGTATCATTTATTTCCTGAATAAACGAGCACAAAATCTTTCTTCAGATTAATCAGACTATCACCCATAGTTTCAGTCCAACAAATGAATAAAACACCATGAATAAATTCCAAATTGCTGCGAAGTCAAATGTATTTCAGTTTCTCCTATGCATTTACAAATGCCGGATTGCATTTCAATCAATCAATTAATCAATCAAAATCTTTCTTTACCCTGCGAACATCATCAAGCAAAGCTCATTTGCGAGATGGACCTGGACAGATTCCATTGAACGTTAAACCACACAGTAAATACAACAATAAAACAATGCCAATAAAAAATAAAGATGGATCCAGAGGCAAGGTACAATGTACAAAGTCACTAACAGTTGCAGGCTACGGTAACAATTATACAACACATATAAGTAAATACAGAATTAGACAAGTAAACAAGGAAGGTTTCAGAAAGCAAAAGGAAGAGCATAAAGGGTTAGGTTAGGGAGTTGGAAGGAAGATACGGGGGGCAGGATGGGTTGCAGAGGCATGGGACTAATATCAAGGCCTGTGGAGGTAAATACAAGCTCCAAGTTGAATGAGGTGGGCGGTCATAAGAACTAGTAGTTAGACGTGCCCGATACAGTCATTATCTCCTGAGCAAGGGAACAGGCTAAGTAAGAAATAAGGGATAGCTGAGGAAGGGGATATGGAGGGGAACGATGAGGTCGAGTGATAGTGGGACCATAGACGAGGTTCTCTAAAAGCAGGGGACAGACAAGCAATACAGGAGATGGCTTTGTCAACAGGAGGATACGGTAATAATCAGGGGAAGCTATTACAGGAATCCTTGAAGGAACGAGCATAGAGCATTTTAAATGCAGTTAAGTTGATGGGGAGGGCCAATTTCAAGGTTTTTTGCAACTTATTCTAGCCTGAAGATAACACGTAACTTATGGATGCCCTGCCAAAGCGTGACTTGACCTTGGGCACAGACAGGTGGATATAGGCAGTACTTCTCAGCGCATACTTACCTAATGCACTTTGGGGTAGATAATCCAAAATATATTGTGGCAGTTTTTTAATGATATCTCTGAAAGTCCAGAGGATAGCGCTTCTCTGTCTTCAATAATGGAGGGATGTCCGCCCCATGGCATTGTATAGGGAGCAGTGATGTATAGTACAAGGAAGATCCATGATAAACTTTAATGCTATATGGTAGAGTGCATCAAGTTTGGAAAGTGCAGCAGTGGGGCCCTGACTATATAGGAAGTCAGCATAGTCTAAAAGGGGAAGAAAGACAGTTAGGACCAATCTTTTCTTGGTGTCACTTGTGAGCAGATGCTTAATCCTATAGAAGAGTCCAAGCCTGTATCTCAGCTTTTTGTTAGTTCTTCTAAATGGTCAGTAAAAGGAAGTCTGTGGTTTAGCCATACCCCCAGGTATTTAAACTTGGATACATAATCTAGTGGTTCACCTAGCAGAGTAGTGATCAGTGGAAGTGTTCCTAAGGAGGCCAGAAAACTTACATACACAAGTGGAGAGAAGAATATTGCCTTAGTTTTTTTGGCATTTAGGAGTATTTTCTGGTTTAGATGCTGTAGTTGCAGTTGGTTGAATTCTTGTTGAAGGTGACTATAAGCTTCTTCTGGAGTGGGTCTTCTGATACAAAGTACTGTATCATCTGCAAACAGATGTATGCTGGCATTTTGATGCCGGCATCAATTCTGTTAATATAAATTGCGAAGAGCAATGGACCCAAAACAGAGACCTGCGATACACCTCTCAGTAGAGGTTTTAGTGAAGAGAGTTCCCCATCCACTTTGATCTGCTGGAGCCAACCCACAAGATAATTAGAAAACCATCTCAAGGAGAGGTGGTCCAGGCCAATATTTTGGAGGGAGGAAAGAAGCAGATCGTGGTCAATGGTATCGAATGCCTTGCTTAGATCTAAAAATACTGCGCAAACAAAATTCTTGGTGCCTAGTTCACGTTGCCAGTCAATAGTAACTTTAGCAAGTGCTGAAGTGATGCTATGTTGTGGTCTGAATCCAGATTGCAATGGGTTGAGTAGATTAGAGGACTCCAAGTAATGCCTTAATTGAGTGCTCATGATTTTCTCCAGCAACTTGGACAAGATAGGTAATAGGGAGAGAGGCCTATAATTGTTTAGGTCACTGGGGTCTCCAGACTTGAAAAGAGGAATTACATGGGCAGTTTTCCAAAGGGAAGGGAGATCACCCTGTGAGAGAGATAGGTTCAAAAGGTGGGTAATTGGCACTGCCAGGGCATGGTATCCAATTTTCAGAAAAAAGGGTCTAGCAGGTCTGATCCTGCACTTTTCCTAATATCTACTTGCAGCACAAGGTCTTCAACTTCTTTTAAGGATGCCGGCTGAAGGGATAATGAAACGCTCATGACAGGGACTTCTTGGTCTTGTATATCAAGTTACGAACAGAGGATACTGGCAGGGGAGGAATCGAAGGCAAGACCAGCAGTGTTGAAATGTTGTTGAGAGACTCAAGAATTGTAGGACTGTCAGAGATTGTGTTGTTTCCAAGGCTGATGTTTGCTGGCAAGGAATTTCCAGATGTGTGACCCTCTAATTCCCTTAGAGTTTTCCAGAATTTGGATGAGCACTTCGAGGAAGCATCAAGTTCTGCAAGGTAAAAGTTTGCTTTTGCATCTCTGATTATCTTGTTGCAATGGTTCCTAGCCCTTCTAAATGAAGTCTTGTCAGCCGAGAGCTTAGTTTTACTGGCCTTCCTCCAGAGCAAGTCTCTATCAAGCAGGGTTGCCTTTAATTGTGCCATGGGCAGACTAGGTGGGCCATAGGCCCTTATCTGCCGACACTGTCTATGTATCTATGTATCTATGTAAACTGCAACTCCTCCTCCACTAGTATGCCTATCTGTTCTAAATAAGGAGTAAGAGGGGATATTTATCTCTTGGTTCACATTTTTGGATCAAAGCCATGACTCAGTAACCACCAAGACGTCAGGCGTGGTATGACAGACCCAGGCCTGAATGGATGTGAGTTTTTTTAAAAGACTACACGCACGGACGTGCATGAAGCTTAGCCCTTTAAGGCTAGGTAAGTCGGCCGGGGATGAGATATTAGCAGGAGGACCAGGGATAAGTTCAACATTGCAAGAGCACAACAACAGGGGGAAGAAAAGCTTCCAAAAGGCTCCTATAGAGAGAAACAGGGGGATCTCTAGGCCTAATGCCTAGTGGACCTAATGCCACATGTATAGCAGGGAGTGTTTAAATATAACAGTCGAGGAGGATAAAGTGATGACCTCTTTTGCCGTAATAGTAAAAGTTCCTGCCCTCCAAGGAAGATGTATAGCCTGTTCCAGATCAGGGAATTTTAAGGTACATATGCACCAATCAGGGTAGTCAAGGAAACCCTGACAATCCTCTGAGGTACTATACTCAAATGGGCCATTGGGTTGCATCTGTGCGATCATAAGAGGGTCTATATGACAAAGTATGAGTAAGGACAGATAGGGTAGCAAAGCATCTGTCCTCATTTCGAGCTCTGGTCACAGCATGCACTCTTGGCTTAGTGGGCCCTATGTCTGAGTATGAGTATGCAGACAAGTTGTGGTAACTCTAGTCTACTTCCAGTGTGTGATGTTCCTCTTAGTCAAGTGAACCTGCACTAGGATAGTGTACAGAGGGCAGGCCACAGCAGCGCACGATCTGATTCACAATTTGATGATTGGAGATGTGGCATGTGAGGAGTGTCCCCCTAGCCAATAAATTAAAATCATCGGTGGAACTGCTTATTTCATGCTAAAACATGACCTGATTCTATTTGCTACATGTAAACCTAAATGATGTATTGTCTTGTCATTTTTTACAGCTGTTAATTACTCAAACACTTACATGTCACTTGTATTGTGTACAAAAATGTTTCTCCTGAAGTTTGTCTCTGTACCCTCCCAGGTCATGCCTGAAAATAGTCTTGTTGGCTAGTGCACCTACCCAGTAAACAAAAACTACATAAATAAATAAAACTGTCAGCCAATAGTAGATTTTTTTTAGACGTGGGTGGAATTAATGTGCATTTAAGGGACCTAAGGAGGGGGTGGTTGGGTGGGCCAAAAAATTGCTATCTTGGTGGCCCCAGGGCTTCTCTGAGGCTGACGGCACAAAAGCCAAAGGAAAGCAGTGGAGAGCAGCTCCAGACTGCCAGAAAGAAGGACAACCAATCAGGTCCCAGCCAAGTATGGAATCAGTCAATTGGCTTTTCCTTCCAGTGGCTTTTATCCAATCCCTTCTCCGGCTTTCGATCCAAAGCCGAAATGCCAAAAGTGCTGTACCGGAGCGCTTTTCAAGTGAGAGTCCTTGGGGAGCTGACCCGGCCAGTGGTGACCTTCCACTGGTCACTGTTTCAGTGAATGCCCAGTGGGGCAGCACCAGAGGAAAAAAACAGAGAGGGGGGAGTCAATTATAGTACCAGGACAAAGACCTGCAGGCACTTAACTACAGGGTAGGGATTAAAGGATTATGGCTGCGGGAAGTAATAGGTTTAGCCCAGAAGCAGGGATGGGGATACATTGATGGGGGCCATTGCTTGATGCCTGGTTGCAAAAGCTAGACACCAGGGCAGTCTGCAAATGAGAGACAGGGTGAATACACAAGCAGCAGACAGGAGGAGGGGGGCCGCCCAGTTCCATGATGGATAGCCTTTGGTTTGGTGCCTAAATTCAAAAGAGAAGAGAGATTAAGGTCACTGAGTTCTGTATATGATAGCTAAAGTTGAAGGGCTAGGCTAATTTATTCCATGGAGCACATATGACTCCTTAAAAAAAAAAAAAAAGAAATATAGAACGGGCTGAAGTGAGATAAAGAGGTAGCTTGGAAAAGTGATAGGAGATAGAGCAACAAATCAGGGCTAAGAATAGGTGCAGACAATGCTGGCACAGGGTGAGACCTGCCCAGGCTCAAGCAGCCTTGAAGTGTGTGTGAGTGTGTGTGTGTGGGACTGAGAGGGAGAGGGACAGAAAGAAAGCAAGAACAGAAAACCCAGTAAAATCAAATACAGTACTTTTTTAGGTTTGGCAACAACAGGTGTATACGTTTCAGATTTTTGCATCAATGCAGTAGTTGTTTAAGTCCCAGCAAAACAAAAAGCTATATTCTCCAACAAGACAGTTCAATATGTAGGGCAATAATCCCACAGTAAATTCCAATAGTCAGACAGTATCCATAAGAAAAATTGCTAACTTGGCAGCCCCAGGCCTTCTCCGAGGCTCACAGCACCAAAGCCGAAGGGAAGCCATGTAGAGCGGGTCCAGACTGCCAGAAAGAAGGACAACCAATCAGGTCCCAGCCAAGTATGGAATCAGCAAATTGGCTTTTCCTTCCAGTGGCTCTTATCCAATCCCTTCCCCAGCTTCTGATCCAAAGCTGAAATGCTGAAAGTGCTGTACCTGAGTGCTTTTCAAGTGGGAGTCTTTGGGGAGCTGACCAGGCCGGCGGTGAACTTCTGCCGGTCATGGTCCCAGTGAATGCCCAGTGGGGCAGTGGCTGAGTGCTTTTCAAGTGAGAGTCCTTGGTGAGCTGACTCAGCCTGTGGCAACCTGCCGCTGGTCGCGGTTTCAGTGAATGTCTGGTGGAGCAGCGCTTGAGCACTTTTCAAGCGGGAGTCCTTAGGGAGTTGACCTGGCTGGCAGTGACTTTCTGCCGGTTGCAGTTTCAGTGAATGCCCAGTGGGGCAGTGCCAAAGCACTTTTCAAGCGGGAGTCCTTGGGGTGTTGACCTGGCTGGCTGCGACCTTCCACCAGTCACGGTTTCAGTAAATGCCCAGTGGGGCAGCGCCTGAGCATTTACTGCTTGGGTTCTGTTTTGACTAGCATTTGCTGCTGTTTTGCTGCAGAGGATGGTTTCCCATACATGCTTGGCTTCTTGTTGCACAATAGCTGACACAAAGAGTTGCAAATAACATTTTCATAAAACATTTTTCTTTAAGCACGCTTCTGTAAAACGTTTTTATTAACTACATTAAATAGAGGAAGTATATGTTGATAGAAGGCATATGGTTACTAATTTATTTTGTTTTACCTGATTTAAAAGAGCTAGTGGATCTGACTGGTGATTTCACATGCATTAATCCTCTGACAGCATAAGAACTAACCCATTTTTCATGTCCGGATGAAATTTCAAGTATCAATGAAGTAGTGTTCTTTATTTTTATCTTTTTTCTGGTTGTCTGTATATGGTCATTTGTAGAGTATGCCACCAGACATAGAGAAACCGGGAGTTACATTCTGGGGAGAAGGTTGTCAGATCTTCCTGTGTGGTCCGATCATAGTCAGAAGTTAGGACAGGATCCACACTGCCTAGCAGTGATCGTAACGTTTTCTTAATAGACATGATAACCGCAACACAACTGTAGGAAATGGGGGGAGGGGAATGCATTCCTTAATATGTGTAAGACAATCAGCAGAGCATTGTCTTTTGTTATAATTAATTCCTTCTAAATTAGTGAAATGATGAAAAAATCTTTATATTCCCTGTACAGATGTTCAGTTCAAAAATGCTGTAGTAGCAGTATGTGGTATGGTAATATGGTCACCCAATTTTGCAAAATTCAAAAACCTTGACACACTTCTGTCTGACACTGTTTGATGCAAAACACATTTTAGGTTTTTTTTGGTGTGTCATCTGAGAGAGAACAGGGGAGGGAGCAGGGGTCACATTTCCTTTCTTTGTCCAAGTTGCTGCTTGTCTTCACTGCTGCAGGACTGAAGGGTTAGGGTATAGTTTTGGGTATAAACTATTTCAAAAAGAAGCCAAGCTGGAAACAGTCCCCCCCCCCCCCACAAGCAAGCAAAACCTCAGTGAGTCTCAGTCATGTCAGCACAGTTAGGTACAGAAAGAAATGGCAATGTCACCCAGTGGAGCCATGATTGGATGGCTTCCAAAGACTCAAATTTGGTGTATGATTCATGAATGAAGTTACGGGAAACTGTGAGTCAGGAGTCATGGAAGAGCAAGAGCAAGCCGTTCTACTAATTATTTATTGTTTGTTTGCAGTCGTCAGGACTCAGGCTCCGAAGTAAAACTGTGTTACTCTTGTGCAAGTCTTGGGGCATTTAGTCGAGCAGTGAGGGTCTATTCAATCCCATTTTCTAAGAGGGAAATGCACAGCAAGTCACAACAGGGGATTTGGGATGGAGCAGGGAGGCAGGCAAACTTTCAAAGCTGCTCTCACTCTGTGTAATTTTGTTTGTTTTTAGTTGTGTTCCTTTGGGGGTAAGGTTAACGCTGCTGCTGCCAGCCAGCCTCAAGATGTGTGTGTGTGTGTGTGGGTGGGGGGGGGGTTACATACAGTGCCATGATTGCAAATTCACAACATGCAACAGAAAGAGCAGTAACTGGATTCTTACATTCTGCACGTCCCCCTAGTATGTCACTTCAGGTCGGAGCAAGACAGCCCTCTGTAGTCCACTGGACCAAGTCAGAACTGTCAGGTATAGTATCTGACACCAATGTACTAATGAACATTTGGGTATGAAATGCATAGTTGACTGAAGTGAAGTGTTAGTGTCTTACACACAGCTGCTCCAGTCCTAAACAGCATGAAACAAAATTTCACTCCACTAGCTCTTTAATTCATCACCTAAGGAGAATAAACCAAATCTAGACAGCTGTCCTTTGTGCCAAGATTTGTCTTGAGAAAACATTTTTAATCAGGGACATTTTTACTTACTCTCTGGTAGTCGTTGCCATTGACACACTTTCCGAAAATCTAAGATTTCTGGGCAGAGTTGTCACATGCTGTCAACAAAGGCAATTTAAGAAGTTGTTTCACATTACTGTGTATACATACAGCCACTGGCAATACCTAAATTATCTCCAAATAAACTTTCAGAACATTTACTGCTCCAAGTAGAGGAACGTATATACTTTGTCATTAGAAAGAAAAAGAAAACTATTCCATGTATCAACCACCACACACATACACACACACACACCCACACACCCACACACACACACACACACACACACCTTAATTTATACATCTAGTCAGTTGCCATCACACTATTAAATGTTCATTTTAGATGCTTACATAATTTATAATACCCTATATTCAGTTATTTTTCTGTCATGGCTAGTGCTGTGGAGTGAACCATAAGATTTCCAGTCAGCACAACCCTGAAGGGATTGAGCCTGTTTTTTTTTTTAACGTTAATTTGTTTCTTCTCTTGGCCACCACCATTTGGCACTCATCTGTAGCCTCCCACCTAGCTCCACACTCTGACATCAGGCAGACTATCTCCATCTTCCCCCATGGATTCCTGTCCATGGCAGGGTGGTGAGGAGCCCTCAACTCAACTCACCTCGAACAGGATCCAGCATCCGGGGAAGCACCATTCAGAGTTGGTGCCTGTGATGGATGACTGTTCGCTCTACTCAACCTGGGACCATTTTCCCTAGTTTCCAATTGGTCCCCCTTGGAGATGTGGTGTGCAATGACTCTAGTGGAGGGAGCCCACATGTATCCTCATGCACTCCCCTCCAGGCATCTGCCCCATCTCTGCCCCCTTTCTGCAGTGTCGGTGCACTGCCCCTCAGCCTCTGCTAGGGGCCAGTCAGGAACCGACCTCTGACATCCCCCTCCCCAGAGAAGGAGAGCAGTCCCTCAGATGCTTGATCCTTCTCCTCCCTTGCCAACCGCTGTTGGCCCGTGCTCATTCCCAAACACAGGTCACCGGTGTAGCATGAGGTAAGGTATCCAGTGCCTCAGCCCTCAGTGCCACCAGGCCAGCGATTGATCCTGTTTTTACAGTGATGTGCTCATTCATGTTTAGCACCGCCAAGTCCCTGGTGCCGTGCATTAAATGCTTTCCCAGTTCTGTGGGCAAATTCTTCTTTTTCCCATGTCTTTTGTGATGTATAGTAGAATAACTTTTTCAGTTATTAAAATGAATAAATATAAGTATAATATTGTTTAGTGTGTTATGGACACTGTGCCAGATCATTACTTTGTTTTTCTATTTTTAGGTTTGTGTCTGTAACAGTCCAGCATCCTAGTAGATTATGTTTTCACATAATTATTTCTTGAATGGGCAATTGTAACTCCTTCACTGTAACATAATGGTTACAATTAGTGGACGTGATGGTGAGAGGGATATTGCATATATTTTTTTATTCAATTTTAGTCTCTGCAGTATAGCTGAAATAAACATCCTCAGTGGTTCAGCTTGTCTTTTATCAATTGTGGGGAGCCAGCTAGCAGACCGTGTATGGAACAGGCAGAGAGATCAAGGGGGGGGACCCCTCCACCCCACCTTATGCCATCCTAACAAAATTTACACACTAGTTCATGGTCAATATTACCAACATCTCCATAACTGCTATACAATTAGAAAAGAAAATCCAGCAAAGAAACACGCTGATACCAGTGGGACAGAAGCAGTGGGTCAGCACTTTCACAAACAGTTCCAATAAAGCACCATAGACAGTTCCATTCATCAAACAAGTCTCAACTTTTTTATTATTAGCTAAAAATGCATACCGCTCCCTGATACAAGAATGTCAGATGGGGCATCAGTGTAGCATTGTGGCCACTCGGCCAGGGTGACTGGCTAGTTGGCACAGCGTTCTCTCAGGGGCGAGTGGATTATACAGCTGTAGAGCTTCATATCATATAGAAGGCTTGTGGAATTAAATGAGGAGAACTGTGCCTTTTAGTCTGCTGCTTTGATGCCCTGCCCAACATTCTTGTATCTGGGAGCTGTATCCATTTTTAAACTAATAATAAAAGGCTGAGTTGTGCTTAATGAATGGAACTGTCTACGGTGCTTTATTGGAAGTGTTGTTAAATGTGCTGACCCTTGTGCTGCTACCTACGGGTATCATCTTGTTTCTTTGCCTTTAAGTATGAGGTGTGTGTAAAACTGGACACCAGGGCATGAAAACATCACTGAGATTTCTTTCCATGATATTTGGGGGCAGTGATAGTGCCTGCATCGTGCATATAGATCACATCATGTCAGGAAATGTTAAAAAAAGAAAAAAGAAAAGAAACATATCGGCTGATTTAATTAATCAAACTGAGCCACATCTCATAGCACCAGACATACAGTACATTATTGAGTTGATTGAGGTACAGCAGTAACACATGTGTTGCACCACCTTATTTTGAAAATACCATTAGCAGTCGTGGTGTGAGCACTATAAGAACACTTCTAGTTGTTGGTTTTAAATTCAAGTTCAGAGAAGCATTTTTTGTTTGATTGTTTTTATTTTTATGACATAAGAAACCTACAACATCAGCAGTAGTGACTGTAATGGTATACAAGGGTATACCATTGTTTCATCTAAAAAATATTGCAGTGACCAGTCACTTACAGCGACAAAATGGCTGGTTGCTGTGGGTTGCTGTAATAGCCGCACTGCAGCAGCAGGACCCACGGCACAGCTTCTCGGGGTCTTGCACCCCCTCCCAGAAACACCTCCACTGTGGAGATGATCATAATAAAATCTTAGGGGTTCTAGAAAACACACTTGTGTTCCTGACGGCACAATACATACTGTGATCACAGGTGACATTTGTGCCATCACTGTAAAGTCGGTCAGCAGGCTTTCTGTCGAGCCAATGTGGTGGAAACATATACCGTTACCACTTGTTGCTTTCATGACCAAGGTCGACAGAATGCACAAACGGCATCATCAGACTGTGACCAGACTGCATTCTAGTGAACATGCACATAACATGGAATGCTGAGGATGGCTCCGCTCAGAAATTTACAGTTTGAGAAAAATATGTCAAAAAATGAATGCACCCAACAAATCTTTATTTAAAACATGATTTTATTTATCAACACTACACTTTCAGTCTATAAAACCCAATTACAGGTGTTCCTGTCCCCTTTAAGAGTTAATGACCATTGAGCATAGATAGGCAACAACCTTTAGTTTCTTGGAAAATGGAAAGAATCTTATTTAATTCTTTCAAGGAGTAGCACTGAGATTAGAAAAAAGTCCCCGGACATCATATACTTATGTTGCTCCAAATGGTTCCATAACGTTCCATATACATGATGTTCAATATATTAATCCCAGCATCAAGGGAAACTCACAGCTGGATTTGGAATTGTTTATGGGAGGACTGCAGAGGGTAATTGTGAAAGGAGAGGTGTTTGATGGCAGAGCAGTAGCACAGGAACCTCTGCTGGGACCCTTACTATTCAATATATTTCCTAAGGGAATTGAAGAAAGGTTAGAAGGCCAGTCCATTGCTTTTGGAAATAATATTAACAACTTTTGTCCAAAATATATACAAAAGACAAGATTACGTTATGCACAGGGGAAGTGTATATTAAAAGAGTGGGTTGACAGGTGGCAAATTTAGTTGAATACAGATATATACCTTAAAAGTAATTCATAACATGCAAGGAAGGCATGAAATACATGGCAAAGAAGTCACGTGGAGTAACTGGAGTGTAAGGTGGTACTGTCATTATACAAGATATTGAGTATGTCTCATTTACAATTTAGTGCTTAGCTGTAGACACTACTGAACTTTCATTTAGGTAGGAACTTCAACACAAACTTTGTTTTCATGGTTGCAATAAAGTATTGCTTGATTGATTGATTGAGTGATTGAGTGATTGAGTGATTGAGTGATTGATTGACTGATTGAGTGAGTGATTGACTCATTCATTCATTCATTGACGATATAGTAGGAATAAGGATGTTATAACACGTGGACCTAAAACGATCAAAGACTGTGAAGGCCGGGGATATGATCAGAGGTTTAAACAGTTGTATCTGTTTTCACCAGACAAGAAAAGGCTGGAAAGCATTTTCCTAAATTGTTCAAAATTTTGAGGGGCAATGATGAAGCAGATTCTTTTAGATGGTTCACTGTGTTTCAAAACACCCAGAAGGAGGGACATTAGCTTAAAATGTTGTGCAAAATTATCACATTGTGTGTAATTACGTATTATCATTTTGGACCTATTCAATCGATTTAAGTACCACTCTGAGCAAGTCGAAGAGAAACAACCTGTTGCTTTCTGAAACCTGCAGCCTAATTAGCAACACTTCAAACTGCCATCTTCAAATTGAAGTACATAATAATTCAGATTGACCAAATACAAACCTATGAACTGATACTTTCTAACCTAATGATTGAGTTATTTACTGTACCATACAAGATAACTGAAGTTTTCGTTATCACTGAATCTGGAATCAGTGCCCCCCCGTGCCATACAAAATCCCAGACAGTGAGTAGTCTTGCTGAGGGTGGTCACATAACAGTCTTCTTGTTTCACATTCCCAAGGGAAATAATTCAATTGGTGCAATATCATTAATAGTACTGTTTTGTATCATGCAGCAGATACGCCAGACTCAGTGAGAGGATATTTCAGTCATCCTGCAAGATTCAGTAGCTAACTCAATCACCAGTGCCACTTCATTTTCATTTTTAGGGCTGCAGTGGGTAGAGCATTGCAGACCTCTTGTGAGGAAAAAAGGGCTCACACTCTGACCAAACAACAATGTAGGAGCTGCATCACAGTCACCTCTGCTGTCTGTGAAGCACTCCACTGTGTCAATGCAGTCTTTTCTTAGGCACTATTTTGTTGTTGTCATTCAGAATAAGAGGCATCACATGCTCTGCCACAAGCAAATCACGTTTTTGGTTGTTACTGTTCAGGTTCCATAAGGAAGCAGAAATGCCTCTGGTTCCAGTTTGTATTTAATATGTTTTACCTCTGTATGTCAACTTCCTTGAGTCTGATTTTTCTCCAGTTGCTGTGGTAGGGCAGTCCCCTGTAAGGTGAACAGCTCCAGTTTGGGTTTAGTAGACTTTTTAAATGTAAATCCTTGTCAGGTGAGACACACATTTGGCTGCCCTCCTGCCTTGTCCCATCTTTGAACACTCCATTTATTCGCTAAACCAGTGGTACCTAGAATTAGAGCAGCAAGAGCAGAGCAAGTATGCTGGAGAATGCAAGAATCCTACTGGCTGCCTTAGACCTGTTCTAATAAGTACCACCGTTACATTTGGGAAAAAAAAAACAATCAAGCTCATATTACAATGCTAGTAAGTGCTTGCTTTATTATAATATAATTATAATAATTAATTATATAATTATATATTAATGAACCCTATTGATGAACAACTCAATATTATGTATATATTCAGTCCCAGTGTGGTCACTGGTGTGCTTTGAACAAATAGTTTTGCGGCTTCTGCGTTGCAGCCATCATGTCTCTGGACCCCAACTAAGTGATTTTGGGTTCCAGAAGCACCAGGGGAGCTCCTGATGCACCACTATCATGGCATGAAAGTGGATGCCTGCCAACGTGCATGCGTGGACTGCCAGCTCACACATTCTTGATGCAGCTGCAAGCAGTTCCACATCTCTTTTCCTCCAGCCCCTCTAGTGCAGCCTCAGCTGCTGCCCTATTGGCCATGGCCAGAGGTTGTTTTATATAGTTGTTTGCAATGAATCTGCAAAGCAAGGGAGGCGGTGCTCCCCCACTCCTTGCTTTCAAGTGAGTTAGTAAACTAGTAAATAAACTTTATTTCTAAAGTGCTGATCCTCAAAGGCTCTAGGCACTGAAATATACAATATACAATATATTATGCACTGACTGCATTGGTGGCAGGAAGGCAACAAATGCCTAAGTGTACTACCAAAACAAAGCCTGCAGTTTATGGAGAAAATTTTTTTTTTTAATAACAATAATTAAAACAGCTACAGAAAAGGAAGCAAAGCTACTGCCCTCTTGCACACTGGCAGCAGCTTCAGAACACAGAAAACACACACTAAAGTGTTTGCACAAGAAGATACAGTGGTATTTACTGCAAAATAAAAACATTTTTTTTCAGCACTGCGACTCTAAGTCTAAAGAAGCCACAGGAACAGGCCCTTTCTCAGCCAGCTTTTCAGCAAGCAGGAGCTAGCCGAAAGCCTAGCCTGCAGCTGCAGAATATTGTTTCTAAATCTAATTCAGAAAAGCACAACTCCTTCAGAGAGCAACAGCTTCCTGTAGGACTGTGTGAATATCTAGTTCCGAATTGGGTGCTGGGGGGGTTGATGGTTGTAGTAGGGTGCAGTAGGGAAGTCAAAGGTCACTTCATTACATAATTGGATCAGGAGAAAGCATAATAAAGTTCCTCATGTAACACTGAAGTGACCTTTGCCCTCTATTACATTACACCAACCCTCCACCTCACTCAGACTCATTCTTGATAGAGAAAGTTCTGCATTAGTCTGCCCGCTTTCCGGACGAAAAGTTCTCTCATGAATGAAAGCGTCAGATTTAGTTGGTTTTGCTATACAGATACAGCATGAGCGTGAGAGCTTTCATTCATGAGAGGAGGCTACCGTGGAGGAGGGAAGGTTTGTGCCATTCTCCTTCCTATCAAGAATTAGGTACTGGGGGGTTGGAGAGTGTGAGTAGGTGCTACCAGGGTGGGGGGTAGGGGAACATAACTGACTTTATTTTACAAAACCATTGCAAGCGCTTTTACACATGAAAGGTGGATGGCCATGGAGGAGGAGGAGGAGGATGAGTTTGTGCCAGTCGCCTTCTTCTATCAAGAATTGAGCGCTGGAGGTGGAGGGTAGGAGTAGGGTGCTATCAGTGTGTGGGGTGGGGGAACATAACTAATTTTTTTCTTTTTTACATAACAAGCTATACAATAAGAAAGATGGTGGCTGGCCGTAGAGGTGCGTAGGTTGTGTCGGTCTTCTTCGAGGGATGTATTTACCATTTATAAATTGTGGGTGCTGTGGTGGGGAGGAGGGTGAGATTGTACTGTTGATAGAGGGTGGGGGGCAGGGTTAAATTTTACTGTTTTGTTTCTGGGCGGGGAAGGAGGGAGAGGGTCTTTCTTTTATTTTGTAGCTGGCCCAATAGTCTTACCTGAATGTGAATAGTGCCCTATTTGGGAAAGGCTTCCAAATATTCAGTAGCCCTACTAGTTGTGGTATTCGGGAAATAATAATCGGTCCCTGCACAACCCTAGCTTCCTTTCAGCTTGAGTGTCTCTTTGCACTAAGGCAGCTCACATAGTAAAGCTTTAGAAAGTTCACTTTGCAGCCTGGTGATTGGCTGAGGAGATCTCACAAGATCTCAAAGTTTCATTGAATACATGCAGTCAGATACCTTGAATGCACCCCAGTATTAGGATATTCAAGTATTCATCAAATACGCCTGGTATCTGAGGTATTCAACAACAGATTCGAATTTGACACACACCCCTAATGTGTGACCCTCAGCAAGTCACGTAACCTCTCTTTGTGCAACATCTCTGTAATATCTCTCTCTCTAATCAGTCTCTAGCACTTTTAGAATCTCTCTGTGTTCAGAAAATGACAGCAATATTCTTACCCTTCTCCTGTCCTGGAATGTAAAGTGCTTTGGGATCAGATTGTCTGAAAGGAGCTAATACTGTATATAACATTAAATTCCTTCCTTCCTTCCTTCCTTCCTTCCTCCTTCCCTGCCTCGCAAGAAAACTCTCTTCCTACTATGTGGTGCAAAAGAGCACTACTCATAGCGGATCTAAAACTGCTAGAAACAGGGACCTTCTCTCTTCTCCCTGCAGACTTTTGCTGAGAACTACTTTTTGTTTACTATGCTGTCTGACAGCCATGTGTACCATGTTTCCATGGATAGCAACAGCATACCTCCGGTGGCATATATTTAGATGCTTGATATTTGCCAAACTATCTTAGCCTGCAAACAAACTAGCCCACGTGAGACTGTATCACTGTTTGTTTTATGAGTCAAGTTTTTCTTGTCTCAGAGGCAGTACGTGCAGGTCAACACACAAAGTGTGCCCTTTGAGATCTGTACAGTAATGTAACATTCTCCCTAATGCAAGACAAAGACACACCCTTCACAAGGAAGTACATAGTAGATTGAGGGACTGTGCTCATATATACAGTATGTGTGTTGTGCCCTCCGTGACTCACCAGTGAAAACTGGGATCTTTCTAGTCAAAAAAAGAGCTAAGGCCAACTCACCAAAATATTTATTTGTTTTATTTGGTGAATGGGAAAGGCACACTGAGCCGTATCTCATTTCTAGGCATGTTCCAGAAGATAAAGATGGGCAGCAAACCCATACCTCAATCTGAAGACATCTGAATGGAATGGGGAGGATCAAAGATGGTTAAACCCTGCTAAAAGAGTTTGATGCAGCAAAGACCTACAGTATATACCCACAAAAGTTGGGATCTATAACAACACAGTGATAAAAACATGCTGACCTGACATTACATTGATGACAGTATGTTGGCCACAACTGTAGTTGGCATTGTGCCATCAGAACACAAACGTTGATTTTTTTTAGGGTGGCTGTTCTCCACCTGTACCCCCCCATAATTTATTATAATCAACTCTGAGTCAGAGCTGATTTGGGAAGGGGGTGCAAGACCAGGGGAAAGCAGTGCCAGGGTCCCAAGCGGGCTTTACAGTGATCTGTTGATTTTGTTGGTATCGAAGAGATGGCTGTAAAGTTGTCATTGTGGTGATGGCATACCCAAAAGCAGTATTGAAAAAAAGCAATTTATTTTAGGGAAGGGAATGTACTTTATTATGTTCACTGCTTCAAGTGAAGTGAACAGGAGATCTGCTTGTCTTAGCACACCATTTTGCAAGAAAACTCTAAATTGGACTCCCATCTCCCCTTTCAGGAATGTGAAAGGAGCTCCAGTTCCCCAGCTCTTTAATACAAATTCACGTAAAGCACAATAAATAAAAAAATGCAAATTCAAAGGCTCACTATGCCAGTCCTGTCATAAGGATTTTTTCTGTAAGAGTTCTGGACATTTTGTTCCACAGCTGACCAAATCTGCAAACCTAATCCACAATGGAGGGAAAAAAAATCCCTCCACAGGCACAGATGGCATTCGGCAGCTGTGGAGTGCCCCCTCTGTACATACGGAGTGCTTGGGGCAGCCAAAGATGAATCTGAGCATTGCACATCTGTACTCAGCCTGATCCCAATTTGCCAGAAGAGCTAAGTGGGCAGTTGGTTGGAAGGGCATGGTCACTATCTATGCAACCCATAGCATGATATGCAAAATGTGGAGAGCTCAGGAGTGGTGTGGAGGCTACACCAGGGCGATGCCTGCACAAGTGCTTCCATGCCTCCCTGGTTAGTTGCTCCAGACACATCAAAGCCCACAATGGCCTCTCCAGGGCAACTTGCACCAGTCCTCCGAGCCAGCATAGAGAACTGTGTCACGGCGTCAACCATTTTATGTACTTATAACATTTTGGGGCCATGTGGAGTAGAGAGCCACTTTGTAGCCAACTCTGGTTTCCAAAAAGCTTGATGTGGCTGACAGTTCTAGTCCCCACTTAACCACTGCACTCACTGACCAGAGTAGTCAGTGGTTGTGAAATCCGTCAAGTGCAGTAAAGTTAAGGTTCACAGAGGTCAGTGGCCAGTATGTGTGTTGCTTATCCTCCCATTAGGGGCTTATCTGGATGGGCTCCCACATGGAGCTGCTACTCACACTAGCCCTGCTCCATCTCAATTCCCTCTCCTTGCCCAAGAACTGCAGATCAGGGCCAGAAGGGTCATTGGTGGCCACAGCAACATTTCCTTCTCTGCCAAATGTGGCAGGAGAGTTGCAGCCACACTTTAAAGTGTGGCGCCTGCCAACAGCAACATAGAGAGGAGTGATGGAGTGTTCACAAACACTCCTCCTCAATGCCTGGTCTCCCTGCATAGTCTCCGAGTCTTGCCAAGTTGCCAGTGGAACTGGCACGGATGGAATGGCTGGAAGCCATGATGAGGGGACAAACTTTTAAAAGTAAAATGGAGATCATGGATACTGTCATGTTTATTTACCTGTGGATCTACACTTTTTGTTTTGATTGAAAAATGCCTTTATATTAAGTTTCCTTGTATACTTTTTTAGATGAGATACAGATCAGATTCAGTGGAACCATACATAGGTTCGAGGCTGACACTTAGAGAGGATGGATATGTGTTCTGTGAGTTACTGACATGATAACTTCAAAACATTTACTTCCTGAGCTTGTATTCCTTCTGATTCTGTTTGTTGCCTCCTTGTCCACTTTGAGAATTTAGATTGTTGACTGACCTATGACAAAGGGAAAGGGGTCAGAGAGGGCAGAGACAAGCGGACAGCATAGCTAAAGTGGCAGGCTGGCGGGAATAACAAGTAGCAATGACTAGTATTAAACACAGTCGACTGCACAGAAATGCAATACCCAACAATGCTAAGACATTTAAAAGGACAAAGAACCTCAGCACTAAAGTACTGAGGCAAGGAGCACTGAGGCAAAATCATGTATACCACCGTAATGCAAAGCAACATGGGATGCACAGTATATGCAAATCACTATGCAAATTTCACCTCTCCCTCCTCTTCTCTCCTCCCTTGCTACCCTCCCCACTTCTCTCCATCCCTCCATCCCCTGCTACTCCCCGTCTCTCTCTCCCACCCCCACCTACTATTCTACCCCCTCACCTCCCACCTACCATTCCATCCCTCTCCTGCTCCTCTTCTCCTGTCTCCCCCATCACCCTATCTCTTGTTGCTCCACCCAGACTACCTAGCACTTATGTTTTTGTTCTTGCACTTATGACAATGTCAGATCCTTGACTGCCTACCCCCTTTTCCTATCCCTTCCTCTCTTATCCCCTACCCCTTGCTCCACTTATGTCACCCTAGGATGGCTTTTATTTCTATCTGTGTCTTGCTCTCTCTCTCTCTCTCTCTCTCTCTAAATATATATATATATATATATACCCGTATTGTTAATTGTGCATTGATATTTGCCACTGACTGTTTGCTACTGTGCTAGTCTATACACATGTACTGTCTTTTGCTACTAAGTTAACCTCCTGACCTGTATTGTATCTTACCTCTGCTTACTTCTGTGCTAACTTCCTGACCCTGTATTGTATCTTACCACTGTTTTGCATGCACCTATTGCTGACGCAGAACCTTTGTAAAAGAACCCTTGTTTCAAAGGTATTTGTAATCCTAGTAATAAATAAATAAAAAATTAAAAAAATTAGGCTGGTTCTGCTTTAAGCTGGTTCTGTTCTCAGCCTTTGCAGATTGTAAGAGATGCCTTTTAGCACCATGCATTCCTGCTTAAAGCAAGACCATCTAAATTTTCATGGTGAGTTGCATATACAGCCCACTATGGGGATATGTGAAATGTTTACATTTCATTGAAACTTGGCTTTGTTGCCTGTGCCCTTTTTGGGTAACCCTTGCCTCAGTGCTTTGGTGTTGAGGTTCTTTGTCTTTTTATTTTGGGCCTACCATGACCCAAACCTATAAGACCACTTAAGGGCTGGTTCTTTTCTCTCCTTGGGCGAGATACAGATGAGGCACACTGTTGAGTCTTGAGTAGGATGAAACATGTGCCTGTGTCTTCTGTTCTCAGCCTTTGCAGATTGTGTGAGAGGCACTTTGCCACAGTACATTCCTGCATAAAGCAGACTCCTAAATGTTCATGGTGATTTACATATACATCCCATGATGCTTGGCATTATGGGGGTATGTGAGATTTTGTATTGGTTTGAAACCTGGCTTTGTTGCCAATATGCCCTTTTTGAGTAACCCTTGTCTCAGTGCTTTTCTGCTGATGTTCCTTGTCTTCTGAGCTTGCTTTCTTATTTGGGAAAACCTTGACCCAAGCCCAATAGATCACTAGCACTAGGTGCGAAGAGTTTGCTCTGTTCTTTGCCAACAAAGTGTCCTCTATCAGGGCCGAGATCTCCTGCAGCACCACTCGAAAGGGGATACGGAGTCCATTCTGAGCCGTGTCGAAACATTTCTCCTGCCTGGGCTGAGTTTGAGCTAGTTGGGGTGGAGGAGGTCGTGAAAATAGTCTTGAGACTGCGACTAACACAGTGCAATCTGGAGTCTGGACTCAGGTCCCACCCGCCTTTTGGTTGTATGTTTGGACCTGATTAGACCAGTTGCGGCTGAAATAGTCTGGAGTTCCTTGAGGACTGGGGTCATTCCATCGGCCTTGAAAAAGGCCCTGGTCAGACACATTTTGAAGAAACCCTCATTGGACCCGGAGTGCCTCAGTAACTATAGGCCGGTCTCTGAACTCCCATTTTTAGGGAAGGTTATAGAAAAAAGTAGTGGCCATCCAGCTTGAAGAGCACCTTGTCTCCTCCTCCACCTCCACCTATGAGTCTTTTCAGTCTGGGGTTTGAGCTGGGCATAGTATGGAGACTGCCCTGGTGAGGGTGCTTAATGATCTCCTGATGGCAAGGGACAGGAGAGAGTGTATTATCTTAGTTCTTCTGGACCTCTCAGAGCATTTTACACTGTGGATCATGAGGTTCTACTTGACCATCTGCAGTATTGGTGTGTCCTGTCCGGTAATGTCATCAGCTGGTTCAGGACATACCTGGCAGGCAGAGTGCAGAAGGTGACGATGGGGATGACATCATCTAATCCGAAGCCTCTATTCTGTGGAATTCTGCAAGGTTTGGTCTTGTCCCCCTTGCTCTTCACAGTGTACATGCTGCCATTGGGAGACATTATCAGGTGGTATGGGCTGGGTTTTCACTATTATGCAGATGATACCCAGCTACACCTGTCCTATGCACCCGAAACCCAGATGGCGGCCTCTGTATTTAACAATTGCCTAGAGAAAATTCAGACTTGGATGACTCATAACTGGCTTAGACTTAACCCAGACAAAACTAAGGTACTAGTGGTGGATCCAGGTCATTGTGGTGGAAGTGGGCAGGGGGACTCTCCCCAGCTTAGTGTTGGGGGGAACCCCTCTTGCCCCATCCAGATGGGTGAAGGGTCTGGGCATGATACTTGATGATGGCCTGACACTTGATGCTGAGGTGTCGGCCGTTGTTAAAAGTGGATTTTACCATCTCAGGAACATTGCCCAGATCCGAGCCCTGATTCCACCTGAGGACTTGACCACACTGGCACATGCTTTTGTTACATCCAGGTTGAACAACTGCAATGCCCTATATCTGGAGTTATCTGGCAGAAACCTCCGCCGGCTGCAGCTGGTGCAAAATGCAGCAGCAAGATTGCTCATAGGAGTGAAAAGCAGTGACTGTGTTACCCCAGTTCTCCGTGCACTGCACTGGCTGCCAGTCAGGTGGAGGACTGTCTTCAAGGTAGGGCTCCTGGCCTACAAAACCCCACATGAAAAGGGACCAGTCTATCTGCAAGATCTTCTTGTCCCCTACTGCCCATCCTGGGCTCTCCGTTCTGCTGAGGGATGCCTCCTTGGAGTTCCCAGGGCTAGGTTAAGGCATTCAGGAGTTCGTGTATTTTCGGTGGCCGCACCTACCCTGTGGAACTCACTGTCTAGATACCTCAGGGAGGCTCCCTCAGTAGAAGCCTTTAAAAAGGGTCTCAAGACTTTTTTGTTCCAGCAGACTTTTAATGGTTGAATGGATTTTATGTTGTTCTTAAATGGAATAGACAGATAGTTTTTAATTCATTGCTGACTCCCAGTTGAATATTACTAAAAGACTGTTGTTACAACATCTGTTCATGTTTGTTTTAAATGTACAACTCTCTGAGTCTCCGGAAAGATGTGCTTTATAAATAAAATATCTATCTATCTATCTATCTATCTATCTATCTATCTATCTATCTATCTATCACATAAGAGCTTGTTCTTGTTTCCCTTGGATGAGATACAGATAAGCCCTGAGTAGCACAATACTGTAAAAGTGTCTGTGTCTTCCGTTTTTGGCCTTTGCAGAATGTGTGAGAGCCCCTTTAGCACCATGCATTCCTGCTTACAGCAGAAACAACCACCATTTTCATGGGGATTGGTCTATACGCCCGATGACGCTTTGCATTATGGGGGTATGTGTGATTTTGTATTTCTTGCGCTAAGAAATAACTTCCTAAGTGACAAGGAGGCAGCAAGGCTAAGAACCGCATGATAAACCCAAACTAGCTAATAGGAAACAGCCTAGCAACACTGAGAACAAACCAGTAATGAAGTCTTTTGTTGGCAGGGAGTGACGTGGAATTGCTACACCAGTGCTGTGATATATTGTGGACTGTGCTTGCAGTACGACTGTGACACATTTGCTAAAACTGAGTTTTTGGAGTTCAGTGCAGAAGAGGAGAGATACACCTTAGTGGTATTTTGATGCTGTCTATGAATTCAGGAGGACTGACAGACCAGTGATTTTGTGTGTTGTTTGGTGTGAGCACAACTGGGCTTGTGCACAAGTGCTATAGTGTTTTGTTGGCTGTAAGTACACTAGGACTAAAACACAATAGTGGAATTTTGATGTCAGCAAAGAGTTCAGTAGGACTGACACACCAGTGATTTATTGGGCTGTTGGGCTTGAGTGCAGTTGGACTGATATACCAATACAGTAGTGCATAGCATAATTGCTGTAGGATTCTAAAATAGGTAAAGTAATCCAAGAAATAGGAGGGATCAAATGTGATCATATAACTGAGTGTTACTCCAGGACACTGCAGAGGAAAGGAACAGAACCCACTGCCCCAAACAAAAACACAAGGACAACTAGAAATATGGAAATCCTTTATATAAAAATGGGCATCAGCATAGTAAGCGGTGGCTCAGAAAAAATACTCAGTATTTTTCAGAGCTACTACTATATCTCATGCTATTTATAAAAGGATTTCTGTCTTTCCAGTTGTCCTTGTGTTTTTGTTTGGGGCAGTGGGTTCTGTTCCTTTCCTCTGCAGTGTTTATTGTCTATAGCACTACTGCATTATACCTGGTGCTCTTCTGTCTACAGTGCCTTACTCCTGGACTGCATCTCAGGTCAGAAAAGCTGAATGTTCTTAACCCCGGTACTTTAAAACTAAAAATTAGCATAACCAGCTTTGTAATTGCTATTAGAAATGTGCAGAACCTTAAGGGAGAAAAAAGAGCTGACCAGAATTTGGGAGGTTTGGTTTTGCTAAAACCCAAACTTAATTTAGGAGTTTGGGCTTGAATTATGGTTTGATTTTTGTTGCTTTTTTTTTTAAAGTCACACGAGTCCACTTTCGTGCCATCTGGTTACCCAGCATGTTTGCGTGGCGTTCCCCTTCCTCTGCTTAGTCATGTGATCAGGGTGTATACTTCTATCTTCTCCTGGCCTGGGTCCCCAGCACCACATCACGTGGATGCTACTGCCCTGCACAAGTGCACCCTGCAGCCCAGAGTCCAAGGTCAATGGCATTAGAGAGCTTGTGCTGTTAGTATCATGCTATTTTGGGGGCAGAATGTGCATGCACCAGTGCACTGTATATTTTGATTTATTTATTGAAATATTTCACCAGGAAGGCACACTGAGCAACAAGTTGCTCATCTCCCGGTGCGACCGGGGGGAGGGGGGTACAATGAGGATGTAAAAACAGATATTTATACAATTTTATAGTAAACATTGGATACAAAAGGTATACAAATAGTAAGCAGGCGGACAGCATAGTTATACATTTGAAGTGAGAAGGGGAATGGAAACTAGGGGGCATGGATAACAAACATTACAGTTAACAGAGTAAGATGCAGTGGCTAAGATTAAACAGAACTGGAAGGCAAGGGGAACAGACAGAACAATAATGCAACTGTACAACACAGAACAATATAGTTCCAAGTGCTGACAGGTTCAGAGGTTCTCGGTTAAGTGCAAGGGAAGGGTGAAGGTGGGCAGGGGGAAACTAAGTGCTATACTGTGATGTATTAAGATGGTGGAGAAGGAGATTGGGGGGGTGCACCAAAGCCTATTCCCCTTCAAGATGATGAGAACCCTGCAAGGGGACTGGGAGCTGACAAGTTAGACGAGAGAGGGGGAGTGATCCATCTAGGGGACGGGGAGCTGACATGTTAGAGGGGAGGGAGGAAAGGAGAGTGACAGATTGAAGGTTTGAGGCAGAAGGCATTCTTAGGAAGTGGGACAGTAAATAAGGAGAAGCGAGGTGGATAGGGTTGCAACAGTAAGGAAGTGGTTGAAGATATGGTGGGGAATTTACAGAAACAGGGTAGTAGAAGGAAGTTAAGGAGGATTATAACAGGAACAGCTAGAGGAGAGATAGTTGTGTAGGGCAGTACTAAGACAGTAAGATGAGGAGGAGTGACATATCTGAGGGCGGAAGGAATTCCAGATTTTAGGGAAGCGGTAGGCAAATCTAGATTGACTGATGAGGGTAGATCAGTGGGGGACTGCTAAAGTGTGCTTGTCATGCGATTTGAGGGAGTGGAAGGGCAGAGGAGGGGTAGAGAGGGATGAGGTGAGGTAAGTAGGGAGTTCACCAAGCCAATATTTAGAGGACAGTTTTACACTGTGGGAGAGGTGCCTGTTTGCCAGTGGGGAAAGGACAGAGCATGATAGAGATCGCAGTGATGCGTACGAGAGGGAGCGTCAAGAGCAAAATGACAGAAGGAGTTAAAGAGATTGTACAGTCTGGTCAGGGAGGAATTGGGAGTAGCACCATAGACTACATCACAGTAGTCAAAAATGGGGAGTATCATCTTTTGGACAAGTTCACACCTGGCCGTAGGAGGAATGCAACTACGGTTCCTGTACAAGGCACCAAGCTTGGGGTGCAGTTTTTTCAAGATTGCGTCAATGTGTCCAGAGAAGTATATATAGAAGTGAAGTATATAAAACTGTGGTGCACAGCAACTCTGACTGAGCACAATATGTTTGGTTGGGAGTTCAGTGGAGCTCATCAGAGGGTGGTAGGGTGTTAGATAAGCAGATTATACCAGGCTAGCCAGGAAAACAAACAAAAGATATGCTAACTCCAAAGCGGCAGTAAAGGTTAAAGAGGAAATGGGAAAATGAGGCAGGCAGATCCAGATTCATGTTCAATGTGTGCTTTGTATGAGGGTCCAGTCATGCTAACCCTGGCATAATTGGTTTGCTTGTATTGAACATTCACCTTCAGTTTTTTGGGGGAATAGAAAAATGAATAAGAAACACTCAGGAAAATAGACTGAAAAAGAGTGATGTCTTGTCAAAGAGGCAAAAGAAAGTCTTGTTGTTTGGAAGTCTTGATCAGAAAATCATTTTTGTGGTAGTGTACAGTTCAGCATTTGAGTAGTCTCTGGCTCATACCCACTGTTTTGTTTTGAGGGGGTGAACTGGTATTTCAGCAACCCCTTGTTGATAGCCATTTCTGGGCAGAGGGCACAGCTCCTGTATTTAAGCATCCCCTGGTTGAAGCCCTTTTTGGGGGGTGGAAGTGCTCCACTATATTAATAACTCCAGGCTTGTATTGTACGCTCTCCTTTTTATGTTCACTGTGCTCGCTAGTGCAAGTCGACCATTTTGCTATGTACAGGGTTTTGAGAGGTGTGTCATGGTGCTCCAGTCCAGGAAAGTCTACAAGGGGCTTGACCAATAATCAACAAGTCTCACCATGACACTGTTCAGGCATAAATGTGCGTGGACTTCAAAACAATGTTCCGACAGACACATTCATAAATCAGCTCTTTTAGCAAGCACAGCTGATCTTAACATGTGCTCTCAACCTGCCTGCTCCTCCCCCCTCAGCATTTTACACACACACACACACACACACACACACACGCACACACACACACACCAGTCTGGTTATACAGGTCCAGCTGCAGTCTCTAGGTACCTAAGGCCAGCTGTAGAATTGTATTTTTTCCTTAGAATCAGGAGTGTGGTGAGACATAACAGAACTTTTATCTTTCATGTAACATTCCGGGGATTGAAACTGAAACCTGAAATTGCTCACTTTGCTAATATGTGTGTGTGTGAATGTGTGTGTGTGTGTGTGTGTGTGTGTGTGTGTGTGTCTCTTTCTTTCTCTTTCTCTCGCCCTGACTACAGACACACACACACATATATTCATGCACACGCATGCACACGCGTGTGCACGCACACACACACAAAAGAGTCAGGTTACACATGCTGTAGTATGCTGCTGATAGAGTGGAAAATGATGGAACATTGAAGTGCATTAATGGTCACTTGGCTATTAGGGTAGTAAATTAGTGACTAGTTCACATTATATAGGGTAGATCAAACAATGAAATAAACTGTGTCTGGCATTAATTTTTAAATAATGGTTGCCTATAAAACTGGAGTTTAGTTTACCCCTTCACAGTGCAACAACTTGAAAATTTGAACACCTAACATTTAAACAATTTGTTTGGGAGGGCTCCCATATTCTCTGTTTAAAGGAAGAAAAAAAACTGCTCCCCTGGTAAAAACATGGAAATGGTCCTGCTCCCAGCCAGGTCCAGCTGCAGTCTCTAGGTATCTGAGGCCAGCCATAGAATTATATTTTTTCCTTGGAGTCGGGGGTGGGGGGATACCTGACAGAACTTTGCTTTATCTTCCATGTAAGCCTTAAAATGTACCACAGAGCATCTAAAACCCCAGCGCATATGGGGGCTGCTCGTAACACTGACAATGGGGGTGCCCAATCCCCCAGTGTCTCCACCTACAATAAAGAAAACCCTCACTTGTAGTTTCATTTTTTTTTAAATAAACACTGTAAGAAGAAAAATGGCCATCAATGTCTGTTGCTGCCATGCTGTAATTGCCTTCCCCCAAGCTCAGCCCATATTAGTCTTCCAGCATGGGGATCTGCACCTTAGATCCAGTACAACAGCAATACCAGCAGCGAACATCCGGCATTGACAAATGCTTGTTTTTTTGTTTGTGAGGAGGGTTATGTTCTAGTATTTCAGTAGCTCCTGGATCATAGACATTTTTTGCATGTGTATGTGTGTGTGTGTGGGGGGGGGGTCTGGTACCTAAGTAGTCCATGACGAGTAGCCAGTGTTTTGTAGGGGATGTAGTACTTCAGCACTATACCCCCTCCAAAACAATGGAAGGTGGTTGCAGTGCACCAGCTGTTGGGTTGCTCCATATTTATAAGCATTATTTTGGAGGTGGTGTGTAACTGTTGACCATTTTTTCCCCATTATTTAATGTGTTATACTTTTTTTATTATTATTATTATAGTTTAAAACTTAAGAAAAAGGGGGATATTATATTGACCTCATATTGGCCATGAATCCAAGAACCGAAACCAGGGTTGATTTAGCAAAACTAAAACCGAAACCAGAACCTCCCTGGTTTTGCCCGCCTGTAATTGTAATGATGCACTCTACACCATGTGTGTAGTAATGGTGAGATAACGGCCTTCCCTTCTCAGTGTGCAAATGTCCTAAGTAGTTCCATTTTATCACAATAATGCATTGTGCCCTATTGCTTAAATAGTATGTCACTTCTGTAGTGTGTTTAACCTTTAGATTTTTTTTAAGTTTATTCAATAAGTTTGTGGTAATTTTTACTTTTCTTATTTTTGCCAGTATATTGAGGATTGGAAACTCAGCAGGCACTTTCTCCTCTCATTCAGTAACCTTCTTTAAGTGCAGTACAAGGACTGGTGATAACTGAAATAGCAGGCAGCCATTCCTCAGAGGAAGTCTTTCTTCCTTTGGAAACATCCTGTTTCATTTCATGTGTGAACGAGAAATCTATAAATAGCAAAGCCTCTGCATTAGCTGGAAAGTAAACCATTGGGCTCTTTTTTTCAACAGATCAGCACCAATATTGGAAACCCACTATTTTTTCCCTGCAGCAGGCATCCAGGTGGTGCCAACAGAACAACATCCTCATTGTTACAGTAGCAGTCAGTCAGCAGCCAAAAGCCAGTCTGACATAGGGTCTATTTTCAACCTGTGCTGGTGAATGGAACATAGAGCAGAACAACGCTGAACATATGTTTACTGAGCCATGCTGGCCGCCCACACTTGAAAAGCACTTTGACAGCTGAAGAAACACTACAGTGGAAGCTCACAGCTCATAAAGCAGAATATGGAAAAACTGGGGTTTTGCTTGTGTTTCTGCCCTCCAGCTCACCCCTCTCAAACAAAGCAATACCTCTTGCAGGCTAGCAACATAGCCAATGAACCGTGTCATACAGCCAATACCAAACTGTCTGTAACACAGACTGCTAATCCTGCCCAGGTGTTTGGGCCATAGGTCCTTCTGCCTGCACCTCCAGATGGGGCTCCATCTGTTGGGAAACAGGCTGGTCTGGAGGAAAAAAGTATATTGTTAGAAATTAAGGTTTCTGGGAATTCACCACGCAACTTCCCACATTTCCACATCAGTTACCAGTTTTGTTGAATTATTAAATCCTAAACAACACATTCTAGAAATACCTTTCCATAAATACTTTGCAGCCACAGGCACTTCCTTTTGTAAATTACCCACAGTCCAAGGAATTCTGAAGTTGTGTTTTTCCTGGTTGTAAATGATGAACTGAATTGCATGTTAGCCCTTGTGCTGCACCAGTTCTCTTTATTCAGACCCCTGATTATGACAATCCTGTTAGTTTTGGCCATGCTTCCAGAGTAAACAATATTTTTCTTGCCAATTTCTGTTACATGGTAAGTGCTCTGGTAAAGATGCCCAGTGATTAAAGCAGGGTTATGTGAGCCAAGCTACATACGGTTCTAATCCCACCACAGACACTAACCACTGCTTTGTTCCACCCAGTCATAAAATAAAGGGTCTACTGAAAGCAGGATGTTACATATCAGATGGGATAGTCTACGGTAGCCACATAAATTGAAAGGCTTTTACTGTGGGTCAAAAGGTGACACACACCTTGCTCGCCACTGAGAGGCACTTACACCATGTAGGCTTGTTTCCATTGTGGCAGTTGCATGCATGCATGATGGGCTGCCTTGCTTGTCTCCCTCCTTTGCCTACCTGTTCTCCAACCTTCCTGGTGTTTTTAATTGCTCTGCTAGGTGGCTCTTCAGCTCCTGATTCTTCTGCCTGTGGCTGCTGTCTTTAGGTAGCCCAACCGCTGTTGTTCTGTATGTGGCTACCAAACACTTCCATGCCAGACTTAATGCTGTTTGTTCCTTTCCACAAGGCCTCTGACTGCTTCCTCTTGGTAGTTCCTGGTTTGTGCAGGTTTACTCTGTTGGGTCCCCCTGTAGACATTCCCTACCTGGGTATCATCCACGGGGGGATGAGGGGTGTAAATAGTATATACCTTGGGCAGTCTAGATGGCCCTTACTGTCCCCTCCTGCTGTCATCTTTTACGTTTCTACGTGCCGGAGTTGGATTCTCAGGACTGTCCTCCTTCTTCCCTTTACTCCTTGTTTGCTGTGCCCTCTGCTGGCATTGCCATGCTCCCTTGCTTCGTTCTGCGGTACAGCTTTGCTCCCTTTTTTTCTTCTGGTCTCTTTAATTCATTGCTCTGGCTCTGCTGCACCTCTTTGTACTTTTGGGGCTTTCTTTTCTGCATGTGTCAATCTTGGAGTTTGGTCCTCAGTTCACTGTTGCCCCCTTACTGTGACTACAGGCCTTTGACCTTCTGCTCTGTTTCCAGTGAGTGAAATCCTCCAGTCTGTCCTAAGCAGTCATCCTGTTCATCTTCTCAGGTCTGAACACTTGTGTCATGCTGCACGTACAGGGCTATGCCCTCTTTACCATGTGATCATATTCAATGGTTAAATTGGAAATGTTTGGTGGGGGAACTCTTTAGCATCTAGATTTCTAGGAGACGGAACTGTCATTTCAATGTGGTGACACTCTCCTACAGTACTCAATGAGATGGGAGGCAGTATAGCGCAGTGGTTTAAGACTATGAGCTGCAAATCTGGAGACCTGAGTTTGAATCCCACAGCCTCCACTTGCATACTGTGTGACCCTGAGCAAGTCACTTAATTTCCCTGTGCTCCCAGGTTGCACCTGTAAACAAGCTTTCAGCTTAGTGTGTCTCACCTGGTTAAACAATTGGAAAAAAAAATTAGGTACACACCCATTTTCTGTCAGGTACATGCACCAGAGACTGTTAGGCACACCCTAATAATTATTAGGCACATTCCCCATTGTCTGATGGGCACACACATGCCAGTGACTATTGGGCATACCCTAACAACTATTAGGTAGATGCCCATTACCTGTCAGGCATACACACACCAGTGACTATTAGGTAGATGCCCATTACCTGTCAGGCATACACACACCAGTGACTACTGGGCACACCATAACAACTATTAGGTATATACCCATTCCAATTACCTGTCAGACACACACACACACCAGTGACTGGATGACTGCTTAGGACAGACTGGAGGATTTCACTCACTGGAAACAGAGCAGAAGATCAAAGGCCAGTAGTCACAGTAAGGGGGCAATAGTGAACTGAGGACCAAACCAGTGACTATTGGGCATACACTCTAACATCTATTAAGCACATGCCCTACTGTCCGTCAGGCACACACACCAGTGACTATTGGGCTCACGCCCTAAAAACAATTAGACACCTGCCTCATTGCTTGATGGGCACACATTGCAGTGACTATTGGGCACACACCCTAACAATTACTAAACACATGCCCATGCTTTCTAGCCTCTCAATAGCCAGGCTGAGGCCCTCGAGGGCTTGGCTTCAACAATCCAACCATGGACCTTTTGTCTTTAGCAGCTGTTAAATCATGTCATCTTCTTCTCATGGTGATACAGAAAAGCAATAAAGGCTCTCTAGCCGTACATGTGAATATTTCACAGGATTTTATTCACAATACTCTTCAGAAGTCTTTAACTGCTTGACAATTTGAAGATTAGTCTCACCAAATTCTCATATATCCTCATGGAAGTAGTCTTAGTAATTGTGCTATCAGATAACTGGAATGTTCCATTTTTTTCCAAAACAATTTTATTATGCCGAAATTGCACCCTTAAGGGAGGTCACATGAGCACCTGACTAGAATGGCTGCCTAGCTCGCTAGGTCTTGGCTAGCTCACCACAAATCTGCCTCCATCAGCTAATCCTGAACCTTCTTGCATGAATCTGACTTGCTGCTATGAGGATGGTGTGTGGTAGACAGACCCGCTTTTGGATCCCCAGCTCAGCAGCCTAAAGGCAAAAAGAAACTATAATCTCACCACTGGGCTCGCAGCTTCACATGCAAAGAGTGCAGCTCCAGTGTATGGACTAATGCCTTGTCCTTCTGATGAAGATCTCCAAGCTACACCCATGGTGTGCATCTCAGCAACTGTCATCAAAACAATGGTAACAGAGACTCAGCTGGCAATAACATCTCTGACTTGCTGGGTGGCTACAAATGAATGGAAATGTTCCATTCTCTCCTTTGCACAGCTTGAGGCATATCAGCGGCTGCAGGTAGCAGAAACACAGAATGAGTGGCTCACCCAGAAAGTGGAAGACCTGGAAGTAGTGGTGTGTGAAGTGGCCCCAATTCGCTCGATTCGCGGAGTGAAGGTGAATTCTCGGAGTGCTCCGCAACACGAAGCGGAGTACTTCGTGTTATAATGGGTAACGCAAAGTCCATTGAAAATAATGACTTTACGTTACTCCGCCTTCCCAAACCACTACTCCACCAATTCTTAAGGCGATGTACATTGAAAACAGTGCACTTTGCCTCATTTCACCTTATTTTTAAGCTCCAAAGGCAAATTTTGCAGTGATTCATGGGATTTCAGGTCACATGGGCTCTAGATTGTTCTGCACAGCCTCAGTTTGGGGTAGTGTGTGAAGGAATCTATAGGAGACAATCTGCTCTGAGAGCTCTCCGTGATTCAAACCTTCTAAAAGCTGTTAAAAAAGCCTTTTTGAGTCATTTGTTTTGCTGAAACTTTAGTTCATCAATTATAGGAAACCCTCCTGTGCTCATATCATTGAGCGTTTATTGTTTGTGTATGGATTTTGAATGTTAATGTACAACATTCAGTCTGTGTACTGAGAGACAGAGGAAGTATGCTTTGGGGTAGGGGCGTAACTGTGATGTAGGTAGATAAACTTGGAGAAAAAGACAGTGCTTTCTGTTTCGGTGATATTTTTCTTGTATAACTGTGTTAATGTACACACAGTAATATTTTCAATAATTCTTGCCATTTTTTTGCTGATTGTTGTGGTGCAGTAGTGCATAATTTTACTTTGCTTAAAATATATGGTTATATTACTGAAGTTTTCAATTTGCTACACATTACTTAGTGTGTGTGTGTGTGTGTGTGTGTGTGTGAGTATGTGTGTGACGCATGTCATCAAATCAGACACCTTTTATTGTGCCACATAATAATTTCAGCAATGTGAACCTGCTATCCACTGCAGCTGTGTGATTTTTGTACTTCTTTATGGTATTTTTACTGGTACTAGTACTAGTGACTGTTACTGCATCAGTGCAGTACTGCCCCACCCGCTGCCCGCCCCAACCGGCAAAGTTATTCTTTTCCAGATTGGAATTTCTGATGGTGAGCACTGGTTAGGTGTTGTGCCTTTGCATCTGCGTCTCTTCAGTGTGCAGCTCAATCTTAATTTGTCTGTGCATTTGCATCTCTTTAGGGCCCAATCTCCATCTGTAACTTAAGTCACAGTTGTTTCTTTGGCTTCCCTTCAGAGTACTGGACCAGTGTGGCGCATAATTCTGCATGAACATTGTACTCATTAATATGTGTTTTTAAGTCAGGAACATCATCATGAGCCACTCGTGATACAAATCACGTTCTTCATCATCATGGTCACAGATGCAGTCACAAATCACTATTCACGATCACGTCACGAATCACAACATTAATTTTTTTCTAGTTACTTGGATGTATTGTAAGCCTCTTTTGTAGTATCTCTCCAGGCTTCACCACCCCACCATTGTACTCATGAATGAGCATTTTTAAGTCAAGGAATTTGTGCTACAGCCCATCAGGGAAGTACAGCCATAGGCATTCACGTTTCTTTCTGTACAGCATGTGAGTTACAGTACTGTAAGTAGCGGTGGGTGAAGTGGCCCCAATTTGCTCTGTGAAGTGATTCACTGAGTAACATGGAATCCGTGGAGAACTCCACAATGTGAAGCAGAGTACTTCGCTTCATAATGAGGAACGCGAAGTCCATTGAAACCAATGACTTTGAGCTATTCTGCCTTCCCCAAACCACTTTTCCACCAATTTTAAGGTGAAATGCATTGAAATCAATGTAATTCGCCTCACTTCACCCTGTAATTGAGCTCCAAATGAAATTCTGCAGTTATTCATGGGATTGCAGGTCACATGGGCTCTAGATTGTTCGGCACAGCCTCAGTTCTGACCTGGGTGGTGTGTGTGCAGTGGTAGCTGGAGACAGTTTGCTCTCAGAGTTCTGCGGTTCAGAACCTCTAAAAGCTGTTTAACATGCCTTTTTGAGTAATATTTTTTGCTAAAAATTTAGTACATCAATTGTAGGAAACCCTTCTGTGCTCATAACATCAAGTGTTTATTGTTCTGTGTGGATTTTGAATGTTAATTTAGAACAGCGGTTACTAGCGGGGTACCGCAGGGTTCAGTACTGGGACTGGTCTTTTTTAATGTCTTTATAAGTGACATTGCAGAGGAACTGGAAGGAAAAGTATGTCTCTTTTCAGATGACACAAAGATCTGCAACAGGGTTGATACACCAGATGGAGTGGAAAGGATGAGAAGGGACTTGGCAAGGTTGGAGGAATGGTCAAAAGTATGGCAGCTCAGATTCAATGAAAAGAAGTGCAAGGTAATGCACCTGGGAAACAAAAACCCAGGGCAAGAGTACACAATGGGGGTGAGATACTGACAACAGCAAAAATAGAAAGGGACCTGGGAGTAATTATATCAGATGACCTAAAGGTGGGCAAGCAATGTGAGAAGGCAGTAAGGAAGGCTGGGGGGATATTGGGATGCATAGGGAGAGGCATCAATAGTAGAAAACAGGAAGTTGTTATCCCTCTGTACAGACAATTGGTGAGACCCCATCTGGAGTACTGTGTGCAGTTCTGGAGACCCCATCTCCACAAAGACATAGACAGAGTGGAGGCTGTCCAGAGGAGAGCAACCAAAATGGTGCAGGGTCTGCACCAGAAGACATATGAAGAAAGACTAAAGGAGCTTAATATGTATACCCTTGAGGAAAGGATGGAGAGAGAGGAGACATGATAGAAACTTTCAAGTACCTCAAGGGAATCAACAAAGTCCAAGAGGGTGGCATCTTTCAGAAAAAGAGATGTGCAAGAACAAGGGGGTACAATTTGAAGATAGAGGGGGGAAGGCTCAGAGGTAATGTGAGGAAGTATTTTTTCACAGAGAGGGTTGTGGATGCATGGAACAGCCTCCCTGAGGAGGTCGTGGAGTCAAGAACAGTGGGGAATTCAAGAATGCATGGGACAGACATAAGGCAGTCTTAGTGGGGGTAGGAGGAAGTAAGCTGTTGGTTAATTAGGATCTGCAGCTTATCTGTTAGGTAGGAACATGGGCAGACTAGGTGGGCTAAGCGGTCCTTATCTGCTGTCAAATTCTATGTTTCTATGTTTCTATGTTTCTATGTAACAGTCAGTCTGTGTACTGTGAAGTGTGCTTTTGGGGAAGGGGCATATTTGTGGTGTAGGTAGATTAATTGGGAGAAAAAGGCAGTCTTTCTGTTTTGGTTATATTTTTCTTGTATAACTGTGTTAATGTACACACAGTAATATTTTCAATAATTCCTGAAATTTGTTTGCTGATTGTTATGGTACAGCAGTGTACAATTTGTCTGTTTAAAACATTTGGTTATATTACTAAAGGTTTTCAATTTGCTACGCATTACTTGAGTGTGCATGTGTGTGTGATGTGTGCCATTAAATCAGACATCTTTTATTGTGTTACAGAGTAATTGCAGCAGTCTGAGCCTGCTATCCACCACACCTGCATGAATTTTTTATACTGCTTTGTGGTATCTTTACTGATAAAGGATTGTTACTGCTGTGCACTAATCCTCCAACTGGCAAAATGTAATCCTTTCCAGATTTAGATTTGTGACTTGTGAGCACTGGTAGGTGTTGTTGTGCCTTTTCGTATGCATCCCTTGAGTGTGCAGCGCAATCTTAATCTGTCTGTGTGTTTGCATGGCACCATTAATTCTGGGAGATTGCATTTCTTGTTATGTTCTCATTTCACTTTGTCAGCACTGGGGAATTTTCTGGACACAAGACAGTAGCATTTTGGGGATGCACATTAATTCTGGTGACTCTGTGTGTGACCTGACCACTTGTGCATGACTGAGTGCGCCATTAATTTTGGGAGACTTTGCATTTCTTGTTACACTCTCATTTCACTTCATCAGCACTGGGGAGTTTTCTGGACACAAGACAGTAGCACTTTGGGGATGCAAATTCATTCTGGTGACTGTGTGGATGGGATGCTGCCAATATTGTTGTCACTCCACCTTACTTCGTGTTTAAGGCAGAATGACAATGCGAAGTAATAATAACAAGGCAAAGTGAGCCTTTCCTATGGGGCGCTCTGCGTAGTGAAGTGACAAGGCAAAGTGGCCATTTCGCATTCACTTAGTAGGCGGATTTTAAATTTGCTGCATCTCTACCTGGAAGGCCGTGACTGGAGGAAAAACTTCCAGTTTCTGGGACTGAAGGAGGGAGTGAAAGGTTGGGACCTTGTGGCATACCTGAGGCAGCAACTTACATAGAAAAATAGAATGTGTCAGCAGAAAAGGCCTGCCAGGCCCACCCAGTCTCCCATTTTCACTGTCTAAAAGCCAGACCTCTGATTCTAGCTTTCCTGGTTCTCATTCCTCCTTCCTATGTAGATAATGCCCTTGTGTCTATCTGACGCTTTCTTGAGACCCTCCACTGTCCTTGCCCCATGACCTCCTCTGGGAGTCTGTTCCAGCTGTCTACCATCTTCTCCATGAAACAGAATTTTCTAATGTTTCCACTGAACCTACCCCTTCTATCTGCATATCATGACCCCCTAGTCTTTGAGTGCCTCTTCAGCTGGAATATGTCACCCACAGGTACTCTGTTTATACCCACTAGGTACTTGAAAGTCTCAGTCATGTCTCCTCTTTCCTTTCTTTGCTCCAGAGAGCACATGTTAAGGTCCCTCAGCCTGTCTTCATATGACAACTGACTTAGTCCTCTCACCATTTTTGTTGCTCTCCTCTGTACCCTCTGTACTCTATCTACATCTTTCCAGAGGTATGGTCTCCACAACTGGACCCCGTACTCAAAGTGAGGCCTCACCAGATGCTTATACAATGGTATTATAGCCTCCCTCTTTCTGCTGGTGAACCCCCTACTAATACATCCCAGCATTCTACTGGCCTTGGCCACTGCCCTCTCTCATTGCATTGCCATATTGAGGTCCCTTGAAATAGAACACCGAGGTTCCCCTCTAGCTCGATTTCCCCAAAGACTTGCCCCCCATCTTGTACTCAACCCCCTGTTTTTTTTTTTTGCCTAACTGCATGATCTTGCACTTTTTTCTATTGAAGGACAGCTGGCACTACCTTGACCAGTCCTCCAGTTTACGCAGATCATTGCCCATTATTTTAACTCCCCACTCCCCCCGGAGTATCAACTATATTGCAGATCTTCATATCATCCACAAATAGACATCGCCTCCCCTCCAGTTCTTCTGCTATGTCCCCTATAAAGATGTTAAACAGGAGCAGTTCCAGCACTGACCCCTGCGGCACCCACTGGTGACCATTCTCTCCTTTGAAGGTACCCAATTTATGACTACCCTTTGCTTTCTCCCCCGAGCCAGTTTCCCACCCACCTCACTAACACTGGACCCAACCCTAGGCACCTCATTTTGTGCAGGAATCTTCTGTGGGGCACAGAGTCAAATACTTTGCTAAAGTCAAGGTACACAATGTCCACAGTCCCCCCCCCGATCCATTGCCTTGATGACCCAATCAAAGAACTCTATCAAGTTCATTTGACATGACCTGCCCTCTGTGAACCCATGTTGTCTTGGGTCCTGCAGGTCATTGTCGTCAAGGTAGCTAGTGATTATTTTCTTTAGTAGTTGCTCCATAAGCTTTCCCACCACTGATGTGAAACTCACTAGTCTGTAATTTCTTACCTCCTCCTTGTCTCCTCCCTTGTGGATGGGGGCCACATCTGCCCTTTTTTAGTCATTGGGCACTTCCCGTGTTTCCAAGAACTTGTTGAAGAGGCTAGTCAGGGGCTCCGCAAGTACTTCACTTAGCTCCCTCAGTACCCTGGGGTGTACTCCATCTGGGCCCATGGCCATGCCCACCTTCAGTCCCTCTAATTCCCTCAGGACTTCATTTTCCTGAAATAGACTAGTGTCCACCTCCCCTCCCTCCTCCAACACTGCCTTTTTCCTGATCTGACTTCCCTGCCCTTCTCCCTCTATCTTGAACACAGAACAGAACAGAAATAGCCATTTAACATGTCCACCTTTTCCTGGTCATCATCCACCAGCCAGCCTTACTATCCCCCCTTTTGACTTTCTCCTCTCAATCACATACCAGAAAAATGTATTATTCCATTCTCTGGCTGAGTTAGCTATTTTCTCTTCTGTTCTTGCCTTCACTTTCCTGATCTCTGATCCTGCTTCCTTCTGCTTTTCCTGGTATATGATCCTGTTCTTCTCCCTGTGCATCTGTTTGTATTTCCTAAACGCATGCCTTTTTGCCCTGACCTTTTCTGCCACTTCTCTACTATTCCATAGAGGCTTCCTTTTTCTCCTGTTTTGCTGACCAGCTTGACACAGAGGTTTGTGGCATCTAAGATGGCACCTTTTATTGTTGCCCACTTTTCCTTCACCCCTGACAATTTCCCCACACCTGTCAGTGCTTTCTGAAGGCATTCACGAATTCTCCTAAAGTCTGTGCACCTGAAGTCAAGTACCTTTACCTTGGACTGATGACTCTTAGCAGCAGTTTCCATTGTAAACCAAATGGTGCTGTGGCCACTTATGCCAAGGCTTTCCCCCACTGATACCCCTCTCACCCTATCACCGTTCATAAAGATCAAGTCCAGGATTGCTCTTCCCCCGGTCAGTTCCATAACAAGCTGTCTCATGAGTGCCCCCTGCAGGAAGTCTATGATATTCCTGCTCCTGGTGGATTCTACCGATGGGGTGCTCCAGTCAGCATCCACCATGTTGAAGTCCCCCATTAGCAGCACCTCCCCTGTCTGTCATCCTCTGAGTTTCCTCCAGCATTTCTGTCTTTTGGATGAGATGTTAAACCGAGGTCCCATCTGCCTGGCTTGGTGGTAGTTCAGGTGGATGTTAAAGATTCCTTGGCACTTATCGAAAAGAGTAGGGGAAAGTTTTATTGAAACATAAATCATACAGCAATAAACAAAACATGATACAAAAAAAGAAAACAACAAGAAAGAATCTAAAAAAGAAAACTAAAATGAAAAAAACTTAGAAAAAGGAAACTAGTATTCAGCCAATCAAGTAACTGCAAAATCTGAGTCTGTTATCCAAGGAAGAGCCTTCCAAAGTTCCAAAAGTGTCGCCTCAGATAATAAAGTACTTTCATGCACATAAATGTTCTTTAGGGCCTGTACAATTTTTTTCTCAAGCTCTAAGTAAGAGCAGTCTTTTTGCTGTAAAGTAAACAGACAGTGTACCATCCAGATATTCCATTTAATGATAACAAAAACAAGGTTCAGGGAATCCATGTGCCAAAGCGACCACTGGGGGGAAAAAACTCCATATACAATATTCAGATAAGAAACTGTCTGAAACAAGGGAGTAGCCCAAACCTGTGCCAAAAAGACCACCAATTCCGAATAAAAGAATAGTCAAAAAATAAATGAGAAATAGTTTGGGTTCAGTAATATACAATAGCCTAGAACACATTTGGTCTTGAGACTGCTTATGTTTGTGATTTGCCTTTACATTAATCCTTTCACGGCAAGACAGCCAGTGGAAATCCCACATATGGGCAGACACCCTCTTACATCTTAACAGAGACAAGAGGGAAGAAAGGTGTTGGCTAGGGCACTTTTCGAAGTGCAACTGTATAGCACAAACAGTCAAGAGTAAATTATTATATAAAACTTTATGAGAATGATTTAATAACATCTGATTAGATATCTTCCATTGTTTCAGACGTAAAAACATATGTTTAACGTAAATCGGTATACCAGCAGTATGTCGTAGCACAGTTAAGTTGCATTCCCACTGATGAAACCATAACCTGCAAGAGTCATAGAACCAGGGTTCCCATCCCCCTCTGGGTATTGATCAACAAAGGCCTGAGATTTGCAGTGAGAAAAATACATGTAAAAAATAGCAGAGGATTAATCATGTGAACATCACCCGCAGCAATTGGTAGGTAAGTAACATTCCACTTTACCGGATTTAACCTGTTCCCCCAGAGAGTCTGAAAAAACAGGCTAAAAACTGCAGTTTTCAGTTGTTTAGGGATAGGGAATATATAGCTCAAATAGAGAAAGGTCGGTATCAAATAGGATTTAATCAGAAAAACATATTTCTTTTTCCCAATCTGCCCTCTATTCCAATAGGCCACTTTAAGTTTACCCTGTTTCAGTTTAGCATCCCAGTTAAAATAATCAGAATCCAGAGTCCCAAAAAAGACCCCCAAAATATGAATAGAGCCCACAACAAGACGTAAAGGGCCAATACGGTCCAAGGGCTAATGTAGAACCTAACCGAATACCCAAGCTTTTATTAAAATTTAAAACTGCACCAGAAAAATCACCAAATGTGGAACACACCTGAAGAGAAATAACCACAGAGGGCGCATTGGCTACAATAAAGCAAACATCATCTGCATATGTAATAGCCTTATAAGGCGAGAGCAGGGCAGAACTAGAGACAGCATGAATCTGAGGATGGGCATTCAAACGGCGAAGCAAAACATCTAGTAAAAAGACATACAACAAAGGGCTCAAAGGGCAGCCTTGATGAACCCCTCTCTTGATGGGGATCATTGGTCCCACCCAACCATTCACTACTGGCACAACAGTAGTTGTTATATAGAAAGCACGAATCCATTGAATTATTACAGCTGGTACATGCAAAAGACGAAGTGCTTCCCATAAAAAATCGTGACTGACAGAGTCAAAGGCCACATTCTGGTCTACTGATAAAACAAATCCCGAAACCACGTCCACATAACCATGAGAAAATAATTCTCAAAGGAGAATCAAATGGTCAGAGATTCTCCTATTAGGCACAGAACATGATTGTGCAGGATGCAAAACCACCTCTGTAATCACCACCAAACGCTTCACAATAATTTTCATCAATAACTTAAAATCAGTGTTTAACATACATAAAGGGTGCCAGTTATCAGGAGAGTGAATATCTCCTTTCTGCTTGTACTGTATATATAAACCAAAGTACCCTTCGCAAATTCCAATGGGATAAATTTGCATGTTAACAGGGAATTAAACACAGATGTAAGTTCTGGAACCAAGTGGTCACCCAGCACCTTATACAAGGCAGCAGGGAGACCATCCGGACCAGAAGTCCTCTGTAAGGGTAAGGAGGAAATAGCCAATTTCAGGTCCTGCTCCGTTATTGGTAAACATGCCTGGTCCAAACTCAGCTGTGAAGGGGCTGTGATATCAAGGTCACAATACCAGGTCACAGGGTCACCAGCTACTGCTGGGAGTGGAGAAAATAAGGCTGACATATAATCTATCACAATTTGACAAATATCAGGCTGAGAGGTACATAAGGTACCAATAGAATTAACAAGGCACGTCATAGTTTTCTGGGCAATTTGATGGGAATTTGACTCGAAAGGGCAAACAGCATCACGTGTTCCCTCAATACTAAATTTGTGTTGATGATAAAGTTGTTGCGATTGCCGGGATTGGAAATTAAACATATCGCCCTGTAACAATTGTGATTGCTGGGAAAGGTCTTGCCCCGTCGTATATGCTATTGTTAACAGTGACTGGAAATGTACCCTCTTCTGCAAATAGTCCAAATATTCTCTCCTACATTTCTGGCGACTATAATTTTTCAAAAAAATGTCCAAATCATGCTTTGTATCAGTCCACAACTGAATAGGGTCCTCTTAACATATAAAGACTGATTTATGGGCCTGAAGAAAGGACAAGAGAGACTGCATGATTGTCGGGACTTGTAACAAAGATGTGTTGAATTTCCAAAGTCCAGGACCTTTATGGAAAGGGACAGCAGATCCAAGACCAACAGAAAGCAGTTTATGGTCAGAAAACGCAACAGCCTGTGCTAAGGCAGACGTAACAGTTAAGGTACGAGTCAAAAAAACAAAATCAATTCGAGTAGCCAGTTTACCCTTTTGAAATGTAGGAGTATGTTGTTTAGTAAAAGAGAAATAGGCATCAGTTAAATGAGCGGTGTTGGACCAATTTCCCCAGTTCATGAGAATCACAAAACTACTTTTTAGTAGTAATGAAAGAGCTCTTATCATGAAGACTTAAACCACAATTAAAGTCACCAGAAAATAAGACTTGAAAAGAGGTGTGCAAGTAAGGGTGAAGTAAAGAAAATAAAGCTATACGTGCAGTCTTAGTCTGGGGGGCATAAATGTTAATCACCCAACAAGGACAGGGCCCAAGTACAAAATCTAAAATGAGCGCTCTACCAGGGGCCACATCAAATAATTTCAGCAAGCGGAACTCAGGGACATTAATTAAAATCCCCAGTCCCGAACAGGAGTCCTGACCTATAGACCAAAAAGAAGGGCCCAATAACCAGTCCTTCTGTGCTTGTCAGACCTCTTGTGTGGTATGAAATCTAGTATCCTGCAACAAAAAAATCCCCAAAGGCAAAAGCCGCAAAAAGGAAAAAAAACAATCGCCTTTTTGCCGTACACTTCACACTATTTACATTAATAGTATGGCAAGTAAAGTGAGACATAGCACTTAAACAGGGCAAAGAAACACATTACAATTTCCATTTCCCAACCACCTTTTTCTCCTTAAGCTTCACTCTGGCCTTCCGCTTCTGAGAAAGACCAGTACCAAGTTGAAAGTCAGAGTCAGTGGTTCCATCAGGGAGGGAAGAGGCAATGGAGGAAAAGTCAGACTCACCTCCAGCATCATCTGAGACAGGTTGGAGAAGTTCAAAAGAATTAGACAGGGGCACAGGAGAGGGCTCCAGAACTAATGGAGGGGAGGGTAATACCTGAGGGCTATTCCTCATCGACCTCTGACGAACAATACTGGTGGGCACTCGGGGGGGGGTGGCATAGTACTTGGACCTGGAACAGGGTCAGGGATAGGCAGAATAGACTGGGCAGGTACATGGGTAGGAGAAGTCACAACTGAGGGGCTCTCAGAAAAAGAAACTACTGGAGGCTCTACATCTGGGACTACAACAGACACAGAGACCTGCGGTAAGGGCTGTGGGACTACAGGAGGCGGTGCAACCAAGGTGGCATGGATACGAGCCTTCTGTGCTTGTGTAATAATAAACCACTGATCTACCCCACCATCATGAAAATCCTGATTATGGGCAGCCCACTGACAATTCTGAAATGTACGCCCCATCTCGTCACGAAGGTTGCATTTACACTCATTCAAACAGTGAGCCCCCACATGACCCAATTCACCGCACATGTTACACTTCATCTTATCACACACATTGCTAAGGTGTGAGGGGTCACCACACCGGTAACAAGCCTTAGGCTGACCTGGGTAAAGCAGGACACCCCTATCATGACCTATAAAGAAAAAGTTAGGTAAGTGTACAGGAAAAGAGTCATTAGTGTTCAGCAAGACCTTAACCTTCCAGTCCCCAGTCCAGATTTTCTCTGTATCCAAAATAGCCTCAGGCTGACCCTGGATGTTACAGCGCTGTTTCAGCCAGTAAACAACATCAGCCACATCAACACCCTCATTCCGAAACAAAATAGTAGTAGTCTTAAAAGCTGGTTTGGAAAGTGGAATAACCTAAAATGGGGTCCATAGAGCAGTGTTCCTGAAAGCATGATACTTCAACCAAAAACGCTCCAAGCCATGAGACGTTTGAAAGCTTATATCAAAAGTGGATTCACCTGAGATGTGAATCATGGCATATATTTCATGAGAGAAAAATTTTAAAGAATCCTTTATAAGTGTACGCACTATGTATACATGATCTGGAGGCTCTGGTAACCCCCCCCCCATGTAAGCTAAGTGAACAGCATTATGCCTCTTAGCAGCCTGAATCGGGAATTTAAACAAAAATGAAAAAGAGTGACTCGGCTCAGCCTTTTTAGGGAGTAGCTGTAGTGAAACTGGAGCCGGAATCCCCAGGGATATAGTAGAAGAAGAAGCCCAAAGTGGAGAACCCTGTAAATGGTCCAAAACAGGGTTCTGAGTTAACTCCAATTCCTTTGGTAAACACAAGCGGTCAGGAGAAACTGCAGATCTGCCAGATGCACACTGCAGCTCAGGGAAGTCTTCGGGTGGGGGGACCACATTGGAGACGGACCCGAGATCCATTGCCCAGCAACGGGCTCCTGTACCCAGCCAGCACCTTGCAACGCTGAATCTACAGTCCAGGTAGGCACTGCAAATGGATACACAACTTGGGGGTGCTAAAGTAGAGGGAGACAATGTTGCAGTAGTCATAGCAGAAATGGTACTCACTTTGGTCAGCTTGGAGGCGGGTGGTAAAACAGCAGCAGTAGACACGCTAGGAGCTTCCGAACAGGCTAGAGCAGCCGTCTATAGAGGTGTCTCCGTGGTCTGTCCTCTAGAACCACCAGACACAGTAGGAGGAGAAATAGTGCACACATCAGCTGTATCAGCTCGTAGCGGTTTAAGTTCTTGATGTAATTTCATTTTGGTAATCACAAAACGGCGTTCTGCCTTAGCCAAATGTTTCTGGATCTCCTTTTCAGCAGAGCAAGCAACATTGGGGTCAGATGAGGAAAGATCCTCCATTATGTCAACAGTAGGCAAGGAAGATTGAGAATCCTTTCCATTTCGAGATAGCAGAGGTTCAGGCACTATGTCCTGTATATATGTTTCAGATCCTGAAGCAGTAACATTTACTTGCAGAACATCTGTAATTTCAGTCGAGGTCTCCACGAAATCAGAGGCAGGAGCCGAGACCAAGTCTCCCACCTCCATAGCTTCCTCCACAGCAGGCAAAGGTGCATCCACCATCTTGGACAGAGGATCCCCCTCTGAAGAGTAGGGGAAAGTTTTACTGAAACAAGAGAAATCATACAGTACCAAAACAAAAGCAATTTGCAAAAACTCATGTGGACTCAAAACAGAAGTAAACAAAAAAAAAACAGAACAAAACTATGCATATCAAGAGACAATCCATCAGGTCACTGCAAAATCAGAGTCCGTGATCCAAGGAAGAGCTTTACAAAGTTCAAGTAATGTCTCCTTGGAAAATAATGTACGTTCATGTACATAAATGTTAATTAGGTCTATTCGATTTTCTTCTCAAGCTCTGAATAAGAACAGTTTTTTTGCTGTAGAGTAAACAGACATTGAGCCATCCAAATATTCCATTTAATTACTACAGAAACTAGATTTAACATGTCCAGAGTCCAAAGGGACCAGTGGGGAGAAAAAAACACCATACATAATATTCTGGTAAGAAACCATTTGAAATAATGGAGTGGCCCAGACTCTTGCCAAAAAAAAACACCAGTGCCGAATAAAAGAACACTCAAAAATTAAGTGCGATATAGTTCCCAATTTAGAAATACACAATAGTCTAGAACATTGTCGGTCTTGAGACTGCTTGTGTTTATGATTATCTTTGACGTTAATTCTTTCATGACACGACAGCCAATGAAAGTCCCACATGTGAGCAGGCACCCTTTACACTGTAACAAAACCAATAGAGAAGGAAGATGTTGGCTCGGCACTTTTCAAAGGCAACTATATGCACAAAGGTCAGGAGCAGATTATTATATAATACTTTATGAGAATTCTTAACAACATCTGGGTAGATATCCTCCACTGTTTCAAACATAAAAACATGTGTTTAATATATACCAGTATACCCAAAGTTTGTCGTATCACAGTTAATGAATCACATTCCCATAAATGAAACCATAATCTGCAAGAATCATAGAACCAAGGTTCCCACCCTCTCTGAGTATTTATCAATAGAGGCCGAAGATTTGCAGTCAAAAAAATACATGAAAAAAATAACAGAGGATTAATCATGTTAACACCCCCTCAGAAATAGGTTAGTAAGTAACATTCCATTTTACCGGATCAAGCCAGCTTCCCCACAGAGCTTGAAAGAAGAGACCAAGAACTGCAGTTTCTAATTGTTTAGGGATTGGGACTACATAGCTTAAATAAAGAAAAGTCAGTATCAAATAAGTCTTGATTAGGAAAACGCGCTTCTTCTTCCCAATCTGCCCCTTATTCCATGAGGCAACCTTAAGTTTGCCTTGTTGTAATTTAGCAGACCAATTAAAAAGATCAGAATCTACAGTCCCAAAATAAACTCCCAAAATGTGTTGAGGCCCCTCAACAAATTGTAAAGGACCAATATGTGAAAAAGGGGCTATTTTCGATCCTAACCGAATACCAAAACTTTTGGTAAAATTTAAACTCGCACCAGAAAAATCACCAGAGGAAGAACATTCATGGAGGGCAGTAACCACAGAGGCTGCATTAGCCACAATAATGCAGACATCGTCTGCATATGCAATTGCCGTATACGGCAAGATTAAAGTAGAACTAGAAAGGGCATGAATCTGAGGATGAGTATTCAGATGGCGAAGCAAAACATCTAAAAAGAATACATATAACAGAGGGCTCAAAGGACACCCTTGGCAAACCCCTCTTTTTATGGTGATCGTAGGTCCAACCCAACCATTCACAACAGGCACAACAGTGGCAGTCCTATAAAAAGTCTTAACCCAGCGAATTATTTCACCAGGCACATGCATAAAATGTAGTGCCTTCCATACAAAATCATGGTTAACTGAATCAAAAGCCACCTTCTGATCTACCAATACAATAAAACCCGAAACAGAGTCTGCGTAGCCATGAGAAAATAATTCTCGAAGGAGAATCAAATGGTCAGAGATTCTCCTGTTCGGTACAGATCAGGACTGAGCAGGGTGCAAAACCACTTCAGCTATCCTCATAAGACGTTGCACAATGATTTTCATTAATAACTTAAAGTCACTGTTTAGCATACATAAGGGGTGCCAATCCTCAAGAGAATGTATATCTCCTTTCTGTTTGTAGATATAAATCAAAGTACCCTTAGTAAAATCTAAAGGGATAAACTCACTAGCTAACAGGGAGGTAAATACTGAAGTCAATTCAGGGATCAGGTGGTCACCCAGTACCTTATATAAGGCAGCGGGGAGTCCATCTGGACCAGGAGTCCTCTGTAAGGGTAAGGAAGAAATAACCGACTTCAATTCTAACTCAGTAACAGGTATACAGGCTGAGTCAGAACATGGCTGTGAAGAGATAGGGATGTCAAGGTCCCTATACAACACCGCAGGATCAACATCTGCAGCTGGAAAGGAAGAAAAGAGGGCAGTTGTGTAACATGTCACTATCCGACAGATGTCCGACTGAGAGATACATAAGGTGCCATCAGAATCAGCAAGACACAACATATTCTTTTGTGTAATTTGTTAAGAATTCGACTCAAAGGGGCAAACAACAGCCCTTGTGCCTACCACATTAAATTTGTGTTGATGATAAAGTTGCTGTGATTGTCTAGATTGGAATTTCAACATATCATTCTGAATTAAGTGCAATTGTTGAGAAAGATCTTGTCCTGTCATATAAGCTATTGTCAACAAGGACTGAAAATGTACCCTTTTCTGTAAATATTCCAAATATTCTATTCAACATTTTTGATGACTATACCTTTTCAAAAAGAGCACCAAATCATGTTTAGTGTCTGTCCACCATGTAATAGGGTCTGCGTAACAAACAAAAACGGATTTCTGGGCCTGAATAAAGGATAAAAGGGACTGCATGAAAGTCGGAATTTGCAACAGAGATATGTTGAATTTCCAGAGTCCTGGTCCTTTGTGAACAGTGACATCAGAACCAAGGCCTACGGAAAGCAGTTTATGATCAGAAAATTCCACAGCTTGTACAGTAGCAGAGGTAATTGAGAGTGTCGGGACAAAACACAAAATCAGTTCTGGTAGCCAGCTTACCCTTTTGAAATGTAGGAGTATGTTTTTAGTAAAGAGTAATAGGCATCCGTGAGATGAGCAATGCAGAACTAACTTCCCTAATTCGTGGGGTCACAAAACAATTTCTGGGTAGTGGCAAAGAGCTTTGTCAAGAAGACTTAAGCCACAGTTAAAGTCACCAGAAAATATCAACTGAAAGGAGGTATGCAAATAAGGGCGGAGTAAAGAAAATAAAGCTATAACTGCAGACTTAATTTGGGGAGCATAACTATTAATAACCCAATAAGGGCAGGGCCCAATTAAAAAATCTAAGACTAACACTCTGTCAGGGGCTATGTCAATCAATTTTAGCAAACGGAAATCTGGGATCTTGAATAAGATCCCAAGTCCGGAACAAGAGTCCAGGCCAGTGGACCAAAAAGAAGGACCTAGAAGCCAGTCCTGTTGTGCCTGTCGAATCTCATGGGTGGTATGGAGTCATGTATCCTGCAACAGAAAGATCCCCATAGGTAAAAGCCGTAAACAGGAAAAAATCAATCTTCTTTTTGCCAGACACTTAATACTATTCACATTAATAGTATGACAAACAAAGTGAGACATAACACAAGGAGAACAGCGACACCTTACAATTTCCTTTTCCCTATCACCTTTTTCCCTTTTAGCTTAACCCTGGCCTTCCGCTTCTGAGAAAGACCAGTACCCAGTTGAATCTCAGAATCAGTAATATCATCCGGGAGGGAAGATGCAACAGAGGAAGAGTCAGACTTGCCTCCAGCATCATCAGAAACAGTTTGGAGTAGCTCAAAGGCATTAGAGAAAATCACAGGAGGGGGTTCCAAAAGCAAAGGAGGCGATGGTAATGCCCGGGGGTAATTTCTCATAGACCTCTGATGCATAACACTAGTGGGTACTCGGGGGGGTGGCATAGTACTTGGGCCTGGAACGGGGTCCAGGACAAGCTGGACAGATTGGACAGGGTCAGGGGTAGAAGGGGTCATCTCAGTAAGCGGTGCCACACAAGAGGCCACTGGGGGTACCACAACCTGATCTACAACAGGCTCAGAGACCTGCAATAGAGGTCGAGTGACTACTGAAGTTGGCTCTAATAAGGTGGTCCTAAGACGAGCCTTCTTGGCTTGCGTGATTACAAAACGTTGATCAGCACCATCATCATGTGTGACCTGATTATGAACAGCCCACGGACAATTTTGAAACGTACGACCCAGCTCATCACAAAGATTACATTTACACTCATTTAGACAGTGAATCCCCACATGACCCAATTCTCCTCAGGTATTACATTTCAGCTTATCACAGACATTACTAAGGTGAGAGGCATCTCCACACTGGTAACAAACTTTCGGTTGTCCAGGGTAAAACAAGACCCCCCCCATCACGACCTATAAAAAAAGAATTAGGTAGGTGCACTGGACCAGAATCATTAGAGTGTAACAAAACCTTAACCTTCCAGCCTCCAGTCCAAATATTCTCTATGTCCAATATTGCCTCAGGCTGACCCTGAACAGTACAATGTTGTTTTAGCCAATAGACAACGTCAGTGACGTCAACACCTTCATTCCAAAACATGATGCTAATATTCTTAAAGGCTGGTTTGGAAAGAGGAATGGCCTTAAACGGGGTCCACAGGACAGTATTTTTTAAGGCATGATATCGTGACCAAAAACGCTCCAAGCCACGAGGCGTTTGGAAGCTGACATCAAACATAGTTTCGCCGGAAATATGAATCAGTGCATATATTTCATAAGAAAAGAATTTCAGAGAGTCCTTGAGTAGTGTCCGAGCTACATACACTCGGTCCAGTGGCTCAGGTAAACCGCCCATATAAGCCAACCATACTGCATTATGCCACTTTGCAGCCAGAATTGGAAATTTAAACAATGAAGAAAAAGAACGATTTGGCTCTATTTTCTTTGAGGGGGGCTCCACTACTGCAAGAGCTGTATTCTCAGTAATGGTAGTGGGAGAAGCAGCACAAATAAGAGAACCCTGCAAAGGTTCCAAGACTGGGTGCTGGGTAAGTTCCAATTCCTTGGGGAGACACAAGTGGTCAGACATAGGCAGACTTCTGTTTGGTAATGCTACAGCTCAGGAAAATCATTGAGACAGGGGGACCGAATAAGGGACGGACCAGAAACCCACTTCCCCTCTGTAAGTTCCTGCACCCAGCCAGCTCCTTGCAATGCTATTTCTACAGACCAGGTAGGTGTTATAGCAGGATTGGTATCAAGAGATAGCAATTGAGAGGGAGAGTGTGTCACAATAGGCAAACTAGGCACTGTATGCAATGATGTCACTGTAGTCTGCAGGGCAGCTGAGAAGCAAGGAGGAGTATTCCAGCTGAGAACTCGCCAGGATGGGCTGCACAGGGCAGCACCTCAGCCGCTTGAAAAGGCAATGTAGGCTGTTGCAAAGTATTATTGTGGGCTGCAGGAGACATACATCCTGCCAATCTGACTTCACGAATCCATTGCAGTTCTCTGTTCAAATTCTTCTTTGTAATCTCACATCGACGTTTTGCATCACCCAAACGGTCCTGAAGCTCCTTTTCAGCCAAACAGACAGTAGCAGAGTCAAAAGTGGAAAAATCCCTCATTGGGACAGCAAGGAGTAAAGACGTTTGAGAGTCCATGTCAGCGTGACCCAGCAGAGGTTCTAAAGTTGTAACCTGTAGTGTAGATTCATTTTCTGCAGTAGACACAGAAACCAGCTTTGTTTCAGTAGTTGCAGACGTGGTCTCTACACACATAGAGGCAGGAGTTGAGACCAGGTCTCCCACCTCCATCGCCACCTCCTCAGCAAGCAAGGGTGCGTCCGCCATCTTGGACAGAGGTTCCCCCTCTGAAGAGTAGGGGAATTTCCCCGGTGTCCTGGCCAAATTTCCCTCATTCACTAAAAAAAATGCCACCAACAGTTTCATCTGGTTCAAGGTCCATTGGCATTCATCTGTATCCCCCTCCCCCGAGTCGTGCTTGAAAATAGGCAGAATTTGTCTAGTGCACTTACCCGGTCAACAAAAACTAAATACTGTTAATAAAATAAATAAATAAAATTGCCCTGTCCACCTTCCCTTCCTGTGTTGGCGGTTTGTATACAACCCAGTGCGAATTACTTCCCTTTTTTCTGTTTCTAATGATAACCATATAGATTCAGTCCCTCCCCATCTGCCATGCACTTCTGTGGCCTTTATGTGTTCCCTCACATATAGTGCCACCCCCCTTCTTGCTCTCCCTGTCCCTTCTAAGTATCACATACCCTGGTATTGCCATGTCCCAATCCTGGGCATCATAGCCCCAGATCTCCGTAATTCCTATGATGTCCAGGTCTGCCTCTGCCATGACTGCAGCCAGGTCAGGGATCTTATTACCTAGGCTCCTGGCATTTATGCACATGACTCTCCATAACCTGGACCTACTCTTCTGTCCCTTCCCATTTACGACCTTCCTCCCAACTTGCCACAGAATGTTCTCCCTCCCTCCCTTTTTTTGCAGTGGTCTTGTTGGTCCCTACTACTCTCACCTTAATCCTTTCGTTTGCTCCCTCTGAGTACCTCCTGGTGCCACCCCCGATGCTGCAATGGTGACTTCCAACTGGATTCCAACTGCTGCTCCTAGTCATGTTAGGCTGTCTATGCAAACATCAAATTTCTGTGCTAGTGAACTAACCCCTTCCCTCTAGCATCCCATCTAGCTACAGTCAGAATCCATGGGGTTCAATTTTGAGTTAGAATGGGCCCACCATGTTCAGTGCAGCAACACCTGCAAAGTCACTGATATCCCCCAGCTGCTTATATTTAAACTGTTGTGCAACCAAGATAAAAAACTGGTTCTTTACAGGACCCTGGAGCTCAAAGAGGTGGAAGCTGAGGGGAACAATACATTGTTCTATCTGGACTACTCCTATTCAGTGCTTGACCGATGGCAGGCTTCCGATAAGATAAAGGCCATCTTGCTCAGCAGATGTATATACCTGCTCTACTCCACTGAGCTTGCCATGCAGTATGAAGGAAAGCCAAAATATTTCTACACCATAGGAGGCTGACCTCTTTTTTCCGAAGGCCCTGGATTCAGCCTGTTCCTCGGGAATGACAGCAAATCAGTAGGATGAGTTGTAACAGGGAGATCCTGCCACTCTTGAGGACTGACCTTTTCTTAAATCTGCTGCAACAGTTCTTCTATTTCTTAGCCTAATCTATCCTTTACAATTTCTACTCCATAAGGTTGGCCACCTATGGGCACCCTCCTCCCCTTTCTTGACTATGCTATAGTGTCCTCTTTAATTTTCCTTTTCCCTCTCAGGTCCTCATACAGGGAGGTTATTGTGGTGTTCTCCAAGCTGATGTAAAACAACAGGCTGTGTTCCTCGTTGTTGGATTTAGTATACAATAGCACTAAGTCATAAAATACCTTGATGTATATGCCTTATGTGTATGAAACCTGTAAATGTTGAAAATACCATGGCACTGGATGTTTTTGATAAGGGTAAAATGTTACTAGGGACTGCATTATAAAAATTAAGTTAGTTGAGTTATTTAAAATGCATGCAAATTACAGATTGTTTGAGAGGCCCTATGGCACAATGCATTCCTGCTTTAAGCTGAATAAGCCTAAAATGTCATGGGGGTTTTGCATATAGATCCCATTGCATTATGGAGGTATGTGTGATGTTGTGTCTCTTTGAAACTTAGCCTTATTGCCAATGCCCTTTGGGGTAACCCTTGTTTCAGTGCTTCTGCACTGAGGTTCTTTGTCTTTGGCTTGTTTTGGGGGTTTTTTTTTTTTTGAGCTCTGCTTCGCCCAAGCACACAAGACAAACATAGGGATTGAAGAAATTTCACTAAAGAGATAGATTAGTGAGTCAGTAGGTGCTGACTAAGTGCAGAAGAAGGGCTTACATAGTCTGTTGCTGCAAACTGATGTACTAAAGAAGGGATATGCCATTGCTTAAGGTTATTTCCTGTGTTTTAAATAAACATCACACATAGATTGTGTGTTTAACCTGAGGTTCTGTGTCTGGTCCATCTGTTATCCCACAACCCCTCGACAGACTTGGTGTTAGAAGTTGGATAACTTGCTGGAGGCATCTGGACTAGGCTAGAGGGATGTTTTCTGATGGATATCGCCCAGCTATCCCAGGTGGACTGATGCACCAGGAGATGCCAGAGGTGACCTCGGAGAAGAAAGTCCATGGAGTTCTGATCAGAACCATGGCCGACAGACTGGTAGTGAAGCTGCTGCCTGGACTGGACCTGGGAGCTCAGAGATGCAAGAGGATGAGGAATAATTAAGGGAACTGCCTCCTCTTGAAGATGCTCCACCTGAGGACATAGGGGAGTTGTTGAAATGGCTCTGCATAAAACAGGTGCAGATGGAAAGAGATAGAGACATTGAGTGGAGAGATAGAGACTTTGTGTGGAGAAGGCAAGATGCCAATGGGCAGATATTATGAGGGTGTTGCATGCCATCAATGCAGGGCAAACAGAAAGAGCCAGTAGCACAAAACAAATTAAACTGTCTAAACTTTTGAACAGCGATGACACTGAAGCCTACCGCTCAACGTTTGAGAGGGTCACTTGCACAAGTGCATGGACAAGGGAATAGTGGGTTGTTCAACTGGCACTGCACCTGACAGGCAGTGCCCTGCTGGTTTATAGCCACATGAACTTCTGAGAGGCAGAGGACTATGACCATGAGAAGCAGGAGATCTGCAGGTGCTATGACATAAACACTGAAACCTATCAACAGAGGTTTAGGTTCCTTAAAATGCAGTCACTGGAAACCCCCTGAGAGACTTATGCCCATCTCAAGGAGCTCTGCTACAAATGGTTGCAGCCAGATAACAAGAGCAAGGACCAACTTCTTGAGGCAGTAATTATTGAACAGTTTATTAAAGTTTTACCCCAGGATGTACAACTCTGGGTTCAGGAGCATAAGCCTGATTCCAATGATAAAACCATCACATTGGTGGAAGACTTCCTAGCAGCCCGACCACCCAGACCCATAGGGTTCCAAGGGACATCAGCAGCTCCAACCACCAGCAATCTGGTAAGGAACTCTTTCACTTATAAACTGTCAAATCCAGCCCCGGTGAAATAAGAATGGAGAGCAGAAAGAGGGGGGCAAATTCCTGTAGCAGAGATTGTATGTCATGGGTGCCAAAAGAAGAGACATTATATAAGAAACTATTCTAATATAAAGAAAGAGACAGCTCACCTAGCCTTAGAGAACCAGGATCACTTTATGGCTATTGTACAGATTGGATCACAGCAGATAAAGGGACTGATTCATCCAGGGAACTGCCAGACTCTTGTGCAAGCAGATGTGGTGACAGGGAATAATAAAGGGCTGGATACAGCAGTCATCTGTGTACATGGAGATACCCATTGTTACCCTACAGCCACCATACAAATGACTGTTCAAGAAAAGACACATGAGGTAGAAATGGGGTTGGTACCTCCCCTACCTTTGCCAGTTTTTATCAGGCATGACCACCCAGACTTTGCTTCATTTTCACATTGTCATGCCTCCCAGGACCCTCTTGTAGTTGCTGTAACCACCAGAGCTCAAGTGAAGTAAGGACATTTATGATCTATGTTCCCATTTGATGATGATGTTTTTGAGGATCATGGCAAGGACTGTAAAACTAAGATGGAGAAGAGGAAGCGAAAGAAGGACTGGATTGATACACATGCTGGTGTACAGCCACACTTGGGACACACTTTTAAATGTGTTATGCAGCATGAGCAAAAAGTAGACCCTTCACTTAACCCTTTTTTCACAGATGGGGAAAAGAGTGGAAAAAGGTGACCCTCAGTTTCTTGTAAAACAGGGAATATTGTACTGAGAATACACTAACCCCAGAACTGGAGAGGTAGTAGACCAACTAATGGTTCCAGAAAAATTTCGCTCCCAAATCATGTATCTGGTGCATGACACCTCTTTAGCAGGCCATGCAGGCAGAGATAGCACCCTGAGTAGGATATTGCCCAGGTTTTATTGGCTCTCTATGCACTAAAACATAACTGTGTATTGTAAAGCATGTGCTGAGTGTCAGAAGGTAACTCAGGCAGTAAAAAGGGATAGAGCACCATTAAAAGCTATCCCCATTGTGACTAACCCCTTTGACAGGATAGCCATGGATGTAGTGGGCCCCCAGGAAAAGAGCTCCAAGGGTAACAGATTTGTACTGGTCATATGTTATTGTGCTACCCACTACTCAGAAGCTATCCCCATGAGAACTGTCACCACCCCAAGCATAGCAGAGGAGCTAGCAAAGGAATTTAGCTGCATGGGAATCCCCCAGGAAATACTTACTGATCAGGGGAGTAATTTTAATGCACACCTGGTAAAAGAATTGTACCATCTGCTGGGAATGGTAGCAGTGCGTACTTCCCCATACCACCCACAGACTGACAGCCTCATAGAGAGGTTTAATCAGACATTAAAGAGGAGGTTGAGGAAGTACGTAAAACAAGAGGGTAGAGATTGGGATAAGTACCTTCCCTATTTACTTTTCGCTTACAGAAAAATCCCTGAAGCATCCACTGGTTTCTCTCCTTTTTCATTATTATATGGGAAGAACCTGAGGGGGCCACTAGATGTGGTTAAAGAACACCAGGAAGAAGGGAAGGAGGTGGAACATCTTAATGTCATACAGTACATGACTCAGTTACACAGACGTCTTGTAAGGAATATCAGCTTGGCACACCAGAGTTTAGAACAGAAGCAAGACTTTCAGAAAGAAAGATATGACTAGGGTTTGAAGACAAGAACATTTCAGTCTGGGGTCAAAGTGTTGTTATTTCTTCCCTCCACAGAGAAAAAAATACTCATGAAATGGCAGGAGCCTTTCGCCATTTTGAGGCAAACAGGAGCAATGATTTATGAGCTCGGCATGCCAGGAAAGAGACCCCTCAGAAAATTTACCATGTGAACCTCCTTAGGAAATGGCACGAGAAGCCTAACCCCTCTCTTTATGTCCATCTTGAAATTAGGGAGTAAGAGCTGGAGGTTGCCTATAAAAGGATAGAGCAGTCAGCACAGCTGGTGGGGGGGGGGTCCAGATAAACCCTGAATTGGAGCCTCAGCAACATAAAGATTTGCAAAGGGTATTACAAGAATTTGAGCCCATGTTCACAAACATCCCGGGGAGTGTCAAAGGAATTGTGCACACCATAACTGCCACTCAAGAGAAGCCCATACGCCAAAAGCTCTACGGATTGCCCATGAAGGTGAGGGATGAGGTGATTCAGGAAGTTAAAAACATGGAGTGGTTAGGCATAATTGTACCCTCAAAGAGTGCATGGTCTTCACCCATAGTCATAGTGGACAAGACAGAGGGTGGGATACATCTATGCCTAGATTTTAGAAAGCTTAACAACGTGTCACTATTCAATGGCTATACAATGCCCTGAATAGATGACATCATTGACAGGCTAGGCAATGCACAGTATATCTCCACCCTTGACCTTACTAAGGGAAATTAGCAAATCCCCTTATTACCTGATTCACAAGGTAAAACCGCATTTAGCACCCCAATTGGTTTATACCAGTTTGTCACAATGCCATTCGGACTACATGGGGCTCCAGCCACTTTTCAGCGTTTTATGGACCACATACTAAAACCACACACTGAGTACTGTGCAGCTTATTTGGACTATGTGGTCATATTCAGCCCTGACTGGTAAACCCATGTTAGACACTTGTCCCAAGCACTGCAAGCAATAAAGGAGGCAAGCGTGACCATTAACCCTTCTAAGTGTGCCCTAGCAAAGACCGAGGCAAGATACCTAGGGTTCATTTTAGGCAACGGACAAGTGAAGCCTGCGGTACAGAAGGTTATAGTAGTAGCAAACAGCCCAATACCTACCACAAAAAAAGCATGTGAGATTTTTCCTAGGCCTGGCTGGTTATTACAGGAGATTTATTCCTAATTTCTCAGCCATTGCCAGTCCTTTGACTAATCTCACTAAAAAGAGGTGCCCAAATAAGGTTCAGAGGTTCCCTATTTGTGATGAGGCTTTTAGGAATATCAAGGCCATTCTGTGTACAGCTCCTGTATTGAAAAGCCCTGACTTCAACCAAGTGTTTGAGGTTCAGGCTGATGCATCAGAGAATGGTATTGGGGTAGTCTTATCTAAAAAAATAGATGGGAAGAACATCCGATCATGTATATCAGCAGGAAACTACATGAGAGGGAGAGAAGATACAGTATGCTACCATATTGAAAGAATGCTTAGCTCTGAAGTGGGATATTGAGTCTCTGAAATATTACTTGCGGGGCCTGAATTTAAGGTTGTAACCGATCATAACCCCCTTTGCTGGTTGCACCAAATGAGAGAAACAAATCCCCGTATAATGCAGTGGTACTTAGCTCTTCAGCCCTATCAATTTACTGTGTCCCACAGGTCATGGACAAAACATGTAAATGCTGATTTCATGTGTAGATATTGTGCGGGAATTGTCAATGAAATATGATGGACTTTCCCTAAAAGGAGATAGTGCAGGGAAGGTACCATTAGTCTCTGTTGAGAAATGTGTTAACGCCTCAGGGTCAAGAATGATGATATCCACTATGTTTATGATGGAATGTTTATCATTAATGGGACCCTGAGATGGTGCATTTAAAGATGGATGGGTGGAAGCTCCATCCCTTCCTGGGACAGGAAGGTAGTAAGTAGTCTGAGATAACTGCTTCCCTCTTAAGGTGGTGGATATGTGACAGGGAGATCCTGTCATTCTTGAGGACTGATCTTTTCTTAAATCTGTTGCAACAGTTCTTCTATTTCTTAGCCTAATCTATCCTTTATAATTTCCACTCCATAAGCTTGACCACCTTCCGGCACCCCTTCCCCTTTCTTGACTATGCTATAGTACACTCTTTAATTTTCCTTTTCCCTCTCATGTCCTCATACAGGGAGGTTATTGTAATGACCTCTATGCTGATGTAAAACAACAGGCTGTGTTCCTTGTTGTTGGATTTAGTATGCAGTAGCACTAAGTCATAAAATACCTTGATGTACTGTATATGCCTTATGTGTAGGAAACCTGTAAATGTTGAAAATACCATGGCACTAGATGTTTTTGATAAAGGTAAAAAGTTACTAGGTGACTGTTGTATAAAAATTAAGTTAGTTGTTTTATTTAAAATGAATGTAAATTACAGATTGTTTGAGAGGCCCTTTGGCACAATGCATTCCTGCTTTAAGCTGAACAAGCCTAACATTTCATGGTGATTTGCATTTACATCACATTGCATTATGGGGATATGTGTGCTGTTGTGTTTCTTTGAAACTTGACTTTATTGCCAGTGTCCTTTTGGGTAACCCTTGCTTCAGTGCTTCTGCACTGAGGTTCTTTGTCTTTGGCTTGTTTTGGGAGTTTTCCTTTTTTTGATCTCCCCATCACCCAAACACAGAAGACAGGACTGAAAAATGTTTACTAAAGGGATAGATTAGTAAATCAGTGGGTGCTGACTAAGTGCAGTAGAAGGACATGCATAGTCTAATACTGTAAGCCAATGTATTGAAGAAGGGATATGCCACTGCTTAAGGGTATCCTCTGTGTTTTAAACAAACATCACACAGAGATTGTGTGTTGAACCTGAAATTCTGTGTCTGGTCCATCTGTTATCCCACCACCACTCCACATGGGTCAGTCATGAAAGAGTCAATGTGGAGCCCCACGGAAATAGAGACCTAACTTTCTCGTTTTGTGAGTGCTTATTTCTTTTGACTGGGAAGGGGAAGGGGGTGCCAGTGCCAGGTGCCACCATCTTAGATTGAGAACTGTAAGTCTGATCAGAGTGAGTGCTGACCTGTCCCCCCTCCCACATTGATGTAGAAGCTGAAATTCTGGATCTGTAGCCAGTTTTATATACTTCGTCCTGTCGCCTTAGAACCAGACCAGGACTAACTTGCTCCCATAGAACAGCCTGCTTTGTGGGGGTGGGGTCCTCTATAGACCTTGGGGACATCACTTCTGTATGTGATAACTGTTGTAGGACTGGTCAATGCCCCTTTGCTTCTATGTCTCTGTTGGCTGGGTCTGTTACCCAGAATCTACCCATCCCAGATTTTGCATCGTTGGACATGGAAACGTGGTCCAGTGGATGGGTCCAGCAGGCTGCATAAACTCTTTGTGCTTCTCTCTTGGGATATTCTGTGTTACTGTCTGTTCTGGTTATAATTAACTGTCTCTGTTTCATTGCCACCCCAGATTTGGTGGAACAGCACTCGCAGTCTGTATTTTTCGTACTGAGGGACTGATGCAGACAGAGGACCTTATCTTGTTTAACTTCTACCCTCACAGTGGGGACTTTCCCTCCTTACCTCATGAGAGCCTGTTTCTTACTTTAGTGTAAAGCAGGGGAGGAGTGGTGGTGTGGTGGCCTGGCACATTCTCCAGCTACACCAAGGTTCTGTGCAAGCATTAGCCTACTGACATCCTTTATCATCAAGAAAGGATATCTGGCCTGCCTTGATCAGCTGGGACCACTCTAAACAACATATTTTAGTTCTTATAGTTTGTCTATTTTTTTTTTTTTTGGAAACCATCTTTATTCATTTTCAGCTAACCGACATACAAACACATACCTGGAGTGCCAAGGTACACAACCCCAAACTGGATGTGTGAACTATTTACATCCCCTTATATACAAACACAGTAGAAAACCGCCCTAACAAGTGATCCAGCTTCAAGCTCAATAATGCCCTAATGTATTAAGTTAACCGGTATTGAGATACTCCCTTCCCTTCATCAACCCAAATCCTCTTTTATTTTCCAGTAATGAACCCATTTTAATCTGCGGCCCCCACAGGAGCCTGACTCTTGTCGGACAGTTTCCTAATGTGTCCCCTGGAAAGAGAGAGAGAGTCCCCAACCCCTTAAGACCTTGCAGACCAATACCACTCCACCCTTAACCTAGTGCAGGGCCAAATACGACCCCAGTATTGCCATCTGAGAAATTATTTAGGCCCAAATAATACCCCGAATAATTGGAATAACAAAAATAAAGACAAAAGACAGAAATAAGCACCAAATAATATAAACCTTTGAACATTCCAGCATAATTTCCTTTGCTATTCAAAGTCTGACAGACAGGCCTGTATTCAAGTGTTCGTGACCTGTTGAGAGTAGATTGCATCCAATACTGCCCATCTTTTAACATATACCTCTTTTCTCCCCTCAGAGTATAGATGCCTCTTAATCTTGGCCAGAACCCCTAGCAGTTCTCTTACCCACTGATCATAGATGTAGGCCTGATCGTCCTTCCAATGCTTAACTAAAAGCCCTTTAACCACCGCCACCATTAAAGAAAGGTGGTCATTGAGTCGCGATCCCTGCAATTTGAGAGAAGTCACCCAAACACATATTTCTGGTGTTATAAATTCTGTATAATTCAGCATTGGATCCATGCCCCGTTTAATCTCTCTCCATAAGTGTGAGATTTTGCTACATTCCCACATTACATGCAACAGGTCACCCACCTCCTTCTCACATCTGAAACACAGGTCTGTCTGTCTCAAACCTCTACCATATAGCTTCACAGGGTGTAGTATATGTTAGAAACAACAAAAAATTGCATATTTCTATACTTGGGTATCACATTATATTTACTACTTTCCAAATACTTTCCCACATAAGAGATCTGGGGGTCATCACTTTGTCCCAATATGGAATTCGTATAGGGGAACTTGGGCCCAGAAAGTCAAAGAGGTTTGTAAATTTGTGAGAGTGAGTTAGCTCTGGTTAGTTTCTTAATCTCCCACGAGAGGGAGTTATCTGTAAAGTCCTCCAACCCTTCAAAACCCTGCTAACATTTGTTTAATTTGTATCCTTTGAAAGAAAGACAGTCCGTCACATTGTGGCAGAAGGACTACTTTATCTCCTGCAACAAATCCCTCAATCTTAGGCCCTGTAACTGAATATCCACGTTGTCTAATTACCCGACCCCGATTACCAAGTTAGGATTGCCCAGTATAGGCTGATCTCTGGCCTTCATTTGATTCTGCTTTTGTACCGAGTAAGGAAAGACCACCAGGACTCATGTTTTCATAATTGGATTCCATACCCTGTTATGAAAGAACCTTTTCTTAGTTTAGCATACAACAATGATTCTGCAGTGAGGCCAGAGCTTGTTAGCATTTGTTCTCTATTTGCACCCAAGTCGGTATATAATTTTCACCCTCAACATTTTCATCCCATCGGACCATAAGGCCCAGTTGGCCCGCCACATAGTAAATAGAAGATCAGGCAACCTGATACCACCCTCTACGAAGGGCATGGAGTACATTATGCTTTACCCTAGATCGGTTTATCATTCCACAGGAATCCCGAAATTAGCCTCCTAATTGTACTAAACCATTTAGTAGGGATACTGTATGGGACTAAATAGACCGGATATAGCAGTCTTGGTAATACATTCATCTTAATAAGGCCCAGTTGTGCCATGTAATTCAAAGGTAGCTTGTTCCATCTTAGTATATCCCCCTTGACCGCATCTATAACCCCTCCTAAATTTACTTCAGTCCGCATCTCCAAATTTGCTGTAATCCAGATACCTAGATACCTAATTTTATCTGTTCTCCATTGCACTCCCAGGGAAATAAAGTCTGCCTTATATACATATGGGCCTGGATATTCAAAAGGGTTGCGCCATGCGCAACAGGGTTCTTGTCATAACCCAAAATCAGCCATTCTGCGATATTGAGAAGGGCCAGTTATGCCACCGAAACATGCTGAGCAACAGCGCAGGAAATGAAGGCATGCGCAACCGAGGGGCGGTCCATGCATAAAGTGCTAATGCGATATCTGAACACTGCGAATGCGCAAGAGTGGCTCAACCGGAGGATGCGGTACTGGATGTGAGCCAAAATAAAAGACTCAAGGAGCGGCGCAAGAACCCTAGCAGGCCGCAAACTGGGGAGAGAGACAGAGACAGAGAGAGAGACAGGAGCAGGAAGGGCAGAGGGACAGTGGGTCCTGGAGGACAGAGAGGCCAGTGGGGGTGCCGGTGCAGTGGAAGCAGCAGTGGGGACAGTGGGGTAACACAGGAACAGCAGCTGGGGGCAGAGCCAGGGAGATGGACAGTGTCAGCTTCCATGGAAGCTGTAATGAGAGTGAGACAGCATGCTGCAGGGGGGCGTGGCGCGGAGGCGCGCTGCGTCAGATATGCCCCGACAGGCGGTATCGTGCCCGCATCAGCTACGAGCTGTACACAGATGTCGAGTTGTGGCCGGTACCGCCTGAACAGGGCAATACTGAGCGGCTCAGCGAGCTGTGCAGTGATGTGATGCAGGCACCCTCACGCGGTCATGCTCTGTCCGTGGAGACCAAGGTGACAGCCTGCATGTGCCTGCTCGCCACGGGCACCTTCCAGAGGCTGACAGGGGACACCACAGGCATTACACAGTCGGCCCATCACGCATCCTCACCCCAATTCCTCAGCGCACTGCTGCTCTCATGCTCTGAGGAGTACATCCATTTCCCCCAGCACACCGGCAGCGGAAGCGTACAGCAAACAGCATGCAGGAGTTCCACAGGGTAGCACATATGCCTGGCATGCTAGGGGCCATAGACTGCACCCATGTGGCCATCGCACGCCACCTGGCCCCGATGGCCATGCATATCGGAACCAAAAGGGCTTTTCCAGTGTCAACTGCCAGGTGGTGTGTGATGCCACTGAGCGCATCATCAATGTCTGTGCCACACACCCTGGCAGAGCACATGATGCCTTCATATGGCACCAATCTGCACTGTGCCATTGATTCGAGAGTGGGAACATCCCCACGGGTCATCTAGTGAGTGAGTACACATGTATGGAATGCAAACTCTGTGCAAGGGTGGGAATGACACAGGTGCCATGGTAGTGGCACACAAGGATATGGGCAATATGGACCTGACATGACACTGATCTCCACTATCTCCACACAGGTGACTGTGGATACCCTCCGTCCCTGGCTGCTCCACCATACCGGCGCCCCGACCCCAGCGCAGCACGGTTTCAATGAGGCACATGCCGCAACACGGAACATCATAGAGCGGGTGTTTGGGATACTCAAGGCATGCTTCCGATGCCTGGACACCTCCGGCGGAGCCCTACAGTACAGCCCCCAAAAGGCCTGTGGGATATTCCTGGCCTGTTGCATCCTGCACAACATGGCCAAAGACCATGGGATAGCCGTACAGGTCCAAGAGGGGGACAGCGATGGGGACGCCAGTGGCGCCGGTGATGTGGGTGATGAGCAGCCCCCCCTAGGATGGAGGGACCCCCGACTGACACGGCAGGCCCAGCTGCACCGGGACACCATTGCAGAAGAGCACTAAGCACAACACAGGTAAGTCAAGGGAACATGTGCAGGCAACACTGTCCATGCGCAAACCACAGGCACACAGGGGAACACACCGTACATGAAGGTCAGGGGAGTTGAAGGGTCCAGGCATACCAACACACCATCAGAGAGGGATGAGCACTCATATGGACACACACACACACCAGGCAGCATACAGGGGCAGCATCACAGCACTGCGGAAATGACATCGCCAACACACAGCATCACCTACCACCCCCACCACCTGGACTGTCCACGTACATGTGTCAGGACCTGGGCAACCTTGCACCTTGGTGTACAGTGCAATGCAGGCATCATCATCCACACGCACCTGTGGACAGCAGTTGGGAGAGTGTGCAGGTGGTCCGTGTGTCAGCTTGGTGAGCAGAGCACCCAGCAGTGCACGCCCACCATGACACACATTGCACACAGGCAGCACCAGACAGGGCCTGCATTGGGAGACAGCTCAGTCAGGGAGCACTGTCCCTCGGCCACCACGGATGCGTGGGCGGCCCGCTGTAGCCTAAGCAGCACTGGCAGGCTGAGCAGGGGCCACAGCCGAGTGATGCTATTACCACCAGGGGTCCCAGTCTTGGCGACCGCGACCTTCCCGCACAGGGTTCTGCATCCCACCAAACAAACTTGCACCAGGGTGCTTGGGATGCCCTAGCAGAACCCCGGTAGACAGGCTGTGGTGTCGCGCATGACGCCGGGGCGAGGAGTGGAGTGCGCACTGTGTGGGTGCGTGGTACAGGGGCACCAGACAGTGTGGTCAATGCGGTCACCACAGAGACCACTGCCTGGGTCAGCCTGTCAATGGCAGCGGTCACATCCGTCTGCATAAGGACCATCTCGGCTCGGTCGAGCACACTCCCTGCTATGCCGCTCCACAGACACAGACAGTGCCTCCATGGACCTTGCAACCGCCGCTACTGCAGCTGTACCGACTCCTGCAGCGAAATTGTCTTGTACAAATCCAATAGGTACTGTGCTAATAACATCGTAACCCCCAATTGTAGATGGTCTGGTGCAGCACCACCCTTGAGGGGTGGCCGCTGTTGCGGGACCAGGTATGGGGCGGATCTAGGCGGTGGACAAGTGCCACTGCTTGGCGGCTGTCCCCAGGCCTGGTGTACAACTGCTGCTGCACGCCCTCAACTGCTGAGCCCCCAGGTCCACCTGTTCCACCTGTGCCTCAACAGTGCCAGACACCTGCTCAGCCACCGATGCTGCCCCACGGTGCTGACAGGCACAGCCTGTGACTGTGCCAGCATGCTGGTACACAGGTGTGGAGCAGGATGGCCCAGGGGCGCGTGCTGGCCTGCCATGTATGTCCGTCGTGGGCACACCTATCACTGGCCATTGCAGGCCTGCTATCATCAATAGTGCGGTGCGTGCCACTGCCATGGGCACAGCATGCTGGCATACCTGCATGCCAGACTGCTGTGACACAGGCTGCACCCCTGCACCCGTATCACTGCCGCGGAGTTGTTGGGCCAGCCTGCATGCTGCTGCAGTGCCTGCAGGCTGCTGGCGGAGGTGGATGGTCCCTCCTCCAGGTCCAGCAGGTCTGCCTCACTGTCAGCACCCACCACCACCACCGTCTCCTGCAGACAAACAGGATCTGTAACAGAAAGAGTACATGTGAGTGCATGTGAACAACAACCCCACAACATCACCATGTCATACCGTGCAGTGATGGGCTTCCACCTGTCTGGAATCCTCCACCTGGAACACCGCCAATGGCATTTCGGCTGCATGGCGCGACCAGTGTCTCCCTCAGTCGGGGTCAGCTACGCAACACCACTGGTGGTCCCCACCAGTGGCAGCACGATGCCACCCTGAAGGCTGCCACCTTCTCCTTCAGCCTCCTGCGGTCAGTCCCATCTTTTCTGGCATTCCTGCTGGGCTGGTGGCTTCCGTGCTGGTTGGGACAGAGCTACCCCTCCCATGCAGCTGCCGCTGCTGAGGGTGCCCTCCGCCCACTCAAAGTGGCTCATCCTCCAGGTAGGCCTGGAAGGGGCCTCAGTCTCTGCCGTGGTGAAGTTCGGCCTCCTCCTCGCCCGCCGTCCACAGCCTCAACCTGGTTCTCGTCAGTCATGGTGATCTGTATGGGTGGAAGTGGACACCAGTCACTGTGCAGTCCACAGCATTTCCCCATGAGCCTAGCTGCCGGCGGGGGGCAGAAGCCCCCTTTCCTCTCCACACGGCAGATACTGATGGAAAGGAGTGCACCTGCGCCTTTCTAAGTGCCCCTCATCATGCTCAGCCCCTCAACCTATATCATCCTCCAGCACCCCTGCCCATGAGCATTGTCCTGAGCATCACACAGCATGTAACTCACCTCTCACCTGCAACAGCAAATCTAGCCCACCACAACAGTGTCGCGGTTTTATAGCGCAGCACATACCAAATGGTGTGGCGCAACTTTAATGACATGCTAATCACGCCCTGCGCCTTTGAATGGCTGATCAACTGATTTGCATATATCCGGCTGAATATCAGCGTGTTAGCTTAGCGCATCTGGAAAGGTCTGTAGCTGAGCTGATGGCGCATGTTTGTGGCTGTGTGCTACACTGCATTGCGCATGCCCAGACAGGCTACGCATGCGTCGATCGGCGCTGCAGACCTGCTGGCGCGATAGGTGATTCAGGCCATGGCCACCATTGTGCCAGTGGCGCTACAGCACTGGGCACTATGAGGCTGTGGCACTTCCGCGATAGTCCACTGTGGCGCGGGTGCTCTGCTTAGCGATCGCGCGGGATTCTATACATCCTGTAAGCTGTCGTAGCCTTGCGTCATTACCGTGACCTTACATGTACTCCCAGTCCTGGGCGCTGTTGGCATGCCATGTGTCGTCCCTATTAAGCTGTCTGGTGACAGCGCTATGTAAAAATAGGAGCTGTTCGAACAAGAGCGATTGGAACCCTATGCTGGTCTGTTGCACAGCAACTCCGTGAGGTTACAGCGCGAGCGGGCACCATATTGCCTGCTGTAAAGTTGGTGCCATGGCTAGGAGAGGGCGGTGTCCTGGAGCCCGCTTAGTGGCCAACCTGGTGGCCCTAGTGGAGCCCACTGTGAGGCACTGTGGTGAGGCCCCTCACCATGCCTGAGGACCCATGTGTGGCAGCAAGTGGCCACTGACCTGGTGGGGGTCACTGGCCAGGGCGGTCTGCTGAGCAGTGCGGCACGGTACAGTGACCTCCGCCGGAGAAGCGGACCTGTTGGCGGCTGCGTTCACGTACCAGGCGGGCCTGGTGCCTGAGCCACGTGAGTGTACCATCTATGCACCTATATTCTCTGTAGGGGTGTGTGTGCTTGGGTGGCTGTGCATAGGTGTGTCAGTGTGCAGCTGTGCGATGGATGGTTATGGCTGTGTGGGCAGGCACTCTCACTGGGGCAGGGGCACTCTGCTTTTGAGTCACCTGATGTTTGTCTCACCATATGTCTCCACAGGCCAGATTGTGAGGACACGGACCGCGGGGATGTGGGCCATGCCGGTGGTGCCCACGGGATATCGTGCCACAGCAGCAGCAGCAGCAGCACCAACAGCGTCAGACCGAGCTGCTGGAGGGTGTGATATCATTCGCGCATGGATGCTATTGCATGCTGGGGGCAGGACCACCAACCATGCTGGACACAACCAAAGGGAGGTCATAGTTCCACTCTACGGAACACTAGTGAGTCCCCACACTGGAGTACAGTGTAAGTTCGGAGACCATACCTGCGTATGGACATGGACTGGGTGGAGAGGGTTCACAGGAGGCGACATGGATGGTGCATGGATTGCATCACAAGTCCTATGCAGACAGGTTAGCGGAGACTGAACATGTACTCCGGGAGGGAGGAGGTGTATGGGGATATGATGGGACATACAGTGTTATACAGGGGGAACAGAGTGCAGGAAAACAATATTTGTAAGCGTAAAGGATGTTCCGGGACTAGGGCATGGGATGCAGTTGGAGGGCTCGTTTAAGGAAAACATGAAAGTATTTCTTCACAGAATGGGTGGTGGACAAGTGGAACCCTGCCAGAGGATGTGGTGGGGGCTGACTTGGTTCGGGTTTATGTATGCGTGGGTTATGCCATGAAGGAATTCTGGAGGTCAGGGTGAGGGAGCGGACATATAGGACAACAGAGTGAGCGTACAAGGCCAATGCCAGAACTGGGTGTCCCATAGGCCCTTATCTGCCGACACTGTCTATGTATCCATGTGTGTAGGCGCATGACACAGGTGACCTGCATCACAGTGCAGCATCACGACACGTCTGTGTATGCATCACAGGTGGTCAGGCATGCACTGGGCACATAGCTGTGTAACTGGCATGCACCACATTGCCACATCACTGACAGCCTAGTTTGTACTGTGATTGACATGGGCAGTGTGTGTGGGTGGTGGTGCTTATAGCTGGTGCCGCCTGTTTGTGATGGCCATGTGCATGTTCACTGTGGGTGGGTGCATGCCATCACAGGTGCAGGACATTGGGTTATATGGGTTGCAGGTTGGGTGGTGTTCAGGGTTGTGGTCAGTCTCAGCCATTGACTGTGTTCCCATTTTCCTAGGCCTCGGGGTGCTGAGGCATGTCGCTTAAGTCTCACCGGCGCCTGACCCAGGTGGGACTTGAAGACAGGAGCTCCTGCAGGCCACACAGCGCCAGGGTGAACGGCGGCAGCACAGGAGGGACGCCAGCAGGGGAGGACCAGGAGCCAGCTGGAGCGTAGCCCACATTCCGTTCCACTTCTCCCATCCCTTTCACCCTGCCTTCCTCTCCAAGTTTTATTCCCTCCCCCTTGAACACCCCTGCCTTTTACCCGTCCCCCCCCAACTTGTACATAGTTTCACCTGTTATTGTTTATCTGTTATTTTTGAAATATACATTTTCTATTTTGATACAACTGCTGTGTTGGTGTCTGCTTTGCAACTGGCTATGGGTGCTCCATTGCAGGGTGTACATGCCATCTGGGCTGCTATGGTCCTGGGTATATATGTGTGTGTGTGTGTGTGTGTGTCCATGGGAGTATCACCAGCATAATTGCATGCTTCTGTTGCTCTTGCCATCTGCTGCCACCCACTGCTGGGTGCACAGGTGGTCTGGCTAGTATGCTCTCTGCAGCATGGGTTGTGATGTGTAGGAGGTGCATGAGTGTTTCCTGCAGTGCCTGTCCTGCACATGAGCAGTGTCTTGGGGGCACGGTGCACGCTGTGCTGTGCGTCCGGGGGGGACTGATGTGCACTGTGGTTGTCAACCCCCTGTGTGTGGCACTCTCTGCCTGCCAGTGGTTGTGCTGGGGTGTCATGGCTCTGCTATGCTTTACTTGGCTTGTCCCCATGGGCATGTGGATCATCCGTCCCACCCCCAGTGATGCTGTGCTTGGGGTGTGCCGGTGTGGTGTGGGTTCTGCAGTGAGTTCCTGTGCCCATGTGTGGCATGGCTGGCGGTGGGCCCCAGCCTGCCTCCCTGGATGTGCAGTTCCATTGCTCTGGGGGGGGCTGTGCTTGCGCTATGGCAGCTCTGCAATGCTCAGCTGAGCTTCCATGGTTGCGCCATAGCGCAGCATTTTGGCTCAGCTTCTCCTTCCTGGTTGCACGATGGCGCAGTATGTGCGATATTGAGACGTTGGTTGCTTGCGCAATTTGCTCTGCTCCATGTTTGAATATCGCACCTGTTGCGCATATGCTCAATTGATTGTGCTTGCTCCTGCTGTTGCGCACATTTTGGGAGCAGTTTGAATATCTGGGCCATGGTGTCAAAGGTAGAATTTGTGTCTTTGTCAAATTCAACTTGTAATTAGAGACCTTAGCAAAACAATCTATTAATTCTCTTGTTCTGTCAAGGCTGGATACTGGGTCTTGTAGATTAAGAAGTATATCATCTGTGAAGACTGAGAACTTTAACTCCAGTCCCCCAATCTTAATCCCTTTAACATTTGGATCCCTATTAATAGATCTCAGGAGGGGCTCTAGATAAATGTTGAACAGTATCGTGAAAGAGGGCATCATGACAAGTCCCATTTTTAACTGAAATTCTGAGATATAACCATTGCATAGTATTCTGGCGTTGGCTCAGCATATAAGTTTTAATGCCTCTAAGAAGACCCCGGGAACCTCATTTTCTCATTGTGGCAAAAGAAAGGAATGTGAACCTGATCAAATGCTTTTCGGCATCTAGGAAATCAAGGCTAAAGGTACTCGAGAATCGGGGCAAAATTTAGAATGTGATGTAATTTCCTAAGGCGTCTTGGCTCCCCTCCTTGGCATAAATCTTACTTGTTCCTGACTGAGCAGATTAGGGGCAATACTCAAAATTCTATTTGCCAGAATTCTTGTAAGAATCTTAATATCTTGGTTTATTAACGCTATGAGCTCTATAACTACCTAGTGCATCCCTGGGCTTGTCGGGCTTAGGAATTAAAGTATATATATACCTGATACAGTGGCGGATGATGGAATCCCTCCTGCATTATAGTGAGAAAAAACTCTTGGAGTATGGGAAGTATAGTCTGGATATGGGCCTGGTAAAATTTGAGTAAGGCCATCAGGCCCCAGTGATTTACCAACAAGAAGAGACTGCACCACCTCGATAATGTCAGATGCTCTTATTGGAGCTTCTAATTCCTTAGCTTGAGCAGGATCCAAAACTGGTAAAGGGATTCCTTCTAAAAAACGCTTAGATTCTTCCTCCCCCACCAGATCTTTAGCTTGGTAGATTTCTGTGAAATATGATGCGAAGGCCTCTGCCGTTTCTTGAGGGTCTGTTATAAGCTTTCCTTCAAACTGAACAGATATGACTGTTCTACTTGCTTCCCATTCCTTGATTCTTGCTGCCAGGAGACGCCCGGGGACGTCACCCTGCAGCAAGAATTTGGCGTTGATCTTATTCAGCCAAAACTCTGTTTTCCCATAAACAATGTCCGACAACTCCCTTCTCAAGCTTTTGAGTTCCGCATCTATTTCCCCTGAGGACCCTTCCAGCTGTGACAAGGAGTTAATTGCCCCAATCAAAAATTCCTCTTTCGCCCTTCTTAGCCTATTACCCTTCGCTGCCAGACCCTGAGCTGTCCCCGCATAAAGAAACTTGCAGGTAGGCCAGGCTAATTTTTTGTCTTGCAGCGTGGGCACCTGCATTCTAATGATTTCCTGTAGAGCCTCCTCCAACTTATCCCTTATTGTGGGTTCTGTCAAAAAAGGGTCATGAAGCCTCCATCGGTAAGCTCGAGGCAGAGTAGGTCTTAGTTCCTACTGCAACTGAATAAGAGAATGATCTGAGAAAGTTCTACCTCAGTCAGAACTTCCTTGATCTCACTAAATGCCTCTATTGACCAAAAAAATTGATTAGAGAGTGACTCTTATGGGCTGCCAGTAGAAAGTCATATCACTGCCCCTATTTGAGAGGGTCTTAGTTGGGTCTACCAGTGCTGTAACCTCCAAGAACCTAATCAGGGCTAGCTGAGCCTTTGTCAGTGGCCCACTAGATGCCGGTATCCTGTCTTCCTGGTTATTGAGATAGGTGTTCCAGTCACCCGCTAAAATAAGAGAGTGTGAGGAGAGATTAGCTATATCCCTTTCTATTGAGGCAAAAAATTTAGGGTCAGAAGAAGTTGGCCCGTATATGGATGCAACTGAGACTGTTTTGCCAAGCAAAGTACCCAACAGATAGATCCCCCTACTATCTTCCTTACCTAACACTTGCGCCACCTCACACGGGCAATTTCTTTTATTAGAATCGCCACACCCCCGGATGCCCTATCCTTTCCCACTCCATATACTTGTCCCACCCATCGCTTCCTGAGACCATTCAGCTCCTCTGTCAAAAGATGTGTCTCTTGTAGTGCTGCAATATGTACCCCTAGTTGCTCAATATGTCGCAAAATGACCATTCTTTTACGTCTACCCCTGAGTCCTTTAACATTCCAAGAAATTATTTTAATACAAGACATCGTTAAACATCAAAATTGTTTCACATAAACCAGCGTATTGTGCCCCTTCAGGGTCTGCATCATTGCTATTCCCACACTTGGACTCTCTCTCCTCCCCCCCCCTTTACCCCCCGATCCTTAGATCGTCCACCTACCAGATATTGAGTCATGGATGAACCTGTTCCCGTGCCCCCTCCCAGCCTCACTCCATGGCACTAGAACTCCGGGACCCGGCCCAAAGCTGCCAAAAAACCTAAGCTTGAAAGCCCTACATTCTCATCAATCAATCACCCCCCTTTCCCAAGGCTCTCCACCTTTTATTACCCCATAGACAAAAGCAGGCAACCCCTCTCAAAGCTCTCAGTTATAAAATAAGAATCTCTCAATTGTAAAATAAAAATCGAGCCCACACTGCTCCTCTTCCCATTCTCTTGCTTCCCGGGGTGATACCCCACCAGTTAACAGTACTAACTAAACCTTAATCCCTATAGCTGTAGCTATTCCCCCTCCCACTCCTTCCCCAGTACTGACATAAAACAACTTAAATATGTGAGAATGTCCTCTAAACACTATAATACGAACTGTTTACCCCCTTTAAAATAAAATTCCCTCAACCATTCCTCTCTTACAGCTCCCTCTTATTTTTCCAAACTCACTAGTCTGTTCTTTAGATCTGATAACCCAAATAATGAATTTCGTAGACTCTGTGCCTACCTGATGAATGCTTGATATACCAATTCTCTCTAATTCGTCCCCTCATATCCCTTCTGTGACCCTATATACCCTGGCCTATGCATATCCCTTAAACCCACACGTCTAGCAATGAACAAAGAAATAGGCAATCCTTAACAACTTTAAAGTCCTTAGAATCTCTTCCATCACCACTCTTCAGGCGGACACAGCCATCTCCTTCTCAGAGAGCAGTCATGTTAAGGGCTTAAATAGTTCTGGGAGCTCAGACCGTAATCCCTCCAAAGCGTTGCCATGAGGAACCTCTTCTCTCCAGCCTGAAGATTGTACCACCAGAGTTGCAGGAACTGTAATCGAAATTTAATTCCTGCAAGATAAAGCTTTCTTTATTTCTGCTTATTCCTTTTGCTTTTCTCGAATCGCTGGCGTTTGGTCTTGAAAAAACCAAAGCGAAGCACCATTCCATTGTAGAGACTTCTTTTGTCTAGCGGTGAGCAGCACATGGGACTTTTCCTTATAGTTGAGAAAGCACATAATTATCATCGGGGCCTGCTTGCAGCGCATCTCCCTAATGCCCGATGAGCTCTTTCCAGGTTGTACGCTTCCCCTAATGGTGTAGGCCCACAACTTCAGTAATAGCTCCTGCATAAAAGCAAACACAGTCTGTGCCTTCAGCCCTTTTCTGGTAACCCTGCTACTATCAGGTTATTTCTCCGATTTCTCGATTCTTGGTCCTCCATCCTCTCCTCTAGTTTCTTGACCTTTTTTCTAACCAACACCATCTCCTGATCCATCTCAGATATCTTCCTCTCCTGCGAGGAAATCCTGGCCTCGGCATCTCCCATTCTCTGTGCCAGGGAGTGTAATGCCGGCTTTACCACTGCAAAGTCAATCACAAGCCCTTGCAACATTGCCTTAATTTCCAGTATGTCCTCTGTATTCGGAGCCTAGACCCCCCTTCCTTCCCTGGTTCCATCATCATGTTCAATCGCGTAGGAGAGTGAGGTTTCAGCCTCTTAGTAGCTGGGGCTACCGCCCATGATAGTTCAGCAATTCAGCTTCCATCGCTATGCAATACGCAGCCCTATCTTTCCGCTGCACCTCACTGTTCTCCCCAAGCCTCGTTCCGTTTCTTCACAGTCCTTTAGTGATTCCAAGAAAAACACACCACAACAACTCACGGGCTCTTGTTGAGTATTTTAAGTGATTTAAGCCAGTCTCGGAGGAGCAATTATAATATTGTAGACCATGGGGCCTCGGAGTAACACGGAGATGTCTATCCGATTCAGCTCATCATGTGGCCTCCCATAGTTTGTCTATTTGTATCTTGGTGGAACCTGACCCTGGGAAAGTTGAGCTAGTTACTCCTTGGGTGAGCTCTGCTGCCAGATTGCATAATTAATTGTGCTTGTTTCTGTACCATGTGGTGTATCATAGAAACATAGACAATGATGGCAGAAAAAGACCCATTGTCCATCCAGTCTACCAAAGTTCCCTATTTAGCCCTGGGATCTACTGTTTCTCCAGGGTCCTAGCCCCCTAACCAAAAGGACACTGTTTTTTTGTTTTCTTTATGGTGCCTGCATTTGTATTCTTGCTGGGACTGATGAGCTGGGGCTTGAAGGTCAATGGTGGGCATTGGGGAGGCTCCATTTTATTTTTGAGTCCACATTGGTTACCTTGCTTTGTTATTTATATAAACTTGTCACTTTGATAGTGTGCAAACTTATGGAGACCATACTGAAGGAACGATTGATAGAGCATCTAGAGGAACATGGTCTACATGATGCAAGGCAACATGGATTTATGGGATGGAGGTCTTGTCAAATGAATCTGATCAACTTCTTTGACTGGGTAACCAGAACAGTGGACAAGGACCAAGCACTGGACATCCTCTACCTGGATTTCAGCAAGGCCTTTGGCACTGTATCCTGCAGATGTCTGATCAGGAAGTTGATGGACCTCAGAGTAGGAGAGAGATGGTTAGATGGGTGAAAAATGGCTGAGGAAAAGGACCCAAAAGGTGATCATGGGGAGGTTGTCTAGTACCAGGGTGGTCACAAGTGGTGTCCTAGAGGGCTCAGTGCTCAGGCCAGTGCTATTCAATGTTTTCATTAATTATACTGGGGATGGCATCTGATTTACTCTTGCTCCACCTTTTGGTCCATCTTTGATTGAATTCTACCTCAGTGTTACTCTTCCCCTCACCTGGCTTGACTGGGTTCTTACTAACAACCCCTAGTGCATTAAAGTCTCTGGCATCCTGCCTGATTCCTTGAGTGATCACTCCCCTACTGTTTGTGTCTGAAGGAATAATTTCCCAATCCACCCACCAAAATTGTGCTCTCTAGGGAGATGACCTTGTTCTGTCACCAATAGATCCTAACCTCTTTCTCCCAAGCTGACTGGTCCCTGATCCTAGAATTCTTTACTAACATCTTTAATTCTGTAGTCAACCATCATGCACCCTTGGTTAAGTGGTGGTCCAAGGGAACTTGTGCCCCTTGGCTCTCCAAGGAACTAAGAGCTCTCATGATTGCATGTGGTGCTGCATGGAAGGTATACAAGAGTTCTGGTATGCCATCTGACTGGCAGGCCTACAGACGTACAACTCCTAGGCGGTGCTATCTCTAGGGTTACTACCCCTACATGTACTTGTGACAACAGGTTGAGTGGCCTGTGTTCAAACTCAACAATTACCAGGGTTTCCCAGCCCTCAGTAATTACAATATTTTGGTGCCTCCACCCAGAGTAATGTATGTGGGATATCTACCTAACCTGATATAGCCCTCTGGGAGGCTATAAGGACCTACACACCAACCTAGTGACCAAGTACCTTGTAATGGGGAACAGCCCTTTACTGTAGTTAATAGACAGATAGCAATGAATATTAACAATATGCACACACTCTTTGCACTTAACCACAAGGGTCTGGTCTTCAGCAAGTCCCCTGGAACCCCCTGTAAAACAGTGTTTACAACAGGCATGCACTTTTAAATATGTTTCCCCCAGACACATTAACCTTCACTCAGACAATGAGATATTCATGAGGCAATGTAACAGTGAAACAAATCAATCAATTTATTAAGGGGGATTTGAACAAGGAAAGGGGGAAGGTCTAGGTAAATGATTACTATACTGGATTTAAACCAGGGCACATTTGCATGTATGCATTTAGTCCCACTGTACAGTTTTGCAGCTGCTGGGTACCTAGACTGTTGGTGGCTAGCTTGATCATTGCCGGGTTGCAGCTGTTGTTGGGGCTCTTGATGGAAAGAAAGGCAAATAGACATGCAATAACAAAGACTTTGGCTATTTGTATCCTCGGCCAGTTGGCCCAGTCTATTGAAAACCATTCAAATTAAGCTGGGAACAATTAGATGATGCCACAAGAAAACCAAGATGACTGTTGCAGGGAGCTACCCTGGATTTACTCACTGTACCAGTTGAGTCAGGATGACCTGACGAAATTAAGACCTGATGCTGGAAGCTGCTGCACATGGGGAAGCTGGGATGTCACGGCTCACCTCCACTTCATTGCCTTTCCCTGAAGGTGGCTGCAACCTGCAGTCACTTTCTGTGCAGGGGCTGCATCCCTGAAGCTGGTCTCTCACTGGTAACACTGGAGCTGGCAGAAATCGTACTGGGTCATAATGTCGTCACGTTTAATAGCATACGGCATTATGGTGAAACTGGACCTGTCACGCTCTCTGAGTTGGACCTCCCAGAGTTAGAATCTTTAGTGGGGGTCCGGAGGCAGCCCCCCTGTAATGGGGGGTGGGGTGGAGCACCACAGAATAAAAGATAACAAGAAATCGCAACGCCGATTATATCGAATCGCATTCTGCCTTACACATATTAACCCCGTCGCACAAATACCATCGGCATGAAGCAGGAAGGACAAAGGCCCAAGTTTGACAAAGTGTCTCTAGAAAAGTTCAGTTTATTTGCTGGTGACCCTCCAGCTGGCAGACAGTTCTGTCACTGGTAAAAGTAGGTTCCTGTCTGGAAATCAGGAGTCCCTGGACAGTAGGCCTTGACCCACGACAAGCATTCAGCACATTTAATGGAAACAGCAGTCAACTCTCTACCTCTCAGTTTGGTTTCAGGCGGGTCCGCAATTACAGCTGCTTTGCTGAGCCAACTTCTTAATCTGCAGGCACGCAGACCCTGAAGATCAGTCCCCTTGTGGATTGAAAACAGCTCACGGGAGGCAAACAGGCCCCTCCTGCAAAGACACACAGGCTCTTCTCAGAAGCTCGAGCTGAAGGCTCAAAACAGATCTCTCTCTCAGGCTTTAGACTGACTCACTGAGACTGACCCTGAAATTCAAACTGCCCCTCTTAAATCAATCAATCAATCAATCAATCAATTTTTATTTAGCCAGGCGAAACATCATTGAAAAGAACTCATTTTCAAGATGAACCTGGGTATTGTTATAATGTTCACAACAGTGAAACATAGAGAATAATGTATACAGTGTCATAAGCTAAAGAATTTTCAAGCATAGGATAACACAGCATATAGGCAAGGTATGCCGGTCAGTACATACAGCAAAAGTCAGTATACATTTGGGGTAGTACCCAGTATAGTTCATGACGAGGTAGATACATTCAAGAACAAAACAATGCAATTTGGCAACATGATATTACAATGCATCTGCCAGGGTAGCAGGTAGGACCATGCTGTAATAAAGAAAGTAAGGTGTTTTACAGCAAATACCAATATACGGCAAAATCCTTAGACTTTGATTGGCTGCTCAAGCTGTCAAAAACTGTTCTAGCCTTTTTATTGGCTGGATTTTGGGCGCCCAAACTTTGTCCCTGATTATCTCCTACAAGTCGCATTGCATTCCCAAGAGTTTCTGGCTGAAATCCCTGCTCATGTCTGGCTAGTTAGGCTGCAAAATGGTGGCTGCAGTAACAAAGTTCAAGTGGTTTACACAGTCCCACAAGTTTAGAATTCTGTGCGGTCAGGATTAAAGTTATTTAGGTTAGTGTAATTTCCCTCAGTTTCATAGCCCCAACTGTGTTCTTCCTAATGACCCCATATATACATATATATATATATATATATATATATATATATATATATATATAGACAGGAGGCAAAATTACGAATGTATATTAGGTTGTTCCACAGTGTCAAAATAGAGTTCGGTGTTAGGTTGAAAGCCCCCAGGGCTCCTCGTCACTACCCTCAAACCAGTCATCAGGCGCATTGGGATTGCCGTTCTTAACTCCTCACCCCATCAGATATGTGAAGAAGCTAGTGTAGGAGAATGGGGTGAGAGTTAGGGACCAACAACCCCAATGTGCACCCCGACGTGGTTGGGGTGTCGCTGGGGGGTCTTAGGGGCTTTCAACCCAACACCTAATTGCCAACTTTTGTCGCTGTGGAACAACCCTAACTAATGCATTAAATGGATTTTTGCCTCTAATTTCCTTCTTTTGAGAATGATAACGGAGAAATAGTGAATGTACGCGCAGCGGAGCTTCTTGGGCTCCATGTCTCACGATGCGGATGTGTTGTCACATAGCAACACAGCACCCACAAAACACAAATGCTACGCTAAGGTGACGAAAGTGAAACAGAAAGAGAAACAGTACTGTAGACATAAATGGTTAAAATAATGCAAACACAAGTGCAAATAAAAAAAAGTAATGCTGGTACGACGGGTGCTGTAGACGGGAACAGTAAGAGAATCAGGGTACGAACCGCAAGGAAGTGGTAAGGGTAACAGTAATGTAAGCGCACAGGCTGGTTTTCCCCAAAAGCCGCATAGAGAAAGACAGTGAGTACAAAGAATGTATGCATAATAATGGTCTTGGAGCAGAAAAATGAGGAGTTGAATACTAAATTGCTTATATCTCAGGAACCCATCTACGTGAAAAAATTTTAAAAGTCATATGATGTATGACTTTCCTGGCTAGATTTTTAGTTAGTCCCCATAGGGGGCTAAGAATTTTTCTGACAAAAGTCCATATCTTGCACATCCTCGGTGAGATACAGGCCCTGAAAGGCGTGGCAAACACCGTAATGTTATCCTATGGGGACAAAAGAGAAATTCAGAGTGCGATAACTTTGGCTTCATGTAATATTTTTCACCAAACCACTGAAAAGTACATCTCAGGGATGTTGGCTTTCTTCCCTCCAAATTTCAGCCCAAAAGACCAAACCATTATTTTGCAGCAGGGTGGCAAAGGATTCCTATAATGTGGCGGATGCCGTAATGTTATTCTGTGGGAAAAAGTGTCAACTTTGGAGTGCCGTAACTTTGTAGCCCTGTAATATTTTTTCACTGAAACACTGAAAAGCACATCTGTGAGATGTTGGCTGCGTTCCCTCCAAATTTTAGACCAATAAATCAAATTGTTCTTTTGCAGCAGGGTGGCAAATAATTACTGTCATTTTGCCATAGCCTGAAAAAGTAGTGTCGCAATTTCTTGACTTTTCGCAAACATTTGTAACACTTTCATGAGTGCGACACTACTTTGCGAAAGTACTTTTTCCAGAAACTTAAAAAACATATTTCTAGGGTGTTTAACCTCAAAATAAAGACATGCCTAGCATTCTCAGGGTCTGACTAGGTAAACACAAACAGAATTGTGTTGTTAGGGGGTCCCAAATTTAAATGCCAAGCATTTTTCTGATCACCAACTGAAAACAAAATGGTGGTTTTGTGAAAGTAAAAGGGCCATTTGCAAAAGTAAAAACTGCATTTGTGAAAGTGTTGAATTTTTTGTTAACTTTTCCCATTGACTTATAATGGGAAACTGTTTATTGAATAACTTTTGAACTGTTTAATATTTTTTCAAGAAATCTTCAAAAGGCACATCGGGGACCCTGGCCACATGTTCCCCTGAAGATTTGGACCAATCGCACAAACAGTGCGACCTGTAGAGAAGACCAAAAATTGCAAAAGCATAATATCATCTGTGAAGACTGAGAACTTTAACTCCAGTCCCCCAATTTAGTCCTTTAACATTTGGATCCCTATTAATAGATCTCAGGAGGGGCTCTAGATAAATGTTGAACAGTATCGTGAAAGAGGGCATCCATGACAAGTCCCATTTTTAACTGAAATTCCCGCGAGATATAACCATTGCATAGTATTCTGGCCGTTGGCTCAGCATATAAGTTTTTAATGCCTCTAAGAAGACCCCCGGGGAACCTCATTTTCTCCATTGTGGCAAAAAGAAAGGAATGTGAAACCTGATCAAATGCTTTTTCGGCATCTAGGGAAATCAAGGCTAAAGGTACTTGAGAATCGGGGGCAAAATTTAGAATGTGATGTAATTTCCTAAGGGCGTCTTGCGCTCCCCTCCTTGGCATAAATCTTACTTGTTCCTGACTGACCAGATTGGGGGCAATACTCAAAATTCTATTTGCCAGAATTCTTGTAAGAATCTTAATATCTTGGTTTATTAACGCTATAGGCCTATAACTACCTAGTGCATCCCTGGGCTTGTCGGGCTTAGGAATTAAAGTGATATATGCCTGATACAGTGGGGATGATGAATCCCCTCCTGCATTATAGTGAGAAAAAACTCTTGGAGTATGGGAAGTATAGTCTGGATATGGGCCTGGTAAAATTTAGCAGTAAGGCCATCAGGCCCCAGTGATTTACCAACAAGAAGAGACTGCACCACCTCGATAATGTCAGATGCTCTTATTGGAGCTTCTAATTCCTTAGCTTGAGCAGGATCCAAAACTGGTAAAGGGATTCTTCTAAAAACGCTTAGATTCTTCCTCCCCACAGATCTTTAGCTTGGTAGATTTCTGTGAAATATGATACGAGCCTCTGCCGCTTCTTGAGGGTCTGTTATAAGCTTTCCTTCAAACTGAACAGATATGACTGTTCTACTTGCTTCCATTCTTGATTCTTGCTGCCAGGAGACGCCCGGACGCCACCTGCAGCAAGAATTTGCTGTTGATCTTATTCAGCCAAAACTCTGTTTTCCCATAAACAATGTCCGACAACTCCCTCTCAAGCTTTTGAGTTCCATCTATTTCCCTGAGGACCCTTCCAGCTGTGACAAGGAGTTAGTGCCCCAATCAAAAATTCCTCTTTGCCCTTCTTAGCCTATTACCCTTCCGGCTGCCAGACCTGAGCTGTCCCGCATAAAGAAACTTGCAGGTGAGCCAGGCTAATTTTTTTCTTGCAGTGGGCACCTGCATTCTAATGATTTCCTGTAGAGCCTCCCTCCAACTTATCCCTTATTGTGGGTTCTGTCAAAAAGGGTCATGAAGCCTCCATCGGTAAGGTCGAGGCAGAGTAGGTCTTGGTTCCCACTGCAACTGAATAAGAGAATGATCTGAGAAAGTTCTACCCTCAGTCAGAACTTCCTTGATCTCACTAAATGCCTCTCTATTGACCAAAAAAAAATTGATTCGAGAGTGACTCTTATGGGCTGCCGAGTAGAAAGTCATATCACTGCCCCTATTTGAGAGGGTCTTAGTTGGGTCTACCAGTGCTGTAACCTCCAAGAACCTAATCAGGGCTAGCTGAGCCTTGTCAGTGGCCTCATTGATAGATGTATCCTGTCTTCCTGGTTATTGAGATAGGTGTTCCAGTCACCCGCTAAAATAAGAGAGTGTGAGGAGAGATTAGCTATATCCCTTTCTATTGAGGCAAAAAATTTAGGGTCAGAAGAAGTTGGCCCGATATGGATGCAACTGAGACTGTTTTGCCAAGCAAAGTACCCAACAGATAGATCCCCTACTATCTTCCCTTACCTAACACTTGCGCCACCTCACACGGTGGGATTTCTTTTATTAGAATCGCCACACCCCGGATGCCCTATCCTTTTCCCACTCCATATCTTGTCCCACCTGAATGCTTTCCTGGAGACCATTCAGCTCCTCTGTCAAAAGATGTGTTCTTGTAGTGCTGCAATATGTACCCCTAGTTGCTCAATATGTCGCAAAATGACCATTCTTTTCGTCTACCCTGAGTCCTTTAACATTCCAAGAAATTATTTTAATACAAGACATCGTTAAACATCAAAATTGTTTCACATAAACCAGCGTGTTGTGCCTTCAGGGTCTGCATCATTGCTATTCCCACACTTGGACTCTCTCTCCTCCCCTTTGCCCCGATCCTTAGATCGTCCACCTACCAGATATTGAGTCATGGATGAACCTGTTCCCGTGCCCCCTCCCAGCCTCACTCCATGGCACTAGAACTCCGGGACCCGCCCAAAGCTGCCAAAAAAACCTAAGCTTGAAAGCCCTACATTCTCATCAATCAATCACCCCCCTTTCCCAAGGCTCTCCACCTTTATTACCCCCATAGACAAAAAGCAGGCAACCCCTCTCAAAGCTCTCAGTTATAAAATAAGAATCTCTCAATTGTAAAATAAAATCGAGCCCACACTGCTCCTCTTCCCATTCTCTTGCTTCCGGATGACCACCAGTTAACAGTACTAACTAAACCTTAATCCCTATAGCTGTAGCTATTCCCCTCCACTCCTTCCCAGTACTGACATAAAACAACTTAAATATGTGAGAATGTCCTCTAAACACTATAATACGAACTGTTTACCCCTTTAAAATAAAATTCTCAACCATTCCTCTCTTACAGCTCCCTCTTATTTTTCCAAACTCACTAGTCTGTTCTTTAGATCTGATAACCCAAATAATGAATTTCGTGACTCTGTGCCTACCTGATGAATGCTTGATATACCAATTCTCTCTAATTCGTCCTCAGATCCCTTCTGTGACCCTATATACCCTGGCCTATGCATATCCCTTAAACCCACACGTCTAGCAATGAACAAAGAAATAGGCAATCCTTAACAACTTTAAAGTCCTTAGAATCTCTTCCATCACCACTCTTCAGGCGGACACAGCCATCTCCTTCTCAGAGAGCAGTCATGTTAAGGGCTTAAATAGTTCTGGGAGCTCAGACCGTAATCCCTCCAAAGCGTCTTTTGCCATGAGGAACCTCTTCTCTCCAGCCTGAAGACGTACCACCAGAGTTGCAGGGAACTGTAATCGAAATTTAATTCCTGCAAGATAAAGCTTCTTCTTTATTTCTGCTTATTCCTTTTGCTTTTCTCGAATCGCTGGCGTTTGGTCTTGAAAAAACCAAAGCGAAGCACCATTCCATTGTAGAGACTTCTTTTGTCTAGCGGTGAGCAGCACATGGGACTTTTCCTTATAGTTGAGAAAGCACATAATTATCATCCGGGGCCTCGCCCCCGGCAGCGGCATCTCCCTTAATGCCCGATGAGCTCTTTCCAGGTTGTACGCTTCCCCGAATGGTGTAGGGCCCAGCAACTTCAGTAATAGCTCCTGCATAAAAGAAACACAGTCTGTGCCTTCAGCCCTTTCTGGTAACCCTGCTACTATCAGGTTATTTCTCGATTTCTCGATTCTTGGTCCTCCATCTCTCCTCTAGTTTCTTGACCTTTTTTCTAACCAACACCATCTCCTGATCCATCTCAGATATCTTCCTCTCCTGCGAGGAAATCCTGGCCTCGGCATCTCCCATTCTCTGTGCCAGGGAGTGTAATGCCGGCTTTACCACTGCAAAGTCAATCACAAGCCCTTGCAACATTGCCTTAATTTCCAGTATGTCCTCTGTATTCGAGCCTGAACCCCCTTCCTTCCCTGGTTCATCATCATGTTCAATGCAGTAGGAGAGTGAGGTTTCAGCCTCTTAGTAGCTGGGGCTACCGCCCATGATAGTTCAGCAATTCAGCTTCCATCGCTATGCAATACGCAGCCCTATCTTTCCGCTGCACCCTCACTGTTTCTACGAAAGCCTCGTTCCGTTTCTTCACAGTCCTTTAGTGATTCCAAGAAAAACACACCCACAACAACTCACGGGCTCTTGTTGAGTATTTTTAAGTGATTTAAGCCAGTCTCGGAGGAGCAATTATAATATTGTAGACCGCGGGGCCTCGGAGTAGCACGGGAGATGTCTATCCGATTCAGCTCATCATGTGGCCTCCCATAGTTTGTCTATTTGTATCTTGGTGGAACCTGACCCTGGGAAAGTTGAGCTAGTTACTCCTTGGGTGAGCTCTGCTGCCAGATTGCATAATTAATTGTGCTTGTTTCTGTACCATGTGGTGTATCATAGAAACATAGACAATGATGGCAGAAAAAGACCCATTGTCCATCCAGTCTACCAAAGTTCCCTATTTAGCCCTGGGATCTACTGTTTCTCCAGGGTCCAGCCCCTAACCAAAGGACACTGTTTTTTTGTTTTCTTTATGGTGCCTGCATTTGTATTCTTGCTGGGACTGATGAGCTGGGGCTTGAAGGTCAATGGTGGGCATTGGGGAGGCTCCATTTTATTTTTGAGTCCACATTGGTTACCTTGCTTTGTTATTTATATAAACTTGTCACTTTGATAGTGTGCAAACTTATGGAGACCATACTGAAGGAACGATTGATAGAGCATCTAGAGGAACATGGTCTACATGATGCAAGGCAGCATGGATTTATGGGATGGAGGTCTTGTCAAATGAATCTGATCAACTTCTTTGACTGGGTAACCAGAACAGTGGACAAGGACCAAGCACTGGACATCCTCTACCTGGATTTCAGCAAGGCCTTTGGCACTGTATCCTGCAGATGTCTGATCAGGAAGTTGATGGACCTCAGAGTAGGAGAGAAGATGGTTAGATGGGTGAAAAATGGCTAGGGAAAAGGACCCAAAAGGTGATCATGGGGGGAGAGTTGTCTAGTACCAGGGTGGTCACAAGTGGTGTCCTAGAGGGCTCAGTGCTCAGGCCAGTGCTATTCAATGTTTTCATTAATTATACTGGGGATGGCATCTGATTTACTCTTGCTCCACCTTTTTGGTCCATCTTTGATTGAATTCTACCTCAGTGTTACTCTTCCCCCTCACACCTGGCTTGACTGGGTTCTTACTAACAACCCCTAGTGCATTAAAGTCTCTGGCATCCTGCCTGATTCCTTGAGTGATCACTCCCCTACTGTTTGTGTCTGAAGGAATAATTTCCCAATCCACCCACCAAAATTGTGCTCTCTAGGGAGATGACCTTGTTCTGTCACCAATAGATCCTAACCTCTTTCTCCCAAGCTGACTGGTCCCTGATCCTAGAATTCTTTACTAACATCTTTAATTCTGTAGTCAACCATCATGCACCCTTGGTTAAGTGGTGGTCCAAGGAACTTGTGCCCCTTGGCTCTCCAAGGAACTAAGAGCTCTCATGATTGCATGTGTGCTGCATGGAAGGTATACAAGAGTTCTGGTATGCCATCTGACTGGCAGGCCTACAGACGCAGTAAACTCCTAGGGCGGTGCTATCTCTAGGGTTACTACCCTACATGTACTTGTGACAACAGGTTGAGTGGCCTGTGTTCAAACTCAACAATTACCAGGGTTTCCCAGCCCTCAGTAATTACAATATTTTGGTGCCTCCACCCAGAGTAATGTATGTGGGATATCTACCTAACCTGATATAGCCCTCTGGGAGGCTATAAGGACCTACACACCAACCTAGTGACCAAGTACCTTGTAATGGGGAACAGCCCTTTACTGTAGTTAATAGACAGATAGCAATGAATATTAACAATATGCACACACTCTTTGCACTTAACCACAAGGGTCTGGTCTTCAGCAAGTCCCCTGGAACCCCTGTAAAACAGTGTTTACAACAGGCATGCACTTTTAAATATGTTTCCCCAGACATTAACCTTCACTCAGACAATGAGATATTCATGAGGCAATGTAACAGTGAAACAAATCAATCAATTTATTAAGGGGTTTGAACAAGGAAAGGGGGAAGGTCTAGGTAAATGATTACTATACTGGATTTAAACCAGGGCACATTTGCATGTATGCATTTAGTCCCACTGTACAGTTTTGCAGCTGCTGGGTACCTAGACTGTTGGTGGCTAGCTTGATCATTGCCCCGGGTTGCAGCTGTTGTTGGGGCTCTTGATGGAAAGAAAGGCAAATAGACATGCAATAACAAAGACTTTGGCTATTTGTATCCTCGGCCAGTTGGCCCAGTCTATTGAAAACCATTCAAATTAAGCTGGGAACAATTAGATGATGCCACAAGAAAACCAAGATGACTGTTGCAGGAGCTACCCTGGATTTACTCACTGTACCAGTTGAGTCAGGATGACCTGGACGAAATTAAGACCTGATGCTGGAAGCTGCTGCACATGGGGAAGCTGGGATGTCACGGCTCACCTCCACTTCATTGCCTTTCCCTGAAGGTGGCTGCAACCTGCAGTCACTTTCTGTGCAGGGGCTGCATCCCTGAAGCTGGTCTCTCACTGGTAACACTGGAGCTGGCAGAAATCGTACTGGGTCATAATGTCGTACGTTTAATAGCATACGGCATTATGGTGAAAACCGGACCTGTGCGCTCTCTGAGTTGGACCTCCCAGAGTTAGAATCTTTAGTGGGGGGGTCCGGGAGGAGCAGCCCCCTGTAATGGGGGGTGTGGGGGTGGAGCACCCACAGAATAAAAGATAACAAGAAATCGCGCAACGCGATTATATCGAACGGCATTCTGCCTTGCGACATATTAACCCCGTGCCGCACAAATACCATCGGCATGAAGCAGGAAGGACAAAGGCCCAAGTTTGACAAAGTGTCTCTAGAAAAGTTCAGTTTATTTGCTGGTGACCCCTCCAGCTGGCAGACAGTTCTGTCACTGGTAAAAGTAGGTTCCTGTCTGGAAATCAGGAGTCCCTGGACAGTAGGCCTTGACCCACGACAAGCATTCAGCACATTTAATGGAAACAGCAGTCAACTCTCTACCTCTCAGTTTGGTTTCAGGCGGGTCCGCAATTACAGCTGCTTTGCTGAGCCAACTTCTTAATCTGCAGGCACGCAGACCCTGAAGATCAGTCCCCTTGTGGATTGAAAACAGCTCACGGGAGGCAAACAGGCCCCTCCTGCAAAGACACACAGGCTCTTCTCAGAAGCTCGAGCTGAAGGCTCAAAACAGATCTCTCTCCAGGCTTTAGACTGACTCACTGAGACTGACCCTGAAATTCAAACTGCCCCTCTTAAATCAATCAATCAATCAATCAATCAATTTTTATTTAGCAGGAGCAACATCATTGAAAAGAACTCATTTTCAAGATGAACCTGGGTATTGTTATAATGTTCACAACAGTGAAACATAGAGAATAATGTATACAGTGTCATAAGCTAAAGAATTTTCAAGCATAGGATAACACAGCATATAGGCAAGGTATGCCGGTCAGTACATACAGCAAAAAGTCAGTATACATTTGGGGTAGTACCCAGTATAGTTCTATGACGAGGTAGATACATTCAAGAACAAAACAATGCAATTTGGCAACATGATATTACAATGCATCTGCCAGGGTAGCAGGTAGGACCATGCTGTAATAAAGAAAGTAAGGTGTTTTACAGCAAATACCAATATACGGCAAAATCCTTAGACTTTGATTGGCTGCTCAAGCTGTCAAAAACTGTTCTAGCCTTTTTATTGGCTGGATTTTGGGCGCCCAAACTTTGTCCCTGATTATCTCCTACAAGTCTGCATTGCATTCCCAAGAGTTTCTGGCTGAAATCCCTGCTCATGTCTGGCTAGTTAGGCTGCAAAATGGTGGCTGCAGTAACAAAGTTCAAGTAGTTTACACAGTCCCACAAGTTTAGAATTCTGGTGCGGTCAGGATTAAAGTTATTTAGGTTAGTGTAATTTCCCCTCAGTTTCATAGCCCCAACTGTGTTCTTCCTAATGACCCCATATATACTATATATATATATATATATATATATATATATATATATAAGAGCAGAGGCAAAATTCTGTTTAATGCATAGTTAGGTTGTCCACAGTGACAAAAATGAGGAAGTTCGGTGTTAGGTTGAAAGCCCCCAGGGCCCTCGCACTCCCTCAACCAGCATCAGGCGCATTGGGATTGCCGTGCTCCCTACTCACCCCATCAGATATGTGAAGAAGCAGAGGTGTAGAGAATGGGGTGAGAGTTAGACCAACAACCCCAATGTGCACCCCGATGCCGGTTGGGGTGTCGCTGGGGGTCTTAGGGGCTTTCAACCCTAACACCTAATTTCAACTTTTGTCGCTGTGGAACAACCCTAACTAATGCATTAAATGGATTTTTGGCTCTAATTTCCTTCTTTGAGAATGATAACGAGAAATAGTGAATGTACGCGCAGCGGAGCTTCTTGGGCTCCATGTCTCACGATGCGGATGTGTTGTCACATAGTAACACAGCACCCACAAACACAAATGCTAATGCGTTAAGGTGACAAAGTGAAACAGAAAGAGAAACAGTACTGTAGACACAAATGGTTAAAATAATGCAAACACAAGTGCAAATAAAAACGCAAAGGGTAACGCACGTGGTGCTGTAGACGGGAACAGTAAGAGAATCAGGTACGGAACCGCAAGCGGAAGTGGTAAGGGTAACAGTAATGTAAGCGCACAGGCTGGTTTTCCCCAAAAGCTGCATAGAGAAAGACAGTGAGTACAAAGAATGTATGCATAATAATGGGTCTTGGAGCAGAAAATGAGGAGTTGGAATACTAAATTGCTTATATCTCAGGAACCGTACGACGTAGAAAAAAATTTTAAAAGTCATATGATGTATGACTTTCCTGGCTAGTTTTTTAGTTAGCCCCATAGGGGGGCTAAGAATTTTTCTGACAAAAAGTCCATATCTTGCACCGTTTCCGAGATACAGGCCCTGAAAGGCGTGGCAAACACCGTAATGTTATCCTATGGGGACAAAAGAGAAATTCAGAGTGCGATAACTTTGGCTTCATGTAATATTTTTTCACCAAACCACTGAAAAGTACATCTCAGGGATGTTGGCTTTCTTCCCTCCAAATTTCAGCCCAAAAGACCAAACCATTATTTTGCAGCAGGGTGGCAAAGGATTCCTATAATGTGGCGGATGCCGTAATGTTATTCTGTGGGAAAAAGTGTCAACTTTGGAGTGCCGTAACTTTGTAGCCCTGTAATATTTTTCACTGAACACTGAAAAGCACATCTGTGAGATGTTGGCTGCGTTCCTCCAAATTTTAGACCAATAAATCAAATTGTTCTTTTGCAGCAGGGTGGCAAATAATTACTGTCATTTTGCCATAGCCTGAAAAAGTAGTGTCTAATTCTAGACTTTCATAAAACATTTGTAACACTTTCATGAGTGCGACACTACTTTCAAGTAGTTTTTTCCAGAAACTTAAAAAACATATTTCTAGGGTGTTTAACCTCAAAATAAAGACATGCCTAGCATTCTCAGGGTCTGACTAGGTAAACACAAACAGAATTGTGTTGTTAGGGGGTCCCAAATTTAAATGCCAAGCATTTTTCTGATCACCAACTGAAAACAAAATGGTGGTTTTGTGAAAGTAAAAGGGCCATTTGCAAAAGTAAAAACTGCATTTGTGAAAGTGTTGAATTTTTTGTTAACTTTTCCCATTGACTTATAATGGGAAACTGTTTATTGAATAACTTTTGAACTGTTTAATATTTTTTCAAGAAATCTTCAAAAGGCACATCGGGGACCCTGGCCACATGTTCCCTGCAGATTTTGGACCAGTCGCACAAACAGTGCGACCTGTAGAGAAGACCAAAAAATTGCAAAAAAGCATAAACGCGCGCGCAGATCACGATTAATAACTCCGCAGCCGTATATCCGAACAGTACACAACTTGGCAGATCCCAAGATGTATGGTTCTTGATCATGTATTCCAAATTTCAGGCAAATCTGTTGAATGGTTGCAAAGTTATTAAGGTGCAAAATTATAGGTTTAACACGTAAATGGCTCCTCAACCCTAACTATGGTAGCACTACCGTGCTACCACAATATATATATATATATAGACAAGCTCATTTACAAGATGGACCTGGGAGCCTTGTACTTTTGCTGTCACTGCTGCTGCAATACTGTCCTCCTAGGCGGCAGGCAGCACTCGATGAATATTTATGACGGGCTTATACATATTAATTAGCCCTGCATTATGCTCTGCTGCTAAGCTTTTAATTTTAGACCCGGAGCGGCTTCTGTACCACATTGCCAAGGTCACTGTCCCCTATTTAGCTGACTAGGGCACTGGAACCACTGATTTACTCCCTGGATTGACTGCAAACTGAGCCATCGGCACATCAGGGTGCTCCAGTGCACATGCGAGGTCGCCGAGGTCGCCGACTCTCCATAAAACATGCCGGCGACTTGTGATTCAAACTTTAAGCCCAAACTAGGTCAAAACAAGTAGCAGGGCTGCACGGGGAAACTCAGGTGAGTACCAGGGCACCACAGATGTTCAGGCTGCAGTTAAAGGAGTAGTGGGATGCCAAAAGCAGTGGGAGGAAATGGGAGCAACAAGGACATGGGGCAATTAAGGTAAGCCCCCAGGAGGGGGTTACAGACACCTTTGTCACCAATGGAAGTCCCAGATCCACTTGGCCAAATGTACATACCTGCGTACCCTCCAAATCAATAACCTATCTAACGCCAAAGAATTCTGGGGATAGATAAACTCCCTACTTAAGGGCAAGTCCGCTTCCTCACCCCACACCATGCTCCTTAATGGCTCTGAGATCACTGACCCTGTCTCAATTGCTACAGAATTTAATTTAGCCTTCACAGATCTATCTATATATAAGACCTCCCTACAGACATGTTCCACAGCTGCCCTCCCCAACTTCCACTGATAGTGGTCCATCCTTCCACCTTAAACTGGCCAGCTGAAAAGAGGTTATGTATCACCTCAGCAGCATCAAGGACACTTCCTCACCTGGTTTTGATACTTTAGATCCATGTTTTCTTAAACTGGGTGCCCCTGCCATCACTCCTCCCATATGCAACCTGATCAACAAGTCCTGTTGCTCAAGTGCCATGCCCCGGAAATGGAAAGCCTCAATAGGCATCCCAATACACATTAGCGGTCCAAATTCCTTGTTTGAAAATTACTTTCCCATCTCCATCCTTTGCTCCCTCACTAAAATTCAAGAAAAAATAATTCATGCCCAGCTTCAATCTCATATACAGTTGCTACAGCGATGGTAAGACAGCAAAGATCAATACAGCCACAGAATCGGCTGTTCACTGTACTAGTCTGCTGTCTTACCAATGACACTGTCTCCAGAGAGTTTGCCCCTTCCCGAAACAACTCCGACTCAGAGTTGGTAATCATTTTTTTTTTTTTTGGTTATTTATTTGTCCTCCTGTGGCCACCTCACTGCACCCCAGCTGTTCTCTTGCATCCTGTCAGCTGGGATCCAGCCACCGTCTGTCTCGCTCTAGACCGCTGGCACCCTGTAAACCCAGCAGCTTACCCCCCGCAGCGGGGTGGCATGGAGCCCCCTAACTCCCCACCCAGAATGGATCCAGCTCGGGTGCCAGCATCCCAATGAACACTTGTGGACGGCCATCAAGCTGCAGGAGGTGCCACTTTTCCCTGTTCTGAGATTTCCCTGAGTCGGTGGGCGCACAATGACGCCAGTGTTCATGAGCGCGCACGTGTCTGCATGCGCCCCCATCCAGGCGTCTCCCCCTGACTCCTCCCCTGAGTATGGCATGTGTCTCTGACCTCCCACCTCCACCAGGGGGCAGTCAGGCACCAACCGTCATGGATCCCCCTCCCCGGAGAGGGACAGCAGTCCTTCGGATGCTCAATCCTTCTCCTCCCCTGCCAGCCTCTGGCGATCCGTGCTCACTCCCAAACCCGGGCCATCGGCGTGGTACGAGGAGATGCGACCAGCACCTCTGCCTTCAGTACCAACGGGCAGACCAGAGTTGGTAATCTTTAGTGCGGGGAGCAGAGCCCCCGTGAAAAAACACTTGTGTTACTGGATGGCACAATGCCCACTGTCGGCATTGTGCTATCGCTGTAATAGCGTTCAACAGGATTCCTGTTAATGCGGCATGGTGGAACCCTTCAATCTTACCTTAAACTGAATAATTTTCTCTCTATGTTCCAGTATGGCTTTCGAAAATCACATAGTACTCACACCACCCTCATCACCGTTACATCTGACATGCTTAGCAGAAAGGACAAAGGCCTTGTGACTGGTGCAATATTTGTTGACCTCACCAAGGCTTTTGACCTTGTTAGTCATAATCTCTTGTTGCATACATTACTCACCTTTGGACTTGACACCGCAGCTCTGAATTAGTTCACAAACTACCTTACTAGCCATACTCAATGTGTCAAATTGGCCTGCCAGACTTCCCCTATCAGTGCCATAAAGGATGGGGTCCCTCAGGGCGTTATTCTTGGCCCACTTCCATTCTCCTTATTTATCAATGAGCTCATGCAACATTGTGGGGGTGCCTCGGTTCAATTATATGCTGTCAATGCCATCATCTACCGGTCCTTCTCCGACAATGCATGTTAAACCACCTTCTCCAGCAGGATTTCCTGAACCGTGAGACTTGGTTTCTTAATAATCTACTGGTGCTTAATACTAAGAAAACTAAATCTATGCTGTTCTTCCATCTGATCCCCAAGCCTCCCCCAAGCCTCCCACCCCACCCCCACCCCACTGTTAATCTACTCCTGGTCTACTCCTACTAGCCAGTTTTAGGCAACAGTGAACCTTGCAGTTGCTGCCCCCCCCACTCATGGGGGCCTCAAACCAGAGCAGTTTTACCGTATTAGTTTTTAAATTTTTTTATTTCTTTATCTTCTTAAAACAGCAATAAAAGGCTATGCTGCCCCTTCTGATGTGGCATCATGATGTCATGAAATGCCTAACTGAGCTAAGCCAGTGAGAGGCAGTTAGGCAACAATGGTTGGGAAGGGAAGAACAGCCCCAAAGAGTAACACTGCCATCTCCTCCTAAAAAATATAAATATGGCACTGGTTGCAATGAAACTAAAATAAAATGTTGCATTGAAGAACTACAGTCAAGCACATTGGGTGAAGGTGGGCCAAGTGGGGGGGGGGCTATGGTTTCTCTAATCCTGCCGGGGGCCCCCAAAACCCTAAAACTGGCCCTGACTTTCATCTCAGGGTGACCCTCTTGAAATAGTTCAGTCCTTTAAATATCTGGGCTTGACCTTGGACTCCCACCTCACCTTTGACACCCATGTTTTCCTTAATGGTGAAGACCCTTCATCAGAAGTTCGGAATGCTGTACCGCCTCAAGCCCTATCTTATGCCTGCCTCCCGCCTTGTCATTGCCTCATCCTCCCTACTTCTGATTATCTTCTATGGTGCCCCAATTCTCCACTCCACTCAGATCTCCCCCTTAACAAGTTAAAACAGTCTTACCACAGGATAGCTCGATTTGCCCTTGGTGCTAATGCCAGAAATCACCACTGCACTGTCCTTGGCTCACTGGGATGGCCTTCTTTTGAAGTCAGGCTGCAATTCTCCACCATTTGCCTGACTTTCAGACTCATGCATACTTGCACTCCTCCTTGCCTTCTGCCCATCATTCAACATAAACCCATAACTAGACCCCTTTATGGTCTACTGGCTTACTCTCACTCTCTATCCCTAAACCCCATCTAGCAGTGGGTCTGCATGCCTTTGCCTTCTCAAGTCCCTCTCTCTCTTTTTTTTAAATTTACAGTTTTTGTAGATTTTTCTCATTTTCTTCCCCGGCCCTTCTCATGTGCATCTGGGGTGCTAATGTATGTGTGTGGAGGCACGCTAACGCCAGGCACTGCAGAGTGCCCCACCCTACTAGCCACCTCCTTCCCCACCTATGCCACCACCGGACCTTCACCCGGTGCTGACGGGACTACAGGAGTGACAGTTTCCACCCCAGGAGAGGAGAGCTGTCGATAAGCAGCTCAGTCCTGTGCCTACCCTCTCCCCCAGCTGGCTCCGCGACAACCTGAGGTCATTCCCAGACCTGGGTCACCAGCATGATGTGATATAAGGCTAGATGCCTCAACCGTCTGCATCACCAGGCCAGCTTGGGTCCCTCTCTTTGGAACTCTCTTCCCTCCACTGTCATTACAGTACCTGTACCTCTAGTCACCTGTTCAAGAGTTCTCTCAAATCTCACCTTGCCTCCACTCAGCTGTGTACCTGCTTCTGTTGACCATTCCCCTTATCTCTCATCACTCTCTCCTCTCTTGCCCTCCTTCTGGGTTTCTTACCTGGGCCTGCTTAACCTCCCTTTATTTATTATGCCGTGCTCTGGTGCTATGCAAGTCATGCTTTGATTGTCTGGTTGGTCTCAGTTGTAAATAATTTCCCACTGTGCCTGTATATTCTGTATTCAGTTATACCTAATTGTACATATGCGTTGCCTAGTGGCTTCCCCTCCGACATTACTGAATCAAAGCTTGGCCCTTTCAAGTTTAAACTCCACCAACACCTTACTGCACTCTACAACTGTGACTGCCCTCCTGAAGCTATCCTCGCATAACGCCATTATTTGCTTCCATCACCTGCAATCTCCTCACATCACACACACTACCTAGCTATTCTACATCCACCTCTCTCCTTGATGAGTAGTATTAACTTCCACCTACTCCCTTTCCTATGCCTCTTCCCCACCTCACCCCTCTCTAACCTCATCCCTCTCTGAATTTACTGTTTGTCATCCATTACTCCCTCCCCCTACACCCAACACCTCTCCACCTCTGTCCTCCTCCCCTTATCACCCTTTCGGACATTCTTCCATTTTAACTATTCTCCCCCTTTACAAGTTATTTTGACAAAGTCACTTACTGACTGCTATATTACCTGCTTGCGAACTCACTGAATTGTGCCTTTGCTTGCTACCATACTTCCCCCCACACTCCTCACCTACCCCCTCTGTCCTCCTCCCTTTGTCACCCTTTCTGACACTGTTCCATCTTAACTATTCTCCCCCTATTCTATTCTAACTATTCTCTTAACTGTTTCTCCCCCTTTACAAGTTAATTTGACAAAGTCACTTACTGGCTGCAACATTACCTGTTTGTGAACACATTGAGTTGTGCCTCACATGATACCATACTTGTGATGATAAAATAATGTTAACTTTCTTCTTCTCATTATGTCAACTGTTCGTACTTTCTTGATGTGGAACCTTTGTAAAAGAACCACTGGTTAAAAGATATTTGTAATCCAAGATATCAATAACTAAAATAAATAAATAAATAGTTATCATTCTCTGACTTTTATCCCTATTCTAGTTTTGAAGATGTAACTTAATTTACTGCCTGTGTGACATTTTGCTTTGTTTATTATGTATGTTTTTGTTAATGTCTGTGTACACTTACAATGTGCTTTTATTTACTGTATCACTGTTCCTCCCTTTGTAACCCTTTTCCCTGGGTTGCCCCGGAAAAGGGACATTCCATCTCAGTGGGCCTACCAGGTTACCAAAATTCAAATAAATTAATAAATAAATAAACAAGGCAAAATGTGTCTGTTCACAGATGACACCAAGCTCTGTGGGAGGGTGGACTCAGCCGAGGGGATACAGGATCTTAAAGAGGACCTAAGAACACTTGAAAAGTGGTCCAGGATCTGACAACTGAGCTTCAATGCCAAGAAATGTAAAATTATGCACACTGGAGCCAAAAACCCTAGGACAGATTATTACCTGGAAGGGGTCCAGGTATCTCCCCCAGAGGAGGAGGAGGATCTGGAAGTGATGATGACTGGTGACCTGAAGCATTCTACATAGTGCAAGAAGGCAGTGGCAAGGGCAAAGAAGATGTTGTGCATAGCTAGGTGCATATCCAGGGGGATCAGCAGTAGGCAACAGGAGGTGGTTCTCCCCTTGTACAGGTCACTGGTGAGGCCTCATCTGGAGTGCATGTGGTACAGTTCTGGAGCCCTCGTCTTAAGAAGGACATCAACCTGATGGAGATGGTCCAGAGGAGGGCTACATAGAGGGCAGCAGGGTAAATCATATGAGGAGAGATGTGAACCCTAAACATGTACTCCCTGAAGGACAGAAATGAGAAGGAAGACATGACTGTGACCATCAGGTACTTGAAAGGGACCAACAAAGTGAACAGGGAGGGTCTCTTCAGGCTAAGTTGCAGCAAAACCACAAGGGGGCACAATCTAAAGTTGGAGAGGGGATGTGTAAGAGGGAGATTAAAAGACAATTCTTCATAGAAAGGGTGTTGAGGAAGTGGAACATGCTGCCAGAAGAGGTGATCTCATTGAGGATGGTGGGCAGCTTCGAGAGAGGCTGGGATAGATTTGGGCATGTACTGAATACAGTACAGCGCTCACTGAGAGCTCAGTTGGCAGATGGCTGTGTTGGTGAGCGGTGGGCTGTACCAGTCACCAGCTCCATCTGGGGATGGGGGGATCAGGGTGGTGGGACATTGCCAGTCGGGGTGTGGGTCCATTAGATGATCAATGATTGTGTTACTTCATAATGGGTGATTTGGGCAGGGGGGAGGTGCTAAATCACCAGGGAATTAGATATGAACATACATTTTAGGGACATGTGGGGATTGGGGAGAGGGTTCACTAGACCATCAGGGGATATTTTCATACCTTATTTTCGGGCACATTGGGAACTGGGGGGGTCAACTAGACTGGCAGAGAATTTATTTCATTTATTTTCAGGGACATCTGGGATCAGGGAGATGGGGTCCACTAAACCACCAGGGGATTTATTTCATTTATTTTTGGGGAATCAGGGATCGGGGAGGTGGGTCCACTAGATCATGAGGGGAATTTTTACATAAGGTATTGTCGGGGACATCAGGGATCGGGGTTGGGGCCATTAGAGAATTTCTCCTTCTGGGAGAGTTCTAAGAATCTCACTTTTGAGGATGTGGCAGCTTGCATCTGCCATATGCCCCCAGTACCTTGTCGCATCCAATGCTTGGGTGCACAGGTGGTGCAAGTCCCATTTTGGAGCAGGCAGATTGAGGTTGATGGAGACTGCCATTGAAAATTGCACCCAGTACATGGTTTGGTGCAAAGGACACTTTACACCATTCATTGTGGAGCAAGTCCCTTGCAATGAGCTGGGAGCTTTGAAAATCGGGCCCGTGTTCTCCAGAACTGGACACAATACTCCAGGTGGGATCTTACCGGTGATTTATACAGAGGCAACACCACCTCCCTCTTTCTGCTGGTGCTAGCCCTCCCTAGGCACCCCAGCATCCAAGCATTTATTTAGATAAAGAGTCGATAATTCAGTTTGACAGTTTCTGTAGGCATGGATATTGAACACAATCATCCTGTGTTTCAAAGAAAAATTCCCACCCCATGCAACTGTGGGGTAAACAGAGCTGCTAGTGTCCTTCAGACTTCTTTTCCTTGTGTCTTTTTTTGCATCTCTTTGATGTCTTTGGCTGCACTGAAGTAATTACAGTTACAGCCAAAGAGATATTTCAAGATATGTCCTGATATTTCTATAGAGATTTCCCTGGTGGCCCTTTATTAATAATGCAGCCAGCAGGGAATTTCTCTGGTGATATCACAGTAATTTCAAGAAATATCTGACTATGTCTTTGGCTGCAGCTGTACACTACACTTCAGTATTTTTTGATGGCAGCATGTTGTGTTTCTCTGCCACAAAAATGTCTGACATTCTGGGGTATCTCAGGAGAGAGACTCAAGACACTACACATTAGAGTCATAAGTAGCAGCTGACTGGTCAAAGATCCAAGATGGCAGACATCTGAATGTTAGATGAAGCAGTTCCTCCACCATTCCTGATGACATTTGTTATATCTACTATTGTCTACATACCCTTTGTTATAATCTCCTGGGTCGTACCTGAAAATAGGCAGCTATGCTGTCTAGTGTACCTACCCGGTTAACAAAAAATAAATAAATAAATGTGACTCCGAAGGAAAGCAATTGAAGAAACAACTAAAGGTCTTATTAGTGTTTGGTATAACGACTCCCAAAAAAGACTTGGAAAAGGGCTCATCAAGTAGAAACATGGGTAAAGTGACCAAACACCAATGCTTTTTTTTGTATACTTTATTTTTATTCAGAGAGAAATTCAGTTTCATACATCAGATATAACCAAAATCATGCATCTTGAGAAACAAAATCTATAAGTAAACTGAAAATTATTTTTTTTTAATTTTAGGAGGAAATATAAGCATATTAAAATTAAGTATATATCCTAGCAGAATGTACTTTGTCCTCCCCAACATGGTCCAAGCTTCAGCCATCCCATCTTAAAGAACCATTGAAAGTTTGTCTTTTTAGACAAAATTTCTTAACATAAAATATAAATCAGATGGACTTAACAGACCAATTTCAGTTTCAAATACATCTTAAAGTCCATCTCCTTTTGACATTGGAATATACTGAATGACATTTTCCACATCTTCTTCTTCATCTTCTTGATCGAATCCCAATTCTATAGGTAGGACAACATTTTTTTCATAAAAGTTCTGCTCTGCATCCACATCAAAAAAGAAATAATCTTTACTTTGTAAAGTCACTTTCCACCTAGCTGGGGACTGCAGAACAGCTGTTATACCTGCTTGGAAGAAGTCAGCTCTAAGTGTTAGAAAATACTTCCCGCGGCACTGGGTCGCAAGGTAAAAATCAGGATATAAGTGAAATTTAGCACCTTCCTACATGAATCCCTTTTTGGTTCTGGATGATTGCAACAGTTTGTTTCTTTGAGTAATAGAGGGGAAGGTACAAATCACATACCTTGCCCCTGATTCTGACGTGCCTTGTTGCTTCTGCAATTCCTTTCTGGATTGTGGTCTGAATACACATTCCAAGCAAACCACTTGTTCAGGTGAGAATGCCAATGCCAGGATCCTTTCCACTTCTGGTTTAAGTTGTGAGTTAGGAATAGCTGCAGGTAGACCAATTAATCATTAGTTCCTTAAAAGAAGAGCATTTTCTATCTTCTCTATCTTTGCCCCGGTGTTGAGCTGCTCATGGAGATAAGCATTGACTGTCCCATCTACGGTCAGGACCCTTACTGCGAGCTTCTCAACATTTTTTTCGATAGCTTCCACCCACTCCTCAATGCTGGCGATCTTAGTTTCAATGTTCTCACAACGGGAAGCAATTTCTGCTAAAGAGGTATGTTTTTTGCTTAAAGAATCTTTAGTATCAGCCATCAAAAATGATTGTATTGATGCCAGAGTTGGCTTCGGTAAGGAATTTGCCTTAACACCCATTTCAGAATATACTGCAGCTGAAGAGGACATCTCTGCAGTCAGAAGCAGTACACTAGCTACCCCCATTGCAGAGTTTGCTTCCCAGGTGTGGTTTTGGGGGAAAAAAATTATTGATCTGTTCAGATCTGTTCTTGGCTCTATTTAATGCCTTTCAGTGTAGTCATTCTTTAACTAAGAGAAAAAAAAGGGGCAGATTAAGCGTGGAAACAGTGGAGCTCTGTAAAGGTAGATGCAGCCATCTTGCTCTCACCAGCACCCCCCCCAAAAACCGATGATTTCAGTTAAAGCAGCTCTACCAAACTTTAAGCTGAAGCCTGTTGTTGTGGAGTTTGGAGTCCCAGAGCATGCTGCAAAAAACAAAGAAGCCCTAGTACCGGCTAAGCTAATGGATAAAAATCAAGCATCTGTCAAGGGAAATGAAGGAAGTATGTTGAAGGACCCAGATGTAAATGTCTCAGAAGCAGAATTGTCCATTGAACTGCCATTGATGCTGCCCAGCCAGCAAATAAGAAACACACACAAAAGTGATAATAGTGATGGGAAGATAACTGAAATTCCTTTCCGGAAATCAATATGAGGAAAAAGAACAAAGTACTATGGCCATTCCAGAAGGAGAGACCATAATGTTCAGAGAGAGTACTAACTGTCCTGAAGAGGAAACAAAATAGTGGGTGTAAACACTGCGCCAGTTGGAGCTGTTACAAAGATCCACAATTTGTACCAGAGTCCTGGCAGTAGTGAGACAATTTCAGCTAATTCAGGTCTCAAAGACAGTATGGTAGAGTTTCAAGCACAGCTCACCAAGTGAGTCACGTCTACAGAGAGGTAGAAAGAAGTAAATGGGCTCAAAGAAGCACTCCAGTACCAAGTGGAGAGAATGCTATAGAGATTCTAAAGTATGAACAACTGCCTGTAACTCTCAAAGATCCTGCATCAACTAACATGCTGAGTTTGTAGACAAGAGAAAATATTGCAAGAAAAGAAACAGCCCAGAACAGATATCTACCTTCTTCTTCTCTTCTCCACTACACCACTATCCCCACTATAGGCAACGAGTAACCTAAACAAAATTCTTAACTTAATTGAAAATTACAGCACTGATATTAGACTCCTGTTACAAGATTGCAAGATAGGGTTAATAAGAAAGATTTCTGTAGCACTTCATTGGTAGTAGAGGCAACCTCGGAGAAAGTAAAAACAAACACAAGTGTAAAATCAAAGGAGGCTGTCAAGAGAGAACAGAAAATGACTGGGAAGGAGGGTACAGGAGGTACCCATGAGGAGGAAGGGAAAATAATTGATGTACCTGTATGTAATAATGAGGAAAAAGTTCAAGAGAAAAACCTGAGTAAAGCTCCTGATAAACAATTAGGAAGAGACTGTATTGTTAAAAATGGGAAAGAACAAGAAGATTTTTATTCAGACATCAGTAGTGGGTAAGAGGAAATGACTGAGGCTGATACTGAAATGCCTCATTGGGCCTATCTAATCTTGAAGGAGATCTCTGATATTAATAAAAAACTTCTCATTGTTATAGACCTGGGGAAAAAAAGTTGATCATCTTCAGAGCACATTGGATGGTTTGACAGCTGAAAGCTTATCTATTCAAAACCATTTTGTAGAAACCCAGCAATGCTTGTCTATTCTCCAGGCCCGAGTAATCCAGTGGCTAGACAAATCAAACAGCTAGAAGACACACAAAAAGAAATGCATACTATAATACAGGAGTTTGAAATGAGAGCACACAGGAAAAATGTGAGAATTTTAGGGGGGTTCTGGAGGAGTGGGATGATCATTCTATCTTGAGAAGTATGCTTACTAAAATAGCAGCAGCATATTTAGAAACTGACACTGACATGTCAACATTGAGGTGGACAGGATATATAGAGCCGCAATGCTTAGAGCTAAGGATGGAAGACCACCAAGGCCCATCATTGTTATATGTCTGAGGTCCAAGGATACAGATAGATTGATGACACAGGTGTACAAGGAAAAAAATGCTCCCAGCTCATGAGTGCTTTTAGAACCATCTATCAAGTTTATCACTGGACTTACTGAAAGGAAAAAAAGTTTACTACATTAAGAAACAACTTGAGGGCAGAAGGAATTAAAATTATGATGCTGTTATCTGCAAAGATGAAGGTGACACTAGATAGTCAAAGACTGGTATTTGACAATCTAAAAGATGCTCTAAAACACCTGAAAATAAGACTGCCAGAAGTGTTTTTAGCTGAAAAGAAAGAAGGACTAGATTATGCTGCCTTCAGTGCCACTATGGGTCTTTGAAATTGGATAAGAACACTTTCCTCCTTTTTTCTCATCTTTTTTCTTTTTCTTTCTTCTGTTTTCAGAAACCTACATTATTATAATATCAGTAGAATGGTTTAATTGGCAGAAATAGCCAAGGATTAGCGGGCAGACAGAATAGCATAGTAGTTTAAGGCTCTGAGCTGCAAATCTGGAGACCTGGGTTTGAATCCCACAGCCCCCACTTGCATATACTGTGTGACCCTGAGCAAGTCTCTTAACTTCCCTATGCTCCCAGGTCACACCTGTAAACAAGCTTTCAGCTTAGTGTGCTATTCCTGGTTAAAAAATAAAAAAAAAGGATTGGGGGATGAAACAAGACGTTCACATCACAGTTTGTCTGTATTGGGGTAAATCTTTTTACTTACTTATCAAAGCTGGTTGGAGAAGTAGTGATTTGGATGGTGGGGACAATGTTTTTGGTTGGACTAAGGAGCTTATTTGAAGGAAAAAGGTTTGGGTTTTGTTTACATTGATTGATACTGTATCCCTCCTACTTGGTATAATTCAGAAGCAATAGGAGTGATATACAGATACTTTTAAAATGAGTCTCATTTAATGTTAATGGCTTGAACACTCCAATTAAAAGGTCAAGAATACTAGGCAATATGAAGAACATCAAAGCTGACATTACTGGGTTGCAAGAAACTAATTTAGATGCAAAAGAATAAAAAAAGCCCACAAGACTAGATTTCCCATACATAGTTCCCCCCAGGTTCAAAAGAGAGTGTAGGCATTGCACTTTGAATTAATAAAAGTGTAAACTTTCAGTTTCTGAGGAAATGGATGGATGAGGAGGGAAAAATTCCTCCGGTGAGTGGTAGACTTCAGAGTAAAGTATAACTATTTGGTCAGTTTCTTCCCCATTTGAGAGTTATAATTTGGTTTTAGCAAAGATAATTGAAGGCCTAATTGAAGTACAGGCATATTTTATTATTGTAGGAGACTATAATACCCTTCTAAAGCCTTGCCTATATAAAACAGCTAATATTTTCAGGAATAATAAAACAATGTCACACTTACTGGGGAAGATGTTGGATTCTAATGACCTGGGAGACCCTTGGAGAACAAAAAAATTTAATTCATATGAATAGATACTTTCAAGAATTGTTTATATTTTTATATCTAAGTCATTATTAAATTGTTTTGAAAACGGCTCATTGAGATCTGTTCTTTGTTCAGACCATGTGGTCATAGAAATGGCCATTAATTTGAAAAATGGCTATTCCCAAAAGAGGAGAATCTGGAATTTCAGTACCAGTTTATTAAAATGAGAAGACTTTGTGAATACATGAAAAGCAACTGTACAGGAACTTTGGTCTTCCAATTATTTAGAACAGCACTCCATTTTTGCACTGTGGGATGCACTTGAAGTAGTTATGAGAAGGGAGATTGTATCTTATCAAGCACAGCTAAATAAAATGAGAATTGATAAGGAGAAAAAATAGATCTAAAACTAAAAGAATTAGGTTCATTAGTTTTGCAAGACCATGATAAATACTATCAAGAATGGATGGCATGTAGACTTAAATTACAGGAAAGAATAAACAGGGAGACGGAAAACAAGATTAAAAAAGTCAAAAAAACAAGATACCTGCAGGGTGACAAGTCTGGTAGGTTATTGCCTAATTTACTCAAAAGAGGAAAGAGCAAAATATATTGGTAGGCTTAAAAAAAAAAGCAAGGCAGACTAATATCTGAATGGGATGGGATCGATGAGTTGGTATTAAACTACCATAAAGTAACAACAGTATGGATCTTCAAAAAATGGAAGATTTTTTTGGTTAGTGCAGAGTTACAACCAATGCATATCAATAGTGAACAGTGAACCGTGAACAGTTCCTGGTAGAAGAAATATATAAGGCAATTAATGCTCTAACTAGAAATAAAAACTCACCGGCCTGGTGTCGCTGAGAGTTGAGGCACTGGACCCCACACCTTACCCCACACCGGCGACCCGGGTTAGGGAATTATCTTGGGTCATTAGGGGATGGCAGGGGAAGACTGGGATTGAGCGTCCGACGACAGCTCTCCTAGTCCTGGGGAGATGGGGTGGATGTACACCATGCTCTGCTGGTCCCTGGGGACACCCGGGGTACTGCAGCTGTGCATGTACCTAGTGGGGGGGGTGAAGGATGGCAGACGTCTGCACGCTAGTGCACTGACATCATTGCATGTCTGTGCTTCCATTGGGGAGATAAGTTGGGTGAAAAATGGCAGCACAAGTCTGTAGCAGCTTGATGGCTGCAGTTTCACCAGCCAATGATGCCTGGAAGGCATGTGCCAGTAATGGTTCCTTGATGGGCACGGGGGGGCTAAGGGGGGCCCCTTTCGCAGGTGTAGTTGTGTCTGCCAGCTGGGCATGTGGAGTTTCAGGGTTGGCGGTGGAACGGAGGACCGGTGGCTGGATACAGAGCAGGACTGTGACTGCAGGTAAAAAGTGTTAAATGATAGAAATAAAAACTCAGGGCTTGATGGTTTCTTTAATGAGTTTTACCAGATGTTTAAAGAACAGCTTGCCCCATGGATACTAAGGATTGTGTCAGAGGGGGTGGCTGGGGTTGGGGACATCCTGAAGTCTATGATGGATTCAAAAGTGGCATTATTACTTAAGGAAGCTAAACCAAGAGAATGTTTGGAAAGTTATAGAGCAGTAGCTCCTTTAAACTCAGATTATAAAATTATTGCAAAATTAATTACTTATAGACTTCTAGCAGATGTGCTCTGCACCTAGACCAAAATGGTTTTATTCCTTAGAGAACTAGAGCACTCATGATTAAAAAACTCCAGGGCCTAATGGAATAAATTCAAGAAAAGGATGAACATTTTTTTTATTCATTTATTCATTACAAATCGGGTTTACAACCTTTGAGTCAGAGACTCATTTACAAAGGCACCTTGTCACGGGGGGGGGCATACATCAAGACAGTTATTACAGTGCAGATTAAAACAGAGGATAACATTACAAGTGCAGTAAAAGGAACATTTAACATAGATACACTTAGGTTACAAAATGTAGTAGTTTGTATGTTACTTAGGTTACATAATGTTACAAAATTGCGAGTTACACTCATGGATATAGTAGGTCCTCAGAGAAGACAGCCAGTTACATCCGGGAAGGGGTAGGTCTAAGGGAAGGGAGAGGCTGTACAGTGGACATTGTCAAGCCAGGGGACAAGCGGGAGGGAACACATAAGTTACAATAGGGGGTTAGTTGCACATACAACAGCGGGTATTAAAGATATGGTTCCGAAGGGCTGTTTTGAAGGAGCCAATTTTTGGCAAGTTGGAGATGTAGCTAGGGAGGGAATTGAACCAGGTGGGGGCTCAGTAGAGCAAGGATCTCTGGGCAAGAGAGTTCTTGGTTCTGGGCACCTTGAAAGTGGCCTTAACAGAGCTATGGGTGGTGACGGACGAAGATGGCTGCTGTAGGGAGGTGGAGACCCCCGGTGGGGGAGAGTCCTAGCAGAGATTTCTTAGTGAGAAGGCAGGTCTGGTAGAGCAGTCGCTCCTCAAAGTTGAGAAGATCAGTGGTAGTATAGAGAAGGAAGGTGTGAGTTCGGCTGGGGGCACCCGCCAGGAGCCTACAGGCCTTATTGATGGAGAGTTGGATTTTGACAGGGCAGTGTTGTCGGCACGGCTGGATGGGAAGCCATGAGTCCATGAGGGACAGGAGGGAGGTGAGGAGCCAGCCTAAGGGCAACCTGAGGCAGGCAGTCCCTGTGCCGGTATAGCAGGTCAATCCGAGAGTTAATGGTGGCTGACAGGGCATTAATGTGGGTGTGGAAGAGACGGCAGTATCGAACGTGATGCCTAGGTACTTGTAAGTGGTCATTTGTTCTAGCGGGTGCAGAGTGCTGGGGATAATCAAGAGGGGGGTATTTTTAGCTTTATTTTGGTGGTGGGAGAAGAGCATTGATTTGGTTTTCTTTAGGCTAATGACCAGTCTTCAGTCTCCGAACCACCTTTCCGCCTGGTTGTAAGATTGCTGGAGGGATAATTGGAGGGATGTAGGATTGGGATGTGAAGCAATGAGGACTGCATCGTCGGTGTAGAGGAGCATTTTACCGGTACATGAGCTGGGGAGGGTGTTGAGGTAGAGACGAAAAAGTATTGGACCCAGGATGGAGCCCTGAGGGGCCCTGGAGTGAACGGGAAGAGTGCTGGAGAGGGACCCGCTGATCTTGACACACTGGGATCTGGCAGAGAGGTAGCTAAAGAACCAGGAAAAGGGACCACTAGAGAAGCCAAGTTGGTGGAGAGATTCAAGTAGAAGGGGATGACAGACAGTGTCAAAGGCCTTGGAAAGGTCAATGAACACTGCTCCTGCAAGTCTGCCAGAGTCAAGAGCAGCATGCAGGTGTTGGGAGAATTCCAGAAGAGCTGTGGTTGCACTGTGCCCTGGGTGGAAACCGTGCTGCTCTGGGCACATAATGTCATACTTGGTTAGGTATTCAGAGAGCTGGATCAACATCACTTTTCCAAAGGCTTTAGAGAGTGGGGGGAGGATGGAGATGGGCCGGTAATTGTTGGGGTTGGATTGGTCCCCACTCTTATGTATCGGTGTGATTTCAGCAGTTTTCCAAGCACTTGGGAACTGACCCAGGCATAGAGACTGGTTTAGAATGTCAGTCAGGTGGACTAGGACTTCGTCCAAGACCATACAGAGGATCCTGGAGTTGAGGGGGTCACTGCTGAGGTTATTGCTGCCTAAGGCTTTTAGCAGGTGCAGCCTGGCTTCTTGGGGGGATAGGGTGTGCAGGTAGAATTGGTGGGCAATGGGACCGAGGGCGAGAGGTGGCGTATGGATCAATGAGAAGCTGCTGGGGAGGACAAGAGCTTAGGTCAATGTTAAGGCAATCGGCTACGAGGAGTGGATCTGTGGTGGGGGTGCCATTGATGGAGAGCTGAGGTGGTAGAGGGGAGCGGAACTTCCCATTTAGCTGTTTCATATTATCCCAGAAGGTCCGGGCTGAACCCCAAGTGGAAGTGAGGGTGGTCTGGTAGTGCTCTGCCTTGGCCTGCCTAATGGCCCAAGTGCACTTATTGCATTCTCCATTGTAGGCCTGTCTGTCAGATGCCTTTCCAGATTTTACAGCAATGTGCCAGAGATTATCTCTGTTTTTGAGTCTCTGGAGGAGGGGTGGGGTGATCCATGGGGCATTGCGTTTTTTGGAGCGGATCCTGGTGAGGGGGGGTGAAAAGGTCACAAGCCTTACAGAAGGCATTTGAGAAGTAGTCAAGAGTTGAGTCAGTGTCAGGGGTGTGCTGGATAGGGGACCAGTCTAGCTAGGCTAGGTATTGTTTTAATTTTCTGAGGCTGTAGGGGCATAAATGGCAGCATAGAGTGGCCTGGGACACTGGCTTCAGAGTGGAGGATGACCAGAGACAGAGGACTGGGGAGTGATCACTAAGAGAGTTGGGGAGGTCAGTGACATCCCAGATTTTGTAGAGGTGGTTATATATAACAACATCTAGGAGAGTGTTGGTGCCAGTAGAGTGGTTGAATCTGGTGGGCTGGGTGACTAACTGGGACATATACAGGGCAGCAAAGGAGTCCCTTATATGGGAGGCAGTGGAGGCAAGCCAGTTAACATTGAGATCGCCTAGGATGACTTGCTCCACTTTGTGAGGGAGAGATGTGAGGTAGTCAATGAGGGACTGAACCACTTGGTTTTGATTCCTCAGGGGAACGTAGGAGACTGTGAGGAAGAGAGGGCCTTGGGCGGGGTCAGGTGTGATTTTTAAGGTGAGGGCTTGGGCTCCATAATCAAGTTTAGGAGCTGGGAGTGCCTGACCTATAAGGGAGTCCCATACGAGTAGTGTGCAACAACCACGCATTTGCCTATTTGGTCTTCCCTGTAGATGGTATATCCAGGGAGGGTGATAGCAGAGTCAGGAGTGGATTTGGAGAGCCAAGTCTCTGCCAGTGCAATTATGTCAGGTTGATGTTGAACGACCCAGCACTGGAGGGCAGCAGATTTCTTTAGGAGACTGCAAATGTTTAAGGATGCAAAGCAGAGGCCAGTTGCAGTACAGGGTTTAGAAGGGCTGGAAGTAATAGGTCCTGGGTTTGGGTGTACATTACCATATAATAATAATAGCAGTGTAATTATTCTGATTAGTGGCCGGTGGCGATGGAGACCCTTGGGTTGACACCCAGCTGAGGACTTTAGAATCAGGGTTCATGGGATAGATAAAGTACAAATTGTGGGAATGGCAGGGAAGAGCTGGGTCCAGGTCAGGCCTTGGAGGGTGGAGGGAGTGGGGGTGTTGGCAGGGTGGGGGTGTTGGGGGGGTCATTGGTGTGTCAAGGGTCAGGGAGGGCCGAGTCATTGTGGGGTAGTCTGGGGATGAGGTGCCTAGTGTGGAGGAAAGGTGCTTCAGTCTGTGTGAGATCTGTACCAAGAGGGTGAAGGAGAGCAGACTTAGTAATGGAGTGTAGGTACCCATAGCAACTGAGCTGTAAAGGAAGAGTGCCAGGAGAAGAAGAGAGTAAGGAGATGTAGAGCAGCTTTGGAATGGTTGGGGGGAAGCCCCTTTAGTGGGCGAAAAGACTATAAGCTGCAAATGGGAAAAAATCAGTATCAATCAGTAGAAGAGGGAGGGGCAAAGACATTTGAATAGTGATAGACTGATTACACAATAAGTGAGACAGGAACTATATTGTGTTGGATTGGTTAAGTGTGCTTATAACTGTGCTCTCTAGTGACTAAAGGATATAATCTGCTAATGGAAAAATCAGCACTTCAATACAGTCATGGAAGGGCTCTGATTAACACTGGGGCACAGAGCTGAAAAAAAAAACAGGCATGAAGGATCTGAAGCAAGTTTTTTTTGGGTGGAAGGCACTGCAGCAGCCTCAAAGGGACACCGAGGTCAAGAGTGCAGCCCACAGACTTACAACTCTAAGAGAAGGGCACAGCACTCGGGCAGATAGCAAAATCACGGTACTGTAAGACCTCTCTCAAAACTTAAATCAACTCTTAAGAAATCTCTACATCAGACTAACATTACTTAAATGAAAATATAGAACAATCAAGCAGAGGTCAGTCCTGGCATTAATTTCTTGGCAGCAGTTTCTAGAAGACTTCTGGATTGCTGCACAAAGTGTGAGAAACACTGGCAAACAGGGGCAAGCGATATTCCTCCAGGGGTAGATGTCAAAATTCAGGCTTCCAACCCGTGCCTTGCTTGGAGGGTGAGCGTCGGGCAGCTTCTCTTTGTTCTGCTTACAAAACTGCAGAATGCAGTTTGGTTGAGAGGTGAGAGCATGAAAAGGCAGAGTGGTTCTCTGGTGGGATAAGGTGAGAGGACAAAATTAAATAGCAGGCTTGGAGGGGAAGCTAGTCAGAAAACAAAAGAGAAATTAACTGTTTGGGAGGGGCTGAGAATAACACAGAAATAGTTTAAGCAGGAAAGTCCTGAAGCAATTTGGGGGTTGGGGAGGAAACTGCACTATGCACAACAGGAGAGAGCAGTAGCTTCAATACAGTCATGGAAGGGGCTCTGATTAACACTGGGGCACAGAACTAAAAAAAAAAAGAACAGGCAGGGAGGTTCTGAAGCAAGTTTTTTGAGGCACTGCAGCAGCCTCAATGGGACACTGAGGTCAAGAGAACAACCCACAAATTACAGCTCTAAGAAGGGGCAGAGCGCTCAGGAAAACTAGCAAAATCACACTTCAATAAGACCTCTCTCAAAACTTAAATCAACTCTTAAGAAATCTCTACATCAGCTAAACATTACTTAATGTGAAATCAGAACATGTCAAAGCAGAGGTCAGTCTAGCATTCATTTCTTGGCAGCAGTTCCTAGAAGACTTCTGGATTGCTGCACAAAATGTGAGAAACACTAGCAAACAGGGGCAAGTGATATTCCTCCAGGGGTAGATGCCAAAATTCCGGGTTCCAAACCAGTGCCTTGCTTGGTGGGTGAGTGTTGGGCAGCTTCTCATTGTTCTGCTTACCAAGCTGCAGAATGCAGTTTGTATGAGAGGAAGAAGCCCGAAAGGACAGAGCTGTCCCCTGGTGAGATAAGGTGAGAGGACAAAATTAAATAGCAGGCTTGGAGGGGAGGGCAGTCAGAAAATAAAAGACAAATTAACAGTTTGGGAGGGGCTGAGAATTAAACAGAAATAGTTTAAGCCGGGAAGTCCAGAAGCAAGTTGGGGGTTGGGGAGGACACTGCATTATGCTCAGCAAGAGAGAGCAGTAGCTTCAATTCAGTCATGGAAGGGGCTCTGATTAATACTGGGGCACAGAGCTGGACAAAAAAAAAAGAACAGGCATGGAGGTTCTGAAGCAAGATTATTTTGGGGGGAGGGACTGCAGCAGCCTCAATGGGACACTGAGGTCAAGGGTGCAGCCCACAGACTTACAGCTCTAAGAGAAGGGGCACAGCACTCAGGGCAGATAGCAAAATCACAGTACCTTAAGACCTCTCTCAGAACTTAAATCAACTCTTAAGAAATCTCTACATCAGACTAAACATTAGTTAAGGTGAGAAATCAAGAATATATCAAGCAGAGGTCAGTCCTAGCATTTATTATTGGCAGCAGTTCATAGAAGACTTCTGGATTGCTGCACAAAGTGTGAGAACCACTGGTAAACAGGGGCAAGTGATATTCCTCCAGGGTAGATGCCAAAATTCAGGGTTCCAACCCGTACCTTGCCTGGAGGGTAAGCGTTGGGCAGCTTCTCTTTGTTCTGCTTACCAAACTGCAGAATACAATTTGTTTGAGAGGAGAGAACCCGAATGGCAGAGTTGTTCCCTGGTGAGATAAGGTAAGAGGACGAAATTAAATAGCAGACTTGGAGAGGAGGGCAGTCAGAAAACAAAAGAGAAGTTAACAGTTTGGGAGTGGCTGAGAATTAAACAGAAATAGTTTAATCAGGGAAGTCCTGAAGCAAGTTGGTAGTTGGGGAGGACACTGCAGTATGCTTAACAGGAGAGAGCAGTAGCTTCAATACAGTCATGGAAGGGGCTCTGATTAACACTGGGGCCAGACTGAAAAAAAAAAAACAGGCAGTAAGGTTCTGAAGCAAGTTTTTTTGGGGGGGGCACTGCAGCAGCCTCAATGGGACACCGAGGTCAAGGGTGCAACCCACAGACTTACAGCTCTAAGGGAAGAGGTACAGCGCTCAGGGCAGATAGCAAAATCACAGTACCTTGGGATCTTTCTCAAAACTTAAATCAACTCTTGAGAAATCTCTATATCAGACTAAACCTTAACCAAATGAGAAATCAAGAACATGGCAAGCAGAGGTCAGTCCTACCATTAATTTAATGGCAGCAGTAAATAGAGAGTTCTGGATTACTGCACAAGTGTGAAACACTAGCAAACAGGAATAAGTGATATTACTCCAGGGGTAGATGCCAAAATTCAGGCTTCAACCCATACACACCTTGCTTGGAGGGTGAGGTTGAGCAGCTTCTCTTCCTTCTGCTTTCAAACTGCAGAATGCAGTTTGTTGGAAGGGGAGAGCTTGAAAGGCAGAGTTGTCCCTGGTGAGATAAGGTGAGAGGATGAAATTAAATAGCAGGCTTGGAGGGAGGGCAGTCAGAAACAAAAGAGAAATTAACAGTTTGGGAGGGGCTGAGAATTAAACAGAAATAGGTTAAGCTGGAAGTCCTGAAACAAGTCGAGAAGTGGAGGAGGACACTGCAGTATGCCTAACAGGAGAGCAGTAGCATCAATACAGTCATGGAAGGGCTCTGATTAACTCTGGGCACTAGCAGAAAAAAACAACAAGCAGGGAGGTTCTGAAGCAGTTTTTATTTAGAGGGGCACTGCAGCAGCCTCAATGGGACACCGAGCTCAAAGGGTGCAGTCCACAGACTTACAGCTCTATGAGAGGGGCACAGAGCTCCAGGGCAGATAGCAAAATCACAGTACCTTAAGACCTCTCTCAAAACTTAAATCAACTCTTAAGAAATCTCTACATAAGACTAAACATTACTTAAAGTGAGAAATCAAGAACATGTCAAGCAGAGGTCTGTCCTAGCATTCAGTTCTTGGAAGCAGTTCCTAGAAGACTTCTGGATTGCTGCACAATGTGTGAAAAACACTGACAAACAGGGGCAAGTGATATTTCTCCAGGGGTAGATGCCAAAATTCAGGGTTCCAACCTATACCTTGCTTGCAGGAGAGCATCGGGCAGCTACTCTTTGTTCTGCTTACCAAAATGCAGAATGCAGTTTGTTTGAGAGGAGAGAGCCCAAAAGGGCAGAGTTGTCCCCTGGTGAGATAAGGTAAGAGGACAAAATTAAATAGCAGGCTTGGAGGACAGGGCAGTCAGAAAACAAAAGAGAAATTAACAGTTTGGGAGGGGCTGAGAATTAAACAGAAACAGTTTAAGCAGTGAAGTCTTGAAGGAAGTTGGGAGTTGGGGAGGACACTGCAGTATGCTTAACAGGAGAGTGCAGTAGCTCCAATACAGTCATGGAAGGGGCTCTGATTAACACTGGGGCACAGAGCTGAAAGAAAGAAAGAACAGGCAGGGAGGTTCTTGAGGGGGTTCCCGCAGCATCAATGGGTCACAAGATCAAGGGTGCAGCCACAGACTTACAACGCTAAGAGAGGGCACAGAGCTCCAGGGCAGATATGCAAATTCACAGTACCTTAAGGCTCTCTCAAAACTTAAATCAGCTCTTAAGAAATCTCTACATAAGACTAAACATTACTTAAAGTGAGAAATCAAGAACATGTCAAGCAGAGGTCTGTCCTAGCATTCATTTCTTGGAAGCAGTTCCTAGAAGACTTCTGGATTGATGCACAATGTGAAAAACACTGACAAATAGGGGCAGTGATGTTCCTCGGGGAGTAGATGCCAAAATTCAGGGTTCCAACCCATACCTTGCTTGGAGGAGAGCATCGGTCAGCTACTCTTTGTTCTGCTTACCAAAATGCAGAAAGCAGTTTGTTTGAGACGAGAGAGCCCGAAAGAGCAGAGTTGTCCACTGATGAGATAAGGTGAGAGGATGAAATTAAATAGCAGCCTTAGAGGGGAGGGCAGTCAGAAAACAAAAGAGAAATTAACAGTTTGGGAGGGGCTGAGAATTAAACAGAAATAGTTTAAGCAGTGAAGTCTTGAAGGAAGTTGGGGGTTGGGGAGGACACTGCAGTATGCTCAGCAGGAGAGAGCAGTAGCTTCAATACAGTCATGGAAGGGGCTCTGATTAACACTGGGGCCCAGAACTGAAAAAAAAGAACAGGCAGTAAGGTTCTGAAGCAAGTTTTTTTTGGGGGGGGCATTGCAGCAGCCTCAATGGGACACCGAGGTCAAGGGTGCAACCACAGACTTGCAGCTCTAAGAGAGAAGTACAGCACTCAGGGCAGATAGCAAAATCACAGTACCTTAGGATCTTTCTCAAAACTTAAATCAACTATGAGAAATCTCTATATCAGACTAAACCTTAACTAAACTGAGAAATCAAGAACATGGCAAAGCAGAGGTCAGTCCTACCATTAATTTAATGGCAGCAGTAAATAGAAGAGTTCTGGACTACGCACAAAGTGTGAGAAACACTAGCAAACAGGGGCAGGTGATATTACTCCAGGGGTGATGCCAAAATTCAGGCTTCCAACCCATACCTTGCTTGGAGGGTGAGCATTGGGCAGCTTCTCTTCCTTCTGCTTTCAAAACTGCAGCATGCAGTTTGTTGGAAAGGAGAGCTTGAAGGGCAGAGTTGTCCCTGGTGAGATAAGGTGAGAGGATGAGAGATTAAATCGCAGGCTTGGAGGAGGCGGTCAGAAAACAAAAGAAATTATCAGTTTGGGAGGGCTGAGAATTAAATAGAAATAAGTTAAGCTGGAAAGTCCTAGAAGCAATTCGGGGGGGTGAGAGAGGACACTGCAGTATGCCTAACAGGAGAGAGCAGTAGCATCAATACAGTCATGGAAGGGCTCTGATTAACTCTGGGGCACATAGCTGAAAAAAAGAACAAGCAGGGAGGTTCTGAAGCAAGTTTTTATTTAGAGAACTGCAGCAGCCTAAATGGGACACCGAGCTCAAGGGTGCAGTCCATAGACTTACAGCTCTAAGAGAAGGGGCACAGAGCTCAGGGCAGATAGCAAAATCACAGTACCTTAAGACCTCTCTCAAAACTTAAATCAACTGATAAGAAATCTCTACATTAGACTAAACATTACTTAAAGTGAGAAATCAAGAACATGTCAAGCAGAGGTCTGTCCTAGCATTCAGTTCTTGGAAGCAGTTCCTAGAAGACTTCTGCATTGCTGCACAATGTGTGAAAAACACTGACAAACAGGGGCAAGTGATATTCCTCCAGGGTAGATGCCAAATTCAGGGTTCCAACCTATACCTTGGGAGGAGAGCATCGGGCAGCTACTCTTTGTTCTCTACCAAAATGCAGAATGCAGTTTGTTTGAGAGGAGAGAGCCCGAAAGGGCAGAGTTGTCCCCTGGTGAGATAAGGTAAGAGGACAAAATTAAATAGCAGGCTTGGAGGGCAGGGCACTCAGAAAACAAAAGAGAAATTAACAGTTTGGGAGGGGCTGAGAATTAAACAGAAACAGTTTAAGCAGTGAAGTCTTGACGGAAGTTGGGAGTTGGGGAGGACACTGCAGTATGCTTAATAGGAGAGAGCAGTAGCTCCAATACAGTCATGGAAGGGCTCTGATTAACACTGGGGCACAGAGCTGAAAGAAAGAAAGAACAGGCAGGGAGGTTCTTGGGGGGGGTTCACCGAAGCAGCCTCAATGGAATTCACAAGATCAAGGTGCACCCACAGACTTACAGCTCTAGAGAAGGGCACAGAGCTCAGGGCAGATAGCAAAATCACAGTACCTTAAGACCTCTCTCAAAACTTAAATCAACTCTTAAGAAATCTCTACATAAGACTAAACATTACTTAAAGTGAGAAATCAAGAACATGTCAAGCAGAGGTCTGTCCTAGCATTCATTTCTTGGAAACAGTTCTTAGAAGACTTCTGGATTGCTGCACAATGTGTGAAAAACACTGACAAACAGGAGCAGTGATATTCCTCCAGGGGTAGATGCCAAAATTCAGGGGTTCAACCCATACCTTGCTTGGAGGAAACCGGTCAGCTACTCTTTGTTCTGCTTGCAAAAATGCAGAAAGCAGTTTGTTTGAGACGAGAGAGCCCGAAAGAGCAGAGTTGTCCCCTGGTGAGATAAGGTGAGAGGATGAAATTAAATAGCAGCCTTAGAGGGGAGGGCAGTCAGAAAAAAAAGAAATTAACAGTTTGGGAGGGGCTGAGAATTAAACAGAAATAGTTTAAGCAGTGAAGTCTTGAAGGAAGTTGGGGGTTGGGGAGGACACTGCAGTATGCTCAGCAGGAGAGAGCAGTAGCTTCAATACAGTCATGGAAGGGGCTCTGATTAACACTGGGGCCCAGAACTGAAAAAAAAGAACAGGCAGTAGGGTTCTGAAGCAAGTTTTTTTTTGGGGGGGCACTGCAGCACCCTCAAAGGGACACCGAGGTCAAGGGTGCAACCCACAGACTTGCAGCTCTAAGAGAAGGGGTACAACGCTCAGGGCAGATAGCAAAATCACAATACCTTAGGATCTTTCTCAAAACTTAAATCAACTCTTGAGAAATCTCTATATCAGACTAAACCTTAACTTAAAATGAGAAATCAAGAACATGGCAAGCAGAGGTCAGTCCTACCATTATTTTAATGGCAGCAGTAAATAGAAGAGTTCTGGATTACTGCACAAAGTGTGAGAAACACTAGCAAACAGGGGCAGGTGATATTACTCCAGGGGTAGATGCCAAAATTCAGTCTTCCAACCCATACCTTGCTTGGAGGGTGAGCATTGGGCAGCTTCTCTTCCTTCTGCTTTCCAAACTGCAGAATGCAGTTTGTTGGAGAGGGGGGAGAGCTTGAAAGGGCAGAGTTGTCCCCTGGTGAGATAAGGTGAGAGGATGAAATTAAATAGCAGGCTTGGAGGGGAGGGCAGTCAGAAAACAAAAGAGAAATTAACAGTTTGGGAGGGGCTGAGAATTAAACAGAAATAGGTTAAGCTGGAAAGTCCTGAAGCAAGTCGGGGGTGGGGGAGGACACTGCAGTATGCCTAACAGGAGAGAGCAGTAGCATCAATACAGTCATGGAAGGGGCTCTGATTAACTCTGGGGCACATAGCTGAAAAAAAAGAACAAGCAGGGAGGTTCTGAAGCAAGTTTTTTATTTAGAGGGGCACTGCAGCAGCCTCAATGGGACACCCGAGCTCAAGGGTGCAGTCCATAGACTTACAGCTCTAAGAGAAGGGGCACAGAGCTCAGGGCAAATAGCAAAATCACAGTACCTTAAGACCTCTCTCAAAACTTAAATCAACTCTTAAGAAATCTCTACATAAGACTAAACATTACTTAAAGTGAGAAATCAAGAACATGTCAAGCAGAGGTCTGTCCTAGCATTCAGTTCTTGGAAGCAGTTCCTAGAAGACTTCTGGATTGCTGCACAATGTGTGAGAAACACTGACAAACAGGGGCAAGTGATATTCCTCCAGGGGTAGATGCCAAAATTCAGGGTTCCAACCTATACCTTGCTTGGTGGAGAGCATCGGGCAGCTACTCTTTGTTCTGCTTGCCAAAATGCAGAATGCAGTTTGTTTGAGAGGAGAGAGCCCAAAAGGGAGGAGTTGTCCCCTGGTGAGATAAGGTAAGAGGACAAAATTAAATAGCAGGCTTGGAGGGGAGGGCAGTCAGAAAACAAAAGAGAAATTAACAGTTTGGGAGGGGCTGAGAATTAAACAGAAATAGTTTAAGCAGTGAAGTCTTGAAGGAAGTTGGGGGTTGGGGAGGACACTGCAGTATGCTCAGCAGGAGAGAGCAGTAGCTTCAATACAGTCATGGAAGGGGCTCTGATTAACACTGGGGCCCAGAACTGAAAAAAAAGAACAGGCAGTAAGGTTCTGAAGCAAGTTTTTTGGGGGCACTGCAGCAGCCTCAATGGGACACCAAGGTCAAGGGTGCAACCCACAGACTTGCAGCTCTAAGAGAAGGGGTACAGCGCTCAGGGCAGATAGCAAAATCACAGTACCTTAGGATCTTTCTCAAAACTTAAATCAACTCTTGAGAAATCTCTATATCAGACTAAACCTTAACTTAAACTGAGAAATCAAGAACATGGCAAGCAGAGGTCAGTCCTACCATTAATTTAATGACAGCAGTAAATAGAAGAGTTCTGGATTACTGCACAAAGTGTGAGAAACACTAGCAAACAGGGGCAGGTGATATTACTCCAGGGGTAGATGCCAAAATTCAGGCTTCCAACCCATACCTTGCTTGGAGGGTGAGCATTGGGCAGCTTCTCTTCCTTCTGCTTTCCAAACTGCAGAATGCAGTTTGTTGGAGAGAGGAGAGCTTGAAAGGGCAGAGTTGTCCCCTGGTGAGATAAGGTAAGAGGACAAAATTAAATAGCAGGCTTGGAGGGGAGGTCAGTCAGAAAACAAAAGGGAAATTAACAGTTTGGGAGGGGCTGAGAATTAAACAGAAATAGTTTAAGCAGTGAAGTCTTGACGGAAGTTGGGAGTTGGGGAGGACACTGCAGTATGCTTAACAGGAGAGAGCAGTAGTTCCAATACAGTCTTGGAAGGGGCTCTGATTAACACTGGGGCACAGAGCTGAAAGAAAAAAAGAACAGGCAGGGAGGTTCTTGGGGGGGGTTCACCGCAGCAGCCTCAATGGGTCACCAAGATCAAGGGTGCAGCCCACAGACTTACAGCTCTAAGAGAAGGGGCACAGAGCTCAGGGCAGATAGCAAAATTCACAGTACCTTAAGACCTCTCTCAAAACTTAAATCAACTCTTAAGAAATCTCTACATAAGACTAAACATTACTTAAAGTGAGAAATCAAGAACATGTCAAGCAGAGGTCTGTCCTAGCATTCATTTCTTGGAAGCAGTTCCTAGAAGACTTCTGGATTGCTGCACAATGTGTGAAAAACACTGACAAACAGGGGCAGTGATATTCCTCCAGAGGTAGATGCCAAAATTCAGGGTTCCAACCCATACCTTGCTTGGAGGAGAGCATCGGTCAGCTACTCTTTGTTCTGCTTACCAAAATGCAGAAAGCAGTTTGTTTGAGACGAGAGAGCCCGAAAGGGCAGAGTTGTCCCCTGGTGAGATAAGGCAAGAGGAAGAAATTAAATAGCAGGCTTAGGGGGGAGGGCAGTCAGAAAACAAAAGAGAAATTAACAGTTTGGGGGGGCTGAGAATTAAACAGAAATAGTTTAAGCAGTGAAGTCTTGAAGGAAGTTGGGGGTTGGGGAGGACACTGCAGTATGCTCAGCAGGAGAGAGCAGTAGGTTCAATACAGTCATGGAAGGGGCTCTGATTAACACTGGGGCACAGAGCTGAAAAAAAGAACAGGCAGGGAGGTTCTCTAGCAAGTTTTTTTTTGTGGGGGTTCACTGCAGCAGCCTCAATGGGTCACCAAGATCAAGGGTGCAGCCCACAGACTTACAGCTCTAAGAGAAGGGGCACAGAGCTCAGGGCAGATAGCAAAATCACAGTACCTTAAGACCTCTCTCAACACTTAAATCAACTCTAAAGAAATCTCTACATCAGACTAAACATTACTTAAAGTGAGAAATCTAGAACATGTCAAGCAGAGGTCAGTCCTAGCATTAATTTCTTGGGAGCAGTTCCTAGAAGACTTCTGGATTGCTGCACAAAGTGTGAGAAACACCAGGAAACAGGGGTAAGTGATATTCCTCCAGAGGTAGATGCCAAAATTCAGGGTTCCAACCCATACCTTGCTTGGAGGAGAGCATTGGGCAGCTTCTCTTTGTTCTGCTTACGAAACTGCAGAATGCAGTTTGTTTGAGATGAGAGAGCCCGGAAGGGCAGAGATGTCCCCTGGTGAGATAAGGTGAGAGGGCAAAATTAAATAGCAGGCTTGGAGGGGAAGGCAGTCAGAAAACAAAAGAGAAATTAACAGTTTGGGAGGGGCTGAGAATTAAACAGAAATAGTTTAAACAGTGAAGTCCTGAAGGAAGGTGGGGGTTGGGGAGGACACTGCAGTATACTCAACAGGAGAGAGCAGTAGCTGCAATACAGTCATGGAAGGGGCTCTGATTAACACTGGGGCACAGAGCTGAAAAAAAAGAAGAGGCAGGGAGGTTTTGAAGCAAGTTTTTTTTTGGGGGGGCACTACAGCAGCCTCAATGGGACACTGATGTCAAGGGTGCATCCCACAGACTTACTGCTCTAAGAGAAGGGGCACAGTGCCCAGGCAGATAGCAAAATCATGGTACCTTAAGACCTCTCTCAAAACTTAAATTAACTCTTAAGAATCTCTACATCAGACTAAACATTACTTAAAGTGAGAAATCAAGAACATGTCAAGCAGAGGTCAGTGCTAGCATTAATTTATTTGCAGCAGTTCCTAGAAGACTTCAGGATTGCTGCACAAAGTGTGAGAAATACTGACAAACAGGGGCCAGTGATACTTCTCCAGGGGTAGATGCCAAAATTCAGGATTATAACCCATACCTTTCTTGGAGGGTGAGCATCGGGCAGCTTCTTTTTGTTCTGCTTACCAAAATGCAGAATGCAGTTTGCTTGAGAGGAGAGAGCCTGAAAGGACAGAGCTGTCCCCTGGTGAGATAAGGTGGGAGCACAAAATTAAATAGCAGACTTGGAGGGGAAGGCAGTCAGAAAACAAAAGAGAAATTAAGAGTTTGGGAGGGGCTGAGAATTAAACAGAAATAGTTTAAGCAGGGAAGTCCTGAAGGAAGTTGGGGGATGGGTAGGACACTGCATTATGCTCAACAGGAGAGAGCAGTAGCTTCAATACAGTCATAGAAGGGACTCTGATTAACACTGGGGCACAGAGCTGAAAAAAAAAAAAGAACCGGCAGGGAGGTTCTAAAGCAAGTTTTTTTGGGGCGGGAGCACTGCTGCAGCCTCAATGGGACACCTAGGTCAAGGGGATAGAGCCCGGAAGGGCACAGTTTTCCTTTAGCTTGGAGGGTGAGCGTTGGGCAGCTTCTCTTTGTTGAGCTTACCAAACTGCAGAATGCAGTTTGTTTGAGAGGAGAGAGCTCGAAAGGGCAGAGTTGTCCCCTTGCTTGGAGGGTGAGCGTTGGTCAGCTTCTTTTTGTTCTGCATACCAAACTTCAGAATGCAGTTTGTTTGAGAGGTGAGAGCCCGAAATGGCAGAGTTGTCCCTTTTCTTGGAGGGTGAGCGTCAGGCAGGTTCTTTTTGTTCTGCTTACCAAACTGCAGAATGCAGTTTGTTTGAGAGGAGAGAGCCCGGAAGGGCAGAGTTGTCCCCCTGCATTGCATTGGCCTTAGATGCCAGTTAGGCCTTTGATTTAATTAACAGAGAATACACGTTCAAGGTGTTGGGAAAAATAGGGGTTGCCGCTAAACATACTGTACATTGAGTTATTGATAAACTATACAGTAACCCAAAGGCTAGTTTTATAATGAATGGTCAGTCAATGGATAAAATACACCTGAAAAACAGGGTGAGACAGAGATGCCCAGTCTCTAATCATTTTTATGTTGATTGCGCACAGCGCAAGAAACATATTGGGACAGCTGTCTCAGAAGCAGGTTGTGGAGGTGCGGCACTGTTGTGGCCAATGCCCCCACAGCCTGCAAAGACTTGTCCTGCTTCCCCCAATGCCGTGGCACGATGCTGCTGACACTAGTTTGGAACCTTACCACCAACTTGTGACAACTTAGCCGCTGCAAACAGGGGCTGCCTCATCAGTGCAGTGTAAGCCATCTGCTGCAATGAGGGAGCGACCCGTCATTGCAGGGCGGGATCTTTACAAAGTGATATTGTTTGTGAACATGGCAGCGGTTTGCCACAGTGTTCACAAACAATATTAAACCCCCCATGTTTACTTGCTGACAGGGGTCACAATCCCCATCAGCTTCACTGCCTGCATGTTTCTGTTGCCGTCGGAGAAGCCCACTCCCTGTCAGCATTATATAAACCCCACTCCCCTGCTTATATTCTCTGCTGATGGGGTGCCCAATCCCCGTCAGCATAATCTAGTAAACCCCCCCCCTTTCTTGTGTGCCGAAGGGGGTGCCCAATCCCCCGTCTTCTAAGTGGCTCCCCACAAAAAAGCAAGACTCACTTGGAACACTGGGAGCCCACCCCAGCCTGCCACATTCCCCTGTGATATAAAAAACTGTCCCATAATGTGTTTTTTTTAACCCTGTAAAGAAGGAAACTGTCCCTAGGCATCTCCCTGCCCCCCCGGCAACCCGCACCCACCCACTGTGCATCCTGCCTCTCCACACCCCCGTCACCCCATACTTACCTCCGGAGCTCAGCGCGACAATCTTCGGTGGACCGGGAACACGCCTGCACTCTTCAAAGCCGACCGCAAACTAAGGAAATGCCGGTAAGCTGTATATTGGAATAAATGGGGTTTTTCCCAACTATAATGCATATCTCAGTCATTGTTTTGAATTTTGGCACCAAATTTTCAACATGGGGGTTTTGGGACCCCCCCCCCCCATGAATTCTTGAACTGTCATGGCATTAATCTGCCCCGAAAGGTGATTTCGTGGTCACTGTGCGGAATCACCTTTTGGGGCCGATTAACAAAACAACAGTGTCAGTGTTCATGAGGTGGGCTCTCAAAAAGCCTATGTTGCAAATTTGGTGGAAAAAATCCAAAAAATGACTGTTTTATGAGCGTGTGCTGCGCAGTTGCTACGCACGCTCGTAGCTTCGTGAATTTGCAATATTTTCATGCCAGATTTTCAACATTGGCATTTTCTCACACCTTCTTGTGAACAGTACAGCTGTCATTGTTCACATCCTGACAGAAATGTGGTTTCACACTTCCGGCGCAGAATAGCACAGTCACTGTGGGAAATCAGTGTTCAGGACAGATTAAGAAAATTACAGTGACACTGTTCATGAGTAGAGGTCCTAGAATGCCTATCTTGAAAATTTGGTAATGATACTCCAGAAAATGACTGTGTTACGAGCGTGCATTGCGCAGTTTGCAGGCACACTCATAACTTCGCGAATTTATAATATTTTCACTCCAGGTTTTAACATTGCCATTTTTCCACACCTACTTATGAACAGTGCAGCTGTCATTTTTCCCATCCTGGCCGAAATGTGTTTTCGCACTTCCAGTGCAGAATAGAGCAGTCGCTGTGGGAAATCACTGTCTGGGACAGATTAATAAAATGATAGTGATACTGTTCATGAGCAGAGGTCTTAAATGCCTGTGTTGAAAATTTGGTGATGATAGCCTATCAAATGACTGTGTTACAAGTGTGTGTTGCACACTTTCCACACACCCTTGTAACTTCGCAGATTTGTAATATTGTCACGCCAGATTTTCAACAGCAGCATTTTTTCAGACCTCTTTATGAGCAGTACAGCTGTCATTTTTCACATCCTGACTGAAATGCAGTTTCACAGTTGAGGCACAGAATAACGCGGTCGCTGTGAGAAATCAATGTTCGGGACAGATTAAGAAAATGACAGTGGCACTGTTCATGAGCAGAGATCCTAAAATCCCTATGTTGAAAATTTGGTGACAAAACTCCATAACATGACTGTGTTACAAGTGTGTGTTCAACTGTTTCCATGCACCCTTGTAACTTCACACATTTGTAATATTTTCATGCCACATTTTCAACAGTGAAATTTTTTCACACCTCCTTATGAACAGTACAGCTGTCATTTTTCACATCCTGGCTAAAATATGTTTTTGCACTCCTGCCAGAGAATAGCACGGTCACTGTGGGAAATCAATGTTTGGGACAGATTAAGATCGAACAAGAGATGGGGGAGTGACTGAGCTCAACTGAGCTCTGTCGGGACTGCTCCAGATTTGTTTGTGGGCAGAAAAAGGCCCCGATGCAAGAGGCCAGTACAAAAGGGCAGCCTGCAGCACTGGGAGAAACAGAACGAGAGAGCGAGTGAGGGAGGGGGAGTGAGCGAACTCACCGGAGTGCTCTCAGGACTGCTGCAGATTTCTTTGTGAGCAGAAAAAGGCATCAATGCAGGCAGGAGCCCCTTACAAAAGGGCAGCTTGCAGCGCCAGGACAAACAGAATGAGCACATGACAGAGGGAGACTGAGCGACCTCAACGGAGCTCTGTCAGGACAGCTGCGGATTTCTTTGTGGACAGACAAAGGTGCCAACGCAGCCAGGAACCCCATATACAAGCACAGCCTGCAGTGCCAAGAGAAACAGAAGGAGTGAGTGACAGAGCGGTAGTGAGCGAGCTCAACAGGGCTCAATTGTGACTGCTGTGGATTTCTTTGTGGGCAGAAAATGCTTTGATGCAGGCAGGAGCCCAGTACAAAAGGCAAGCTTGCAGCACCGGCAGAAATGGAATGAGTGAGTGAGAGAGGGAGATTGAGCGATCTTAATGGAGCTGTGTCGGGACTGCTTCAGATTTCTTTCTGGCCAGAACAAGCCACCAATGCAGGCAGGAGCCCAGTACAAAAGGGTAGTCTGCAGCGGCAGGAGACACAGAATGAGTGAGTGAGTGAGGGAGGGAGGGGGAGGAGTGAGCTCAACAGAGCTCTGTTGGGACTGCTGCAGGTTTGTTTGTGGGCAGAAAAAGGCAACAATGCACGCAGGGGGCCCAGTACAAAATGGCAGCCTGCAGTAGTGGGAAAACCAGAATGAGCGAGTGAGAGAGGGGGCATGAGCGAGCTCAACGGAGCTCTATTGTAACTGCTGCGAATTTCTTTTTGGGCAGAAGAAGGCGGCAATGCAGGCAGGAGCCCAATAGAAAAGGGCAGCCTGCAGCGCCAACAGAAACGGAATGAGCAAGTGAGAGACAGGGAGTATGCGAGCTCAACGGAGCTTTGTCGGGACTGCTGCAGATTTCTTTGTGGGCAGAAAAAGGCGTTGACAGAGGCAGGAGCCAAGTACAAAAGGGCAGCCTGCAGCAGCAGGAGAAACAGAATGAGTGAGTGAGAGATGGGGAGTGAGCCACCTTAATGCAGCTCTGTCTGGACAGCTGCTGATTTCTTAGTGGGCAGAACAAGGTGCCAATGCAGGCAGGAGCCCAGTACAACAGAGCAGCCTGCAGCACTGGGAGAAACAGACTGAGCGAGGGACATAGGGGCAGTGAGCGAGCTCAACACACCAACGCAATCAACATTCAGCATTGACAAATGCTTGTTAAAGTATGTATTCAACCACTACTATCTCATATTCGGACAAACCCCCAGATTAAGGGACTTATGTTTGGAAAACAAGACATTAAATGTATTCACCGATGTTACAGTACATTAGTTTTCTTTAGGAACTTAAACAGTCTGTTAATGCTTTATTAGCTTTGATTAATTATTTCTCTTCCTTTACAGGTTATATGTTTAACCAACAAAAGTCAATTATAATGCGAATGTCCAGAGTAGAAAAGAACAGCGACTATGGAAAATTAACTATCTTTAAAGGGTACCTAAACAAGCAGTTTTTTGAAACTGCAAACTCCAAAATCTGGCTTCATGGTGAGGTAAAATAAAGGCTGATGTTTACATTTATGATAAAACTGCATTTATGTAAAAACATAAATGCAGTCTCATTGCTTTTGAAAAATGTAAACATCAGCCTTTCACTTTCAAAAAAACAGCCTTGGTTTCTCCCTAAAATGTCTGCCAAGTGTGTTAAGTGATGAGTCATGATGAAATCATCAGAGCCAGAGACAGAGATCCACATATATTTCTGTAGTGCTAACTAGTTCTTCTTTCCCTCTTTATTTTGAATTGTTGCACCAGAATGATCAACACCATGTATTAACTTGTGGATTATTTTGATCAGTACACATATTAGGCTATGATCTTGTTCATTTTGTTTACTTTAAATTATGGAAAATGTTTTGCAATCCAGCTGACTTTTTCTTTGGCAAACTGCATTACAGTACAGCACTTCAAATACCTGATGATCTAGTGGTTATATGATGCACTGAATTTTGTTTTTTTGTTAACTAGGAGAGACACACTAAGCTGAAAGCTTGTTTACAGGTGTGGCCTGGCAGCACAAGGAAGTTTAGTGACTTGCTCAAGGTCACACAGCAAAATACCAGTCTTGTTCGGTTCCAAAGCTCATGCTCTCTTGTTAATCCACAAATAAGGCTTTCTTTTTCCATGTGAACCCCCTGCATCTAACCTGCCTTCTGTTGAACACCCCACACTTGCGGTCTCATGAAGAGTATTATCACACCTCAGATTGTAATCTTGTACCTCAGAGTGTTGTGCACACCTATACTGATATGCATCATCAGCTGGCACTGTTAAAAAATGCCTCCCAAATCACTCTCCAGTACACATTCTTAATGTTTGACTTCTGCTTCTACAGTAAACATTGAGTGGATCACCACCCTTCTGCACAGTGAAGGTAGTATGTACGGTTCCCTGTTGTGTTTTTTTTCCCACTTCATTAACCAACAACCAGGTCTTCCTGGAGGGCCAAGCAATAAGCATCATGACCCACCAGAAAAACTGTTGTTCATGCCCTCATAAGGGCTGCACTTACAATGGAGAACAATATTAATAGCAGGAGAGGTATACTAGTACTTGAGCGAATCCACCTGACTTCCAGTGTCAGTTTATTCCTTTACTTGTGATCTGCAGAACCCAGCAGGACAGTTCCCAGCAATTCTTCTCCAGTACTTTTCTGTGCTCTACTCCACAATGCAAGTTGGCTGGCTACCACCCTTCCAAATCTCGAATGAGCTATACACAACTCCTTCAATACTGTCCTAACAAACGTCAACATCCTCCCCCCTACACCCGAGGGTAATCTCCCTACACTGAATTCAAGTAACAGTTTAGGTGCAGCCCTGCCACTCTGAGTAGTTGTCATTGCTGGTTACTGTCATCCACAGTCAAGTAGTGATCACGATGCTGGCAGCCCCACATTTCAGATCTCACAGAGATCTGCTCAGCGTCCTCCTTCATGTCTTCAACTAACCTGAGAATAGCTGTACCCTGCTGGAATGGCCTCTTCAGTCCCTCTCTGGCATTCATTCTTTTCACCTGCTCCCTACACCATAAACTGGTGAGTTCACTACCCTTCTGCATTATGAATGTGTTTAGTACAGTCTCCCATGTTATATTTACATATTAATAATAAACATGATCTTCTGGTAAGCCTGGCTAATAGCAGCATGGCAGAAGTAGAAAAATAGGCTTTCCTACCCATATAAGATCTAAGCCACCTATGATTAGGCACTATTAAATGACGTGCATAATGATGTGCACACCCATCATTTAATAGTGCCCAATCAAAGGTAGCCTAGATCTTTTAAGGCCAGGAAAGCCCATCATTCCCCTTGTTCCCTGCTGATATCAACCTGACTTATTGGAAAGATATGTTTATATTTAATATTTAAAATAAAACAGGGACTGTACTACTTGCATTCATGATGCAGTAGGCTGATGAGCTCACCAGTTTTCAGTGTGAGGAGGAATAGTGAAGAATGAATACCAGAGGGGGACTGAGAAGGCTCTCTTGCAAGGTGCTGCTATATTCGAAGAAGGGAGAAGACAGAAGGAGAGAAATATGAGCAGATTACTGTGAGAACTAAGATGTGGGGCTGCCAGCACCTTGATCAGTGCCAGACCCTATTGTCCTGGTCAATATTCCCCTTCCCATAAAACCAGTTCCAGCAATTGTCCAAGGCTGTGTATGAATATTAATGTATGAAATGGCTGCCACTACACATTCAGTCACTTCACTACCAGTCTAGTATTGCTTGTAAAGCATTTTGGGATACAATGTGTATGAAAACCACTATATAAATGCTGATTCTTATTCTTCTTCTTATTATTATTATTTCCCATGGAAAAAGAAGACAAGACAAGCATATATTTGAGTTTCAAAAAAGTATGAACTCTAACATTGGAGTGCACAAGTACTTTGCTACAATAAAAGTGGTGGCCCTAGGGGGTGGTGAAGGGTGTGGCTGCAACCTCCCATCCACATAGTAATGTACTTGTTTGATGCCGCTGCTGCTGCATTTCACTTTGTTGAAGAAGTCTGATTTATTGATCGTACAAATGTTTACATTCAAACTATGTATTACATTTGTAGGTTCTGTCAAAAATGTACTAGAAAAGAATAATAGCAGAAAACATAAAGGTTTAATTAAAATGTTAAAAAGTGCATATTAAGCATGCACACCACCTCAGCACCCCCATTGTAGCATCCTGGATCCACCATAACCACTAGACCATCAGGTTGTTCAAGATGTGTACTGCACTGTGGTTTGCACAGAGAAAGTAAGTTGGATTAAAACTCATTTTCAGCATGTTAAAGTGAACAAAATGAACAGAACCATAGCCTAACATGTGCATTATACAAAATAATGCACGTGGTTTTGACCATTTGGTTGAAACAATTCTATACAAAGGGGGAAAAAAGAACTAGTTAGCACTATAGAGCCATATATCTCTCTCTGACTTTGGCTCCAATGATGTCATTACATAACACATTTGTTGGCCATTTTAGGAAGCAGGTAAGAGTTTTTTTTTGAAATTGGAAGGCTGATTTTACAATTTCCAAATGCTCTGGGACCACATTTAGGTAAATTATATAAATGTAGTTTTAGCATTAATGAATACAACAGCCTTTCCTTTAGTCACCTACGAAGTCATATTTTTGAAAAGTTTGTTGCCAAAATGTTGTTTAGATATCCTTTAAGAAAGTGGATCAGATCAAGTATATGGGAATAATACTAACAAATCAAATTAAACTAATATTCAGTCAAATTATTGAATAGCAAAAGAAACAATTCAACAAAAGTTACATATCTGGCAAAACCTGCCCTTGTCCCTGTGGGAAGGGTAGAAGTTATTAAGATGATGACACTTCCCTATCTGATATACATTATCAAGTCATTATACAGGGGTACAAATAGTAAATGGTTTGCAGACATCAACAATATTTTTTTCAAAATTCCTGTGGAGAGGAGGTACAACTAGAATTGTCTGGTCATTCAATATCTGATTATGTCAAGAAAATAGGGAGTCTTTGGTTGTCTGAATCCATATTCTGACTTTTCGAGTCAACTGTTAGCTAAATCATGGGAATGGGCCTTCTATAGCAAAGCTGGCTACACGGTTTTGCAGGGAATTTTAGTTAAAGTGGTTATTTATCTTGTGGATATGCTTTCTGAAACAAACGTGAAAGAATTAAAAAAAATCACAAATTTTTTTCAAATATTTGTAACCCGTATTAGTCAGGGGAAAATAAAATCTCGAAGAAGGGGAAAATTCCATGGCTCCATGCATCCTTAAGAGTGCACAGGCACACAAAAGTTGAACATTTCAAGAAAATGATAAAACTCTTGGAGGAAAAAAGGCATTGACTACTGGGAACATCTTTTGAAAGATAATTAATTTATGTCATATCAGCCATTCCAAAAGGAAATTAAGGAGGGAGTGATCACTAATTTTAATCTGTTACAGAATCATATATGAATCCTTTAAATTATACTGTAAAAAGTTAAGTTGTATGGGTCTGTTTTTTTCACGTCAGATTGAAAAAGAAAACAAACTAATAGCACAACTGACTGTTATAAATTAAAAGGGACAGAATTAACAGTAGATGAGAGATGGAATTGGGATATACAGTAGAATAAAAGAAGTATGGAAAAGAATCAGAACTAGTAAACATTTTATATCAGCAAAAACAGATCTACACAACAAAAACATAAATAGAGTATACATTACTCCAGCAATCTTCACAAAAATTAAACCAGAATATGATAATCTTTGTTGGCATAGATGCAATAAGGTAGGGACTATACTTCATAACTTTTGGGAATACCCACTTATTGGTACTTAGTGGGCTACTAGAAATGCTTTTCTATCACTATTAGTAGGGGATAATATTTCCTGTATTCCCAAGATTATTTTGTTTAACTGATATGACTCACTTGACTTATCTAATAACCTGGATATGGCCCTATGTTTTGGTTTATTGGCAATGAAAAGAATAATTCTTAAATATTGGAATAGCTAGCGCCTCCCTTGAAATACCAAACATGAATGGTGGCATATGTTAAAGGTGACACTAATGTTTGAAGAGCTAGGATATATTATTGAAGATGACAACCCCATGGAAGACCACACCACTGATCAACCAAGACTCCAGAGACCCCAAACCCTAACGTTTTTCCTTTTGATGCTTTAGAGGTACAGTGGGGAGTTAGGGCTGAAAACTGTAATGCCAGATTTTCCTTCTGTTTTTGTGTAAAGTTACTCTAGCTGGTGCATTAACAACGTTTTTTGCAAATAATTTCCTTTCTGTTTGAGATAGTGGAATTGTATCCTCATTCATGTGGGTCCCAAAGGGACCCACATGAACAGATACAGATGCACACAGTCATCTGGGCCATGCTCCATGGGAAGACCTCATCAGCCTACAGAAGTGCAGGGCCCTGTTGACCCTGTCCTTCTATGTAGCATAAGATGTCAAAAATTACCAAAGTTATGAATGTGCATAGGAAAATGTCAACATGCCTTCATAACTGTGTTTTTTTAAATACTTTAACATCAAATTTTCAACATAGCCTTGATATGAAGCCACCTCAAGAAACTGGTAGGTGAAAATGTTCAAAACTCAGCCAAAACGTCATTCTGCACCACAGGAGCGAAAAGATATTTTTGACAGTTTTTGAAAAATGACAGTTGTCATATTCATGAGGTGATGTGAAAAAATGGCTATGTTGAAAATCAGAGGTCAAAATCATTTAAAATTACCAAATTATGAGCATGCATTACAAAATTTAAACATACGCACGTAACTTTGTTGTTTTGTAATATTTTCACCCCTAATTTTCAACATAGCCCTCTTATGATCCCACCTCATGAACAGGGGTGGAGAAAATTTTCAAAACTGTCTCAAAAAGGTGATTTTACACAGCAACAATGTCATTCCATACCACAGGTGCAGAAGCAAATTTTGGTCAGAATCTGAAAAATGACAATTGATGCATTCATGGGGTAATGTAAAAAATGGCAATGTTGAAAATTTTGTGTCAAACTATTTAAAATTACCACAATTATGAGTGTGTGTTGCAAAATTTCAATGGATACTTAAAACTTTGGCATGTTCAAATATTTTGACTCCAAATTTTTAACATAGACTTCTTATGACCCCACCTCATTAACAAGGGCAGTAAAAATGTTCTTTTTATAATTAGATTTTATTAAATATTTAACAATATAACATATAAGACAACCAATGAATTCAGATATAAATACAAAAATCACAGGTGGAGGTGTAGGAGTCTAAAAAAACACAATTATGACAAATTAGAACATGATTATGGGTTCATGGGGGGAACTGTGTCAAACGAATCTGACTAATTTCTTTGACTGGGTCACTAAGACAGTACACAGAGGCCAGACACTACTCTAGACATCCTCTATCTATATTTTGGCAAGGCTTTTGACTCTGTGCACCACAAAAGGTTGATTATAAAGCTGGAGGATCTCAGGGTTGGGAAGAAGATGATCAAATGGGTGGAAAACTGACTGAGGGACAGAACTCAGAGGGTGGTTGTGGGGGAGAGTTATCTGGCACCAAAGAGATCACCAGTAGAGTCCCACAGGACTCAGTGATGGGGCCAGTGTTGTTCAGTGTCTTCATCAATGACATTGGGGATGGCATTAAGGGCAAAATGTGCCTATTCATGGATGACACTAAGCTCTGTGCGAGAGTGGATGCAGCTGAAGGGATACAGGATGATCTGTAAAAGCTGGGGAGGTGATCCAGGATCTGGCAGCTTGGCTTTAATGATAAGAAATGCAGAGTTATGCACATAAGAGCCAAGCATCCCAAGACAGAGTACTAGCTGGGTGGAGTCCAGGTATCTGCATCAGAGGAGGAGGACTTCGGAGTAATGATCACTAGTAAACTGAAACATTCTAGGCAGTGCAAGAAAGCAGCAACAAGGGCAAACAAGATGCTTGGATGCATAGCTAGGGGGATCAGTAGTAGGAAAGAGGAGGTTATACTGCCCTTGTGCAGGACACTGGTGAGGCCACATCTAGAGTAGAGTTCAGTACTGGTACCCACACCTCATAAAATATATTAACCTGCTGGAGAAAGTTCACAGGAGTGCTACAAAGATGATAGTGGGTTCAGCAGGGTAAAGAATATCACCAGAGGTTGAGGGCACTCAACATGTACTCCCTGGAGGATGGGGGAGGGGGAACATGATTGAGACCTTCAAGTACTTGAAAGAAATAAATAAAGTGGATACGGAGGGTCTCTTTAAGCTAAGTAGCAACCACAACAGTCTTAAGCTGGATGGGGGAGATTTAGGAGGGAGATCAGGAAGCACTTCTTCATGGAGAGGTTGGTGGACACTTGGAATGCACTGTTGGAAGAGTTGGTCTTGTTGAAGATGGTGTGCAGCTAAGATAAGCATAGGGAAAGGTAAGCATCATAGGTAGGGAGGTTATAAAGGATGGGAGGAGTTGGAGGGGACAAGGTCAGTAGATCAAGCTCTTGACCCTGTAAACAAGCAGACTAGATAGACCAAATGGCCTTCTTCTGCTGCCTTCTTCATATGTTTTCATGTTATCAGAAGGTTTTACATCTTTATGTCATCTTTCACTTTGAGTATAAAGAAACATTTATGGTAGAAACTCAGAGTCAGTTTCTAGTTTATAAAGAGTCCATTATCTCTAAATTTCATCAAACACAGGCATATGATTCAAATAATAACATGAACATTTTTCAAGGTGGTAAATCGAATCTATTATTGAAACCTATGGTGGTAATGTTTGATGTTGCATCTTTAATCATTATTTAGTTACAGCTTTCTTGGCCCCTGCCAGTAGGATTAATAACAGTTTTAACTGCCAACCCCTTGGACTCCTGTCTGATGTCAGAATGCCCAGCAGAACCAACTCAGGAGTCAAAAGGCCTAGACCCCAAACATTGGCTCCAATATAAGGGCAATATCTTTCCAATAACTGGCCAGGACAGGGCAAAACTAAAACATGTGCACCTGGTCTGCCTTCCTCTTTCCACAGTTTCACCAACATTGGTCTGCATGCTCTCCCTTCTATGTCATCAACATAGCTGGTTTTCTAAAGAACCACATGCAACATTTCTAGGCAAATTCCTTGAGGTAAGGGGCCATGTAAAGTTTATAATTTGGCAGGGAGTATTTTAACCACTGTTATTCTTAACAGTGGGTTTGAATATCAGTATTCCACTGATTAATACTAATACTGAGGAATCTTTAAACTGGTCTCTGAAGATGGCATATATTGTGCCAACCAAATGACTTCCCACCCCTCCCAGCTGGTATTGTTGGAGTAGGGTGAAATGTGCTGATGGACAGTCTGGGAGAACTCTACAATGGGAAGATAAGGGGCTCAATTTTCAAAAGCCCAAGAATACCACAAGTTGCAGGTGCACCGTGTGACAAGGAGCTCCTACCACTCTTGAGGACTGACATTTTCTTAAATTTGTTGCAACAGTTCTATTCCTTAGCCTAATCTATTCTTTACAATTTCTTGTCCATAAGGTTGACCACCTATGGGTGCCTCCCTCCCTTTCTTGACTGTGCTATAGTGTTCTCTTTAATTTTCCTTTTCCCTCTCAGGTCCTCGTACAGGGAGGATATTGTGGTGACCTCCAAGAGTATGCAAACAGGTTGTGTTTATCATTGTTAGATTTAGTATGTAATACCACTATGTCATAAAATATCTTGATGTATAAATCTTATGTTTATGAAACCTATAAATGTTGGAAATACCATGGCACTAGGTATTTTGATAATGGTAAAAAGTACTAGGTAACTTATAGAAATTAAGTTAGTTGTGCTATTTAAAATGCATGTAAATTGCTGTAAGTAGAGCAAGTCTGAAATTTCATGTGATTTGCATATATCCCATGATGCTTTGCATTATGCAAGTATGTGTGATGTGTTTCTTTGAAACTTGGTTTATTGTCAATGCCCTTTGGGGTAACCCATGTTTCAGTACATCTGCATTGAGGTTCTTTGTCTTTAGCTTATTTCTTTTATTTGAGTCCCCAATACCCAAGCAAACAAGGCCCGCATGGGGTAGAGGCTGAATCTGATCAGAGATCAGTGTCAGTAGGTGCTGACTAAGTGAAGAGAAAGGACATACATAGTCTGTTGCTACAAACAGATGTACTGAAGAAGGGATATGCCATTGCTCAAGGTTATCTCCTGCATTTTGAATAAACATCACAGGAGATTGTGTGTTGAACTTGAAATTCGGTGTCTGGTCCATCTGGTATCCCCCCAACCCCTACACAGACTTGGTGACAGAAGTGGGATAACTTGCTGGAAGCATATGGACTGGCCAAAGAAGGATGTTTTCTGGTGGATGTCACCCAGATATCCTAGGTGGATCAATGCACCAGGAGTTGCCAGAGGAGAACCTGGAGAAGAAAGTCTGTGGAGTTCTGGCCAGAACCATGGCTGACAGACAGAGAGAAGCTGCCACCTGGACTGGACCTGGGAGCTCAGAGGAAGGACAAGCTTGAAGACAACAAAGAGATGCAGGTTGAGGCAGACTGGAGGTGTGAGAGACAACACCCCCAGAGGTGGAGACCCTGATGAGGATGATCCACTGGATGAGTGGGAAGTGGCTGGAGGTGACCGACTATACAGAGAGGTGGAACACTGGTGCCAGGTGCTCGAGAGGTTCTTGCCAAAGAGTTTAGATAAAGAGTCAGAGGAGGATTTTTCATGGGCTCAGTTTGAAGAGGACCCCCTGACAGAACAGGATATTCCTTTGTTTCCTGTGTTCCCAGGATGTTACCTGTTGGAGTTCGGAGATACAAGTATGGAACTTGAATGCGAGACCTCAGGTAAGACAGTGCCTAGTGATATTATGCTGGGGTTGAAAACTCCAAGCAAGCATGAAGAAGCCTATGAGGCTGAAGGGACTTTTGCTTGTACGGATGCAGCTAAATCTATTAACAGTATTGACTGGAGTACACTGCAGGCTAAAGATGCTAATATTGCCAAAATGTTACAATTTGTTAAGATCATGGAGGTGGTACATGTGTTCTATTTTTTTGATGAAAATCCCACAAAGGAGGAGGTGGGTGGAAAATGGATTGGAACCTGTGATGGGGTAACACCAAAAGAGTATCTACCCTCAGGTGTCTGTATCAGTAGCAAGTGAAGTGAATGAGTTAAGAGACAAAGTGGGTTTATATAGAGGAGTTGAATCTAGGACTGGGCCCCTGCTTAAAACTGACATGTCTGGTGGGGTTGGAGCAGGTAGTTACTCACCCCAAAGAAAATCTTTCCATGGTACTGGACTTTACAGTTGTCCAGATGTTTGGTCAGTAAAATATGATGGACTTTCCCTAAAAGGACATGACAAAGTACCGTTAGTCTCTCTTGAGAAATGTGTTAATGACTCAGGGTAAAGAATGATGATATCCACTATGTTTGATAGAATGTTTATCGTTAACAGGAACCCTGAGACAGAGCTTCTTAAGATGGATGGGTGGAAGCTCCATCCCTTCCTGAGACAGGAAGGTGGTAAGCAGTCTGCAATAACTGCTTCCCTCTTAAGGTAGGGGATATGTGACAGGGAGCTCCTGCCACTCTTGAGGACCAAACTTTTCTTAAATCTGTTGCAACAGTTCTATTGCTTAGCCTAATCTATTCTTTACAATTTCTAATCCATAAGGTTAGCCACCTATGGGCACCACCTTCCCTTTCTTGACTATGCTATAGTATTCTCTTTAATTTTCCTTTTTCCTCTCAGATCCTCGTACAGGGAGGTTATTGCGGTGACCTCCAAGTGTATGTAAAACAGGTTGGGTTTATTGTTGTTGGATTTAGTATGTAATATCACTATGTCATAAAATACCTTGATGTATATACCTTGTGTTTATGAAACCTGTAAATGTTGAAAACACCATGGCACTAGGTGTTTTGATAATGGTAAAAGTACTAGGTGACTATTATAGAAATTAAATTAGTTGTACTATTTAAAATGCATGTGGATTGCTGTAAGTTGAACAAGTCTGAAATTTCATGTGATTTGCATATATCCCATGATGCTTTGCATCATGAAAGTATGTGTGATGTTGTGTTTCTTTGAAACTTGGTTTATTGTCAATGCCCTTTGGGGTAACCCATATTTCAGTACTTCTGCATTGAGGTTCTTTGTCTTTAGCTTGTTTTGTTTTTTTTATTTGAGCCCCCACCACCCAAGCAAACAAGGCCTGCATAGGGGTAGAGGCTTAATCTGATCAGAGATCAGTGTCAGTAGGTGCAGGCTAAGTGCAGAGAAAGGACATACATAGTCTGTTGCTGCAAACTGATGTACTGAAGAAGGGATATGCCATTGCTGAATGGTTATCTCCTGCATTTTGAATAAACATCACAGGAGATTGTGTGTTGAACTTGAAATTCTGTGTCTGGTCCATCTGTTTTCCCACAAGCCCTCTACAGTCCTATTATACGATGCACGGGGCTTGCAATATTTTGCTGGCGCCATTTGGGATTTTCAGCCCTGTATGCCAAATACCGCAAGTTAGACTGGCTCTCCCCAGTCTAACTTGTAGCATGCTGCAGACCTTTTTAAGGGCTTCTGCAAAATATTCAGTGCTAGCCACTGTAAAGTGTAGAAAGTGTAGCAGCTGCTCCAAATGCACTCAGATCCAGTGCAGTTGCACAGAAGAAGTTTGGCGCAGCTGCATCAAAGAATGGGGTTGGTGCAGGGCTTGATGCAAGTCCTGCATCAACCTTTGAAAACTGAGCCCAAGTTGTGCAAATCAGCCCTGAGTTGCAAGCAGTGGAAGTGGTCTGTTTTGGTACTGAATACAGTGGCAGCCATAGACATGGTCAGATATTTCCTGAAATGTCTGTGATACATCTGGAAATTTCTTGCCTGCCTGCAGTGCCACTTTGGGCCACCAGAAAGAATCTCTTTGGATATTTCAAAAAATTTCTGGAAATATCTGACCATAACATGGCTGCCACTGTACTTGGCACTCAAATCTGAAACATAAATTGTGATTGGTTGGCATCCCATGGCACTCCAGACATTACCTCATGGGTTACAGCCCACCTGATAGGCTAATGATGCACATGACCCAGATCAGATTTCCAGTATATCCAGGTCCCAGGAACCCGAGTAAACATCCAGTATGTCTCTGCTATCCAGGAGCTGATGGAGATATGTTAACCCTTGTCTGGGCCATCTGAATAGGAAGAGATCAACTTTATTTAACAGATTAAAGTGGTTCCCTGCCAAGGTGCAAAAGTAAGGGACCTTGGTCCCCTAAGCAATACCCCAGAAAAAACTTCATGCTGTGCTCACAGGACAGTTGCTGTATAGCTAAAAGATTTTGGGAAAGGGAAATATTGAGAAGGGGATGAAAACCGAACCACAACAATATCATGCAAGTCGTTAAGAAAAAATTCAGTATCTTTCCACTGGGCATTGTAACCATCAGACAACCACAGGCAAATAAGCCTTAACTGGCAGGCCAAGACATCAAGCCACAAGTTAGTGAAATTGAGTCCACTCTGCGCTGCAGAAAGTTGCAGAAGGGAAAGTCAAAGCCATGGTTGCTAACCCCCCCCCCATAAAAAATTATAGAGAGGTGTATTCCATTCTTGAAAATTACTTCTGTTTGTGAAAAGTGGGAGAGTTTGGAGATAGTGCAAACAGCAGGGAAGGATATTTTGTTGAATGGCTTCTAGCCTATTCAAAAAAGAAAGGCCAAGGGAGGACCGACGATTCAAGTCCTCTGCTACTGCTGTAGTCATAGGCTCATAATTAAGGATTTCCGAGTGGTTGAGGTTTTTTGTTAAAAGGACACCGAAATATTTCAAGTGAATTCCTATTCCATATTATATTTAGCCATTGCTTAATTGTCTGGGGTGTGGTATAGTTAAATGATTGGATCTCCATTTTGGTTACATTCAGACAAAAACCTGTCAAATATTCAAAGTGTTACAAAATATTATTGGCCTCTTGAAGAGACTTTGTGGGGTTTATAACTATTAGTAAGATGTCATCGGCGAACAGGCTTATTCTCTGCCCCTCTCCCCTGAGGGATTCCTTGCACTTGTGGGGATAATTGGAGGTGGGAGGCCAAAGGTTCTATAATGAGGGCAACCAAAATAGGAAATAGAGGGCGACCCTGCTTGGTGACCCTATGTAAAATAAAAGGGGATGAGAGTGACCCATTAATTCTAAGGTATGCTTGGGGACAGTGGTAAAGAGATAGCAATGTGGCTATAAAATCAGGAGAAAATCCCAATTGTAGCAAAGTAACATAGAAACATAGACTTTGATGGCAGTTAAGGACCACTAGGCCCACCCAGTCTGCCCATTTCCCTACCTATTGGATAAGCTGCAGATTCTAGTTAACCAACAGCCTACTTCCTACAACCCCCCTCTATAATTGCCTTCTGGCTGTCCCATGCATGTTTGAATTCCCCCACTGTTTTAGACCCCACAACCTCTCCAGGAAGGTGGTTCCATGTGTCCACCACTCTCTCCATGAAAAATAATTTCCTCACATTACCCCTGAGCCGTCCCCCCTCTAACTTTAAATTGTGCCCCCTTGTTCTTGCACATCTCTTTTTCTGAAAGATGCTACCCTCCTGGACTTTGTTGATTCCCTTAAGGTACTTAAAATTTCTATCATGTCCCCCTGTCCCTCCTTTCATCAAGGGTATACATATTAAGCTCTCTCAGTTTCTCTTCATATGGTTTCTGATGTAGACCCTGCACCATTTTAGTTGCCCTCCTCTGGACTGCTTCCATCCTGTCTATGTCCTTGTGTAGATGAGGTCTCCAAAACTGCATGCAGTACTCCAGATGGGGTCTCACCAACTGTCTGTACAGAGGGATAACCACTTCCATTTTTCTACTTGTGATGCCCCTCCCTATGCATCCCAGTATCCCCCTGGCTCTCCTTACTGACTTCTCACATTGCTTACCCACCTTTAGGTCATCTGATATGACTACACCCAGATCCCTTTCCATTATTGTTGTTGTTAGTACCTCCCCTGCTATTGTGTACTCTTAGCCTGGATTTTTATTTCCCAGGTGCATTACTTTGCACTTCTTTGCATTGAATCTAAGTTGCCATATGTCTGACCATTCCTTCAACCTTGCCAAGTCCCTTCTCATCCTTTCTACACCCCTTTGTGTATCAGCTCTGTTACAGATCTTTGTGTCATCTGCAAAGAGGCATACCTTTCCTTCCAGATCCTCTGCAATGTCATTTATAAAGACGTTAAAGAGGACTGGACCCAGTAATGAGCCCTGAGGTACTCCACTAGTAACCCCCCTTTCTTCAGAATGTGTTCCATTCACTATTACCTTCTATATCCTGTTGTGCAGCCAGTTTGCTACCCAGGCTACCACCCTGGAACCCACTTCCAGGCTGGATAACTTGATTATTAATCTTTTGTGTGGGACTGTGTCAAATATCTTGCTAAAGTCTAGGTAGGCCATATCCACAGCCCCTCCCTGGTCTATTACTTTGGTCACCCAGTCAAAGAAATCGATTAGATTCGTCTGACATGACCTTCCTGCTGTGAATCCATGCTGCTTTGGGTCCAGTGCCCCGCTGGCCTCTAGGTACTGAACAATTCTTTCTTTCAGAAGTGATTCCATCATTTTCCCCACCACTGAGGTCAAACTAACAGGTCTGTAGTTTCCTGCTTCAGCCTTGCTCCCACTTTTGTGAAGGGGAATCACATCTGACCTCCTCCAGTCCTCAGGTACCACCTCATCTTCCCATGATTTGTTAAAAAGTGTGGTTAGTTGTGTCACTAGGTCCTCCCTTAGCTCTTTTAGGATTCTAGGGTGAATCCCGTCAGGCCCCATTGCTTTGTCCACCTTGAGTTTTAGGAGTTCTTTCAGGACTCTTTCTTCTGTAAATGGACTGGCGTCCACAGAAAGGGCCTAGACACCTTATCAAAAGCCTTCACCATGTCCAAGCTAGCCAGGACCAGGAGTATAGTTTGCTGAACAGTATAGTTCAACAAAAGAAGGGCTCATTGGACATTACCACTTGCATGGAGATGACGCACGAAGCCTGCCTGGTCCATATCCTGTAAGGATAGGAGAAGGTCCTCCATCCATAGGACCCAAATGGACATAATTTATAATCATTATTTAGGACTGATATTGGATGATATGACAGTGGAATCGGGGGGGGGCCTTCGTAGGTTTGGGTAGGGCTGAAATGCTAGGAAGGTGGAGGAGGCTCGCCATCTTAGAGGGATTGATAAAGGTGCACCATTAATGGGAGTAAATGACCTTGCAATGGGGTTATATTGTAAAACTCAGCTGGTAGACCATGAAGACCATTTACCAGACTTAGATGCCACTATTCCCAATTCTTTTTCATCAGCTGTAATGGGACTGGTCAAAGCTTCCACATGTGCTTCATTGAGCTTAGGTAACTGGACTTGTTGCAAAACATGTTTCGTACTGTGTGTTGTTCAGGGGTTGATTGATTCTCTGGGGTATAAAGATTTGAATAGAAGGTTCTCAATTTGGTTTGGAATTCAGACTCATGATGTGTTATTTTCCTCGTACCTGAGTCCTATAACTGAGAGATGATCACTTGTGTCTGAGTTACCAGAAGGTGTCGAGCCAAGGTCGCGCACCACATGCTTCCCTTTCAAACATACAGTGTCTGAGACAAAACAAAGGTTGTTCCACTTTTTGGTCTAGGATTTTCTGAATTTGAGCATTTTTCTCTTTTATCTTAGTCCAGACAGAGGTGTCCCCATGCACGTGGAACATTTGTAGTGTATGGAAGAATGTTGCGATTCATGCAATTTTTGTTCTCGGGCCTTATGCTGTGCTGAAGCATAAGCTATATTGTCTCTAATAACAGCTTTTAAAGTATCCCAAAATATGCTGAGAGTCACCTCTGGGTCATTGTTATCTTGTAAATATTGCAGAATATGGTTTTGTACTGTTTGGATTGACTGTGTCCCATAGCAAACCTGGGTGCAAGCATCAAAAGGTTTACTTTTTTGGTTTTCTCAAGGAGAAATAACCTTTTAGTGATGCATTATCAGATAAATGAATAAGACCATGGTATATTTGTTCTAAAGTATTAATATGCTCTACTGTGGTCAATATATAGTCCTGCCTGGCATAACTTCCATGGTGATAGGAATAATAAGTAAATTCCTTCCTGTTGGGGTATATATGGTGCCATGAATCTAGAATACCCAAATGCTGCAAAGTTTTATGCATGAATTTCTATGGCAGGGAGAGTCTATATTGTTTTGTGGTAGAAGTATCCTGGTCCAGACATAGTATTGAGTTGAAGTCCCCCCCCCAACTAAGTAGACCTTGCATATGTGTTAATAACTTTAAGAAAAATAACTGCAAGACACTAGTATCTGTCTCCGGAGAAAAATTAGAGTTTATTAGAGTAAGTTATCAGACATACAGTGTTCCAGCTCACAGCTACGTCAGCCTCAGTACGGTAAGTTTTAAATGGAAGGCCTCTATGAATAAGTGTTAAAACTCATTGCCTGCAGTCAGAGCTGTGAGAGGAAAAATAATCCTGGAAAAAACAGATTTTAGGTATTTCTGATGCTCTTCTAGGGAGCGGTGAGTCTCCTTTAAGAAGATAATTTTGGCTTGTTCCCTCCAAAAAAATTGTAATAAGTGAGAATGCTTAGCATGATTATGGACCCCATTAACATTATAGGACAAAACTAGTTAATTGTACCATTTTACTCAACTCACACAGTCATAACTGTTAACCTCCCTCTGCAATAATAGATTGTTGTATACTCATCATTCCCCAGATAGAGAGACCTCCCAGTAAGCTCTTACCTCTCCTAGTTAAGTTTTAACAAAAACTGCCTGGTGCCCCAATAACCACAAAACTGACAAATGCAGTAACAAACAACAAGAATGTAGAAAATGCCAATTGGGCAACATCGTGTACAAGTGATTACAATAAACAAGCATTTGTCAATGCCGAATGTTGTCTCACTGGCATTGGCATAGGTAGTGCAGGTGTTAGAGATGCATAATAGGAATGACAGTGAAGTATTGAACTGAAGCCAATGCCACCCTCACCCTGCAAAGACTGACAGGCGTTGGGGTGTGTCTTTGAGTCATTCAGCTATAATGCTTATGCCATTCTACCTCACCCTACCCTGCAGACACTGACAAGTGTCATGGTGTGCTTTGGGGTCCTTGGGCCTTATACTTACACCATTCCATAAGGAAATACACTGAGGTGGGTGCAGTATAGGAGAATGGGGTGAACTTTAGGGCTGAACGCTCCAAGGCAGACCATGATGCCTGTCACTGGCTGCAAGGTGGGGGGTGGAATGGTGTGAGCATTATAGCCAGTGATCCCAAGTCACACCCCTGATGTCTGTCAGTCTCTACAGGGTGGGGAGTCACAGTTGGAAACCCTAATGTCATAGGAGTTTGTTGGTATTTTCACTCCAAATTTTCAACATAGGCTTTTTATGACCCCACCTCATGAACAGAGGCTCTATCAGTTTGTTAGCTGAAAGGTAGTTTTGCACAGTGGCTATGCCATTTGGCTATGCCATTTGGCGACACAGGGACAAAAACAAATTTTGGGCAGGATGTGAAAAATGACAACTGTATTGTTCATGAGGAGGTGTAAAAAAATTGCAACGTTAAAAATCTGGAGTGAAAATATGAAAAATTGGTGAAGTCATGGGCCTGTATAGAAACTGCGCAACACACGATCGTAACCCAGTTATTTTCAGCTGGTTTTTAACCACTTCTTAAAAATAGGCATTTTGGGACCTCCCCTCATGAACAGTGACACTGTGATTTTGTTAATTTGTCCCAAAAGTTCATTTCCCATAATGACCACGCATTGTGTGCCATAGGTGCGAAAACACATTTTGGGCAGGATGTGAAAAATGACAGCTGTACTGTTCATAAGGAGGTGTGAAAAAATGCCAGTGTTGAAAATCTGGCATGAAAATATTGCAAGTTTGTGAAGTGACAAGGGTGCGTGAAAATTGCGCAACGCACGCTTATAACACAGTCTTTTTATGGATGTTCATCACCAAATTTTCAACATATGCATTTTAGGACCTCTGCTCATGAACATTACTACCGTCATTTCCTCAAACTGTTCTGAAAACCGATTTCGCACAGTTACCAACCTATTGTGCGCCGGACGTGCCAAAACACATTTCGGCCAGGATATGTAAAATGACAGCTGTACTGTTCATAAGGAGGTGTGGGAAAATTGCAATTTTGAAAATCTGGAGTGAAAATATTACAAATTCTGAAGTTACGAGCATGCGTGGAAACTGCACAATGCACGCTCATAAAACAGCCATTTTTTGAATTTTTTCCACCAAATTTGCAACATAGGCTTTCTGAGAGCTCCCTTCATGAACAGTAGCACTGTCGTTTTGTTAATCAGTCCCAAAAGGTGATTCCGTGCAGTGACTGTGAAATCACCTTTCAGGACCGAATAACACCATGATAGTGACTGAATTCATGAGGAGGGGTCCCAATAACCCTATGTTGAAAATTTGGTGACAAAATTCCCAAAAATGGCTTAGATATGCACCAATGTTGAAAAAACCCTATTTATGCCATTATATAGCTTAACAGAATTTCTTCAGTTCGCGGTTGGCTTTGAAGAGTGTAGACGTGTTGGGAGGGTGTGGCGAGGCAGGGCATGCAGAGGGTGGGTGTGGGTTATGGGAAGGGGCAGGGAGACTTCGAGGGACTGTTTTCTTCTTTCACAGGTTTGAAAAAAAAAAAACATTGCAGGACAGTTTTCTTTTTCAGGGATTTGGCACACTGGGGTGGGCTCCCAGTGTGCCACCTAAGGTATTTTGGGGGGATGCTGTAGCTGATGGGGATTAGCACCCCGTCCAGCACACAATAAGGGGGGGCAAGAGCCAAGAGGGGATTGGGCACCCTTGGCAGACAACAAAGCAGGGGATATTATGCTGACAGGGAGTGGGTTTCCTGTCAGCAAAATAAATGTGGAAGGAGGATTAAAGCCGACGGATTGGGTCCCCATCAGCTAAGAAAGACTGTTAGATGGATGATGCAGAGGAGGATTGGGCACCCCCTCGACATACATTTTAAATGGGAGAGGTGTCATTATGCTGATAGGGAGTGGGCTCCCTAGTTGGAAAAAGAAGTGGGTCGGTGCACTCTGCAGGCATCTTCACCAGGACAGGCACGTCAGCAGGGCGTGTTATTGTGCTGCTGCATGATTGCAGCGGACCTTTTCTTAGATCTGGTGGCCACTTGACATATGCCTGGTTTCAGTGCCTACAGCTGCCTCATTGGGGAATGAGGGACGTACCTAATGATGCGTGCCCTGCATTCGCCACAGTGACTGCTCCTCCAAATATGCTACTAGTGCAATATGTTGGCTGCTCAAGCGCGAGCCAACGTAAAAAGACAAGGTCCATAAATGTCCCAAATGCACTTCCAAGGTAGGGAGGGGAATCCATCAGCCCATTTCTAGGTGATGCTGGAAGATGGTTGTGCGTTACATGGGGGTAGTCGGGTAAGGTCCGAGCCCCTGAGACTCAGTCAGGTCCGAGTCCCTGGTGATGAATACACCCATATCATAGTTCAGTCAGACAGCAAGTGCCATGGCTATTAATTCAAACCTGAAATCTGGCGAGAGTGCAGTCACAGCAAATAGAAAGAATATCCAGTAGAAACATAAACGAGTAGGTGGCCACAGTTCAGTGCCAAACACTGCCTCTCAGGTGCAACAGGAGATGTGGGAAGATGGAATGACCTCTGCCTAGCCCCCTGGTCATGGGACACTGTGGCAAACTGCCTCCCCCCCCCATCAGGCTGGCCACAGCCGATTTTGTGAGCTGCACGGTATTCCAAATCCAAAAGGCCCAGCAAGCACTAACAGCATGGCCATAATCTGGGGAAAAGCAAGGGAAAGGGGAAATTGTTTAACCAGGAAAGGCACACTAAGCCAGAGCCTGTTTCTGGGTGCAACCTGGGAGCACAAGGAAGTTAAATGACTTGCTCAGGGTCATAAAGTATGGAAGTGGAGGCTGATGGGATTCAAACACAGGTCTCCAGGTTTGCAGCTCAGAACCCTTAACCACTATGTCATACTGCCTCCTAGTAGCGTGGCTATATTGTCCAAGGAAAGAGGTCTGGGCTAATGTCACTCAGGGCTGGCCCACCACAGGTTTCCCTGCAAGCTGTATCCCCCCACCCCTGTCTTATTAAAGAAATCAGTTTCCACAGTCTGCAGAGGTAGGTGATGTTGTGGGCATTATATATCAGTTAGAGTCTACCCCATTATAAGGGTGTCTATCTGAGCTTAGCTTACAGTGCAATATTAAAAGAGTGATGATTAGATACTATAGAGACCTGGGAGGTCTGGGACAGTGTGGGATGGGACCCACAAGAGCAACAAGCCCCGATCAAAGCCAGGGAGACCACAAGCAAAGTAGCACTAAGCTACCATACTATACTGAACAAGGTATTTAAAAAGTAAAAGGCAGAGGCCCACATCCCCCCCCCAGCACCCGAACAACACCTTACCCAGCAATAGGTTTCAGAGAAGGGTCAGAATAAAAATATGAAGCAGTCATTTTGAATGGCTTGAGAAAAGCTGTAGAAAATCTTTAACTGCTTGTAGATCTTGTGGCTGAGACATTTTGGCAGGGTCCATAGCTGCTTGTAAGGCTGGGGTTGGTGCAGGTGGAGAGGCTCCCTGGAGTGAGCTTTCAGTGCAGGCCTGCAGCCTTCTTGAAGAGGTGCCTGCTTGTCTTTGAGAACACGGAATGGAAATACATCACTGTGCCAAGTCTTCTTTAGCCTCCTCTGCCTTACGGTATAAAACAGCATCATCTGAAAAATTAACCCGCAACTTTGCTGGGAATGGAGTTTGGAAATTCACCCCAGCTTGCTTTAAGGCTCTAAGGTACGGCAAATAGGCCTACCATGTTTGTTAGATTTGTAGGACATAGTTGTGGTCAATATACAATCTGCTTTGTTCCCACATAAGGGTGCCTTTTCTACAGGCTTTACTAATAATAAGTTCCTTGGTGCAGTACCTTAAAAACTGCATCACAGTTGCTCAGGGGCACTTCTTAGAACTGGACTTAGTGACTAGTGCCCTGTGAACTCTTTCAATTTATAAGGCATAGTCTGTGGGAATATCTAAGAGGGTATGCAGGAGATTATCAATACAGGCATAAATATCCGTGCCTTAGCTGCCCTCTGCTTGATCATGTAGCCTGATTTTTTTCCTATGCAAATAGCCCTCCAGATCTGTATTTTTCTCTTCCAGTTGTAAAACTTTCCTGTATAATGCCAGGATAAGGTCGGCCATGCATTCTGCTTTCTAAGTAAGTGCTTGCTGTTGATCATGTTGTGCTGTTTGCAGTTTAGTGAGATCTGCCTGAACCAAACTGAGTTGGGAGCAGATCTTGGTCCAAAAATCTTTGAGTTCAACCATGATTAAAGCTTGGAGGGGTCCAGCACATCCAAAAGAGTGGCAGCGCAAGGAAAGTCCAGCATGCAGGAAGATTCACTGGCTGAGCCGCATGGAGAGTCCAGTACTTCAATGTTTGGCCGTGCATCCAGAACAGCTGCTTGCGTTTTCCTCCTGTTACCTCCCATTGTTGATGGTATGCCAAGGTGCTATTTGAACAGGTTGGTTAGGCTTGCTTAATTACTTTCAGCAATTATTCTACTTTGATACCAAGAGCTCCATCTCAGAGACGTTACTCCATTACAGGAGGAACTAGAAGTCCTCAGCATGATGAACATTTTCAAATCCTACTGAAAAGATGAATTCATAAAGTGACTGTAAAAACACCTTTTGGGTCTGATTTGCATAATTCCACCACCACTGGCCTTGAGGTGGGGTCATGTTAAAATATGGACTCAATATATGAAAAAATGCAAAGTTATGCATCAAAGTTGAAATCTCCATTGAAATACATTGAACAACACTTGCCTTACTTTCTTATATTGCTGGTTCCAGCAGCAAGATGTGTCTTTGATCAGAGAGTGGATCTACACCATGGGACATGTTCATGTGAGTGAGGGTATATAGGGGTATGTGTGGGGGGGTAGGGTGGTGGGCGCTGAATTGGAGATTGGTATCACCAGGCAAGAACAGGGAGGGACCACCTTCTTTTTTTGCAGGTTAAAATAAACAAACAAAAAATCCCAGAGGAATGGTTTTGTTTATTTTAGGTTAATGTCTGGCACTTGGATGGGGCATCCCAGTGTCAGAACACTGTATAGAAATGGGATTGGGTGACCTGGAGGGAACGGGGTCCAGAGTAACGGTACTGGGTGTGGGAACCCCAGTCCACTTATATATATTAAAAAAAATAAACATTAAGATTGGGAAAGGCAGGCAGGACACCTGGGGGGGAGAAAGAAGCAATACTTGGGGGGGGGTCTGCCTAATAAAACAAATAGATAGACAGATAGATAAATAGACATAGACAGAATGAGGAATCAGCGGCTCACATCTCTTACTGCAGCCCGCAGCAGGATTCCAACTGTGGCTGCAGAACTCAAAAAAGTCCCGCTGTTCTAATACAGAGAATGTAGGTGAGCAGCTCCTCTCACTAAGCTAGGCACCCTGCATTTTGGGGTGCCCAGAAAAGGTATTTTCAATAATTATTTTAAAAACAACATTAAGCCCTAGCTAAACAGGTCCCGTTTAGCTAGATTCCAGTGTTTGTTTTTTTAAAATTACACCATTTTATGCATTTTCCATGTTTTTTTATTTTGAGGGGAAAAGAAACAAAATGGCAGCTCTCAAAGCTCAAAAAAAGTTTAGTTTTGTGAGAAGCAAGTGGTAAAAAACTAAAAACGGTCTTGTAACACAGAATTGTTGGTGTTGTATCGGAACATTATCCCAAAAATCCAACTGCGCATGCTCAGAACAGAAAAAAACCTTTAAATCCCTGTAACTCTGGAACTGTTTAATATTATTTCACAACACCTTCAAAAGGCACAGTAGGCTTTTACCCTGACATTTTAGTAAAAAAATTCCATCCCACGTAAGTTGTAGGTGAGAGCAAGCCCAAATCACATGTTAAGCTCTTGAACAGTCTCAATTGTTCAAGGACCTAGGTGTGACTTTGGACAGCACCTTTTCTTTTACCAGCCACATTGATAATGTTGCCAAAACTGTGAATACCCACATTGGTCTACTTTTCAAACACAAGCCCTGTCTGACCATTGAAGCTCTCACTCTTGCAATACATAGTTCGGTAGTCTTAGTCATTGACTATGGGCTTGTGGTCTATAGATCCGCTACTGACACTGCCCTCTGCCATATCGCCATTGCTTTAAACAAGGCTTGCCATCTACTTACTGGGGCCCCTCGCCTGTCACACATCAGTGACATCTATGAACATGCACACTGGCTTCAGCTAATGGGCAGATTCAGATACCAAAGCTGCCTAATAGCGGCGAAGACCTCCCTTCGTCTCATCCCCCAGGAGTTCATAAATTCCTTAGGCTGCCCTTCAACACCCGCCATACCAGAAGTTCCAATAACCTGATGTTCCTAGTACCTTGCTTATGTACTACTCAAGGGCAACACTCATTTGCAACCAGGGCACCAATGTACAGGGGTTCAGTTAATTTATTTTTAGTGGAAGCCTAAAACTTCCATGAGTCGGAATCTGGAAGTCATTCCAGTTTTTTGGAAGTCAGAATACTTCCAGGATCCCACTTGTGGAAGTCAATATTCTAGGAAGGATGAATTTTGGGTTGTACCTGAAAATAGGCAAGGTTTTGCCTAATGTGCTTACCCAGTCACCAAAAGCTAACAAATAAAAAAAATAATTAATTAAATATCGGCGGTAAAATGTAATTTCTTTCAGAAAAATCTATAATTTCTGACTTTCATGTCTACAGTTTTGGAAGTCATCTGATTTTTTTGTTTTACATTTGGAAGTCAATGACTTCCTCCCCCTTTATTTTGGAAGTTTGTGCCTTATTTCTGGAAGTCAAATACTCCAAAAATGGGGTTAACTGAACCCCTGCCAATGTGGTATAACTCCCTCTACTGTGATGTTACCAAAACTACCGCACTGGGTGCTTTCAAACAAAAACTGCGTCAAACCCCAGTGGCCAGTGCCACATGTGATTGCTTCCTCTATGAATAGGATAAGCCTGCTCCTCTCTGCCCCATAATTCAACAGCACTTATACCCCTACCCACATCCCCACTACATCACTCACCCATTTCCTTTCTCTTTATCTACCCTTATCCCACTGCTCTTACTACCCCATTGCTATACTGCTACCTCCAGCCTCTTGCCACCTCACAACCCCTCCATCACAAATCTCCACCTATACCGTATCCCCCCCCACACTCCTGACAATCCTTCTTCTCTTAGCAGCTTTCCTTCCACTCTGCAATGCACAATCTCTACTACCTCAATAGTATGATTTTATTTACCTTAGAGCACTGTTTTTCTCCTCAAGGCATACATTGTCCAATGCCTGTGCACAGTCTGTCTGTATGTATATGGTCCCTCTACCTGACAAGGCCTTTGGGCTCCATCTATATTTTTCTCCTGTGCAGCAAGAATGCTAGCCTCATACTGCCAAAATTGTTCTACAAGAACTGGTTTTAAGCCCTTGCTGTGGCCTACTTGCACTATAACTGCTTACACTGGGTGCTAGTATCTGTACACTGTTTTATTGTTGGAACTCACTGTTTTGTACATTGTCTTTGTACCATTATGTGGCGCCTATGTAAAAGAGCCACTGCCTCAAAGGTGTTAATCCAGAGACATAAATAAATAAAGAAGTATAGGGAAAAAAATGATACGCCTACAGGAACGTGACATATCTGGATCTCAGAAACTGTATGAGCTGCCATCAGAAAACCTTCCATAAATTTAGACCTTGCCTCCTAGACAACACGTACAAAATTTCAACTAATTCCATCAAACGTCGCCAAAGCTATTAAGGGGCAAAGTTAGGGGTTTAACATTGAACACCCTACTCAACCTTAACTATAGGGGTGCTATCACACCCATATAATATAGCAAAGTGCACTTTATTTTAAAAGAGAGCAAACTTTGGCAGTTGCATTTTAGAACAGGGTCTCAGTTGACAGGAGGTCCACCATGACTATTGCTGGCTGAGCTTTCTTTTACACCAGAACTCAGAACGAAGCACTGAGAACCCCTCCACCTCCCTTTGAGATGTTATAAGTGAGTAGCCATATGAGGCAGAAAGTACATTGTAATAATTTAATGATTTGCATTTTTTTTTTTTAATTTTTTTTTTTTGGGGGGGGGGGTGCACTGGGTCTCTTGTTTTAAAATCAGACCAGGCATCATCCAGAAATCAAGACACCATGGGCCCAACATTCAAAACTTTGCTCGGGGCAAAATTTGTACTGCCTGGTGGGCAGATTTAGCCCAAAGCCCATAGCACGTAATATTAAAAAAGAATAGTCCAGGGGCAAACACTGTTCAATATAGTGGGCAAACATGACTGTGAGTGCAGTGCAAAGAGCAACAGCAGCCCAGTGCACACAGAGGTGGAGTCAGGAACAAGTGAACTACATGGCCACTGTGGGCGCTAACAAAGAAGTGGTGCAGAACAACTGCAACCAACAGTGTAGGAAAAATACTGTAGAGCTGCGCTCAGGGTCTGACATGTTTGCCCAGGGCAAACACATTTGCCCAGTGCAAACACATTTGCATGGGGCAAAACTTTGCCGTATTCAAAATGGATATGCAAATGAGCCTACTTAGGCATTCGGGGGCAAACAGCCACATTAGCATGACATTATGACCTGATTTGCATGCATATCCACGTGTAGATTGCTTGGGCTTTTTAAGGGTGCACACAGCATCAGCTGTATGTCAGACTGGAACTACAAGTCGGTAGCTGCAGGCTGGGTGTGTACACAGCAGCAGAGACTATTGTGCCCCGGGGGCAAGCACCACAGGCACAGGTGTTTGTGCTGCATGCCATAGACATATTGTTGTTTCTGCTACGGTGTGTACTGTACTCTACAGTACCATGGCTAGCCAGTATTCTGAGGGACACATCAATGCATACTGTGTATCAGGTAACATTGAATGCTGCTATCCACACACAGACAGGCCCAGTTGGCAGGTGTGTACTGACAGTGGACAACACTGTCATACTGCCCTGTGACCCACATATGCTGTGCCAATGGCATGGGCTATTCACAGAAACACACACATGGCTGGCTGTGTGTGACAGAGTGCATGTACAGGTGTGAGGTATGTGCCTGGGAGGGGCAGACACATACCATCATACAGTCCCAATGATGTCAGGAGCATTCCCATCACTGGAACATGTGCACTGTGTGGATGACCCCAGCTGTGTGGCACCACATACTATGTGGTGCATCCTGGGCAGTCAGCTAATACTCATCCAGTCCAGCATTTCAGTCAGGCAGTTGTTAAACACTGAGATGATATCTCCTTCCTGCTCAGGCACAAAAGACATGTACAGTTGAGAATCATCTGCATAACAGTGAAAACTCAAGCTGTATCATCTTATAATGTCTCCTAATGGCAGCATATATACTACAAACAACATGGGTGATAGCACAGAGCCCTGCATCAACATGGGTGATAGCACAGAGCTCTGCATCGACCGGCTCAGCTTTTCCGGACCGTGGACAGATTGTGCAATCCAATCTGTCTTCAGCCCAGAGAAGCTTTTTCTCAGCTAAGATGCGAGGAGTTGCTGCTATCCACACACAGACAGGCCCAGTAGGCAACAGTGGAACCAGTGAACCAGAGGAGTGGCTATCTCTGCAAAGCAGTGTGCAAAAGATGGAGATTAATGCCCAAGAGGTGGATAGGCAGAAAAGGGGCAAAATTCAGCAGAAGGGCAGACAGCAAGGAGAACCAGGGATAAAGGACAACCAAGGAAGGGGCTGGAGTAGAACATTGAAACAGTCTAGGGAGGTCAAATCATGGAAAGCCATGTATGCAAATGCCAGGAGCCTTAGCAACAAGATGGAAGATCTGGAGGCTGTCATGGTGCAGTCAGACCTGGACATTGTGGCCATCACTGAAACCTGGTGTAATGATAACCATGACTGGGAGATGGCCATACCTGGCTACAACATATTCAGAAGAGACAGAGCAGGCAGGAAGGGGAGGAGTGGCACTGTATGTGAAAATGACATAAGGGCCACAGAGATCCAGGAGGAACAAAATGGGAGATACTGTGGGTTAAGCTGGAAAGGAAAATGGGAACAGCCATCCGCACAGGTGTGGTCTATAGACCACCAGCCCAGGAGGAAGAAACAGATAGGGAGCTGATGCTAGCCATCCAAAGGATGGCAGACAAGGGTGAGGTAGTACTGGTTGGAGACTTCAATATTCCAGACGTGAACTGGAGCATCCCAGCAGCAGCATCAACTAGGAGCAGATTTATCCTGGACTCCCTTCAGGGTGCCTTCCTCAAGCAACTGGTCATGGAACCAACTCGGCAGAAGGCAATACTGGACCTTGTGCTCACAAACAGGGACAGTGTGATGGGTAACAGTGGGGAGCACCTGGGGAACAGTGACCACCAGTCATTGTGGTTTGAAATCACAGAAAGAGCAGAACCAAACCACACAAAACACGATCCTGGATTTTAGGGGCAGACTTTGGGAAAATGGGGAGATACTTGAAAGAGGCATTAAGGGAATGGGACAGGAATCAGGGGTTGAGGAACAGTGGGCAGTATTTAAAATGGGATTACAAGAACAACAGAATTATGCATTAAGCAAGTTAGCAAAAGGAAAAGGAAGAGGAGACCATTATGGTTTTCCAAAGAGGTAGCAACGAAAGTGAAAGCCAAAAGATTGCATTCAGGCAATACAAAAGACACAGGCAGAAGGGGATAGGGAGAAGTACCAGGAGAAGCAAAGGAGGCAGGGAGGTCAGTAAGGAAGCAAAGCTCAGACAGAAGAACACATTGCAAAATCAGTGGGTAGAGGGACAAAACCTTTACAGGTACATAAGGAAAAGAAAGTCAAAGGAGGGATAGTGAGACTGAAGGGGAGGATGGGGGTCATGGAGGATGACAACAGTAAAGCTGACATATTGAACAGGTATTTCTGCTCAATCTTTACTGAGGAAGAGGAGGGTAATGGGTCTGAAGGAGCACAAGGGTGATAATGGTGCAGAAATGGACACAAGTCCCTTTATACGAGAAAGAGTCCTGAAGGAACTGGAAGTAATAAGAGTTGATAAAGCAATGGGGCCAGATGGGTGCACCCAGGGTCCTTAAAGAACTAAGAGAGGTGGTGGCTGAACCTCTGGCTATCCTGTTTAGCCGATCACTGGAAACAGGGGAGGTACCCAAAGACTGGAGGACAGCAGATGTAGTCCCCTTATACAAAAGTGGGAACAAAGAGGAAGCAGGGAATTACAGACCAGTCAGCCTCACCTCGGTAGTGGGGAAGATCATGGAAGCACTACTGAAGGAGAGATTGGTGGAACATCTGGTTGTCAATGGACTACAGTACCCAAGGCAGCATGGTTTCACCAGGGGGAGGTCATGTCAGACCAATCTCATTGAATTTTTTGACTGGGTGACTAGAGAGGTGGATCAGGGGAGGGCAGTGAACATGACCTATCTGGACTTCAGCAAGGCCTTTAACACTGTGACACATAGAAGACTATTACACAAACTGGGGAATATGGGTGTGGGCAGGACAGTAGTGTGGTGGGTAGGTAACTGGCTGGGTGGCAGGACACAGAGGGTGGTGGTAAATGGCTGTCACTCCACAGAGGGAAGAGTGACCAGTGGGGTACCACAGGGATCAGTGCTGGGACCGGTTCTATTCAACATCTTCATCAGTGACATTGCACAGGACCTAGAAGGCAGAATTTCACTGTTTGCTGATGACACAAAGCTCTGTAACAGAGTAGACACACCAGAGGGTGTGAGACAGAATGAGAAGGGACCTGCAGAAACTTGAAGAATGGTCAGGGTTTGGCAGTTGAAATTCAATGCAAAGAAGTGCATGATAATGCATATAAGGCACAAAACCCTGGCACAATATATCAGTTGGGGGTGAGGATATAGCATGCACCGAGCAGGAAAGGGATCTTGGGGTTATCATCTCTGATGACCTCAAGGTGAGAAACAGTGACAAGGCAGCAGGTAAAGCAAATAGGATGCTGGGATGTATAGGCAGGGGCATCACCAGCAGGAAAAGGGAGGTCATAATTCCGCTATACAAGACACTAGTGAGGCCCCACCTGGAGTACAGTGTACAGTTCTGGAGACCATACCTATGTAACGACATAGACAGGGTAGAGAAGGTTCAGAGGAGGGTAACATAGATGGTGCATGGATTGCATCACAAGTCCTATGAAGACAGGTTGAAGGAACTGAACATGTACTCCCTAGAGGAGAGGAGGGAGGGAGAGAGGGGATATGATGGAGACATACAAGTATATCACAGGGAGGAACAGGGTGCAGGAATACACTATTTTTAAATGAAAAAGATGTTCCAGGACTAGAGGGCATGGGATGAAGTTGGAGGGAGGACGATTCAAAGGAAACATGAGGAAGAATTTCTTCACAGAACAGGTGGTGGACAAGTGGAACACCCTGCCAGAGGAAGTGGTGGGGGCTGAAACAATCACGGGATTTAAGAATGCATGGGATAGACATAAAGGAATTCTGGAGGTCAGGGGTCAGGGGCAACAGACTTCTAGGGAAACATAAACTGAACTTACAAGCTCAAATGCGCAGACTGGGTGGGCCATAGGCCCTTATCTGCCGACACTGTCTATGTATCTATGTATCTATGAGTTTGCTTGGATTTTGTAGATAATGTTGCCAGCATCAGGTCCGGCATCGGTCTGACCTCTCCTATTGGGGACTGCAGTGGATGGCGAGAAGTGGCATGCCCTCAGTCTGTCTGGTCAGATTTTCGCCGGCTGGAGTTCGGGGACATTGTGAAGATCATCCAAACAATGCGACCAACTAGCTGTAGTTTGGATCCGGGCCCTACACCTCTTTTAGTAGGATGTGTAGAAGTTATCTACCCAATCCTTGCTGACATTGTCTGGAAGTCTTTGGAGAGGGGTCTTTCCTGACCCCTTATGAGGCGGTCGCTCTACCACTCCTTAAAAAATCCTCCTTGGATCCAGATTGTCTAGCCAACTACCGGCCTATCTCTAACCTGCCATTTGTTGGTAAGGTTATTGAAAAGGCAGTTGCATTGCAATTGGATGATCATCTTATAACTCACAATGTCTATGACACTCTCCAGTCTGGCTTTAGGAAAAGGCATAGCACGGAGACTGCCCTTGTCCGGGTATTGAGTGACCTCCTAATGGCCAGAGATCGAAAGGTATGTACCATTCTGGTCCTTCTCGATCTCTCTGCTGCATTTGACACTGTAGACCATGGAGTGCTGTTGGAGTGCCTGCGGGTTTTTTGTGGGCTGTCTGGTACAGTCCTCAAATGGTTTCATTCTTACCTCACGGACAGGTCTCAAAGAGTTGTCACTGGAATTTATTCCTCTGGCGCTCACTCCCTGCCTTGTGGGGTACCACAGGGCTTCATCTTAGCTCCTATGTTGTTTGCAGTGTATGTGCTGCCATTGGGAGAAATCATCAGGCGATACAGTCTGTGTTTCCACTGCTATGCAGATGATACTCAGCTGTATCTGTCCTTTCTCCCCAGTCAGGGTGATGCACTCTCTGTACTGAATAACTGCCTTGCGGAGATCAGACTTTGGATGAGTTCCAGCTGGTTGAGACTCAATCCGGATAATACTGAGGTATTGATAGTGGATCCAGGTTGTCTGGGGGTGGGTTTGGGAGCTGGACAACCATCAGGTTTGTTACTTGGTGGTATACCACTCTCTACCTCCGATCAGGTGCAAAATCTGGGCGTTATTTTTGATGATGGTCTGACCCTAAAATCTCAGGTGTCAGCTGTCATCAAATCCTCTTTTTACCTTCTGAGGAATATCGCCCAGGTGAAACACCTGGTTCCTCCGGGGGATCTTCCAACATTGGTCCAGGCCTTTGTCACTACCCGTCTGGACTACTGCAATTCCCTCAACCTAGGGCTACCAGGGGTTGATATCTGCCACCTGCAGCTGGTGCAGAATGTGACAGCCAGGCTTTTGACTGGGACTTCTAGAACCAGCCATATTACGCCTGTGCTCTGCAAACTGCACTGGCTGCCTGTTTGGTGGTGGATCACCTTTAAGGTTGGTTTATTAACCTTTAAAGCCCTACATGATCAGGGACCCGGATACCTGAAAGATCTCCTGATTCCCTACTGCCTCCTCTGTCCTCTCTGTTCCACCAACGAGGGATTGCTGGAGATTCCCAGGGTTCGATTAAAGACATCAGGATCTCGTGCTTTTGCTTTTTCAGCACCAACCCTGTGGAATTCTCTACCTCGTTGGTTAAGAGAATGCTCAACCGTCGATAGTTTTAAGGTTGCTTTAAAAACATATTTATTCAATTTAGCTTTTACTTAGTCATGGCTGACATATTTTAATGTATGGAAATGTTATTATTCTGCATATGTTTTATGTACAGCACCTTGGATTCGAAAGGCGCTATATAAATAAAGTTGGATTGGATTGGATTGCATCACCCTGCAGGGCAGAGAGCGAGGGGCTGAGGAATTAATCCCTGATACCACTCTCTACAACCTACCCTCGAGAAATTGCATGACGTTGAGCAGTGCTACACGCTGAATATAGCATAGTGCCTATATTCATGTACATGGCCCCTCTCTTTGCCCAGTGCATATAATCAATCAATCAAAATTTATTTAACCAGGCAGTTACATCATTAAGCAAGCTCATTTTCAAGATGGTCCTGGACACAGAGAACACTTTTGCTTACAGTAGACAACACTTCCTACAAAAGTAAACATCAGTACAGGCAGTTACAGTATACAAACTCAGTACTTGGATGAATCAGACGTGTAAAGCAAGTGCAAATATAGGCATTTAAAGTGCAGCGTATACAGGTTGTAGCTTATAGAGTACAAGTGAGGAGAGGAAGGAGGAACATAGAGAAAGGCAGTGGGAAGAAAGGGTATCAGACACATAGTAGAGAGGGAAAATAGTGCAGCCTAATAGAATGAGGCCCCCTGCAAAGCTAATTGATGGGGGGGGGAGGTGAGTGGAGATGGTTGCCCTAAAGAGATGCTGACCGACAAGGAAAATAGGCAGCCCAGGATTACAGTTGTTAAGGGACTCAGTTGAGTGGGGTAAGACTTTACCTGAAACAATCACACGCCGTTTTCAGGGCTCTATAGAGCAGCCCTCTAAATATAAAATGGCTGGGCAGCAGGAAGATTTTAAGTAATTTTTGCATGTTATTCTAAAGCGCTGGTAAAAAGGAGTTAATGGCAGTTGAGCCAAGACATGTCCCTGTTCGCGGTAGCTTAAGGAGGACAAAAGAGGAGTTCCTTAGTCCACAGGCACCCTCTGAATTTTCAAACAGGTCACAGATATAGGGTGGTAGTTTGTTGGACAAAGCCCAGAGTAGCCACATGAGGGTGTTTATTGCCTCCTGGTGGAGAAGGACAGCCAACCTAATGTTTGGTACAATGAGTAGTGTTGAGTCTGCAAGAGCAAGCCAATGACAAATCTCAGTGCACAATGATAGAGTGTATCCAGCTTTTGAAGCGCATACTGGGGGCAATGGTTGTATAGGAAGTCGACGTAGTCAATCAGGGGAAGAAAGGTTGTTTGAACCAGCCGCTTTCTAGCTTCCAGGGTGAGTAGGTGTCTTATGCAGTAGAAAATACTGAGGCGGTGTCTTAGCTTTTTGTTAACTTGCTTTGATGGACACCAAAGGTGAGTTTGTTATCCAACCAGACTCCCAGATATTTAAATTTATCCACTAGCTTTAGTGGTTTATTAAGGAGGATAATAATCTGTGGGGTCCCAGGCATCCCCATATTGTGGGATGGAGAGATAATCATCGCTTTTGTTTGTTTTTTTGCATTTAACAAGAGCTTTAGTTTCAACAGGTTGTGCTGGAGGATGATAAAATCCTGCTGTAGCTCTTTATTCGCAATGACCAAGGAGGGGTTGGTGGTATAGAGGACTGTGTCATCTGCGAAGAGGTGAAAGTTTCCAGCAACCAGGCCAGAGTCAATGAGGTTGATGTAAAGGCCGAAGAGGATAGGTCCCAAAATGGAACCTTGGGGAATGCCTTGGGGCAGTAGTTTTAGTGTGGAGAATTCCCCTTGGGCTTTAATTTGCTGTTTATGATTTGTAAGGTAGCAGCGGAACCATTTTACTGCTGCAGAGGTTAGACTGATGCTACTCAGGGAATCAAGAAGTATGGAATGATCAACTGTATCAAATGCCTTGCTAAGGTCAAGGAAGAGTGCATAGATGTGCTGTTTACTGCCCAGGGCTTTTAGCCAGTCATTTAACAGTTTGGCAAGAGCAGATATGGTACTGTGCTTGGGTCTGAAACCTGATTGGACTGGATTGAGGATTTTCTCAAGATCCAAGTACTCCCTTAATTGAGAGTTTACAATTTTTTCAAGTAGCTTGGATAAAACAGGAAGCAACAAAATAGGCCTATAGTTGTTCAAGTCAGTGGGGTCTCCTGACTTGAACAGGGGGATAATATTAATGGTTTTCCAACTAGGTGGCAATTCCCCTTGGGATAATGAGCTGTTAAAGAGATACACAATTGGAACTGCCAGATAATAAGAACCTGCTTTTAAGAAGAAAGGTTCCAGTGAATTGGCACCAGCGCTCTTTTTGGTGTCCATCCAGAGTAGCAGGTCCTCCACCTGTTTGTAGGACTGGCTGGAACTAGAAAAGGGGCGGTTGGTAGGGGGGGCTATGGTTGGTCTTGTAGCTATGCTGGCGGTGCTTGTGGTGCTCAGTTTACTAACAGGTGATGTGTCAAATGCGACGCCTGCAGTGGCGAAGTGGAAATTGAGCTGATCGAGGATCTCGGACCTATCTGTGTAAGAGGTGTTATTTGCCACAATTTAAGTTGGTAGCAGGGTGGCAGGGGAATGTCCTTCAACCTCTCTCAGTATCTGCCAAAAACTGGTGGAACAGTTTTTGTTTGCCTCCAGTGCTGACTGGAAGAATCGTTGTTTATCATTTTGGGTGGCACTATTCCAATTTGCCTTCTTCTAATTGGGCTTTTGAATATAGCACAAGAGCGCAAATGGTGCACAAATTGCCCACAATCTGGTTGCCCACCGAGCAAAGTTTTGAATATTGGGCCTCAGGTTCTCTTCCTTGTCTGGCCTGCTTGTGTCCTCCACACCCACCAACAACATGGGCCATCACCACTCATATCACATGTATCCAGAATGAGAAACCCAGACGTTTAAAGAGCAAGTGCTTAGGAAGGATGTATATCTTAAATAATTAAGAGATGGGGCCTTTAGGTGCCTCAGTAATCATTTTGTTTTCTTTTCTTTTTTTATTATTACCTTTTCATCATTTTATTTGTATTTTGTCAAATGCTAGCAAAAAAAGAATGCTGTGGAATTCTTGTATCATGGTGTCAGAAACGTTCTACTGGCCAGGCTGGCAGCATATTTCAATTGGAAACTGCACATCTGTTTTCAGATTTTTATAGAGAAATAACATTTTCTACAACCAAACTATTAAATAAAAATCTGTGTTTTTTTGATAACCTGGGATCTTTTGTTTGGGATCAGTTTCAAATCCTCTCTATGGAGTTACCTGAGGGGTCTCTCCATTTGTTTATGCATCTCGCACTAACTCACGCTCTGATGTGTTGTGACAGGCCCTCCCCTCTTAAGGGGTACTATTAATATTATCTAACCCCTGGCACCTGGCCCTGTAACTGCAACATGTCTCACCTGAGCCTGCCATACCCCCAGGTGGTCATGGCCCCCCCCCCTTGGCACTTGTATTCTGTTTAAGATCTTCTGTTGGTGTAAGGGCATTCTCCCCTCTATGCACCGATCTGCACTGTGGTATATCCAAACTCTGTTTCCCCTGGTTTACATACCCCTCGGGGGTACTGTATCTCTGATATTTTGCACTATAGGTTTTCCTGTACTGTATTGTCTCCACGTTAGCTTTCCACGACAGCCCTGTTCAAGCTGTCATGTATACTGTTGTAAACCTTAGCTTAAGAACTACTGTTTGTTTCACTCAACTTTCTCTACCCTGTTTATGCTCATCCCGCATCTCGATGTAAACTTCACTCATGATTGTATGTAAACTCTCTGTAACCCAGTTTTTGTAACCCTCTCCGGTCTCACCTGAAAATAGGCACTTGGATGTCTAGTGTAACTTACCTGGTTAACAAAAGCAAATAAATAAATAAAAATTTAGCAGGTGACATTTTCTTCATTACCAGATTTTATTTGGGAAGAAGAAAAGAGAAGTCAGTTATTGTTTTAAAAGTTGTAAAATCATACAGATGGATCACAATAGTGCAAACATATAAAAGTCCAAGTTTGTTGCAGAAAGAAGTATCTATTTCTTTTGAAAAAGATAGAAACATACATTTAGTTTCTCACTGAAATACATTGGACTCCTAAGTAGCTGACAGTTTCTGGTATCACAATACCAGACTTCCATTGAATTATTTTTGTTTTACAAGTAATGAGAAAAAGCAATGGTAAAAACCTTCTTATTTCACTGCACCAACAAATATTTTATTATAAAAGTAGAAAGTAATTCGTAACACAACAAAAAACAACAAATAAAACAATCTGTTGTCTATTTGTTAGAAGTAAACACCTGGGGATTGATTGTCAAAGCCCTGAGAATGACGCAAGGTGCCTGCATAAACCATAATTGACGTAAGTGGTACCTTGCATCAAAAGATGCGGCAATCCCAATTTTCGAATGTGCTCTTCATCAAAAAGGGTAGATGCTGCGCCAAACTGGCACTGCACCCGCCTTGTGACCGAAATCAGGATGTGCCAGGTCTCAAGGGGACTTGCACCGGTTCCATGTCATTAATGTACATGAAATAACATTGCGGTATATTACAGCAGAGGCAATTAGCCATGAGTCAGAACCACATGTAGCAAAACCATCGAAACTGACATTTCAGTGCTTGGACTTTCCAACCATGTTTATCAACAATGCTGGCTGTACTGTAGCTGTTTCTTTAAGCACACTTAAATATTTTATTTCTTCCTGCTTGCTCCCGTAAGAGACACCCCAAGTAAGCTTGCTCCCATTTGCCACATGGAAATCCCACTACTAAAACTGAATGCCTAGTTCCCTCACTGTATAGGAGTTACAACTGATCCTTACCTCTCACACTATATAAAGTCGGGGTGTGAGGTGAAAGACATTTGAGGAAAGGTGTTATCATAATGCGCAGGGAACATCCCTCTGATGGTAATCTATCCATTGCGGATGAACCCCTTAGTTGGATAGGGAATGCACTCATGCTTTAAAGAGTTTTCTCATCAGACCAAACTTGAAGATTTCGGAAAAGAATAGAAATGAGAAAGAAAACTTTAACTCTGATTATTTCTATTGTATGAGCACCTTTCAAGCAAACTGCTATCAATTCTGATAGATCATGAAATGAGGCATGGCTCCTGAAGTTTTTGAGAAAAAATAAATAAATAAACACAAGAATACAGTAATAAATGTAAAGTATATACCATTGTTTCATGAAATCATTTGGCAAGTCATATATTCACTGTATCAGTGGTTTTATGTGATATGAGCACCTCCTGAATGGCGTGACCAGAAAAGGTGAGCGAAATATGACGACCTCCACAAGGGCGACCAGACCGGAGCTCAGAACAACGCAATGAGCGACCACAGCAGGAGGTAGTCTGAAGGACAACAAGCACACAGTGAGAGCTGCAGGGGAGAGGGGGTGAAGCATGCTGCGGCAATGGTGACAAGGGTAGGGTGCCACAGACAGAGCCAGTGGCAGGAGGAGCAGGCTACGGGAAGGGCACACCAACAGGCATGGTACAGAGGTGGTGGTACAGGGCAGCAGTACCACAGGACATGGAGACGCACAACAGAGTGGCCTGTGCACTGGGCATGGGTTGAAGGGAGGCATACAAGAGGGCACAGCTAGGGGTACAATCCCGCGGGGCGGAAATGGCAAACAGTGCTGAGCCATCAGTCTGAAGGGGGGGCATGTGTGGGTAAACAGCCCCGATTGATGGAAACAGGCCATGGCATGCTAGCCTGGGTCCAAAGGGTGACTTCAGGGATGCGGTGGATGAGTGGGCACCCCTGGCAGGGTGAACCCACAAAGGGTAGGGAGGAGGGTGTACACTGCACATGACCAAGCAGACAAGCAGTGGTACAGGCTCACAGGGGGTGGTGCATGCCAGGGGCCACTAGGCGAATGGTCACACATGGAATGCGAAGTTGTGTGCCAGTCCACGCAGGTAGGCATAGTGGCTCCTGGTGCTGTACTCTGCCACAATAGCACAGATCCAGGTGTCCAAGTCATGGTAATGATGCTGGGGCTCTGGTGCCTCTGCCCCTGGCACCAGCATCTCCGAACAGATGGCAGTCAGGCGCTCCTCCTCCTCCCAGAGGCACTCTAGAAGGTGCCAGATGCTGGGGTGGCATGCCCCGACCTGGGTGTTAAAGGTCCTGTGCCACCCCTCCGCCACATTGTTGGTACGTGCCAGGCCCTGGGCGGTCACCTCATAGCAGTTCCACTGCTCGATGGGGAAGCTGGCATGTTAGATCCCTGAGCCCCCAATGGGGCGACCAATCCAGTTGTACTCCACATAGTCCAACATGGGTTGGAGGACCTTTTCGTTAGTGGTCACGTACTCCCACTCCCTCAGCTCATCAATACTGCTGACACATCTGCTGGTGAGAAGAATGCCAGTGCCAGCAGCATCCACACATGGAGGGCGAAGTCAGGGTCGGTGGAGTACCATGCAAGGATGTCAGACAGCTGTTGCACCTTGCACCACAGGGCCTGGGAGTAGTGGAAGAAACAGCCCCTGATGCGGGCCTCCAGGAAGACAGTGCCAACCCTGCACCAGCTGGCATGCTTGAAGTCCATCTGGACTGTGGCTGGTGCAAGGTCTGGGTTGTGCAGCTTGAGCTGGCCAAACAGCCAGACATAGGTCTGTGCCCACCTGGAACATGTAAGGGCATAGACGGCTGGCAGGATCATACCGGACTGAATGGCATGGCCAGTGTAGAGTTGTTCAAAAAGGGTGGGGCATGCCCTGAATGTGTTCTTCATGAACCAGTCCATACTGGTGGCCAGCTGCTGCAGACCCCGGTCTGTGGCATACACCACAATGTGGTCCCATTTCCTCCCGCTGTCAAACAGGAGGAAGTGTGTTCCGTCGGAGGCAAGGGTGTACTCCTCTGGGATAGTGAGGTCTTCTCCTGATAGTGGGGTGGTAGGCCATCTCCTTACCCCATGCTGATCCTGATGCACTGTCCGCCGCAGAAGCCACACTCCCGGAAGGTGACCGGCCATTGTGGCAGGGATGCCTGACATGCTTGCCATGACGACCTGGAATGCACTGTCCATTGTCCACCTTGTCCTGTTCCGTAGCGTTCTGAGGACCCACCGCATGCCCACGTCGGCTGCATCAGGGGCATGATTGTACTCCCTGATGGTGGCTACCACCGTATCCCCCACCGTGTGCAGGTGGGCTAGACCGTGGTACCTGCTCACCTCTGCACACCTCCAATAGATATTTTCAGGTCTCTCCTTGTCTCACCTATAGACAAAACTGTTGTGAACAGCCATTGGTCTGCCCTTCTGGCTTTGGACATAGCGTACCTCTATATCTAGTCATGCAGTCCAAACTGACAGGGCAGCTGGGGCCGGCTGTCATACAGGTGCTGTGTGTCCCACCCTGCGTGCACCTGGCTACACCCCCTTCTTGCCTGAGGCCAATAACCTGCATCATGGTGCTGCTCCCTGCTCCTCTATGTCCCTGTGTCCTGTGGGTTTCATGCTGCAGTCTGGCATTGATGGTCAAGGTGTGTCCTCCGCCTGTGTGCTGGCCAGTGGCCCCTGCCAGTCATGTGCCTCCACAGGTGAGTGTTTAGTACTTTTGTGGGACTTTGTGGGTGGGCGAGTTCACCGCCAGTTCTGTGGGTTTGGTCATCTGTGCGCTTAGGACTCCCCTGTGTGGTGTGGGGGTGGTGCAGTCTCCCACTGTTGCCCTGTGTCCCTGCCTGTGCCCTCCTTCCCTGTGTTCCCCAGTGCCACCGCCTTCGCTGGCCCCCTCTGTTGCCCAATGAGCCTCTGCCTGCAGTGGCCTACTGTTCGGGCTGTCCCTGTCTCGCCTTTCTGTGCTGCCTGATTTGCATGCACGCTCCCTCTGGCTGTGGGCCTGCCGGTGCTTGCGGTCTTGCTGCCGGGTTGTTCCAGAGGCACCCTTGCTGTCTTTGAGAGCTTTTCACTCTTCTACTGTGTGTCTGCCTTTCTGTGTGGTCGCTCTTTTGGCAGTGGTGCTTTAGGGATCACCCCCTGAGACTGCGCTGTTGAGTAGGCGCTCTTCCTGGCTGATACCATATTGGTATAATGCTTTCTTTTCCTGCGCAAGGATGACACAGTTCTGTAGTCCACATTTGTGGCATCCCGACTGTTTTTTGTCACTTCTTTAAGACTTAGTTTTCTACTGCTGCTTTTTCTCATGTGCATGTAAGTACAACTGCTTGTAATAAAAATAGAAAAGCTCTCTTACATTGATAGGGTTTACAGACATCAAGCAGGATCTGCGGTGATACCATTGGCAGGGAAAGATGAACAGATTAGGCATTTTCAGCAAGTTTCGGCCCTGAGAACCAGAGCGGCTATCAGCCATATGTGTTGAAGCTAGACAGTACTAAATAAAACACTTAGGGCCAGATATTTATAGCTTTGAACGTGGTGCAAATCCATTGCTCTGGAATTGCGCCGTATGTGCACCAGGCTGCAATATTCAAAAGCCCATGTAGCACCAGTACTGCATGATAGTGCCGACACTAAAAGTTAATGTGTGCAGGGGAAGGAGGTGGGAGAGTGGCCACGAATGTTTGCGCACCAGCATATTCAAAAGATCAGCACTGTGCTACAGGTTTTCATGCCACCTGTAGCATAGAGCTAAATACCGCCTACAAAAAGCATGCAGTAATGCAGTGGCATTACTTAAAGTAATTCAAAGTGTAACTTCGATACACTTCAAATTACATCTATGTTAACACTTGGTAGTCTAGTGGCCCCACCACCCCCCCATCACAATCCCCGACCCCCATAGTGTTATTAAATCAGTCATTTCCCTGGTAGTCTTATGGTCAACCCACCCCCATGATCCCCGACCCCATGGCATTATTAAATCAGTTATTTCCCTGGTAGTCTAGTGGCACCTCATCACAATCCCCAACCCATGTAGCATTGAAAAATCATTCATTTTCCTGGTAGTCCAATGGCCCCCCCACTCGGCAGTGCCGACCCCCCACACACCCCAAGTATCCCCAAATGGAGCCAGTGACCGACTCAACCCACCACTCACCTCCACGGCCAGCCACTGACTGAGTGTTGAAGGAGTGTGTACCCATGCTAATTCATTACTCACTACAGTATGATCCTTCAACATTTAGTCGGCGGGCAGCCGGCCGGGGAGGTGAGCGGTGGGTTGAGCCAGTTGGCGGCTCCATTCAGGAATAGTTGGGGGGGACGGCACTGCTGAGTGGGGGGCCATTGGACATTGGACTACCAGGGAAATGAATGATTTTGCAATGCTACAGAGGTCGGGGATCATGATGGGGGGGGGGTCCACTAGACTACCAGGGAAATGACTGATTTAATAATGCTACAGGATCGGGATCATGGATGGAGGCCACTAGACTACCAGGGAAATGAATAATTTTGCAATGCTACAGAGGTCGGGGATCATGATGGGGTGGGGTCCACTAGACTACCAGGGGAAATGACTGATTTAATAATGCTATGGGGGTCAGGAATCATGATGGGGGGAGGGGACCATTAGACTACCAGGGAAATGACTGATTTAATAACGCTACAGGGGTCGAGGATTGTGATGGGGTGGAAGGGCCACTAGTCTACCAGGGAAATGATTTATTTTGCAACACTACGGGAGTTGGGGATTGTAATGGGGGGCGACTACAGTACCAGGGAAAAGACTGATTTAATAACACTGTGGGGGTCAGGAATCATGATGGGGGGGACCACTAGACTACCGGGGAAATGAATGATTTAATAATGCTACTGGGGTCGGGGATCCTGATGGGGTGTGTGGGGACCACTGGATTACCAGGGAATTAGTGGACTAGGTACAGAATGAGAGCATACCTGCCAAGTGTCCCTCATTATGAGGGACATCCTGCATTTTATCCCTCTAAATTGCCCTGTCCCTCCTCTGTCCCTCATGGAAAAGGTGCTGCACACACAGATAATGTGCTGTCACTTCACACATTCAGGCAGCAATTACTAATATTCTACGATGCTACATGAATATGTGGACTTTGTACAAGTAAAGGCAATGGTTCTACTGTGTTCTGAGCTTGTATCTCCATGTGTGATGCTGTGTCCCTCATTATAAGAGTCAGTGTCCCTCACTGGCCCCCAGTCAGAATGTCTGTGTTCCTCATTGCTGTGCTGCATGGGTGAGTGGTATGCACTGGATGGGCCTGAAAACATCCACTTCCTGCAGTATCAAGCCTGTACTTCCATTCCGACCAACAAGGGGTTGCTGTGAGCACACCCTGGCCTGCAGCTTCCAGCCTGTAGTTCCATTCCGATCAACAGGGGGTTGCTGTGAGCTCCATGCAATA